>CM049438.1:32168609-33418609 GCA_026929855.1 Poa annua
AAAAAGTTCGGAATTCTTCAGCTGTGAAATTTGTGCCGTTATCCGTGATAATGCTGTTTGGAACACCAAACCGGTACTATGGATTTTATGAAATTGACCGCCGTAGTCGCAGTTGAATTTGTGATTGGGACTGCTTCAATCCATTTTGTGAACTTGTCGACTGCCACCAGTAAGTGGGTATGTCCCCCAGGTGATGATTTTTTGAGTGGTCCTACCATATCCAATCCCCACTGGGCAAAAGGCCATGTTAGTGGTATGGTTTTGAGCGCCGATGCCGGTGCATGAGGTTTGTTTGCAAATTTTTGACATCCGATGCATCGTTTGACTATATCTTCTGTGCCTTTGAGTGCGGTAGGCCAGTAAAACCCTGCTCTGAATGCTTTGGCTACGAGCGACCGACTGCCAGCGTGATGCCCGCAATTTCCTGCATGAATATCGTGAAGTATAGTTTTGTCATCTTCAAACTCTACACCTCTGAAATATACCTGAGATGCTCCTTTTGTAAAGTTCACCGTTTATGATGGTGTATGCTTTGGCACGACGAGCTACCCGTCTGGCTTCTGTTGTGTCGTCTGGTAGCTCTTCTCGAAGTAAGAATGCCAGTATTGGCTCAGTCCAAGTTGGAGTCACATGATCGCCTTGACATAGAAGTACTTCGATTGGAGGGTCTGTCATGATTGGTGCATTGTCCTTTGCTACTTCCATCACGGTTGGTGCTGACCGCTGTTTGTGAATGGATGTGTGCTCGATACGCTCTAGGAAAATGCCCGGTGGAACCTGGGCTTTAGTCGAGCCGATGTTGGCCAATGTGTCTGCTTCTTCATTGCTCTCCCGTCCGATGTGTCAAAGTTCGCATCCATCGAAGTCTCCCTCTAATTTGTTATAGAGATCACGATATGCAATCATGTTGTCTGCTATGGCGTCGCACATTTTCATTGTTTGCTGTACGACTAGATTTGAGTCACCATATATCATCAGTCGAGTACATCCCAAAGCTTTGGCCATACGTATGCCATGTATCAATCCCTCGTATTCGACTTCATTGTTCGATGGCCTTGCAAAGTCCATTTGTAGAACGTACTTCAACTTGTCGCCCTTGGGTGATATGAGCACGACACCTGCACCTGCGCCTTCATTCTTTTTTTGAGCACCGTTACCGTAGGGGAAGCCCCTACGGTTAAATTTTATAAATGGGTGGGACAGTACAAAGGAATTACATCAGGGTGGGAGAAAAGAAGTAAAGGAGAACATGAGAGTAAATGGAAAAAAAGGTGCTCAAAAAATGGGACTAAGTAAAGGATCTAATCCAAATTAGGAGAGGTTGAACCGAGGTCTCTTTAACCCTGAATTGGTGAAGCAAGATATCAGATTGAAATTTCACTTTCCATCTACCCCAGGAATGCTGGATGTTTTGAAATATGAGCTCATTCCTGACCTTCCAAATATTCCATGCGGCGCAGGCAAAGATTTCCAGGAAACAATGTTCAGAGAAGCTAGCTCTCATCAACTCCATCCGATCCTTAAAAGATCGTTGAGTATCCCAGTGCAGATCAATAGAGTTCCAGCAAGTGCTAGCAAAGGGACACGTGAAAAAAAGATGGTCTCTGTCTTCCATTGTGCCAGAATTACACAGGACGCAGGCAGTGCCCCCATTAACCTGCCAATGTTTCCTAGCCATCAAGTCCTTGGTGTTCAGCCGATCAAGATGCAGCAACCAAAGGAACACCTTCAATTTCGGAAGACATTTGGAACTCCAAATTCGCTTGATCCCCTGGTCACAAGATACCCGGGCAAATATAAACTTATAGTAAGCAGCCGCCGAGTAGGTATTGGATCCCCACACAAATCTCCTAGAGTCCGCAGTGTTGCGGTCTAAAGGGTAGTGCTGAAGAGTAGCCCTGAGCTCTGCCCACTGATCATAAGCTTGTGTAGATAATGGCAGGGCAAATTCATCAGAAATATTAACAGACCGAGATATTGAAGCCACCGAGCAGTCTTCATGTAAGGCGAATGAGAAGAGCTGTGGGTATTTATCACAGAGGAGTTCTCCTTGATGCCAAAAATCTTTCCAGCAAAGAGTCGTCTCCCCATTGCCAATAGAAGGGCGAGAGATACTCCTGTAGATGTGAATGAGGCTAAAGACATCCTTCCACCAAAAGGATCCCCTTGCAGATTGAGCCTGAGGAGGGCCCTCATCATATAGTGACCAAACTAATTTCACCCATGGCGTGTCAGCTCTGGAGAAAAATTTGTGGAGGTATTTAAGCAAGAGTGCATTGTTGTGCATCTCAAGATTTTTCACTCCTAAACCCCCATGCTGCTTCGGTTTGCAAACAAGAGGCCATGCGGCGAGAGAATGCGGCGTACCAGTACTGTCTTCCTTCGCCCAGAGGCAGTGCCTTCTAGCTCGATCAAATACTTTGAGAATGCCTTTTGGAATTTTAATCGAGCCCAAATAATGAAGAGGGAGTGAGGAAAGGACGGTCTGAACAAGAGTGAGACGACCACCATAATCCAGGTTACGAGCGCAAGCATTGAGTCTTCTTTCCACTTGGTCAACAATCGGAGAGAGATCAGCGATAGTGGGCTTTGTGGTGCCAAGGGGCAGACCTAGGTACGGGAAAGGAAGTGTACCCGTGGCACAACCAAAGCGATCAATAAGCTCTTTTAACCTCAAGGAGTCAATGTTAAGAGGCATCATACAGGATTTGGAGTAGTTCACCGTCAGTCCAGTAGCGAGCGCAAATTGCTGCAGGAGATCCTTCAGAGCTAGAAGTTGAAGAGGGCAAGCTTTAACAATCACGAGGGTATCGTCGGCATATTGCACCACAGGAAAATCAGTATCAGGAATAGGCAGTGGAGCAGAAAGAACACCAATGGAGGCCAAATGATTGATCATTGATTGAAGAAGATCAGCACCCTCCACAAATAACACAGGGGAGAGGGGATCTCCTTGACGAACGCCACGCTTGCAAGCAAACTTTCTACCTGGAACACCATTAAGGAGCTGCGCCTTCATTCTTGTTAGATCCATCAAAGTACATTGTCCAAGAGTTAGATACGTCTGGTATTCCTGGCAGTTGAGATTCTATCCACTCGGTGGTGAAATCTGGCAGGACTTGAGCTTTAATGGCTTTCGGGTGATCGTACGTGATTCCCAGGGGTCCCAGCTCGATAAGCCATTTTGCCACCCGTTCAGTTGCATCTGGGTTTGTGAGCATATCTCCGATTGCGGATTTGCTGATCACCGTGATTGGGTGTTCTAAGAAGTAGTGTCTTAACTTCCCCGTTGTTATGAAAACGGCATAAGCCAGCTTCTGGAAGTGTGGATATCTTTGTTTGGATAGAGACAAGACCTCGCTGACATAGTAGACTGGCTTTTGTACGCTTTGAATTTTTCCTTCTTCCATACGCTCGACTACTAGGACTGTACTCACTACCCTGTTTGTTGCTGCCACATACAGGTACAGTGGTTCCTTTTCTTTTGGCGTTGCTAGTATGGGGGGTTTGGTGAGCATTCGCTTGAGATCGATAAAGGCTGCTTCAGCTTCGTCGGTCCACTCGAATTTATCCGATTTCTTCATTAGTCGATATAGTGGCAGTGCCTTTTCGCCTAATTTGCTGATGAATCGACTGAGGGCTGCTACCCGTCCTGTCAACTGTTGTACTTCATAGAGTTTGGTAGGCCTTTGCGTGGTTAATATGGCTGGATTTGCCTCAATTCTGCGAGCTGATACTAAGTATCCCAAAAGTTCTCCGGCTGGGACGTCGAAAGTACACTTGTCTGTGTTTAACTTTATACTATACCCTCGGAGGTTGTCGAATGTCTCCTGTATGTCGGAGAGTAGTGTATGTTCTTTCTTTGATTTGATAACTATGTCGTCGACGTAAACTTCAGCATTTTTTCCAATTTGCGTTTTCAAGCAATTTTGCATCATGCGCTGGTAAGTGGCGCCTGCGTTCTTGAGGCCAAATGGCATGGTGGTGTAGCAATATACTCCGAGTGGAGTTGTGAATGCCGTCTTTTCCTCATCTTCGACTTTCATCGTTATCTGATGATATCCTGAATATGCGTCTAGAAATGACAGTCACGCGCATCCTGAAGTGGAGTCGACGATTTGGTCGATACGGGGTAGTGGAAAATGATCTTTTGGGCAGCATTTGTTGAGCCCTGTGAAGTCGATGCACATCCTGGTTGCAGTTGTCTTCTTCTTTTCAACTATCACGGGGTTAGCTACCCATTCTGACTTTTTAATCTCTCGGATGAAGTTTGTTTTGAGTAGCTTATCTACATGTTTCTCTATAGCTTCTCTTTTCGGCCCTGACACACGACGTACTGCTTGTTTGACCGGTCTAGCTCCTGGACTGAGTTGGAGAGAGTGCTTGGCGAATTCCCTGGGTATGCCTGGCATGTCAGCTGCACACCAGGCAAACATATCCTAGTTCTCACGGAGGAATTCGACGAGCGCGCTTTCCTATGCGGGTGGTAGGCTTGACGACACCTTGACTGTTTTTGCGAGATCATTTGGATGTATCTGGTGCTTTCGTGTATCATCTGCGGCGTTAAATGTCTTGTCAACTGCTTGTTTCTTATAGTCTGGCATATATGTTGCGTCGCTGGCGAGAGCTCTTCAAGTGTTTGTTCTGCTCCGAAAGTCTTAGAGATTTTATTGAAATCACGGTCGCAGGCGTCTGACCTTTGAAAGTTTCCATTGATTGTGATCACTCCTTTGGACCTGGCATTTTCAGTTGAAGGTATGCATAGTGTGGTACCGCCATGAATTGAGCGAATGCTGGTCGCCCCAGTATGGCATGATATTGCGACTTCCAGTCGACAACTTCAAACTCAATTGACTCCGTTCTGAAATGTGTCTCGTCTCCAAATGTGACATCGAGCTGTATCGTGCCTTTGGGTATGATAGCTTTGCCTGGAACTATACCATGTAAGGTGTTTGTGGACGGCGGTAAGTTTTCGACTGACCTGTTCATCCGGCGTAATGTGTCTGCGAAGATGATGTTGATGCCGCTCCCTCCATCCATGAAGATTTTAGTCATGGCGTAACCACCAATTTGAGCATCAAGTACAAGAGCGGCGTGGCCTGGTCTATAAACGGATGGTGGATGGTCTTCTCGACTGAATGTGATCATTGTTTCTGACCCATGCAAAAATTCTGGTACGGCTGGTGGTGCCATAACCGCCATGTTGACATGTCGAGTGTGAAGTTTTTGTTGCCTGTTAGAGGGTCGTCCTTTCTGAATCATATGCATTTGTTCTTGACGTCTTGGATATTGCTCTGTTGCATCTTGTGGTACGTGATATACTGCCCCTGTGAATTGAATGCCTGGATTGTATGATGGAGGAGGTGGAAGTGCTGCGACTGGCTGTGTTGGCGTAGGTGCCATGTGTGCTGGTGTATCCATTCTGAGCCGTTTCATATATTCGGCTGCCAATTGTTCGAATTCACGGCAGTTCTCCAAAGTATGACTTGATGTTAATCTTCCCGTCGCCGGGTCTTTGAACAGGTGTAATCTGCATGGATTCTCCTTCTGTTCTTGAGTTGATTCATCTGACCTTGGATTCAAGCTTCTGTGCCATTTTTGTCTCTTATATTCGTTATTATGTCGCTCGCGATCCCGATTGTCGCGGCGATCGTCTGACCGATTGTAGCGATGATCGTTGCCTTGTGTGTCACGACAGTTGTCGTTTCGACTGCTGTAAGGGTCATTGCGCCTCCTATCATCCCGAATATGATTATCATGTGCGAATCCGGCTGCCATGAATTTGACTTTATCTTTGCTGCCGTAGTCGCCGCCACGTCTCCGTCGCTTGTCGTCTCTGTCAAGACGGTCATGAATATCCCGCCGATCGTCATGATCGTGTGAAGAAGATGCTCGCTTGGTTCGTAGGGCGTCTTCCCCATCTGCCCATTCAGTCGCAATCTGCATGAGCTCTGCCATGGACTTTGGCTTCTGTCTGCCGAGCGTCTCTCTGAAGTCGTCTCTGTAGACTCCCAATGTAAAAGCGTCCATGGCCCTGTCTTCTGAGATCGTGCCGGCTGAATTACGTATGGCGGTCCACCTTCGAATGTATGCCCTTAGCATTTCGTCTGATTTTTGCTTGCATGCCCGAAGTTCCTCGGATGTTTTGGGTCTTTCACAGAGACGGTCGAAGTATTTTATGAAGTCTTCTTTGAAGTGTTCCTAGGAGTCGTAAGTTCCTTCGTGTAGCGATCTGAGCCAGTCGCGGGCTGTGCCCTCAAGCATTAGCTGTATGTATTGCAGGGCTGTTGTAGTTGTTCCTCGTTGGCATACAACTGCCAACTTGTAATCCTCGAGCCAGCCTGCAGGCTCTTGTTTGCAATTGAACTTCGGTGTAGTAGGTAGGCCAAACTTCTTGGGCAGCTTGGTTTCGCGGATTCGTCGAGTAAAACACTGTGCCCCGCATGATCCGATGCTGCGGTTATCATCTGATTCCCTGCTGCTCGACCTTCTGAACCTGCTTCGCGATCGGCTTCTTGATCGGCAGCGACTGGAGTTCCTTCTTGCGCTACTTCGTGGAGGGCTGCGACTGCGATGATTTCGTGAGTGGCTTCGGCTGCGCCCTTGGCTTCTTCCTTCTGCGATTTCTTTTGCCGCGATTGCCAAAGCTTTCTCTGCTGGAGGTATAATTCTTCCGCTGGACCCCCTGGTGGAGGTTTATTTGCTTGAAGGTATGCTCCTATTGACATGAGTGCGCCCTCGCCTGTTTTCGGCAGGAGTATGCCCTCCGAGTCTAGCGTCATGAACGAGTGTTCCAGATTCCGAGTGACTTCTGATCTTTCTCTTTCCGGGATTCTTGCGAGTCTGGATCTGCGTCCTCCTTCCGTCGCTCCTGTGGAGCTAAGGGATAGCTGTCGCCTGCGTTCACTTGAGATGCTTGCCTGCTTCCTTCTTTCTTCGAGTGTTGCCCTGTACTGCTTCAGTCGCATTGTTTCTTGCCAGTTGAAGTAATTATATGTCATAATCTCTTCGTTGGTTGCATCTGCTGGCATCATGGTGCAGTCCGCGATAATTTTGTCTACCTTTGCCGTTGTTTCTGCTGTTATGTTTAATTTTGTCAAGCCATCTGGCAACGTAACTTCGGAGGGAAATTCCGTAGGCCTTCGACTGGCAGCGGCCGCCGAGGTTTCTGCACTAAACGCGACGTAGACTTGCCGGGGTATGATCGGGAGGCATGCGTGTGTGCTGTCAATGCCAGTCATTGGTTCCATTTCGCCATCCCAGTTCGTGTCTGTTCTTTGGTTTTTGCTGATCTGAGCGTTGTCACTGACATGCGTCTCAAGCGACTGCTCAGGAGGTTCGTCGTAGTCGGTGAAGGCGTCATGAAGAGCTTGGGACTCCGGATCAACAAAATCGGTCATATGAATGCTGTCATCTGGATCCTCTGTCCGCGTGTGATCGCGTGTTTCATCGAGTGGATCTATGCTTTCGTCGGTACTGGTTTGAAGGTCAGGCTGTACTTCCTTGTCTAATTGATTTTGAGTCACGTAATCCTCGAGTTCTTTTGTTGTCATGGAATCAGAGGGAGATTCTAGCGGTGAGATCGGGCTGATCTGTGATGAAGTAGTTCTGGCGTCTTCTGCTGTTGCGGTTATGGTGGCCGGTTCTTCGACTGGATTGCTATGGTAAGTCGATTGAGCTTCGTCTTCAGGGAATTCTTCTGTCATGAGTTTGTAGAATTCTCGTGATGACATGGAGGAGATCGGGGATTTGTTCGACGGGATCGAGTCGATCTGTGATGACGTGACCTCTTTGTCTGCCGAGGATGCGATTGCAACCGACTTCTCCTCGGGTGCTTCAGTCGCGATCTGGTCGGTCAAGTCCTGCACACCAAACTGATCAACGAAAAAGTTATGCTTACCAACTATTAGATCGAATCCTGCTTGAGACTGGAATAGTTTTCTTGAGCTTCTGGTGAATATGGCTTGATCCTCTTTGGCGAAGCTGTTGGTGATCTTGGCGAGTGGTTGCCTGTGGTCTGGATGTGATCTGAAGTCGCCGATGTGTATCCCTCTGATAAGGTCGGCGAGTGGCCATTTGAAGCTGGGGTCGAAAAATCCGTGGATCCAACACTACCTTTTCCCACAGACGACACCAATTGACGAGGGGTGTCCCCATCAATACCCATGACTGATAGCCTAGGGTTAGAGTTATGAGGTAGAGAACGCGTAGTGTTAGTAGATTCGTCGGCTGACAAGCAGGAGTTACCCAGGTTCAGGGCCCTCGACTGAGGTAACACCCCTACTTCCTGCCTGTCTGTATTGATTGTGAATATGCGGCGAGTACAGTGGTCTAGCGAGATGCGGATCTCGCTAGGGTTTGGTGGTTCTGGTTGGGCATGTCCTTGATCGGCTACCCTCCTATCCCTTATATAGGGGTACAGATCTCGGGCACCTAACCAACTAGGACTACAAGTATGGAAAGTACAACCGACTATGTCTATCTATGGTAAAAATCTTCATCTTGGGATTTGCTTGTTGGGCTTCTTCAGTCTATCGACAATTGGGCTATAGTCATCACGTGCACCAGGTACCCACACGATTGGGTACCCATGTGGTATAACCTTGTCAGTCCGCTTGAGCTCGACGTCGTCGTCGCTGTCGGAGTCGAGTACATAGTACTCGATCTCCCGCGCCACCGGAGGAGGAGGAACGCCGCGGCGGGCCGCATTGGCGGCGGCTTGCTGGCGCTCCTCCTCGCGCTTGCGCTTCGCCTCGTCGAGGAGCTGGCGCTGGACTTCGAGCTCCTTCGCTGTGAACTCGCCGAGACTCCATTCCTCGGCGAATCCGTCCGACGCCAGCTGGACGGTGTTGAAGGAGGCCTCCTCTGCCTCCTTCAGGCTGGACCACTCCTCCTCCTGCTCCTTCTCCGGCTCGTGCTTGGGCTCGTGCTTGGGCTTGACGAGACGCCGAAACAGGGAGCGAGGGGGAGAGGCCGCACGCCGCTGGGAGGAACGCGGCACACCGATGCGGAGGGCGCCCGGAGTTGAGGGTGGGGGAGCGGGGGAGGGGGGGGGGGGGGTCATGGAGACGGGCGCGACACGCGTACCTGGTGGCGCCGAGCGCGTGCCGGAGGAGGAGCTCGTGGCGGAGGAGCCGCTCCCGGCTCCATCCGCTGCGGGTTCCACACCGTGACTCTCCGCGGCGGCATGGTGAGCTGAGGCTCGTTGCCGGCGACGAAGTAGTCCAGGACCCAGGCGAGGGTGCGGCCTTCGCCGCCCCACCACCGCTTGCGCCCCATGGCGTTGCAGCGGCCCTCCACCGGGCCATTGTTGCCGCGGTCGGCGACCTCGTCGTCGTGGCAGCGCTGGAAGTAGGCGTTCCAGAAGGCCTCGTTGCCTTCTGGCCTCCAGCGCGGGTCCGCGGCCTGCTCCGGCGTCAGGCCTGCGCGGACCTCAGCGATGGCGTAGGAGCGCTCGCCTTCGGCAGGGACGGGGGGCACGGGTACGCCGCCGACGCTTAGCTGCCACGCTCCCTGGCCGCCGGAGGCGCCGGGGACGCGCATGTCGGGCGGGCACGGGTACCTGGCGCTGTACAGCGCCTAGGCTTCTTGCTTCCGGAGGTGGCGGCGGCCAAACCCGTTGGCGGCGGCGGCGTTGTAGCCCATGGCGCGGCGATGCTGGCGAGAAGAGGAGGCGGAGGGAGGCGGGAGAGAGGAGAGGCGAGTGTGCGGGAGGACGGCGAGGGCACGGTGGAGATTATATAGCGTGCGCGGCCAGGCGAAGGGGCGGTGGTCGCTGGCCATTACTGCACCGCGTGTCCCTCGATTGGACGCCGAAGCGACGCTCGCCGGCCACGCCATTACTCCGGCAGCCTTTGACTGGGCGCGTTCACTGGCCGCTCGCCACGCCATTACTGTGGCAGCCTTTGACTGGCGCGGGAGCCGAGAGGATAAGCGCGCGCCGCTCACGGGCGTTTTTGTTCCGTGCCATTTTCTCCCGCGTCTTCTTTCCCGCCATTTGCCCCCCCCCCCCCCCCCCCCCCCCCCCCAAGCCGAACCCAGTGGGTTGGGTTTCGCCTGGGTGCGCCGGCGCAAAAAAAACGCCGAAACGGCGCTATTTGGGCTTCTGGGGGGCGAGTGGTGCAAAAACGGCGTTTTTTTTGCTTGTGCCGGTGCTAAAAAGGCCTCTTGGGGCTTTTGGGGGGGGGGGGGGGGGGGGGGACTGGAGATGCCCTAAGCCGAACCCCAGCCTTCATTATGAGTCGATTGAAAATGAAGAGCAAGCCAAGTTAGTTAAGAAAATAAGAATCCCTCAAGACACAAAATGAAGAACAGCCAAGTTAGTTGCGAAAGTAAACTTCCCCAAGAAATATATGGTTGTTAGATATTGATCTTCTAGATTACACTATGCATCTCACCATATGACATTGTATTATACCGATGATATAGTGTGCAAATCTGTATTGTAAGCAGCAACATACAAGAAGGAGAACAGATCAGCATTATATCCCGCGACATACAAGAAAGAGAACAGATCAACATTATAGCCCATGTTAATGTCATTGCAAGCTAGTTTCTGATAGATAGCTTCAGAGGAAGAGTTTTGAAGGTAAATCGTACCTTTGGTTGTGACACAGGAAGCTATACTCTCAGTACTACGTAAAATAAGTTCAATCCACCTTTTTCATGCACACACTTTCCTTGACCTGATATAAGAATTCCAGGGACACACTCTCAGTTGCATCTTCACAAAACCTAAAATGAACAAGAACCAGGATCCCACAACTTCTTAGAAAATGGGAACTGCCATCATGCGCTGTTTTAGTGCAAGGAATTAAAGTATTTTATACATTTCTAGGTTTTGGGTTAGAATTTGGTAAAACAAAGGAGACATGAGAACACAGTACGAAAACAATACAATCGAGATAGCTAAATTCCACATGTCAGAGCGCAACCATTAGGAAGTATTTATCTTTATTCAGCCTCTGATTTCCAGTACACTTCAAGCTATATAGTATATACAGTAATTACATAACACACGCTTTCAACACATTTCGAAAAGGCATGTCGGCCTGCCATCAGAATGGTCGATAGAGAGTCACCATCTATGTAAACCTTCGGGTAAGCTGATCCCTTGATGTGCTCTCGAATATCTTGTCTGCATTGCCTACCTCAAAACCATCACGCCTGTGGTGTTCCTTGACCTTCAGAAAGTAAGAAAACAATAACTTCACTAGCACGGGAATACAACTTCACAATGCCTAAAAATAAAGTGTATAATATCCTATGCAGGAGAGTGTATTAAGTTCCAGCACCTGCAGGAAAGAAAAGCAAGTAGGAAATAATCAATAGACTCATAGCAAATAATGCTAACCTCTTCGTCTTGCAAATATTTGAACTGTGGGAGTGGCAGGCGTTCAGCAAATTCAATATAGGAACGTGGAATTGATTCAGTGATCCCATCAGCAAAAGTAAATGATGCTGAATCAGCTACAGTTGAGCTTTGCTGGAGTAGACCATCAGGACTCACTGTTAAACCATATAGAGAAAAAATCATGCAGGTCAGTTTGTTGTCAAAACGTGGTACAGTAATTAGAAAAAAAAACATGTCCCTTTCAGGCAACAGTTATTCTCAAGAGATGTTGAACATACTGGATAAATAGGAACTATTTCAAATAATTGCAAAGAAACGCATGATCTTATGTCCATTAAAACGCAATTATTTGAAGCATTTCTTGAAGGAAGGGAAAGTTGCTTGAAACCTAGTAACAGTTAATCAATATAATGTGAAAAGAAGAGCTAACAGTAATAAAAAATACACTCTTCATAAAGTAAAGGAACTGCATTTAGGTGTAATGCCCCAGAATATGTACTTTGGCTTATGAATACAAGTCATCAAAGCACTACTGTTAAAATCTAAGTGGTTCAGAAATCAGCAACAAACCTTTTAAAACCCCTCCTTCTGTATTTAACTTGAACCCATTTTCCTCAACAAATTTGTTGAATATACTAATACTTCTGATATCCGATTCTAATCGATGAGTGGAAACTGTGGCATGGTTCAGAGCATAGCCATTAACAAGAGTCCATGCAGCATATTCACTTTCCCTGGAATCCGAATGGAAATAATAGAGGTCGTCAACAGGAAGAAACATAAGCGTCACAGACAACGGTTCAAACAAAAAGTGTCTAAGACAGAATCAGAAACATTAAGTAAATGAACAAAAAGGCAACTTCATTTCTTCTGGGATTCCACAGAATCACCCAAAAATATGCAAACAGTTTTGTGGTAAGCAAGATTATGCTTGAGCTCTTGGCCTATTAAAGCAGTCGGGAGTCATTAACATGAGTACCTAGATAAAGCCTGGAAATCAGAATAAATGGGCTTCTCCCATGTCAGCTCCCCAGATGTACTTGCAAGAATAGCATATTTATTTCCTTTAGCTGAAGTTTTAATGTATTTGTGTATAATTTCCTGCATATAAAATAATCAGATAGAACATTTTGATAAGAATATAATTGTATATGATTAAAATGCGGGAACAAAGAAACTCTAGCAGCAGACATATCATAGCCTAGCAGTCAAATGCCCTGATAAGATAGCATAGGATGTCCGCAGTTAAGATCTTCCTTTCCAAACTAGATATCTTAGTAGTAGTATTAGTGTATAGAACATTAGAAACTAGTCAATTTTGAGTATTTACTCAAAGAGAACAACAGAAATAAGACCTAAAGAGAAATGGCTTTCAGAAAGCAACTTTTTTCCTATTGTGATATGTTTACTAGTCCTCCTTCATCCATAGTTCCATACAAGATATGTCAGAAATGCCTTCAGCCATACAAGCATGTTATGACTAAAATGAGCAGTTGTCAATGCTCCTAGTACCTGGCTTGGAGCACTCAGCTCCTCTACAAGAAGTTCAGAAATGAATATCCTTGGCAAAGGTCCATATATACCAGTTCCGGTGTATCCATCACTGTTAGGAGGGGAAAACCATAGTGCTCTTAGTTTTTTCGCCGGAAACCTTAGTTCTTCACGAGACTCGTAACCGAAATCAGTGAAAAATTCAGCAAGTGAATTTATACCATAACCATCAACCTGCAGTTATAACAAAACGTGTCTTTACAATAACGAACAGCACACAACTGTGCATTATGTAGTACAGAGCATGCAGCAAGCCAGCAACTATATACAATAAAATTTTAAGCTAGTACTCACCCCAAATGTTCTGAAAGCAAAGTGATCAAAACAAACATGGTCCCCATCATAAGAATGGACTAGGTCCAGAATCTTTTCGGCTGTTGAATTCCTGCTCAAGTAAACTTTTTGCATGTTGGAGAGAACTGACCGGAAAAATAGACCAGCACCCTGAAGTAGAAGAAAACTATGATCCTTAGTTTGTTTCCCAGAAAAATGTTACACAAAAGATGAACAATTTATCAAGTAAAAGATATAGCCAAAACTATTACAAAATACAAAAAGAAAGTGCTTGAAAGATTCTCAGCATATGGGATTTTGCACTATTGCTAGAATACTTTTGTGTGTCACGCGGTTAACATCCTTTTAGGACAACTTTGATCACTTCTTTCCCGGGGCAAATTGATCACATTGAATATTTGAAAAAAAATGATAAACAAAATATTCATAAATGCCATGACGTAGCAGATGAGAAAAAAATATATTAGGAGGATTTGCCAAGAATCCTAGAATCCTTCTTTACAGAATAAGCGTGTTCTACTGAACACGGTGTGTGCAAATTTTTGAACCTTTGATTCACGGGATTGAAAAAAATAGAAGTAGGATAAAATGTAGGATTGCAATATCCCGCTAAAATCCTGCAGGGCTGAATTCATACCAAAGTTTGTTTGATTGCACCATAGAAAAACAAGGGATTCTTTCTGATGTGTTTGAAATTCAAAGGATCCTTTGGGAAAAGTTCCTACAGATTTCAATCCTCCAAAATTCATGTGAAAATCCTTTGACTTGAAGAGGCACTCATGATAACGTCTGTTCTTACTTTTTTATAGTACGAAGCATCAAAGGCTCCAGTTCCACTATCATCACAATAATGGAACAAGATCTCAGGTCATGGCTCTGTTGGCGCAGGGGTGTATCCACTGGGGGTGCCATGGCAACAAGTTGGGGTAGGCTAGAGCTGAAACCCATAAGATCTCGATCGAAACCAAGCCAGCATTCTGGCACATAGATAGATAACTTACACGCAGCCCTGTCCATGGCACCCCTTAAAAATCTATAGAAATTCATTTAGCTACTAATATTTGGATTAATTCTTGCTAAATGCTACTAGTATTTGGACTAATTGGTGCTAAATGCTAAGTATAATAGGGAAGTATTTTAAGCTTGGCACCCCACCAATTTTATCCTAGATCCGCCACTGCCTGTTGGCAACATTAAAAGCAAAAGAAAGAAAAAAGTCAACAGCTCTAGAGAAACTCATCCTCGGAACCAAGCAAAACCAAACTAAACCTGCAACCAATTTAGTAGAATGACTCAACAAAGCTGGAACAGATCCAAAGCAAGGTTCAAAAAAGCGCTGAGCGAGTGGTGAGGCGCCGCTTAGAGGAATTGTAGTGTAAGGGAGATTAAGCATTCCATATGGAACTGTACGGAAAGAAAACAGGGAAACAACTCCGGGCATATGGGGGCAGAGGAGAAGAAGAGGGAAGTAGAGGAGAGTGGTGCTTGCTACGGGGAAGTAGAGGCTACGGGGGCAGGGATGGGGTTGCACCTGTAGCGCCGCCATTCCCGTTGCTCTGCAGGTGTGCCCGGACGTGAAGAAGTAAATGGATAAATGGATGAGGAGAGTAGTTGACAACTTAGTTTAGAAAGGATAAATGAATCAGATCAGGTTAGAAAACTAGGGTATGCTAATGGCCCTTATTAGGCCAGCTCACGAGTCTCCTACAGCCTTATTGTGCTAATGGGGCTTATCAGTGCTTAAGTAGTAAGCGTTTTGTCATCGCTCAGCGCTGTTTAGTTACGCTTTTTGAACCATGCTCCAAAGTGCTTACCACTACCAAAGCTAAGCGTTAGGAGCTAACACAACCATATATTTGTGAGAACTTTATATACATGCCACCGAAAACAAAAGCTCCTGAGAACAATGGACAGAAGTGTCAAATTTCACTTTCTCTATACCTGGATAGAAAGAGGGATGGAGCAATATTTTATTTCATTAATTACTAAATATGAGACTTGAACACAAGGCATTATTTGCTCTCATAACATGTCAAGTTTCATGCATCTGTTAGACTTCTTTGTAATCTTTTCCGTTACTGTTTTCAGCCATACGAACATACATGGAGTAGTACTCCAACCAGTTCATATCCCCTCTGTAAATGCCACTGAGTGTATCAGGGGCATCGTTTCCGCTCACCAATCACCAACCAGTAAAACCAAAAGTCCAAACTGCTAAAAAGAATGTGGCCAATGACATATAAGAACATCAGGTGGCCTCCTCATCAGACAAAGTGGTCGCTTGCAGATTTAGACCTGTATATCTTAGAGTTTCTGCACCCGTCAGAATTATCTATTTGTCCCCTTCTTTTCGTAAAATAGATAGCCATCGGTTCAGGGCTGTTCGACGATTATTTATAAACTTATGGGCCATGGGGTCTAACAAAAAAAAAATGTGGGATTCATCTTTGATAATTATAAAAACTTGTGTACCAAGTTCTTTTTACCCTTTTTACAGTGAATTTATAAAATCTATGAGTTCCCTTAGGAAGTTGTACTGTACAGTCCCATGTGCTAATGATTGGATTGACTCGCTTGCCTCAGGTCTGCCCAATGATCGTTCCAGTTCACAGGTTGATCTGAGCAGGTCGGAAGTCGACATGGGTAGCAGAGAAACGGAGGAACCAAAATTGGAAATCACACCACAGCATATGCTGCGAACTATTATGGATCATGCGAACTCCGAGGACCGAGGATTTTTTTTAATGTATGGAGAAATTGGACATACCATCCACTTGGTTGCATATCCCTATTTAATCAATTAACTTACGACAACGATATCTGCAGTTCCTACTAGTAACAGTTCTAGACACGAGCGTCTCCAGGCTTGGGATCACAGTCACCCTCTGACGAAGCTAAATACAGAACAGACCATGCCCACCCGATAAACAAAGGCACACGTGCTGGTGTAGCACTTGCTACAAGAGCGGCATCCCCTAACGAGTTCGCGCAAAATAGCAGGATCGTAGGCAAGCAAGCCCTTCCAGTTTTGCGCGCGCACGTACCTTGGGAGGCGGATCAGAGGCGGGCACGGGCGCGGGTGAGGACGTGGCGGCCATAGAGACGCCGCGGCGGTGGTGACGGGGTCTGGACGAGCAGAGGGGCACGGCGATGACAGCTGAGGAACGGCGGGTGCGGAGAAGCGCAGCGGCCGCGGGGAATCTCGCGGCGGCGAGGGTCGCCTGGGCCATGAAGGGTAGGGGGCTCTCCTCTGCCTGGGTTCACTGGTGTGGCACGACAAGTAAGCGAGCAGCTGGAGAGGAGAAGAAGAAGAAGAAGACAAGTCCTCACCGGAATTCCGACGGATGCCGACGGCGGGCTGACGTGGCGAGCAACAGGAGTTACGGGCGGATCTGTCCAAACGGAGATCCCTATCCGGCCATTCGAGGTTCAAAGATTGGGCCTAACTCGGGTTTCTTATTTTACAATTTGGGCTGGTCCGGGCCCAGGAAAAAACCTCCAACCTCCCCGTTCTTCCTTCCTTTCCTTCCAGGGGAAGCAATGGCGGAACCGCGACCGACGCAAGCCACCGAGCCATCATCCTCGGCCGCCCCCACCCCCGCCGCCGAGGCTCGCTCCCTCCCTCCCACGCTGTTCCTACCGCGTTCGTCCAGCCGGACCCATGGCGCGCGCGGCGGCGGTTCTGTGGGAAACAGGACGAAGGGCAAGGCGCCGGTGGGTTCGGCGGCCGGGGCGGAGGGGACGATGCACCGACACGACCGGCTGCTGGAGGCGGTGAGGGTGGTTGGGGGAGGAGTGGACCCGGGTGTCGCCGGCGCTGACATCCTGGAGCTGGCGATGGCCAAGGTGCCCATGTTCTCGTGGCTCAGCTACTGACCTCGTCTCTTTTCCCCACCTTCAGTGAAAAGGCGTTTCTTTGGGCGACCGCGCGTGTGCCAGCTCGCCGCCGGCGATCCGTGCGATTCCTCGCCCTCCGGCGGCCGCCTCGGCGGCGGGAGGATGGGGGATCCACGGATCCCGGCGTGTACATAGCCTAGTGTGCATGGTGGTGTGCTAGCCGGCGGCGCTGAGGAGGTTGCGGTGGTGCCGGAGTGGCTTTTGGTGGCGGTGGTCTCCTTCTCCGATGGTGCGGCTCTGTTGGAGCTTCGTCGCGGATCTGCCGTCCCGTCCTCGTTCGCGGCTCCTCGGAGTGCTCGAGAGGATTTCCCCTTCGCCGGAGTCCGTGAGGTGGCGGAGCTGGCGATTGTCGATCTTGAAGATGCGGTTACTGTTGGCCAAGATGGTGCTGCCGTTCGTCGTGCAGGGTGGAAGTGCTCAGGTACCGAGGAGCGTCGACTTCCTGGTCGCGGAGGGGAGCCTCCCAGTCCTAGGTTTCGGAGGTGGTGCGGCGGGTTTCGCCGGCGCAGCGTTCTGCTCGAAGACGATGGCGCTGAAGCTCGGGAGGACTTCTTTGTAAAATTTTATGTTTCCTGGGCTTTTCTGTAAGAATCTTGGCTGTTGCAACTGTGTTTTCCTCGCAAAAAAAAAAGCTACTGGCCGGAGGAAGGGTATCCCAAGGAGGACCAACCCTACTGACTGTTGTAATATTAGGCATAATTTTCATGATTAATTCCATTATATAAGACATGATCGCAAACACTACTTAATCTCGAAAATACTAGACGTATTAATTAACATGAACAACATCATGACATCTATGAACACAGCCATAATAAAACAGCACATCGGAACATGGCGAACGTACCGAACAATTGTAGATGAAGTAGTCGTAGTCGTTGTAGTAGTTGTCGGAGCAACGACGGCAGCAGCTTGAGCAGCGGCGGTAGCAGCTCGAAAAAGACGACGTTGAATACGAGTCGCCCGCGGACCCGGAGATCGTCCAGGAAGTCGAGCCGTGATGAAGAACTTGAGAGCAGTCGCGCGGAGCGCTTCCCAAAAACCTTATTCGCCCTCTCCCGTACAGGATCACAAGGGCGAGCGGTTCCGGAGACCTGCTGTCCCGTTTGCCGGCGCTCGGGATGGAGACGGGTACACGTCGCACACGTTTAGATCGGTTGGTAGCCCACGATCCAGGAGCAACCTGAACCGACCAAGAAGCGTCCGTCAAAACCGTTTTCCTGTACTACAAAAATAAAGCTCGGCTCGGCGAGATTCCCGCAACCCGCGGCGCGCGGCCGGTGCGTGCGAGCGGCGGAGGAGGAGCGCGTGAGAGAGCCTCATGTTCTCACAAGCTTACCAAGTAGCACAACACTCCACTATATAAGGTGGTGCCACTCCTCTCAACTAACAATGTGGGACTAAACTTTAGCTCGCACACCACTCACTTGAGCTGCCATTTTTTACATGGGTTTTGAGATTTCAGAATTATTTATTTGGGCTTCCCACACCTGGACCCAAATTTTAACACTGACTTGACTGGTACTTCCTTCCTACAGTAGGTTGTGAATGTCCAGTCCTTTTTCTCATTGTCCTGATGGCGAATTGAATATGTGCTCAACGTTGCTGTTTCAAATGCCCTTGACCGATACCCTTAATGCAGTTCGATCTCGGGTCGGCGTATGAAAATATATGTGGTTGTAAGACGGGGTGATGGGATTGAGGTGTCAATTGCTTCACACAATTGGCGTATACCAAATTGGCATTTTGAATGTTAGATTATTTTTTTACTGATGAGGTTAAAAAAACACACCTGCTTTAAGTTGTGCAGTACAAATCCTTCATTCGAAGTTCACTTAAATAGTTAATGATTTACTTTCACTGATGCTTCTGATTATAGGTTTCACACTTTCACTTGTCGTACTGCTAGCTGAAGAAATTCGATGTGTCTAAGAGTCTCTTTAGTTTGCGCCGTTGGGGGCTTTGCCCCCACCTCTCCCCATACCGGTGTTGGTCAAATCGTAGCCCCCAAATCAAAAATCACAGTCTCAACTCCGACAATGGCTCACTCATCTCTACTACTATCTTTGTCGTGCAGGGCGCGGCAACGGGTTGTCCGTCCTTCATCATGTTGCTTATGGAGACGCCATTCTGGAAGGACTTCGAGGACGGCGCCGCCGGGAGCTGGAGTCGCACGGGCCGATCAACACGCCGTCTGGCAGGAAACACGCCAATGGGCGGCACCTCTGGTGGGGCGCGCTAGGGCGCACACTCGGCGAGGTACTAGGCGTGTAGAACATCAACATTTACCTTTTTAGTCTAAATTTCTTTTTATATGTTTTAATGCATAACCTAAAAGAATGTACGGATTTCGCCTAAGTTTGCCCAAACCTTTGCCGAAATTTAAATTTTCTTACATGCTTGGGCCGAACCCTACTGCGCACGGTTGGGAATAGACGCCTCCCAGGGCGAGAATTAGCTCCGGCGCCCCCAAGGCGGCCCATTTTTGCGTCGGATTAAGGCTTGGTGGGGCGCAATGGTTGGAGATGCTCTTAGCCTCACCTTTTTTGCACATAAGTGGAGTTACCTCCCACCACCACATTTACCACCACATTTGTACAGTTCTAAGACAGATATATAAGACGAGCGGACGCGGCGGCGTAGGTCGCTGTCAAAGGATGCGGCAGAGCACGACGGTGAGGGTGGCGACTGTGGAGGTTGCAGCGAGCACGACGATGACATGAGCAGCGGCGGGACTCGTTGACTAAGTTTGTAGTGGTGGTGGCGGCGGACTTCGTCTCTGGATAGGTTAGGTGAGCCTACTAGATGCTGCAACAATGATAGAATTTAAGATGAAAAAGACGAGCAGCAGTGGTTTACCAACAACAAGCACGGTCTAAATACGCAAACATACATTACAAGATATATTCGTTTACAACCACCGAAACATAAAACATGAGAGTCGTGTGAAATGGCAAGATGAAGCTACTTTTCAAAGGAAATTTCAAACGGTTCATCGTTTGCAATTAATTTGACGAAATTCATCTAGAAAAACTTCAAACATGACCACGACATTAGAAATTAACCGTTAGCGAAAATTGAAACCAATTGTCAGGATTGAACCACACTATAGCATTGAGTAGAAGGAAGAAGATGAAGAGTAAAGAGGGTGAGTGGAGCAAAGTCACCTAGGAACGAGCGACTTAGCATTAAGTAGAAGAATTTGAACGCTCTTAGGGCGCGTTTGGTTGCCTGCCCTCAGCTAGCCAGACTCCACAAAAACACATGTTGTTGTCTTTAGAGGGCATGTCCCAGTAGAAAGGTGCAAAAGACGGTGTTTTCGTTTTGTTTGATTGGCTGGTCTGCATCTAGTGGGTCTCGAAAAGATTTCCGCTGGCGCGTTTGGTTGTGCATACATTGCGCATCCCTTGTAAGAGGCTCATGCAACATAACACTGGAAACAAGATCATTTTTTCCTCTTCTCAGCTCCCACGGATCTAGCCTTGGAGAAAGGGCCGATTCGGGCGTATCTATGGAGCATGCCTTAGAGGAATTTTTAAGTGCTTTACCCACAAAAAAATATTCTTTCAACATGCAGGCCTACCAACCATCATGCGGACTACCAAACCGTTCCTAGGAGTGAGTACTCGGTTTTGCAGCTAGTCGGCCTGCAGGATCCGTGGGCATGCTCGAGTCGAGCATCCCGTCGATCCCATCGCTCCTTTGATGAGGGTGTTAGCCTGACCCGACAGCTCGTGCAGGTTACCAAACACCATGGGTGCGTTTGGTAGCCTGGGCCGGATTTCAGTATCACTTCGCTAGCGAGATGAAATGCCCTGCGCATTCGTGACGTGTCACAGGTCAGAAAATGCTCTTCGTTTGGTAGCTTGGGTTGCATCAGTTGCTATCAGTTTGTTTGGTTGCCTGGAAACGAGCGTGGTATGTGCTCAGTCAAAGCACATGTGTGCGTTTTGGTTATCATTTTGGACACACAGCTCTTGCTACTTCTTACCAGATTCAAATATGCTACTCTTACCATCACACCACTACACCACCGACCAAAATTGGGGGCAAAGAACAGCCGGCAAAAATCGATTTTAGAAGGCAATGCCACTGCCGGGAAAAGTAAAGGGCAGCACTGCAGCCGGCAAACATCTATTTGTCCCGGCTGTCAACAGCCGACACTAATCTGTGTAAACGAAGGCAAATAAACTGCCGGCACAAATCTTTCCCGGCAGTTAGAAACTGCCGGCACTACGGTAGCGAAATTTTTGGCGCGTGAGACGAAAATATTGCGGACTTCGCGCGGGGCGTGGACGGAAATTATAGACTTGGCGCGCGGCTCGCGGCGCATAACCCTAAATACCAAATCGCAAATTCCCCACCCCATCTTCCTCATCAGCCCATCTCCATCGATACGTACGGCCGCCGCCCTCCGCCACTCGCTCCACGCTGCAGCACCCGTCTCCGCGCCGCCACACGGAAGGGATCCCATACCGCGCCGCGAACTCTGTCCCCCTCAGCGCCGCACGGAACGGCACACTGCAGCATCGGCACGGCAGCGCCGCACCCCTCCGTCCGCTCCGTGCTGCCGCTGCTCCGGACTGGGCCGCGAACTCCGTCTCAGAGCTGCCGCACGGAAGGGCTCCGAACCCGCTCCTCGTGCGCCGCCACGCCGCCGCTTCGGCGCTGCCGCACTCCTCCGTCCGCTCCGTGCTGCCGCTGCTGCACTCCATCGGTCCGCTCTGTGCTGCCGTTGCTACACTCCATTGGTGAGCATATATCTTCTCTTTCCTTCCCCTTCTTCTTCCCATGCCCTTCCCTCACCCTCTCCACCGTGGCCCTCTGTGGTGACCGGGGCCATTGCCGCCACCTCCCTCTCACTCTCTGTCGTGCTAGGTTAGGAGTTCAGCTTTCCAACGAAGGAAACCTCTCTCCTGAAACTGAATTTTGGACAAAGACTGTACTTTTGGCATTGTGTTCAACTGAACCATATTTTTTTCTCTTCTATTTATTGCAGGATTACAACTACCTCGAGCTAATCTTAGAGGTTAGACCCAGTTCAACTGAATCCATCGAGGCTCACACTTATAGGTGAACGACTTTGTCAAAAACACATTTTTATTATTCCAGTTATGACTGTCTGTAAATTTCTTGCATGATAATAGCTTCACTTATGGCTTAGTGTTAGGTTTTTCTGTATATTCTGAATATTGCCAGGCTAATTGATTCACTTCATAGGTTAATTGTTGAGTACCAAGGGAACTTAGTGGGGAAGGGATATAATTGGACTGAACATTGTTGGCTTGGGCTTCTATTGCACATTGTAAGACACTTCTGATACTAGCTCTCTGATTGATTGGTTCTATGCACTTCTATTTGATCATGTGCAAATTCTTGTGTCTTATGGCAATTGTACTATCTTGGTTGCACGCACTTGAGTATTTTCTGATTGTTGTTGTGTGGTTACTTGAAGTAATTAATATTTTTTATTTGTCTTAGGGTTATTTGAATAACTGTTAGAAAAATGGATAAGAGCTGGATGGATCAAGATAGGCACACTGAAACATTCATTAACGGGGTTAAATGATTTATTCAGTTTGCCTTTACCCATTCGGCAAGTGGGAACACTATCTTATGCCCTTGTAGGAAGTGTGTGAATTGTTCTTGGCTTGAAGCTAGTGAGGTCCAGGAGCACTTAGTATGCCACGGGTTTACGTCTGACTATAGAAGATGGGAATATCACGGGGAGGCATCATACTCGTATCCACCAAATAGTGATACTGATGTGGAATGTGATGAGGTGGAGGAGGTGGATGAGTTAGAAGATTTAGATGACATGGCCGAACTGATTAGAGATATGAGACATGAGTTCTGCGATTTGAGTGATAGTGATAATGAGGCTGATCCTAGTGACCAGGACAATGCAAATAATCCTTTTAAGCAGTTATTAGGTGCTGCAGCTGAAGAACTCTATCCAGGGAGCACCTCTTTCTCGAAGCTGCGATTTGTTGTTAGGATGCTCCACAACAAAGCTCTTGGACATTGGACTGATAAGAGTTTTGATATGCAGCTAGGGTTGCTAAAAGAGGCCTTCCCTGAAGCAAAATTACCTAAAAACTTTCATGAAGCTAAGAAAATGATAAAATGTCTTAGCCTTAATTATGTTTGCATCCATGCATGTTTCAATGACTGCATTTTGTATTGGAAGCAGTATGAAAATGCTAATAGCTGCCCAAAATGCAAAACCTCACGCTGGAAATCTGAAAAGAAGAAACGTGATGGGAGACATGAACACAAAGTCCCTAGGAAAGTTCTTCGCTATTTCCCCATAGCAAAGAGGCTGCAGCGGCTGTTCATATCGCCAAAGAGTGCAACAGACTGTCGGTGGCATGACGAAGGGCGTACAAAAGATGGATTTCTAAGGCATCCTGCAGATTCTTCGTCTTGGAAGCATTTTGACAATGCACATCCTGATTTTTCAGAAGATTCTCGCAACATTAGATTAATTATAGCAACAGATGGCTTCAATCCTTTTAGATCAATGAATTGTTCCTATAGCATTTGGCCTGTTATTGCTATTCCATTGAATCTGCCTCCTTGGTTGTGCATGAAGCAACCCAATTTCATCCTCTCGTTATTAATTCCTGGCCCGAAGTCACCTGGGAGAGATATAGATGTTTTCCTTGAGCCACTTATTGATGACCTTCATTCTCTTTTTGAGGATGGAATTAGAACCTATGATGCCTCCAAATCTGAGTACTTCCATTTGCGGGCTGCTGTTCATTCCACTATTAGTGATCTCCCGGGCATGGCTACTATAGCTGGTTGTGTCACCTCGGGCGAGTATGGTTGTCCAAAGTGCCATTCTCTCACTTGCTCCATTTGGTTGAAGGAAGGCAAGAAAACATGCTTCATGAGTCACCGTAGGTTCCTAGATGAAAATCATCGATTTAGAACAGTAGATAAGGACTTCTTTGATGGCAAGGAGGAAACTAGGAGTGCTCCTGTACCACTTACCGGAGAAGAAGTGGATGCTCTTACAGAAAATATGCAAACTGTATTTGGAAAGGACCCTTCCGGAAAACCCCCCACCAACAAACGAAAGCGTGGTGATCCACCACAAGTTTTCAAAAGGAGATCCATATGGTTTAGGTTGAGATATTGGAGAGACTTACTGCAACCTCATAATCTGGATGCGATGCACATTGAAAAGAACGTTTGTGATAACATCATTCACACACTTCTAGCTATTGACCGGAAAACCAAGGATAATATAAACTCTCGTCGAGACCTTGAGGAACTTAACATAAGAAGTGCTCTCCATCCCGTTCCAGTAGGAAAGGAAACTGTCCATTTGCCTTCTGCCCCATACTCATTGAGTCCTGAGCTGAAGAAATTGTTTTGCCAAATTCTCAAAAACATCAGGTTCCCAGATGGTCTTGCGTCTGACATACGAAGGAATGTCCAGGTTAAGGAGAAAAAGATTATTGGGCTTAAAAGCCATGACTGTCACATTCTCTTGCAACAGTTGCTCCCACTAGCGGTTAGAAAAACCTTGCCGGAGGGAGTCAGTGCTGCATTGATCCGTGTGAGTGACTTTTTCAAGAAAATCTATTCTCCTGTTGTTTCCATAAGTGATATGGAGAAGTTAGAGCTAGAAATAGCTGAGACGCTGAGCATTCTTGAGGTCATATTTCTACCATCATTTTTTGATATGATGGTTCACCTGATGGTTCATCTTCCACTCCAAGTGAGGCTTGGTGGGCCAGTGAAGTACAGCAACATGTATCCAATAGAAAGGTCATTTCTAAAACTGAAACATGTACACCATGTAATTTTTATATAAAAAGTAACCTAATATATTTTTAGTACATCTTATATAGGTATTTGAGCACTGTAAAGGGATATGTTCGCACCATGAGCCATCCTGAGGGGTCAATTGCAGAGGGCTATATTTTCGATGAGTGTCTTACTTTCTGCTCTCGGTATTTAGAAGGATGTGAAACTAAATTTAAAAGAAAAGGACAAAATGATGTTGTTGAGCCGGAGTGTAGTGTTAAGCCTTTCTTCAACAACAAGGGGCGGTTTTTGGCTGGCAAGTGTGTTGTGACATTAGATCACAAAGCATGGCTGCAAGCACATAGATATGTTTTGTTCAATTATGATCACATATCCCCATACTTGAGGTATGCTGTCCATGTGTTTCATTTTTACAAGTCTAGCTGTGAGTATGCATGTGTTGTTGAATGATAAATATTCCTTATAAATTTCTACAGAAAGCATAAAGAATATTTGTCCTCAAGTGGTAATCGAAATGCCATGCAAATCGGCAAACTTCATCATGCCACTTTCCATGAGTGGTTTAAGTTGTATGTGGCACAACTTGTTGATAATGGTGAAGAAGTTTCTCAAGAAATCCAAACATTAGCAGAGGGGCCCTTATTGGTTGCAAGGTCGTATGGTAGTTATACTATTAATGGCTACAATTTCCATACAAAGTCTTATGATGAGGGTAGGCCTACCCAAAGCAGCGGGGTGGCTTTAGTTTCAGAAGTATTCGAAAATGAAAAAAAAAATTACTATGGTGTGATAGATCAAATTATAGAGTTAGATTACAACCACAAAGGAAACATGGTACTATTTAAATGTGACTGGTTTGACAACCGTGTGGAAGATAAGTGGATAAAGGTTGATCAGTTTGGCATCACAGATGTTAACCACAAGCATCTAATCCACACAGGGGATAAGTTGAGCGATGAACCATTTATTTTGGCCTCCCAAGCAAAGCAAGTGTACTATGTTGAAGACCCCGTTGCTACAGATTGGTGGGCTGTTAGACAATCACCAAACCAGCGAGACCTGTATGATATGTTTGGTGTGGGGAATGGAAATGTTCAGGAAGGAAATGAATCTGCAGTGCATAATCTTGATGCTCTTCTCACAAAGGATACGAGAATAACTCCTACTGATTGTGATTGGCTTATCGAGTTTTGGAGAAGTGAAGAATGCAAGGTACCATTTTGTTCACTTGTTGCAGTCTGTTCATGTGTAGAAACTAGGCACAAAGAGTTTACATTTTTTTTGTAGAAGCGGAGCGAACAAGGAAAGAAAAACCGGAGCATGCAGAAGGTATTGCATACGTCGGGAAGCAAGAGCCATGCACGCGTTGCAACTGATATGGTAGAAAATGTCTTACTTTTTAAGCATACTTAAAGCATAGTCTGCATACTAATGGTGGCTCATTTTCTACTATAATGGATGCAGCACAAGGAGAATGGATATGATCCACGTAGAGATGAAGTGTTTATAAAAACACACCAAAGGAAGAATAAACCTCAAACTAAGGAAACAATCGACATAATAGTAAGTTCTTCTACAAGAATTCATTTCTGTCTAAAATTTCATGTGGTACAGTATATTAGCAGTAAAATATGTTCACTATTGTGACGATCTTATTGTAGGAAAAAATAGACAAGGCAATGGATGAACATCCTGAACTTCTGGAAAAATCCATTCAACAAGGAGATATACTGGCACATGTACTTGGGAAAGAGAAGAATGGCTACGTCAGGGGCTTAGGCTTAGGCGCAAATGCTGCTGCTCTAGGTATGCCTGGAGCTCGAGGGCTGAAATCCACAAGGCTGCAGATGGCTGAGCTAGAGGCTGATAAAGCTTGGCGGGCTAATGAACTTCTAAAAGATCATGTAGATGAAATTAGGAATGATACAAAAGCCCAGATTGAGGCGCTTATGGAAGAAGTGGGCCAACTGAGGACAATGGTGTCACAGTCCAATGCTGGACACAATAATAGCATGCTCAACACTGAGCATGTTGATAGTATAGGAGAATCGGCTGCTTGTGAGGAAGACCATTATTTACTTTGTGATGAGGAGGAAGCACGTCTAGAGCAGGAGTTGAGGGAAGCAACTGTGCGATTAGAAAGTAAGAAAGCACAAGCAGAACTACTTCGTAAGAAGAAGGAAGCAACCCAGAATCAGAAGAGGGAAGCGGAAATCCTTGAGAAAAGGAGGAAGGTTGAAGAACTTCAAAGGAAGGAGGCTGCAGAACTTAGAAAGAAGAAGGAAGCGGAACAAAGTCTGCAAAAGAAGCCGCAAGTACCCCAGAAGCTACCAAAGAAGTTGGGAGCAGTAGTAACACAAAAGAATCATCAAGTCTTGATTTATTTACTACTTTAGTTTCTAACTTTTTTGTATGAGTGCAAAGTCCTACTGTTAGTTCTTACTCCTGCCTTGTTTAATACTTCTTTGCAGGAAGGGAAGGAGGTGATATTGTACAATATTTTCAGGGATCATCGTTCCGCTGTTGCAAAAGGTACGGTTTTGTCAACCGACCGAAAGAAGATAGTAGGGGGTCGGGAGCTTGGCACTGAATGTTGTGAAGTGGCCGTCGACTATATAATAAAAAAAGACGCCATATTGCCTCGCCCTGTTGGGAATGTTACCACCATTGGACAAGCTCAAGGAAGAAGTATTGCATGGCCGTATAAGCATGTAGGCCTATATTTCTTTAGTTCCTTTTTTTTGCTGCAAGTGTTAAGTCAAGTTTCTTACGAACCATTCATGTATGTGCAGCTGGAGTTTCAGAAACCAATGACAAAACAAGCCCCACCTCGACAAGAAGAATGAGCGGTATGTATTCTCTTTTGTTAAATATAGCTAGTTGTTAGCTATTTTCGAATTTCTACTTGTAGTCTGATAGCTAGTAGTTAACTATTTTCAGAACAATTTTGTAGTCTTGAATACAGCTAGTTGTTAGCTATTTTCTAATTTCCACTTGTTAAATTTAGCTAGCAGTTTCGAAATTCCATGAACAGCTCAAACTGATCCATTTTGTGCACGTGTTATCTTCTGGAATAGCTCAAACTGATTCATAATTTAGCTAGCTGTTTCGAAATTCCGTGAATAGCTCAAACTGATCCTTATGTACTGCTGCTTGGATGTGTAGTGATCGGGTTCAGGGCTATGTACTGCTGTTTTCAGTTGTTCAGCCGAGGAATCGTAATTTCTATCGTTCATTTTTTTTGTTGAAAACGTAACAAGTGTAATTATGATGCTCCAAGTGTCTGTTGTTGCTCAACTGTTCAGATTGCATTGTTTGTGAAATCAGTGTGTTTAAGTATTCGGTTCTAACCAGTAATCTTATTCTCTGTCCACCCAGGGACTTTACTACATGGCAAGGACGGCAAAGAAATCTATGCTGGAGGAACTAGAGGGGATGCGATGCCGAAGATCGTGGACCTCTGCCACCACTTGCTAGATATATATATGCTCTTTTGTTCACTTCGATCTGCTAATTAGGAACACATGCAAACTGCAGACTACTACTTTAGAAACATATTCAAGCTGCATATATGTATGCTTAAATATGCTCTTTTGTTCGCTTGGATATTTGCATCTTGGATATGTGCCATGTACTCTGTTAATTATCACTTTTGGGAGACCTGAATGAATCCTGTAAATGATCATTTCTAGAAGAGCTGGTTGGATTGTTCGTACGTGTGCTACATTGAATAGCAAATGCTGAAAAATTGTTAGCAAATTTCAGATTGATTGAATAGCCAGTAGTAGTAAACCGGAAATGGGCTAAACTGTCGGTAAGAGCAAAAGAAACAGCCGGCAGAACTAAATATATATGTTATACCGCTGCTCATCTGCCAGGAAAAGACTGAACAACCGGCACAACTATTTCCCGGCAGACAAATGTCTCTGCTAGGGAAAAAACAAGACTGCCGGGAAAGATTCAAAAGGAGGGCAGACAAACAGCCGGCACAGAACAAACAGCCGGCAAAAATCTTTGCCGGCAGGGTTATAGAGGGCAGACACATCTGCCGGGGAAAAATCTTTGCCGGCAGTTTTAGTGCCCCGTAAATTGGCTTTTCCCGGCAGAAAATGTGCCCCCAGTTTTGGTACGTGGTGTAGTGACAACGGCACACAAGCACACATACGATCATAGCACACTACAAGCATCATACACATTGAACATAGTAGTTAGCATCTAATTGCAACACGCAGAGTGCTTACACGCCTGCTAAACTCTGGGGCGGAATCCCCATGTCTAAAAAAATATGTTCTCCAGACTTAAGAGGCCAACATTACAACCTTAAAAAAAAGCACCCAAAAGTATTGTTCAACTGCCTCTAGAGGCCAACACTACAAGCACAAGTTCAGAATAGCACTGCAACAAATAACAGCAGGACAACACCGTCCTCACCTTACTAGCGTGGATCCGCAAAGGGGCTCTGACGATGACTCTTGCAGGCCCAGACAATCTCCATCGAGGTGGCCACCCTGTAGACCTGAATGTCGAAGTCGTCGTCCTTGGGGGTGAAGACGACTGTGTCATCGACGTCAATCTGGCACTTCTTGCAGAACTCGGTCCAGCCCTTGATGAAGCCGACACGCTGACCTTCCAGTAGAGGTGCACCTTGTACTGGCAGTGCTCGCCCAAGTACAGTGCCACATTAACCGACGACTCATTGTACTTGAGCTTGTACTTCTTGATGGTACGCAGCGCAGGCATGAAGGCGTCGATGGGGTCCCGAAACTGCACCTGAACGACAACATTGCCCAATCCCTCAATCGGCCCCTCCGGGCAGTCCATGAGGTACTGCCAATTATGTAGATGAGGCGCAAAATTAGTATCATCGGCACGCCGATGCACATTGCCGATGAATCTTGACATGCCGATGCACATGCACATGCACATGCACATTCACACAATCCAATCTACAATCGGACACGAAGGAGTGTACTTACAATCGGACTGGGCGATAGCGGGCCCGTCGGAGGAAGAGGCTGCGCAACGGTAGGTGCTCCACGACGTCCGGTAGTAGGAGGCGGTGGCGCCTGAGCAGCGGTCGGAGGAGAGGCCCCAATCAGGAAGTGGGCGGCGCGACGTACGGCGCATATCCACACTTGGGGCCCATGGCTCCCTTGCGTGCAGCGGCGTAGCAGGAAACCCCGGAGGAGGACCCTGCGTTGGCTCCATCTCCCGGCTGGAGCCTTCTGCACCCGCCGCCACGGCCACTGCCCTGGCGTAAGAAAACACTAGGTTGGGGGCCTGGAAAACCACAATCAGGGGATGCGATGGCCCAATGTCAACGGTGTGGAGTGGGGTTGCGGCCACGCTCGTCGTCGCCCTCCCGATCTTCCTCACGGCGATGGGCGAGGGCCGATTCAAGACCGGTACTCGACCGGAGTCCAGCGGCGCCGCCGCATCTCGGAGGCCGTATTCCTGGACCATCCGGAGGCGCTCCGAGTTCCGGTGGGTACCGAAGAGGTCGGCGGGATACCTCGTCGCCACGTGGGCCGGAGACGGCGGAGGACGCGAGGAGGCCATGGAAGCGGCGGTTTAATGGGACGGGACGTGGAGTCGAGTGGAGAGAGAGGGAGAGGGACCAGTTAGCGGAAACGGAGACCGTTGATACGTCCAAAACGTATCTACTTTCCCAAACACTTTTGCTATTGTTTTACATCTAATTTGTGTGTTTTGGATGCAACTAACACGGACTAACGCTGTTTTCAGCAGAATTGCCCTAGTGTCTCGTTTTTGTGCAGGAAATCAACTTTTAGGAAAAATACCAGAAAAATTGCCAAAGTCCATATTTTCCCCGAAGACCCCAGGAGCCAGAAGATGAGACGGAGGGGGGTTGCGAGCCAACCACACCATGGTGGCCCCTGGCCGCGCCACCATGTGGTGTGATACATCTCCAACGTATCTATAATTTCTTATGTTCCATGCTTATATTATGCCACTTGCTACATGTTTTATATACACTTTTATATCATTTTATGCATTTTCTGGGACTAACCTATTAATAAGACTCCACAGTGCCAGTTCCCTGTTTTCTGCTGTTTTTGGTTTCAGAAAAACTGTTAAGGAAATATTCTCGGAATTGGACAAACCAAACGTCAAAGTCCCTATTTTTCTCGGGAGCTTCCAGAACACCGAAGAGGACACGGAGGAGAGCCACGAGGCGGCCTCACCTGGTGGAGGCGCGGCTCCCCCCTCTGCCGCGCCACCACATGGTGTGGGCCCCTCGGGGCCCCACCTCTTTCGCCCTTTCGCCCTTTCGCCTACAAATACCCCCCGAAAATACAAGAACTAGGACGCGCACACTTTTCCTCCACGAGTTCCAGAGCCGCCGCCATCGTCAACCCTAGTTCGGGAGGGTTCAGAACCTCTTCCCGGCACCCTGCCGGAGAGGGGATCACCACCGGAGGGCTCTACATCACCATGCCCGCCTCCGGACTGATGCGTGAGTAGTTCATCCTTGGACTACGGGTCCATAGCAGTAGCTAGATGGTTGTCTTCCCCTCTTGTGCTACCATGTTTAGATCTTGTGAGCTGCCTATCATGATCAAGATCATCTTTATGTAATACTACATGTTGTGTTTGCTGGGATCCGATGAATATTGAGTACTATGTTATTGCTTCATAATATATCTTGTGAGTGCGTTATTTATGATCTTGAATGCTCTCCGTTACTAGTAGATGCTCTGGCCAAGTAGATGGTTGTGACTACAAGAGGGGGTATTTATGCTCGATAGTGGGTTCATGTCTCTATTTAATCTGGGGGAGTGACAGCAACCTCTAAGATTGTAGATGTACTGTTGCTACTAGCGATAAAACAGTAGTACTTTGTCTAAGGATATTTGTATTACTTACATTACACACATTGCTTAATGCGATAATCTTTTGCTTGCAACTTAATACTGAAATGGGTGCGGACGCTAACCGGAAGGTGGATTATTAGTCATAGATGCGGTTGGAACGGTCTATGTATATTGTTGTAATGCCCAAATGAATCTCACACTAGACATCATAACTATAGTATATGCATTGTTATGCACTTCTTTATTCTGTCAATTGCCCAGCTGTAATTTGTTTACCCGCATGTATGCTATTATTATTTATGGAGAGACACCACTTGTGAACTGTGGACCCCGGTCCTTTTCTTTAAACTGATAAAACAACCTACTGCAATCCTGTTACTTTCATTCTCTGCAAGCAAACATCATTTTCCACACATATGTTTAATCCTTTGTTACAGCAAGCCGGTGAGATTGACAACCTCACTGTTAAGTTGGGGCAAAGTATCTTGATTGTGTTGTGCAGGTTCCAGCCTTCGACGCAAGACCTTTTCTGGCGCCGTTCACCAGAATTTTTCTGGCGTCGTTGACACCTCCGGAGAACTCTAGTTTCCTACTGGTTCGATAACCTTGGTTTCACAAACTGAGGAAAAACTTCCTGCTGTACTCTCCAAACCTTCCTCTTGGGGTTGCCCAACGCTGCGAGAGCATCAAGACTTTTTCTGGCGCCGTTGCCGGGGAAATTAAGCTCTTCTGTGCGGGGAGTCTCTCACTTCCAATCTTTTTATTTTGTTATTGTCTTGCTTAGTTTATTTTTATTACTGTCTTGTTTGCTTAATATAAAAAATACAAAAAAATAAGTTACTTGCATTAAGTTTTTATTTCGGTTTTGTTATTTTCTTATTTCGGTTTAATTTGAATTTTGCTAAAAATGGGTAGTCCTGAAGTTGAAGTTCGTTCATTTAAACAACAAAGAGGAGAAAGTTTGAAAGATGCATGGTATAGGATAAATGATGCTCGCAAAAAATGCACTAAGAAACATTCCACTTTAATCCTTCTTATAAATTTTTATGTTGGTATTTCTAGTTGGTATAGGTATGTTCTTGACACTCTTACGGGGGGTAACTTTCTTGGTACACCTGCTTTGGAAGCCTGGAATTTAATTGAGAGTTTGGTAGGATCACCAGCACCTACTATAGAAATTAAAACTGAGATCACTTTAGAAGATGTTATTAAAAGGTTGGATTTTATGGAGAATTTTTTTCTTCATAATGCTAGCAAGGGTAATGAATCAATAGAGGATATTAATGGAAGAATCACTGCTTTAGAAACTAGCAACACCCTTGACACTTATAATCATAGAATATATGAATTAGAAGAGGCTATGGAAACATTAAGTTCAACTTTTTCCTCTATTAAAACTAAGAAAGAGAAAGCCTTTGTAGGAAAGGAGCAAAAGTTTATCTATATTCCAAAACCAAAACCCCCTAATATGCCTAAAGATGAAGGTAATGATTTATGTAATAGGACGCCTTCATGGATACCTAAAGCACCTATTACGACCAACCATGGCTTGGATGAAATTATTGATGTTGATTCTTCATCTCTTGGAAATACTTGAATATCACTTTCCGTGCCTAGCTGAAAGGCGTTAAAGAAAAGTGCTTATGGGAGAGCACCCACTTTTTATTTCTGTTATTTTATTTTATTGAGTCAAGGAACATGTCTACCTCTGTAGCAATTCCTTTGTATCTTTATTTTATTGCATTGTTGTGTCAAGTTAAGTCTCTAGTAGAAAGTTGATGCTAGATTTGGATTGCTGCGCAGGAACAGTTTTCTGCTGTCCACCGCTAAATTCATAACTAATTACAGAAAAATCAAAATGACCTGGGATTTTTTGTGCGTGATCCTTAGATATGTATGCAACTTTCATTAGTTTTGAGTTTTCATTACAGACTGTTCTGTTTTTGACAGATTCTGCCATTTATTTTGTAATGCCTCTTTTGCTATTTTGAATGGATCTTTTTGTTCCATAAATTATCAGTGGCTGTAGCTAATATCCAGTAGCATTGGTAGCAATTGTGTTCATACAGAATATGAGAATTTTTGATTATGCACTAACCCTCTAATGAAGTTTACTTTGAGTTTGGTGTGGAGGAAGTTTTCAAGGATCAAGAGAGAAGGATGATGTGATGTGATCAAGAAGATGAAAGAGCCAAAGCTTGGGGATGCCCCCGTGGGTCACCCAAGCATATTTCAAGAAGACTCAAGCGTCAAAGCTTGGGGATGCCCAAGCATCCCCTTCTTCATCAATAAACTATCAGGTCATCTCTAGTGAAACTATATTTTAATTCCGACACATTTTATGTGCTTTACTTGAAGCGTCTGTTTGTTTTTGTTTTTGTTATTTTCATTCTCTGAATAAAATGGATCCTAGTATTCCTTTGTGGGAGAGAGACACGCTCTGCTTTTTCTTATGAATACTCATATTCTTCACTTATATTGGTTGAGTATTCTTCTATGTTACTTCAATACTTTCTAGCTCTTGTTTTTCATGCATCTCTTATCAGAGCTGTTAGTTTTCTTATGTTATACTCTCATATCTCATTGATAAATACTTGGAGAGTTTATGTTTAAATAAGTTGATTGGTGTTTGGTTGGAAACAAAAAATGCTAAATGTGGTAGATGGTATAATGAAAAAAGATATACATGCTCTTATGGATTGTTATCTTGTATGTAGTGGTGCTTGGCAAATGTTTTGAGCTCTGATACGTCCAAAACGTATCTACTTTCCCGAACACTTTTGCTATTGTTTTACCTCTAATTTGTGTGTTTTGAAATCAACTAACACGGACTAACGCTGTTTTCAGCAGAATTGCCCTGGTGTCTCGTTTTTGTGCAGAAATTCAACTCTGGGGAAAAATACCAGAAAGTATGCAAAAGTCACTATTTTGCCCGAAGACTCCTGGAGCCAGAAGGCGAGAAGGAGGCGGCCTGCGAGGCGCCCACACCACGTCCCCGCGCGGGTGGGCCCCTGCCGCGCCGGGAGGGGGTGTGGCCGACTCGGCCACCCCCTCGAGCCCCTCTCTCGACTACTTAGTCCCTCCTGACCTAAAAACGACTACTACGGAGAGACTTTTCCAGAAAACCCACCAGAGCGCCGCCGCCTCCTCGAAACTCAATTCGGGGAAAAGAAGTTCCTGTTCCGGCACTCCGCCGGGACGGGGAATCGAAGGAGATCATCGCCATCGCCATCGCCACCACTTCTCCATCAACCATCCATGTTTCCCCCATCCATGTGTGAGGAATCCACCGTTGTAGGCTTGAGGGGATGGTAGGGATTGGATGAGATCGTTCATGTAATAGCTGTAATATCGTTAGGGCATGGTGCCTAGTATTCGTTATCGGTGTTTTACGTCATTGTTGCAACTTGTTATGCTTAATGCTTGACACTAGGGCCCGAGTGCCATGATTTCAGATCTGAACATGTTATTGTATCATGAAGATAATTATTGTGTTAGATCATATCTATGAGTTGTATACACATATTATTGGCCGGAACCCGAGACCCCAAAGTGACAGCAATTGGGACAACCGGAGGGGATGGCTGTGATGTGAGGATCACATGTGTTCACGGAATGTTAATGCTTTGCTCCGGTACTTTATTAAAAGGAGTATCGTAATTACCAGTAGTTTCCCTTGAGGCCCCGCTGCAAACGGGCTGGTAGGACAAAAGATGATGTGCAAGTTTCTCATTGCGAGCACGCGCAACTAAATTGGAACACATGCCTATGGTTAATAAATACTTGGATGCTTTATCTTATTTATCTGCAAATGCCCATGACTTGGTTATTATATGAAATATCTCATCCATGCAACGCCCATTCATCTGTCCCTATGCCTACAGTATTTTAATCATGCTGTCTACTATAATCATCACTGCTGTTTTTATTCTACTGCTGCTGTTATATCACTACTGTCACAAGCTCACAGCTATAAAACTGTTGCTACTGATAATCTGTCTCGAGCAAGTCTATTCACAGGTGCAGCTGAATTGACAACTCCGCTGTTAAGGCTTATAAATATTCTTTGGCTCCCCTTGTGTCGAATCAATAAATTTGGGTTTTACTTCCCTCGAAGACCGTTGCGATCCCCTATACTTGTGGGTCATCAAGACTATTTTCTGGCGCCGTTGCCGGGGAGCATAGCTTTATTTATAAGTTCACCTGAGTGTGATATTGCTCTCTAAAATTCATTCATCATGGGAAGACCTGGTGATAAGAAATTTCCCATCATACCATCCACTACGAGAAAAGGTACAACTCTGAGTTCCGCTGCTGCTCTTGATTCACCGTCTGTTTTAAGTAAGCTTGTTACACCGCCTCAAGCTTCTTGCACTGTTACTCCTACTGAATCTGAAATTACTTATGATGATGCTTCTACTGTTCTTGATGATACTGGTTCATTTGGTCCCCTTTTAGATGCTACAATTGCTAGATCTAAACAATTTGAAAATGCTGAAATTCCTAATGAAGATGCTGAAACACTTGTTAATTCACCTGAGTTTACAAATAATATTGATGATCCTGATGAAATGTATGTGGAGCTTGATGATGATTTTGTTGATGAAATTAATGGTACTAAAGATGCTAGTGCTAGGAGAAGCCTTCTTGCAAAACATGCTGTTAGATATAAATTATCTCCTGATGCCAAATTTGTTACATCTCCCATAAACATTAAAGATAAAGATTATGATTTCTCTCTTGATTTAGCTCATATAGCTATTGTTGAGAGAGAACCTTTATGTGGAACCGAAAATAAAAGTGCTGTAGAACATATGAATGAACTCTCTACTTTAAGTGGTATATTTTCTGATGATATCAAAATACGCACTTACTTTGTTGCTAAAATATTTCCTTTCTCATTAAAAAGAGAAGCTAAAACTTGGTATAATAATTTATCTCCTGGTTCCATTACTAGTCCCATTGGTTTGCTTAATACCTTCTTTCAGAAATATTTTCCTGCTAGTGCTCAACATGATGCTTTGTTAAGAATCTATAATTTTAATCAAGAGGAAGGTGAGAAATTGCCTAAGCCTTGGACACGCTTTTGCTCCATATTAAGAGGCCAGCCGAACCATGATTTGGAAAAAAATGATCTACTTGATATATTTTATAGTGGACTAACTGCTAAATCTAGGACATACCTGGATAGTTTTCCTAGTTGTGTTTTCAGGAAAAGGACTCCCGAAGAAGCTGAGGAATTATTAGCTAAAATATGCCAGAATCATGATGATTGGGATATTCCTGAACCTACTCCAACACCTACGCCAACACCGAAGAAGGGGGGTATTATTGAATTAAATGATGAAGTGATGAAGGAGGCCAAGAAATCTCTTAAAGAGAGGGGTATTAGAGCTGATGATGTGAAGAAGTTACCTCCTATAGAAGACTTATGTAAGCCAATTCCTCCTACACCATTAATTGAGGTACACTCTCTCCAAAGGTTTGATGATAGAGATATTCCTTACTCTAAATCTCCTGCTCAATGCTTAGATGAATTTGATACCTTTATTGCTAAGCAAAGTAATTTTAATATGAGAATAGAAAATCATTTAATGCAAAATTCTCGAGCTATTAGTAACTTGCATGATGTTGTTGATAGAACCTCCAATGATGTTACAATACTTATTAATCATTTTCATATAGTTCAAACTCAAATTGATCAACTTACTAAAGTGCAAAAAGAATTATTAGTAAATGCCTCTGTAGCTAAAGAAAAACATGTTTGTGAAGTAACAACTAGAGGTGGTAAATCTACTCAAGATCCTTTATATCCCGAGGGACATTCTAAAAGAATTGAACAAGATTCTCAACGAGTTAATGAACCTAGTGCTCCTTCCAAGAAAAAGAAGAAAAAACTTAAAACTGTTGTAGAATCCTCTGAACCTGTTAATGATCCTAATAGTATATCTGTTTCTGATGCTGAAACTGAAAGTGGTAATGAACACAATAATGATAGTTCTAATAACTATGATAATAATAATAATGATGATTCGGATAAAGAAGAATTAGAAGAGGAACTTGAAAAGCTTAATAAAAATTAAAAGTACACTAAGGAAGATTTTATTGCTAAGAAACATGGTAGTGAAAGAGAACCTTGGGTTCAAAAACAAATGCCTTTTCCTGGTAAGAAACTTAAAACAAAAGAACAAGAACATTATAATAAATTTTGTGAATGGATGAAACCTTTGTTCTTACAAATTCCTTTGACCGATGCTATTAAATTGCCTCCTTATTAAAAATATATGAAAGATATTGTGTCTAACAAAAGAAAAATTCCTAATGAGGAAATATCTACTATGCTTGCTAATTATTCTTTCAATGGCGAGGTTCCAAAGAAGTTGGGTGATCCAGGTATACCAACCATTCCTTGCTCTATAAAAAATAATTATGTTAGAACTGCTCTATGTGACTTGGGAGCAGGAGTTAGTGTTATGCCTTTCTCTCTTTACAAGAGACTTTACCTTGATAAATTGATACCTACTGATATATCTTTGCAAATGGCTGATAAATCTACTGCTGTTCCTGTTGGTATTTGTGAGGATGTTCCTGTTCAAGTGGCCAATAATTGTTTAATCATGACTGACTTTGTTGTGCTTGAAATGCCTGAAGATGATAATATGTCTATTATTCTTGGGAGACCTTTTCTAAACACTGCAGGGGCTGTTATTGATTGCAATAAAGGGAAAGTAACTTTCAATGTGAATGACAAGGAACATACTGTTTATTTCCCCAAGAAAATGGATAAAATGCCTAGAGTTAATACAATTACTAATGTGAGGTCCATCAAAGTGGGAAGTATTGATTGCCCTTGTAAAGAAGAATACAAAACACTTGTTATTGGATCCATATCAATACCTTATAAGGTAACATGAGTGTCTCACAATGTTTGAATCCTTTTATGTCATCTAAAATTTATTTGGGGGCAAGACTTGATCAACCTTGCTAACAAATATGTTTTAAGTGCATGGAAGTGCTAAACAACATTTTTCTTCTCCTCTTTATTTTACCTACTGTAATACTATTTGGGTTGCATAGTTTTTAATTAAATATGATTTGAAAAATATTTTTCATGCATTAAATTTAATATCTTAAAATCCAGAAAATGCCCAGAAATGAAAATTCTCAGAATTTTAAAAAATTTATGTCAAAATTCCTATTTTTCTACGGGGGAGTCTGGGAGTACCAGAGAGTGGCCAGAGGGACCCACAGGGCCACCACGCCACATGGTGGCGCGGCAGCCCTTGGGCCGCGCCAGCACATGGTGTGGGACCCACAGGTCCCTCCACTTACTCTCCTTCCTCCCCTGCCTTCCTCTCTCCCGACCAAACACTTCCACTTTCGAAAAAGTCGTGTTCTTGCTGTTCTTGCCCTCGGATTTTCGATCTCCTTGCTCAACCCATCTTTGTTGCTGAGATTTGGGGCATTTGCTCTCCGGTATGTGACTCCTCCGCTCATCCAAATGGAATTTTGTTTAGTGGATTATATGTTGAGTATTTTGCTGCTGTAGATGTCATGTTTAGTGAGTTTGAATGCTTGTTTCAAGTTGGAATAACTAGTCTTGATGCATGCTTAAGCCTCTAGCAAGTCACTATAGTAGTTTCCCCTCACTTAGTTATCTCAAAATCAACTTTTGTGACATTTTGTTTAAAATTTCAGAATATGGAGTGGAACTCACACCCTATTAATCAACATGAAATCGTTGTGCATGAAGTCATGGGAGTTCACCATGAGGACGGTGTATTTCCAGCTGTCTATCCATGCCCGGAATTCATGCAAGCTACGGGAATTTACCATGATGTCCAATATCTAATCTCCAATGCAGGACTGGACAATTTTGCTATTGATGAACCTGACCAATATGGCAAGTTAGCCATGTCAGTGGTGCAGGATTTCAAGTGTGACTTGGCTTCACGTCACCCCATGGTTCATTATACGATTTATAACAAAACTGTCCATTTGTCCTTTGCTGATTTTTGTGCAGCGATTCGAGTACCTCAATGGGGATCGCTAGAGAGAGTGAAGGAGAAGCCCAAGCCATTGATGGATCTATACAAAGACATCTGCAATGGGAAAAGCTTCTCTCAAGAGAATGGTAAAATATGAAGTATTCATCTTCCATCTATTCGATAATTTGCTTATTTCATCACCAAATGTGTTCTTGCTAGGAAAGTGGCGAGTAAATTAGCTGCACTTGATTTGGCTTTTCTAGCTGCTGCTTTGCGTGGTGATAGAACTTATAACTTGGGTGCACTGATTGCTTATCGTCTTGCTACTAATCGTGAGAAGGGTGGAATTTGTGGAGGTCTCATTGCATCTCGTTTATTAGCTATGCATGGTTTAGTACCTCATCCTCTTGATTTCCAGCTTACTACAGAGAGGTTGGATATTCTTTCCATGAAGAAGCATAACTTTATTGCTGCAAAGAGTAACATGAGTAACCTACTTTATGAGATAGCTTCCTCTAAGAGAATAGTATGGAGGACATCTATATCTATTAGAACTATTAGGTTGCCTGTGCCTTCGTTTGACCTTAATGCCAGGGACAGTTGGTCACTCTCGGAGGCTGAGATTGATGCACTTGTTGGGCAACAAGCCCCGGACGAGGAGGACGATATGGAGGAGCCCGAGGAAGATGTTGAGAAGCCCCCCAGAGATCACGGGTTTCACACACCCGGACCCTGGGTACGCAGGACCATCCGGTTCTTCCTCCACCGCAGCTGAGCCGGGATACGATCACACCATGTATGACCCATCGGGCTGTGTCGGCCCAGTGGATTCTAGGGTGTGCAGAGCCCACTCTCCACGGCCCTCACACGCGTCGATGCCGACGAAACGACTAAGGACCAAGCGGAACGCTTGGGGAGACCCCCGAGGGGAGAGCCCCCTCGAGGGGACTTGAGGGGGCAGCGAAGAGACTGAAGGGGCTCCCCCTGAGGCCGCCCCCCGGCAAGGCTTTCCTCCCTCACAACTCCCCCGGCAGGGCCTCCCGGGCCCTGCGGGGATACTTCGCCACGAAGGAACCGCTGCAGAGCGCACATGGCCTCTGCAGCAGCCGCAGAGTGACGCGCGCGTCTGCGCGCGATGACGACGGCGCCGCAGTTGCCGTTCTGGTGATAAAAGGAGTCAACAAAGCGCTGTGTCCCCTGCGCCGCCACCAAGGCTTTCCTCTTTGGTGATAAAGCGGGTGGCCGGCGCAACGCTCCAACGGCGACGTCACCGTGGGCACCCCCACGGCCTCTGCAGCACCAGCTGTCCGCTCTGCAAAGACAAAGGCTGCCCTGCCACGGAGGCAGGCTTTACGACCATGGACCGAGTCCATGGACACCCGAGCTGCGGTGCACTCCGCTCCTCCGCTTCGTCACCATGTGGGAACCCTTCCGCTGCGCAGGACGCAGGGATGGGGCCCGGGGCGCCTATATAAGGAGCAGGAGCGCCACCGTAGAGGGGGGATCGAAGAACCATCCGCTCACCCGTGTAAACCCTACGATAGCCTAGCCAAGCTTAGCGAGCTCGAGGAGGAAGAAGAGCTTGCCCCTCTCCCTCCAAGCTCCGCATAGCCGCTCGAGAGCCCTCGGCAAGCTCATTGTGCTGTTCCTACTGCAGTGCAATACAGACAGGCAGGAGTAGCGGTTTTATCTCACCCTGAGGGCCGTGAACCTGGGTACGGGCCGGACTCCATCTCTGTCGTGCTGTTCCTCCACAGGCTCGACGAGCACCGTCGCCGAGCCGGCCGTAGGTTGTTGACCAACGTGTTTAGTCCCCTTCACGAACTTCTCCCCCGAGAGTGGTTATCCCTGTTCCGTGGGAATCACACCTCGACATTTGTCGTGCCAGGTAGGGGATTGAGGCGCTTCTTCGACCTCCAGCCGGTTTTCCGCCATGGCGGACACCCGCACGACGCGTGCCAACAGGCGCGCAGCTGACAGGGCTCACACCGAGCCCGGCACGGCTCCCACCCGCGGCCGCCGCGGCCGCCCTCGCGCTGCCGAGCGCGCCAACACCGGCCCGCATGTGGAGGAGCCTGAGAGCGAAGAGTACAACGACAGCGGCCACCGCGCCGACGGGGACGGCCCCCCGGAGCGCAACGACGATGCCGAGTCTTCGCATCCGTCGCGGTGCCAAGGCGCATCCTCTCAGGGACGCCCAGAGCCCACGCCGCACACCGCGCTCCTCATGGCCCAGGAGCTTCTACGCTACCGGCCTAGCGCTGAGGCCCACGACCAGTGGTTGGACCGCCTCCACCACCTTGTCGACGTCGCCACCACGCGCCCCGCCCCGTCGCGCTCCATGGTCCAGCACTCCGGCCGCGCGGGAACGACTGCACCAGATGCGCCTCCGCCGCCGCCAGGACCGCCTCCGGCCGCAGCGCAGAGGGCTCCCTCTCACGCCTACTCCCCGCATGACTGCCAGATCGTGCAGCGCACTGCGCCTGACGCGCGTGTGGGCATGGAGCGCCGCCGGGACCTCCAGAACTGCCTCGTCGAGGAGCTCGGTCAGGCGGGGCAGCAGAACCGCAGAGCTCTCCAAGGAGGAATCGCCACATACGCCTCTGGCTGCCTGGCCTTCACCCGCGCTCTGCGTCGCGTGGTCTGGCCGCAGAAGTTCAGGCCAGCCCTCCCCAAGGGCTTCGACGGGTCTACCAACCCCCTCGAGTTCCTGCAGCTCTACACCACCTCCATCCAGGCTGCGGGGGGAGACGACAAGGTCATGGCCAACTGGTTCTCCCACGCGCTCAGAGACTCCGCGCTGTCCTGGCTCCTCAACCTGCCCGAGGACTCCATTGACTCCTGGGAGGAGCTCTGCAAGCAGTTCGTCGCTGTCGGCCCAGTGAGGACCGGGGTATGCACGGCCCACTCCCTACAGGCCTCGCCCGCGTGGAACTTCGGCAGAACGACTGAGGACCAGGCTACCGCTTGGAGGGATCCTCAAGAGGCATCCCCTCTCGAGGCCTGAAGAGGATGCCAGGGCCTGAAGAGGACCCTGCGCTTCAAGAGACTCCCCGGGCACAGCCCGCCTGGAGAGGAGTCAGCAGAAAACCCCTCCACAGGCGACCACGGCCCTGTGGAGACACTTCGCGGCTAAGCAAGCGCTGCAGGGCGCACATGGCCCCTGCAGCAGCCGCAGGGTGACGCGAGCATCCCAGTTGCCATTCTGATGATAAAGGAGTCAACAAAGCCGCGCCGCCTGCGGCCGGACAGCCAGGACTTTCCTCTTTGGTGGTAAAGCGGCTGGACGGCGCAACGCTCCAAGAAGGTCGTCACCGTGGGCTCCACCACGACCTCTGCTGCGCCTGCGAGCCGCCCTGCACCACCTGCAACCTGTCGGCCACGGCGCGCTACTTTAGCACGGATGAGCCGCGTCCATGGATGGAGGAGCCGCTGTGGACTCCCTCTCTTTTGCGCCACCGACGTGTGGGAGCCCACCAGCACGAGGACGGAGCCCGGAGCGCCTATAAAAGGAGCAAGAGCTCCGCCGTAGGGGAGGATCGATCGGTCGGTCGCCCAATTGCGCAATCACACCCGAAACAAATAGGATAGCCAACTGCTGGAGGAGGAAGACGACCATCGCGTCCCTCTCCAGGCACAAAATTGCCTCAAGAGAGCCTTCGGCAAGCTCATTGTCCTGTAACCTTCACAGTGCAATACAGACAAGCAGGAGTAGCGGTTTTACCTCCTCTCGAGGGCCGTGAACCTGGGTACGGGCTGGTGTCCATCTCTGGCGTGGTCGTCCTTCTTCAGGCTCGGCGAGCATCGTCGTCGAGCCCCTCGAGAGTTGTTAGACCTCCGTGTTCAGTCCCCCCCTTCGAACCTCTCTTCAGGGCGAGACTACCCCTGTTACGTGGGAGTCACTCCTCGACAGTCGCCAACTTCAAGGGCACGTACGAGCGCGCGCTCACCCACAACGACCTGCGCGCTATGGTGCAGAAGAAGGATGAGACTCTCCGCAAGTACATCCAGCGCTTCAGCCAAGTGCGCAACAAGATCCCGAACATCCCCGACACTCAAGTCATCGCCGCCTTCAGAGAGGGCGTCACGAACCGCAGGATGCTCGAGAAGCTGGGCATTCACGACAAGCTCACCTCTGTGGTGAAGCTGTTCGACCTCGCGGACAAATGCGCCAAGGCAGAAGAGGGGCTCCTCTTCGTCAAGATGAGCCAGCGAGGGGACGACCAGGCTGAGGGCTCCAAGAGCCACAAGAAGCGCGAGGAGACCAAGCGCAAGACCACTGCTGTCCTAGCGGCAGAGCCAGCCGCCAAGAACGCCCGCAGAAGCTCCCCCGAGCCTGGCGACAAGGAGGCGGACCACCGTCCGTTCTGCGTCTACCACAACAGGCGTGGGCACGCCACAGACGACTGCTTCGACCTCAAGAGGCTGAGCAGGGAACGCGAGCGAGGAGAAGGCAGCGGAAGCCGCGGCAGAGGTCGCGGCTACCGCAGAGACGGCAGGGGCAGGCGCGATGGCGGCTACCAGAAGCCGTCAGGCACTCAAGCCAACGCCGCTGAGAAGAACAACAACCTCCCCGACGAGGAGGATGGGGGCTACCAGGCCCCAAGAGGGGCTATGGCCTGCATCCTCGGCGGGGCTCAGGCGCCCAAGTCGAACGACCAGTTCAAGCAGTTCGCCCGCGAGCTCAACGCCGTGCTCCCGAGCACCGAGACCTCCAGGCCTCTCAAGTGGTCCCAGTACACCATCGCTTTCGACGCCAAGGACCACCCCAAGTCGACCAAGACCGTTGGGACCCTCCCCCTGGTCTGCTCCCCCACCATCAACAACATCACCGTCTCCAAGACGCTCATTGATGGGGGAGCTGGCCTGAACGTCATCTCTTTCGAGACCTTCGAGACGCTTCAAGTGCCCTACGAGTGGCTTATGCCCTCCAGGCCATTCACCGGGGTCACCAGTGGTTCCATCGAACCCCTGGGCCAGGTTCGGCTCGCCGTCACCTTCGGCACGCAGAAGAACTATCGCATAGAGCTGATCGACTTCGACGTCGCCCACATCGGCCTGCCGTACAACGCCATCCTCGGCTACCCCGCTCTCGCGAAATTCATGGCCGTCACGCACCATGCATACAACATGGTCAAGATCCCCGGCAGCGCTGGCACCATCGCCATCCATGGTCATATCTTGGACGCCACGCGCGCTGTCGAGAGCGCCTACAAGGCAGCGGCCATGGCATTCCCGGCCGACGAGGACATGGAGCCTCTCGAGAGGCCCAAGAAGAAGAAGCAAGTGTTCTCTCAGGAGCAAGCGGCCACGAAGAAGGTGCCACTTGGCACCAGTGCCTCGGGGGCCGAAGGCTCGGGGGCTAGCGTCACCATAGGCGCCGCCCTGCCTCCTAAATAGGAAAGCGTGCTCGTCGCCTTCCTTCAGGCAAACTTTGACATGTTCGCATGGACTCCGTCAGATATGTCTGGTGTACCAAGGGAGGTGATCGAGCACCACTTAGCCGTGTGTCCAGACGCACACCCCGTCAAGCAAAAGGCACGCAAGCAAGCCCCCGAGAAGCAAGCTTTCATCGTCAAGGAAGTAGAGAAGCTAAAGGCGGCGAAAGTCGTCCGCGAAGTCGCGCACCCCACTTGGCTCTCCAACGGCGTGGTTGTCCCTAAACCCGCTGGAGGAGGCCGACTCTGCATCGACTACACCGATGTCAACAAGGCCTGCCCCAAGGACCCATACCCCATGCCGAGGATAGACCAGATCGTGGACTCCACCGCTGGCTGCGACCTCCTCTGTTTTCTAGACGCCTTCTCTGGTTATCACCAGATCAAAATGGCTAAAGAGGACGAGGAGAAGACAGCGTTCCTCACCCCTTGCGGCGTGTATTGCTACACATGCATGCCCTTCGGCCTGAAGAATGCTGGCGCCACTTTCCAGAGGCTCATGAGGATCGCCTTGGGGGCACAGATGGGCAGGAACGCTGAGGCCTACGTCGATGACATAGTGGTCAAGTCTCGAGAGGGAGACACCCTCTTGAAGGATCTCGAGGAAACCTTCGCCAGCCTGCGCAAGGTGAACATCAAGCTGAACCCCGCCAAGTGCGTCTTCGGGGTCCCTTCAGGCAAGCTCCTCGGGTTCCTGGTGTCCCACCGAGGCATAGAAGCAAACCCCGACAAGATCAACGCCATAGAAGGAATGCAGCCTCCTCGCCGACTCAAGGACATGCAGCGCCTAGCAGGCTGCATGGCCAGCCTTGGCAGATTCATCTCCAAGTTCGGCGAGAGGGCCCTGCCATTTTTCAAGATCATGAAGAGATCCGGCACGTTCAAGTGGACCCCTGAGGCGGACAAGGCCTTTGAGGACTTAAAGAAATATCTGGCCAGCCCACCAGTCTTGGTGGCCCCCAGGACAGGCGAGCACCTGAAGCTGTACCTTTCAGCCACTCCTCAGACCGCAAGCGCCGTCCTGGTGGTCGAGAGGGAAGAGCCTGTCCTCCCCAAGAAGAGCACTGCCACTCCAAGCCCGAAGCCGCCCGACAAAGACCCTACCGAAGGAGCAGCCTCCACAGACCCACTGCCAGGCCCACCGCCTCAAGTCGAGTCTGCTCCCAGCACCCTTGTCGAGACGCCTCCACAGGCAGATCTCGACAGGGGCCCTGAAGAGCCTCCGCAGGGGGCTGACGCTGCAGCCCCACCGACAACCCTTGTCGAGCACCCCGTCTACTTCGTCAGCACGGTGCTGCGGGATGCTCGGGAGCGGTACCCGATGCAGCAGAAGCTTCTCGTCGCTCTCCTCATCGCCTCCAGGAAGCTGAGACACTACTTCCAGGGCCACCCCATCACGGTGGTCACTGCTTTCCCCCTGGAGCAGATCCTGCGCAACCCCAACGCCACAGATCGTGTCGCAGGATGGAACATAGAGCTGCAGCCATTCAACTTGCGCTTTGACACCACAAGGGTCATAAAAGGAAGAGCGCTGGCTGACTTCGTCGCCGAATGGACCGACCCAAGCCCTGAAGAGCCTCGAGGGGAAGAGGCTAAGCCTGCTGGAGACACAATGCCCAGCCACTGGACCATGCACTTCGACGGAGCCTTTGCCTGCCGCAATGACGGGGCAGGCGTCGTCCTGACTTCGCCCAGAGGCGACAAGCTCTACTACGCTGTCCAGTTATGCTTCACGATTGACAAGATCTCCAACAACATCGCTGAATACGAGGGCCTCCTCGCCGGCTTAAGGGCCGCCATCGCTCTAGGCGTCAAGCACCTACTCGTCAAGGGCGACTCCCAGCTGCTCGTCAACTTCTCCAACAAGAGCTACACGCCTAAAGACGACCACATGGCCGCATACCTTGAAGAGGTCCGCAAGCTCGAGAAGCACTTCAGGGGCATGGAACTCATGCACATCCCAAGGAAAGAGAACCAGGAGGCCGATGATATCGCCAAGCGAGCCTCGCGAAGGCAACCCCAGCAGGCCGGCGTCTTTGAGGAAAGGCTCGCCAAGGCATCCATCAAGCAGCCTCAAGAGGCCATAGTCGCAAGCACAGATGAAGCGCTCCCACCACCTCCTGAGTCTGGGGCCCCCGATTGCGGCCCCAGCACAGGGGAGCGTCTGTTGCTGACGGCAGCCCACCAAGCCACAGGCTGGATTGACGAGCTCAAGGACTACTTGGTGAAAGGGATCCTTCCTGAAGAGGACGCAGAACGAATCGCCCGACAGGCGAAATCCTACTGCATCCTCGAGGGAAGCCTCTACCGCAAGCGCCCAAATGGCATCGCGCTCAAATGCGTCCCTCTTGAGGAAGGCCGAGTGCTGATCAAGGACATCCACAGCGGAGAGTGCGGCCACCACTCATGCGCACGCACCCTCGCAGGCAAGGTCTTCAGGAGCGGCTTCTACTGGCCTCAAGTGCTTCACGATGCGGTCGCCATCGTGCAAACCTGCGACGCCTGCCAATTCCACGCCAAGCAGATTCATCAGCCGGCGCTAGGGCTCCAAACCATCCCGCTCTCCTGGCCGTTCACGGTTTGGGGGCTGGACATCTTGGGCCCCTTCCCAAAGTCGCAGGGGGGCTATCGTTTCCTCTTCGTGGCCATCGACAAGTTCACCAAGTGGGCCGAGGTCGAGCCGGTGCGCACCATACCAGCTGGGGCGGCGGTGAAATTCATCAGGAGCCTGGTCTGTCGCTTCGGCGTGCCCAACCGCATCATCACCGACAATGGCTCGCAATTTACCAGTGGCGTCTTCCGAGCCTACTGCGACAAGCTCGGCCTCAAGATCTGCTTCGCCTCGGTGGCTCACCCACGCAGCAACGGTCAAGCCGAGCGGGCGAATGCAGAGGTCCTCAAGGGCCTCAAAACCAGAAGCTTCAACATCCTCAAGGGCCACGGCAAGGGCTGGATCGACGAGCTCCCTTCGGTGCTCTGGTCCATGCGCACAACTTCTTAAGGCCTACAGGCGAAACGCCTTTTGCCCTGGTCTACGGAGCTGAAGCAGTCCTCCCCGCCGAAATCAAGCATGGATCGCCACGGGTCCTCGCCTTCAACGAGGACATCCAGGAGGGCCTCCACAGCGACGACCTGCTGTTCCTCGAGGGACTGCGCCGCCAGGCCGCCCTCAGGGCGGCAAGGTACCAGCAGGACCTGCGACGCTACCACAGCCGCCATGTACGCTCACGCACCCTTGAGGCGGGCGACCTCGTCCTCAGGCGAATCCTCTCCAGAGAAGGCATCCCCGTCAAGAACCCGTGGAACATCGCGCACCTGCGCAAGTTCTACCCGTGATCATAGTCACGCCAGGCATTTTTTGTCTCTAGAGGGAAGCTCACGGCTTCGCCTCCAAGCTTCTCAAAGCCTCTCCCGAGGGTCAGCCCTCCGAGCTCTCCTGCTAATGAGCCACCGCAGGCCGCAGTGAACTCTGCCACTAATGGGTGGTCCCCATGCCTCGACATGGAAGGAACGTTAGCTTGGCAAACCCAAGTGTGACGAACCGATTTCAGTTCCAAGAGAACTTTGCGCTCAGGCGCCATTTTCGTTCCAAGTGAACTTTGCGCTACGGCGCCGTGTCGTTCCCAGGTGAACTTAGCGCTAAGGCGCCGCTTTGTAATATTCTATGGCAAGTTTTACTTTCGTCATTTAAGTTCGCATGTGCGCTTATATCCTTTACATGCGCATCTCGCGAGCGGGGGCTGAGTACGGTGCCCGTGCCCAAGAGCACCCCAGCAGCACTGCAAAATCCAAGGGACCCTGAGCTCTGGCTAAAGGGCATGCTCCCGGATACACGCCACCTCTCCAAAGGACCTTGGTACTCTCTCTCCTCGCGAGACACCCATGAGAAAGCCTATAAGCGCGCACGAGTCCCTATTTCTATACTCTAGCGTTTCGGCTTGCCTCTCTAACATCCACAGGGAGCGAAAGTCTCTCCAGGCCTGTGGAGGAAAAACTCGGCCCCTGAAGGGAAAAACATTGCAAGAGGAGACCTACATCAGGCAAAAAGCCTCGCGAAGCTAAGTTTCCTGCTCGCTTCAAGGGAATCCTTGCATTTCTCTCACGAGCACTCTGCGTCCCTCAAGTGGCCTTTTCCCTCACTCTCCATGGGCTGCTTGCGCGTCAAAGGGGGGCCCTCAGCATCGCGCCTCGAGGGCTCTTACCTCCCTAAGCCTTAAACTCCCCCCGGCCTTGCCGAGTCATTGCTCGAGCATACCGCAGCGGCGGAGTCATAGCACGAGGGGAAGGGTCCAGCGACGTAGAGCGAAAAAGACATGGAGTTGAAGCAAAGGCTCCTCGAGGGAAGCACACACGAACTTAATAGCAATTGTTCAAAAGCCAAAGAGTATATTACAGATTGAACAGCAAAAGCCTTTAAGATAAACATCCCTACAGCGCTACAAGCGCACTAAACTGCAGGAGAGGATCTCGGGAGTAAGTTAGGCCGCGGCCTCGTCGTCGTCCTGGCCGGATCCCTCCTCTTCAAGCTCGCTCCCCTCGTCGTCGCCCTCGTCCTCCGCAGCGGCCCGCTTGAAGCGGCTGCAGAAGTCGTCCACTTGGTCGCGGACGGAGTTGGAGGCCTTCCACCCAGCCTCCCCCTCGAGGGGCTCGGTCACCGTGCCGAGGTCGAACCCGGGCTAGAGGTGCACGAGGTTGGAGAAGATGCGGTCCACCGCCACCGCCAGAAGCTGGCGGCACTCCTCCTCGACCACGGCGTGAATCTCCGCGGCGGGGCCCTCAAGCGCCGTGAAGAGCTGCTCGAAGTACTGGAGGTAGGTGGCGGTGTCGGAGTGGCCTTGGGCCGGGACGGTCGGCGCCTCTGCTCCCAGCTTAGCGGCGAGCTCGCGGCCCCGCCCCGTCAAGGACAGGAACATGCGCTCCCGCTGCTGCGACAGCACCTGCGCCGCCTTGACGCTCTCCGCTGCTTCCACCGCCTTCTCCACGGCAGGGCCCACCTGCTGGTTCATCTCCTCCATGTCGGCCATGAGGGAGGCGAGATCCTGTTCCGTGCGCTTGCGGGCCTCCTCAGCGGCGCGGCGGCGATCCACTTCGCGCTTCACCTTGGAGACGAGGGTGGCGTTCATGTCCTCGAGCTGGTGGATCCGGGCGCCGCTCTCGCCAAGCTTCTTCTTGAAGCGGGTCTCCTGCTTGGTGCATTTATCGGCGTAGTCCCGGGAGACGGCGGCGCGGTACGCCTTCTCCCGGGCCTGCAACTCCGCCTCGGCCTCCGCCTTCTGCTCGGCGAACCTCTTGTTGAAGCGCTCCACATGCCCCTTGTGGGTAGCCACTTCGCGTTCATACTTGACGAGAGCCGCAGCCAGGCTCTCCTCGCGGGCCTCGAGGGCAGCACGCTGCCCCGACAGCTCCTGCTCCCGCAGAGCCAGCTGCTCGTCGCGGCGGCGCACATCCTCCTCGCGCTCGCCCAGGCTCTGTCCCCTGGCCTCCAAGCTCGTGCGGATCTCGTCCAGGGCGGACCGCACAGTCTCGGAGTCCGCAAGGATTTTCTTCTCGAGCTCGACGAGCTCGTTGTGCTTCGCCGCCAGGGAGTGCTCCACGGCTTCGCGCTCCGCCCTGGCCGCGGCCAAGTCCTCTGCCGCGGCTCGACGCTCGGCCTTCAGAGGTTGCAGGAGTTCCTCGGCGTCGCGCGCAGCGCCCTCGCGAACCTCCTCGGCGAAGCGCGCCGCCTCCTCGCGCTCCGCCTGCAGGGCCTGGTCGCTCTGCCGGCGAGCCTCTACGGCCGCGTAGAAAGCGGCCCAAGCCTCTGCGAGCTCGTCTCGCTGCCGAGCGAGCTCCCGGTCCTCCGAGGCAAGATGGGCCTCTAGCCCCTCCAGGGACTCCCGCACCAGGCGGAAGGCGACCTCTCGGTGGCCTCTGCTCCAGTCCCAGCTGCCGAGGGCAAGGGACTGAGAGGTCCCGCGAGGCACAGAAGAACCCGCGGCTGCGTCGAGCCTGGAGGGGGTAGCCTTCGCGTGGGCCCGGGGGCTAGGTGGCAGGTCCTCTGTCTCCACACTTGCGCCCTGCGCACCGGCGCCATCCTGTGCGGGTGGCACCTCCTTGCTTGCTTCCGGGGCAGAGGCGGTAGGTCCAGTCCTCGCTGTCTCCTCCTCCTCCGCGGTGTCTGGCGGGGGCGGGGGAGTATCCTCCCTGCGGGCCCGAGGCGGGCTTGGCGCCGATGTGGCACCCGCCGAAGCCCCTGGCTGCGCTGGAGGGGTAGCTGCGCGGGGCGGGGTGGGCACTCTCTCCGCCTGGTCCTCCGCCTGTTCCACCTCAGGTGGCGGCTCAGGCACCTCCGCCTGAGGCGTGTCCCCCTGAGGACCTGCAGAGGCCTCCACCTCAGGCCTCGAGGCCTCCGCTGCAGCAGCCTCACCCGCCGCAGCCTCCGGTGCGGCCTGGGGAGTGGCCTTCTTCACATCCGCAGCTTTGCGGGGCCTGCGGCGCTTCGCAGGCGCTGGGTCGCTGGCATAGAGTGGAGAAAATCGGTCAAGAAGAACAAGCAAACAAGACTCGGAAAGGAAGGGCGGATGTCAATGGCTTTTACATGGTCTTTTTGGCGCGGGAGTCAACCCACGTCATGCCTGGCGAGCGCCACGAGGGCGCGGTCTGGGCCCCTGCCTTCTCAGGGGCCGCCTCAGCTTTCCTTTTGTGGGGAGCGCTCGGGGGCTCCCCGGCAGGCCTGTCATGGGCCGCCTTAGTCCTTGGCTCCTGGCGTCCAGCCTCAGCCTCCTCGCTGTCGCCGGAGGAAAGCTCGTGGACCTCCCCTGTAGGGGGCACGACGCCAGACGAGCTTCCCGTGCCTGCGGAGGGCTCCACCTCTGTCTCCGCGTCGCCCTGCTCCGAGTCAGATGCGCACGGCGACTCGGCGGTATCCGCTGGCATGGGCCCCTCTTCTTCTTCTTCCCCCGCCAGGCCTAGCGGGGTGAACATGGGCATCCGCGCCAGGGTGGCCTGGCGCTTGTCCGGAACCTCAAACAGAGGCCTTATCGCCAAGGGAATCCTCGCGGGCACGTCAGGGTTGACGAAGAGGCCACCCATGATGGTGGCGACGACCTCGGGGCGGTGGTCGCAGGGGTGCAGCCGCATCGGGTCCGTAGGCGCAGAATGGGAAGCAATGACTGCGATTCGGACCGGCGCGCAGCTTTATACCGCCGTCGGGCAGTTACCAAGGCGCGGTCGTGGTGATCGTGGTGGGGCCCCCCACTACGCACGTTCCTACCGGAGAAATCGAGTCGCCGCAAGTTTATCTCCAAGTGACGCGTGTCACGGGCAGGCCGGACGTCATGGACCCGCGACGCTTCGTCTGGGCCCGATGGGCCTCGCCATGCCCGTCGTGGTCCCGGGGGCTACTGTCGGCCCAGTGGATTCTAGGGTGTGCAGAGCCCACTCTCCACGGCCCTCACACGCGTCGATGCCGACGAAACGACTAAGGACCAAGCGGAACGCTTGGGGAGACCCCCGAGGGGAGAGCCCCCTCGAGGGGACTTGAGGGGGCAGCGAAGAGACTGAAGGGGCTCCCCCTGAGGCCGCCCCCCGGCAAGGCTTTCCTCCCTTGAGGAGAAGTCAACACAACTCCCCCGGCAGGGCCTCCCGGGCCCTGCGGGGATACTTCGCCACGAAGGAACCGCTGCAGAGCGCACATGGCCTCTGCAGCAGCCGCAGAGTGACGCGCGCGTCTGCGCGCGATGACGACGGCGCCGCAGTTGCCGTTCTGGTGATAAAAGGAGTCAACAAAGCGCTGTGTCCCCTACGCCGCCACCAAGGCTTTCCTCTTTGGTGATAAAGCGGGTGGCCGGCGCAACGCTCCAACGGCGATGTCACCGTGGGCACCCCCACGGCCTCTGCAGCACCAGCTGTCCGCTCTGCAAAGACAAAGGCTGCCCTGCCACGGAGGCAGGCTTTACGACCATGGACCGAGTCCATGGACACCCGAGCTGCGGTGCACTCCGCTCCTCCGCTTCGTCGCCATGTGGGAACCCTTCCGCTGCGCAGGACGCAGGGATGAGGCCCGGGGCGCCTATATAAGGAGCAGGAGCGCCACCGTAGAGGGGGGATCGAAGAACCATCCGCTCACCCGTGTAAACCCTACGATAGCCTAGCCAAGCTTAGCGAGCTCGAGGAGGAAGAAGAGCTTGCCCCTCTCCCTCCAAGCTCCGCATAGCCGCTCGAGAGCCCTCGGCAAGCTCATTGTGCTGTTCCTACTGCAGTGCAATACAGACAGGCAGGAGTAGCGGTTTTACCTCACCCTGAGGGCCGTGAACCTGGGTACGGGCCGGACTCCATCTCTGTCGTGCTGTTCCTCCACAGGCTCGACGAGCACCGTCGCCGAGCCGGCCGTAGGTTGTTGACCAACGTGTTCAGTCCCCTTCACGAACTTCTCCCCCGAGAGTGGTTATCCCTGTTCCGTGGGAATCACACCTCGACAGGCTGGAGTTCATACTCGCCATGGGGCTGATCTCCACTTAGGCCAAAAGCCTAAGCTTGGGGGGAGGTATACCGATAGCACACTCATCTACATATCATTATCATTCGGTACTTTGTATATCCATGTTTCGTTTTCGTTTTCGTTCTTTCTTTTATTTGTTCATGCTTTGCATTACTTTCTTGAAACTCAAAAAGACCAAAAATATTTCTGTTATTTCTCTTGCTAGTTTGCTTTAGTATCTAGTATTAGTATGCTTGAGAGCAGGACCCGGAGATCGTCCAGGAAGACGAGTCGCCCTCGGACCCGGAGATCGTCCAGGAAGTCGAGCCGTGATGAAGAATTTGAGAGCAGTCGCGCGGAGCGCTTCCCAAAAACCTTATTCGCCCTCTCCCGTACAGGATCACAAGGGCGAGCGGTTCCGGAGACCTGTTGTCCCGTTCGCCGGCGCTCGGGATGGAGTAGACTACGGTGGCGGCGCAAGGCGCGAGAACCCTAACGGGTACGGAGTGGGCCAAGTCCACGTCGCACACGTTTAGGTCGGTTGGTAGCCCACGATCCGGGAGCGACCCGAACCGACCAACCAAGACGCGTCCGTCAAAACCGTTTTCCTATACTGCAAAACTAAAGCTCGGCTCGGCGAGATTCCCGCAACCCTCGGCGCGGCGCGCGGGCGGGCGGGCGGTGCGTGCGAGCGGCGGAGGAGGAGCACGTGAGAGAGCCTCATGTTCTCACAAGCTTACCAAGTAGCACAACACTCCACTATATAAGGTGGTGCCACTCCTCTCAAACTAGCAATGTGGGACTAAACTTTAACTCCCACACCACTCACTTGAGCTGCCATTTTTTACATGGTCTTTGAGATTTCAGAATTGCTTATTTGGGCTTCCCACACATGGGCCCAAATTCTAACACTGACTTGACTGGTACTTCCTTCCTACAGTAGGTGGTGAATGTCCAGCCCTTTTTCTCATTGTCCTGATCGCGAACGATGGTTCCATACCACTAGCTATGTATAGTTAAATATGTGCTCAACGTTGCTGTTTCAAATGCCCTTGACCGATACCCTTAATGCAGTTCGATCTCGAGTCGGCGTATGAAAATATATGTGGTTGCAAGACGGGGTGATGGGATTGAGGTGTCAATTGTTTCCATTAGATTATGCGTGTCTTTATTCTTCACACAATTGGCGTATACCAAATTGGCATTTTGAATCTTAGATTATTTTTTTACTGATGAGGTTAAAAACACACTGATGCACCGGTGAGGTGTTGTTGGGAAACCCCAAGAGGAAGGTATGAAGTAGTGCAGCAGCAAATTTCCCTCAGTTGTGAAACCAAGGTTATCGAACCAGTAGGAAACTAGGAATCTTCTCAAGGTGACAACGGCGCCAAAAAAGATGCTGGTGTAGTTGACGTGGAACCTGCACACAACACAATCAAAGTATTTTGCCCCAACTTGACAGTGAGGTTGTCAATCTCACTGGCTTGCTGTAACAAAAGGATTAAACGTATGTGTGGATGGTGTTTGTTTGCAGAGAATGAAAGTAACAGGATTGCAGTAGGATTGTTTATCAGTTTAAAGAAAAGGACCGGGGTCCACAGTTCACTAGTGGTGTCTCTCCATAAATAATAATAACATACATGCGGGTAAACAAATTACAGCTGGCCAATTGACAGAATAAAGAAGTGCATAATGATGCATATACTATAGTTATGATGTCTAGTGTGATATTCATTTGGACATTACAACAATATACATAGACCGTTCCAACCGCATCTATGACTAATAATCCACCTTCCGGTTAGCGTCCGCACCCCTTTCAGTATTAAGTTGCAAGCAACAGATAATTACATTAGGCAATGTGTGTAATGTAAGTAATACAAATACCCTTAGATAAAGTACTGTTGTTTTATCCCTAGTAGCAACAGTACATCTACAATCTTAGAGCTTGCTGTCACTACCCCAGATTAAATAGAGACATGAACCTACTATCGAGCATAAATACACCCTCTTGGAGTCACAAGCATCTACTTGGCCAGAGCATCTACTAGCAACAGAGAGCATGCAAGATCATAAATAACGCACTCACAAGATATATTATGAAGCAATAACATAGTACTCAATATTCATCGGATCCCAGCAAACACAACATGTAGTATTACATAAAGATGATCTTGATCATGATAGGCAGCTCACAAGATCTAAACATGGTAGTACAAGAGGAGAAGACAACCATCTAGCTACTGCTATGGACCCATAGTCCAAGGATGAACTACTCACGCATCAGTCCGGAGGCGGGCATGGTGATGTAGATCCCTCCGGTGATGATTCCCCTCTCCGGCAGGGTGCCGGGAAGAGCTTCTGAACCCTCCCGATCTAGGGTTGACGACGGCGGGGGCTATGGACTTCGTGGAGGAAAAAGGGTCGTGTCTTAGGGCTTAGATATCCGAGGGGTATAAGTAGGCGAAGGGGCGAAGGCGGTGGAGCCACGAGGGCCCCACACCCCGTGCTCGTGCGGCAGAGGGGGGAGTCGTGCCACGAGGGGGTGTGGGCCCCTCGGGGTTCCCCTCCGTGGCTTCTTCGATGTTCTGGAACCTCCCGGGAAAAATAAGAACTTTGACGTAAAGTTTGTCCAATTCCGAGAATATTTCTTTAACAACTTTTCTGAAACCAAAAACAGGAAACTGGCACTGTGGCATCTTGTTAATAGGTTAGTCCCAGAAAATGCATAAAATGATATAAAAGTGTGTATAAACATGTAGCAAGTGGCATAATATAAGCATGGAACATAAGAAATTATAGATACGTTTGAGACGTATCAAGCATCCCCAAGCTTAGTTCTACTCGTCCCGAGTAGGTAAAACGATAACAAGAATAATTTCTGAAGTGACATGCTTCACACAATCTTGATCATATAATAATGTAAGGCTGATGTCATGACTGAAGTGATTCAAAGCAATGGTTTATAGTTTGCTAACAAATAGAAAAGGAGTAAACAACTACATCATATAAGCAAAAACTTTTCATGGATAGTACTTTCAAACAAGCATCAAAATGATTCACATGAGAGTTAACTCATAAAGCAATAGTCTCTAAGTAAAAGAGCATTGAAGCAACACAAGGGAAGATATAAGTTTAAGCATTGGCTTTCATCTTGTAACATGTATATCATATAGATAGTTGTCAACACAAAGAAATATAACAAGTGCAATAAGTAAACATATAAGAATTGTTGCACATAGTTGACACAAGTGTTTGCTTTTAAGATAGAAAGAAGTAGGTAAACTGACTCAACATAAAGTAAAAGAAAGGCCCTTCGCAGAGGGAAGCAGGGATACAAACATGTGCTAGAGCTTTTTAGTTTTTATAGGTTTTTGAAATCATATAGAGAGCATAAAAGTAAGTTTTGAGGGTTTTTTGTTGTTGTGAACGAATGGTAATGGGCACTCTACCCCCCTTGTCAACCAGACTTTCAAGAGCGGCTCCCATGAAGGACGTTATTTCTACCAGCAAGGTAGATCATCCCTCTTATCTCTTTTGTTTACACATATAGTTAAAAACTGTTGTCATTGCTTGACTGATTAGATCAGGGCAAAAATGTGAAGAGATTGCAGCAGTTAAAGTTGTAATTAATTGGGACTGGGCACCCCATTTGCCAGCTCTTTTTGCAAAGTTAATGGATAAGCGGATGTATATGCCACTAGTCTGGTTGTGAAAGTCTGTCTAAAAGCAAATGACAAGGTTGATATCCGTAACACCACATACTTCCTCATGAGCTAATAAACATTGACACAAATAAGAGATAATAGGTTTTGAATAAAAGGTAGCACACGAAGTATTTGCTTGGAATGGCAGGAAATACCATGTAGTAGGTAGGTATGGTGGACACAAATGGCATGGGTTTTGGCTCAAGGTTTTGGATGCACGAGAAGCATTCCCTCTCAGTATAAGGCTTTGGCTAGCAAGGTTATTTGAAGCAAACACAAGTATAAAATATGACAACAAGACGTATATAAAAACATATTGCAAGCATTATAAAACTCTACATTGTGTTCCTTGTTGTTCAAACACCTTTACTATAAAATATCTAGACCTTAGAGATACCAAACATGCAAACCAAATTTCAACAAGCTTTACGGTAGTTCTTAATTAATAGGTTTTAACTACATGATGTAAAAGCTTAAACATGATCTACTTGAGAGCTCAAAACAATTGCCAAGCACCACAACATATAAGATAACAATCCATAAGAGCATGTATATATTTTTCATTGTACCATCTACCACATTTAGCATTTTCTGTCTCCAACCAAACACCAATCAACTTATTTAAAGATAAACTCTCCAAGTATATAACAATGAGATATGAGAGTATAACATATGAAAAACTAACAGCTCCAACAAGAGATGCATGAAAAACAAGAGCTAATAGTATTGAAATAACATAGAAGAATACTCAACAAACATAAGTGAAGAATACGAGTATTCATAAGAAAAAGCGGAGCGTGTCTCTCTCCCACAAAGGAATGCTAGGATCCATTTTATTCAGAGAATGAAAATAACAAAAACAAAAACAAACAGACGCTTCAAGTAAAGCACATAAGATGTGTCGGAATTAAAATATAGTTTCACTAGAGATGACCTGATAGTTTGTTGATGAAGAAGGGGATGCCCTTTGACGCTTGAGTCTTCTTGAAATATGCTTGGGTGACCCACGGGGGCATCCCCAAGCTTTGGCTCTTTCATCTTCTTGATCACATCACATCATCCTTCTCTCTTGATCCTTGAAAACTTCCTCCACACCAAACTCAAAGTAAACTTCATTAGAGGGTTAGTGCATAATAAAAAATTCTTATATTCTGCATGAACACAATTGCTACCAATGCTACTGGATATTAGCTACAGCCACTGATACTTTATGGAACAAAAAGATCCATTCAAAATAGTAAAAGAGGCATTGCAAAATAAATGGCAGAATCTGTCAAAAACAGAACAGTCTGTAAAGACGAATTTTTTCGAGACACTTAACTTGCTCAAATCAGAAAACTCAAAAATAATGAAAGTTGCATACATTTCTGAGGATCACGCACAAAAAATCCCAGGTCCATTTGATTTTTCTGTAAAGAGTTATGAATTCAACGGTGGACAGCAGAAAACTGTTTCAACACAGCAATCCAAATCTAGCATCAACTTTCTACTAGAGGCTTAACTTGACACAATAATGCAATAAAGTAATGATATAAATGAATTGCTACAGAGGTAGACATGTTCCTTGAGTCAACAAAATAAAATAACAGAAATAAAAAGTGGGTTGTCTCCCATAAGCGCTTTTATTTAACACCTTTCAGCTAGGCACAGAAAGTGATATTCAAGTATTTCCAAGAGATGAAGCATCAACATTATAATTTGTACGAATGATAGAATCAAAAGGTAGCTTCATTATTTTTGTAGGGAAGTGTTCCATACCTTTCTTGAGTGGGAATTGGTATCTAATATTTCCTTATTTCATATCAATAATAGCACCCACAGTTCTAAGAAAAGGTCTTCCCAACACAATTGGACAAGATGGGTTGCATTCAATATCCAAGACAATAAAATAAATGGGGAAAAGGTTATTGTTAACCATAATAAGAACATCATTGACTCTCCCCACAGGTTTCTTCATGGCATTATCAACAAGAAAAACATCCAAATAACAATGTTCCAAAGATGGCAAATCAAACATATCATAGAGCTTTTTAGGCATAACAGAGATACTTGCACCAAGGTCACATAAAGCATTGCAATCAAATTTATCCACTTTTATTTTAATGATGGGCTCCCAACCGTCTTCTAACTTCTTAGGGATAGAAGCTTCAAGTTTTAATTTCTCTTCCCTAGACTTAATGAGAGCATTTGTAATATGAGTTGTAAATGCCATGTTCATGGCACTAGCATTAGGACATGTGGCTAACTTTTGCAAGAATTTAATAACTTCAGTGATATTACAATTATCAAAATCAAAATTATTATCATCAAAGCAAACCGAACCACCTTCTCCTATGTTCTTAAAAATTTCAGCACTTTTATCAATAACAGTTTCAGCAGTTTTGGGCAATTTTAGCTTTTTGGAAGAAGTAGAAGAAATATTTCCAACACCAACTATGTTACCATTAATAGTAGGAGACTTACTAGCATGTGAAGTAACATTATTTTCAGTAGTGGTAATAGTAAAAACTTTAACAATATTATCTTCCTTATCTAGTTCTTTCTCTCTTTCCCATCTAGCATGCAATTGGGCCATCATCCTAACATTTTCATCAATTCTAACTTGGATGGCATTAATTTTAGAAAAGGTCTTACTCTCTTTAGTATCATTAGGCATGACTTTAGATTTTAAAATATCAACATCAAGGGCAAGACTATCAACTTTAGAGGCAAGAATATCAATTTTACCAAACTTTTCCTCAACAGTTTTATTAAAAGCAGTTTGTGTAGTGATAAAATCTTTTAGCATGGTTTCAAGTTCAGTGGAGGTATTCCTATTATTGCTATAAGAATTACCATAAGAATTAACATAACCACCACTATTATTAGAAGGATAGGGCTTATAGTTATTATTACCATAATTGTTCCTATAGGCATTGTTGTTGAAATTGTTATTTTTAATGAAGTTCACATCAACATGCTCTTCTTGTGCAACTAAAGAAGCTAAGAGAACATTATTTGGATCAACATGAGATTTACCATTCACAAGGATAGACATAATAATATCAATCTTTTCACTCAAAGAGGAGGTTTCTTCAACAGAATTTACCTTCTTACCTTGAGGTGTTTGTCAGCCCAGTGGGATCTAGGGTGTGCAGAGCCCACTCTCCACAGCCCTCACACGCGACAGAGTCGATGAAATGGCTAAGGACCGAGCAAAACGCTTGGAGAGACCCTCGAGAGGGCTGAAGAGGGCAGCGAAGGCCTGGCGAGGCCCCTCCCGAGGCTGCTCCTCTACAGGGCCCTCTCCCCTGGAGAGGGGTCAACACCAATCCCTCCACAGGCCGCCCCAGCCCTGTGGAGATACTTCGCTCCGAAGGAACCACTACAAGGCGCACATGGCCACTGCCGCGCCGCAGGGTGACGCGCACGTCTGCGCGCGATGACGACGGCGCCGCAGTTGCCGTTTTGGTGATTAAAGGAGTCAACAAAGCTGTGTCCCCTGCGCCGGATTACGAGGGTTTCCTCTTTGGTGATAAAGCAGTTGGCCGGCGCTACGCTCCAAGGACGACGTCACCGTGGGCACCCCCACGATCCCAGCAGTACCAGCTGGCCGCCCAGCGAAGGCGGCGGCTTTTCTGTCACGAAGGCAGACTTTACGACCATGGACCGAGTCCATGGAGAACCCCGCTGCGGTGCACCCCGCTCCACCGTTTCGTCCCCATGTGGGAACCCTTCCATTGTGCAGCACGCAGGGATGAGGCCCGGGGCGCCTATATAAGGAGGGGGAGCACCTCCGTAGCAGGAGGACGGCCGATCGACAAATCACTCGTCTACTGGCACCATAGCTTAGCCTAGCTTAGCAGACATGAGGAGGAAGATGACCTCGGCTTCCCTCTTTGAGCTCTGCGCTGCCGCAACCGAGCCCTCGGCAAGCTCATTGTGCTGTACCCCCTACAGAGCAATACAGACAAGCAGGAGTAGCGGTTTTACCTCCTCCAGAGGGCCGTGAACCTGGGTACGGGCCTGTGTCCATCACTGTCGTGCTGACCCTCTACAGGCACGACGAGCATCGTCGCCGGGCCGGTTGAGGGTTGTTGACCAACGTGTTCAGTCCCCTGCACGAACCTCTCTCCCGAGAGTGGTTACCCCTGTTCCGTGGGAATCACACATCGACATTTGGCGCGCCAGGTAGGGGCCTTTGGGTCCGCCCATTGTCAAGGAGGATGCAAGAAGCGGAGCGCCGGAGAAGGAAGGAGTTCGCCGGAGGAGGAAAGAATGCGTCGGAGAAGAAGAGTTGGAAGAGCAAGAGCTGACGGCGGAGCGCAGAAGTGAGTAATGACTGCGGTTCGGACCGGCGCGCAGCTTTATACCACATTTGGACAGTTACCAAGGCGCGGTCGTGGTGATCGTGGTGGGACCCCCCACGACGCACGTTTCTACCGGAGAAACCGAGTCGCCGCAAGTTCATCTCCGAGCGACGCGTGTCACGGGCCGGCCGGACATATTGGACCCACGACGCTTCGTCTGGATCCGATGGGCCTCGCCGTGCCCGTCATGGGCCCGGGGGCTACTGTCGGCCCAGTGGGATCTAGGGTGTGCAGAGCCCACTCTCCACAGCCCTCACACGCGACAGAGTCGATGAAACGGCTAAGGACCGAGCAGCCCACTCTCCACAGCCCTCACACGCGACAGAGTCGATGAAACGGCTAAGGACCGAGCAAAACGCTTGGAGAGACCCTCGAGAGGAAAATCCCTCGAGAGGGCTGAAGAGGGCAGCGAAGGCCTGGCGAGGCCCCTCCCGAGGCTGCTCCTCTACAGGGCCCTCTCCCCTGGAGAGGGGTCAACACCAATCCCTCCACAGGCCGCCCCAGCCCTGTGGAGATACTTCGCTCCGAAGGAACCACTACAAGGCGCACATGGCCACTGCCGCGCCGCAGGGTGACGCGCACGTCTGCGCGCGATGACGACGGCGCCGCAGTTGCCGTTTTGGTGATTAAAGGAGTCAACAAAGCTGTGTCCCCTGCGCCGGATTACGAGGGTTTCCTCTTTGGTGATAAAGCAGTTGGCCGGCGCTACGCTCCAAGGACGACGTCACCGTGGGCACCCCCACGATCCCAGCAGTACCAGCTGGCCGCCCAGCGAAGGCGGCGGCTTTTCTGTCACGAAGGCAGACTTTACGACCATGGACCGAGTCCATGGAGAACCCCGCTGCGGTGCACCCCGCTCCACCGTTTCGTCGCCATGTGGGAACCCTTCCATTGTGCAGCACGCAGGGATGAGGCCCGGGGCGCCTATATAAGGAGGGGGAGCACCTCCGTAGCAGGAGGACGGCCGATCGACAAATCACTCGTCTACTGGCACCATAGCTTAGCCTAGCTTAGCAGACATGAGGAGGAAGATGACCTCGGCTTCCCTCTTTGAGCTCTGCGCTGCCGCAACCGAGCCCTCGGCAAGCTCATTGTGCTGTACCCCCTACAGAGCAATACAGACAAGCAGGAGTAGCGGTTTTACCTCCTCCAGAGGGCCGTGAACCTGGGTACGGGCCTGTGTCCATCACTGTCGTGCTGACCCTCTACAGGCACGACGAGCATCGTCGCCGGGCCGGTTGAGGGTTGTTGACCAACGTGTTCAGTCCCCTGCACGAACCTCTCTCCCGAGAGTGGTTACCCCTGTTCCGTGGGAATCACACATCGACATTTGGCGCGCCAGGTAGGGGCCTTTGGGTCCGCCCATTGTGAAGGAGGATGCAAGAAGCGGAGCGCCGGAGAAGGAAGGAGTTCGCCGGAGGAGGAAAGAATGCGTCGGAGAAGAAGAGTTGGAAGAGCAAGAGCTGACGGCGGAGCGCAGAAGTGAGTAATGACTGCGGTTCGGACCGGCGCGCAGCTTTATACCACATTTGGACAGTTACCAAGGCGCGGTCGTGGTGATCGTGGTGGGACCCCCCACGACGCACGTTTCTACCGGAGAAACCGAGTCGCCGCAAGTTCATCTCCGAGCGACGCGTGTCACGGGCCGGCCGGACATATTGGACCCACGACGCTTCGTCTGGATCCGATGGGCCTCGCCGTGCCCGTCATGGGCCCGGGGGCTACTGTCGGCCCAGTGGGATCTAGGGTGTGCAGAGCCCACTCTCCACAGCCCTCACACGCGACAGAGTCGATGAAACGGCTAAGGACCGAGCAGCCCACTCTCCACAGCCCTCACACGCGACAGAGTCGATGAAACGGCTAAGGACCGAGCAAAACGCTTGGAGAGACCCTCGAGAGGAAAATCCCTCGAGAGGGCTGAAGAGGGCAGCGAAGGCCTGGCGAGGCCCCTCCCGAGGCTGCTCCTCTACAGGGCCCTCTCCCCTGGAGAGGGGTCAACACCAATCCCTCCACAGGCCGCCCCAGCCCTGTGGAGATATTTCGCTCCGAAGGAACCACTGCAAGGCGCACATGGCCACTGCCGCGCCGCAGGGTGACGTGCGCGTCTGCGCGCGATGACGACGGCGCCGCAGTTGCCGTTTTGGTGATTAAAGGAGTCAACAAAGCTGTGTCCCCTGCGCCGGCTTACGAGGGTTTCCTCTTTGGTGATAAAGCAGTTGGCCGGCGCTACGCTCCAAGGACGACGTCACCGTGGGCACCCCCACGATCCCAGCAGTACCAGCTGGCCGCCCAGCAAAGGCGGCGGCTTTTCTGTCACGAAGGCAGACTTTACGACCATGGACCGAGTCCATGGAGAACCCCGCTGCGGTGCACCCCGCTCCACCGTTTCGTCGCCATGTGGGAACCCTTCCATTGCGCAGCACGCAGAGATGAGGCCCGGGGCGCCTATATAAGGAGGGGGAGCACCTCCGTAGCAGGAGGATGGCCGATCGACAAATCACTCGTCTACTGGCACCATAGCTTAGCCTAGCTTAGCAGACACGAGGAGGAAGACGACCTCGGCTTCCCTCTTTGAGCTCTGCGCTGCCGCAACCGAGCCCTCGGCAAGCTCATTGTGCTGTACCCCCTACAGAGCAATACAGACAAGCAGGAGTAGCGGTTTTACCTCCTCCAGAGGGCCGTGAACCTGGGTACGGGCCTGTGTCCATCACTGTCGTGCTGACCCTCTACAGGCACGACGAGCATCGTCGCCGGGCCGGTTGAGGGTTGTTGACCAACGTGTTCAGTCCCCTGCACGAACCACTCTCCCGAGAGTGGTTACCCCTGTTCCGTGGGAATCACACATCGACATTTGGCGCCAGGTAGGGGTCGAACCTACGGCCTTCCGCTTAGGAAACGGAGGACGGCCGATCGACAAATCACTCGTCTACTGGCACCATAGCTTAGCCTAGCTTAGCAGACACGAGGAGGAAGACGACCTCGGCTTCCCTCTTTGAGCTCTGCGCTGCCGCAACCAAGCCCTCGGCAAGCTCATTGTGCTGTACCCCCTACAGAGCAATACAGACAAGCAGGAGTAGCGGTTTTACCTCCTCCAGAGGGCCGTGAACCTGGGTTGGAATATAGAGCTGTAGCCATTCAACTTGCGCTTCGACACCACAAGAGTCATCAAGGGACGAGCGCTGGCAGACTTCGTCGCAGAATGGACTGACCCAAGCCCGGAAGAGCCGCGGGGAGAAGAGGCCGAGCCCTCCGGAGACATAATGCCCAGCCACTGGACCATGCACTTCGACGGAGCCTTTGCCTGCCGCAATGGCGGGGCAGGCGTCGTCTTGACCTCGCCCAAAGGCGACAAGCTCTACTACGCTGTCCAGTTGTGCTTCACGATTGACAAGATCTCCAACAACATCGCTGAGTACGAGGGCCTCCTCGCTGGCTTAAGGGCCGCCATCGCTCTAGGCGTCAAGCACCTAATCGTCAAGGGAGACTCCCAGTTGCTCGTCAACTTCTCCAACAAGAGCTACACGCCTAAAGACGACCACATGGCCGCATACCTTGAAGAGGTCCGCAAGCTCGAGAAGCACTTCAGGGGCATGGAGCTTATGCATATCCCGAGGAAAGAAAACCAGGAGGCTGACGACATCACCAAGCGTGCCTCGAGAAGGCAACCCCAGCAGGCCGGCGTCTTTGAAGAAAGGCTCGCCAAGGCATCCGTCAAGCAGCCTCAAGAGGCCACAGCTGCAAGCACAGACGAAGCACTCCCACCAGCTCCTGTCGCTGGGGCACCCGACTGTGGTCCCCACACCGGAGAGCGTCTGTTGCTGACGGCAGCCCACCAAGACACAGGCTGGGTTGATGAGCTCAAGGACTACTTGGCGAAGGGGATCCTCCCTGAGGAAGATGCGGAAGCAGAGCGGATCGCTCGACAAGCGAAATCCTACTGCATCCTTGAGGGAGACCTATACCGCAAGCGCCCAAATGGCATCGCGCTCAAATGCGTCCCTCCCGAGGAAGGCTGAACGCTGATCAAGGACATCCATAGCGGGGAATGCGGCCACCACTCGTGTGCGCGCACCCTCGCGGGCAAGGTCTTCAGGAGCGGATTCTACTGGCCACAAGTGCTTCAACACGCGGTCACCATCGTCCAAGCTTGCGACGCCTGCCAGTACCACGCCAAGCAAATCCACCAGCCGGCGCTGGGGCTCCAGACCATCCCGCTCTCCTGGCCGTTCGCGGTCTGGGGGCTCGATATCCTGGGCCCCTTCCCGAAGTCGCAGGGGGGCTATCGCTTCCTCTTCTTGGCCGTTGACAAGTTCACCAAGTGGGCCGAGGTGGAGCCAGTGCGCACCATACCAGCCGGAGCCGCAGTGAAATTCATCAGGAGCCTGTTCTGCCGCTTCGGAGTGCCTAACCGCATTATCACTGACAATGGCTCGCAATTCACCAGCGGCATCTTCCGAGCCTACTGCGAAAAGCTCGGCGTCAAGATCTGCTTCGCCTCGGTGGCTCATCCACGCAGCAACGGTCAAGCCGAGCGAGCGAACGCAGAAGTCCTCAAGGGCCTCAAGACCAGAAGCTTCAACATCCTCAAGGGTCACGGCAAGGGCTGGATCGATGAGCTCCCATCTGTGCTCTGGTCCATGCGCACAACCGCTTCAAGGCCTACGGGCGAAACGCCGTTCGCCCTTGTCTACGGAGCTGAAGCTGTCCTCCCCGCAGAAATCAAGCATGGATCTCCACAGGTCCTTGCCTTCAACGAGGACACCCAAGAGGGCCTCCACAACGACGACCTGCTTTTTCTCGAGGGCCTGCGCCGCCGTGCCGCCCTCAGAGCGGCAAAGTACCAGCAAGATCTGCGACGCTACCATAGCCGCCATGTGCGCTCACGCACTCTTGAGGCAGCCGATCTCGTCCTCAGGCGAATCCTCTCCAGAGAAGGCCTCCACAAGCTCTCGCTGATGTGGGAACGCCCCTACAGGGTCTCCCACATCGCCAGGCCTGGCGCGGTACGCCTCGAGACGGAAGACGGCATCCCCGTCAAGAACCCGTGGAACATCGCACACCTACGCAAGTTCTAACCGTGATCATTGTCACGCCAGGCATTTTTTGTTTCTAGAGGGAAGCTCACGGCTTCACCTCCAAGCTTCTCCAAGCTTCCCCCGAGGGTCAGCCCTCCGAGGTCTCCTGCAAATGAGCCCCCGCAGGCCGCAGTGAACCTCTGCCACTAATGGGTGGTCCTCATGCCTCGACATGGAAGGAACGTTAGCTTGGCAAACCCAAGTGTAATGAACCGAATTCGTTCCCAGGTGAACTCTGCGCTCCGGCGCCATTTTCGTTCCAAGTGAACTTTGCGCTAAGGCGCCATTTCGTTCCTAAGTGAACTCAGCGCTGAGGCGCCGCTGTGTAATATTTCGATGGCAAGTTTTACCTTCGTCATTTACTTTCACATGTGCGCTTATATTCTTCCCATGCGCACCTCGCGAGCGGGGGCTGAGTACGGTGCTTGTGCCCAAGAGCACCCCAGCAGCACTGCAAAATCCAAGGGACCCTGAGCTCTGGCTAAAGGGCATGCTCCCGGATACACGCCACCTCTCCAAAGGACCTTGGTACTCTCTCTCCTCGCGAGGCACCCATGAGGAAACCTATAAGCGCGCATGAGCCCTTACTGCTATGCTCTAGCGTTTTGGTTCGCCTCTCTGGCATCCACAGGGAACAAGAGCCTCTCCGGGCCTGTGGAGGAAAAACTCGGCCCCTGAGGGGAAAGGCATCGCCTCAGGAGTCCTACGCAGGGCGAGAAGCCTCGCGAAGCTAAGTTCCCTGCTCACACCAGGCGAATCTCTGCGTCTCTCTCACGAGCACTTTGCGTCCCTCGAGCGTCCTTTTTCCCTCACTCTCCATGGACTGCTTGCGCGTCAAAGGGGAGCCTTGAGCATCGCGCCTCGAGGACTCCTACCTCTCTAAGCCTTAAACTCCCCCCGGCCTTGCCGAGTCATTGCTCGAGCATACCGCAGCGGCGGAGTCATAGCGCGAGGAGAAGGGTCCTAGCGACGCAGAGCGAAAATGACATGGAAGTAAAGCAAAAGGCCCTCGAGGGGCACACACACAGACTTGGCAGCACATGCTTAAAAATATGAAGTATATTACAAACTGCAGAGGAAAATTCTTTAAAACAAACATCCCTACGGCGCTACAAGCGTTGCATTGCAGGAAGAAGTCAGGCAGAGGCCTCGCCATCGTCCTCCTCGGACCCTTCTGCTTCAGGCTCACCCTCCTCATCGTCGCCCTCCTCGCTGCCAGCATCCTCCGCTGCAGCCCGCTTGAAGCGGCTGCAGAAGTCGTCGACCTGGTCGCGGATGGAGTTGGAGATCTTCCACCCCTTCTCCCCCTCGAGAGGCTCGGTCACCGTGGTGAAGTCGAAGCCAGGCTGGAGGTTCTGGAGGTTGGTGAAGATGCGGTCGACCGCCACCGCCAGGAGCTGGCGGCACTCCTCATCGACGACGTCGCGGAGCTCGGCGGCAGGGCCCTCGAGCGCCTAGAAGAGCTGCTCGAAGTACATGAGGTAGGTGGCGGCGTCGGAGTTGCCTTGAAGGGGAACGGCCAGTGCATCCACTCCCAGCTTCGCGGCGATCTCGCGGCCCCGGCCCACCAAGGACTGGAACATGCGCTCCCGCTGCTGCGACAGCACCTGCGCCGCCTTGGTGCTCTCGGCCGCCTCCACCGCCTTCTCCACAGCAGGGCCCACCTGCTGGTTCATCTCCTCCATGTCGGCCATGAGGGAGGCGAGGTCCTGCTCCGTGCGCTTGCGGGCCTCCTCAGCGACGCGGCGGCGATCCGCTTCGCGCTTCACCTTGGCGACGAGGGTAGCGTTCAAGTTCTCGAGCTGGTGAATCCGGGCGCCGCTCTCGCCAAGCCTCTTCTTGAAGCGACCCTCCTGCTTGGTGAACTTCTCGGCGTAGTCGCGGGAGACAGCGGCGCGGTACGCCTTCTCCCGGGCTTGGAACTCCTCCTCAGCCTCTTTCTTCTGCTCGGCGAACCTCTTGTTGAAGCGCTCCACATGCCCCTTGTGGGTAGCCACCTCGCGTTCGTACCTGGCGAGAGCCGCAGCCAAGCTCTCCTCACAGGCCTCGAGGGCGGCGCGCTGCCCTGACAGCTCCTGCTCCCTCAGCGCTAGCTGTTCGTCGCGGCGGCGCACGTCCTCCTCGCGCTCGCTCGGGCCCCGCCCCCTGGCGTCCAAGCTCGCGCGGACCCCCTCCAGGGCGGTCCGCACGGTCTCAGAATCGGCGAGGATTTTAGCCTCAAGCTCGACAAGCTCGTGGTGCTTGGCCGCTAGGGAGTGCTCCACAGCCTCCCGCTCCGCCCTGGCCGCGGCCAGGTCTTCCGCTGCTGCCCGGCGTTCGGCCTTCATGGGCTGCAGAAGCTCCTCGACGTCGCGCATGGCGCCATCGCGGACCTCCTCGGCGAAGCGCAGCGCCTCCTCGCGCTCCGCCTGCAGGGCCTGATCGCTCCGTCGGCGAGCCTCCACGGCCGCGTGGAACGCGGCCCAAGCCTCTGCGAGCTCGTCTCGCTGCCGGGCAAGCTCCCGGTCCTCCTGGGCAAGGTGGGCCTCCAGCCCCTCCAGGGACTCCCGCACCAAGCGGAAGGCGACGTCGCGTCGCCCCCTGCTCCAGTCCCAGCTTCCGAGGACAAGTGTCCGGGAGGTCTCGCTCGGAGCGGAGGGCCCTGCGCCCGCGTCAAGCTTGGAGCGGGGAGTCTCTGCGCGGGCTTGGGGGCTCGGAGGCGTGTCCTCCGCTTCGGCGCCCGCGTTCTGCGCGCCAGCGCTGGCCCCCTCAGGCGGCGCCTCGTCCTGGGTTCCCGGGGCAGGAGAGGTCTGCCCCGTAGCCGCTGCCTCCTCCTCCGCCGTGGGGTTTGGCGGGGGTGGCGGGAGATCTGCTCCCACCGTCTCATCGGCCTTTGGCGAGAGCGGGGCCGATGTGGTGCCTGCCGCGGCCTCCTGCTGCACTGGCGGGGCTGCAGCGCGCGGCGGAGAGGGCGCCTTCTCCGCACGCTCCTCGGGGTGCTCCTCCTCCAGAGGCGGCGCGGTCGCCTCAGCCTGAGGAGCCTCCCCGTGAGGGCCTGCAGGGCTTTCCTCCGCAGGCCTCGAGGCCTCTTCTGCTGCGGCCTCTGCCGCGGCCTCCGGGGCGGCCCTCTTCACGTCTGCCGCCTTGCGGAGCCTGCGGCGCTTCGCAGGCGCCGGGTTGCTGGCCGAGAACAAGAAGACCTGTCAGAGGAGGCAAACAAGCAAACACCGAAGGAGAAAAGCAAAACCAGAAACACTTACCCTGTCTTCTTGGTGCGGGTGTCAACCCACGCCATGCCGGACGAACGCCAAGAAGGCGTGGCCCGGACTTCGGACCCCCCCGGAGCCGCCTCAGCTTTCCTCTTGAGGGAAGCGCTTGGGGGCTCCCCGGCAGGCCTGTCGTGGGCCGCCTTGGTTCGGGGCTCCTGTCGCCCCGCCTCGGCCTCCTCGTCGTCGCTGGAGGAGAGCTCGAGGACCTCCTCAGGAGGGGGTGAGGCCCTTGACGAGCTCGCCCCGCCTGCAGAGGGAACTGCCCCAGCCGCAGCATCGCCCTGCTCGGCGTCAGACGCGTACGGCGACTCCGCAGCGTCTTGTCCCCTCGCCATGGGCATGGGCCCATCCTCTTCCTCTTCCCCCGCCAGGCCTAGCGGGGTGAAGGTGGGCATCCGCTCCAGAATCGCCAGGCACGCAGCCAGGTTCATCTGATGAAGAGGCCTCAGCTCCGCCGCAACCGCCACGGACACGTCGGGGTTGATGAAGAGGCCGCCCATGATGGTCTCGACGACGGCGGGGCGGTGGTCGCAGGGATGGAGACGCATCGGGTCGGAGGGGCCCGAGTACATCCACATCGGCTTCTTGTGCGCCTGTAGAGGAGCGATGCGGCGGCGTACGAAGTCCTCCGCGATCATCTGCCGGTGAGGCCATTCTCCCGAAGCGTCCTCATGCTCGCCACGAGGCTTCCTATCTTCGGGCCCTAGAAGGCCTGCTTCCCCCAATGGGTGTTCTTCACGGGCGGCGCCTCCGGGACCTCGAGGAAGGAGCTCTGCGACTTGACGCCGATGAGGAACCACTTCTGCCTGAAGTCGTCCACCTTCTTCGACACCGCCGTGACGGGTTTGTCGTCGCTCCACGACATGGGGATGTAGACGTCCCCCATGCCGTCCGCAATGCGGAAGGACACGCACCCCGTCCGCTCGGCCTTCGCGGTGTTCCGGAGCGCGTAGAAGCTCCGGACGAGGGCCACCGAGGGCTTCACCCCCAGATACGCCTCGCACAGGTATGCGAAGATGGAGAGGATGAGGATTGCATTGGGGTGTAGGTGGAGAAGGTGGATCTGATAGAACTCCAGGACGGCCTCGAGGAAAGGCGAATACGGAGGCACCAGTCCGGCGAAGAGAGTGTGGAGGAAGATGGGGAAAAACCCCGCCGGAAGGCGGCCGTGCCTCGCGGCCTGGATGGCGCTGGCGCCGTGCTCATTGGTCCTCCCGGCGACCAGATGCTGGATCTTGTCCAGCGCCACCGCATCGACGCGCACCCCGATCAGAGCGGGTCCTAGCGCTTCTTTGCCCTGCGCATCTGAGGGGAACGCCCCCATCGCCGCCTTGCCTTTGGGTCCGCCCATTGTCAAGGAGGATGCAAGAAGCGGAGCGTCGGAGAAGGAAGGAGTTCGCCGGAGGAGGAAAGAATGCGTCGGAGAAGAAGAGTTGGAAGAGCAAGAGCTGACGGCGGAGCGCAGAAGTGAGTAATGACTGCGGTTCGGACCGGCGCGTAGCTTTATACCGCATTTGGACAGTTACCAAGGCGCGGTCGTGGTGATCGTGGTGGGACCCCCCACGACGCACGTTTCTACCGGAGAAACCGAGTCGCCGCAAGTTCATCTCCGAGCGACGCGTGTCACGGGCCGGCCGGACATATTGGACCCACGACGCTTCGTCTGGACCCGATGGGCCTCGCCGTGCCCATCATGGGCCCAGGGGCTACTGTCGGCCCAGTGGGATCTAGGGTGTGCAGAGCCCACTCTCCACAGCCCTCACACGCGACAGAGTCGATGAAACGGCTAAGGACCGAGCAAAACGATTGGAGAGACCCTCGAGAGGAAAATCCCTCGAGAGGGCTGAAAAGGGCAGCGAAGGCCTGGCGAGGCCCCTCCCGAGGCTGCTCCTCTACAGGGCCCTCTCCCCTGGAGAGGGGTCAACACCAATCCCTCCACAGGCCGCCCCAGCCCTGTGGAGATACTTCGCTCCGAAGGAACCACTGCAAGGCGCACATGGCCACTGCCGCGCCGCAGGGTGACGCGCGCGTCTGCGCGCGATGACGACGGCGCCGCAGTTGCCGTTTTGGTGATTAAAGCAGTCAACAAAGCTGTGTCCCCTGCGCCGGCTTACGAGGGTTTCCTCTTTGGTGATAAAGCAGTTGGCCGGCGCTACGCTCCAAGGACGACGTCACTGTGGGCACCCCCACGATCCCAGCAGTACCAGCTGGCCGCCCAGCGAAGGCGGCGGCTTTTCTGTCATGAAGGCAGACTTTACGACCATGGACCGAGTCCATGGAGAACCCCGCTGCGGTGCACCCCGCTCCACCGTTTCGTCGCCATGTGGGAACCCTTCCATTGCGCAGCACGCAGGGATGAGGCCCGGGGCGCCTATATAAGGAGGGGGAGCACCTCCGTAGCAGGAGGACGGCCGATCGACAAATCACTCGTCTACTGGCACCATAGCTTAGCCTAGCTTAGCAGACACGAGGAGGAAGACGACCTCGGCTTCCCTCTTTGAGCTCTGCGCTGCCGCAACCGAGCCCTCGGCAAGCTCATTGTGCTGTACCCCCTACAGAGCAATACAGACAAGCAGGAGTAGCGGTTTTACCTCCTCTAGAGGGCCGTGAACCTGGGTACGGGCCTGTGTCCATCACTGTCGTGCTGACCCTCTACAGGCACGACGAGCATCGTCGCCGGGCCGGTTGAGGGTTGTTGACCAACGTGTTCAGTCCCCTGCACGAACCTCTCTCCCGAGAGTGGTTAGCCCTGTTCCGTGGGAATCACACATCGACAGTGTTCTTTCAGTATGCCACTCAGAATAATTTACCATCATATCATCCAAGAGTTTTGTTGCAGCCCCCAAAGTGATGGACATAAAGGTAGCTCCCGCAGCCGAATCAAGAAGGTTTCATGAAGAAAAATTAAGTCCTGCATAAAAGGTTTGGATGATCATCCAAGTAGTCAGTCCATGGGTAGGGCAATTTTTAACCAAAGATTTCATTCTTTCCCAAGATTGAGCAACATGTTCATTATCAAGTTGTTTAAAATTCATAATGCTACTTCTTAGAGAAATAATCTTAGCAGGAGAATAGTATTTTCCAATAAAAGCATCTTTGCATTTAGTCCATGAACCAATACTATTCCTAGGCAATGAAAGCAACCATTCTTTAGCTCTTCCCACTAGTAGGAAAAAGGCTACTGCTGGCGAGCTGTTTTTGCCTAGCGCTGGCGAACAGCTGTCCACCAGCAGAGCTACGCCAGTGGTAACCTTTACCGCTGGCGAACAGCTGCTCGCCAACGGTAGAGGCGGCCACCGCTGGCGAACGGCGGCTATGTTCGCCAGCGGCAGTAGGCCACAGCACTGGCGAACTAGCCTTGTTCGCCAGCGGTTGCGCATCCGCTCGCCAGCGCTAGTCCCCGCGGGGTAGGCGTCTGTTCGCCAGCGCTACCATTTCTGTTCGCCAGCGGTATAATTTCCGAATTAAATATTTTATTTTAAAATATTGCATTACAGGATTATATATATATATATATATCAGAATTGCAGTACAGTAATTTCAGAAAGTTAAAAGTGTACAGAATTCCAGAAAGTTACAATTTGACAATGCCCAAACATAGATTCACATATGCATTTAAAACATGTTCATGGCATTACAAAAATGTTTTCATCATACACAAACATCGGAATTAAGTCGTAAGTTCTCCAAAACAAGTAGACGGTAAGTTACAATCATCACATAGTCATGGCGGGTAATGAAGTGTTCATTCATCCGGTTCTAGCTTCCGGTTCCAAGCTTCTAGCTTCATGTCCTTCTCGTTGCTCTCGACTCCTTCATCCCTATACACAACACATATATATAGTGTTAGAACATAGCAATGAAATTATCGACATATTGAAAACAGAATGTAAACTAAATCATTTTAGTGTGTCTAGACACACGAATGTGTCACACACACCATCAAATCTAGGACTTCTCCTTGCTCGGCTTCTCGTTGCTCGGCTTCTCCTTGGGCTTCGGCGGGAAAGGGCGACAACCTTCTAACGAGTTGAAGGGTCTGTAGTCACCCTGCTGTTGTATGAGCGTTTCAATCGCAGTGTTAGAAGTTGGTTTCCTATTGAGGTGGAATATCCCGCCTCCGCGGGAGACATCCCTACAGATTATTCGCGCAAGGTCCTGCTGGATGCGTCCGAACTCCTTTCGGATAGTGGCATCAGAGGCATTCGCCATGTCCACGGCCCATTTATCACAAGCGCTTGGATATCGTAGACGTTCCTCGTCCATGAGGTACTCGCGCATTTGAAGGATGAGGTACCAGGCGTCCCTCGTACTACCTGGCGCCTTCTTGATGCAAGGGAACTCGAGCCTGTGGCGGAATGCATTCTTTCCTCGCCTTATGTTGGGCCTTGTGACGTTGCCTCCCTGGTAGACGAAGCCATTGAGAGCATCATCAAGAACCCTCTTGATGTGGGTGTAGTCCTTCTTCTTCTCATGACTCCCCGCGTCAAGAAAAAGTGAAGATGCAAGTTTAGGGTATAAGACGATGAGGGTGCCGTATTTGTTTCTGTGCAAAACATTTCGGAGAGACAATTAAACCTTTGTGCATGGAAATGAAACGATAGATATGAACGAAAGATAGCTGATGACTTACTCGGGAAAGTAAGGCAAGAGGAAGGTGTCCTTCTTGTCATTCTTCAAGAAGCAAGATTCTAAGAATTCAGTTGCCCGTCTCCGACCGTCAGGGCTTTGCAACCATCCTTCGAGCATGTAGAAGGGGTCAATTACAGAGGTGTGGGGGTTATTCTCTCTAAGGATCTGATGCTCCATACTGAGCGCCATAAGGCGAACCAAGCTTGGGCTGAGCGCATTCATATGGAGCATGTCGAAGATGTCATCAAATCTGATGAAGAGCATATGACCGGGATCTTTATCGACAAAGTTGCAACGTTCTGGTACCTTTCCCATGAAAAGCGGGAATGTCGGATTACTATCCTTGAGAAGATTTTCCTCCAAATATAGAACAGTGTCATGTAGGTTCTGCATATCCGCATTCACGATCTTGAGAATCTTGGGCGGCAGCATTGGTTTACCTAGCTCATGGATGGAATGCCAGTTCTGGATGGTTATCTTGTCATGAACCCGGCGCGGCTTGACCTTAGACCCCGGCTCTTGCTGGCTCATGAACTCAACAGGAACTAATTTCTTAGTTCTTTTTCGCACCTTCTTGGGACCCTTTGGCTCAAACGCCTCCTTAACCACATCACGGACTGCGTCCTGGCTGAGACCATCTTGATCGGGAGCTTCAGGTGTTGGTTGAGAGTTGAAAAGACGCTTGGAGACGCCGGTTATGTCAGCCCCGCCGGGTCTCGTCATTTCATCACGGCGGTCTTGTGTATTCTCATTATTATGAAAGAATGCCGGCTCGTGAACGTCATCAACGAAATAATTATCGGGGTCATGATTGTCATCTCCGTCGGTCTCGGGGTCTGCAGGTGGAGTTGGCTGTGGGGTGGTCGTAGGACGAGCGTCCAAACGAATAAGTGATTTTGGCCATGTCATTGCCCACCCCAAGCAATCGCCAAGGGTAAATTGTGAATCGGCATCCGCGGGTTGATTGGGAGGATCCAAATGAGCGCAACCCGGGAATACCCGAACCAAGGAAATCTTGAACAAATGATCAGGCAAAGGCCTTGTGTGACACACGCGGTTAAGCGGTGCAACAATGTTAGCCTTTGCCACATCCTTGAGCTCATTGTCCACCATGAGCAGCAATGTGCATCCCACCTCGTCGGCCTGCAGAAACATATATTACCGTGAGAGGATGACAAGAATGAAGAACTTAATGACTTGTCGGTGTGCAAGTAATTACCGTGAGGGCGTTGAGCTCTTCTAATGGCGACGGACCGCGGACAGCCGTCGGTGTGCAAGTGATGGAAGGGCTGCTACGAGGCACGCTGCCGACCTGTGATGGTGCAGGTGTAGGGTTGGCAGATGGCGTATGGTCAAGATTAGTGTTGGCGGCCGCGTTTTGCACAACAGGCTGAACATTGATCGAGTTGCTGGAGCCTAAGCTGATCATGGGGAACGGTCCTTGTCTGCCTCCCTCAAACCAATTTCCGATAGTCTCGCAGAGGGTAGGAAGGATGGCGTTGATCGTCTTGGCCACGGTGTCCTGGACTTGCACCGGAATGTTATCTTTGACGGTCGCCAACTCCTTCCTGAGAGATGCTTCCACGCTGCTCTTCCTCTCCTTTCGCTCCTCCTTAGTCTCGGGGTAGTAGAAGGCATGTTTGTGGCCACTGCCGGTCCCCACCACACGGCCACGATGCGGGCCTTTAGTCGGCGACACATTCTTTACCGTGTTATACGCCCGGTGGAAAGGATTGTCCCATGGGCCAAGGACCTGTGTTGAGGAGCCTTCCGACTGAGCTTGTGCATGAGCTTGTTGTTCCTCCGCAAGCTTCTGTTCAAGGTCCTTCACCTTCGCGTTGGTGACAAGTTGACCGGATTTGGGGTCTTTCTTGTAGCGGGCCCTGATAAATTTTCTTGCTTGCGGGTCTTCGAACATGTCATACGGGTTTGTTCCTACCCTTTCCGCGTCCTCCTTTTCCCAAATGGGTTCTTTTCCCGAGTAGCCGCGGCTTCCGAGACTGTGGGGAGCTATGTTCTTGCCATGCATATTCTTGCCCCATTCCCGAAGCGCTATCTTTGAAGTGAGCTTCTCATTGGCGAGAAAATCATTGTAGTGCTCTTCAGAAATTGACGGCCACTTCTTATGTATCTCCTCGAAAGCGGCACCTTCAGAGATTTTCTCCCGCACACTCGATCTCCAAGTGGAGAAGGCTTTGGTGAACTTGCCGAGAGCGAATGAGTTTGCAATGTTCTTCCGGGGATGCAGGCTTTCGTACTCGGTAGGGAACTTGTAGCGTGCGTGAAGCTTCTCGATGAGTAGCAAGGCCGTAGCAGAATTCCCTTTATCCCGAAGGCCTTCGGTGTTGAGGTTGCCAAAGGTTCGAACAATGCATCCCAAGGTGTTGCCGTACCCTTTGACGACATTTATTGGCGCTGTAGGCGCGCCGCTTTTGGGGTCCACCTCATCGATAGCTTCGCGGAGGGTCTTGAGCATGTTGGGACGCCTATCCTTTCGTGCACGCTTGGCTTCACTACCGGACGTGCCATCGCCAGCCCCACTAGTAGTGGTGTCGTTGCCGGTGGTGTCGTTGCCGGTGGTCTCGTTGCCTGATGTGTCCTCATGGCCGACACCACTAGTAGTACCGACATCATGATGGGCTTCCTCCATTTCATCATCTGCGTCGCCCCCAAGCATATTTATATATGCATCCTCGTCCTCCTCCATCGGGTCTTCATTTCTCTTCCGAGAACCCCCCGCCTCCGAGTTGTGACTCATGTTTCTAATGAGTAGAAAGAACATAGTTAATACACATATAATAGAAAGAACATAGCTAGCTAATACTCAAAATATGTCCTATTTCTAACACAAGTCATGCTAAAATTTCACAACAAATTTCGGCATGACCTTTGCTAAAAACAGGACATATCGAGTACCCGAATTGCCGGAACGGAAGTTAATCAACATTCCGGCGAACTCAAGGGTCTCATGTGTACCTGCAAATCTGTTAAAAAGTTCCAACTTTGGAGCCTTACCAAATTATCAAATGTTTTTCCTATTGACATTTTTCTTCCACGGATCCATTGTACTAAGTTAGTACCTCATATTAAAGACCAGAAACAATTATTTCAAAATTCCTAACACCTAATTGAAGGTGCTTTTTAAAGCTATTCCAGAACTGTGACAACTACACTTAGCATTTTTTTTTGCAATTCTTCAAAATCCAAAATATTCCTAAACCAACCTAAAGTCTACATATACTAATATATACACTAACATGATCAAATCCTAATCTAAACTAACCTAAAAAAACCCTAACAGTGGCAGTGACATTTCATCGAACACCTGCTGTGCAGAAATTGGAAGAGAGGGAGGAGGAAGAAGGAGGCAGGAGAGAAGGGAGGCAGAGAAGGAGAGGGGGAGGAGGAAGGAGAGATGGAGGAGGAAGGAGAGAAGGGAGAGGTATACCTGCTCGGGGAAGGGAGAGGAGGGCAGGGGCTCCGGCCGGTCGGTCTGCACGTGCTCGGGGAAGGGAGAGGAGGGCAGGGGCTCCGGCCGGTCGATCTGCACGCGTGCTCGGGGAAGGGAGAGGAGGGCAGGGGCTCCGGCCGGTCAATCTGCACGCGTGCTCGGGGAAGGGAGAGGAGGGCAGGGGCTCCGGCCGGTCGATCTGCACGCGTGCTCGGGGAAGGGAGAGGAGGCCAGGGGCTCCGGCGGCGTGGTGGGCGTCCTGGCGTGGTGGGGGAAGGGAGAGGAGGGCAGGGGCTCCGGCGGCGTGCTGCTCGGGGAAGGGAGAGGAAGGAAACGGTTTGAAACAGAGAGGCGCGCGCGAAGACAGTCAGTTATGCCCGGTGAGAGCATAGCGCTGGCGAACAAACTTGTCTGTTCGCCAGCGGTAACCGTAGCGCTGGCGAGCAACCTGGTTTGTTCGGCAGCGGTATTCTCACTACCGCTGGCGAACACAATTGTCTGTTCGCCAGCGGTAACCTGGGACCAGCTAGAGTGCATTTCAAACATTTCAAACATTTCAAATACATTTGTGCATTTCAGAACACATTTCAAACACTTCTCATATAACATTTCAAACACTTCTCAAATAACATTTCAAATATGAAATTCAAATATTCTTGTGCATTTGAGAACACATTTCAAATACATCATGGATTTGAAGAAATTACACGGCCATATGACTTGTGGATTCAAATTACATGGCCATAGTTTCCAAAATATGAAGATATACAAATTATGATACACATAATGCCCGTATTTGTCATCGTTTGACAATCTTCTTGCCTTTCTTGTTTGCAGTCGCATAATTTAGCCCCACATCATGACTTCTTCTTTTGAATGGTTGACCTTGCCGAGGTAACGTGGTTCTGCTTCTTCTTGTGGTGTATGTGGCCGTACCATCATCATGATCTTCATCATCGTCGATATTTGGGTCGCCGAATTCGTTGAAGTCATTCTCGTTGGCGACTCCATCCATTCCGACGATGTTTCTTTTGCCTCTCCTCACGACAACACGGCTAGGACGTGACGGGTCGGTTATAAAGAAGCATTGAGACACGTGCTTAGCCAATACCCATGGCTCATTTTGCGCGGTGACGTTTGCGCCTGCTGAACTGCCGGCTTCGGGTAGAACCATGGTGGTGAAGTATTGGTCTTCTTTTGTGACGGTTGATCTTCTAGCCCATCTGACACGGAACATCGGCACCTTCACTCCAGAGTAGTTAAGCTCCCATATCTCCTCGATCCTACCATAATATCTTAATTGCTCGTCTCCGTCTCCGGTGTAGGATTTCATTGTTACCCCTGAGTTTTGATAATCGGAAGTTTTGTCCTTTGCTTCGGTGTAAAATGTGTACCCGTTTATATCATAAGCTTGGAACGTACTGAGGTTGGGTGCGGGGCCATGTGCCAATGTGTAAATCATTTTTCCTTGTGCAGAACTCATCGAGGGAGGATTAGCGACAAGGTGTTCTTTGAACCATTGAAGGAAAGAGGAGTTGTGCTCTCTGATTATTTCTCCTTCGGTCCTCTGCTTGCCTTTGTCGGTGTATTTCTTCTCAATCATTCGTTGGTGTTTTGTCAACCAAGGATCGACAATTGCAATGTGTTGTAGAGCCACTAAGTTTGCCCTGTTAAAGTCGACGCGTCGACAAGCGAAGTCCACATGCAGGTCCCTCCGGCCATTTTTGTGACCTACTCCATGGAGCCTACCGATGTGCTTGTTTCCTGGCAAACCAACCGGATCCTGGACGTTCAGATGATTCGTGCAGAAAGAAATGCACTCTTCGGTGAGAAATCCTTGAACGATGCTTCCATTCGGACGAGCCCTGGTACGGACGAAACCTTTGATGACCCCATTCATCCTTTCAAACGGCATCATGTTGTGCTGGAATAACGGCCCCAGATGGGTTATATCATCCACGATATGGATCAACAAATGCACACAGATGTCAAAGAATGCGGGAGGGAAGTAAATTTCAAGCTCGCATAGGATCACGACGATCTCTTCCTTTAGCCTGCTGAGTCGCTTGAGGGTGATTGACTTTTTAGAGATCACGTCGAAAATGTTACATAGGCCAAACAGGGTTTCACGGACGTGTTTGTCCATTATACCACGGATCGCAACCGGGAATATCTGCGTCATCATCACGTGACAATCATGAGACTTCATCCCGCTGAACTTCTGTTTGGTTGAGTCTAGGAATCTTGTTATCAGTCCACCGTAACCCAAAGGAATTTTGACTTCAAGAAGGCATTTCATCAATTGTTCGATCTCTTTTCGACTTAGGGTGAAGCAGGAGGGGGGGCAGTAATAATCAGGCAGCTTCACCCTCTTGGCCCTACGACCGTGATCGTCCTGCTCCTCTGTCTCATCAGGCACCTTCTCTCCTCGACCCCCATGAAGCTCTTCTCTCATATTGAAATGAACTAGGTCGTATCTTGCTTTCGGCCCATCTTTGGTTCTCTCCGCCATGTTGAGCAGAGTGCCAAACAAACTCTCGAACACATTCTTCGTCATATGCATTAGATCAAGGCAATGAGGCGTACCGAGAATCTTCCAGTACGGCAAGTCCCAAAACACGGACCTCGTCTTCCATACACCCAGGAGAGGTTTTGGTGTCTTCTGCTTCTTTCCCGGCGCAGGGCACTGTTGCCAACCATTCAGTAGCTCTAAGATTTCTTCCCCAGACCTCTGAAGGGGCAGTCCCCGGGGCTCATCTTCGTTGTTGAAGAGGTCTCCACGCTTTCTCCAAGGGTCTTTCTTCGGTAGCCATCTTCGATGACCCATGTAGACGGTTTTTGAAGACCCGGGATCTTTCGGAAGCTGGAGAAACGTCGGATCATCCATGCACCTCACACATGCGTTATGTCCGTGGCACACCTGACCTGCGACATATCCGTATCCGAGAAAGTCATGCACAGTACATAGCAAGACAGCTCTCATAGGAAAATATTCTTCTGACACGGCGTCCCATGTGTTAACACCTTCCTCGGCCCATAAGGTGTCTAGCTCATCTTTCAGTAGCTTCAGATAAAGATTGATGTCGTTTCCAGGTTGTTTTGGGCCTTGGATTAGCATGCTCATGTGAATGTACTTCCTTTTCATGCACAACCAGGGCGGGAGGTTGTAAATCCATACAAACACGGGCCAGGTGCTGTGTGTGCTGCTCTGGCTGCCAAACGGATTAAGCCCGTCGGTGCTCGCACCCAACCTGATGTTCCTTGGATCTGCTCCGAAGGTTGGATATTCAGCGTCAACTGCTTTCCACTGACTTGCATCTGAAGGGTGTGTCAGATTTATATTTTCATTACGCTTTGGATCTTTGAGCACTTGCTTTTTCCTTTCCGCGTGCCAGCGCATGAGCTCAGCTTCCTTACGGTCCGTGAAATACCGCTGGAGACGGGGAATCAGCGGAAAGTACCAAACAACTTTGCGAGGAGCTTTCTTCCCTTTCTTGTATCGAGCGGCATCGCACACTGGACACTTTGTCTTCTCCGCATCCTCTTTCCGATAAATGTAGCAATCATTAATGCACACATGATACTTCTCGTGCGGTAAATCAAAAGGGCAAACGACTTTTTTGGCCTCATCACAACTTTTTGGACAGGTGTTGTCCTCAGGAAGGACACCGTGCCAATATTCCAGACTAGAATCGACGCTTATATCGCTCCATTTGTATCTTGCCTTCATCTGCAAAACATTGAGCGCAACATTCAAACGGGAATCTTCCGCACCGCAACCTGGATACAACGGAGTATTTGCATCTTTCTCGAGTTGCGCCAACTTAGATTGCTCTCTAGAAGCTGCTCTGGAGTTAGTGGTCTTCTTTAGAAGCAGTTCTTGGACATGAGGATCTTGCACGAGTAAAGTTAATGGTGTCTCGTCTTCCATAGCTGTTTCTTCTGCCACCTCATTATCTCCATCATGATCAGGAGGCTCTTCGTTATCATTATTGTGATCATGTTCATGATCTCCATCATAATCAAGAGGCTCTTCATGATCATTTCCTGTCGCAGGTGCCTCATTACCTTCATGATCATGGCGGCCATTATCGCTCAACCACTGAGTGTGGCCATCCATGAAACCACGCATGAGCAAGTGCTCTAGCAACTTTCCGGAGAAAGGGTTGATCAATCCCACTAGTTTGCATTTTCGACATGGACATCTTATCTCTGTGCGGTTATGTCGAAACATGTCCTCTGTCGCGTGTTTTAGATATCTGTTCACTACAGCTTCACTCATGGCGGCCATTATCGTTCGCCTACAAAGTGTAGAACAAACTCATGAGAATCATACATATACCGCGCTTATCACGAAAAATTTCGCCATGACCTTTCTATATGTAGAGGTCATAATAAGAAAGAGTACCGAAATTTGCCGAAACGGAAATGAATCAACATTTCGGCAATAAATCGGCATCACTCTCCTATTTCACACATATTGTGTTACACGTCATCACAAATTTGAACAAATTTATCCCACTTTCATGCACTTCATGTCAAAATTTGACATTTTCACATAATTTTACATACATAGTGTTCATTTCACACATATTCATAGAAATAGAGCTCGACCTTTGATTCAATACACGTAGGACAAGAGATAACCAAGCCGAAACACCGACGAAATGGCTATGGATTGGCTCAAAAAGGTGAAACTATTTTTTGGGATTGTGAGATAAAACTTTTTGGTGGAAAGTGGTTTTTGGGGGTGGTTTAGCTAGATCTATCAAAAAATCTAGTTTTTATTGGCTAAAAAGAGAGTATTTGAGGGGGGAAAAGAGCAAAATCTCGGGTTGGCTCGTGGTAGAGAGAGAATTCAATGGAGTTAATGGAGGGGAAAGGAGGTGGGTGATGCAATTTAATGCTCTGGTCCCAGGTTACCGCTGGCGAACAAGGATGCAGCTCGCCAGCGCCGCATCTGGACCGCTGGCGAACCAGCTATTTGTTCGCCAGCGGTAGTTGCCACTATCGCCGCCCCAGCCAGGATACAGCCGCCACACTGCCTCTGGCGGGCACATTTCTGTGTTCGCCAGCGCTATGTCATCTACCGCTGGCGAACAAGGACCGCATTCGCCAGCGGTGTTCTTCGGCGACAGCCCCGCCCAGCCCAGATAGAGCGCTGGCGAGCAGGTTTAGTTGTCCGCCAGCGATAGTAGTTTTACCGCTGGCTGTGACGGCTATGCGTTCGCCAGCGGTAACAGCGCTGGCGGTCGTTTTTTCTTGCTCGCCAGTGCTATCCTGGTGGCTATAAGCCTTTTCCTACTAGTGTCCTCTCAAAGAGAAAGGAAATAATTTCAGTTTTATAATATCACCATCTACATCTTTATGCTTTTGCATTTCACAAAGTTCAACAAAATTATTTAGATGGGCAGCAGCATCATCAGTACTAACATCAGAAAATTGCTCTCTCATAACAAGGTTTAACAAAGCAGGTTTTATTTCAAAGAACTCTGCTTTAGAAGCAGGTCGAGCAATAGGAGTGCATATAAAATCATTATTATTGGTGCTAGTGAAATCACACAACTTAGTATTCTCAGCAGTACTCATTTTAGCAAATTAAAAAGCAAACCGAAATAACAATAAAAGCAAACCGAAATAATAAATACTAAACCGAAATAAAAATAACAATGCAAGTAACTAATTTTTTTTGTATTTTTGATATTAAGCAAACAAGACAATAATAAAAATAAACTAAGCAAGACAATAACAAAATAAAAAGATTGGATGTGAGAGACTCCCCTCGCAGAAGAATCTTGTTTCCCCGGCAACGGCGCCAGAAAAGAGCTTGATGCACCGGTGAGGTGTTGTTGGGAAACCCCAAGAGGAAGGTATGAAGTAGTGCAGCAGCAAATTTCCCTCAGTTGTGAAACCAAGGTTATCGAACCAGTAGGAAACTAGGAATCTTCTCAAGGTGACAACGGCGCCAGAAAAGATGCTGGTGTAGTTGACGTGGAACCTGCACACAACACAATCAAAGTATTTTGCCCCAACTTGACAGTGAGGTTGTCAATCTCACTGGCTTGCTGTAACAAAAGGATTAAACGTATGTGTGGATGGTGTTTGTTTGCAGAGAATGAAACTAACAGGATTGCAGTAGGATTGTTTATCAGTTTAAAGAAAAGGACCGGGGTCCACAGTTCACTAGTGGTGTCTCTCCATAAATAATAATAACATACATGCGGGTAAACAAATTACAGCTGGCCAATTGACAGAATAAAGAAGTGCATAATGATGCATATACTATAGTTATGATGTCTAGTGTGATATTCATTTGGGCATTACAACAATATACATAGACCGTTCCAACCGCATCTATGACTAATAATCCACCTTCCGGTTAGCGTCCGCACCCCTTTCAGTATTAAGTTGCAAGCAACAAATAATTGCATTAGGCAATGTGTGTAATGTAAATAATACAAATACCCTTAGATAAAGTACTACTGTTTTATCCTAATAGCAACAGTACATCTACAATCTTAGAGCTTGCTGTCACTACCCCAGATTAAAGATAGACATGAACCTACTATCGAGCATAAATACCCCCTCTTGGAGTCACAAGCATCTACTTGGCCAGAGCATCTACTAGCAACGGAGAGCATGCAAGATCATAAATAACGCACTCACAAGATATATTATGAAGCAATAACATAGTACTCAATATTCATCGGATCCCAGCAAACACAACATGTAGTATTACATAAAGATGATCTTGATCATGATAGGCAGCTCACAAGATCTAAACATGGTAGCACAAGAGGAGAAGACAACCATCTAGCTACTGCTATGGACCCGTAGTCCAAGGATGAACTACTCACGCATCAGTCCGGAGGGCGGGCATGGTGATGTAGAGCCCTCCGGTGATGATTCCCCTCTCCGGCAGGGTGCCGGGAAGAGCTTCTGAACCCTCCCGATCTAGGGTTGACGACGGCGGCGGCTCTGGACTTCGTGGAGGAAAAAGGGTCGTGTCTTAGGGCTTAGATATCCGAGGGGTATAATTAGGCGAAGGGGCGAAGGCGGTGGAGCCACGAGGGCCCCACACCCCGTGCTCGCGCGACAGAGGGGGGAGCCGCGCAACAAGGGGGTGTGGGCCCCTCGGGGTTCCCCTCCGTGACTTCTTCGATGTTCTGGAACCTCCTGGGAAAAATAAGAACTTTGACGTAAAGTTTGTCCAATTCCGAGAATAATTCTTTAACAACTTTTCTAAAACCAAAAACAGCAGAAAACATGCAACTGGCACTGTGGCATCTTGTTAATAGGTTAGTCCCAGAAAATGCATAAAATGATATAAAAGTGTGTATAAATCATGTAGCAAGTGGCATAATATAAGCATGGAACATAAAAATTTATAGATACGTTTGAGACGTATCACACACCTGCTTTAAGTTCTGCAGTACAAATCCTTCATTTGAAGTTCACTTAAATAGTTAATGATTTACTTTCACTGATGCTTCTGATTATAGGTTTCACACTTTCACTTGTCGTACTGCTAGCTGAGGAAATTCGACGTGTCTAAGAGTCTCTTTAGTCTCCCCATACCGGTGTTGGTCAAATCGTAGCCCCAAATCAAAAATCACAATCTCAACTCCGACAATGGCTCACTCATCTCTACTACTATCTTTGTCGTGCAGGGCGCGGCAACGGGTTGTCCGTCCTTCATCATGTTGCTTATGGAGACGCCATTCTGGAAGGACTTCGAGGACGGCGCCGCCGGGAGCTGGAGTCGCACGGGCCGATCAACACGCTGTCTTGCAGGAAACACGCCAATGGGCGGCACCTCTGGTGGGGCGCACCAGGGCGCACACTCGGCGAGGTACTAGGCGTGTAGAACATCAGCATTTACTTTTTTTAGTCTAAATTTCTTTTTTATATGTTTTAATGCATTCCCTAAAAGAATGTACGGATTTCGCCTAAGTTTGCCCAAACCTTTGCCAAAATTTAAATATTCTTACATGCTTGGGCCGAACCCTACTGCGCACGGTTGGGAATTGACGCCTCCCAGGGCGAGAATTAGCTCCGGCGCCCCCAAGGCGGCCCATTTTTGCGTCGGATTAAGGCTTGGTGGGGCGCAATGGTTGGAGATGCTCTTAGCCTCACCTTTTTTGCACATAAGTGGAGTTACCTCCCACCACCACATTTACCACCACATTTGTACAGTTCTAAGACAGATATATAAGACGAGCGGACGCGGCAACGTAGGCCGCTGTCAAAGGATGCGGCAGAGCACAACGGTGAGGGTGGCGACCGTGGAGGTTGCAGCGAGCACGACGATGACATGAGCAGCGGCGGGACTCGTTGACTAAGTTTGTAGTGGTGGTGGCGGCGGACCTCGTCTCCGGATAGGTTAGGTGAGCCTACTAGATGCTGCAACAATGATAGAATTTAAGATGAAAAAGACGAGCAGCAGTGGTTTACCAACAACAAGCACAGTCTAAATACGCAAACATACATTACAAGATATATTCGTTTACAACCACCGAAACATAAAACACGAGAGTCGTGTGAAATGGCAAGATGAAGCTACTTCTCAAAAGAAATTTCAAACGGTTCATCGTTTGCAATTAATTTGACGAAATTCATCTAGAAAAACTTCAAACATGACCACGACATTAGAAATTAACCGTTAGCGAAAATTGAAACCAATTGTCAGGATTGAACCACACTATAGCATTGAGTAGAAGGAAGAAGATGAAGAGTAACGAGAGTGAGTGGAGCAAAGTCACCTAGGAACGAGCGACTTAGCATTAAGTAGAAGAATTTGAACGCTCTTAGGGCGCGTTTGGTTGCCTGCCCTCAGCTAGCCAGACTCCACAAAAACACATGTTGTTGTCTTTAGAGGGCATGTCCCAGTAGAAAGGTGCAAAAGACGGTGTTTTCGTTTTGTTTGATTGGCTGGTCTGCATCTAGTGGGTCTCGAAAAGATTTCTGCTGGCGCGTTTGGTTGTGCATACATTGCGCATCCCTTGTAAGAGGCTCATGCAACATAACACTGGAAACAAGAGCATTTTTTCCTCTTCTCAGCTCCCACGGATCTAGCCTTGGAGAAAGGGCCGATTCGGGCGTATCTATGGACCATGCCTTAGAGGAATTTTTAAGTGCTTTACCCATAAAAAAATATTCTTAGAGGGATTTTTAAGTGCTTTACCCATAAAAAAATATTCTTTCAACATGCAGGCCTACCAACCATCATGCGGACTACCAAACCGTTCCCAAGCCTGTGCAACAGAAAGAACTCCCCATGTTAGTGCAAGACCGTCGTTACTGTTTCCACCATCTTCAAGAAGCAGGTTTACTGATAAATATCAAAATTCTTTGTTACTGCATGCATTGCATTTGCGAATACGACCACGGATCATACCTAAATTATTCCGTCGGACGTCCCCGTCCACATCGACCGCCATGCACTGTACCCGGCAGCCGGGGCCGCCTGCCTGCAGCTTTCCGATCTTGGTGAGCTTCTCCCTGGACCAGATCTCCACTGCGCCACTCCTCGACCCCAGGTACACCAGGTCCGCGCTCACCACCAGCGACCGCACCTCCGACGGCGACGGTATCGACCCGACCAACTTATAGTTCGTGTTGTTCCATATCTGCACAGCAGCATAAATGCAAGAGAGACTGCAGTGAGAAACTGCAATAGATCGAGTTCACGGAGCTGTCGAGGCGCTTCAGAGCAGAAGCAGAGCATGGACCTTGACCGACGCGCCGTCGAGCGGAGTGCTGCCGGTGTAGAGCAGCCCGTCATGGACCTGCAGGAAGTAGTAGTGAGGACTCCAGCGACGCGGCCCAGAGAACCAATCAGCCACTGGGTTGCTCGCATCGGATGCGCGAAGGGCCGCGCGATGTGGGCACCTACCTGACGATGCACTTGATCTGGGGGTTGGAGAACTTGGGAGCACCATGCCCCACTGCACGGCGTGGCGGGCCTCCCGCTGCTTCTCGTTGCGGCTCCTCCCGAGGTCCCCGGCGTCACCCGAGTCCTCGCCGTCGGAGGGCAGGGGCAGAGCGTGCCCCGCTAGTGCGCGCGCCGGGGGGAGGAGGACGAGGACGGGGGCGTGAGGGAGGAGAGGAGCTGGGCCGACCTGAGGAAGAGGAGGAGTGGGCGGCGCAGCGGCACGGTGGCACGGAGGAGGAGGTTGTGTGGTGGTCTCGTGAGGGAGAGGATAAGGAGGGGAGAGGATAAGGACTAAGGAGGAGAGAGAGGGGTGCACGTATGAGAGAGAAAAAGAGATCGAGCGGGTATACTGGGATGTCTCGCTGCAAATTACAGCCCCGATACTATCGCTGCCGCACAAAATAACACGTTCGCCAGCGCATTCTATTGCTGATAAACTGTATTTTTGTTCGCCAGCAGTAAGCTCAGAGTACAGCCGCCTTCCGCCAGACGGTACCGCTGGCGAACCATTATGGTTGTTCGCCAGCGGTAGCACTTTTACCGCTAGCGTACACACCGTTTTGTTCGCCAGCGGTATAATTAGTGGCGCACAAAAAATAACGTTCGCCAGTAGTAACATGGTGGCTATAAGCTATTCCCTACTAGTGATCCCATCGCTCCTTTGATGAGGGTGTTAGCCTGACCCGACAGCTCGTGCAGGTTACCAAACACCATGGGTGCGTTTGGTACCTGGGCCGGATTTCAGTATCACTTCGCTAGCGAGATGAAATGAAGGAGATATGCCCTAGAGGCACTTAATGAAGATAGTTTATTCTTCATATCTCAATTGTTCATTATATGTTTTATACCATGCTATAACTGTATTAAGCGGAAACATTAATACGCGTGTGGTAGATAAACAACCAGGTCCCTAGTAGCCTCTATCTAACTAGTTCATTGGGCAATTGATAATCGACCTTTCCCGATCATGTGACATTGATGTCAGTTGATAATGGAGTCATGTCATTGGGAGAATGACGTGATGGACATACCCAATATTTGTAGGACGTAGTCATTACGCATTTGACCGTGAGATCAACTCTTATTGCTATTCCTGAAAGATACTTTGATTGCATCAAACGTCATACCTTAACAGTGTGACAATAAAGGTGTCCCTCTCGGGTATCACAAGGGAGTATGTTGAGACGAGGGATCAAGAGCGGGATTTGCCAGTCCGCATAGCAGGATAGATACTCTAGGGCCCACTCGGTGAGATTATGTCAAATGAGCTTGCAAGCATGTGACTAGGTCACCAGGACATAATATCATGGACGAGTAGAAGATAGTGTTGTCGGTAACGAGATCAAGCTAGGTATGGCGATATCTATGAACGAGTCTCGGACACACTAAGTATCGCCATGGCAAAAGGTTTAAGACTCGACGTCCAGGTTCGAACGACAAAGTTATTCGTTATCTCACAGGGATTAATTCTGGGTATCCAAGGTCCACGAATTAGTCATTGATCGGAGAGGTGTCTCGATCATGTCTGGCGAGATCTCGAACCACTAGGGTAACACACTTAAGGGGAGTCGACAAGTTTACCGGAAGAGAAATTAGAAGAGAGCACCGGGAACGTCCCGGGAAAGATCCGATGGAGATCGGAGAGCGACGAAATAGTTTTCGGAGCCGGAATAAATTAGATAATGTGTGTTTAATATTAATTAGTGTAATTAATAGTTAAATACATTTTTATTTAATGATTTTCGGATTTTTAAAGGCAGCCCACCTTAAATGGGCCTTCCCATGGGAGAGAAGGCCCATAAGGGGGGGATTTCCCCCCTTGGTGCGCATGGAGGGAGGGGGCTGCCCTAGGTGGGCCAAATGGGGCCCACCTAGGCCGGCGCACCCCCCTTGAGGCGGGCTGGTGTGGGAATAGTCCCACACCGCCCAGCCGGTAAGGCTGGCAGCCCCCCTCCACCTATATATAGAGGTGCCCCCTTGGCCTTTAAAGCACACAACCAATCTCTCTCTTCTTCTCCTTGAATAACGTGATTCCTCTATTGGAGTTGCGCCAAGGGTGAAGTTCTCTCCACCATACGCACACCGCCGTGCTGCTGGTCTTCCGGTCCAAGTCTTCCACTGCTCGTCCCTGGATCGGAGCCCGGAAGTCGTCGTCTTCACCGTACGTGTGTGAATCCCTGCGAGGTGCCACGCTAGTGGTGCTCGGAGGTCGTCTTCGTCGGCTTCATCGACAACGCTTGTGCGGGAGCGTAATCCCCGCGTTTCGGTCTACAAGGGTATGTATATCGATCTCCTCCGTATTACTATATCTGCATAGTATAGATCCTGGCTGTTTTAAGGTTATCATTGTTAGAAATTTTTTGTTTTCTGCCTGCGATCCCCTTCAGTGGTATCAGAGCCGATCTATGCGTAGATATAGCTGTACGCTTTTAGAACCCGTGTTTATCACGGGGACATCGTTCTTTTATTTGCTACCCTCTCGCGTGCACTTGCATTGCCGGCAGGATTGAGTTGATGAAGCGGCCCGGACCGACTTTACGCATACGCTTACGCGAGACTGGTTCCACAACTGACATACGGCTTGTACCGTATATGTGGCTGGCGGGTGTCTGTCTCTCTCTCTTTAGTTGGCTTTGCATTTTTGTCGAGGTGTGATTCCCACGGAACAGGGATAACCACTCTCGGGGGAGAAGTTCGTGAAGGGGACTGAACACGTTGGTCAACAACCTACGGCCGGCTCGGCGACGGTGCTCGTCGAGCCTGTGGAGGAACAGCACGACAGAGATGGAGTCCGGCCCGTACCCAGGTTCACGGCCCTCAGGGTGAGGTAAAACCCCTACTCCTGCCTGTCTGTATTGCACTGCAGTAGGAACAGCACAATGAGCTTGCCGAGGGCTCTCGAGCGGCTATGCGGAGCTTGGAGGGAGAGGGGCAAGCTCTTCTTCCTCCTCGAGCTCGCTAAGCTTGGCTAGGCTATCGTAGGGTTTACACGGGTGAGCGGATGGTTCTTCGATCCCCCCTCTACGGTGGCGCTCCTGCTCCTTTTATAGGCGCCCCGGGCCTCATCCCTGCGTCCTGCGCAGCGGAAGGGTTCCCACATGGCGACGAAGCGGAGGAGCGGAGTGCACCGCAGCTCGGGTGTCCATGGACTCGGTCCATGGTCGTAAAGCCTGCCGCCGTGGCAGGGCAGCCTTTGTCTTTGCAGAGCGGACAGCTGGTGCTGCAGAGGCCGTGGGGGTGCCCACGGTGACGTCGCCGTTGGAGCGTTGCGCCGGCCACCCGCTTTATCACCAAAGAGGAAAGCCTTGGTGGCGGCGCATGGGACACAGCGCTTTGTTGACTCCTTTTATCACCAGAACGGCAACTGCGGCGCTGTCGTCATCGCGCGCAGACACGCGCGTCACTCTGCGGCTGCTGTAGAGGCCATGTGCGCTCTGCAGCGGTTCCTTCGTGGCGAAGTATCCCCGCAGGGCCCGGGAGGCCCTGCCGGGGGAGTTGTGTTGACTTCTCCTCAAGGGAGGAAAGCCTTGCCGGGGGGCGGCCTCAGGGGGAGCCCCTTCAGTCTCTTCGCTGCCCCCTCAAGTCCCCTCGAGGGGGCTCTCCCCTCGGGGGTCTCCCCAAGCGCTCCGCTTGGTCCTTAGTCGTTTCGTCGGCATCGACGCGTGTGAGGGCCGTGGAGAGTGGGCTCTGCACACCCTAGAATCCACTGGGCCGACAGTAGCCCCCGGGCCCACGACGGGCACGGCGAGGCCCATCGGGCCTAGACGAAGCGTCGCGGGTCCAAAACGTCCGGCCTGCCCGTGACACGCGTCACTTGGAGATAAACTTGCGGCGACTCGGTTTCTCCGGTAGGAACGTGCGTAGTGGGGGGCCCCACCACGATCACCACGACCGCGCCTTGGTAACTGCCCGACGGCGGTATAAAGCTGCGCGCCGGTCCGAATCGCAGTCATTGCTTCCCATTCTGCGCCTCCATTTTCCCAACTCTCGACCTCCTAGCTCTCCTCCTCCGGCGAACTCTTTTCCTCTCCGGCGAGCATTTCCCTTTCCTTCCTTTCGCTCTTCCGCGCTCCTGCCCTTCTCCGACAATGGGAGGATCTAAGGGCAAGTCGGCGACGACCTCGGCCCGCCAAGATGCGCAGGAGGATGAGGCGTTCGGCCCTGCTCTGGTCGGGGCGCGCGTCACTGCGGCTGTGCTGGACAAGATCCAGCACTTAGTCGCCGGGAAGCACAACGAGCACGGCGCCAGCGCCATCCAGGCCGCGAGGACCGGCCGCTTCCCGGCGGGTTTCTTCCCCATCTTCCTCCAAACCCTCCTTGCCGGGTTGGTGCCCCCGTACTCTCCTTTCTTGGAGGCCGTCCTTGAATTCTATCAGATCCACCTCCTACACCTCCACCCCAACGCCATCATCGTCCTCTCCATCTTCGCCTTCCTGTGCGAGGCATACTTAGGGGTGAAGCCCTCGGTCGCCCTCTTCCGGAGCTTCTACGCGCTCCGGAACACTGCGAAGACGGAGCGGACAGGCTGCGTGTCCTTCCGCATCGCGGACGGCATGGGGGACGTCTACATCCCCATGGCCTGGAGCGGTGAGAGGCCCGTGACTGCGGTGTCGAAGAAGGTGGAGGACTTCAGGCAGAAGTGGTTCCTCATCGGCGTCCCGTCGCAGAGCGCTCTCCTCGAGATCCCTGACGCGCCGCCCGTGAAGAACACCCACTGGGGCAAGCGGGCCTTGGAGGGCCGCGAGATAGCCGACCTCGTGGGCCACTTGAGGGCGCTCCGCGAGAACGGCCTGACTGGCCAGATGGTGGCGGGGGAGTTCGTGAAGCGTCGCATCGCCCCCCTTCAGGCGCACAAGAGGCCGATGTGGGCGTACTCAGGGCCTACGGACCCGATGCGGCTGCACCCCTGCGACCACCGCCCCGAGGTCGTCGCCACCATCATGGGTGGCCTCTTCGTCAACCCTGACGTGCCCGCGAGGGTTCCCTTGGCGATAAGGCCTCTGTTTGAGGTTCCGGACAAGCGCCAGGCCACCCTGGTGCGGATGCCCACGTTCACCCCGCTAGGCCTGGCGGGGGAAGAAGAAGAAGAGGGGCCCATGCCAGCGGATACCGCCGAGTCGCCGTGCGCATCTGACTCGGAGCAGGGCGACGCGGAGACGGAGGTGGAGCCCTCCGCAGGCGCGGGAAGCTCGTCTGGTGTCGTGCCCCCCCACAGGGGAGGTCCACGAGCTTTCCTCCGGCGACAGCGAGGAGGCTGAGGCGGGACGCCAGGAGCCAAGGACTAAGGCGGCCCATGACAGGCCTGCCGGGGAGCCCCCGAGTGCTCCCCACAAAAGGAAAGCTGAGGCGGCCCCTGAGGAGGCAGGGGCCCGGACCGCGCCCTCGTGGCGCTCGCCAGGCATGACGTGGGTTGACTCCCGCGCCAAAAAGACCAAGTAAAAGCCATTGACATTCGCCCTTCCTTTCCGAGTCTTGTTTGCTTGTTCTTCTTGACCGATTTTCTCCTCTCTATGCCAGCGACCCAGCGCCTGCGAAGCGCCGCAGGCTCCGCAAAGCTGCGGATGTGAAGAAGGCCACTCCCCAGGCCGCACCGGAGGCTGCGGTGAGTGAGGCTGCTGCAGCGGAGGCCTCGAGGCCCGAGGTGGAGGCCTCTGCAGGCCCTCAGGGGGACACGCCTCAGGCGGAGGTGCCCGAGCCGCCACCTGAGGTGGAACGGGTGGAGGAGCAGGTGGAGAGAGTGCCCACCCCGCCCCGCGCAGCTACCCCTCCAGCGCAGCCAGGGGCTTCGGCGGGTGCCACGTCGGCGCCAAGCCCGCCTCGTGCCCGCAGGGAGGATACTCCCCCGCCCCCGCCAGACACCGCGGAGGAGGAGGAGACAGCGAGGACTGGACCTACCGCCTCTGCCCCGGAAGCAAGCAAGGAGGTGCCACCCGCACAGGATGGCGCCGGTGCGCAGGGCGCAAGTGTGGAGACAGAGGACCTGCCACCTAGCCCCCAGGCCCACGCGAAGGCTACCCCCTCCAGGCTCGACGCAGGCGCGGGTTCTTCTGTGCCTCGCGGGACCTCCCAGTCCCTTGCCCTCGGCAGCTGGGACTGGAGTAGAGGCCACCGAGAGGTCGCCTTCCGCCTGGTGCGGGAGTCCCTGGAGGGGCTAGAGGCCCATCTTGCCTCGGAGGACCGGGAGCTCGCTCGGCAGCGAGACGAGCTCGTAGAGGCTTGGGCCGCTTTCTACGCGGCCGTAGAGGCTCGCCGGCAGAGCGACCAGGCCCTGCAGGCGGAGCGCGAGGAGGCGGCGTGCTTCGCCGAGGAGGTTCGCGAGGGCGCTGCGCGCGACGCCGAGGAACTCCTGCAACCTCTGAAGGCCGAGCGTCGAGCCGCGGCAGAGGACTTGGCCGCGGCCAGGGCGGAGCGCGAAGCCGTGGAGCACTCCCTGGCGGCGAAGCACAACGAGCTCGTCGAGCTCGAGAAGAAAATCCTTGCGGACTCCGAGACTGTGCGGTCCGCCCTGTACGAGATCCGCACGAGCTTGGAGGCCAGGGGACAGAGCCTGGGCGAGCGCGAGGAGGATGTGCGCCGCCGCGACGAGCAGCTAGCTCTGCGGGAGCAGGAGCTGTCGGGGCAGCGTGCTGCCCTCGAGGCCCGCGAGGAGAGCCTGGCTGCGGCTCTCGTCAAGTATTAACGCGAAGTGGCTACCCACAAGGGGCATGTGGAGTGCTTCAACAAGAGGTTCGCCGAGCAGAAGGCGGAGGCCGAGGCGGAGTTCCAGGCCCGGGAGAAGGCGTACCGCGCCGCCGTCTCCCGGGACTACGCTGATAAATGCACCAAGCAGGAGACCCGCTTCAAGAAGAAGCTTGGCGAGAGCGGCGCCCGGATCCACCAGCTCGAGGACATGAACGCCACCCTCGTCTCCAAGGTGAAGCGCGAAGTGGATCGCCGGCGCGCCGCTGAGGAGGCCCGCAAGCGCACGGAACAGGATCTCGCCTCCCTCATGGCCGACATGGAGGAGATGAACCAGCAGGTGGGCCCTGCCGTGGAGAAGGTGGTGGAAGCAGCGGAGAGCGTCAAGGCGGCGCAGGTGCTGTCGCAGCAGCGGGAGCGCATGTTCCTGTCCTTGACGGGGCGGGGCCGCGAGCTCGCCGCTAAGCTGGGAGCAGAGGCGCCGACCGTCCCGGCCCAAGGCCACTCCGACGCCGCCACCTACCTCCAGTACTTCGAGCAGCTCTTCATGGCGCTTGAGGGCCCCGCCGCGGAGATTCGCGCCGTGGTCGAGGAGGAGTGCCGCCAGCTTCCGGCGGTGGCGGTGGACCACATCTTCTCCAACCTCGTGCACCTCCAGCCCGCGTTCGACCTCGGCACGGTGACCGAGCCCCTCGAGGGGGAGGCTGGGTGGAAGGCCTCCAACTCCGTCCGCGACCAAGTGGACGACTTCTGCAGCCGCTTCAAGCGGGCCGCTGCGGAGGACGAGGGCGACGACGAGGGGAGCGAGCTTGAAGAGGAGGGATCCGGCCAGGACGACGACGAGGCCGCGGCCTAACTTACTCCCGAGATCCTCTCCTGCAGTTTAGTGCGCTTGTAGCGCTGTAGGGATGTTTATCTTAAAGGCTTTTGCTGTTCAATCTGTAATATACTCTTTGGCTTTTGAACAATTGCTATTAAGTTCGTGTGTGCTTCCCTCGAGGAGCCTTTGCTTCAACTCCATGTCTTTTTCGCTCTACGTCGCTGGACCCTTCCCCTCGCGCTATGACTCCGCCGCTGCGGTATGCTCGAGCAATGACTCGGCAAGTCCGGGGGGAGTTTAAGGCTTAGGGAGGTAAGAGCCCTCGAGGCGCGATGCTGAGGGCCCCCCTTTGACGTGCAAGCAGCCCATGGAGAGTGAGGGAAAAGGCCACTTGAGGGACGCAGAGTGCTCGTGAGAGAAATGCAAGGATTCCCTTGAAGCGAGCAGGAAACTTAGCTTCGCGAGGCTTTTTGCCTGATGTAGGTCTCCTCTGGCAATGTTTTTCCCTTCACGGGCCGAGTTTTTCCTCCACAGGCCTGGAGAGACTTTCGCTCCCTGTGGATGTTAGAGAGGCAAGCCGAAACGCTAGAGTATAGAAATAGGGACTCGTGCGCGCTTATAGGCTTTCTCATGGGTGTCTAGCGAGGAGAGAGAGTACCAAGGTCCTTTGGAGAGGTGGCGTGTATCCGGGAGCATGCCCTTTAGCCAGAGCTCAGGGTCCCTTGGATTTTGCAGTGCTGCTGGGGTGCTCTTGGGCACGGGCACCGTACTCAGCCCCCGCTCGCGAGATGCGCATGTAAAGGATATAAGCGCACATGCGAAATTAAATGACGAAAGTAAAACTTGCCATAGAACATTACAAAGCGGCGCCTTAGCGCTAAGTTCACTTGGGAACGACACGGCGCTGTAGCGCAAAGTTCACTTGGAACGAAAATGGCGCCTGAGCGAAAAGTTCTCTTGGAACTGAAATCGGTTCGTCACACTTGGGTTTGCCAAGCTACCTTCCATGTCGGGGCATGGGGACCACCCATTAGTGGCAGAGTTCACTGCGGCCTGCGGTGGCTCATTAGCAGGAGAGCTCGGAGGGCTGACCCTCGGGAGAGGCTTTGAGAAGCTTGGAGGCGAAGCCGTGAGCTTCCCTCTAGAGACAAAAAATGCCTGGCGTGACTATGATCACGGGTAGAACTTGCGCAGGTGCGCGATGTTCCACGGGTTCTTGACGGGGATGCCGTCTTCGGTCTCGAGGCGTACTGCGCCAGGCCTGGCGATGTGGGAGACCCTGTAGGGACCTTCCCACATCGGCGAGAGCTTGTGGAGGCCTTCTCTGGAGAGGATTCGCCTGAGGACGAGGTCGCCCGCCTCAAGGGTGCGTGAGCATACATGGCGGCTCTGGTAGCGTCGCAGGTCCTGCTGGTACCTTGCCGCCCTGAGGGCGGCCTGGCGGCGCAGTCCCTCGAGGAACAGCAGGTCGTCGCTGTGGAGGCCCTCCTGGATGTCCTCGTTGAAGGCGAGGACCCGTGGTGATCCATGCTTGATTTCGGCGGGGAGGACTGCTTCAGCTTCGTAGACCAGGGCAAAAGGCGTTTCGCCTGTAGGCCTTGAGGAAGTTGTGCGCATGGACCAGAGCACCGAAGGGAGCTTGTCGATCCAGCCCTTGCCGTGGCCCTTGAGGATGTTGAAGCTTCTGGTTTTGAGGCCCTTGAGGACCTCTGCATTCGCTCGCTCGGCTTGACCGTTGCTGCGTGGGTGAGCCACCGAGGCGAAGCAGATCTTGAGGCCGAGCTTGTCGCAGTAGGCTCGGAAGACGCCACTGGTAAATTGCGAGCCATTGTTGGTGATGATGCGGTTGGGCACGCCGAAGCGACAGACCAGGCTCCTGATGAATTTCACCGCGGCCCCAGCTGGTATGGTGCGCACCGGCTCGACCTCGGCCCACTTGGTGAACTTGTCGATGGCCACGAAGAGGAAACGATAGCCCCCCTGCGACTTTGGGAAGGGGCCCAAGATGTCCAGCCCCCAGACCGCGAACGGCCAGGAGAGCGGGATGGTTTGGAGCCCTAGCGCCGGCTGATGAATCTGCTTGGCGTGGAATTGGCAGGCGTCGCAGGTTTGCAAGATGGCGACCGCATCATGAAGCACTTGAGGCCAGTAGAAGCCGCTCCTGAAGACCTTGCCTGCGAGGGTGCGTGCGCATGAGTGGTGGCCGCACTCTCCGCTGTGGATGTCCTTGATCAGCACTCGGCCTTCCTCAGGAGGGACGCATTTGAGCGCGATGCCATTTGGGCGCTTGCGGTAGAGGCTTCCCTCGAGGATGCAGTAGGATTTCGCCTGTCGGGCGATTCGTTCTGCTTCTGCGTCCTCTTCAGGAAGGATCCCTTTCACCAAGTAGTCCTTGAGCTCGTCAATCCAGCCTGTGGCTTGGTGGGCTGCCGTCAGCAACAGACGCTCCCCTGTGCTGGGGCCGCAATCGGGGGCCCCAGACTCAGGAGGTGGTGGGAGCGCTTCATCTGTGCTTGCGGCTGTGGCCTCTTGAGGCTGCTTGATGGATGCCTTGGCGAGCCTTTCCTCAAAGACGCCGGCCTGCTGGGGTTGCCTTCGCGAGGCTCGCTTGGCGATATCATCGGCCTCCTGGTTCTCTTTCCTTGGGATGTCCATGAGTTCCATGCCCCTGAAGTGCTTCTCGAGCTTGCGGACCTCTTCAAGGTATGCGGCCATGTGGTCGTCTTTAGGCATGTAGCTCTTGTTGGAGAAGTTGACGAGCAGCTGGGAGTCGCCCTTGACGAGTAGGTGCTTGACGCCTAGAGCGATGGCGGCCCTTAAGCCGGCGAGGAATCCCTCGTATTCAGCGATGTTGTTGGAGATCTTGTCAATCGTGAAGCATAACTGGACAGCGTAGTAGAGCTTGTCGCCTCTGGGCGAAGTCAGGACGACGCCTGCCCCGCCATTGCGGCAGGCAAAGGCTCCGTCGAAGTGCATGGTCCAGTGGCTGGGCATTGTGTCTCCAGCAGGCTCAGCCTCTTCCCCTCGAGGCTCTTCAGGGCTTGGGTCGGTACATTCGGCGACGAAGTCAGCCAGCGCTCTTCCTTTTATGACCCTTGTGGTGTCAAAGCGCAAGTTGAATGGCTGCAGCTCTATGTTCCATCCTGCGACACGATCTGTGGCGTTGGGGTTGCGCAGGATCTGCTCCAGGGGGAAAGCAGTGACCACCGTGATGGGGTGGCCCTGGAAGTAGTGTCTCAGCTTCCTGGAGGCGATGAGGAGAGCGACGAGAAGCTTCTGCTGCATCGGGTACCGCTCCCGAGCATCCCGCAGCACCGTGCTGACGAAGTAGACGGGGTGCTCGACAAGGGTTGTCGGTGGGGCTGCAGCGTCAGCCCCCTGCAGAGGCTCTTCAGGGCCCCTGTCGAGATCTGCCTGTGGAGGCGTCTCGACAAGGGTGCTGGGAGCAGACTCGACTTGAGGCGGTGGGCCTGGCAGTGGGTCTGTGGAGGCTGCTCCTTCGGCAGGGTCTTTGTCGGGCGGCTTCGGGCTTGGAGTGGCAGTGCTCTTCTTGGGGAGGACAGGCTCTTCCCTCTCGACCACCAGGACGGCGCTTGCGGTCTGAGGAGTGGCTGAAAGGTACAGCTTCAGGTGCTCGCCTGTCCTGGGGGCGACCAAGACTGGTGGGCTGGCCAGATATTTCTTTAAGTCCTCAAAGGCCTTGTCCGCCTCAGGGGTCCACTTGAACGTGCCGGATCTCTTCATGATCTTGAAAAATGGCAGGGCCCTCTCGCCGAACTTGGAGATGAATCTGCCAAGGCTGGCCATGCAGCCTGCTAGGCGCTGCATGTCCTTGAGTCGGCGAGGAGGCTGCATTCCTTCTATGGCCTTGATCTTGTCGGGGTTTGCTTCTATGCCTCGGTGGGACACCAGGAACCCGAGGAGCTTGCCTGAAGGGACCCCGAAGACGCACTTGGCGGGGTTCAGCTTGATGTTCACCTTGCGCTGGCTGGCGAAGGTTTCCTCGAGATCCTTCAAGAGGGTGTCTCCCTCTCGAGACTTGACCACTATGTCATCGACGTAGGCCTCAGCGTTCCTGCCCATCTGTGCCCCCAAGGCGATCCTCATGAGCCTCTGGAAAGTGGCGCCAGCATTCTTCAGGCCGAAGGGCATGCATGTGTAGCAATACACGCCGCAAGGGGTGAGGAATGCTGTCTTCTCCTCGTCCTCTTTAGCCATTTTGATCTGGTGATAACCAGAGAAGGCGTCCAGAAAACAGAGGAGGTCGCAGCCAGCGGTGGAGTCCACGATCTGGTCTATCCTCGGCATGGGGTATGGGTCCTTGGGCCAGGCCTTGTTGACATCGGTGTAGTCGATGCAGAGTCGGCCTCCTCCAGCGGGTTTAGGGACAACCACGCCGTTGGAGAGCCAAGTGGGGTGCGCGACTTCGCGGACGACTTTCGCCGCCTTTAGCTTCTCTACTTCCTTGACGATGAAAGCTTGCTTCTCGGGGGCTTGCTTGCGTGCCTTTTGCTTGACGGGGCGTGCGTCTGGACACACGGCTAAGTGGTGCTCGATCAGCTCCCTTGGTACACCAGACATATCTGACGGAGTCCATGCGAACATGTCAGAGTTTGCCTGAAGGAAGGCGACGAGCGCGCTTTCCTATTTAGGAGGCAGGGCGGCGCCTATGGTGACGCTAGCCCCCGAGCCTTCGGCCCCCGAGGCACTGGTGCCAAGTGGCACCTTCTTCGTGGCCGCTTGCTCCTGAGAGAACACTTGCTTCTTCTTCTTGGGCCTCTCGAGAGGCTCCATGTCCTCGTCGGCCGGGAATGCCATGGCCGCTGCCTTGTAGGCGCTCTCGACAGCGCGCGTGGCGTCCAAGATATGACCATGGATGGCGATGGTGCCAGCGCTGCCGGGGATCTTGACCATGTTGTATGCATGGTGCGTGACGGCCATGAATTTCGCGAGAGCGGGGTAGCCGAGGATGGCGTTGTACGGCAGGCCGATGTGGGCGACGTCGAAGTCGATCAGCTCTGTGCGATAGTTCTTCTGCGTGCCGAAGGTGACGGCGAGCCGAACCTGGCCCAGGGGTTCGATGGAACCACTGGTGACCCCGGTGAATGGCCTGGAGGGCATAAGCCACTCGTAGGGCACTTGAAGCGTCTCGAAGGTCTCGACAGAGATGACGTTCAGGCCAGCTCCCCCATCAATGAGCGTCTTGGAGACGGTGATGTTGTTGATGGTGGGGGAGCAGACCAGGGGGAGGGTCCCAACGGTCTTGGTCGACTTGGGGTGGTCCTTGGCGTCGAAAGCGATGGTGTACTGGGACCACTTGAGAGGCCTGGAGGTCTCGGTGCTCGGGAGCACGGCGTTGAGCTCGCGGGCGAACTGCTTGAACTGGTTGTTCGACTTGGGCGCCTGAGCCCCGCCGAGGATGCAGGCCATAGCCCCTCTTGGGGCCTGGTAGCCCCCATCCTCCTCGTCGGGGAGGTTGCTGTTCTTCTCAGCGGCATTGGCTTGAGTGCCTGACGGCTTCTGGTAGCCGCCATCGCGCCTGCCCCTGCCGTCTCTGCGGTAGCCGCGACCTCTGCCGCGGCTTCCGCTGCCTTCTCCTCGCTCGCGTTCCCTGCTCAGCCTCTTGAGGTCGAAGCAGTCGTCTGTGGCGTGCCCACGCCTGTTGTGGTAGACGCAGAACGGACGGTGGTCCGCCTCCTTGTCGCCAGGCTCGGGGGAGCTTCTGCGGGTGTTCTTGGCGGCTGGCTCTGCCGCTAGGACAGCAGTGGTCTTGCGCTTGGTCTCCTCGCGCTTCTTGTGGCTCTTGGAGCCCTCAGCCTGGTCGTCCCCTCGCTGGCTCATCTTGACGAAGAGGAGCCCCTCTTCTGCCTTGGCGCATTTGTCCGCGAGGTCGAACAGCTTCACCACAGAGGTGAGCTTGTCGTGAATGCCCAGCTTCTCGAGCATCCTGCGGTTCGTGACGCCCTCTCTGAAGGCGGCGATGACTTGAGTGTCGGGGATGTTCGGGATCTTGTTGCGCACTTGGCTGAAGCGCTGGATGTACTTGCGGAGAGTCTCATCCTTCTTCTGCACCACAGCGCGCAGGTCGTTGTGGGTGAGCGCGCGCTCGTACGTGCCCTTGAAGTTGGCGACGAACTGCTTGCAGAGCTCCTCCCAGGAGTCAATGGAGTCCTCGGGCAGGTTGAGGAGCCAGGACAGCGCGGAGTCTCTGAGCGCGTGGGAGAACCAGTTGGCCATGACCTTGTCGTCTCCCCCCGCAGCCTGGATGGAGGTGGTGTAGAGCTGCAGGAACTCGAGGGGGTTGGTAGACCCGTCGAAGCCCTTGGGGAGGGCTGGCCTGAACTTCTGCGGCCAGACCACGCGACGCAGAGCGCGGGTGAAGGCCAGGCAGCCAGAGGCGTATGTGGCGATTCCTCCTTGGAGAGCTCTACGGTTCTGCTGCCCCGCCTGACCGAGCTCCTCGACGAGGCGGTTCTGGAGGTCCCGGCGGCGCTCCATGCCCACACGCGCGTCAGGCGCAGTGCGCTGCACGATCTGGCAGTCATGCGGGGAGGAGGCGTGAGAGGGAGCCCTCTGCGCTGCGGCCGGAGGCGGTCCTGGCGGCGGCGGAGGCGCATCTGGTGCAGCCGTTCCCGCGCGGCCGGAGTGCTGGACCATGGAGCGCGACGGGGCGGGGCGCGTGGTGGCGACGTCGACAAGGTGGTGGAGGCGGTCCAACCACTGGTCGTGGGCCTCAGCGCTAGGCCGGTAGCGTAGAAGCTCCTGGGCCATGAGGAGCGCGGTGTGCGGCGTGGGCTCTGGGCGTCCCTGAGAGGATGCGCCTTGGCGCCGCGACGGATGCGAAGACTCGGCATCGTCGTTGCGCTCCGGGGGGCCGTCCCCGTCGGCGCGGTGGCCGCTGTCGCTGTACTCTTCGCTCTCAGGCTCCTCCACATGCGGGCCGGTGTTGGCGCGCTCGGCAGCGCGAGGGCGGCCGCGGCGGCCGCGGGTGGGAGCCGTGCCGGGCTCGGTGTGAGCCCTGTCAGCTGCGCGCCTGTTGGCACGCGTCGTGCGGGTGTCCGCCATGGCGGAAAACCGGCTGGAGGTCGAAGACGCGCCTCAATCCCCTACCTGGCGCGCCAAATGTCGAGGTGTGATTCCCACGGAACAGGGATAACCACTCTCGAGGGAGAAGTTCGTGAAGGGGACTGAACACGTTGGTCAACAACCTACGGCCGGCTCGGCGACGGTGCTCGTCGAGCCTGTGGAGGAACAGCACGACAGAGATGGAGTCCGGCCCGTACCCAGGTTCACGGCCCTCAGGGTGAGGTAAAACCGCTACTCCTGCCTGTCTGTATTGCACTGCAGTAGGAACAGCACAATGAGCTTGCCGAGGGCTCTCGAGCGGCTATGCGGAGCTTGGAGGGAGAGGGGCAAGCTCTTCTTCCTCCTCGAGCTCGCTAAGCTTGGCTAGGCTATCGTAGGGTTTACACGGGTGAGCGGATGGTTCTTCGATCCCCCCTCTACGGTGGCGCTCCTGCTCCTTATATAGGCGCCCCGGGCCTCATCCCTGCGTCCTGCGCAGCGGAAGGGTTCCCACATGGCGACGAAGCGGAGGAGCGGAGTGCACCGCAGCTCGGGTGTCCATGGACTCGGTCCATGGTCGTAAAGCCTGCCGCCGTGGCAGGGCAGCCTTTGTCTTTGCAGAGCGGACAGCTGGTGCTGCAGAGGCCGTGGGGGCGCCCACGGTGACGTCGCCGTTGGAGCGTTGCGCCGGCCACCCGCTTTATCACCAAAGAGGAAAGCCTTGGTGGTGGCGCAGGGGACACAGCGCTTTGTTGACTCCTTTTATCACCAGAACGGCAACTGCGGCGCCGTCGTCATCACGCGCAGACGCGCGCGTCACTCTGCGGCTGCTGCAGAGGCCATGTGCGCTCTGCAGCGGTTCCTTCGTGGCAAAGTATCCCCGCAGGGCCCGGGAGGCCCTGCCGGGGGAGTTGTGTTGACTTCTCCTCAAGGGAGGAAAGCCTTGCCGGGGGGCGGCCTCAGGGGGAGCCCCTTCAGTCTCTTCGCTGCCCCCTCAAGTCCCCTCGAGGGGGCTCTCCCCTCGGGGGTCTCCCCAAGCGCTCCGCTTGGTCCATAGTCGTTTCGTCGGCATCGACGCGTGTGAGGGCCGTGGAGAGTGGGCTCTGCACACCCTAGAATCCACTGGGCCGACAATTTTCAATGGAGGGCCCAAGAGGGATAAATAAATATGCAATTATTTGATCGTTGTTGTGGTCAGGTTCGTAGGTATGAAGCGGTTCTATTTACGACAGCCCCAAGCCACGTAAAATATGCAAAAGATAAAGTAGAATGCGTCTAACTTTATTTTGCAGGGGGTGTAAGACATGTTTGCACAAGCGTATACGCTGAAGGTTATTATGGCGAGCCTAGCATGTACAGACATAGACTCGGAACACGGTGACCGAAAGGTTAAGCATGAGTCACAGAGTTGTTGTGATTGACATGTCGATGTCTACCTTTGAAGTTATGTTGCCGTCTCTAACGATGAGGGGTTGCATAATGGATGAGGATCATGTAATCACTAAAACGATTAGAGGGATATTCGTTTTGAGTGGGAGTTCTGGTAGTTTTATTTTATTAAAACTTGAACCCTATTTTATAATGAACAAAGTCTTTATGTTTTGCAAAACCTTTGTAGATATTAACCAATGTAATAGCCTTCTTCAAAAAATTAGGCGCAATTCTGCGATTGAGAAACTTAAAAGGTTGGGTCCAAACTTCATAGTTTTATACTTTAACTTGAGAATACTCCTTGTTTAAACCATTAGCTCTTTGTGATACAATACCCGCTAGGAGATAAACCCGGAGATTCCAGTAAGAAAAGGATAATTTGGATTATCAAGTTTTTGTGCGGATAATATCATCATAGTCCAGTGTATGCTATGATCTCTGCCATAGAGAATTAACGGTGGGTGCGAGTTGTTAGATCGCGAACATATGAGATGATCGCTAAACTCAGGATACACCTAAAGTTGGGTTGATGAAGTTTATCAGTACGTTGACTGTTTTTTCTTCTTGACCAAGATGGTAGAGAATGCACGCATTGAAGGAGCACGTGGCAGTCATACTTGATGACACTGGTCATACTCGATGACATTGGGCATACTTGATGACATTGAGACGCCTCGCTCAGCTCGATCACTGGATGACAGACAACGTTGCCAGATGCAAATGATTTGTCATAGACTATGTCATGCAAGGGGAATCGTTCACCTTCATGGTTCTTGATTGCGTTGGAAGAATCAAGAAGATGAAACAGATCGCCGGGAAGTCATCAATGATGAGGGTGTATATATGATATACACGTTATGAATGTTTTACCTAAGCAAGTACTCGCAGTAGTGACTAAGTTTTTGATACTAGTCATGTTTTATGAAAACCAGATTTACTACTTGAGTAGCTTGGAAGGATGAGGCGACGATGTGTGTTGATGATGGCAGACAAAATGTTGTGATGGCCATAGACACTCTCCCTCTGGATCAACCATTTGAATAAATTCTTTTATGATCGCCTGTTAGTATGATCGTTATAAGTGTGTTTCCTCTAGCGAGACGATTGTTCATATATGTTAGTGACAAAATCGTTGTCCTATATTTATGAAGTAATGATCATAAGCCGATTTGAATTTAGATGGTAGAAGCTCCCACATTCATAATATTAATGCCAAAGGATACAAACTTAATAAAGACACCACATTCGTGTGGCACTACCGTTTAAGTCATGTCAATGTTATAGTCAATGAACAAGCTCCATACGGATGGATCTACAAGTCCTTAGATTTGATCTTTTGACACTTGCAAGATAACTAAGACACCGTTTTCGGAAAGCGGGCATATAACTTATTGATAATCATGCATATAGATGTATGTGGATCAATGAAGTAATTAACGTGTAGTGGAGACCTTTATTTTGTAAACTTCACTGAACGTTTTGAGTATAACTTGTTGAGAATCATGCATATGGGTGTATGTGAATCAATGAAGTACTTTAACGTATAGTGGAAGTCTTTATTTCATAGACTTCATGAATATTCCGAGTAGATATATGGATATCCACTTAAGAAATGTTAGTCTGGAAATTTTGATTCGATCAAACAAATTCAGAATGAAGTAGGAAAATAAATTTAACAAGAAAAATCAAATTCCTGCGATACAGATCGAGGAAATAAAGATTTGAGTTATAATGTTGGCATATCATTGGAAGACTTGTGAGAAGAGTTCCACAAATTACGTCGCATGGAACACATAGTGTTATGGTATGTTAGGACGTCGTAATCGCACCCTATCGGATAGTGTGTGGTAAATAAATTTCTTATCGAATTATTGTGATCATTGGAGTCATATGGTAGAAACATAACATTCACGTTAGATAATAGGGAAACCATTTAAATCCATGGAGACAATACCATATGAGTGATGGCATGGCTTTTAGCCTAGATTGTCGTTTCAGCAATTTAGTGTTTCGATGTGATCAAACCTAAAATGGATAAATCTTTGTAGTGTACCGTACCTAAAGAATTAGTTGGGTACATGTCTCACGACATAGGCAAAAACGTTGCCGGAATATACCTTGCAAAAGAAATAGTTTCTTGTCCAAGGGTATAAGTGGGAAAGAAAGTAGAGCAAGACGAAGTTAATGAACTTTCTCTCCAGACATCAGAGTGGCGCAACGGAAAGTGTTTCCGGTGTTATGCTCCTCAACTGGAAAGAAGCTGATGATAAAGATCATGATGCTCTGAGCTCATACTAAGAACGTAGGCGTACGAGGTTGTGTTCCACACTGTGTGGTACGACAATCTTGTTATGAAGGTCATGTTAATGGAATATGACAGACCTACGAACTACGAAGAAGAGATGGTAGACCTAAGTCCGAGAAATGGCTATGCGTCATATATGATCCGAGATAAAATCCATGTACGATTACCAGATAATGACTTGGGAGATCTTCTTGATGGCATCTAAGCTGTTAATAGAATATGGAATTTTATGAGAGAGTAGACACTGATAAGGATCGATTTGTCGTGAAACAGTTCCGACAGATTCAAAAGTTGACCACAACGAGATTTTGTCTCAAGTGGCGAAGCCTAAATCTATTCGGGGTCGTTTAGCAATTACTATAATTTCAAATTGATAAATTGATAGATGGATAAGGAAACCATGTTTCTTAATGGTATCATTGAGAAAGAGTTGTAATTAGTACAATGAAATGGTTTGGTGATCCTGAGGATGCTAAACATGTATGCAAACTTCAGCTGTCCATTCATGGGCTGAAGCAAGCATATCGGAGCTGGAATCTTCACTTTGATGATGTGATCAAAGGATTTTGGAGTTGTCCAAAATAGTTGAAGAAACTTGCATTTGCAAAGAAGTGAGTGGGAGCTAAGTAGCTTTTCTTGATCTTATATGTGGAAGGCATATTTGAGTGGGAGCTAGGTGTTATTCATGATTTTATATGTGACGACATATTGAGAATGATACAGATCCTCTATTAAAGTATAAAGGATTATTTAAGTGATTAAATTTTCTATGAATGAAGTTAGGAGTATTAGGCATCCGATCTATAATTGTATAGATCAAAAGGGGCTTAATAACATTAGGTCGGAATATTTTCCTAGGTTAAGTTTCTGAAGTGTTTCAGAATAGAACAAGCGAAGAAAAAGGTTCTTGCTTGTATGACTAGGTAAAATATTAAGTTTATCTTGGCATTTTCAGTGATAGCTAATGAAAGAATATGATGTTCGACATTCTCTATGCCTCAGACATAGATTCTATCAGACTGAAAGCTCGACTTGGTGTGACCCAAGTTCTTGGTTGAAGAACGGGTTCTAGAGTGATCCTTGTGTGGATCAATGAACAAACGTTAAGTATATTCTTCAGTGTCTGTGAGAACTAAAGATATGTTTTCTGGTAAAGGGTAAGAGTGGAAAGACAACTTGCCGTAAAACGGTTACGATGATGCAAGTTATGACACTGACCCATACGACTAGAAATCTCATATAGGAGATGTCCTTTATTTTGAAGAAAGACATGGTTAGCTTGCGAAGTCGCATATGAATGCACTATCGCATAATCTACATAGGTATAAAAATATATGGCAACTTCAGAAGTAGCAAGTGTGATTGGACTGAACAGTTTCCGAGCATATGTGGTTCCCCTTAATAGATCTCTTAGACTTTTAAGGCCCATGCTACGCGAAGTTTCGAGTCCCACTCCATCGACTAAGATATATTTCACCGTCATCGTAAGAATAGTCCCACACCGCCCTTAAGGCGGGCTGGTGTGGGAATAGTCCCACACCGCCCAGCCAGCAAGGCTGGCAGCCCCCCTCCACCTATATATAGAGGTGCCCCCTTGGCCTTTAAAGCACACAATCAATCTCTCTCTTCTTCTCCTTGAATAACGTGATTCCTCTATTGGAGTTGCGCAAAGGGTGAAGTTCTCTCCACCATACGCACACCGCCGTGCTGCTGGTCTTCCGGTCCAAGTCTTCCGTTGCTCGTCCCTGGATCGGAGCCCGGAAGTCGTCGTCTTCACCGTACGTCTGTGAATCCCTGCGAGGTGCCACGCTAGTGGTGCTCGGAGGTCGTCTTCGTCGGCTTCATCGACAACGCTTGTGCGGGAGCGTAATCCCCGTGTTTCGGTCTACAAGGGTATGTATATCGATCTCCTCCGTATTACTATATCTGCATAGTATAGATCCTGGCTGTTTTAAGGTTATCGTTGTTAGAAATTTTTTGTTTTCTGCCTGCGATCCCCTTCATGAAATGCCCTGCGCATTCGAGACGTGTCACAGGTCAGAAAATGCTCTTCGTTTGGTAGCTTGGGTTGCATCAGTTGCTACCAATTTGTTTGGTTGCCTGGAAACGAGCGTGGTATGTGCTCAGTCAAAGCACATGCGTGCGTTTTGGTTATCATTTTGGATACACGGCTCTTGCTACTTCTTACCAGATTCAAATATGCTGCTCTTACCATCACACAACGGCACACAAGCACACATACGATCATAGCACACTACAAGCATCATACACATTGAACATAGTAGTTAGCATCTAATTGCAACACGCAGAGTGCTTACACACCTGCTAAACTCTGGGGCAGAATCCCCATGTCTAAAAAAAATATGTTCTCCAGACTTAAGAGGCCAACATTACAACCTTCAAAAAAAGCACCCAAAAGTATTGTTCAACTGCCTCTAGAGGCCAACACTACAAGCACAAGTTCAGAATAGCACTGCAACAAATAACAGCAGGACAACACCGTCCTCACCTTACTGGCGTGGATCCGCAAAGGGGCTCTGACGATGACTCTTGCAGGCCCAGACAATCTCCATCGAGGTGGCCACCCTGTAGACCTGAATGTCGAAGTCGTCGTCCTTGGGTGTGAAGACGAGTGTGTCATCGACGTCAATCTGGCACTTCTTGCAGAACTCGGTCCAGCCCTTGATGAAGCCGACACGCTGACCTTCCAGTAGAGGTGCACCTTGTACTGGCAGTGCTCGCCCAAGTACAATGCCATATTAACCGACGGCTGATTGTACTTGAGCTTGTACTTCTTGATGGTACGCAGCGCAGGCATGAAGGCGTCGATGGGGTCCCGAAACTGCACCCGAACGACAACGTTGCCCAATCCCTCCATCGGCCCCTCCGGGCAGTCCATGAGGTACTGCCAATTATGTAGATGAGGCGCAAAATTAGGATCATCGGCACGCCGATGCACATTGCCGATGAATCTTGACATGCCGATGCACATGCACATGCACATTCACACAATCCAATCTACAATCGGACATGAAGGAGTGTACTTACAATCGGACTGGGCGCTAGCGGGCCCGTCGGAGGAAGAGGCTGCGCAACGGTAGGTGCTCCACGACGTCCGGTAGTAGGAGGCGGTGGCGCCTGAGCAGCGGTCGGAGGAGAGGCCCCAATCAGGAAGAGGGCGGCGCGACGTACGGCGCATATCCACACTTGGGGCCCATGGCTCCCTTGCGTGTAGCGGCGTAGCAGGAAACCCCGGAGGAGGACCCTGCGTTGGCTCCATCTCCCGGCTGGAGCCTTCTACACCCGCCGCCATGGCCATTGCCCTGGCGTAAGAAAACACTAGGTTGGGGGCCTGGAAAACCACAATCAGGGGATGCGATGACCCAATGTCAACGGTGTGGAGTGGGGTTGCGGCCACGCTCGTCGTCGCCCTCCCAATCTTCCTCACGGCGATGGGCGAGGGCCGATTCAAGACCGGTACTCGACGGGAGTCCAGCGGCGCCGCCGCATCTCGGAGGCCGTATTCCTGGACCATCCGGAGGGGCTCCGAGTTTCGGTGGGTACCGAAGAGGTCGGCGGGATCCCTCGTTGGTATGTGAGCCGGAGATGGCGGAGGAGGCGAGGAGGCCATGGAAGCGGCGGTTTAATGGGACGTGACGTGGAGTCGAGTGGAGAGAGGGGGAGAGGGAGTTAGACCAGTTAGCGGAAACGGAGACCGTTGATACGTCCAAAACGTATCTACTTTCCCAAACACTTTTGCTATTGTTTTACCTCTAATTTGTGTGTTTTGGATGCAACTAACACGGACTAACGCTGTTTTCAGCAGAATTGCCCTGGTGTCTCGTTTTTGTGCAGGAAATCAACTTTTAGGAAAAATACCAGAAAAATTGCCAAAGTCCATATTTTCCCCGAAGACCCCAGGAGCCCGAAGATGAGACGGAGGGGGGTTGCGAGCCAACCACACCATGTGGTGGCGCGGCAAGCCCCTGGCCGCGCCACCATGTGGTGTGATACATCTCCAACGTATCTATAATTTCTTATGTTCCATGCTTATAATATGCCACTTGCTACATGTTTTATATACACTTTTATATCATTTTATGCATTTTCTGGGACTAACCTATTAATAAGACGCCACAGTGCCAGTTCCCTGTTTTCTGCTATTTTTGGTTTCAGAAAAACTGTTAAGGAAATATTCCCGGAATTTGACAAACGAAACGTCAAAGTCCCTATTTTTCTCGGGAGCTTCTAGAACACCGAAGAGGACACGGAGGAGAGCCACGAGGCGGTCTCACCTGGTGGAGGCGCGGTTCCCACCTCTACCGCGCCACCACATGGTGTGGGCCCCTCGGGGCCCCACCTCCTTCGCCCTTTCGCCTACAAATACCCCCCGAAAATACAAGACCTAGGACGCGCACACTTTTCCTCCACGAGTTCCAGAGCCGCCGCCATCGTCAACCCTAGTTCGGGAGGGTGCAGAACCTGTTCCCGGCACCCTGCCGGAGAGGGGATCATCACCAGAGGGCTCTACATCACCATGCCCGCCTCCGGACTGATGCGTGAGTAGTTCATCCTTGGACTACGGGTCCATAGCAGTAGCTAGATGGTTGTCTTCTCCTCTTGTGCTACCATGTTTAGATCTTGTGAGCTGCCTATCATGATCAAGATCATCTTTATGTAATACTACATGTTGTGTTTGCTGGGATCCGATGAATATTGAGTACTATGTTATTGCTTCATAATATATCTTGTGAGTGCATTATTTATGATCTTGCATGCTCTCCGTTACTAGTAGATGCTCTGGCCAAGTAGATGCTTGTGACTCCAAGAGGGGGTATTTATGCTCGATAGTGGGTTCATGTCTCTATTTAATCTGGGGGAGTGACAGCAACCTCTAAGATTGTAGATGTACTGTTGCTACTAGGGATAAAACAGTAGTATTTTGTCTAAGGATATTTGTATTACTTACATTACACACATTGCTTAATGAGATAATCTGTTGCTTGCAACTTAATACAGAAAGGGGTGCGGACGCTAACCGGAAGGTGGATTATTAGTCATAGATGCGGTTGGAACGGTCTATGTATATTGTTGTAATGCCCAAATGAATCTCACACTAGACATCATAACTATAGTATATGCATCGTTATGCACTTCTTTATTCTGTCAATTGCCCAGCTGTAGTTTGTTTACCCGCATGTATGCTATTATTATTTATGGAGAGACACCACTAGTGATTTGTGGACCCCGGTCCTTTTCTTTAAACTGATAAAACAATCTACTGCAATCATGTTACTTTCATTCTCTGCAAGCAAACATCATTTTCCACACATATGTTTAATCCTTTGTTACAGCAAGCCGGTGAGATTGAAAACCTCACTGTTAAGTTGGGGCAAAGTATCTTGATTGTGTTGTGCAGGTTCCAGCCTTCGACGCAAGACCTTTTCTGGTGCCGTTCACCAGAATTTTTCTGGCGTCGTTGACACCTCCGGAGAACACTAGTTTCCTACTGGTTCGATAATCTTGGTTTCACAAACTGAGGGAAAACTTCCTGCTGTACTCTCCACACCTTCCTCTTGGGGTTGCCCAACGCGGCGAGAGCATCAAGACTTTTTCCGGCGCCGTTGCCGGGGAAATTAAGCTCTTCTGCGAGGGGAGTGTCTCACTTCCAATCTTTTTATTTTGTTATTGTCTTGCTTAGTTTATTTTTATTACTGTCTTGTTTGCTTAATATCAAAAATACAAAAAAAATTAGTTACTTGCATTAAATTTTTATTTCGGTTTTGTTATTTTCTTATTTTGGTTTAATTTGAATTTTGCTAAAAATGGGTAGTGCTGAAGTTGAAGTTCGTTCGTTTAAACAACAAGGAGGAGAAAGTTTGAAAGATGCATGGTATAGGATAAATGACGATCGTCAAAAATGCACTAAGAAACATTCCACTTTAATCCTTCTTAGGAATTTTTATGTTGGTATTTCTAGTTGGTATAGGTATGTTCTTGACACTCTTACGGGGGGTAACTTTCTTGGTACTCTTGCTTTGGAAGCCTGCAATTTAATTGAGAGTTTGGTAGGATCACCACCACCTAGTAAAGAAATTAAAACTGAGATCACTTTGGAAGATGTTATTAAAAGGTTGGATTCTATGGAGAATTTTTTTCTTGATAATGCTAGCAAGGGTAATGAATCAATAGAGGATATTAATGAAAGAATCACTGCTTTAGAAACTAGCAACACCCTTGACACTTATAATCATAGAATATATGAATTAGAAGAGGCTATGGAAACTTTAAGTTCAACTTTTTCCTCTATTAAAACTAAGAAAGAGAAAGCCTTTGTAGGAAAGGAGCAAAAGTTTATCTATATTCCAAAACAAAAACCCCCTAATATGCCTAAAGATGATGGTAATGATTTACGTAATAGGACGCCTTCATGGATACCTAAAGCACCTATTATGACCAACCATGGCTTGGATGAAATTATTGATGTTGATGCTTCATCTCTTGGAAATACTTGAATATCACTTTCTGTGCCTACCTGAAAGGCGTTAAAGAAAAGCGCTTATGGGAGAGAACCCACTTTTTATTTTTGTTATTTTATTTTATTGAGTCAAGGAACATGTCTACCTCTGTAGCAATTCCTTTGTATCTTTATTTTATTGCATTGTTGTGTCAAGTTAAGCCTCTAGTAGAAAGTTGATACCAGATTTGGATTGCTGCGCAGGAACAGTTTTCTGCTGTCCACCGTTAAATTCATAACTAATTACAGAAAAATCAAAATGACCTGGGATTGTTTGTGCGTGATCCTCGGATATGTATGGAACTTTCATTAGTTTGGAGTTTTCTGATTTGAGCAAGTTAAGTGCCTCGAAAAAAATTCGTCTTTACGGACTGTTCTGTTTTTGACAGATTTTGCCATTTATTTTGTAATGCCTCTTTTGCTATTTTGAATGGATCTTTTTGTTCCATAAAGTATCAGTGGCTGTAGCTAATATCCAGTAGCATTGGTAGCAATTGTGTTCATACAGAATATGAGAATTTTTTATTATGCACTAACCCTCTAATGAAGTTTACTTTGAGTTTGGTGTGGAGGAAGTCTTCAAGGATCAAGAGAGAAGGATGATGTGATGTGATCAAGAAGATGAAAGAGCCAAAGCTTGGGGATGCCCCTGTGGGTCACCCAAGCATATTTCAAGAAGACTCAAGCGTCAAAGCTTGGGGAAAATGCTAAATGTGGTAGATGGTATAATGAAAAAAGATATACATACTCTTATGGATTGTTATCTTGTATGTAGTGGTGCTTGGCAAATGTTTTGAGCTCTGATACGTCCAAAACGTATCTACTTTCCCGAACACTTTTGCTATTGTTTTACCTCTAATTTGTGTGTTTTGAATGCAACTAACACGGACTAACGCTGTTTTTAGCAGAATTGCCCTGTTGTCTCGTTTTTGTGCAGAAATTCAACTCTGGGGAAAAATACCAGAAAATATGCAAAGTCACTATTTTGCCCGAAGACTCCTGGAGCCAGAAGGCGAGAAGGAGGCGGGCTGCGAGGAGCCCACACCACGTCCCCGCGCGGGTGGGCCCCTGCCGCGCCGGAAGGGGGTGTGGCCGACTCGGCCACCCCCTCGAGCCCCCCTCTCGACTACTTAGTCCCTCCTGACCTAAAAACGACTACTACGGAGAGACTTTTCCAGAAAACCCGCCAGAGCGCCGCCGCCTCCTCGAAACTCAATTCGGGGACCAGAAGTTCCTGTTCTGGCACTCCGCCGTGACGGGGAATCGAAGGAGATCATCGCCATCGTCATCGCCACCACTTCTCCATCAACCATCCATGTTTCCCCCATCCATGTGTGCGCAATCCACCACTGTAGGCTTGAGGGGACGGTTGGGATTGGATGAGATCATTCATGTAATAGCTGTAATATCATTAGGGCATGGTGCCTAGTATCCGTTATCGGTGTTTTACGTCATTGTTGCAACTTGTTATGCTTAATGCTTGACACTAGGGCCCGAGTGCCATGATTTCAGATCTGAACATGTTATAGTATCATGAAGATAATTATTGTTTTAGATCATATCTATGAGTTGTATACACATATTATTGTCCGGAACCCGAGGCCCCAAAGTGACAGCAATTGGGACAACCGGAGGGGATGGCTGTGATGTGAGGATCACATGTGTTCACGGAATGTTAATGCTTTGCTCCGGTACTTTATTAAAAGGAGTACCTTAATTACCAGTAGTTTCCCTTGAGGCCCCGCTGCAAACGGGCTGGTAGGACAAAAGATGATGTGCAAGTTTCTCACTGCGAGCACGCGCAACTAAATTGGAACACATGCCTATGGTTAATAAATACTTGGATGATTTATCTTATTTATCTGCAAATGCCCATGACTTGGTTATTATATGAAATATCTCATCCATGCAACGCCCGTTCATCCGTCCATGTGCCTACAGTATTTTAATCCTGCTGTCTACTATAATCATCACTGCTGTTTTTATTCTACTGCTGCTGTTATATCACTACTGTCACTGCTATAAAACTGTTGCTACTGATAATCTGTCTCGAGCAAGTCTATTCACAGGTGTAGCTGAATTGACAACTCCGCAGTTAAGACTTATAAATATTCTTTGGCTCCACTTGTGTCGAATCAATAAATTTGGGTTTTACTTCCCTCGAAGACTGTTGCGATCCCCTATACTTGTGGGTCATCAAGACTATTTTCTGGCGCCGTTGCCGGGGAGCATAGCTTTATTTATAAGTTCACCTGAGTGTGATATTGCTCTTTGGAATTCATTTATCATGGGAAGACCTGGTGATAAGAAATTTCCCATCATACCATCCATTACGAGAAAAGGTACAACTCTGAGTTCCGCGGCTGCTCTTGATTCACCGTCTGTTTTAAGTAAGCTTGTTACACCGCCTCAAGCTTCTTGCACTGTTACTTCTACTGAATCTGAAATTACTTATGATGATGGTTCTACTATTCTTGATGATACTGGTTCATTAGGTCCCTTTTTAGATGCTACAATTGCTAGATCTAAACAATTTGAAAATGCTGAAATTCCTAATGAAGATGCTGAAACACCTGTTAATTCACCTGAGTTTACAAATAATATGGATGATCCTGATGAAATGTATGTGGAGCTTGATGATGATTTTGTTGATGAAATTAATGGTACTAAAGATGCTAGTGCTAGGAGAAGTCTTCTTGAAAAACATGCTGTTAGATATAAATTATCTCCTGATGCCAAATTTGTTACATCTCCCATAAACATTAAAGATAAAGTTTATGATTTCTCTCTTGATTTAGCTCATATAGCTATTGTTGAGAGAGAACCTTTCTGTGGAACCGAAAATGAAATTGTTGTAGAACATATGAATGAACTCTCTACTTTAAGTGGTATATTTTCTGATGATATCAAAATACGCACTTACTTTATTGCTAAAATATTTCCTTTCTCATTAAAAGGAGAAGCTAAAACCTTGTATAATAATTTATCTCCTGGTTCCATTACTAGTCCCATTGGTTTGCTTAATACTTTCTTTCAGAAATATTTTCCTGCTAGTGCTCAACATGATGCTTTGTTAAGAATCTATAATTTTAATCAAGAGGAAGGTGAGAAATTGCCTAAGGCTTGGACACGCTTTTGCTCCATATTAAGAGGCCAGCCGAACCATAATTTGGAGAAAAATGATCTACTTGATATATTTTATAGTGTACTAACTGCTAAATCTAGTACATACCTGGATAGTTTTGCTAGTTGTGTTTTCAGGAAAAGGACTCCCGAAGAAGCTGAGGAATTATTAGCTAAAATATGCCAGAATCATGATGATTGGGATATTCCTGAACCTACTCCAACACCTACGCCAACACCGAAGAAGAGGGGTATTATTGAATTAAATGATGAAGTGATGAAGGAGGCCAAGAAATCTCTTAAAGAGAGGGGTATTAGAGCTGAAGATGTGAAGAATTTACCTCCTATAGAAGATTTATGTAAGCCAATTCCTCCTACACCATTAATTGAGGTACACTCTCTCCAAAGGTTTGATGATAGAGATATTCCTTACTCTAAACCTCCTGCTCAATGCTTAGATGAATTTGATACTTTTATTGCTAAGCAAAGTAATTTTAATATGAGAATAGAAAATCATTTAATGGAAAATTCTCGAGCTATTAGTAACTTGCATGATGTTTTTGATAGAACCTCCAATGATGTTAAAATACTTATTAAACATTTTCATATGGTTCAAACTCAAATTGATCAACTTACTAAAGTGCAAAAAGAATTGTTAGTAAATGCCTCTGTAGCTAATGAAAAACATGTTTGTGAAGTAACAACTAGAGGTGGTAAATCTACTCAAGATCCTTTATATCCCGAGGGACATTCTAAAAGAATTGAACAAGATTCTCAACGAGTTAATGAACCTAGTGCTCCTTCTAAGAAAAAGAAGAAGAAACATAAAACTGTTGTAAAATCCTCTGAACCTGTTAATGATCCTAATAGTATATCTGTTTCTGATGCTGAAACTGAAAGTGGTAATGAACACAATAATGATAGTTCTAATAACAATGATAATAATAATGATGATGATTCGGATAAAGAAGAATTAGAAGAGGAACTTGAAAAGCTTAATAAAAATGAAAAGTACACTAAGGAAGATTTTATTACTAAGAAACATGGTAGTGAAAGAGAACTTTGGGTTCAAAAACAAATGCCTTTTCCTGGTAAGAAACTTAAAACAAAAGAACAAGAACATTATAATAAGTTTTGTGAATGGATGAAACCTTTGTTCTTACAAATTCCTTTGACTGATGCTATTAAATTGCCTCCTTATTCAAAATATATGAAAGATATTGTGTCTAACAAAAGAAAAATTCCTAATGAGGAAATATCTACTATGCTTGTTAATTATTCTTTCAATGGCAAGGTTCCAAAGAAGTTGGGTGATCCAGGTATACCAACCATTCCTTGCTCTATAAAAAATAATTATGTTAGAACTGCTCTATGTGACTTGGGAGCAGGAGTTAGTGTTATGCCTTTCTCTCTTTACAAGAGACTTTACCTTGATAAATTGATACCTACTGATATATCTTTGCAAATGGCTGATAAATCTACTGTTGTTCCTGTTGGTATTTGTGAGGATGTTCCTGTTCAAGTGGCCAATAATTGTTTAATCATGGCTGACTTTGTTGTGCTTGAAATGCCTGAAGATGATAATATGTCTATTATTCTTGGGAGACCTTTTCTAAACACTGCAGGGGCTGTTATTGATTGCAATAAAGGGAAAGTAACTTTCAATGTGAATGACAAGGAACATACTGTTTATTTCCCCAAGAAACTGGATAAAATGCCTGGAGTTAATACAATTACTAATGTGAGGTCCATCAAAGTGGGAAGTATTGATTGCCCTTATAAAGAAGAATACAAAACTCTTGTTATTGGATCCATATCAATACCATATAAGGTAACATGAGTGTCTCACAATGTTTGAATCCTTTTGTGTCATCTAAAATTTATTTGGGGGCAAGACTTGATCAACCTTGCTAGCAAATATGTTTTAAGTGCATGGAAGTGCTAAACAACATTTTTCTTCTCCTCTTTATTTTACCTACTGTAATACTATTTGGTTTGCATAGTTTTTAATTGAATATGATTTGAAAAATATTTTTCATGCATTAAATTTAATATCTTAAAATCCAGAAAATGCCTAGAAATGAAAATTCTCAGAATTTAAAAAAAATTATGTCAAAATTCCTATTTTTCTGGGGGGAGTCTGGGAGTACCAGAGAATGGCCAGAGGGACCCACAGGGCCACCACACCACATGGTGGCGCGGCAGCCCTTGGGCCGCACCAGCACATGTTGTGGGACACACAGGTCCCTCCACTTACTCTCCTTCCTCCCCTGCCTTCCTCTCTCCCGACCAAACACTTCCACTTTCGAAAAAGTCGTGTTCTTGCCGTTCTTACCCTCGGATTTTCGATCTCCTTGCTCAGCCCATCTTTGTTGCTGAGATTTGGGGCATTTGCTCTCCGGTATGTGACTCCTCCGCTCATCCAAATGGAATTTTGTTTACTGGATTATATGTTGAGTTTTTTGCTGCTGTAGATCTCATGTTTAGTGGGTTTGAATGCTTGTTTCAAGTTGGAATAACTAGTCTTGATGCATGCTTAAGCCTCTAGCAAGTCACTATAGTAGTTTCCCCTCACTTAGTTATCTCAAAATCAACTTTTGTGACATTTTGTTTAAAATTTCAGAATATGGAGTGGAACTCACACCCTATTAATCAACATGAAATCGTTGTGCATGAAGTCATGGGAGTTCACCGTGAGGACGGTGTATTTCCAGCTGTCTATCCATGCCCGGAATTCATGCAAGCTACGGGAATTTACCATGATGTCCAATATCTAATCTCCAATGCAGGACTGGACAATTTTGCTATTGATGAACCTGACCAATATGGCAAGTTAGCCATGTCAGTGGTGCAGGATTTCAAGTGTGACTTGGCTTCACGTCACCCCATGGTTCATTATACGATTTATAACAAAACTGTCCATTTGTCCTTTGCTGATTTTTGTGCAGCGATTCGAGTACCTCAATGGGGATCGCTAGAGAGAGTGAAGGAGAAGCCCAAGCCATTGATGGATCTATACAAAGAGATCTGCAATGGGAAAAGCTTCTCTCAAGAGAATGGTAAAATAAGAAGTATTCATCTTCCATCTATTCGATAATTTGCTTATTTCATCACCAAATGTGTTCTTGCTAGGAAAGTGGCAAGTAAATTAGCTGCACCTGATTTGGCTTTTCTACCTGCTGCTTTGCGTGGTGATAGAACTTATAACTTGGGTGCACTGATTGCTTATCGTCTTGCTACTAATCGTGAGAAGGGTGGAATTTGTGGAGGTCTCATTGCATCTCGTTTATTAGCTATGCATGGTTTAGTACCTCATCCTCTTGATTTCCAGCTTACCACAGAGAGGCTGGATATTCTTTCCATGAAGAAGCATAACTTTATTGCTGCAAAGAGTAACATGAGTAACCTACTTTATGAGATAGCTTCCTCTAAGAGAATAGTATGGACGACATCTATATCTATTAGAACTATTAGGTTGCATGTGCCTTCGTTTGACCTTAAATGCCAGGGACAGTTGGTCACTCTCGGAGGCTGAGATTGATGCACTTGTTGGGCAACAAGCCCCGGACGAGGAGGACGATATGGAGGAGCCCGAGGAAGATGTTGAGAAGCCCCTAGAGATCACGGGTTTCACACACCCGGACCCTGGGTACGCAGGACCTTCCGGTTCTTCCTCCACCGCAGATGAGCCGGGATACGATCACACCATGTATGACCCATCGGGCTGGAGTTCATACTCGCCATGGGGCTGATCTCCACTTAGGCCAAAAGGCTAAGCTTGGGGGGAGGTATACCGATAGCACACTCATCTACATATCATTATCATTCGGTACTTTGTATATCCATGTTTCGTTTTTGTTTTCGTTCTTTCTTTTATTTGTTCATGCTTTGCATTACTTTCTTGAAACTCAAAAAGACCAAAAATATTTCTGTTATTTCTCTTGCTAGTTTGCTTAAGTATCTAGTATTAGTATGCTTAGTATTTAATTCAGTTCAATATGCAAAAACACAAAAATACTTTGCTTTGTTGTTTGCTGTTTCGCGCAGGGACATATTTCTGCTGTGCACCGTTAAATTCATAACTTTTCACAGAAAAATCATAATGACCTGAAATTTCGCGTGCATGTTCCTCCGATATGTACGCAACTTTCATTAGTTTTGAGTTTTCTGATCTGGGCATGTTAAGGTCCTCGAAAAAATTCATCTTCACAGGCTGTTCTGTTTTCAGTTTCTAAATCTGAAAACCCAAAAATATTTGTTGTTTCTTTTTGGTTTTGTATATTTTGTTTCAGGGGTTATTACCATCCATTACTCCGTGGAGCTTGGTTATTATTTCATATCTTTCAAACACACAAGTGAAAAGGCAATAATGATGATTTATGACAATTCGAGTTGGGTAAGAGGCTGTTAATGAACTCTATTTGTTTTCATTTTTGTACATATACTCATTCATGTGAGCATGTTTAGATGGTTCGCATAAGGTATATGTCTATTGGTGGAAGCTTAGTAGTTCATGTTCTCTTATGATCAGTCCCAATTTATTAATGGTAGATAACATGCCTCGTCGATATTTACTTGCATTGTTCTGTTCATAGTAGAATATGACTGTCGGCCTAGTGAGGACCAGGGTGTGCAGAGCCCACTCCCCCCAGGCCTCGCACGCGACAGATTCGACAAAACGACTAAGGACCAAGCCACCGCTTGGAGAGACCCTCGAGAGGCAACTCCTCTTGAGGGCCTAACGAGGAAGCCAGGCCCTGAAGAGGACCCCGCGCTTCAAGAGACTCCCCAAGGCTCAACACGCCTGGAGAGAGGTCAGCGGAAACCTCTCCACAGGCCACCACGGCCCTGTGGAGACCCTTTGCGGCTAAGCAAGCGCTGCAGGGCGCACATGGCCCCTGCAGCAGCCGCAGAGTGATGCAAGCTCCTCGGTTGCCATTCTGGTGGTAAAGGAGTCAACAAAGCTGCGCCGCCCGCGCCAGGACAGCCAGGACTTTCCTCTTTGGTGATAAAGCGGCTGGACGGCGCAACGCTCCAAGAAGATCGTCATCGTGGGCTCCACCATGACCACTGCAACTCCTGCAAGCCGTTCTGCCCGGTCTGCAACCTGTCGGCCACCGCGCCCAACTTTAGCATGAATGGACCGCGTCCATGGAGATTTCGGCAGCGGTGGACTCCCTCCCCTTCGCGTCACTGCCCAGTGGGAGCCCACCGTAAGCGCGCTGCGCAGGGAAGAGGCCTGAGGCGCCTATAAAAGGAGCAGGAGCTCCACCGTAGAGGGGGATCGGTTGATTGCTTCCTAGACCCGGGGAACCCTAGCCAAGCGCGTAGGATAGCCTACTGCTGGAGGAGGAAGACGACCATTGTGTCCCTCTCCAAGCACCAAACTGCCTCAAGAGAGCCCTCGGCAAGCTCATTGTCCTGTAACTTCCACAGTGCAATACAGACAAGCAGGAGTAGCGGTGTTACCTCCTCCTGAGGGCCGTGAACCTGGGTACGGGCCGGCGTCCATCTCTGTCGTGATTGTCCCTCTCCAGGCCCGGCGAGCACCGTCGTCGTGCCTCTCGAGGGTTGTTTGACCTCCGCGTTCAATCCCCCTTCGAACTACTCTTCAGGGAGTGACTATCCCTGTTCCGTGGGAGTCACTCTCCGCCATTTGGCGCGCCAGGTAGGGGATTTGAGGCGCGTCAACAACCTTCGAGCCGCCTCCGCGCCATGACGGACACTCGCGCCGCACGCGCCGCCCGCGCCAGCAGGCGCGCGCCTGAAGGAGCCACCGCCGCGCCAGGCACCACCGCCACTCGTGGACGACGGGGTCAACCCCGCCGTGAAGAGCGTGCCAACACCGAGCCGCACGTGGAGCAACCCGAGAGCGAGCCCGAGCACAACGGGGAGGAGCACCCCGAACAGCAGGCCGACGCGGAGTCCTCGCGCAGGACGCAGCATCAGAGCGCCTCCTCCCAGGGACGCGCGGATCCAGCTCCGCACACGGCCCTGCTCATGGCGCAAGAGCTTCTCCGCTACCAGCCTACTGCTGAGGCTCACGAGCAGTGGCTGGAACGCCTGAACCACCTCGTCGGCATCGCTGCCACTCGCCCGGCCCCGTCGCGGTCGATTGTGCACCACTCCCTCGCAGGCATGGCTGCGCATGATGCGCCTCCGCCGCCCCCAGGACCTGCTCCGGCCGCGACACAGAGAGCCGCCTCGCACGCCTCCTCGCCGCGCGACTGCCAAATCGTGCAGCGCACCGCGCCGGACGCGCGCGTGGGGATGGAGCGCCAGCGGGACCGCCAGAACCGCCTCGTGGAGGAGATTGGCCAGGCGGGCCAGCAGAACCGCGCAGCTCTGCAGAATGGGGTCGCCACGTACGCTTCGAGCTGCATGGCGTTCACCCGCTCCCTGCGCCGCGTGGTCTGGCCCCCGAAGTTCAGGCCAGCCCTCCCCAAGGGCTACGACGGCTCCAGCAACCCCGTCGAGTTTCTGCAGCTCTACACCACCTCCATCCAAGCTGCAGGAGGAGACGACAAGGTCATGGCCAACTGGTTCTCCCACGCGCTGCGCGACTCTGCGCTGTCGTGGCTCCTGAACCTCCCTGAGGACTCCGTGGGAACGTGGGAAGAGCTCTGCAAGCAGTTCGTCGCCAACTTCAAGGGCACGTACGAGCGCGCGCTCACCCACAATGACCTGCGCGCGGTGGTGCAAAAGAAGGATGAGACCCTCCGCAAATACATCCAGCGCTTCAGCCAGGTGCGGAACAAGATTCCAAACATCCCCGACACCCAGGTCATCGCTGCCTTCCGCGAGGGCGTCACGAACCGCAGGATGCTCGAGAAGCTGTTCGATCTGGCGGATAAGTGCGCCAAGGCTGAAGAGGGACTCCTCTTCGTCAAGATGAGCTCGCGGGGGGACGACCCTGGCGAGGGGTCCAAGAGCCACAAGAAGAAGGAGGAGCCCAAGCGCAAGGCCACCGCAGTCCTCGCGGCAGAGCCTGACGCGAAGGGCTCCCGCAGGGGTTCTCCCGAGCGTGGTGAGAAGAAGGAGGACGACCGCCCATTCTGCGTCTACCACAACAGGCGCGGCCACTCTACCGAGGCCTGCTTCGACCTCAAGAGGCTAAGCAAGGAGCGCGAACAGGCTGAGGGCAGCGGCAGCCGCGGTCGAGGTCGCGGCTACCGCGGAAGCGGACGCAAGAACGGCTACCAGAAGTCACCTAGCACACAGGCCAACGCCGCCGAGAAAAACGGCAACCTCCCTGACGAGGAAGATGGAGGCTACCAGGCCCCGAGAGGCGCCATGGCCTGCATCCTTGGCGGGGCTCAGGCGCCCAAGTCGAACAACCAGTTCAAGCAGTTTGCTCGCGAGCTCAACGCCGCGCTCCCCAGCGTCGAGACCTCCAGGCCCCTCAAGTGGTCGCAGTACACCATCGCCTTCGACGCACAGGACCACCCCAAGTCCACCAAGACTGTTGGCACCCTCCCGCTAGTCTGCTCCCCCACCATCAACAACATCTCCATCTCCAAGACGCTCATCGATGGGGGTGCAGGCCTGAACGTCATTTCCATCGAGACTTTCGAGACACTTCAAGTGCCCTACGAGTGGCTCATGCCCTCTAGGCCCTTCACGGGAGTCACCAGCGGCTCCATCGAGCCTCTGGGGCAAGTCCGCCTCGCGGTCACCTTTGGCACGCAGAAGAACTACCGCACCGAGCTCATCGACTTCGACGTCGCGCACATCGGCTTGCCGTACAACGCCATCCTCGGCTACCCCGCCCTCGCGAAGTTCATGGCCGTCACGCATCATGCCTACAATATGGTCAAGATCCCCGGCAACGCTGGCACCATCTCCATCCACGGCCACGTCCTGGACGCCACGCGCGCCGTCGAGACAGCCTACAAGGCAGCCGCCATGGCGTTTCCGGCTGCAGAGGACATGGAGTCTCTCGAGAGGCCCAAGAAGAAGAAGCAGCTGTTCTCTCAGGAGCCAGCTTCCACGAAGAAGGTCTCCCTGAGCACCAGCAGCTCGGGGGCTGAGGGCTCGGGGGCTAGCGTCACCATTGGCGCTGCTTTGCCTCCCAAATAGGAAGGCGCGCTCGTCGCCTTCCTCCGGGCAAACTCTGACATGTTCGCATGGACACCGTCAGATATATCCGGTGTACCGAGGGAGGTGATCGAGCACCACTTAGCCGTGTGTCCAAACGCACGCCCCGTCAAGCAAAGGGCAAGAAAGCAAGCCCCCGAGAAGCAAGCATTCATCGTCAAAGAGGTCGAGAAGCTCAAAGCGGCAAACGTTGTCCGCGAAGTCGCGCACCCCACTTGGCTCTCCAACGGCGTGGTTGTCCCAAAGCCCGCCGGAGGAGGCCGCCTCTGCATCGACTACACTGACGTCAACAAGGCCTGCCCCAAGGACCCTTACCCCATGCCGAGAATCGACCAGATCGTGGACTCCACGGTAGGCTGCGACCTCCTCTGCTTTCTCGACGCCTTCTCTGGTTATCACCAAATCAAGATGGCTAAAGAAGACGAGGAGAAGACGGCATTCCTCACCCCTTGTGGTGTGTATTGCTATGTCTGCATGCCTTTCGGCCTGAAAAACGCTGGCGCCACCTTCCAGAGGCTCATGAGGATAGCCCTTGGCGAGCAAATGGGCAGAAACGCAGAGGCTTACGTCGACGACATCGTCGTCAAGTCTCGAGAGGGAGATACTCTCCTCAAGGACCTTGAAGAGACGTTCGCCAGCCTGCGCAAGGTGAACATCAAGCTCAACCCCGCCAAGTGCGTCTTCGGAGTGCCTTCAGGCAAATTGCTTGGCTTCCTCGTGTCCCACCGTGGCATAGAGGCAAACCCTGACAAGATCAAGGCCATAGAGGAAATGCAGCCTCCCCGCCGGCTCAAGGACATGCAACGCCTGGCAGGCTGCATGGCTAGCTTGGGCCGCTTCATCTCCAAGTTCGGCGAGAGAGCACTGCCTTTCTTTAAAATCATGAAGAGATCCGGCACCTTCAAGTGGACGCCTGAAGCGGAAAAAGCCTTTGAGGATCTGAAGAGGTACTTGGCCAGCCCACCAGTCATGGTTGCCCCAAGGACAGGCGAACACCTGAAGCTGTATCTATCAGCCACTCCACAGACCGCCAGCGCCGTCCTGGTGGTAGAAAGGGAAGAGCCAGTCCTCCACAAGAAGAGTGCAACCACTCCGAAGCCAAAACCGCCTGACGAAGAGGTCGACAAAGGGGCAGGTTCCACAAACCCAACGCCAGGCCCAGAGCCACACGCCGAGCCCGCCCCAAGCCCTGATCTCGCCAAGGAACCTGAAGAGCCTCCACAGGCCAACCCCCTTGAGGGCCCTGAAGAGCCTCCCCAGGCAGACAGCGCTGCGCCTAAACTGACAACCCTTGTCGAGCACCCCGTCTACTTCGTCAGTACGGTACTGCGGGATGCTCGGGAACGGTACACAATGCAGCAGAAGCTCCTCATGGCGCTCCTCATCGCCTCAAGGAAGCTGCGACACTACTTCCAGGGACACTCCATCACGGTGGTCACCTCATTTCCCCTGGAGCAGATCCTGCGCAACCCTAACGCCACAGACCGTGTCGCGGGATGGAACATAGAGCTACAGCCGTTCAACTTGCGCTTCGATACCACAAGGGTCATCAAAGGAAGAGCGCTGGCAGACTTTGTCGCCGAATGGACTGATCCAACCCTTGAAGAGCCAGAGCCCTCTGGAGAGAAAGTGCCCAGCCACTGGACCATGAAGTTCGACGGAGCCTTCGCCTGCCGCAATGGCGGGGCTGGCGTTGTCCTGATCTCGCCCAAGGGTGACAAGCTCTATTACGCGGTCCAGCTATGCTTCGTGATCGACAAGATCTCCAACAACATTGCGGAGTACGAGGGCCTGCTCGCCGGCCTACGAGCCGCCATCGCTCTAGGCATCAAGCACCTGCTCGTCAAGGGCGACTCCCAGCTGCTCGTCAACTTCTCCAACAAGAGCTACAAGCCTAAGGACGACCACATGGCCGCATACCTTGAAGAGGTCCGCAGGCTTGAGAAGCACTTCAGGGGCATGGAGCTCATGCACATCCCAAGAAAGGAGAATCAGGAGGCTGACGATATCGCCAAGCGCGCATCAAGGAGGCAAGCTCAGCTGCCCGGCGTCTTTGAAGAGAGACTCGTCAAGGCATCCATAAAGCAGCCTCAAGAGGCCATGCCCGCAAGCACAGACGAAGTGCCCCCGCCACCACCTACAACTGGGGCTCCCGACTGCGGCCCCCAGACAGGGGAGCGCCTGTTGCTCACAGCGGTGCATCAAGAAACAGGCTGGATCGACGAGCTCAAGGATTACCTCGCCAAGGGAATCCTCCCCGAGGAAGATGTCGAAGCAGAGCGAATCGCTCGCCAGGCAAAATCCTACCACATCCTCGGGGGAGATCTCTACCGCAAGCGCCCAAATGGCATCGCGCTCAAATGCGTCCCTCCTGAAGAAGGAAAGAGCTTGATCAAGGACATCCACAGCGGGGAATGCGGCCACCATTCGTGCGCCCGCACCCTAGCAGGCAAGGTCTTCAGGAGTGGCTTCTACTGGCCGCAAGCGCTTCAGGATGCAGTTGACATCGTTCAAGCTTGCGAAGCCTGCCAGTTCCACGCCAAGCAAATCCATCAGCCCGCGCTGGGACTTCAGACCATCCCACTCTCCTGGCCGTTCGCGGTCTGGGGGCTGGACATCTTGGGACCATTCCCAACAGCGCAAGGGGGCTATCGCTACCTCTTCGTGGCCATCGACAAGTTCACCAAGTGGCCCGAGGTTGAGGCGACGCGCACAATTCCAGCAGGCGCAGCGGTGAAGTTCGTCCGAGGCCTGGTCTGCCGCTTCGGAGTGCCTAATCGCATAATCACCGACAACGGCTCGCAATTCACAAGCGGCATCTTCAGGGCTTACTGCGAGAAACTGGGCATCAAGCTCTGCTTTGCCTCGGTAGCTCACCCGCAGAGCAATGGCCAGGCCGAGCGCGCAAACGCAGAAGTCCTCAAGGGCTTAAAAACCAGGACCTTCAACATCCTTAAGGGCCACGGCAAGGGCTGGATCAGCGAGCTCCCTTCGGTGCTCTGGTCCATCCGCACCACGCCGCCCAAGCCTACGGGAGAAACGCCGTTCGCCCTCGTCTATGGAGCCGAAGCAGTCCTCCCTACAGAGGTCAAGCATGGATCCCCGCGGGTCCTTGCCTTTAATGAGGACGAGCAAGCGGACCTCCACAACGACGACCTGCTGCTTCTCGAAGGACTACGCCGCCGTGCCGCCCTCCGGGCGGCAAAGTACCAGCAGGACCTGCGACGCTACCACAGCCGCAACGTGCGCTCGCGCACCCTGGAGACAGGCGATCTCGTCCTCAGGCGGATCCTCTCCAGGGAAGGCCTCCACAAGCTGTCACCCATGTGGGAAGGCCCCTACAGGGTCACCCACATCGCCAGGCCTGGCGCGGCTCGCCTCGAGACTCAAGACGGCATCCCCGTCAAAAATCCGTGGAACATCATGCATTTACGCAAGTTCTACCCGTGATCATTGTCACGCCCGTGATCATTGTCACGTCAAGACATCTGGCTGAAGAGGCAGCTTACGGCTCCACCTCCAAGCATTTTTTGTCTCTAGAGGTTAAAAGCTCACGGCTTAAACCTCCAAGCCCCAAAGGCTTCTCTCGAGGGTCAACCCTCCGAGCTCTCCATGTAACGAGCCGCCTCAGGCCGTTGAGAGTCTCTGCCACTAATGGGTGGTCCCCATGCCTCGACATGGTCAAATACATTAACTTGGCAACTCCAAGCATAATGAGACAATTTCGTTCCTAAGTGAACTTTGCGCTACGGCGCCGTTATGTAATATTTCAGTGGTGAGCTTATTCCCGCATTATTGTTTTTTCAATGTGCGCTTATATCTTTCCCCATGCGCACCTCGCGAGCGGGGGCTGAGTACGGTGCCAGTGCCTCAAATGACACACCAGCAGCACTGCAAAACCCAAGGATCCGAGCTCTGGCTGGAGGGCAAGCTCCCACAAACACGCCATCTCTACAAAGGACCTTGGTACTTACTCTCCTCGCGAGGAACGCCTGAGGAGACCTATAAGCGCGCATGAGTTCCCACTACCATATACAAGCGTTTGGGTTCGCCTCTCTAACATCTGCAGGGAACAAGTGTCCCTGCAAGCCTGAGGAGGCAACAGGGGAAAAGCCCTTGAAGAGGACCTCCTCGCCAGGCAAAAAACCTCTACAGGGCAAAAGCCTCGAGAAGCTAAGTCCCGCACTCATGCCTCGAGAGCCTTTTCCCGCTGCCAGGACGCGTTTGTCCCTCGAGTGATCTCTTTTTCCCTTGTGCTTCATGGACTACTCACACGTCTAAGGGGGGCACTTGAGCATCGCGACTCAGGGCTCTTACCTCTCCAAGCCTTAAACTCCCCCCGGCCTTGCTGAGTCATTGCTCTAGCATACCGCAGAGGCGGAGTCATAGCGCGAAGAGACGGGTCCTAACGACGCAGAGAAAACATAGACATGAAAATAAGACAAAAGGGGCCTCTCGAGGGGCACACGAGCTGACATAAATAGCTCAAAGAGTATATTACATTCCCAGAATGCATAGTGTCTAAACATAAAACTGTTTCAGATACAAGCGCTCGAAGGCGCAGTAATCAAGGTTCAGGCGGAGTCTGCGCCATCGTGCTCCTCCTCCGCAGCGTCTCCCTCAGTCTCGGCAGGGGCGGCCTCCTCCTCGCTCTCGTCCTCAGCAACCTCCGCGCGCTTGAAGCGGTTACAGAAGGCGTCGACCTGCTCGCGGAGGGAGTTGGAGACCCGCCACACCTCGTCGCCCTGGCGAGCCTCGGTCACCGTGGAGAGATCGAAGCCTGGCGAGAGGAGCCGGAGGTTGGTGAAGATGCGGTCCACGGCCACCCCCAGGAGCTGGCGGCTCTCGACCTCGATCACCTCGCGGAGGTCCGCGACGGGGCTCTCGAGGGCCGTGAAGAGCTGGTCGAAGTAGACCAGGTACAGGGCAGCGTCGCCACGGCCTCGAGCCTCGGCGTGCGGCGCGTCCGCGCCAAGCTGGGCAGCGAGTTCGTTGCCCCTGGCGACCAACGCCTGGAACATGCGTTCCCGCTGCTTCGTGAGCGCCCGAGCCGCCTGCGCGGTGTCCGCAGCCTCCGCTGCCTGCTCAGCCACGGGGCCCACCTGCTCCTCCACGTCCCTGACAAGGGCGTTCAGGTCCAGGACGGCGGCCTTGCGAGCATCCTCCGCCTGGCGATAGGCCTCCTTGGCGCGCTGGAGACGGGCCTCAAGCTTGGAGTTGGCCTTCTCGAGCTCCGCAATCCGCCTGGCGGCGGTAGCGTGCTTGGCCTTGAAACGGTCCTCCTGCTTCTTGGCCTTGTCGCGGTACTCCTTGGAGGTGGTCCGCCTGAACTCCTTCTCGCGCTCCGCGAGGGCCGCCTCCGCCTCCTTCTTCTTCTCGGCGAACTGCTGCTGGAAGCGCTCCAGGGTTTGCTTCTGGGCGGTGACGTTCTCGTCATGCCTCTGGAGCGCCTGAGCCAGGTTCCCCTCACGCGCCTCAAGCTCTTCGCGCTTGGTGGCGAGCTCGCCCTCCGCTTGCAGCCGCTGCTCGTCGCGCAGCAACACATCTGCCTCCTTGGAGGCCAGCTGCCGCTCGCGCTCGGCCAGGCTCTTGCGGTCCTCCTCCAGAGTCTCCTGCGCGGCCTGGTGGACGGAGAGGAGCTGGGACTCCAGCTGGGCCAGCTCGCGGCGTTTCTGCGCCAGCGAGCCCTCCATAGCTTCGCGCTCGGCCTTCACCTCAGCGAGGAGCTCGGCGGCGGCGTTGCGCTCGTCCTGGAGGGGAGCAAGGAGCTCATCTGCGTCGCGGATGGCCCCCTCGCGGATCTCCTTAGCGAAGCGGGCGGCCTCCTCACGTGTGGCCTGTAGCGCCTGATCCTCCCGGCGGCGGGCCTCAACCGCGGCGTGGAAGGACGACCACGCCTCCGCAAGCTCGTCGCGCTGCCGGGCGAGCTGCGCGTCCTCTAGAGCCAGATGCGCCTCCAGGCCCTCCAAGGACACCCTCACGAGGCGGAAGGCGACCTCGTGGTGCCCCGCGCTCCAGTCCCAGCCGCTAAGGACCAGGCCGCGGTGCGTGGAGGGCCCGGCCCCGGCGTCAAGCCTGGAGAACCTGGCCTCAGGGCGATCCTGGGGGCTAGGCTGCGCTCCGTCCCCCGCGGCGCCCGAGCTGGCCTCGCCGCCCTCGCCACCCTGGCGCGTCCCCTCCTGCGGCTCGCTCCCTGCGGCGGGGCGTGGCGGAGATGAAGGAGCTCCCCCTGCAGATGCGCCCGCGCCTGGCGGGCCCTGGGCCGTCTCGGCCTCCGGCTGCGCGGGAGGCGTGGTCGCGCAGGGTGGAGTAGCCTCGCGGGCCGTAGTTGGCTCACGCGGTGGAGTGGCCGCGCGAGGCGGGGTAGGGGCGCGAGGAGGGATAGCAACCCGCTCCTCCTGCGCCTCCACCACCATCGGCTCGGGGGGCGGCGCAGCTGCCCCCGCCTGAGGCGCTGCTGCCCCCGCTAGAGGCCCAGCTGCCTCCGCTTGAGGCATCTCTTCGGTTGGGCCTGTGGAGGCCGTCTCCACAGGCCTCGCGGCCTCCTCAGCCACGACCTCAGCCGTGGCTTTCTTCACCTCAGCTGCCTTGCGAAGCTTACGGCGCTTCACGGGCACAAGGTCACTGGCAAGCATCAGGGAAAGATCGTCAGGGATGGGTGAAGAAGAAAAGAACAAGAATCAAGCAACTAATAGCTAGAAGCGCTTACCCGGACTGCTTGGCGCCGGTGTCGACCCACGCCAAGCCTGGCGAGCGCCAGGAGGGCTTGGCCTTAGCACCTGACCCCTCCGGGGGCGCCTCGGCTTTCCTCTTGGGGGGGACGTCTGACGGCCTCGGCCCGGACCGGTCCACAGCCGCTTTGGAGCGGGGCTCGCACCGCCCTGGCGAGGCCTCCTCGTCAGAGGCCTCCTCCTCCTCCACATGGCGCGTGGGCACCACCACGAAGGCGTCGTCATCATCGCCTGACGAGATGTCGCAAATCTCGTCAGTAAAGGTCCCGGCCCTTGAAGAGGACTCCTCCCCTGCTGCGGCCTCCTCCTCGCCTCGCCCAACTCCTGAGGCAGAGGGCGACTCAGCTCCCTCCACCACCTGCACCACCGGCTCAGGCACCTCTTTCCCCGCCGGGCCCGACGGGGTGAACGAGGGCATCCCCTCTAGAATGGCCAGGCGCTCGGTCATGTTGTACTGGTGCAGAGGCCGGAGCGTGATAGGGAGCTCGTCCATGGCGGGCACCACCGGATTGATGAAGAGCGCGGACAAGACGTTGTCGACTGCGTCCTTGTCGTTGTCCTCACGGTGGAGCCGCATCTTGTCCTGGGGACCGGAGTACATCCACATGGGCGTCGCGTGCGCCTGAAGGGGAGCAATGCGGCGCGTCACGAAGTCCGCGACGATGATCTGCCCCGTGAGGCCCTCCTCCCGAAGGTAGCTCAGGCGGCCCATCAAGATTGCGTTTTGCGCGCCGCTGAAGGGGGCCTTGCCCCAGTTCGAGTTCTTCACGGGCGGCGCGTCAGGGACCTCGAGGAAGGCGCAGGGCTGCTCCACCCCGACAAAGAACCATCGCTGGCGGAAGTCGTCCACCTTCTTCGTCACCGACGTGATGGCCTTGCCCTCGCTCCACGACATGGGAATGTAAACACTCCCCATGCCATCCACGATGCGGAACGAGACGCATCCAGAGCGCTCATTCTTCGCCGTGCTCCGGAGCGCGTAGAAGCACCGGAAGAGGTCCACCGTGGGCTCCAGGCCCAAGTACGCCTCGCAGAGGTAGGCGAAGACGGCGAGGATGAGCACGGAGTTGGGGTGGAGGTGCAGCAGCTGGATCTGGTAAAAGGCCAGCACCGCCTCCAAGAATGGAGAGAACGGTGGCACCAGCCCCGCCGCAACGCAGTGCTGGAAGACAGGGAAAAACCCTCGCGGGCGCTTCCCGTGCGCCGCGGCCTTGAGCGCGGTAGCGCCGTGCTCGTTGGTCCGGTCCGCCACCAGGAAGCGGACCTTGGCGAGGGCCTTGTCGTTGACGCGCACCCCTAGCAATGCCGCGCCGTGCGCGACCTCAGCAGGCGCTGCCTGCGAAGAAGACCCCGCGGCCGCCTTGCCCTTGTTCTTGGCTGGACTCATCGTCGGAGAAGAGGCGTGAGCGGCGGCGGAAGAAGCTGGAGAAGAGAGGAGTTGAGCGCGCCGGAGGGCAGGAGCGGAGAGCTCGGAACAGAGAAGGCTTCTGCGAGAAGATTGGGAAGCAGTAACGGCTCCTCGCCTCGGCGTGCCGGCTTTATGTCTCGTCAAGGAGCAGTTACCGGGACGCGGTGGGACCCCCCCACGACGCACGCCCCAGATCGTGCGCGGCCGTTACTCATCTGAGTGACGCGTGGCTCGGGCCGGCCGGACACTTTGGGCCCACGACGCTCCGGCTGCGTCCATGGGCTCAGCCGCGCCCATCGCGGGCCCGGGGGCTACTGTCGGCCCAGTGAGGACCAGGGTGTGCAGAGCCCACTCCCCCCAGGCCTCGCACGCGACAGATTCGACAAAACGACTAAGGACCAAGCCACCGCTTGGAGAGACCCTCGAGAGGCAACTCCTCTTGAGGGCCTAACGAGGAAGCCAGGCCCTGAAGAGGACCCCGCGCTTCAAGAGACTCCCAAAGGCTCAACACGCCTGGAGAGAGGTCACCGGAAACCTCTCCACAGGCCACCACGGCCCTGCAGGACCCTTCGCGGCTAAGCAAGCGCTGCAGCCGCAGAGTGATGCAAGCTCCTCGGTTGCCATTCTGGTGGTAAAGGAGTCAACAAAGCTGCGCTGCCCGCGCCAGGACAGCCAGGACTTTCCTCTTTGGTGATAAAGCGGCTGGACGGCGCCACGCTCCAAGAAGATCGTCATCGTGGGCTCCACCATGACCACTGCAACTCCTGCAAGCCGTTCTGCCCGGTCTGCAACCTGTCGGCCACCGCGCCCAACTTTAGCATGAATGGACCGCGTTCATGGAGATTTCGGCAGCGGTGGACTCCCTCCCCTTCGCGTCACTGCCCAGTGGGAGCCCACCGTAAGCGCGCTGCGCAGGGAAGAGGCCCGAGGCGCCTATAAAAGGAGCAGGAGCTCCACCGTAGAGGGGGATCGGCTGATTGCTTCCTAGACCCGGGGAACCCTAGCCAAGCGCGTAGGATATGTAACATCCCAGAATGTTAATATATTTATTAATGCAAAAATGTGGGCCAACAAAAACTTTTCTCATAAAAATTTGTGTATGTTTAACTCTTGAGAATTGTTTGTTTGCATTGTTTGCAATATTGTTGAGTTCTACCTCTAATTGAAAAATAGAAAGAAAAGAAAACAAATAAAACAAATCACAAAAACAAAACACCATGTGACACATGTCACATTATTTTTCCAAATTAAGAAGTATAAATTTATTTTCACACCAAAATCAATGGAGTAATATTATAAACACTCCTAGTTAATTTTTCACAAACTATTCCCTTTCAAAAATTTAAATTCAAAAGCCCCAATTTCAAATTAGAAATTCATGATTGAGATATTTCAAAATATTTCAAAAAGACTTTGTAACACTCACCAATAATATACTTAGCCTAGACCCTAAGTTTGAACCCAAAAGGATTAAGAGAAATATGAAAAATTAAATAGCAAATTGCATACTGTTTTGGTTCAAACATTTCAGCAAACACCTTGTGATCACCCACCCTGTTCTTCCCAAACCGAAGCAACTCATGGATCAATCCAAGCTTTGGGTTGTGCATTGGACAAATTGGAGCCAGCCCTGCACTCCCCTCTTCACCACGACCTCGCTGCACGCCGGAGGGAGTCAAACGGTGGCCGGAGTCGCCGTGGAGGCGCCGGCGACAGCCACGGCAGCATGCACGTCGCCATGTCGCGCGGCAGCGGAGGTGGCAGCACCGTGCTCTCCCGTGCCAGGCCCCCCCTTCGCTCACCCTCGCCTCCTGGTCCCCTCTCGCACCCACAGCACGCCCAGCACCAGCCCGAGCACGCCGCGCCCGCGCCATGCCGCGCACGCCGTGCGCCGCCCAAGCCCGTCCACGGCAGGGCCAAGCGCCCGCACGCCCCCGAGCGCGCCACGCCTCCCCTCCTTGCCCACCTTGTTCCCCAGACAGCCCGCAGCGTAGCCGCACCCCTCCACCGGCCTACGGCGAGCACGCACGGCCGCGGGTGCCCTCTGCACCGCGTCCACCGTGCGCCGCCCGGCCACTATAAAGCCGCCCCCGTGTCCGGCATTTCTCCACACCACTCCACTGCTCTCCTCTCACCCTCTCCACTCTCTCGTGCGCCGCTTGACAGCCCAGGCCGAGGCAGCAAGGCCTCAGGCCACCGTGCCCTTCCTCGAGCTCGCCGTGCCCGAGGTAGGCGACGACCACGGCTAGGCCGTGCTGTTTCTCCCCGTCGCTCCCCTCTGCCCCTAACCTCTTCCCCTTGCACCCCGCACTCACCCGCCTCTTTTTCCCCTCTGGATCGTGCTCAGGAACGTCGTCAATCGCTCGCCGGAGTTGCAGTGCCGCCGCGGAGAAGGAGCTGCTCGTCACCGTCGCTCGGAGCCACGCCAGCAAGCTCCGCTCGCCCCAGGACCTTCCCCGACTCGCCGCCGTCGTTCTGCACCGTCTGCACGCCCTCCCGAGCCCCCTAGGTGAGCGCACCGTCCACCTCACCGTCGCCGGAGTCGCAGCGCCGCTCGGGTTTGGTCGCCGGCGACGCGAGCGCTCTAGACCGTTAGATCTCCATCCAACGTTAGCTTACCGGTTCGTGAAAAATTATTAAAACTCTGACATACGGGTCCCACGCGTCAGGTTTAAATGAACCGCGCGCGCGCTCTCTGGGTCGCTGACCAGTGGGTCCCCTCTGTCAGATTTTTCAACATTATCCGTTCTGGAGTATTAATTCGAATTCAAGTTTCATTTAAAAATCAGTACTGAACTCAAAATTAGAAAATCCATAACTTTAGATTTACAACTCCAAATTTAGCAAATCCAACTGTTCTGGAAAGCTTATGAAATTCCCTATCCAACTAAACTAGTTTCACTCCATTTGGATATATAATAAAAATACAATATTCAAAATACAGTAGCATGTTTAAATCCTAAACTTGTTTGTTTCTGATGCTCTGTTAATCCAAATAAGTTGAAACTAATTTTATTAGATCACATTTAACCATGGTTAGTCAATCCCAAAAGGGTTTAATTTTTAGATGAATATAATTTAAATAATAGCCAAAACCTTATTAATTAGCTTCTGAATTCAAAACAATGTGTAGGGAGTTTGGTAACTCCAAATGACTCAAATCCAATTGTGTCATCTTCTACACATCATTAGCTTTCTGTAGAATTTTAGTTTGTATTTTTGTGATCAACAGAACTCAAGCTATGCAATTAAACATGTGCATCAAGTTTCTGCCCTAATTAGGATATATTTGAATAAGGACATATTAAATTAAATTGAAAGCACATAGTGTTGTTTGATGTGTGAAATGGTTGATTAGGACCTCTAAGAGTGTATTGCTATAATGATTGATTGAATAGGCTAGTGATTGTTTGTATTTGATTGATTGTGTAATAGACGAGAACGCTGTCGGGTATATCGAGGAGGAGGGAACTGCTGAACCTGAAGACCAAGACCCAGACCACTTTGCCGAGCAAGGCAAGCTACTCTCTGAGCTTGCACATAACTTATGCATCTAGATTTACAAAGTCCTTTTTCAAAAGCAAAGGTTTACAAAAATCCTTTTTCAAAAGTATACCTGAGTTATTTTGCCACCCTATATAGAAATATATGCTAAAACTATAGGATGGGAAAACCAACATTGTTTTATTCAAAACTCCTTTGAAAACCTTGTGTGGATACAAAACACCAAGATGTGGTGTTGAAATAAAGAAGTGGAGAAAGATGGTTTTAAGAAAAGCACATTGGGTCCTAGTACTCAGTCAAGCAACCGATAATCTGTGCGACCACATTTACCCACATATGGGAAAGGGCTTAGTCATATAGCTTGCTCTTATTAGTATGGGACACTGCATCAACGGAGATGACTCCGTTATGCATGAGGGAATGGTTTGGTGACCTACCCCTGACCTGGGTCCTCGCTCAAACTCTATGAGTAGATAAGGAGGAGGATAGAAGGATGTCCCCTATACACCGCCAGATAAAACCTATGAGTCCTCACACTTAGATTCCGACGGGCTGGGTTAAGTGTCGATGGAAAGTATCATAGGGGCAGGATCCTATACTAGCATGAGCAAAGGACAGACTAGGATCGGTGACTCAACTTCGCATACCCCTGGTATGGCGAGACGTGGCAGACACGATGAGTTGTCGGATGGGTGTGGGAAAAGCGTGCTACCTCTGCAGAGGGTTCAAACTATTCGAATAGCCGAGTCCTCGGATATGGACAGTTGAAGGCCCTACTTTGACCATGTGCAAGTTTTTGAAAAGAATTGTGTTTTCAAAAGAAAGGAAGTTGGTGGAATGATTCATACACCTATGCCAACGGATTTGGTATGAGGTTGTTGGAGACTTGGTGCCATGATGGACCATGGTTAGCAAGAGGAGGAGTTTTGAAGAAACTAATACTCATGAGACACTAGGAATAGTTATAATCTTCCTACCTTCTTCAACAAAGATACAGGGATGTTCTAAATAAATAAAAATGTGAAACTAAAAATGAGACTAGTGCACTCATGTTGGAGTAGTTTGCGAGTACATTCCAATGTACTCATACTAGCTTGTCTCTGGCTATTGTCGTAGCCAGACTTGGAGGAGTATTACGCCCAGGAGGAATATGGCGACATCTACGCCAACTAAGGATCTTCTCAAGTCGACTGCCTGTCGGGTCATCGTTAGCTTTTGGATGTCTACTACGTTTAAGTTCCGCTGCTTATGTTGATTTGGCCCTAGAAGGCACCTGTGTAAGACTTGGTCTATATGACCTGTTATGTAAGACTTAATCCGGTATTGTAATGGATGTAAACTTTGGTATTCAGTTCGGATTATGTGCAACGACAGACTGATCACGGGATCGTTGTGTTAAGCATAATCGGGTATTTCGGACAGCTAGTCCGGGGTCCCCACAGACCTGGTATCAGAGCCATCTCGACTTTAGAAACCTTAGTTTAGCATGGTCGCTAGGTAGGAATTACAAAAGTTAAATTCTAAAAGGATGAAGGAATGAAGTATTTTCGAAAAGTGCTTATCTCTCATCCTCTCACTTCTGCAAACTTCTACCCTTACTAAATATTAAGTTTTCCCTTATAGATTAAACTTAAAATTTTGCTCACTTGCTGCCTCACTACATTTAAAATTTTGATACACTTGTCATCTCACTAACTTAAAAACTTGACTTAAAATTGTAGATGGCACTCCACTTCACCGAGTTTGTTCAGCTCGAGAAGGACGGCACGTTGATGTTCGAGAAGGACCTGTTCGAGTTGACCAAGCTGTTAGGTCGTCCCACTCCTGAGTTTAAGGGAGCCCAGGTGGACACTCCCGGCAACGGGAACCTGTCTTGGTTGGTCGAGGCATCTGTTCGCGGGAACATCAAGTCCCCCGGATCCAGGACACTCATCTTTACCACCATGGACGTCCACTGGGACGACGGACTGTGTCGTTCCATGGAGCGGATGCTATCCCGGCTTTGTGAGGAGCACAAGGCGGAGTTGGTGAACTCTCGTTTCCAGTTCTACGGGAGACGCACTGTCGACGGACACCCTATTCAGTCCCCTCTACACCCGACGTTCGGAGAGTATATCTTGGACATGGAGATTATGCTCTTTCGCACCCAGGAGGACTTGAGGTGCGCCAGACTTCGGTCTCACTTTGAGCGCCTCTCGCTCAAGGAGAGTCGCGAGAGTGAGGCAAAGCTGAAGGAGGAGAAGGTCGCTCTTCTTAAGAAGAGGACCCAGATGAGGAAGACCATAGCGAAGCTCCGCAAGCAGGTGGCAGAGCAGGATGAGCTGATCGAGGATCTGGAGCTCCGTACTGATGAAATGGAGGAGGAGGGCGAGGATCTCCGCAAGGAGAACAACGCTTTCCTCAGTGACGATGACGACTATCTGGAGGAGATGGACTATGAGCAGGAGGATGACGAGGAGGAAGACCCAGAGGAGCCACCCTACCAGTCCGACGCTGACGTATCCGAGCCTGAGGTTCCACCTCAGTAGGCGAGTGACTTGAGTACTACCGCAGGATTAGGTCGACCCCCTATCGCTAAACTAGTAGGAGTAGTAGTTCTTTTGGAGAACTTGTACCATGTGCCTTAGCTAAAAAGCAAGGATGTAAGCTTGATGTGATGAACCCTTTGATGTGATGCTTGTGCTATGTCAGTGTGCTAGTCTTGTTAGTCTATGAAAAGTATTTTTCACATAATCCTTAAGTAATTCACCACTATGCGAAACCAACCTTTCTCCCCTTAGTCAGACTTTTTTGTCTTGCCCTTATACCCGGTGTTCTTCAGGATGGTGGACACCCGTCGCTCCAACCCGGATGGAGGACCACCACCCCCACCGGAACCAACCACCGCCCAACTTCTTGCGCTTATCATGGAGGAACGCCAAGCTGCTCGGGCAGAGCGTCAAGCTCATATCGCTGCCCTGCAGCAGATCGCTGCCGCACACAACAACAACAACAACAACAACAACCACCACAATGGCAACGGCAATGGTGAAGGAAATCAGCGATCCACTTTGAGTGACTTTCAGAAGACTAACCCACCCACCTATTCCAAGGGACTTCACCCACTAGAGGCCGATGATTGGCTTCGCACCATCAACAACAACCTAGAAATTGCTGCCGTAGGAGAACCTGAGAAGGTGCTTTATGCAACCCACTACCTTGCTGGACCTGCACGGTCTTGGTGGGAAGCTACCAAGGCTCTCCAGCAAGCCGGTCATGCTATCGGCTGGGCAGAGTTTCAGGAGAAGTTCCGCAAGAAGCACATACCCGGCGGACTTATTGAGAGGAAGAAGGACGAATTCCGCAGGCTGCGGCAGGGAAGCAAGGATGTGGTCGGATACCTGGATGAGTTTACGGACTTATCCCGGTACGCTCCTGATGATACTGACACCGAGAGGAAAAGGATGGAGCGTTTCATGGATGGGCTCCATGATGAACTGCAGTGTGCCCTGGTGATCCACGACTTCCTGGACCTGGAGTCGCTGGTGGACAAGGCTATTCAATTGGAGACCAAACGTAAAACTATGTTCGAGAGTCGCAAGAGAAGGATGATGGCCAAGGAAGGTTCGAGCAGTCAGAAGCCTCGTACCTTTCCACCAACCCCGAAACCAGCTTATCGACCACCACAACCTACACGCCCCAATTTCCCTACTCGTCCCAACAACCCAAACCCAAACACCCCCAGCAACCCAAACAGCTTCAACCGCCCCAACAACCCTACTCGCCCCGGAGGAAACCCCAACAACTTCAACCGCAACGCCAATGTTGTCTGCTTTGACTGTGGCACTAAGGGCCACTACTCCAGAGAATGCCCCAATCCCAAGAAGAATGGTCCGCGCCCCGATACAACAACACCGAACAATGGCCAAGGCCGTAATGGGAACGGCAAGAACCCCGCACCTCGCGGGAATACTGCTGTTGCCAAGGGACGTCTGCACCACATCAATGCAGAAGAAGCCATGGAAGCGCCGGATGTTGTGCTGGGTACGTTCCTTGTCAACTCAGTACCCGCAACTGTTCTGTTTGATTCCGGTGCTACCCATTCTTTTGTTACCCAAGAATTTGTTGCTAAGAGAGGTTTAGTCGGAAACCTCCTACCCAAACCCATGGTCATCCAAATCCCAGAATCCACCATAGATACCAAGTCGTATTGCCCGGACATTTCCCTAGAAATTAAGGGGGAAAAGTTCCTAGTCGACTTAATCATTTTAGGAACCCAAGGTATAGATGTTATACTGGGTATGAATTGGCTAGCCAAGTACCGTGGTCAAATTGACTGCGCCAGAAGAGCTGTAACCCTCACCACCGACAAAGGAGTAGAAGTGAAGTATGTGTCAGAAACCAGTCGACCCCGACCAGGATGCCATGAGAGCATAGCCAGACCCACCCTAGATGAGATCCGTGTTGTTCACCTGTTCCGAGATGTTTTCCCTGAAGAATTGCCTGGTATGCCGCCAGACCGGGATATTGAGTTCATCATTGAACTTATCCCCGGAACAGCTCCTATATCCCAGAGGCCTTATCGGATGAATCCGGAAGAACTGGTTGAGTTGAAGAAGCAGTTAGCAGATATGCTCAGCAAGGGACTTATTCGCCCAAGTGCTTCACCCTGGGGATCACCCATTATTTTTGTAGATAAGAGGGACGGTACCACACGCCTGTGTGTGGATTATCGCAAGTTAAATGATGTGACCATTAAGAACAAGTATCCCCTTCCAAAGATCGAGGATTTGTTCGATCAAATGAACGGAGCCCGAGTCTTTTCCAAAATCGACCTTCGGTCAGGATATCATCAGTTAAAAATCCGAGAGACAGACATTCCCAAGACTGCCTTCACCACCCGCTACGGTTTATTTGAATACACCGTAATGTCCTTTGGTCTGACCAATGCCCCAGCCTATTTCATGAATCTCATGAACAAGATCTTCATGGAGTACCTTGACAAGTTCGTGGTAGTTTTCCTCGATGACATCCTTATTTACTCCAAAACCGAAGAAGAGCATGCTGAACATCTGCGTCTAGTTTTAGCAACCCTCCGAGAACACCAGTTGTATGCCAAGTTTAGCAAGTGTGAGTTTTGGCTCAGTGAAGTAGCATTTCTCGGACATGTTGTGTCCGCGGGAGGAATTTCTGTTGACCCAGAGAAGATCCAAGCCATTGTGAACTGGGAAGCCCCAACTAGTGTGACTGAAATCCGAAGCTTTCTCGGATTAGCGGGTTACTACCGCAAATTCGTTGAAGGATTCTCCAGTTTAGCCAAACCCCTGACCCAACTGTTGAAGAAGGACAAGAAGTTTGAATGGACTCAGAAGTGTGAAGAGAGTTTCCAGGAATTAAAGAAGAGGTTGACCTCCACCCCTGTCCTAATTATGCCAGACGTCACCAAGAGTTTCGACGTGTATTGCGATGCATCACGCCTCGGACTTGGTTGCGTTCTGATGCAAGAAGGCAAGGTGGTATCGTATCTGTCTCGGCAGTTGCGACCACATGAAGAGAATTACCCAACCCATGACCTGGAGTTAGCCGCTGTTGTTCTTGCTCTGAAAACATGGCGCTCCTATCTTGCGGGACATCGTTGCGAGATCTATACGGATCACAAGAGCTTGAAGTATATCTTCACCCAGAAGGAGTTAAACCTGCGACAGAGAAGGTGGATGGAATTAATCAAGGATTGTGATATTGGTATCCATTACCACCCAGGGAAGGCTAATGTAGTTGCCGATGCCCTTAGTCGCAAACCCTGCACCCTGAATGCCCTGATCCAAGCAGAACAACCAGCCCTGTTCAGAGAGTTCAAAGATTTTGGACTAGAGCTTGTTAGCCATGGATATCTTGCCAACTTAGAGTTAACCCCAACCTTGATGAACCAAATCAAGGAAGCCCAGAAAGGTCATGAGAGTATAGAAGGAATCAAGAAGAAGATTTCTCTCGGTAAAGCACCTGGTTTTACCGAAGATGCTGAAGGAGTGCTGAGATACCAGGATCGTATCTGTGTCCCCAGCATCACGGAGCTTAAAGAGTTAATCCTGAAGGAAGCCCACGAGACCCCCTATTCGATCCACCCTGGCGGAACCAAAATGTACCAAGACCTTCGTGAGAAATTTTGGTGGCACGGAATGAAGCGAGAGATTGGTGTTTTTGTAGCCAAGTGTGATATCTGTCAGCGAGTCAAGGCTGAACACCAGCGACCCGCTGGATTGCTTCAACCCTTGAAAATTCCCGAGTGGAAGTGGGATGAGATTGGAATGGATTTTATCACTGGACTTCCAAGATCCAACAGAGGCCATGACTCAATTTGGGTCATCGTTGATAGACTGACCAAGGTTGCCCATTTCATTCCCGTCCATACCACCTATCGGGGAAATCAGTTAGCAGACCTGTATATTTCCAGAATAGTAAGCCTGCATGGTGTGCCTAAGAGGATTGTATCGGATAGAGGCACCCAATTCACCTCAAGGTTCTGGAAAGCCTTACACGAAGCCCTCGGAACCAAGTTAGCATTTAGCACAGCGTATCACCCCCAGACCGATGGCCAAACTGAACGAGTGAACCAGATATTAGAGGACATGCTTCGCGCATGTGTCCTAGCCTATGGATCCAAATGGGAAGATTGCCTTCCATTTGCAGAGTTCTCATACAACAATAGCCACCAGTCTAGTCTGCAAATGGCCCCCTTTGAAGCCCTTTACGGCAAGAAGTGTCGTACACCCCTGAATTGGTCCGACACCGGAGAAGGCAAATTGTTTGGACCAGACACCCTCCGTGAGGCCGAGGAACAAGTTCAACTTATCCGTGAGCGTCTCAAAACTGCCCAGTCCCGTCAGAAGAGCTACGCTGACAACCGACGACGTGATGTCACCTTCAATATCGGAGATTATGTCTATCTCCGAGTAACACCCCTTAAAGGAATGCAGCGTTTCCATGTCAAAGGAAAGCTAGCGCCAAGATATATTGGACCCTTCAAGATCCTTGCCCTTCGAGGAGAGGTGTCTTATCAACTGGACCCTTCAAGATATCCCAGAATGTTAATATATTTATTAATGCAAAAATGTGGGCCAACAAAAACTTTTCTCATAAAAATTTGTGTATGTTTAACTCTTGAGAATTGTTTGTTTGCATTGTTTGCAATATTGTTGAGTTCTACCTCTAATTGAAAAATAGAAAGAAAAGAAAACAAATAAAACAAATCACAAAAACAAAACACCATGTGACACATGTCACATTATTTTTCCAAATTAAGAAGTATAAATTTATTTTCACACCAAAATCAATGGAGTAATATTATAAACACTCCTAGTTAATTTTTCACAAACTATTCCCTTTCAAAAATTTAAATTCAAAAGCCCCAATTTCAAATTAGAAATTCATGATTGAGATATTTCAAAATATTTCAAAAAGACTTTGTAACACTCACCAATAATATACTTAGCCTAGACCCTAAGTTTGAACCCAAAAGGATTAAGAGAAATATGAAAAATTAAATAGCAAATTGCATACTGTTTTGGTTCAAACATTTCAGCAAACACCTTGTGATCACCCACCCTGTTCTTCCCAAACCGAAGCAACTCATGGATCAATCCAAGCTTTGGGTTGTGCATTGGACAAATTGGAGCCAGCCCTGCACTCCCCTCTTCACCACGACCTCGCTGCACGCCGGAGGGAGTCAAACGGTGGCCGGAGTCGCCGTGGAGGCGCCGGCGACAGCCACGGCAGCATGCACGTCGCCATGTCGCGCGGCAGCGGAGGTGGCAGCACCGTGCTCTCCCGTGCCAGGCCCCCCCTTCGCTCACCCTCGCCTCCTGGTCCCCTCTCGCACCCACAGCACGCCCAGCACCAGCCCGAGCACGCCGCGCCCGCGCCATGCCGCGCACGCCGTGCGCCGCCCAAGCCCGTCCACGGCAGGGCCAAGCGCCCGCACGCCCCCGAGCGCGCCACGCCTCCCCTCCTTGCCCACCTTGTTCCCCAGACAGCCCGCAGCGTAGCCGCACCCCTCCACCGGCCTACGGCGAGCACGCACGGCCGCGGGTGCCCTCTGCACCGCGTCCACCGTGCGCCGCCCGGCCACTATAAAGCCGCCCCCGTGTCCGGCATTTCTCCACACCACTCCACTGCTCTCCTCTCACCCTCTCCACTCTCTCGTGCGCCGCTTGACAGCCCAGGCCGAGGCAGCAAGGCCTCAGGCCACCGTGCCCTTCCTCGAGCTCGCCGTGCCCGAGGTAGGCGACGACCACGGCTAGGCCGTGCTGTTTCTCCCCGTCGCTCCCCTCTGCCCCTAACCTCTTCCCCTTGCACCCCGCACTCACCCGCCTCTTTTTCCCCTCTGGATCGTGCTCAGGAACGTCGTCAATCGCTCGCCGGAGTTGCAGTGCCGCCGCGGAGAAGGAGCTGCTCGTCACCGTCGCTCGGAGCCACGCCAGCAAGCTCCGCTCGCCCCAGGACCTTCCCCGACTCGCCGCCGTCGTTCTGCACCGTCTGCACGCCCTCCCGAGCCCCCTAGGTGAGCGCACCGTCCACCTCACCGTCGCCGGAGTCGCAGCGCCGCTCGGGTTTGGTCGCCGGCGACGCGAGCGCTCTAGACCGTTAGATCTCCATCCAACGTTAGCTTACCGGTTCGTGAAAAATTATTAAAACTCTGACATACGGGTCCCACGCGTCAGGTTTAAATGAACCGCGCGCGCGCTCTCTGGGTCGCTGACCAGTGGGTCCCCTCTGTCAGATTTTTCAACATTATCCGTTCTGGAGTATTAATTCGAATTCAAGTTTCATTTAAAAATCAGTACTGAACTCAAAATTAGAAAATCCATAACTTTAGATTTACAACTCCAAATTTAGCAAATCCAACTGTTCTGGAAAGCTTATGAAATTCCCTATCCAACTAAACTAGTTTCACTCCATTTGGATATATAATAAAAATACAATATTCAAAATACAGTAGCATGTTTAAATCCTAAACTTGTTTGTTTCTGATGCTCTGTTAATCCAAATTAGTTGAAACTAATTTTATTAGATCACATTTAACCATGGTTAGTCAATCCCAAAAGGGTTTAATTTTTAGATGAATATAATTTAAATAATAGCCAAAACCTTATTAATTAGCTTCTGAATTCAAAACAATGTGTAGGGAGTTTGGTAACTCCAAATGACTCAAATCCAATTGTGTCATCTTCTACATATCATTAGCTTTCTGTAGAATTTTAGTTTGTATTTTTGTGATCAACAGAACTCAAGCTATGCAATTAAACATGTGCATCAAGTTTCTGCCCTAATTAGGATATATTTGAATAAGGACATATTAAATTAAATTGAAAGCACATAGTGTTGTTTGATGTGTGAAATGGTTGATTAGGACCTCTAAGAGTGTATTGCTATAATGATTGATTGAATAGGCTAGTGATTGTTTGTATTTGATTGATTGTGTAATAGACGAGAACGCTGTCGGGTATATCGAGGAGGAGGGAACTGCTGAACCTGAAGACCAAGACCCAGACCACTTTGCCGAGCAAGGCAAGCTACTCTCTGAGCTTGCACATAACTTATGCATCTAGATTTACAAAGTCCTTTTTCAAAAGCAAAGGTTTACAAAAATCCTTTTTCAAAAGTATACCTGAGTTATTTTGCCACCCTATATAGAAATATATGCTAAAACTATAGGATGGGAAAACCAACATTGTTTTATTCAAAACTCCTTTGAAAACCTTGTGTGGATACAAAACACCAAGATGTGGTGTTGAAATAAAGAAGTGGAGAAAGATGGTTTTAAGAAAAGCACATTGGGTCCTAGTACTCAGTCAAGCAACCGATAATCTGTGCGACCACATTTACCCACATATGGGAAAGGGCTTAGTCATATAGCTTGCTCTTATTAGTATGGGACACTGCATCAACGGAGATGACTCCGTTATGCATGAGGGAATGGTTTGGTGACCTACCCCTGACCTGGGTCCTCGCTCAAACTCTATGAGTAGATAAGGAGGAGGATAGAAGGATGTCCCCTATACACCGCCAGATAAAACCTATGAGTCCTCACACTTAGATTCCGACGGGCTGGGTTAAGTGTCGATGGAAAGTATCATAGGGGCAGGATCCTATACTAGCATGAGCAAAGGACAGACTAGGATCGGTGACTCAACTTCGCATACCCCTGGTATGGCGAGACGTGGCAGACACGATGAGTTGTCGGATGGGTGTGGGAAAAGCGTGCTACCTCTGCAGAGGGTTCAAACTATTCGAATAGCCGAGTCCTCGGATATGGACAGTTGAAGGCCCTACTTTGACCATGTGCAAGTTTTTGAAAAGAATTGTGTTTTCAAAAGAAAGGAAGTTGGTGGAATGATTCATACACCTATGCCAACGGATTTGGTATGAGGTTGTTGGAGACTTGGTGCCATGATGGACCATGGTTAGCAAGAGGAGGAGTTTTGAAGAAACTAATACTCATGAGACACTAGGAATAGTTATAATCTTCCTACCTTCTTCAACAAAGATACAGGGATGTTCTAAATAAATAAAAATGTGAAACTAAAAATGAGACTAGTGCACTCATGTTGGAGTAGTTTGCGAGTACATTCCAATGTACTCATACTAGCTTGTCTCTGGCTATTGTCGTAGCCAGACTTGGAGGAGTATTACGCCCAGGAGGAATATGGCGACATCTACGCCAACTAAGGATCTTCTCAAGTCGACTGCCTGTCGGGTCATCGTTAGCTTTTGGATGTCTACTACGTTTAAGTTCCGCTGCTTATGTTGATTTGGCCCTAGAAGGCACCTGTGTAAGACTTGGTCTATATGACCTGTTATGTAAGACTTAATCCGGTATTGTAATGGATGTAAACTTTGGTATTCAGTTCGGATTATGTGCAACGACAGACTGATCACGGGATCGTTGTGTTAAGCATAATCGGGTATTTCGGACAGCTAGTCCGGGGTCCCCACAGGATAGCCTACTGCTGGAGGAGGAAGACGACCATTGTGTCCCTCTCCAAGCACCAAACTGCCTCAAGAGAGCCCTCGGCAAGCTCATTGTCCTGTAACTTCCACAGTGCAATACAGACAAGCAGGAGTAGCGGTGTTACCTCCTTCTGAGGGCCGTGAACCTGGGTACGGGCCGGCGTCCATCTCTGTCGTGATTGTCCCTCTCCAGGCCCGGCGAGCACCGTCGTCGTGCCTCTCGAGGGTTGTTTGACCTCCGCGTTCAATCCCCCTTCGAACTACTCTTCAGGGAGTGACTATCCCTGTTCCGTGGGAGTCACTCTCCGACAATGACTGACGTGGGCATACCCTCCGGGCACCCCACGATTGGTATACCTGGTGCAGACCAGACGAAGGCCCATCGAGTGGCCCAATGAAGACCAAGAAGCAGTTAAGGAAATAACTTGAATAACAAGACAAGGACTCCTATTCGTAGTCAACTAGGATTCTCATGTAAACCCCCTGGCTGCATATATAAAGACATGGAGGGGTAGACAAACAGACAGGCCACAACATCATAGAAGATAGACACAATTAGACATAGCCTATACGGCATAGCATAGAGAGATCGCCTCTCACCACATCGCCCTTACGGCCACCATGTAACCTCATATATCATCATAATCAGACAGGCAGGAGTAGGTCTTTACCTCGCAATGAGGGGCCGAACCTAGGTAAATCCTTGCTTGTCAGCCGTCCGGAACTACCAGAACGCACATCTTCTCTCTCAAAATCTACCTAGGGTACTCGACTCTAGGATTGCCGTGGGCACACCACGTCAATTGGCGCCGTCTGTGGGAAGAACGCGTGCTGGATCGCGGTTTCGGCGGCTCCACCATCTTCATCGACAAATTTTCATAGGCAAAAGCGACCAGATCGCATCTAGCGACGGCGTTCCGTACATAGTAGATCCAATCAACATCACATTGCAGGCGATGCGACCAAATCCATCATCAACGAAGCAGCCGACAAACTTCATCGGGTGACGGCGGCGGCCTGCGCATAGCTACACACGATCCAATCTAGCGGCGATGTTCCACTCAAAGCGTGATCCAATCTCATGGCTTGCTGCTCGGCGGATCAAGATCTTCACAGACGTCAACGTGTGCGGCGACTACGTTGCTTCTCCTCCCATCCATCAGCCATCGATTGCGTGGGTGCAGCCCGACGTGAATCGTCACAGCAGCTACGCGCGTGCAACGCCGAAGTCTAGCTACAGCAAGGCACATGCAACGCATATGCATGGGCTGAGCATATCTTTTTTCTTCTTCTGATCTTCGTCTTACTCCATCTATTGTTATATTGATGATTATCCTGTACTTCTAATCGTTTCATCTTCTTACATGTACGATGAGAACAAAGTTGCAAGTGCGGCCAGCCGGTCAAGATCTTCAAGATTGATTGATTCTTGTCGTGTGGGCGTAGGAATTCGATTCGGGTTCCAAGTCAGATTTGTGGGCAGCATATGATGGAAGCAAAACCAACATCGGGAGCTCCGAGGAAATCAGAACCTTGGTACTCCTTTGACCGACACACGTACCAAGGAGAAGAAAATTTGGAGCGAGTCGCACTCGCGTACATAGAAGGAAGTGGATCGTGTGCATCACTCATGTGGAGAAAATACATCCATGTGAGGCACGGTTTCCAAGGTTGTCAGAAAAAGAAAAGAAAAAAGGGAAAAGAAAGAAGAAAAGAAGAGAGCTAACAGCTAGCACTTTGTCCGCTCGGCGATATCCACTTGCCGACATCGCGACTGCAGACAAAATTCAACACCACGACTGGGATCACAACGGCAACGATCAGCGTTGCCGAAGCGGCACATCGGCTTGGACCACGCACACCCGACATACTGGCGACGGACAGCTGGCGACTGACAGCGGCGGCACATGGTGTGCCGACACTGCGCATCTTCGTCAGCAGCCCAACAAACCGCCATCAACGGGGAAACAGGCATACCTCAAGCTCGGGGGTTTTCGATCAAATCATCAACAACAAGAGCGCGACAGCCCGCTTCAACCTCGACTACCTTCGACTTCTGACCATCGCAGTCATCATCACCATCGACTACAATCTCACTCGGAAAAATTTCGACACCCGCGCCTGATGCACCGGCGCGGTGTTGTTGGGAAACCCCAAGAGGAAGGTACGAAGTAGTGCAGCAGCAAATTTCCCTCCGTTGTGAAACCAAGGTTTATCGAACCAGTAGGAAACTAGAGATCTCCCGGAGGTTGTTGGTGGCGGAATATGGCACGGCGCAACACCAGGGATTCCGGCACTGACGTGGAACCTGCACACAACACAACCAAGATACTTTGCCCCAACTTAACAGTGAGGTTGTCAATCTCAATGGCTTGCTGTAACAAAGGATTAAACGTATGTGTGGAAGATGATGTTTGTTTGCAGAGAATGAAAGTAACAGGATTGCAGTAGGATTTTTTATCAGTTTGAGGAAAAAGGACCGGGGTCCACAGTTCACTAGTGGTGTCTCTCCATAAATAATAATAGCATACATGCGGGTAAACAAATTACAGCTGGGCAATTGACAGAATAAAGAAGTGCATAATGATGCATATACTATAGTTATGATGGCTAGTGTGATATTCATTTGGGCATTAAAACAATATACATAGACCGTTCCAACCGCATCTATGACTAATAATCCACCTTCCGGTTAGCGTCCGCACCCCTTTCAGTATTAAGTTGCAAGCAACAGATAATTGGATTAGGCAATGTGTGTAATGTAAGTAATACAAATACCCTTAGATAAAGTACCACTGTTTTATCCCTAGTAGCAACAGTACATCTACAACCTTAGAGCTAGCTGTCACCACCCCAGATTAAATAGAGTCACAAGCATCTACTTTGCCAGAGCATCTACTAGCAACGGAGAGCATGCAAGATCATAAACAACGCACTCACAAGATATATTATGAAGCAATAACATAGTACTCAATATTCATCGGATCCCAGCAAACACAACATGTAGTATTACATAAAGATGATCTTGATCATGTTAGGCAGCTCACAAGATCTAAACATGGTAGCACAAGAGGAGAAGACAACCATCTAGCTACTGCTATGGACCCGTAGTCCAAGGATGAACTACTCACGCATCAGTCCGGAGGCGGGCATGGTGATGTAGAGCCCTCCGGTGATGATTCCCCTCTCCGGCAGGGTGCCGGGAGGAGCTTCTGAACCCTCCCGATCTAGGGTTGACGACGGCGGCGGCTCTGGACTTCGTGGAGGAAAAAGGTGCGTCTCCTAGGTCTTAGATATTCGAGGGGTATAAGTAGGCGAAAGGGCGAAGGCGGCGGGGCCTCGAGGGCCCCACACCCTGTGCTCGCGCGGCCAAGGGGGGAGCCGCGCCGGGAGCGGGTGTGGGCCCCTCGGGGTCCACCTCCGTGTCCTCTTCGGTGTTCTGGAACCTCCCGGGGAAAATAAGCACTTTGACGTTTCGTTTGTCCAATTCTGAGAATATTTCCTTAACAACTTTTCTGAAACCAAAAACAGCAGAAAACAGGCAACTGGCACTGTGGCATCTTGTTAATAGGTTAGTCCCAGAAAATGCATAAAATGATATAAAAGTGTATATTAAACATGTAGCAAGTGGTATAATATAAGCATGGAACATAAGAAATTATAGATACATTTGAGACGTATGAAGCATCCCCAAGCTTAGTTCTACTCGTCCCGAGTAGGTAAAACGATAACAAGAATAATTTCTGAAGTGACATGCTTCACACAATCTTGATCATATAATAATGTAAGGCTCATGTTATGAATGAAGTGATTCAAAGCAATGGTTTATAGTTTGCTAACAAATAGACAAGGAGTAAACAACTACATCATATAAGCAAAAACTTTTCATGGATAGTAATTTCAAACAAGCATCAAAATGATTCACATGAAAGTTAAATCATAAAGCAATAGTCTCTAAGCAAAAGAGCATTGAAGCAACACAAAGGAAGATATAAGTTTAAGCATTGGCTTTCAACTTGTAACATGTATATCATATAGATAGTTGTCAACACAAAGGAATATAACAAATGCAATAAGTAAGCATATAAGAATTGTTGCACACGGTTGACACAAGTGTTTGCTTCTAAGACAGAAAGAAGTGGGTAAACTGACTCAACATAAAGTAAAAGAAGGGCCCTTCGCAGAGGGAAGCAGGGATACAAACATGTGCTAGAGCTTTTTAGTTTTATAGGTTTCTGAAATCATATAGAGAGCATAAAAGTAAGTTTTGAGAGGTGTTTGTTGTTGTCAACGAATGGTAATGGGCACTCTACCCCCCTTGTCAACTAGACTTTCAAGAGCGGCTCCCATTGAAGTACGTTATTTCTACCAGCAAGGTAGATCATCCCTCTTATCTCTTTTGTTTACACATATAGTTAAAAATTGTTGTCATTGCTTGACTGATTAGATCAGGGCAAAAATGTGAAGAGATTGATGCGGTTAAAGTTGTAATTAATTGGGACTGGGCACCCCATTTGCCAGCACTTTTTGCAAAGTTAATGGATAAGCGGATGATGCCACTAGTCCGTTTGTGAAAGTCTGTCTAAAAGCAAATGACAAGGTTGATATCCGTAACACCACATACTTCCTCATGAGCTAATAAACATTGACACAAATAAGAGATAGTATGTTTTGAATAATAAAAGGTAGCACACGAAGTATTTGCTTGGAATGGCAGGAAATAACATGTAGTAGGTAGGTATGGTGGACACAAATGGCATGGGTTTTGGCTCAAGGTTTTGGATGCACGAGAAGCATTCCCTCTCAGTACAAGGCTTTGGCTAGCAAGGTTATTTGAAACAAACACAAGTATAAACTATGACAACAAGACGTATATAAAAACATATTGCAAGTATTATAAAACTCTATATTGTCTTCCTTGTTGTTCAAACACCTTTACTAGAAAATATCTAGACCTTAGAGATACCAAACATGCAAACCAAATTTCAACAAGCTTTACGGTAGTTCTTCATTAATAGGTTTTAACTACATGATGTAAAAGCTTAAACATGATCTACTTGAGAGCTCAAAACAATTGCCAAGCACCACAACATACAAGATAACAATTCATAAGAGCATGTATATCTTTTTCATTATACCATCTACCACATTCAGCATTTTCTGTTTCCAACCAAACACCAATCAACTTATTTAAAGATAAACTCTCCAAGTATATAACAATGAGATATGAGAGTATAACATAAGAAAAACTAACAGCTCCAACAAGAGATGCATGAAAAACAAGAGCTGAAAGTATTGAAATAACATAGAAGAATACTCAACAAATATAAGTGAAGAATGTGAGTATTCATAAGAAAAAGCGGAGCGTGTCTCTCCCACAAAGGAATGCTAGGATCCATTTTATTCAGAGAAAGAAAATAACAAAAACAAAAACAAACAGACACTTCAAGTAAAGCACATAATATGTGTCGGAATTAAAATATAGTTTCACTAGAGATGACCTGATAGTTTGTTGATTAAGAAGGGGATGCCTTGGGCATCCCCAAGCTTTGACGCTTGAGTCTTCTTGAAATATGCTTGGGTGACCCACGGGGGCATCCCCAAGCTTTGGCTCTTTCATCTTCTTGATCACATCATATCATCCTTCTCTCTTGATCCTTGAAAACTTCCTCCACACCAAACTCAAAGTAAACTTCATTAGAGGGTTAGTGCACAAAAAATTCTTATATTCTGCATGAACACAATTTCTACCAATGCTACTGGACATTAGCTACAGGCACTAATACTTTATGGAACAAAAAGATCCATTCAAAATAGTAAAAGAGGCATTGCAAAATAAATGGCAGAATCTGTCAAAAACAGAACAGTCCCTAAAGACGAATTTTTTCGAGGCACTTAACTTGCTCAAATCAGAAAACTCAAAACTAATGAAAGTTGCATATATATCTGAGGATTACGCACAAACAATCCCAGGTCCATCCGATTTTTCTGTAAAGAGTTATGAATTTAACGGTGGACAGCAGAAAACAGTTTCAGCACAGCAATCCAAATTTAGCATCAACTTTCTACTAGAGGCTTAACTTGACACAACAATGCAATAAAGTAAAAATACAAAGGAATTGCTACAGAGGTAGACATCTTCCTTGACTCAATAAAATAAAATAACAGAAATAAAAAGTGGGTTGTCTCACATAAGCGCTTTTCTTTAACGCCTCTCAGCTAGGCACAGAAAGTGATATTCAAGTATTATCCAAATCAAGAATAGAAATCCTCTCAACTATGCATTGTATTTTATCTATATAAGGTACAGAGGTTCCTTTTTCATTACCTTTGGGTTTACTACATTCATCAAATGGGTTTTGAGAAACAATCCAATCAAAATTTTCTTCCAAGGCTTCATGCATAGCTACAAGTTTAATAGGTATTGGCACTTTAATGTCCTCCACTTAGTAGGTTCAGTTTTACCTAATTTTTTAAGTGCATTAATAACATCTACACATGAGCCTAGCATATCAAAACGATCAAAGACTTTCCTAGCTTCTATAGCAACATCACCAAATTCACTAAGCAAGGTTTCCATAATAAAATCTTTCTTTCGGCATTTTTAACATCATGAAGATTAAGAAACATTTGTTGTATTATAGGATGTAGGTTAACGAACCTAGCCTCTAGCATGTGAACTAAATAAGCTGTAGCAGTTTCATAATTAGGAGCAAGTTCTGCTATGGATTTCTCCCTAAGATCCTTATGCTTACTAACATGATTAAAGAATTCTTCAATATTCTCCTTTTCAATTATAGAACCACTACCTACTGACAGGTCTGCCAGGGTGTACTTAGGAAGCAACATTATAGCAAAAGTAAAACTAAAACCGAAATAACAATAATATGCAAACCGAAATAAAAATAGTAATGCAAGTAACTATTTTTTTTTGTATTTTTGATATTAAGCATACAAGACAATAATATAAAGTAAATAAATTGCAAGTAACTAATTTTTTTGTATTTTTGATATTAAGCAAACAAGACAATAATAAAAATAAACTAAGCAAGACAATAACAAAATAAAAAGATTGGATGTGAGAGACTCCGCTCGTAGAAGAACTCTTGTTTCCTCGGCAACGACGCCAGAAAAGAGCTGGCGTCGAAGAGGAAGCTAAACTTTGCTGAACAGAAGAACCCTTATTTCCCCGGCAACGGCGCCAGAAAAGAGCTTGATGCACCGGCGCGGTGTTGTTGGGAAACCCCAAGAGGAAGGTATGAAGTAGTGCAGCAGCAAATTTCCCTCAGTTGTGAAACCAAGGTTTATCGAACCAGTAGGAAACTAGAGATCTCCCGGAGGTTGTTGGTGGCGGAATATGGCACGGCGCAACACCAAGGATTCCGGCACTGACGTGGAACCTGCACACAACACAACCAAGATACTTTGCCCCAACTTAACAGTGAGGTTGTCAATCTCACTGGCTTGCTATAACAAAGGATTAAACGTATGTGTGGAAGATGATGTTTGTTTGCAGAGAATGAAAGTAACAAGATTGCAGTAGGATTGTTTATCAGTTTGAGGAAAAAGGACCGGGGTCCACAGTTCACTAGTGGTGTCTCTCCATAAATAATAATAGCATACATGCGGGTAAACAAATTACAGCTGGGCAATTGACAGAATAAAGAAGTGTATAATGATGCATATACTATAGTTATGATGGCTAGTGTGATATTCATTTGGGCATTACAACAATATACATAGACCGTTCCAACCGCATCTATGACTAATAATCCACCTTCCGGTTAGCGTTCGCACCCCTTTCAGTATTAAGTTGCAAGCAACAGATAATTGGATTAGGCAATGTGTGTAATGTAAGTAATACAAATACCCTTAGATAAAGTACCACTGTTTTATCCCTAGTAGCAACAGTACATCGACAACCTTAGAGCTAGCTGTCACCATCCCAGATTAAATAGAGACATGAACCTACTATCGAGCATAAATACCCCCTCTTGGAGTCACAAGCATCTACTTGGCCAGAGCATCTACTAGCAACGGAGAGAATGCAAGATCATAAACAACGCACTCACAAGATATATTATGAAGCAATAACATAGTACTCAATATTCATCGGATCCCAGCAAACACAACATGTAGTATTACATAAAGATGATCTTGATCATGTTAGGCAGCTAACAAGATCTAAACATGGTAGCACAAGAGGAGAAGACAACCATCTAGCTACTGCTATGGACCCGTAGTCCAAGGATGAACTACTCACGCATCAGTCCGGAGGCGGGCATGGTGATATAGAGCCCTCCGGTGATGATTCCCCTCTCCGGCAAGGTGCCGGGAGGAGCTTCTGAACCCTCCCGATCTAGGGTTGACGACGGCGGCGGCTCTGGACTTCGTGGAGGAAAAAGGTGCGTCTCCTAGGTCTTAGATATCCGAGGGGTATAAGTAGGCGAAAGGGCGAAGGCGGCGGGGCCTCGAGGGCCCCACACCATGTGCTCGCGCGGCCAAGGGGGGAGCCGCGCCGGGAGGGGGTGTGGGCCCCTCGGGGTCCACCTCCGTGTCCTCTTCGGTGTTCTGGAACCTCCCGGGGAAAATAAGCACTTTGACGTTTCGTTTGTCCAATTCCGAGAATATTTCCTTAACAACTTTTCTGAAACCAAAAACAGCAGAAAACAGGCAACTGGCACTGTGGCATCTTGTTAATAGGTTAGTCCCAGAAAATGTATAAAATGATATAAAAGTGTATATAAAACATGTAGCAAGTGGTATATTATAAGCATGGAACATAAGAAATTATAGATACGATTGAGACGTATCAGCGCCTCGACAAGAACTTCATCGACCATCACAACAACGATCGCGCCTGCGGTATCGACACAAATAGCCTGCCCCCTGGGAGGGCATATATGCACTCGGGGGCTGGCGCTTCGTCATCGACAGCAAACAACAAAACTTCATCGCATCACTCGACAGGGAGACTTTCGTGCCTTCTTCGACTTCGCAACATCGACTCCGCATCGCCCACTCGACAAAAAGGACTCAGGGGCTGGACGTGCGGCCGTCGCGCCGACTTCCTCTTCAATAACAAAGTATCTACATCAGCTTCGAGTGCACATACCCGACAGACCGGCGACTTGGAAGATACCGGCGTACGCACGCCATTAACAACTCGACAGCCCTCACTGTGCGCAAACCTCGACCCTTTTGACAGCATCGATCACAACGGCGGCGATCAGCGTCGGCGGTACCGACACAAAGAGCCTGCTCCCTGGGAGGGCGCCACATGTACTCGGGGGCTGGCACTCGACATCAACAATAACACAAGCTTCAACCACTCGTACCCGATAGATCATCGACTCGGGAAGAGGATGGCATAAGCACACGTGCGCCCGAGGCTCGGGAGCTGGCGATTCAATGTCAACAATAACAACAGCAGCAACAAGTTCATCGACTCGGGAGCAAGGCGACACCAGTGAATTACGAAACTCCACCACAAACCCCCGGGGGCTAGCGTTTCGACATCAAGAGGAAAAAGCAACTTCACAGCTGCACCCGACAAGCGATTCGAGTGTCGTCTTCGACTCTACTTCGCCATCTCTGGACTGCCGCGTCGCCACCCTATGCCTTCATCGACTCCGCCTCCGACACTCGGGGGCAGGCGCTTCATCATCAACAACAAACAACATATTCGTTGCTCCACACGAAAGGCGACTCCAGCATCTTCAACAACTCCGCCGCATTGACTCCGGTCCGCCGCGTCGACTTCTTTTGACTGAACACTGCAAAACTTGGCTGCCCCCAATGCTCGGGGGCTGCGCCGCGCATATCGTGACAATCTCACCCTGGCCGTACCCGAACACTCGGGGGCTGTGCCGCACAGGTTAAGGAAAATACACAACACATCGGTCGCACCCGATGCTCGGGGGCTGCGCCGCACAGGTCGTAACAAATAAGTCAAAACCGGTCACTCGACCGCCTCGTCGACTACGAAGATGAAAATCAAGCTAAGCCAAGGCTAGTCACTCGACCGCTTTGTCGATTTGAGCGTGGCAATCAAACTGTTGCAAATTGGTCACTCAACCGTTCCATAGACAAAGAGTGGATCAAAAATTTATTGACTGCTGCAAAAGATTTTAAGCTTTGAGATTATCCTCAACTGCAAGCAATTAAGCATAATCTCGGGGGCTACTCCCATCGGAAGCGCTGTCGCGCACCCGATAGATTCAAAATACAACAACGGCAGTCGATTACGAAACTCGCCTCAGTCAAAAGCAAAAAGCATAAGCTCAAAGAAGTTCCCGAGTTACGTGAGTCGATGATGTTTCGGATGCTGCATGCATAAAATGCAAAGGTAAGACCCGCCGATCAGTCGAGCTGGGCTGAGGACCACTCCGGCAGTGTTAAGTCCTTAAAATTTTCCGTGTCAGCAGACGCGATGAAAAATCCCGGCGGACGCGCTGGGTAGCAAAGTTCAAACTGCAGATCCAGTAAGACCTCAACGGCCTGAGTCGAGTCTGTCCAGTATGTTCCAGGTTCGAGCCCAGGGACTCGAACTTGATTGAAGGCTAGTAAGGTTTCGCCCAAATGTGCGGTTAACTGGTCTCGACTCATCGAGTAAAGCCAGGCCTACTAAGTCGTAATCCCTAGGCAAAATAAATAAATTATTAGTCGACGTGTTTCCGACTCAGCATGCATAATCGAGACATTCTCGACTAAAAAATACATAGCAAAGTTCATGCAAAAACTCAGTCGACGAGTTACCGACTCAGCAAGCACAATCGAGGCAATTTCGACTCAAAATATACATAGCAAAATGGGCAATGAATCAGATGGTGACATACACCTGCAAATAAGTCCCTGCCCGATTATTTGAATCGACTAGGCACTCGGGGGCTACTCCCATCGGGAGCGCTGGACGCGCACCCGACATGCTTCCAAGTCGAAAGCACCAGACAATGCATCAAGGGTGCAAAGACCAAATCCAAGTTGAGCGCCTCTTTGGACAACTCATATTTCATTAATTATACTCCCATCGGGAGGGCACTCGCCGTAAGCTCGAGTGCTCCGCAACGGATTTCTCAAAGTCGGGTTCTCTATAGCCCGCACGGATTTATCAAAGTCGGATTCTCTATAACCCCCAATGGATTTTTCAAAGTCGGATTCTCTATAATTGGCAATGGATTTATCAAAGTCAGGTTCTCTATAGCCTGCACGGATTTATCAAAGTCGGGTTCTCTATAGCCCGCATGGATTTATCAAAGTCGGGTTCTCTATAGCTCGCATTGGATTTATTGGATTTCATACACATATTGGATATCTCATAAATGGTTCAAATTTCATGAAAAAGGGATAATACAGTCATCATATAGTCATTGATTACGCCTACTCGACATATTGTTATGAGTCTCTGCCCGATACTTCGAATTGACCAGACACTCGGGGTCTAGTGACGTGGGCATACCCTCCGGGCACCCCACGATTGGTATACCTTGTGTAGCCCAGACGAAGGCCCATCGAGTGGCCCAATGAAGACCAAGAAGCAGTTAAGGAAATAAATTGAATAACAAGACAAGTACTCCTATTCGTAGTCAACTAGGACTCTCATGTAAACCCCCTGGCTGCATATATAAAGACAGGGAGGGGTAGACAAACAGACAGGCCACAACATCATAGAAGATAGACACAATTAGACATAGCCTATACGGCATAGCATAGAGAGATCGCCTCTCACCACATCGCCCTTACGGCCACCATGTAACCTCATATATCATCATAATCAGACAGGCAGGAGTAGGTCTTTACCTCGCAATGAGGGGCCGAACCTGGGTAAATCCTTGCTTGTCAGCCGTCCGGAACTACCAGCACGCACATCTTCTCTCTCAAAATCTACCTAGGGTACTCGACTCTAGGATTGCCGTGGGCACACCACGTCAATGACATTGTGGTATCCTCCTCTGAATAATTCATTTGAATCGACTTGGCACATTCTTACACATGTTATGACTGAAAACAAAAAGTCAATTAAGCCTCAATGATCTATTTTGCCTCAGAGTTCTAGTATCATTTTTATGCCTCCGTTAATTTTATTTTGTCGCAAGCATGATTATGACGGTTACTGCTCTCTTGAATTATCGCTTCCCTGCCTATTGCTAGCCTCCACTTGTACTAAGCTGCAAATGCTTGTGCTTCCAAACCCCTGAAAACCAAGTTATCCCAAAAGAGTCCACCATAAACACCTATGTATGGCATTTCAAACCATTCAAGTAAATTTGCATGTGCTACCTTTAAAACCTTCAAAACACTTCTCAATTTGTGCCACTGTTTTGAGCTCATGAGAAAGTAGTAGTTGGACTTGTTATCTTCCATACTAATTAAGTAACCGACTTGCATGCTCCATCTGCTCGTCATTAATTTTGCAAAGGGCTGGTTAGACCACTATAATATCAAAAAGATTTGAGAAAATAAAATAGACACTCCTCCATGGTTTGAGATTGATTGGTGGGCACCCGAGGATTCGGTTAGCCATGGTTTGTGAAAGCAAAGGATGGGAGGAGTGTCAAGTTATCAAAATAAATGAATATAAGGATGCATATTATAAATGCTTGTTTTTAAATAATTCGGAACCGCTCTCAACTTGCTTAGTATGGAAGATAACAAGAACTCTATTGTCATTCGTTGACGAAACAACCACCACTCAAAAACAAATTTTACCTCTGTTTTCAAAATAATGAAAAGCTCTAGCACATGTTAAATCCCTGCTTCCCTTAATGAAGGGCATATGTTTTACTTTATTGTTGAGTCACCATCCTTATTTGAGCACCCTCTTGAGAGCATAGTTGTCATTCTTAGTGTAATGTGCTTGTCCCAGAATACTGTTAACTGCGGTATAATTTTGATGCTCTTATCTTAGATATCTTTATTTCTAGTCTTCTCTTGAAACTCAGAGGTGCCTGGGCATTTATGTTTTGTTGTACACATTCGGGCAAGCGAGATACCACTTTATCATACTTTATTATGAGCTTTGCAATCCTGTGAATTGATATGTTTCATGTTATTCATTAATAGTATGATTGGCATCTCTTCATAGTTTACATGGTTATTAGGTGACACCGTTTGCATATATCTTATTATGAATAGTCTAAGCATATGTCCTCACAATGAGAATATTTACATCATATGAGCAAATGTGTTCGTGAAAGTTCTTTTATCGCACTCAGTTGTTAACTGAATTGCTTGAGGACAGGCAATAAGCTAAGCTTGGGGGGAGTTGATAGGTTCAACACGTATCTACTTTCCCGAACACTTTTGCTATTGTTTTACCTCTAATTTGTGTGTTTTGAATGCAACTAACACGGACTAACGCTGTTTTCAGCAGAATTGCCCTGGTGTCTCGTTTTTGTGCAGAAATTCAACTCTGGGGAAAATACCAGAAAATATGCAAAAGTCACTATTTTGCCCGAAGACTCCTGGAGTCAGAAGGCGAGAAGGAGGCGGGCTGCGAGGCGCCCACACCACGTCCCCGCGCGGGTGGGCCCCTGCCGCGCCGGGAGGGGGTGTGGCCGACTCGGCCACCCCCTCGAGCCCCACTCTCGACTACTTAGTCCCTCCTGACCTAAAAACAACTACTACGAAGAGACTTTTCCAGAAAACCCACCAGAGCGCCGCCGCCTCCTCGAAACTCAATTCGGGGACCAGAAGTTCCTGTTACGGCACTCCGCCGGGACGGGGAATCGAAGGAGATCATCGCCATCGTCATCGCCACCACTTCTCCATCAACTATCCATGTTTCCCCCACCCATGTGTGAGTAATCCACCGCTGTAGGCTTGAGGGGATGGTAGGGATTGGATGAGATCGTTCATGTAATAGCTGTAATATCATTAGGGCATGGTGCCTAGTATCTGTTATCGGTGTTTTACGTCATTGTTGCAACTTGTTAAGCTTAATGCTTGACACTAGGGCCCGAGTGCCATGATTTCGGATCTGAACATGTTATTGTATCATGAAGATAATTATTGTTTTAGATCATATCTATGAGTTGTATACACATATTATTGTCCGGAACCCGAGGACCCAAAGTGACAGCAATTGGGACAACCGAAGGTAATGGCTGTGATGTGACGATCACATGTGTTCGCGGAATGTTAATGCTTTGCTCCGGTACTTTATTAAAAGGAGTACCTTAATTACCAGTAGTTTCCCTTGAGGCCCCGCTGCAAACGGGCTGGTAGGACAAAAGATGATGTGCAAGTTTCTCATTGCGAGCACGCGCAACTAAATTGGAACACATGCCTATGGTTAATAAATACTTGGATGCTTTATCTTATTTATCTGCAAATGCCCATGACTTGGTTATTATATGAAATATCTCATCCATGCAACGCCCGTTCATCCGTCCCTATGCCTACAGTATTTTAATCCTGCTGTCTACTATAATCATCACTGTTGTTTTTATTCTACTGCTGCTGTTATATCACTACTGTCACTGCAATAAAACTGTTGCTACTGATAATCTGTCTCGAGCAAGTCTATTCACAGGTGCAGCTGAATTGACAACTTCGCTGTTAAGGCTTATAAATATTCTTTGGCTCCCCTTGTGTCGAATCAATAAATTTGGGTTTTACTTCCCTCGAAGACTGTTGCGATCCCCTATACTTGTGGGTCATCAAGACTATTTTCTGGCGCCGTTGCCGGGGAGCATAGCTTTATTTATAAGTTCACCTGAGTGTGATATTGCTCTCTGGAATTCATTTATCATGGGAAGACCTGGTAATAAGAAATTTCCCATCATACCATCCACTACGAGAAAAGGTACAACTCCGAGTTCCGCTGCTGCTCTTGATTCACCGTCTGTTTTAAGTAAGCTTGTTACACCGCCTCAAGCTTCTTGCACTGTTACTTCTACTGAATCTGAAATTACTTATGATGATGCTTCTACTATTCTTGATGATACTGGTTCATTAGGTCCCTTTTTAGATGCTACAATTGCTAGATCTAAACAATTTGAAAATGCTGAAATTCCTAATGAAGATGCTGAAACACCTGTTAATTCACCCGAGTTTATAAATTATATTGATGATCCTGATGAAATGTATGTGGAGCTTGATGATGATTTTGTTGATGAGATTAATGCTACTAAAGATGCTAGTGCTAGGAGAAGTCTTCTTGAAAAACATGTTGTTAGATATAAATTATCTACTGATGCCAAATTTGCTACATCTCCCATAAACATTAAAGATAAAGATTATGATTTCTCTCTTGACTTAGCTCACATAGCTATTGTTCAGAGAGAACCTTTCTGTGGAACCGAAAAAGAAAGTGTTGTAGAACACATGAATGAACTCTCTACTTTAAGTGGTATATTTTCTGATGATATAAAAATACGCACTTACTTTGTTGCTAAAATATTTCCTTTCTCATTTAAAGGAGAAGCTGAAACTTGGTATAATAATTTGTCTCCTGGTTCCATTACTAGTCCCATTGGTTTGCTTGATACTTTCTTTCGGAAATATTTTCCTGCTAGTGCTCAACATGATGCTTTCTTAAGAGTTTATAATTTTAATCAAGATGAAGGTGAGAAATTGCCTAAGGCTTGGACACGTTTTTCCTCCATATTAAGAGGCCAGCCGAACCATGATTTGGAGAAAAATGATCTACTTGATATATTTTAGAGTGGACTAACTGCTAAATCTAGGACATACCTGGATAGTTTTGCTAGTTGTGTTTTCAGGAAAAGGACTCCCGAAGAAGCTGAGGAATTATTAGCTAAAATATGCAAGAATCATGATGATTGGGATATTCCTGAACCTACTCCAACACCTACACCAACAACGAAGAAGAGGGGTATTATTGAATTAAATGATGAAGTGATGAAGGAGGCCAAGAAATCTCTTAAGGAGAGGGGTATTAGAGCTGAAGATGTGAAGAACTTACCTCCTATAGAAGAATTATGTAAGCCAATTCCTCCTACACCATTAATTGAGGTACACTCTCTCCAAAGGTTTGATGATGGAGATATTCCTTACTCTAAAGCTCCTGCTCAATGCTTAGATGAATTTGATGATTTTATTGCTAAGCAAATTAACTTTAATATGAGAATAGAAAATCATTTAATGGAAAATTCTCGAGCTATTAGTAACTTGCATGATATTGTTGATAGAACCTCCAATGATGTTAAAATACTCATTAAACATTTTCATATGGTTCAAACTAAAATTGATCAACTTACTAAAGTGCAAAAAGAATTGTTAGTAAATGTCTCTATAGCTAAAGAAAAACATGTTTGTGAAGTAACAACTAGAGGTGGTAAATCTACTCAAGATCCTTTATATCCTGAGGGACATTCTAAAAGAATTGAACAAGATTCTCAACGAGTTAATGAACCTAGTGCTCCTTCTAAGAAAAAGAAGAAGAAACATAAAATTGTTGTAGAATCCTCTAAACCTGTTAATGATCCTAATAGTATATCTGTTTCTGATGCTGAAACTGAAAGTGGTAATGAACACAATAATGATAGTTCTAATAACAATGATAATAATAATAATGATGATTCGGATAAGGAAGAATTAGAAGAGGAACCTGAAAAGCATAATAAAAATGAAAAGTACACTAAGAAAGATTTTATTGCTAAGAAACATGGTAGTGAAAGAGAACCTTGGGGTAAAAAACAAATGCCTTTTCCTGGTAAGAAACTTAAAACAAAAGAACAAGAACATTATAATAAATTTTGTGAATGGATGAAACCTTTGTTCTTACAAATTCCTTTGACTGATGCTATTAAATTGCCTCCTTATTCAAAATATATGAAAGATATTGTGTCTAACAAAAGGAAAATTCCTAATGAGGAAATATCTACTATGCTTGCTAATTATTCTTTCAATGGCAAGGTTCCAAAGAAATTGGGAGATCCAGGTATACCAACCATTCCTTGCTCTATCAAAAATAATTATGTTAGAACTTCTCTATGTGAGTTGGGAGCAGGAGTTAGTGTTATGCCTTTCTCTCTTTACAAGAGACTTTATTTGGATAAATTGATACCTACTGATATATCTTCGCAAATGGCTAATAAATATACTGATGTTCCTGTTGGTATTTGTGAGGATGTTCCTGTTCAAGTGGCTAATAATTGTTTAATCATGACTGACTTTGTTGTGCTTGAAATGCCTGAAGATGATAATATGTCTATTATTGTTGGGAGACCTTTTCTAAACACTGCAGGGGCTGTTATTGATTATAATAAAGGAAAAGTAACTTTTAATGTTCATGACAAAGAGCATATTGTCTATTTCCCCAAGAAAGTGGATAAAATGCCTGGAGTGAATGCAATTACTAATTTGAGGTCTATTAAAGTGGGAAGTATTGATTGTCCATATAAAGAAGAATACAAAACTCTTATGATTGGATCCATACCAATAAAATATAAGGTAACATGAGTGTCTCATATAGTTTAAAATCTTTTATGTTATATAAAATTCCTTTGGTAGCAAGACTTGATCAACCTTGTTAACAAGTGCATTTTAAATGCATAAAGATGCTAAACAATTTTCTTTCTTTCATCCTTGTTTTACCTACTGTAATATCATTTAGTTTGCAAAGCTTAGTTGCATTTTACTTTAGAAAACAATTTTTCAGCATTAAAATTATTACTGCAAAATACCAGGAAATGTGAAAAATAAAGTTTCTCAGAATTTAAAAAAAATTACGTCAAAATTCATATTTTTCGAGGAAGGACCTGGAAGTGCCAGAGAGAGGTCAGGGGGACCCACAGGGCCACCACACCACATGGTGGCGCGGAATCCCTTGGGTCGTGCCTCCACATGGTGTGGGTCCCACAGGACCCCCCACTTACTCTCCTTCCTCCCCTGCTCTTCTCTCTCCCGAGAAAACACTTCCACACTTGGAAATCCCGTGTTCTTGCTGTTCATGCTCTGGAATTTCGATCTCCTTGCTCAGCCCATCTTTTCTGCTGATATTTGGGGCATTCACTCTCCGGTATGTGACTCCTCCGTAGGGGTGGAAACGGATCGGATGCGGATCGGATAGTGCCCTTCCCACATCCGTTTCCATATTTTCAAAACGAATACGAATACAAATACGGATGTAGTCGGATACGAATGCGGAGCGAATTTTATTCGAATACGGATGCGGATCGGATGTTTTCTCAATTCGGAACAGATACGAATATAACAAATAATAGACTTGTGTCTTATAATGAGTCAACTATAGAACATTACAGTGATAAATATAACTATATAATACATAATAGTTAATGTTCAGTCACAAACAACTATATTTGTCCACTTTCTTACTCTTTTAAAGTTGGTTAATATACATATTAGGTTAGAATTACCAAACTGAGTAACATAATTTTATTCGGATACGGATATATCTATTTTCATATCCATATTTGTTCCAAAATTCAATACCACGTTTGTTTTGTATTTGTAAAAACGAATCCGGATATTTACCACTTCCATTTTGATTTCTTTCGGATTCGGATATTTACCACTTCCATTTTCAATTTTTCGAATACGAATGTCGGATAATTCGGATTATCCGCTACCAATTCCCACCCCTACTCCTTCGTTCATCCAAATAGAATTTTGTTTAGTGGACTATATCTTGAGTATTTTGCTACTGTAGATGTCATGTTTAGTGAGTTTGAATGCTTGTTCTAAGTTGAAATAACTAGTTTTGATGCATGCTTAAGCCTCTAGCAAGTCACTATAGTAGTTTCCGCTCACTTAGTTATCTCAAAATCAACTTTTATGACATTTTGTTTAAAATTTCAGAACATGGAGTGGAGCTCACATCCTATTTATCAACATGAAATTGTTGTGCATGAAGTCATGGGAGTTCACCGTGAGGACGGTGTATTTCCAGCTGTCTATCCATGCCCGCAATTCATGCAAGCTGTAGGGATTTACCATGATGTCCAAAATCTAATCTCCAATGCAGGATTGGACAATTTTGCTATTGATGAACCTGACCAATATGGGAAATTAGCCATGTCGGTGGTGCAGGATTTCAAGTGTGACTTGACCTCGCGTCACCCCATGGTTCATTACACAATTTATAACAAAACTGTCCACTTGCCCTTTGCTGATTTTTGTGCAGCGATTAGAGTACCTCGATGGGGATCGCTAGAGAAAGTGAAGGAGAAGCCCAAGCCATTGATGGATGTGTACAAAGACATTTGCAATGGGAAAAGCTTCTCTCAAGAGAGTGGTAAAATTCGAAGTATTTATCTCCCATCCATTCGATACTTTGCTTACTTCATCACCAAATGTGTTCTTGCTAGGAAAGTTGCAAGTAAATTAGCTGCGCCTGACTTGGCTTTTTTAGCTGCTGCCTTGCGTGGCGATAGAACTTATAACTTGGGTGCACTGATTGCTTATCGTCTTGCTACTAACCGTGAGAGGGGTGGAATTTGCGGAGGTCTAACTGCATCTCGTTTATTAGCTATGCATGGTTTAGTGCCTCATCCTCTTGATTTCCAGCTTCCCACGGAGAGGCTGGATATTCTTTCCATGAAGAAGCATAACTTTATTACTGCAAAGAGAAACATGAGTAACCTACTTTATGAGATAACTTCCTCTAAGAGAATAGTATGGAGGACATCTATATCTGTTAGAACTATTAGGTTGCCTGTGCCTCCGTTTGACCTTAATGACAGGGATAGTTGGTCACTCTCGGAGGCTGAGATTGATGCACTTGTTGGGCAACAAGCCCCAGACGAGGAGGGCGATATGGAGGAGCCCGAGGATGATGTTGAGCAGTGATACGTCTCAAACGTATCTATAATTTCTTATGTTCCATGCTTATATTATACCAATTACTACATGTTTTATATGCAGTTTATATCATATTATGACATTTATTGGACTAACCTATTAACAAGATGCCACGGTGCCAGTTTCTGTTTATTCTGTCTGTATGTTGTAGAAAAGGACCGAAAACCAAAGTGCTCGGAAAAATCCAGAAAAATTCCAGAAATTCTATTTTGCCAGAAGACTCACGAAGCCAGAAGGGCAAGTCCAGCGGAGGCCCACGGCCTCCTCACCACGTCCTCGCGCGGCAGGGGGGGTGGCGCCACCACATGGTTAGGCCGACTCGGCCACCCCCTTGCGCCGCCCTTTCGCCTATGTATTGCCCCCGACAAAATAAGACCTACCACGGAGACCTTTTCCAGAGAAGAGTTCCGCTGCGCCGCTGCCACCAAAAACCCTAATTCGGGGGACAGAAGTCTCTGTTTCGGCACCCTGCCAGGACGGGGAATTGCCCCCCGGATCCATCTCCATCAACTCCACCGTCATCTCCATCGTCGTTGTTGACTCCTACGATGAGGAGTGAGTAGTTCTCCCCCGGGGCTGCGGGCTCTACTGGTAGCTATGTGGTTTATCTCTCTCTCCCATGGTGTGATCTTTATGTGATCATGAGCTCTGTAATCTAGTTGAATATGTGATATCACTCTTTATCTATTATGCACTCTAGAGGTTACTTTAATATGAACTCCGGGGTTATTCACGGTTGTAAAGGTGACAGTGTGTGCACCGTGTGTGATTCCTTTATGACGTTGTGGTGTGTGTTTACTCATACTTTGAGGGTGCTGTTATAGCCCTACGCAATGAATGGTGTTTATCATCCAACAAGAGAGTGTTTGAGAGTAGTATTTATTATTCAGCTTTGATGTCATTGTGGAGAATGTCCACTAGTGAAAGTATGATCCCTAGGCCTTGTTTCTAAGCATCGAAACACCGTTTACAACAAGTTCTGTTACATGTTTGCTTGCTGCCATTTTTATTTCAGATTGCAATTACTACTTATAATCATCCATATTACTTGTATTTCACTATCTCTTCGCCGAACTGGTGCACCTATACATCTGACAAGTGTATTGGGTGTGTTGGAGACACAAGAGACTTCTTGTATCTTAATTGCAGGGTTGCTTAAGAGGGTTATCTTTGACCTCTACCTCCCTGAGTTCGATAAACCTTGGGTGATTCACTTAAGGGAAACTTGCTGCTGTTCTACAAACCTCTGCTCTTGGAGGCCCAACACTGTCTACGAGAATAGAAGCGTGCGTAGACATCAAGCTATTTTCAGGCGCCGTTGCCGGGGAGGTGAGTGCTTGAAGATATCTCCTTTAGATCCTGCAGTTATTACTTTTTGTTTCTTGTTTTTATTTTCACTAGTTAGGCTAAATGGAAAACAAAAAAAAATTAGTTATCTTTAAGAAATTTATATTGCATTAGGACATGATACTTTTGAAGAGAAAATTAAAAAACTATGGAAGTGTGTTTGCATAATAATTGTAGTAATGTTATTAGTATAAATTCTTTGGACGCCATTATTGCTAAGGCTATGGAAAAGCCTAAGCTTGGGGAAGCTAGTTTAAATAAAAATAATCTTTTTTGCTCCTCAGCTTTGGAGGAATTATTTTGCCTTGATAATGCTTTGCCTCCAATATGTGATAATTTTAATGATGCTTGTGATATTCTAAAGCCACCTGAAGAAATAGTGCCATTTAAAATACCTATGAAAATTATTGATCGTGTTATGGATAACCGCTATGTAGGGGATGGAACTGTCCATCCTGGTGATCATTTGCTATTTTTACATGAATTATGCGAGTTGTTCAAGTGTGCAGGTATTTCAATGGACAAAGTTAAGAAGAAATTATTTTCTATGTCACTTGGTGGAAGAGCTGTGCATTGGTATAAATTGTTGAAGAATAGGCACTCTCTTGGATGGGAGGAAATTGTATGTCTCTTTTATTCTAAATTTTATCCTCCAAGTGAGATTCACCAAGATCGGAATTCTATATATAATTTCTGGCCTCATGAAGGAGAAAGCATTGCTCAAGCCTGGGGAAGGCTGAAAACATTAATACTTAAATGTCCTAACCATGAGCTTCCTGATAAAATAATTGTTAATGATTTTTATGCAAGACTTTCAGGACATTGCAAGGATTATCTAGATTCCTGTTCAGAGGGCTCTTTCACAAGTAAGAAGGTTGAAGATAGATGGGATCTTCTTGAAACAATTCAAAACAATGCTGAAGATTGGGAGAATGACAAAGGTAAAGAATCAGGTATAAACTATGAATATGATTGCATTAAATCTTTCGTTGAAACTGCTGGTTTTCAAGAGCTTAGTGCTAAATATGGTCTTGATTCTCATATTATTGTTGATTGTTCTAGAACCTTTGCTTCTCATATTAATGTTCCTAAAGAAAACTGGGAAGTGTATCATGAACCTTTCAAAGACACTTGCATGGAAAATGAAATTGTTGTTAATGATTGCAATAAACATGCTCAAACTTCTGAAAATACTGTTTCTTATAAGCATGTTAATTTTTGTGGAATACATAGACCTTGTGGAATTAATCAAATTGAAGATGAATATTGTATCCACCATAGGAATGAAAAAACTAGAGCTTGGCACAAGTCTCTAAGAGATCTTGGTAAAACAATTTGTGCCACCTATCCTTTTATTTGTGAACTTTGCTATGAAGAAGGTCATTTCGAATTTCAATGCTCAGGTTCAAATAAGGATATTGTAGGAGACTTTTGTGATAACATGATCACTCCTAATCAACATGATGAACTTACATTATTTTTGGGGTGTGAAGAGTTGTCAAGGAAAACTTCTTTGTTAAATATGAGTGATATTGATATGAATGATTTGTTGCATGGATGTTATCTCTATTGTGTTAATGATTGCCATGCTAACACCTACATACAAAATATTATAAAGGATGAGACTTTACCAAAGTATGACAGGACTAATGTGTGTTTTGAGCTTATTAATGAAAGAGAGGAATTCCCCCAAGTTTCTTCCATTGTCTCTAATACTAAACTAGGTTATGTGGAGAAGCTTCCTTTCAAGCCTCTCCCTCCTAAAGAGGAAAAGAAGAAGAAAAAGGGAAAGAGAAAGAAGAAGAAGAAGAGGAGTAAAAAGAGAGAGGAAACGGTATCTTCTCCCAAACTTGTTGCCCCTGTTACAATTAATACTTATAATTCTGAATTTGATGATTCTGAACTTGATGATGAACCTATGTCTGTTATTTATATTAGTGATCATGATTGGGAAAAGCACACTTCTTTTGATATTGAAGATCTCTGGGACACTAATTCTGAAAACGATGATGTTAATAATTGCTACACTATTAGTACTATCCATGTTCCTTCCCATGATGATATAGAAAGTTCTGAGCTCGGGGATGAGGTGTTTGAAAATCCTTTTGCTACTAATGATTATATATTTGAGACCTCTCCTTCTAATAAAAATGATGATATGTTTACAAATAAACACACTTTGGAGGATAACTATTCTATTGCTTATGATGATACTATGCCTCCATTCTTTGATAATTATAAAGAATACTATGACATAGGTTATAATTACAATTATCCTCTTGAAACTTGTCATAGTTATAGAGGAATTACTCAAACCAATCCTTTTAATATACAACTTGTCTATCATGTTCAAGTTCTTTATGATGATCCTGCTCCCCTTATTAATGAGAAGAACTTTTCTTATGAGGGAAATAATGATACTTTTATGCATATGGATCATGATAAGAATGTTTCATGTGATGGTTATATTGTGGATTTTATCAATGATGCTACTGAAAGTTATTACGAGAGAGGAAAATATGGTTGTAAAAGTTTTCAAGTTACTAAAACACCTCTCTTTATGTTGGAAGCTTTGAAGTTTTACTTGCTTCATCTTTCTATGATAGTTGCTTTATGTTTCAATAATTTATCCTATTACAAGATTCCTTTGCATAGGAAGTGGGTTAGACTTTAATGTGTTTGATGTTTACCTCTTGATGCTCTCCTTTGTTTTTCAACTCTCATTTTTATGAGAGCATCATAAAAATCTCCTTGCCTAGCTAAAAGGTTTTAGAGGAAAGCGCTTATGGGAGACAACCCACGTTTTATTTCTGTTATTTTCTTTTATATTGAGTCAAGGAACATGACTACCTCTGTATAAATTCCTTTGTATCTTTATTTTATGGCATTGTTGTGTCAAGTTAAGTCTCTAATAGTAAGTTGATACTAGATTTGGATTCCTGCGCAGGAACAGTTTTCTGCTGTCCACCGTTAAATTCATAACTCTTTACGGAAAAATCCAAATTACCTGGGATTTTTTTTGCGTGATCCTCAGATATATATGCAACTTTCATTAGTTTTGAGTTTTCTGATTTGAGCAAGTTAAGTGCCTCGAATAAATTCGTCTTTACGGACTGTTCTGTTTTTGACAGATTCTGCCATTTATTTTGCAATGCCTCTTTTACTATTTTGAATGGATCTTTTTGTTCCATAAAGTATCAGTGGCTGTAGCTAATATTCAGTAGAATTGGTAGCAATTGTGTTCATGCAGAATATAAGAATTTTTTATTATGCACTAACCCTCTAATGAAGTCTACTTTGAGTTTGGTGTGGAGGAAGTTTTCAAGGATCAAGAGATAAGGATGATGTGATATGATCAAGAAGATGAAAGAGCCAAAGCTTGGGGATGCCCCCATGGGTCACCCAAGCATATTTCAAGAAGACTCAAGCGTCAAAGCTTGGGGATGCCCAAGGCATCCCCTTCTTCATCAACAACCTATCAGGTCATCTCTAGTGAAACTATATTTTAATTCTGACACATCTTATGTGCTTTACTTGAAGCGTCTGTTTGTTTTTGTTTTTGTTATTTTCATTCTCTGAATAAAATGGATCCTAGAATTCTTTTGTGGGAGAGAGACACGCTCCGTTTTTCTTTTGAATACTCCTATTCTTCACTTATATTTGTTGAGTATTCTTTTATGTTACTTCAATACTTTCAGCTCTTGTTTTTCATGCATCTCTTGTCAGAGCTGTTAGTTTTTCTTATGTTACACTCTCATATCTCATTGATAAATACTTGGAGAGTTTATCTTTAAATAAGTTGATTGGTGTTTGGTTGGAAACAGAAAATGCTAAATGTGGTAGATGGTATAATGAAAAGATATACATGCTCTTATGGATTGTTATCTTATATGTTGTGGTGCTTGGCAATTGTTTTGAGCTTTCAAGTAGATCATGTTTAAGCTTTTACATCATGTAGTTAAAACCTATTAGTGAAGAACTACCGTAAAGCTTGTTGAAATTTGGTTTGCATGTTTGGTATCTCTAAGGTCTAGATATTTTCTAGTAAAGGTGTTTGAACAACAAGGAAGACAATGTAGAGTTTTATAATACTTGCAATATGTTTTTATATAAGTCTTGTTGTCATAGTTTATACTTGTGTTTGCTTCAAATAACCTTGCTATCCTAAGCCTTGTACTGAGAGGGAATGCTTCTCGTGCATCCAAAACCTTGAGCCGAAACCCATGCCATTTGTGTCCACCATACCTACCTACTACATGGTATTTCCTGCCATTCCAAGCAAATACTTCGTGTGCTACCTTTAATTCAAAACTTATTATCCCTTATTTGTGTCAATGTTTATTAGCTCATGAGGAAGTATGTGGTGTTACGGATATCAACCTTGTCATTTGCTTTTAGACAGACTTTCACAACCGGACTAGTGGCATATACATCCGCTTATCCATTAACTTTGCAAAAAGAGGTTGCAAATGGGGTGCCTAGTCCCAATTAATTACAACTTTAACCGCTGCAATCTCTTCACATTTTTGCCCTGATCTAATCAGTCAAGCAATGACAACAGTTTTTAACTATATGTGTAAACAAAAGAGATAAGAGGGATGATCTACCTTGCTGGTAGAAATAACGTCCTTCAATGGGAGCCGCTCTTGAAAGTCTGGTTGACAAGGGGGGTAGAGTGCCCATTACCATTCGTTGATAACGACAAACACCACTCAAAAACTTACTTTTATGCTCTCTATATGATTTCAAAAACCTATAAAAACTAAAAAGCTCTAGCACATGCTTGTATCCCTGCTTCCCTCTGCGAAGGGCCTTTCTTTTACTTTATGCCGAGTCAGTTTACCTACTTCTTTCTATCTTAGAAGCAAACACTTGTATCAACTGTGTGCAGCAACTCTTATATATTTACTTATTGCACTTGTTATACTTCTTTGTGTTGACAACTATCTATATGATATACATGTTCAAAAGTTGAAAGCCAATGCTGAAACTTATACCTTCCTTTGTGTTGCTTCAATGCTCTTTTACTTAGAAACTATTGCTTTATGAGTTAACTCTTATGTAAATCTCTTTGATGCTTGATTGAAAGTACTATCCATGAAAAGTTTTTACTTATATGATGTAGTTGTTTACTCCTTGTCTATTTGTTAGCAAACTATATATCATTGCCTTGAGTCACTTGATTCATAACATGAGCCTTACAATATTATATGATCAAGATTGTGTGAAAGCATGTCACTTCAGAAATGATTTGTTGTTATCGTTTTACCTACTCGGGACGAGTAGAACTAAGCTTGGGGATGCTTGATACGTTTCAAACATATCTATAATTTCTTATGTTCCATGCTTATATTATACCAATTACTACATGTTTTATATGCAGTTTATATCATATTATGACATTTATTGGACTAACCTATTAACAAGATGCCACAGTGCCAGTTTCTGTTTATTCTGTCTGTATGTTGTAGAAAAGGCCCGAAAAACAAAGTGCTCGGAAAAATCCAGAAAAATTCCAGAAATTCTATTTTGTCAGAAGACTCACGGAGCCAGAAGGGCAAGTCCAGCGGAGGCCCACGGCCTCCTCACCACGTCCTCGTGCGGCAGGGGGGGTGGCGCCACCACATGGTTAGGCCGACTCGGCCACCCCCTTGCGCCGCCCTTTCGCCTATATATTGCCCCCGACAAAATAAGACCTACCACGGAGGCCTTTTCCAGAGAAGAGTTCCGCTGCGCCGCCGCCACCAAAAACCCTAATTCGGGGGACAGAAGTCTCTGTTTCGGCACCCTGCCGGGACGGGGAATTGCCCCCGGAGCCATCTCCATCAACTCCACCGCCATCTCCATCGCCGTTGTTGACTCCTACGATGAGGAGTGAGTAGTTCTCCCCCGGGGCTGCGGGCTCTACCGGTAGCTATGTGGTTTATCTCTCTCTCCCATGGTGTGATCTTTATGTGATCATGAGCTCTGTAATCTAGTTGAATATGTGATGTTACTCTTTATCTATTATGCACTCTAGAGGTTACTTTAATATGAACTCCGGGGTTATTCACGGTTGTAAAGGTGATAGTGTGTGCACCGTGTGTGATTCCTTTATGACGTTGTGGTGTGTGTTTACTCATACTTTGAGGGTGCTGTTATAGCCCTACGCAATGAATGGTGTTTATCATCCAACAAGAGAGTGTTTGAGAGTAGTATTTATTATTCAGCTTTGATGTCATTGTTGAGAATGTCCACTAGTGAAAGTATGATCCCTAGGCCTTGTTTCTAAGCATCGAAACACCGTTTACAACAAGTTCTGTTACATGTTTGCTTGCTGCCATTTTTATTTCAGATTGCAATTACTACTTATAAGCATCCATATTACTTGTATTTCACTATCTCTTCGCCGAACTAGTGCACCTATACATCTGACAAGTGTATTGGGTGTGTTGGAGACACAAGAGACTTCTTGTATCTTAATTGCAGGGTTGCTTGAGAGGGTTATCTTTGACCTCTACCTCCCTGAGTTCGGTAAACCTTGGGTGATTCACTTAAGGGAAACTTGCTGCTATTCTACAAACCTCTGCTCTTGGAGGCCCAACACTGTCTACGAGAATAGAAGCGTGCGTAGACATCAAGCAGCCCCCAGAGACCGCAGGTTTCACACACCCGGACCCTGGGTATGCCGGACCTTCCGGTTCTTCCTCCACTGCGGCCAAGCCGGAGTACGATCACGCTAGGTTTGACCCATCGGGCTGGAATCCATACTCACCATGGGATTGATCTCCACTTAGGCCAAAAGCCTAAGCTTGGGGGAGGTATACCGATTGCGCACTCACCTACATATCATTATCATTCGGTACTTTGTATATCCATGTTTCGTTTTCGTTCTTTCTTTTATTTGTTCATGTTTTGCATAACTTCCTTAAAACTCAAAAAGACCAAAAATATTTCTGTTATTTCTCTTGTTAGTTTTCTTTAGTATTAGTATGCTTAGTATTTAATTCGGATCAATATGCAAAAACACAAAAATATTTTGCTTTGTTGTTTACTGTTTCGCGCAGGGACAGATTTCTTCTGTCCACCGTTTAATTCATATCTTTTCACAGAAAAATCAGAATGACCTGAAATTTCGTGTGCATGTTCCTCCGATAGTTTTGAGTTTTCTGATATGGGCATGTTAAGGTCCTCGAAAAAATTCATCTTCACCGGCTGTTCTGTTTTCAGTTTCTAAATCCGAAAACCCAAAAATATTTGTTGTTTCTTTCTGGTTTTGTATAGTTTGTTTTAAGAGGTTATCACCTTCAGTTACTCCATGGAGCTTGGTTATTATTTCATATCTTTCAAGCACACAAGTGAAAAGGCAATAATGATGATCTATGACAATTCGAGTTGGGTAAGAGCCTGGTAATGAACTCTATTTGTTTTTCATTTTTGTACATATACTCATTCATGTGAGCATGCTTAGATGGTTCGCATAAGGTATATGTCTATTGGTGGATGCTTAGTAGTTCATGTTCTCTTATAATCAGTCCCAATTTATTAATGATAGATAACATGTGTCGTGGATATTTGCTTGCATTGTTCTGTTCATAGTAGAATATGACATTGTGGTATCCTCCTCTGAATAATTCATTTGAATCTACTTGGCACATGCTTACACATGTTATGACTGAAAATAAAAAGTCAATTAAGCCTCGATGATTTATTTTGCCTCAGAGTTCTAGTATCATTTTTATGCCTCCGTTAATTTTATTTTGTCGCAAACATGATTATCACAGTTATTGCTCTCTTGAATTGTCGCTTCCCTGTCTATTGCTACCCTCCACTTATACTAAGCTGCAAATGCTTGTGCTTCCAAATCCCTGAAAACCAAGTTATCCTAAAAGAGTCCACCATAAACACCTATGTATGGCATTTCAAACCATTCAAGTAAATTTGCATGTGCTACATTTAAAACCTTCAAAACACTTCTCAATTTGTGCCACTGTTTTGAGCTCATGAGCAAGTAGTAGTTGGACTTGTTATCCTCTATACTAATTAAGTAACCGACTTGCATGCTCCATCTGCTCGTCATTAATTTTGCAAAGTGCTGGTTAGACCACTATAATATCAAAAATATTTGAGAAAATAAAATAGACACTCCTCCATGGTTTGAGATTGATTGGTGGGCACCCGAGGATTCGGGTAGCCATGATTTGTGAAAGCAAAAGTTGGGAGGAGTGTCAAGCTATCAAAATAAATAAATATAAGGATGCATATTATAAATGCTTGTTTTAAATAATTCGGAACCGCTCTCAACTTGCTTAGTATGGAAGATAACAAGAACTCTATTGCCATTCGTTGACGGAACAACCACCACTCAAAAACAATTTTACCTTTGTTTTCAAAATAATGAAAAGCTCTGGCACATGTAAAATCCCTGCTTCCCTCCGTGAAGGGTCTATCTTTTATTTACTGCTGAGTCACCATCCTTTCTTTGAGCACCTTCTTGAGAGCATAGTTGTCATTCTTAGTGTAATGTGCTTGTCCCAGAATACTGTTAACTGCGGTATAATCTTGATGCTTTTATCTTTGATATCTTTATTTCTAGTCTTCTCTTGAAACTCGGAGGTGCCTGGGCATTTATGTTTTGTTGTACAAATTCGAGCAAGCGAGATACCACTTTATCATACTTTATTATGAGCTTTGCAATCCTGTGAATTGATATGTTTCATGTTAATTATTATTGGTATGATTGGCATCTCTTCATAGTTTACATGGTTATTAGGTGACACCGTTTGCATATTTCTTATTATGAATAGTCTAAGTATTTGTCCTCATAGTGAGAATATTTACATCATATGAGCAAATGTGTTCGTGAAAATTCTTTTATCGCATTCAGTTGTTAACTGAATTGCTTGAGGACAAGCAATAAGCTAAGCTTGGGGGGAGTTGATACGTCCAAAACGTATCTACTTTCCCAAACACTTTTGCTATTGTTTTACCTCTAATTTGTGTGTTTTGGATGCAACTAACACGGACTAACGCTGTTTTCAGCAGAATTGCCCTGGTGTCTCGTTTTTGTGTAGGAAATCAACTTTTAGGAAAAATAACAGAAAAGTTGACAAAGTCCATATTTTCCCCGAAGACCCCAGGAGCCAGAAGATGAGATGGAGGGGGTTGCGAGCCAACCACACCATGTGGTGGCGCGGCAAGCCCCTGGCCGCGCCACTATGTGGTGTGACCGACTCGGTCACCCCCTCGCGTCCCCCTCTCGGATATAAGGTCCCCCTGACCTAAAAACGACACCCACGCAGAGACTTTTCCCAAAAACACACCCGAGCGCCGCCGCCTACTCGAAACTCAATTCGGGGACCAGAAGTTCCTATTCCGGCACTCCGCCGGTACGGGGAATCGAATGGGATCATCGCCATCGTCATCGCCACCACTTCTCCATCAACTATCCATGTTTCCCCCATCCATGTGTGAGTAATCCACCGCTGTAGGCTTGAGTGGATGGTAGGGATTGGATGAGATCGTTCATGTAATAGTTGTAATATCATTAGGGCATGGTGCCTAGTATCCATTATCGGTGTTTTACGTCATTGTTGCAACTTGTTATGCTTAATGCTTGACATTAGGGCCCGAGTGCCATGATTTCAGATCTGAACATATTATTGTACCATGAAGATAATTATTGTTTTAGATCATATATATGAGTTGTATACACATATTATTGTCCGGAACCCGAGGCCACAAAGTGACAACAATTGGGACAACCGGAGGGGATGGCTGTTATGTGAGGATCATATGTGTTCACGGAATGTTAATGCTTTGCTTCGGTACTTTATTAAAAGGAGTAACTTAATTACCAGTAGTTTCCCTTGAGCCCCCGCTGCAAACGGGTTGGTAGGACAAAAGATGATATGCAAGTTTCTCATTGCGAGCATGCAAAACTAAATTGGAACACATGCCTATGGTTAATTAATACTTGGATGATTTATCTTATTTATCTGCAAATGCCCATGACTTGGTTATTATATGAAATATCACATCCATGCAACGTCCGTTCATCCGTCTCTATGCCTACAGTATTTTAATCCTGCTGTTTACTATAATCACTACTGCTGTTTTTATTCTACTGCTGCTGTTATATCACTACTATCACTGCTATAAAACTGTTGCTACTGATAATCTGTCTCGAGCAAGTCTATTCACAGGTGCAGCTGAATTGACAACTCCGCTGTTAAGGCTTATAAATATTCTTTGGCTCCACTTGTGTCGAATCAATAAATTTGGGTTTTACTTCACTCGAAAACTGTTACGATCCCCTATACTTGTGGGTCATCAACCGTGCATGCGAGAAAACGAATGTCTCCCGCGCTTCTCCACGCGTGTAATGGTTGCACGGCAACATGCAAATTTCAGCAACAACGGGGTAGTCCCACTGGGAACGTCCGATTTGGCCGTTCCTTCCAAACCCGTCTCAGGGTGCTTTAAAAACCGGTGCCACAACGCGAGTCCTTACGGGCAATCAAACGGTCTGTTTTTTTTTTTTTTTTTTTTTTTGAAACGGGGGCAAAAGCTTTGCCCCATCAATTTATTAAGAAGAAGAGTCGCCCGGTTAATTAATGGAAAACCGGGCTAAAACCGATACAACAAGGGCCAAGCCCACCCAACACCACCACTCACAAACATGACTCCCACTAGCCGACCTCATCGCCCACGCGACACACGAAGTCGACACTCGCAACACCGACGAGCTAATCACCATTACCAAAGAGAAGAAGCCAACACTGCTATGGGAGGAGCAGATTGGAGACGCTTCCGCAAGGTGAAGAAGACACGTCCAACTCTCGAAGCCGCCGCTCCGACATACCTCCCTCTGCTGCGCCCTGCGAAACCCACCGAACACCACCTTCCGGGGCCGCCGCCCCGACGTAGCACCGCTCTCCCTCGAGCTGCAACGTCGCACGGCCTGACTGTTCCGCAGCCCAAGCTACACAAAGCAATCACCCGCAGACCACGACCGCCGCACCACATCCGGGGCCGCCGCCCCGACATAACGTCCAACCGCCCAAACCGGGGCGCGTCGACCGGACCGACAACCTTGCAACCCATGTCGCCCAAAGTTGCCATCCAAGCCGTGCAAGGCCGCATCCCTGCACCATAGAGATGCGGCCGCACCACAATCCGAGGCCGCCGCCTCGGCGCACATCAACCATCCCGGAGCCGCCGTCCCGGCTTCCTCCACGCTCGCCGGTAGCACAGCCCCGCAACATGGCACAAACCTCAACAACCGACGAAGGTCATGGCCTCCAAAGGCGATGCCCCCAAGGGGGGAGCGACGAAAACGCCACCATCGCCCGCTCGAGCAGAGCCAGAGCTAGGGCTTTCACCCGGAGGACCTAGTCGCGAGGTTGAAACGGACCTTCACAGCAACGCCTCCAAGGAGGTGAACGGCGCCCGAAGACGTCGCCGTCGCCGGCGACGAACCAAAACGTCGCAAGGATTTCTCCTGAAGCTCCACCACTCGCACCCTGCAACGCGCCAAACCACCCGGAGCCGGCCGGCCGTCGAAGCCGAGAGCATGGCCACAGAAACAGGCAGAGCCACCGCCCACCACACCAGCCGCACAGAGCACCATCACACCATCGCGGCGCCGCCGTCCTGTCCTCAGCGCGCCGCCACCAGAGAAACCGCCACCGAGAGCAACCCGGCCCTCGAGGCCCAGATCGGGCCCGGATCTGGGCCCGCACCTCCGCAGCGACGAGCACCCTGCTCCTCCACCGCAACCCAGCCGCAGGTCGCCCGGTCCACACCGCGCCTCGGCCTGCCGGCCACCACCACCGGAGTCCAGGACCGCCGTCCTGGCATGCCCCCGAAATCAGCTTGGAAGGTCGTCGAAAAAAGGGCCTCCCCCCACCACCATTTTTGGCAGCGAGGGGGCCGCCGCCACCGCGGCCAGGCCGGCGGCAGCGGCGGCAAGGGGGAGGCGGCGTGGGTGGAGTCCCTGGCGGCGCGGCGCGGGTCGCCCTCGGGTCGCCCTGGGCAGAGCGACGCGAGGGAGGAGCGGTTGCGAAGGTCCGGTGTATGAATAAACGGTCTGTTTTTGATTAACCGGATGCGAGCCAAAGTCCCATAAGGCTACCAAACGCACCCCATGCGGGCATGGCCTGACTAGGTGCAGGCCATCAAACGTGTTTTGGTGTCTTCAATGTTTATTTGTAGTTCTGAATGAAATTGATTTTAATCTCTCCAAAGCATAACCAAACATAACCAAGAAGTGCTACTTTAACGAAGTACTCTTCAGCTAAAAAGGGATCTTAATCTGAGGACGTAAGGATCAAATGCAAAGTGTGTTCAAAAATCCTCCCGTGCAATTAGGTACCCCGTCTGATCTGGAAAAAACGTTGTGGAAAATCTAAGCTATGCTATCGACATTTAGATTGAGTTTATTTAGTCACGTCTTTTTAAGATGAATCTGACGGGCCGACACATCGAGTTCGTCTGTATCTGTTTCAGTCCGCGCGAGTCAAATTCAAGACCCAGCGCAGTCCATTTTTTACCCATCGGGACCCATTCTAATCATAAATTTAGTCCCGTTTGCGGCGGTCACGGACACGCGCGGACCGTCTTTCCGTCCCTCCTCGGTCCGCCCCTGGATCGTTGATCAGTGTGTTCGTGCTTTCGTCCTCTTCTCCTTCCTCGCCCTTCCGCCGTCACCCCAGTTTGCATCGGTAGGCCATTCCCGCCGCCACACCCGCCCCACTCTTCGTCCCCGCCAGCACCGGAGCGGCTTTTAGCGTCACCGCGGCAAATTATTCTCGCGGCCGCGCACTCGGGACGTCTGCAACCCGACGTCGCCCCGAAGGTGTTCGACCATATTCCTGTCCCAGCAACAAGGTACGGTCTCAGCCATTGACAGCTCCGACGAGTTCTTTTTCAACAACTATGAGTCATCCGATGATGACAATGATGGCCTTGTTGCCACCCTTGTAGTCAGGGGCGGAGACAGCCCCAGGCAACCTGGGCCATGGCCCGGGGCATGGAAATCTCCACATGCATGAATTTGGCTAGATACAAGATTTGGCCCGGGACATGTGATATTCCAGCCCATTCAGTCTGCTTTGCACACCTTCAACAGTCGCACTGCACAGCCCGACATGATTCTCTTAACTTTCTAACGCACAGGCCTTCAACAGTCCCACTTCTGGTCATACACAGCCTACAGAAAACGAACAGAATCCACTCAAAGAAAAAGGAGAAAACAAACAGAAAGAAGGAAAAGAAGAACATGGATGGACGAATGGAGACCTAATGCGAGAGGCCCCACTAATTGAAGGGATAACTTCTTCTAATTTTGACGATGTAGTTATGGGTACCTAGATCAAGGACTTTACCGATTTAGCTTTTGTAGTTATGTATGCAAATTGGGCTTTACTTTTGCTATATATACACCTTAAAAATGGGAAATTTTGTCGTACCGTAGATTTTTGCCCTTAGCTTTTGGCCCGGGGCGTGGCTAAATCCTGGCTCCGCCACTGGTTGTCGTCAATGAAACTTTGGAGAGGATGCGGCCATTGTTTCACGGCTCGTTGTCGGTTCGTCACCGGCATTGGACCGGAACATATCATGTGACCACCTATAGCTTTATGGAGACTAATTTCGTCCGGAGAAACCTACATATCCTCTAAAGATTTTCCGGCGCCGTTTCCGTATGAGAATGTCCTTGTTTAACTATGATGATTACTTCTTGGCCAGAAAGGATGCTTGCGGGGTGTACATGTTCTCGTCGTACCAGAAATGCATCGTCGCAATCCGCATGCTTGCATATGGAATGGTCGGTGGTCTTGTGGACGAGTACGTGCAGATGAGTGAGTCCACTTGCCTGAATAATGTATAAGTTTTGCAGGGTTGTGATTGTGGTGTTTAGCCCTGAGTATTTGAGGGAACCCAATCGTGAGGACACGACTCGGCTCTTGTTAATCAACGAGATTAGAGGCTTCCCTGAGATGATTGAGATGATTGGCAGTATAGATTGTATGCACTGAGACTGGAGGAACTGTTATTTTGTTTGGCAGGGGCAGTACAAGTACAGGGGCCATGTTGAAGAGTGCACGATCATACTTGCGGTCATGACATCACAAGATTTATGGATTTGACACTCTTTTTTAGCATGGTCGGCTCGCACAATGATATCAATGTGCTTCAGCGGTCTTCGAAGTTTAACAGGCTCTCCAATGACAATGCCTCCGAGGTGACCTACGAGATCAATGCTCAGACGTATAACAAGCCATGTTACCTAGCCTACATGGACCACATTTGTGAAAATCATATCTAATCCACAAATTGAGAAGAGGAAGAGGTTTGCTAAGAAACAAGAGAGTACAAGAAAGGATATAGAGCGTTCATTTGGTGCCCTCTAAGCCGTAGGCTATTGTTCATCATTCTGCTAAAAAATGGACCAAAAATACTATGTGGGAGGTGCTATCATGCACAACATGATCGTTGAGTATGAGCGTGATGACACTTTACATGATCAAGCATGACAGTTTGGGTGAGTTGGTTAAATCCCAATCCCCTCCACTTTTCTTTTGCTTTGTTTCTAGACTTCTACCATGATATGCGTGAGAGGACAACTTATGTTCAGCTAAATAATTGGTTAAGCATATGTGACAACACAACAACCAGACCTGGGCATGGGCAGCCTGGCCCGACCCGGCCCGAAATACCGGGCTTGGGCCCAACAGGACTGACCACCGGGCCGAGCGCGGGCCTGATTTTCGGGCCCGACGGTCGGGCCGGGCCGAGCTCGGGCTTTCCAAAAACAAGAAAACAGGAAGAAACGGGCCGGGCCGGGCGGGCTTTTTCGGGCTCGGACCGGGCCCGGGTCTCAATTTGTAGCCCGACAGTCGGGCCGGGCTCGGGCCTGAACTTTTCTACGTCAGGCTTTTTTAGGCCCGGCCCGAGCTCGGCCCGAGAAATGGCCAGGTATAACAACAACACAACACAACAAGTAGTTTCCTTTAATACATTTCATAATCTTTCGATTGTACTTTGTAAAAGTGTTTGTGGACCATTTTCATCCATTGCTAGACTCTTTGGATCGTAATAAATATTTGTTTGAACTAACTATATTTGATTAACTATTTGTATTTGAAGAATGTATGAGTTTAAAATGGCCAAAACCCTATCCGGAAAAATGATCAAAATGGTCGAACCCTAACCGGACGGACTCAATGTGTCAGCCCGTCAAGGTCAGTGGTAAAAAAAAGACGGACAAGGGCCATACCCTATCCGTTTGCCGATCCAAACGGACCATACGGCTTGATATCGCTGTCACGGTGTGGATGGCAGCACTCTTTGCCCACCATCGTCCGCGTCACCGTGCACGGAACGCCAGGCTCTTCTATTTCCTGGGGGAAGTTCCTTGCCCTGGAGCAGTACTTCGTTGCAACATCGGTGAAGGACTGGCATTAAATATTCCAAGCTAATCAAACCAACACGATATGTGTAAATAAGAAGGCAAGAGGCAGAAAACCAAAATGAAAGCAACTGGATATGAACCCAACAGTAAATGCACATAAGCTAGAATAACATCGGGAAATCAGGAAACCAGACTTCGTTGGCTACGCTGCGCAGCAGCCACAAATCTCAATGGGGTCTATATAAAAGGAAAACCTTACAATACAATTCTAGATACTAGGCAGAACCGTATTCATGTGAACTCAGGACAACACACTGGTCTTTTAGAGTTCCGAACAGCGTGCAAACTGTGATTAAGAGAGCATGTGTAGATGGCTCATGAACTGTCTGAGGAAGCAGAACCACATTGTGCCATAACATGCATCTGATGTGGTATTTATTCACTTGCCAACGAGCTTGATGTGCCCATCTTATTTTAGCTGTTCTCCTGTTCTACAACTCTTCCATGAGGATCTACAGTAAAATATTGAGATCACCCAAACATTGCTAATTCTGTAAAAATGGTTCAATAATCAGACCCAGAAAAACTCTGAACAGATGCTAGCAAGTTGTAGCAAGCAATAACATATAAACGTTAAGGGACATTTCCATCGGATATCGACATATCGTAAGGATGGTGAACTTGTGTACACATGAGCATAGTAAAACAAATAAAAATACTTCAAACTGCGGAGAACGCATGGAACTCAGAAATCACATGAACCATATTTTGAACTGGATAAAATGGAGGGACTGTCTTGCTGGAACATTCAGCATCGGTATAAGAGGAACAATTTTGGGACTGGCTTGCGGGAACATATAACACTGGCATAGCACGATGAGTGGTAGTGCACACTATTTCATGAGTGATCAAACATCATAAAATAGTATACTGAAAAATTGTGCAAATTAAATATGGTATTCAACTTAGAACTCTCTGATATCTAGTGATGGACGGCTGGCTGCACAGTACTGGGAACAAAATCACTTGGGTTCAAGTCTAACTCAGTGCTCTAATGTGAGTAGCAACAGATCTTACTCGATTTTCTAAGCTGCGCATTTTGACTCTTGAATATGTAGCAGTTGTTATTTCCAAGGCCTAAACTGGAACTTTGTCTATCTCGAATTCATAATATGATTTATAAACCTAAGAACATGCATACAAATATAACATTCTACAACAAAATAAGCTGGTTTAACATTTGGTACTGAATAGACTTGTGTCAATAATTTTGTACCAGACACTTACCACATATTCTAGGTTTTCCTCAGTAAGAAAGCATGTTGGTGTACCATAGCTCATTTTACTTAAAACAGATAGCTTACATCCATATGTTATTTTTTGTCTTCACCGTCGGAGTCAGACTCTGCAAAGACAGTTTCTGGCTGAGTTTGGGCATATGCTGGCGCAATAAACTTTGGGTCATTTTTCGCGGCATCAGCATATTTCAAAATTGCTTCCCTGGGGTCTTCATCCATCCAGGTCTCCTTGATTAAACCACCCTCCTGTAAAATAATAAATTGAAAAATTATGTGCTGTCACCTAAAATCTTGTATACTTTGGGAGCAAACAGAAACACTTACGAGTGCAAATAACCTAAAGTCACTGTACATATAAACATAAGGAGTAATTAATATATCTATTACCTTCATGAGATACTGTGTCAGCAAGCTGCCTTTTGTGGTACCAATTTTGCCACCAAACCCTGGACCATTAACAGGTGCTTCTGGTTTGTGCGATTTGAGGGGGTCTTTCATCATCTTCTCTCTTTCGCGTTTACGACTTGGCTGATCTCTGAATAGCGGCAGTGCATGCGGATTGTGTATTAAAGGTTGCACCTCATAATCATCAACAGACTTCTTCCTCGGTGCCCGTCCAACACATACAAGAGCTCCCCTCTGACTAACAGAAGGATCATACAGGATATGAGTCCCACCTTCCTTCTTGTCCCCAACTGTTGCAAATACCTATAGAGATAGCAGAGATGTTCGAAAACTCAGCAATATCCTCAGAAGGTATTCAACATCAGAAATATGTAAGTACTAAGAAATAACCTGATTAATCCTTGGGTGCCAGAGAGACCTTATGACACTGTAATGTGGCGAAATTCCCACCCTCGATACAAGCTCTAGTTTCCTTCTATCAAAGAAGCAAAGTAGTCCTCCGTTTCCGCCATCTTTCTCCACAGAGGTCCCTGTGAAAACAAGCTGTTCGTCTGCGCTAAATGATGCATTTGTCTCCGCATAGTTATTTGGCAGATCTTCAAACACTTTCAAAGGAGTCTTCATTTTCCTCAAATCCCATATCTACATAATATTTCCAAAGTAATTTAGAAATACTATATCCAAGAAAATGAAGAGGACAGTAATGCTGCAGCGCTTGCCATTATCATATATTCACATGATTACAATACAGCCAAACGGCACAAAAATATCTAACCCGGTATATTAACTGAACATGTTTGCAGTTGGTAGGTCGAAACTGAATATTTAGTAATAATCATGGCTCATGAACCCCCTTTTAATCAACATGGACATTACCCAAGTCATTCAATACTTAAAGAACATATCAATTTACCTCCACAGCTATACCAAACTACCACGTTCATTCAGGACCTCAATAATATTCAGAAACCTTACAAGTGGACAACTCCAGTACTTAGCTAAGCCATGTGTAAGTTTATGAGCTAAGAGCTTACTACCAGCTTTCGTTGAAAAACATGGAATACTCAAGATTGAGCAGAATCATTTAAGGGAGAAATGTAGACGAAATCAAAAGGCTCACTGGAATGATACTTAACCTAAATACTGAGCAACTTCTTAGCGTGTAGGTATGACAGTATGTGTGGTTTGCAGATAAATGAACTTTAAACAGGTAGGCCCAAGCAGTAATACGAAAAAAGATCTAAGTCTCAAAATTTCAAATCCTAACAGGTGCAAGATTAATTACCTTTAGAGTACTATCCATGCTTCTTGACAGAAGAATCTGTCCATCTGTAGAAATCTTAACTCCGGTGATATCTTCTGTGTGTGCTTTTTCAACATGGATATCTGGTCTACTTCCCCATCCAGTCTTGATGGTCCAGAGCTACAGAAGAATTATCATCCTGGTCATTAAACGTACTAACCAAACCATCCGACTAAATACAAAGTGATAGGAAAGGTAAAAGGATTCTCAACATATAATGTATACAAACCGATAGGAAAGTTAAGGAGATTTTGCGATATATAATGTACCTGTATGGAACCATCCCCCACCCCACCAACAATCCGCTTGCCTTCATGATCCCATGCACATGAAGTAACAGGAATTCGCATTGGTCTTTTTAGCTTAGGTTTGATGACCTGTTGAAAATGTAATGGGGAAGTTTCAGTATTCCACATTACAGAACGGCAGGGGCTTTAGTCATGCAGAATAACAAGTGATTCAGCTTTAGACAGCTGTTGGTGCAAAACCGAACCAACAAAAAACATTTCAAGGTTTGATATTACTAGGACCTTCTCCTAAAAATAATGCATTTATATCTAGCGAATAGTAAAAACAGTTCAACATACCTGCTTTTGGCCACTGAAGTCTGAAACATCCCAGAGACGTAACGACCCATCTTCTGATGAGGTTAATATAGTCTCTTTTGACTTGGGATTCCATTCACCACCAGTTAGTCCAGAGATGTGGCCCTTTGTATTCTTCAGATCACGGATATACATATCACCCTTAACAAACTCACCGAGCGAAAGCCCATCCCGATCATATATCTGATTGGAAGGATAATGTAAATGACATGTTATAATTCTCAGGGGTGGCAGTTTTATTTTGGAAATTCAGGAAGATAGCAAAGCTGAATACCTTGGCTTGAGCTGAGCCCGTGACACATAAGAATCGATCGGATGTTGGACTCCAGCTTAGGCTACGAACTTGATGCCCCTCACACGGTTCTAATTGCCTAAATGACTGTAGCTTCGAATTCATGCCTTGGAAGTCATACATCCGTACAGTATAATCATAGCTGCCAGACAGAACTCGGGATCCTGTAGGGTCAACAGCAAGGGCTGAGACAACCTGCAAAGGAAATAAAGTGATTATTACCCAGCAAAATGCGTTCGAAACTATGGCGATGTGATCCGGATGCCTCTTGATAGCATTACAGGAGGCGCCATTGAGGGTCACCTGAAGAACGTGCTAGTCCATATTTGATTCGACATTTCTGGATGTACCCACCTTTACAATGGATTCAACATTGCATTACTTTTAGCTAACGAGAACTGAGAATGCAATACCAACAACTCATTCTGTTTGAACATATTATTCCCCAATAAACTTACCAACAGTAATCGATTGCAAACTTTTATTCCTTCCTCCTCTGGGGTCTTGATAGAAATTCTCTTCAGAAATTTATGTGGTGTGTAAGACACACGCGTAGGAATATTCTAAAAATACAACCTGAATGTGAACTTCAACAATTTGTCTTCCAGAACCAGTTTATCTCGCCTAAATCGTTCACTAAACTGATATGAAATCTAAGAGCTACCACAGCTATTTAGAAATTATAATGCGTCTGAGCTAACCTAGCTATAACTATTCCAAACCTAAAACAATTCGAGGTGGAAAAGGAAATATGTTTTACCTTGGTGTGCCCCCGCAGAACAATTTCGTTGCTTAGAGGAATCCGGCCGAAATCCTCCCCATCATCATCCATATCATCGTCGTCGTCGCCATCATCGTCGTCCTCATCATCCTCCTCATCCTCATCACCCTCCTTTGACGGCGGAGGCCTAGGCGGCCCAACCATGCCGCCGTCCTCGTCCTCCTCCTCGTGCACCGTGGGCAGCTGTGGCGGCGGCCGAGGCGGCCCAATCATGCCGCCACCCTCCTCCGCATCCTCCTGGATACGAGCCGAGTCCTTGGGCGGAAGAGGGGGGCCGACGACAACGCCTCCGCCGTCATCCTCTTCGATGGCGGAGGTGGAGGGGTTGGAGCTAGGGTTTTGGGGCTTGCGGAGGGTGGAGGAGTGGGATGCGGCGCTGGGGCGAGAAGGCGCCTTGCCGAAGGAGGTCGGGAAGAAGGCGCGCATCATCGCCTCCTCGTCCATATCGCCGCCGTCAGCCATGGGGCCGCTCGCCGCCGGTGAGGTCGGGATGGGAGCGAGTTTTTTTTTTTCGTGCGAGCGCACCGTGTCTGTCCGGGTTTCCGTAACTGGTCGAGTCGCTGCTAGCGAAACTTTCAATTTCGTTCGTGGGAAAAAGTCCAAAACAAACCTTGAATTTATAGCTGAAAGCTAAATCAAACCCTGAACTTTAAATCCCGAAATCGACACTCTAAACTATCAAATCCCGGTCTATTTTCAACCTTAGATCTGTTTGGCGCACCGGGAAAGTAGCGGATGTGACCGGGATTACATGTTGATGTCACTGACAATACGGACCCACCGGTCAGAGATTTCATCAATACATAGATGGATATTTCCCTCGTCTCCTACCTCCGTCCAGTGCATGGGAGGTTGCGGGGACGACTCGCTGCGAATGGGAGATGGCACGACAAGACCAAACAACGAACAGGGCGACATACCCAAGGCTCACCGCGTCCGGGGAGAGTACAAGGCGTGGATGGGGGACGGCTTCTGTGAGCTGCTCCGGATCTTGTCCGTACGGCAATGGCGGCCACCTCCTGGATGATCTCTTGAAGCTCCTCTCGATTTTCTGGTGAGCTGGGTAGGATCGAGGGGTATTAGGAGCTTCTCCATCGAGTTAATCGAAGGATGGAGCTCGTGCATGCTCACTATAATCTGAGGACCGACGGCGGTGATTTTGGCATAGCCATGGCAAGAGCGCTCAATTCCAAGGCCGCGTCTTCGCAACCGTGTTATATACCGTGGTGTATGAACGGATTCACCTAACCTCGGATATACATATTCATTGACGAATCTGGAATTCTGGATACAGAGAAGTAGTTCGAGGTAGGGGAGAGAGAGTGAGACAGGGAAAGCAGAGACGTTTCTAATTCTTCCTAACCAGCAAAGCCACACACGGCGCGCTTCTAAACACCAGACGCAGCTGGCAACTGGTTTACGTCTTCATCCTCCGAAGGCGTATCTTCACTCCGCGCCTTGTCTTCACTCGATGGCACGTCCAGCGTGACACTGGCACCCCCTTGAGATGCAGCTTGCCCCCAAGCTGCTGCATCCGGAAAGCGGCTACGAAGAACTTCATAGTCTTCCCAAGTTGCAAGAGCTGGAGTAAGAGTGGACCACTTGATCAGCACCTGCAAGTAGGATGCGTTAGCCTTCTTGATCAGTCTTCTGTCGAGTATTTCTTCCGGCTCCAGATCAGCAACATCCAGTTGTAGGGGCGTTGGGAGCTCAGAATACACCGGAGTATGATCTGGGATGTACGTCTTGAGTTGAGAAACATGAAACACCGGGTGTACTTGACTGTTGGGTGGGAGTTCCAGCTTGTACGCCACTGTGCCAAATTTTGCCAGTACTTTGTATGGCCCAAAGTACTTAAACGACAGCTTCGGATAAGGGCGAAAGACCACTGACTTCTGGACATAAGGCTGTAGTTTCAGCAACACTTGTTCCCCAATTTGGAATTCCCTGAAAGACCTCTTTTCATCAGCCACTCTCTTCATGCGACGGCGAGCTCGGTCCAACTGGTTCTGCAAGAAGGTGGATAACTGTTGCCGTTCCTGTAGCATATCCGACACTTCCAACGGTGTGGCTTCAGATGTAATGGGCAGCAGACCATGAGCCGGTTCCCTGCCGTACAATGCCTTAAACGGAGAGCACCCCAGTGTGGTATGATAACATGTATTGTACCAATATTCTGCTAACGGAAGCCATTTGACCCACTTTGTTGGCGAAGCAGCAACTGAGCATCGCAAATACAGCTCCAAGCATTGATTTACTCGCTCTGTCTGACCATCAGACTGAGGGTGGTATGCAGTACTAAGGTTGAGTTGTGTATGCAAACCTTTGAACAAGTTCTGCCAAAATGCACTTGTAAAAATTTTATCCCTGTCTGATATGATTGATGTGGGTAGGCTATGCAACTTCACCACATTATCCAAGAACAGCTGAGCTACCGAGGCAGCAGTGAATGGATGTTTGAGTGCTAAAAAATGCGCATACTTAGTGAATCTATCCACAATTACCAAAATCACCTCGTAGCCGCAGGATTTGGGCAAGCCCTCTATGAAGTCCATGGAAACAGACTGCCACGGTGCAGTTGGAGCTGATAGCGGTTGGAGGAGACCAGGAGACTTACAGTTCTCATGCTTGGCCTGCTGACATATGGTGCATTGTTTCACAAACTCCTCTACAGCAACTTTCATGCCTGGCCAAGCAAACAAGTTCTTCAATCTCTGGTACGTAGCTTGCATGCCAGAGTGTCCACCCAGAGCCGAGGAGTGGAATGCTGTGATTATTTTAGTTTGCAATCCCACATTAGCTCCTATCCATACTTTCCCATCTTTGTGTAGAAGCCCATCAGAGAGTGAGAAACCCTGAGAGTTAGAACCAGTAATAGCTAACTCTTGCATCAGCAACTGAGAGGCTGGGTCAACTGTATAGGAATTTAGCACTTCTTGAATCCAATCCGGTTGTATCACTGAAATAGCTTGAAATGCATGACCAATGCGAGATAGAGCATCTGCTGGTTTGTTATTTATCCCTTTGTTGTATTGGAACTTATATTGCAAACCAATGAGCTTTGTCATTGCTTTTCGTTGTAGCTCTGTTTGCAAAGTCTGATCCTGCAAGGAACAGAGGCTTTTGTGATCTGTTTTGATGATGAATGGGACCCTCTGCAAGTAGGGGCGCCATTTATCAACTGCCATCATTATTGCCATGAATTCTTTTTCATATATTGGCAATGTTTTGTTCTTGACACCCAGAGCCTTGCTGAGATACGCCACTGGATGTCCTTGTTGTAGTAGCACAGCCCCAATGCCGGTGTCACACGCATCTGTTTCAATCACAAACGGCAGTGAAAAATCTGGCAGTGCTAAAACTGGGGTTTGGGACATGGCTAGCTTGAGCCTGTCAAAAGCTTGTTGCGCGGCTTCAGTCCACACAAAGGCTTTGTTCTGCTGCAATAGATCTGTCAGTGCTTTGGCAAGAATACCATAATCCTTCACAAACTTACGATAGTATCCGGTGAGCCCCAGAAATCCTCTCAGCTCGGTGAGATTGGTTGGTATGGGCCACTGCATCATTGCTTGAGTTTTAGCGGCATCAGTGGCCACTCCTTTGTCTGAGATTATGTGACCAAGATATTCTAGTCGCGTTGCAGCAAATTGACACTTGCTCAGCTTAGCATAAAACTTGTGATGTTCCAATATTTGAAACACTACCTTCAGATGCTGCAGATGCTCCTCGAGACTTTTACTATATACCAGTATATCGTCCATGAAGACCAAAACAAATTTCCGAATGTAGCCAGCAAATATTGAGTTCATCACACACTGAAACGTGGCTGGGGCATTTGTCAAACCGAATGGCATTACACGGAATTGAAAATGCCCATGATGAGTCTTGAAAGCTGTTTTCTCCTCATCTTTCTCAATCATGCGTATTTGGTGGTAACCACTGCGAAGGTCCAGTTTCGAGAAAAATTTGGTTCCAACCAATTCATCTAAGAGCTCGTCCACTACTGGCATAGGAAACTTATTTTTAATTGTCACTGCATTCAGCTTTCTGTAGTCAATACAGAAACGCCATTGGCCATCCTTTTTCTTGACTAACAACACAGGAGAGGCAAAGGGGCTTACACTTGCTGAGATAATTCCAGATTTCAGCATTTCAGTGACTTGTCTTTCGATCTCGTCTTTCTGCAATGGAGAGTACCTATAAGGTCTGGCATTGATGGGAGTAGTGCCTGGTGTCAATGGTATAGCATGATCAAACACCCTTGATGGAGGTAGCTCTGTGGGTTCTTGAAACACCCCAGCAAATTGTTGCAGAAGATCTGTCACTGTTGCTGGAACTGGTAAAGCTACCATGTCATATGTGCTCTCCAAAATAGCTGTTGCCCATAATTCATTACTGTTGTGAAGTTTCAGAACCTGATCCAGTGAAATTTCAGTCAAGTAATTCTGGAGCACTTGCAGCACACCTTGTAGCTTCACAGTTGTGCCCTGATAGGGAAATTCGATCCACTTTGCTTCCCAATCACAATTCATTGGTCTGAATTTCTGCAGCCAATCAATACCCAACACTGCATCATAACCACCCATGTCCAGTATGTTCATATCATGTGAAAATTTGGTACCATGTGTGTACCAAGTAAAACCAGGGATATAACTATCACACCGCAGTTTTTCTCCATTGGCAACCTTGACTGACACCGGTGAACAAGGAGTAGGCACTAAACCCAGTTTCTGCACCATATTTTTGTCCAGGAAACTACTGGAGCTGCCCGAGTCAATCAACATTAACATGGACAAGTTGTTGACCTCCGCTGGCAGTCTGATAGTGTTTGCATTTTCAGTTCCAGTCATTGCATTCATTGAGAGATGTTCAGTATGTTCTAAGGACATTGCCTCCATGTTAGTTACCACCTCAAGCATTTCATCGGATAAGAGTTCATGGCCTTGATCCGTTTGCATTGCCTTCAGCTGAGCAGCTGCAACCGGAGTACATTGGTGCCCAGGTGCATACTTCTCTCCACATTTAAAACATAACCCCTGCACACGTCTGTATTCCTTCAGTTGCTGCGCTTTCCAAATTTCTCCACTGCCGAACTTGCTTTTGTTGTCTTTCCAATTAGTGTGCTGGAATTGCCTCGGGGTCTTACTCCCCATCTTCTGACTGTCAAACAGGGTTTCATGCACCTGCGCCATTAGAGTAGCACGCTGAACAGTCTCAGGCAGCTGAGCTTCTACTGCAACTCTCCACTCATCTTTCAGGCCAATGATGAACTGAGTGACCAACATGATACCTCCGATTGATGGATCATATAGCTTGATGTTGTACACAAGACGATCAAATTGACGTCTGTATTCCGCTACTGTCCCGGTCTGTCGTAGCTGCAGTAACTCCTTCATCTTGACACGATGGGTGTCAATATCGAATTCCAGTAAAACGGCTTGACGAAATTCTTCCCAAGTGAGACGCACATGAGTTTGCTTGAATGCGTGATACCAATGCGCCGCTGAATCAACCAAATACATAGTTGCTGCTGACACTTGGAAACCCGGAGCTATCTGATACAGTGTGAAAAAAGTTTCACAAGTATCCACCCAAATGCTGGCATCGCTACCGTCAAATTTCGGAAAATCCATCCGCGGCATCCACGGCCGGCGTGTGTGTGGCTCTTCCCCTTGATCTACGAATCGCACTTGCTCTCTGCTCTTGGAACTATCAGGGGAATCAAACAGGGTTGGCGAAAGCTGAGCTACCTGCAGTTGTGGTGGCGCTGTCGCAGGTCGACCGCCGAGGATGCTCCCCTTCTCTGCTGGTGGTACGAGGGTCGGCGGTGGACGATCCTGAGGAAGGACGTCCTGCTTCTTCTGCACAACCTGCATCATCTCGGTCTGCTCATCCTCGAGCTTCCCGAGTTTCTCCATGGAGAGGTCGACCTTCATCTGCATCTGGTCGAAGCGACCCGACTGCGAATCGATCTTAGAACTCAGATCGGACACCCGCTCGGCGATGCCGTCCAGCTTCTCCAATTTCTCCAACAGCCGCGCCTCCATGGCCTCCATCAACGATATCGTGTGGCGCTGCTGAGCGCTAGGCTTGAAGGGAGCCGTTGCAGCAATCTCCTCTGAATCAACCTACGGGTCGACCAAGAGAGTATGAGACGCGCAAGGGATCGAAACAAAGCCTCTGATACCAATTGTTATATACCGTGGTGTATGAACGGATTCACCTAACCTCGGATATACATATTCATTGACGAATCTGGAATTCTGGATACAGAGAAGTAGTTCGAGGTAGGGGAGAGAGAGTGAGACAGGGAAAGCAGAGACGTTTCTAATTCTTCCTAACCAGCAAAGCCACACACGGCGCGCTTCTAAACACCAGACGCAGCTGGCAACTGGTTTACGTCTTCATCCTCCGAAGGCGTATCTTCACTCCGCGCCTTGTCTTCACTCGATGGCACGTCCAGCGTGACAAACCGCTGCTCGTCAGGATCACAAGCACGCGCCAAGGACCCTGCTCCTTCTCGGCTAGTCGTCAGGATCGACGTACTCGCATCCGCGGACGATATGATGGGCTTCGTATCCGGTGTTGTGTGTGCACGCCATGCTGTCCATCTACGTCTACAACGCCGGCTGGACTTCTGCTCGTATACAAGCAGCCCAAGCCCCACCTGTATCTAGTTTCCATTCGATTTGGTAGCCCGTGGAGATTAGAGAGAGAAAATGGTGAAAGAGAGGAATGTGAGGTGGAAGATAGATATGACATGTGGGCCTTCTTTGTTAGTGACAGGAACAAATTACTCAATTTAGTAATTATTTATTTTTCACATCCCAAACTGATCTAGGGTTGAAAACAGACCGGGATTTGATAGTTCAGAGTGTCAATTTTGGGGATTGAAAGTTCAGGGTTTGATTTAGCTTTCAGCTATAAGTTTAAGGTTTGTTTTAGACTTTTTCCTTCGTTCGTGTGGTCTGCAGTCGTGTCTCGTAACGCACCGACTCGACGAGACTCAAGTGAATTTGTGTACAGATTGGAGTATTATTACCTTTTGGCGGTCCTCTCTAGAAATGAAACAAATAATACTAGGAAATTTATAAAATTGTAAGGACTGTGTTTGGATCATAGATATAGATATGTATGCAAGCGACAAGCAAGTAGTGGAAAAAAGGTTGGGCAAAAATAGTGATGATTTTTAATGAACATATTAAGATGCTATGGTGTAATCTGTTTGAACATATTAAGATACTACAACACCCAGGCTCACACCTTCCTTGCTCAAGTCGTCGTTGGATTGGCTAGATAGCGGCATGTGTGTTCTCCTCCGTGATCGACGAGGATATCATTATGTGCTTCCTGCACCCGCATAAAATTTCTTGAGATGTAGCATGTTGATGTCGCTACGTTGACATCAGTGTTTCGATCGAAGGCCTAGGGAGGCAAATGGGTCACAGAACCAGTCTAGGGTAGTATTGGGGTAAGGGGTAAATAGGCCAAAACCTGATGATTTTATGTGAAAATGGGGTAAATAGTACTAGTTTTTGCTAAAATCTTCTTGGGCTGGGGGCGGGGTACCCCTCACTTACACATACCTCCACTTGTGTTACCCATACACCCAACAACTCACCTGCGATGAGTCCCTGAGTCCCTAGAGTACAAGAGCAAAAGTTGTGAGATTTAGTTTTACATTGCTTGTTTCTTCGCTCTTATTATACTTTCATTAGTCCAGTTATGTTAAATGAATTTTCAATTGGGCTCTTCGATTTGCAGTTTCTAAATTTAAAACTTATTTTATCATTTATGAAAATTAAAAGGCAGGCCACAGAAAATAGCCAAAATATGGTGGAAAAGCTTGATCGTTATAATCCTCTTCGAGCCCGGAAATTCGTGCATGCCCCTCTAGCCTATGATTTTTGCACTCCTTGGCTTAACGTGTGCATAATCATAAGACATGAGTAGTACACCCTCATTAACTTTGATTTAGCTTTGTCCATGGCGTGGCCCATGCAGGGGTGGCTACGGAGACTCTAGGGCTTCCCCACATAGGCGTGGTAACCCTCCCGCGAGTTTCAATCGTTCACCGGTGGGTAAACGAATCGACATGATATGGTTCATGGTTGTGTCCAGCTAGAATAAGGAAAAAGCTAAACAAACGGGGAAAATTTTGTGTGTGTAGGCTGGACCACGTGTTCTATGTGTATTAAGTTTTTAGTTGCTGCTCTCGCATCTCCATTTAACTTTATAAGGGGATCTGCTTTGATTTAATACAAAAAAATGGAGTATTCCAATTCTTAGCTATTTTCCTATGGTGGTTGTCTAGTTTTTTTTTTTACTATGCTACCATAGGGGAAAATCCCTACGGTGTAGAAATTTAATAGATATGGAAAAACCAGAGGTTTTTCAACCAAGTATAGAGAGTGCAAACAAACTAGGGACGTCAAGGGGGAGAAAATGGAAAGAGTTTACAAAAGCCATAAGTTTCTAAAACCCAAGAAACCAAAGGTTACACCACAGCTGGATCCCTTTGAAGATGAGGTTATTGCGGACTCTCTGTTTATTCCACAGCCCACGGACAGCGGTTTCCATAAAGCACGGCCCCAAAGTTCTGCTTCGCATGAATAAACCTGCTGGCGACCGCTCTCGAGCAGTCCCACTGAATCTTCATGAAAGCCCGGCATTCAGAGGCAAAATGGCACAAAAAGAATAGGTGATCTCCAGTCTCAAGCGTATCTAGGGAGTACAGAGCGCACACGTCGTGCCAGAGGTTTATAGGATTGAATCCCATAGGAATGTCACCATACTTCATAGGAAATTAAATTTTATTTAAACAAAATCTCTTGCTCTTGGCAATAATCCTTTGTTTATTTTATGATGGAATCAAACAAACTTGAGGACATACAAAAATTTGTAGAATTGGAATGAGTATTTTTCATATGTTGTTGGAATACTGCAGACCAAAGAGGCCTTACGCGGCTTAAAGTTCTTAGTTTCGGATCAATGAGGGTGATAAGTGAGAATGATGAATGGACCTCTGCACCGATTGATGAAGTGAGATAAGAACTTTGATCTTTTTATTCGTCATAGTTAACCCGACAAATTAATTTTGAGACGTCGCGTTTTTTCCATGTTTTGTTCCGAGCTGCTGACTGTTGCTCTATAAAACAAGTACACTATGAAGTAACAACCTGCGAAGATGGTACAAACTAAACTGAGAAGATACCATCTTCACAGTTCTCGCAGTATAAATTGGGAAGCTCTGGGTTTGTGTGCAGTTGACAATACAATCGCTGCTGGGCGTTAATCAGCAATAGCATAGACAAAGTTCACAAAAGGATAGGAGAATGTGCGGCAGCCTCTCTCTTAAGCATCGGGTCACTTGAGCTCTTGCTCTGCCTCGTTCCAATTAGCAACGGTGCCCTGCTGCGAAGGGTTTCTTAGATATGGCGAGTCTTTGTATTTACCATATTCCGGTAAATCTAGGGCTTTCTCCGCTATTCTCCCATCCTCGTGAATCCTCTCTATCAAGCTCTCAAGTGAAGGAAAGTTGGCCTAAGCATTTGAGAGGCAATGCCACAAGTTAGTGAAAACGAAACTTATTTTTGTCGGCATAAATGTTGTTTGGTCCTCAATTACCTCAGGTCGTATGTACCCAACAATAGCAAGGCGCAGCTCCTCTCCATAAAAGTCCTCGTCAAAACCATGAAGCAGCCACGGTTCCTGAAATCAATGGCTTTAAGAGCCAAATAATGCAAGTTACCATGGAACTGCTTGTGTAGAGGACACTCACGATTGTCTTCTCTGTGTTATCAAAATAAGGGTTCCAGCCAATGCTCATGACCATCTTATATATGCCTCGTGTTGGAAGGCAAGCCCAGCCAAAGTATACACCTGATGTATGCTCTGACAGTATGTCTGAAAAGTTTTCTGCAGGTAAGTTGGCTACAAGACAGACAAATACAAAAATTATCAGTGATCAGGAAGAAAAATTGAGTATACTACTATTAAGGAAACCAAATATGTGAACTAGTAGAGTATATATATTTAAATTCCAACAGGATGTATTTCATCCAAGATGGTATGAATTTGCCTGTCTTACAGTGGTCTCTTTTCTCTTTTCTACTACGTGAAACTGGTTTTCCTACAACATTTCTACAGATCTTATCTACTAATTAGGTTGATGCATGCATAGTTAACTTGGTTCATTAAGTACATTCAGAAACACATTATCATGAAACTAAAGGATATAAACCAGAAATCAGCATGGCGAAATATCATCCATTTCAGCATGAAACAATTGATGTATCTTACAGTGTCTGCTAAACTTAGAGATATGTTGGTTTGTCTAGCAGCTTTCCTAGTAACTCAAAACACAGAACTGGTATTCAGAAGTAGGACAGCTAGAAGTAATAGCACACATGAACATAATAAGGTCCATCGATGAACAACACAAATAACATAATACCATGACAAATCAAATTATAGAAGTGATAGCATGTGAAGTCACGTTGTACTCTTCAGAGGCTTTAAAACATGCTAGTGAAATTTATCCTCATTTGCATGTTCCACCATACCTGTTGGTATTCCTAGTACCTTAGAACCACGGCCAAATCCTTTGATCACAGGTCCGCCAATAAACCATGGCTCTATTGGTAAGGTACCTTCAATCCCTGCACAAATTAAAAAAAAAACAGATTCATTGAGTATGTCCATATGTTGAGAATGATAGACAGATATTCCCAAGAATTAGAACATACAATCATTAAAGGGTGGCAACCCCCACTTTTCAGGCCTCAAGTCAAGGAGGGAGTTGATAATCTCATCAGCCGAACTGAATTCATCGGTCTTTTTGGGTACCGAAGGTACAGCTATGACATGCATTCCTGCAGCTTTACCAGCAGAAACACCTGGCCTGGCACAATAATTTATTGACAATATTGAAGGTCATTGATAACATTGCAGCCTAAACTATAAATCTCGAAACCAGTAATGTGAGTGCAGATCAGAAAACAATAAAATTATACAGGTGGTGGATGTAAACCCAGTATATCTATAGAACAAAGTATATGGAACAGCAATGCATCTGCATCATTCAAAATTCTGTGTCTTGTGGACAATTGCATAGTTTTAAACTCGGACAATGTTCTCTTCTTATAATAAAGCAAGAAATGTATTTCTTGATTTTCACATAAGCTCTCTGATGCGAGCATCACACCTTCATCACTATCAAATGGTTACTGAAACTATGTTTTCCTTTGTACGCAGCCACACATGTAGATTTGAAAAATGAAAACCAAACTTCCATGCCCATCCAGGCATTTTAAAACATGAAACTCTGTTCCATCAGAACTATTCAACCAAATAATGTCTATAATGCAGATGATGACATAATGTAAATAGGTAAACTTTCCATGCACACAAAATTAACATAAATACAAAGTTAACCAAGGCTAAACTTACAAGGAATCCTCAATAACTAGGCAATTTGAAGGATCAGCGTTCATTCTTTTTGCAGCTTCCAAAAATCTTGAATATCACCACAGGAGCAGAAGAGGAGGAACTAAATGAGATCAATATTACAAATCTATAGGGTATCAGCAATGAAAACATTATATAGCACACTGTCTTACATATCTGGGGATGGCTTTCCTTTCTCTACTTCATCTGCACCCACAATTGCAGAGAAATACTCTTTCCATCCTATACAACATAAGAGTGAACTACTTAATATATCATTTCATTAAATACAAAGAAGAACATGAAATTTTCAGATTTCTCTGAAACAGGGGAAGCCTGAAATGGATACCTTTGTGGCAGGAAATTTTGGAATCAATGTTTGATCTTGACGAGTTGGAAGCTACAGCAGTTGGCACCTTGTTACTCTTTAAATGTTTTATTAACCGATTAGCTCCTGGAAGAGCTTTTATGTTGCCCCATCTGCGATACGAAAAAAATTAATATGTTACTCATATTTTTTTTTTTCGAACCTCGGCAATGCCTTTGATTGATAAAGTCGAAAAGAGTTGGACAGTTTATAAGGGAAACCGGCCAAAAACCATACAACACAACGCACCACGCTGGCCCCAAGGCCACGCCCCAAAACGAGTCGACGACTACGTCACCCAAGCAACCATAGCCGACACAAACACGGCGGAGGCAAACCTCAACGCAAGGAGACACCCGGAGCCGCCGCTCCGACTTCCACACCGGCCCCAAGGCCACGCCCCAAAACAAGTCGACGACCATGTCACCCTAGCAACCATAGCCGACACAAAACACGGCGGAGGCGACCTCAACGCATGACGAAATCCGGAGCCGCCGCTCCGACATCCACGCCGGCCCCAAGGCCGCGCACCACCAAGCCGAAGACGAAGAAATCGCCGCCGCCAACCACCAGCACTCCACAAAACCCCTTGGGCCGGTGGAACATCCAAGACGAGGCCCCAAGAGGCAAGTGACGCAAGAGCGCCACCCCCGCCCGATCCCTTGCGGGATCTAGGGTTTCCCCCGGAGAACCCGGGCGAAGCAGCGAGAACACCGTCACGACGACGCCTTCAAGAAGGACACGACGCCCGAGGGCGTCGCCGTCGTCGGCCCAGGCCGACAGCCAGGGCAAGGCTTTCGCCCGCCGATGTGTCGCACACCCCGCAACCGCCCTCAAGGACCGGCCAGACCACCATCGCGATCCCGCACACAGACCATCAGCCCCACGCGCCCGACGATCTGAGGCCACGAACGGAACTAGGCGCCGGGGCCCAGGTCCACCTCCCGCAGAGCCTCCTCCTAGCTCGGCGCGATACGAAAACCATATATCTCAAGGAATACAATTGCAAGTGAAAAATGTATTGGAGTTCTTTTCAGGACAATTTGCGCATTACAGCATGAGAAAATTTTACTACGTCTGTCATCATGCCCAATCTAATGACAACCTTACCATAAGTTATTGCAAGAAAATCAGCATGAAAGACTTTACACATGCTTCCATAACCATTAGAATGAGTAAATTTCTATTTAGTTTCCATTGAAGTACTTTCTGAACTATACCCAGAGTTCACTTTGCTGTTTAAATTGAATCAGGGAGTTTTCATAACTATCAGCAGATTTTCGACATCGATAAGGAGCTTAAGGTAAGAACTAATGAATATCAATCTGCAACTCATTTGCAGAATTCTTTCTACGGTGATTTGCCAAGTTTAATGCACAATTTGAAAGCATAGTAGACATAAATAGTGAAATTTCTTCCTTGCACTGTCCGCATAATGGTAAATACCGGATGCTTGCTTGTGGAGGAGCATGCAAGTAGCATAACTTGCGCATGTACTAATAAAACAGATAGATACATTATAGTCAACCTATATAAAGATCATAATCATATTATTACTGTTTCCACGAATTATTCAGTACAAGTACAGCCAAGCATGCAGATGTTACTACATAACATGCGCATACGCATATGAAAACACAAGAACATAGGCACACCTCAGCAAGGCATGATTTAATATTTCTAGTAGCAGCATTTGAGAGAAATTTTGAAAAAGCGGGTTACCAAGGGTATTCACTAATTCCAAAGAAAATACAGGGAGAAAGTAGAATGGCAAAAATTAAACTGAACAAACCGATCTACTTTATCAACGAAATGGCCAAACAGGGCCAAAATCTGAATATATGTCCCCACTGAATTAGCATGGTAATATGCATTTTGCAAAATATATAGAACTACAAAGAGGCTCCAGTGACATAACTGCTCGCTGAACATTGGAGTAATCATGGAGAGGAACTCTTCGGTGGAGTAAGGGAGTCCATAATCTTCTAAAACAACTGCTGCAGCTTCAGAAGGTGTCTTTCCAACAAATTTGTGAGCTTTCTTACTATCCCACTTTTTTCCATTTTTCACAAGAAATGGTTTCAGCACTTGGCTTACGACGCAATCTGCCAAATGGTACAAACAAGGTAGCAAAGATGGAATTTCAGAGATTAACTTGGAAAGATCAACTCTGAGTACAGGAGAACTTTGCAAATCACAGTCACCTGTATTTAAGAGTGTACCATCCAGATCAAGAATGACGTGAGAAATGAGCCTAGTAATGGGCTTCGGTGCAGCCATTTCCAAGATCGGAAGATCTCAATGTAGCAAAAGCCAAATTATAATTTGGGAAGACCGACCTGACATATAGCCAAACAATTCAGGCACACACCACATTAATGCTAAAGTAAATCTAGCAATGCTTTTGAAAATGGATTTCTAATATATAAACAATTACATATCTATACCTAATAATAAAAGCACTAAGGCTTCTGCCAAATTTTTCGTCGACCACTTTTTTGGACGATTTTGCCCCTGCCAGTTCGAGTTATTTACCCACCACTGCGACCGTTAAGTTAAAATAAGTTAAAAAAACGGTTCGATTTTCTTTTCCCCACGCGGCCACGCCTGCTACCTGGCTACCTGTCCTCTGCCCGGTCTGTCACCGCCGGACGACCCAACCTTGTCCCTCGCTCGCTCGCTGCCCACCAAGCTCCCCTACCTGCCCTACCTCGCCGGCGTCGCCAGCTCTTACCAACCCGCCTCCTCCGTGCTCCACCCAGTGCACCGCCTCCCCGCCGCCCCTTCTCGCCTGGCCATCCACCCGCAAGTATCCCCCATGCCGCCCTCCCTTCGTCTCAGGCATGTGTCGAGGGCGACGCCGACGACGCCCGTGGTATTCTGCTCCGGTTTCGCGGGCTCGCTGCCTGTGGGGAATCAGGGGAGCGAGTTCGAACCTCGATCTAGATCGATCTATGTGGGCAGGGCGGCTCCAGGCATCGCCGCCTGTGTTTCCTCCTCCACCAAAATGACTGCTGGAACACGGTTTCTATCATGGAGAGCAGCTTTACGCCGGCGGACAGCCACGCCTTCCACCGCAATAGGCAGCGCGAAAAAACCCGGCCATAGCCTCCGGGAAGCTCTTGCAGCCGTCGGTGCCCTGTCCCTCGTGCTTATTTCGCAGCAGCGGCTTCCTCTTAGAGCAGCCTCTCGATGGGCCAAGTCTGGGAGCTGCCGAACTGCGGGCTGTTTGGATCGGAGCCTCTGCCTGACCCGCCGGCCGTGTTGGAGAAGAAGGACAGGCCGTCAGTACTGTTCCTCAGACGCCACTGCTTCTTACACGTTCATCTAGGCGATGTAGGCGCCGGCCGATGTGGTGTTAATTTGGTCTGTATGCCGTTCAGCACATGCAGGTAGCAAGAGTCGTCAATCCCAAATCCTCTAGAACAATATCATGTGAAAACTGTTTGCACCATACTGAGGTGAACACTTTGTTTAATGGCGACCACTTTAGGATGATTTACGCACCACAATTTTCTGTTAGTGTACGATTGACCAAGACTATGTTGTGCTATATCAGTGTGGTTGTCGTTGGGCTGCTACGGCTGATTCCTGAACAATGTTTGTCGAAATATGCAAAGAACATGCTACCACCAAGGAAGGGCTACTGCAAACAGATGGTACCGTGAAAGCTCGATTTGGGCCTATTTTTTTTTTAATCTTTTTGGTGCAAACGTTTTAGCAGCATTCAGATGCCCTTTTGTTTTTGTTCAGACACGGATAATTTGTAGAGAATTTAGTGTAAATTCTTCATCCACGTTCTCCTTGACTTGTGGGGATTTGCATTGAAATCATGGAGATGAATTGCCATGCTGATTAGGTGGTGAATCAGCTTAATAGATCGTCCAGTTTGATGTTAGCTTTTGTGTCTTGGACTGTTGGTGCTTGATCCAAAGTGAACGTAATCAAGTTTAAAGACTGTTCTTTTTTCTTTCTGAAAACATTTAGCATTGAAGGACCACTTTTGTTGTTGTCTTAATTAAGTCCAAATTCACAAAAGACCAATGCTGGTTTCTGAAATTTATGGCATATAATGTAAAGGTGGGAGCATGAAATGTGTTATTTACACACGTACTTGCATTAGCCAAGTTTGTTGTGGTTCTCTGAGCCCATGAGGAAGTCGGGATTTTAAATTATTTATCGGAGGGACAATTGGTATTTTTTTTTATGAATGTGATCATGTTTGACACCTTTGTCTAAATTGGAATAGTTTTGAATGGTATATTGTCTTGATCATGAATTCTAAGAGATAAAAATACACATTTCCAGATTTTGTTCTATCCCGTTGCAACGCACGGGCACAGTTACTAGTATAACTAAAGTACAAAACAGTGAACATATCCTACCCTACGCTTTTAAACCTTGAACTGGAAATTATACATAAAACCATTTCTTGCCCCAAGCGTCTGATGGTATAGACCACTATTTGCAATTGTACACAACTTAGTTTAGTTCTGGTGTTTAGATGAGTATATGAGGTTGAAATTGGTAACCTCCTCCCAATTGATGATGATTTTACCTCCTAAGTGTGTTCAGGGAATACAGTAGGTTCAAAGAATCATAGTTACAACACAATACTGCAACGCAGGCTGGCCGGATGAGCATTTCATTAAACAGATAGCGTGCATAGTGAATATAGTACACGCAGCCGTATAACACCACTTATCAAATAGTTCTTGTGCATATGATAAGGGCCGGCAGTAGCAGGCATGCATCACCACTAGCACAATTCATCAAACAGTCAGTGAGCACAGCACAGGGGAACACAGAACAGGGATTCAAACAGGAGGCGCCTCGTTACAGTTGCCGATCGAAAGCGCAGGCTACGCCCGATAGGCGAGATCACCCACACATTAGAGACTGGAACTAGCTAGTACCAAAACTAGAACTTAGCGGAAATTGGAATTTAAAACCGAGGCAAGCATGAAACACGAGGTTCCCCTCTTCGGTGCACTCGGAGCAGCCAACCACAGCAAATAGAAACAAATAGCCAAGACAAAAGTAGTACCGTTAGGCACAACAAATGCATCTTGACGACTTGTTCTCATTGCATCACGTAGGACTCTAGAGTCAGAAGCTGAACCCTCCCAACCAGGCAGGACATACAGAAATTTCATGTTCCAATCTACAACACCGAGCACGTTAGTGGTGATAGCTTGTTTTCTATTTCTGTAGCGTCCTTGGGCAGCCACATCAACAGTAACATCAATATGGCAGCCATCTAATGCTCCAAGTGCATTGGGAAACCACTTCCATTTGTAATCATTGGGAGGTTCAACACTAGGATCAGGGAGTTTAATGAACTCTCCATGGAGACATAGGATGGCCTTTAACACCTCAGAAAAATGTGAACAAATAGTCCATAAGGACCTCTTGTACTGCCCTCGCAGCAACCTCATTTTCAAACCATGTCCAACAACAAGCAAGAACATGGCAACCTTTTCTTCCACGGCAACATACACACTGCCACGTAAACCACACTTCTCACGCAGCATAGCACACAAGTCATGGAAGTTTCTTTTGGTTAGACGAAGCTGATCATAGCAAGCAACTTCAGTACCATCATACATATCTTTTAGCAAATACTTTCGAAGCGATAATTTATGCTCATCATCGGTAAAGCTCCCTAAATCCCTCGGTAGTCTTCGTGTACTAAGATATGCCATCGCAAGAAGAGTGGATTCAAAGTATAATTTCATGAACACAATCCTTCTCCTCTTCCTTCTTTTGTTTTCTTCGGATACATAATTAACCAAGTCTAACTCTTCCGACATTTATCTACAATGTACACAATTTTTTTACCAAACCATGTTAATCAAACTACAACACACATCACAAAAGTAAACTACAAGCATATGATCCATGTGCCTCTGAACCTATGGCGTGGATAGAAGAAGGCCAACATCTTGGGCCACTAATTACGAACATCTCATCACAGACCAGAGACATGGAATAGAAACAAACCTTCCTCCGGTCGTGCTCGCTGGAGCTCTGGATGGGCCGGCCGGTTACCTCCAATCTTCCCCAACCTGCCAATCAAAATAGAGAGACAGTGAGAGGGGAAGCACAGCAGCAGAGGCGGGGAAGCACAGCAGCATAGGTCGATGCTCGCTGGAGCTCTGGTCGCGGGAGCACGCCGGGGACAGCCGCTGGACGCGGGATGCACAGCAGAGGCGGCCGGGGAGAGAGAGGCGGGGCGGGGAAGCACAGCACAGCAGAGGCGGGGCGGGGAGCACAGCAGAGGCGGGGGAGAGAGAGTCGCGGATGCACAGCAGGGGCGGGGGAGAGAGAGTCGCGGACCTGCAGCGCCGCCGCCACCGAGCTAGTTCTTGCGCGGCTGCGCCTCGCGCTGGGAAGAGGAAGAGGAAGAGGAAGTGCGAACAGGTACGGGGAGAAAGAGCGAAGTCGCGAATGTCTACCAATCTCCAGGGTAGAGGTGGAGATTGAGTCGGGGGTGTTTCACGTACCGTCGTGTCTAGCTCGATATCAGACGCGAAACTCGTCAGCGAATATCTCAGACATCCAAACAGATAGAATCTGGATATTCGGATAACTCAATCTCCGAATGTTTTTTTTTCTTTTTTTTTTCATTGGATGGTTAGCAGGGTGGTTGTACTCTCAGCCCACCAGAGTTCAAATCCCAGGTTTGACGTCTGTGTGTTGCATTTAGGCGGAATATTCTTTCTGTGGGAGGCGACGTTTCCGTCGACAGCGAGGCGCCCGTGGTGACTTCGTCAATCTCAAGACTCGATCCGCCGGCTCAATATTTCGAAGGTGCTCATAGGGGTAGGGTGTGCGTGTGTGCGTTCATAGAGATGAGTGTGCGCGCGTGTATGTGAGCGTCTGTGTTTGTACTGTGTTTTTTAAAAAAAAATGTCTTTTTTTTAAATACAAAGAGCCTAACAATAAGGTGTCGACACTTTCGGTAGATCATCGATTACAAGGTTATTGACAACATCAGGAAGCTGGGTGACCCACATGCAGCTCCCTTCCGATCTGGCAATCTTCGCTGGGCAATCAGCAACCTTGTTGCTCTCTATTTTGACCAGGTTGATTCTGAATTCCGTGAAGCCCCTTAGAAGAAATTTCACCTCTTCATAGGTGTCCCATTGCTTCGAGCGATCAGCTGTAGTCGATCGCAGAGCAGTCGCAACGGCAGCACAGTCCAATTCTAGGATAATGCGATCATGCCCATGGTCCGTAATCAGCTCGATGCTTTGGAGCACAGCTTTTGCTTCGGCATCTTCTGGGTCAGCACAGGCTCTCATAGGGGAACAGGCAGCCAAGATGGTCTCAGCCTTGTGATTTCTAGCGATGGTGCCAGCTCCACTGGGCTTTTCAGAGCTGATGAAAGAGGCGTCCGAGTTGATCTTGATCCAACCCATAGGAGGAGTCCAGGCATCTCCCGGTATTCTTGTTTTCGGTGCTTGCAGTAGCACAGTAGTGGACGCTGGAGCCTTTCCCTTGATGTTGTTGTCAAAGTAATCACTGGAGTTTTGGATGGTGTTGAAGGACATGAGGAAAGAGACTGATTTTGCAATGGATTCCAGTCCCTTCTCGTGTATAATATCATTCCGCAGGTGCTAGGCACGCCAAAGCAGCATCTGGATGTTGGTCTTGGTGTTTGCATCAACCTGACTGAGGCATAACAGAAGCCAATCCTTCCCAGTATTCCTAAAAACATCTTCCTGGGGGAGATGCCAGTGATCACGTATCGCCTGTCTGAGAGCCACTGCTTTGGTGCATCTTATAGTGGCGTGGTGTGCATCTTCGACGTCCATCCCACAGATGTCACAAAGGCTGCCCACTTCCAGGCTTCTACGGTGCTTGTTCTTTTTAGTGGCTAGTGAATCACTGGCCACCCTCCAGGCAAACATCCTGATCTTTGGCTGCACACCCGCTTTCCAGATGCAGTGAAGACGGGAAAATGGGGCGATCGCAAAAATACGATACGATGCGCGTCCACGTCATAGAGACAGATAGAATTTGAATTTTAAATGTGTGCGCAAATGTAAATGAGACAAATATCAAGTATTGCGAGTACATATTTCCGGAACTCTTACATTTACATAAAAGAACCGTTAATTACATCTTCGAAGAGAAAACCCCTGATTAAGAATTCCAACATTTCTAAATATAAAAGATTACAACATCTATGACTATTACAAATATAAAACTAAGACTACGAAGTTGATCTTCTTTAAATTATCATATGTTTTAATATTCTTTAGCATATATTTCACATTTTTTACTTGCACTAATATTAGGAGTACAAGAAGTTTGCATGCATCAGACACTTAGTTTATTTAATCGGCTCGATATACATGTATTTTGATGGTGCGGTCTATTGTTTGATTATTCGTGGGGTTGTTTCATTTTAACTAGCCGACTAAGAGCATCCAATATGGTGCGTGCAATTTGGGCCATAGGCCATGCATGTACATGCCCGCATGCAGATAGTGAAATTTTATATTTCTTTGGGTACCACTTGATGTAGTACTTGCTTGTCTTAAATTAAGACTAGATCTTAAGCAATTCGCATGCCGTTGGTTATGCAAGGATAATTTCTATTTCATTTTAGCATAAGCGTATCCATGATATGAAAGTCAATTATATCTTAGAGTAATTTATGGACACTATGGTTTTATTTTAATAGTAACTTGGCTTGTGTCAATATGACCAAACCAAGCACATAATTTGGTGATTTAATATGACATGGTTTTTAAAGCAACTTGGTTTGTGTCAACATGACCAAACCAAGAGCCAAGGTTTTGTGAAGACATGGATTTGAAGCAACTTAATTCGTGTCAATATGACCAAATTAAGAGCCGAGGTTTTATAAAGACATGGATTTTTAATGCAACTTAATTCGTGTCAATATGACCAAATTAAGAGCCAATTTTATGGATATGTGAATTTAGAGCAACTTACCTTGTGTCAATATGACCAAACCAAGAGCCAACGTTTTATAAAGTCATGAATTTTTAATGCAACTTAATTCGTGTCAATATGACCAAATTAAGAGCCAATTTTATGGATATGTGAATTTAGAGCAACTTAGCTTGTGTCGATATGACCAATCCAAGAGCCAACTTTGTGGTTATATAAATTTAGAGCAACTTAGCTTGTGTCAATATGACCAAACCAAGAGCCAACTTTTGTAAACATATATGATTTAATGCTACTTGGTTTGTGTCAATATGACCAAACCAAGAGCTTGATTTTCATGATCTTAAGGAGAAAACTCTATGGTATGTGTCAATATGATCAACCAAAGAGCAAGAAAGCATATGACAAATAATATGAAAATCCTTAGTTTGTGTCAATATGACCGATGAGAGAACTCCATGGTATGTGTCAATATGACCAACCAAAGAGGGAAGGAAGAGCCATATTTCTCACCTTCTTCAAACCTTTCTTCTCACGTATGAAGAAGTTTGGCGGCGGGCTGTATGTGGTGTGGCCGGCCGGCGGCAGCACCGTATGATCAGCAGGAGCTTGTATGTGTATGTGTGTGTGGGTGTGTGAATGAGCGATGGAGTTGATGGGATGAGCAGCGATCGGCAATATGGGTGATGGTCTCGGGACTATGGCGAGCGATGTATGATCAGCGATTGTATCGGGATATGGTGAGCGATGGTGGAATGAGCCAGCGATGGACTGGTTTCTGTATGAATTCGTCCTCCCCTTGAGCGTAGTGTTGTGTGCTCATATATATAGGCTGTCAGCGACGCTAGAGCGTGCACGTCCTGGCGATCGTGGGTAGAGACGTGGGCGCGTGGTCAGTTATAACCTGTAGATGTTAGACGCTCCAAGCATTTGTACATGACTTGGTCACTGACAGATATTTTGTATGGATTCGCATGCATGTGGGTCATGGGCTGGCTAATTAGCTTATTGTTATTTGTTAATCTTGCCGCCTAATCCATGCATAATCTATGCATGTGCCTTGGCCACACACATCGTTTATGGACATGGGCCTTATTAGCACCTACATGCATGTGTATGTACATAGACGTAATTATAGGAGTTAGCTACCGTGCATAAACCCCTTTTATTTTGACATACATTTTCCATATAATTTATCCTTTATTTATTTCGGCATACCCGTATTTCATAATAGTCATTTATTTTATTCTATGACAAAATCGGTGTCAACATGCAGTCCCACAGCTTTCGCTCGCCATATGGATTTGTGCTACAAGCTTCGCTGCCCCTTGGTTCTTGTTTGAGTTTCAGAGCCAGTTTGTAGGCACTTTTGACCGAGAAGATCCCATTTTTCTCATAGTTCCAAGCCAAGTGGTCCCCCGATTCTTGTGCCGGAAGCTGGATGTTTAGAATGCATTGTACGTCATGCTCATAAAATAGCTCACGGAGGAGAGGGGTGTTCCAGCATCTGGTACCCGGGATGAAGAGCTGGTTTACCCATCTCAGTCTTGAGTTCTTCTTGAGCGCAGAAACACGGAGGCCCATATCTCTAGGGATCCATTGGTCTCTAGTGATCTGTGTGTTTTTCCCATTACCAATCCGAGAGATGATGCCCTTCTTCAATAGCTCGATGCCAAATTCCATCCCTTTCCACACAGGGGAAGGGTTAGTAGCAAAGACTGTGTCTAGCATATTTCCATGGGGGAAGTATTTCGCTTTGAGAACCCTAGCTCACAGGCTATCGGGGTTTTGGATTAGCCTCTTCGCGAGGAGAGCTTGATTCAGAAGATGTATGTCTCTGTACCCTAGGCCGCCTTTCCCTCTGCTCTTCAAAAGATTTTCCCAAGCAGACCAGTGTACCTTCATGTGGTTTTCTTTGTCTCCCCAGAAGAAGTCATAGATTAATTTCTCATATTGGTCACAGAAACCCAAAGATATCTTGAAGACTGCCATGACATAGCCCGGGAGGGCCTGAGCTACCGATGTTATTAGTGTGTCCTTGGCGCCAAAAGACATGTGTCTTTCATCCCATATGGTAAGCCTTTTGGTGAACCTTTCCATTATAGGCTGGAATCGATCACTTTTCATTCTACCATCCGGGGTAGGGAGGCCCAGATATTTCTCCTCGAATGTAGAAGCAGAAATGCCAAGAGTGGACTTGATTCCCATATGTGTAGCCGGGGGACAAGCAGAGCTGAACAAGATTGAACACTTGCTAGGGCTTAAAAGCTGACCCGTGCACCTTTGGAATAATTTGAGGGTGCTGTCAACTGCCCTGGCCTCCTCTATGGTAGCTGATACGTCTCAAACGTATCTATAATTTTTTATGTTCCATGCTTATATTATACCAATTGCCTACATGTTTTATATACATTTTATATAGTTTTATGCATTTTTTTGGAACTAACCTATTAACAAGATGCCACAGTGCCAGTTCCCTGTTTTCTGCTGTTTTTGGTTTTAGAAATCCACTTAAGGAAATATTCTCGGAATTGGACGAAACAAAAACCAAAGGTCTTAGAATCTCCGACACGTTCCAGAAGTCCGAGGGGGAGAAGGAGACGGGGCCCGAGGCGCCCACCTCAAGGGGTGGCGCGGCTCCCCCCCTGGCCGCACCGGGACCTGAGGTGGGGCCCTCGGGGCTCCACCGCCTTCGCCCCTTCGCCTATATAATCCCCCCGAAACCCTAAGGCATAAGGGCCGAACACTTTTCCACTTTTCATCACGGAGCCGCCGCCGTCGTCAACCCTAGTTCGGGGGGGATCAGAAGCTTTTCCCGGCACCCTGCCGGAGAGGGGAATCATCACCGGAGGGCTCTACATCACCATGCCCGCCTCCGGACTGATGCGTGAGTAGTTCATCCTTGGACTACGGGTCCATAGCAGTAGCTAGATGGTTGTCTTCTCCTATTGTGCTATCATGTTTAGATCTTGTGAGCTGCCTATCATGATCAAGATCATCTTTATGTAATGCTACATGTTGTGTTTGCTGGGATCCGATGAATATTGAATACTTTGTCATTGCTTCATAATATATCATGTTGTGTGTTGTTTATGATCTTGCATGCTCTCCGTTGCTAGTAGTTGCTCTAGCCAAGTAAATGCTTGTGACTCCAAGAGGGGGTATTTATGCTCGATAGTGGGTTCATGTCTCTATTTAATCTGGGGCAGTGACAGAAAGCTCTAAGGTTGTAGATGTACTGTTGCTACTAGGGATAAAACAGTAGTACTTTATCTAAGGATGATGTTACTTACTTACATTACACACATTGCTTAATGCAATAATCTGTTGCTTGCAACTTAATACTGAAAGGGGTGCGGACGCTAACCGGAAGGTGGATTATTAGTCATAGATGCGGTTGGAACGGTCTATGTATATTGTTGTAATGCCCAAATGAATATCACACTAGACATCATGTCATTAGTATATGCATCATTATGCAGCTCTTTATTCTATCAATTGCCCAGCTGTAATTTGTTTACCCGCATGTATGCTATTATTATTATTATTATTATGGAGAGACACCACTAGTGAACTGTGGACCCCGGTCCTTTTCTTTAAACTGATAATACAACCAACTGCAAACTGTTACTTTCATTCTCTGCAAACAAACATCATTTTCCACACAATACGTTTAATCTCTTTGTTACAGCAAGCCGGTGAGATTGACAACCTCACTGTTGAGTTGGGGCAAAGTTTCTTGATTGTGTTGTGCAGGTTCCACCTCCACCAAGCAATTTCTGGCGCCATTGCAAGGGGGAGACCTTCAGACGTGTTCTTCATCTCCTACTGGTTCGATAACCTTGGTTTCATAACTGAGTGAAATTTGCTGCTGCACTACTTCACACCTTCCTCTTGGGGTTTTCCAACTACACACCCGTGAGTGCATCAAAGAATTTCTGGCGCCGTTGCCGGGGAGATAGGAGCACCTTTGTTCAGAAGTCCTTGACGCTCCCTCGTCAACTCAGCGCTCAGCAAAGAATTTCTGGCGCCGTTGCCGGGGAGCTGAAGCACATCTGCAAGGGGAGTCTCTCACTTCCCAATCTCTTTACTTTTGTTTTTGTCTTGCATTTTATTTACTGTCTTGTTTGCTTAATATAAAAAAAACACAAAAAAATTAGTTACCTGCATTTTATTTACTTTGTTATTATCTTGTTTGCTTCTTATTATAAAAAATACAAAAAAATTAGTTACTTGCATTATTATTGTTATTTCGGTTTTGTTATTTATATTTCGGTTTGCATATTTATTATTTCGGTTTAGTACTTTGTTTATTTCGGTTTAGTATCATTGTTATTTCGGTTTGTCTTTTTACTTGATTAAGATGACTACTGCTGAGAATACTAAGTTGTGTGACTTTACTAGCACCAACAATAATGATTTTATATGCACACCTATTGCTCCACCTGCTTCCAAAGCAGAATTCTTTGAAATTAAACCTGCTTTTTTAAATCTTGTCATGAAAGAGCAATTTTCTGGTGTTAGTTCTGATGATGCTGCTGCCCATCTAAATAATTTTGTTGAACTTTGTGAAATGCAAAAATATAAGGATATAGATGGTGACATTATAAAACTGAAATTATTTCCTTTCTCCTTGAGAGGAAGAGCTAAAGAATGGTTACTTTCATTGCCTAGGAATAGTATTGATTCTTGGATTAAATGCAAAGATGCTTTTATTGGAAAATACTATCCTCCTGCTAAGATTATTTCCCTAAGGAGTAGCATTATGAACTTTAAGCAATTTGATAATGAACATGTTGCTCAAGCTTGTGAAAGAATGAAATCTCTGGTCAAGAATTGCCCAACCCATGGACTGACTGCTTGGATGATCATCCAAACCTTCTATGCAGGACTAAATTTTTCTTCAAGGAATTTATTGGATTCAGCTGCTGGAGGTACTTTTATGTCCATCACTTTGGGGGCTGCAACAAAACTCTTGGATAATATGATGGTTAATTATTCTGAGGGGCATACTGAAAGGACTGCTCAAGGTAAGAAGGTAAATTCTGTTAAAGAAACCTCCTCTTTGAGTGAAAAGATTGATATGATCATGTCTATGCTTGTGAATGGTAAATCTCATATGGATCCTAATAATGTTCCCTTAGCTTCTTTAGTTGCACAAGAAGAGGATGTTGATGTGAACTTCATTAAAAATAATAATTTCAACAACAATGTCTATAGGAACAATTATGGTAATAGTAACTACAAGCCTTATCCTTCTAATAATAGTGGTGGTTATGGTAATTCCTATGGTAATTCTTATAGCAATAATAGGAGTACCTCCTTTGAACTTGAAACCATGCTTAAGGATTTTATCACTACACAAACTACCTTTAATAAAACTGTTGAGGAAAAGCTTGGGAAAATTGACATTCTTGCCTCTAAGGTTGATAGTCTTGTTATTGATGTTGATCTTTTAAAATCAAAAGTCATGCCTAATGATACTAATGAGAGTAAGACCTTTGCTAAAATTAATGCCATCCAAATTCGAATTGATGAAAATGTTAGGATGATGGCTCAATTACGTGCTAGATGGGAAAGAGAGGAAGAATTAGCTAAAGTTGATGATATTGTTAGAGTTTGCACCATTACTACTACTGAAAATAATGTTACCCCACATGCTAGTAAACCTCTTACTATTAATGGTAACATGATTGGTGTTGGCAATGTTTCTTCTACTACTTCCAAAAAGTTAAAATTGCCTAAAACTGTTGAAACTAGTCTTGACTCTTGATAAAAGTGCTGAAATTTTTAGGAACATGGGAGAAAGTGGTTCGGTTTGCTTTGATGATAATAATTTTGATTTTGATAATTGTAATATCTCTGAAGTTATCAAGTTCTTGCAAAAGTTAGCCACAAGTCCTAATGCTAGCACTATAAATCTTGCTTTTACTACACATATTACAAATGCGCTCATTAAAGCTAGGGAAGAGAAATTAAAACTTGAAGCTTCTATCCCTAAGAAGTTAGAAGATGGTTGGGAGCCCATCATTAAAATAAAAGTGAATGAATTTGATTGCAATGCTTTGTGTGACCTTGGTGCAAGTATTTCTGTTATGCCTAAGAAACTTTATGATATATTTGACTTGCCACCGTTTGAACATTGCTATTTGGATATTTTTCTTGCTGATAATGCTTTGAAGAAACCTTTGGGGAGAGTCAATGATGTTCTTATTATGGTTAACAATAACCTGGCCCCCGTTGATTTTATTGTCTTGGACATTGAGTGCAATCCCTCTTGTCCCATTATTTTGGGAAGACCTTTCCTTCGCACGGTTGGTGCTATTATTGATATGAAAGAAGGAAATATAAGGTACCAATTCCCACTTAAGAAAGGTATGGAACACTTCCCTAGGAAGAAAATGAAGTTACCTTTTGATTCTATCATTCGTACAAATTATAATGTGGATGCTTCTTCTCTTGGAAACACTTGAGTTTTGCTTTCTGTGTCTAGCTGAAAGGCGTTAAAGAAAAGCGCTTATGGGAGACAACCCACGTTTTATTTCTGTTATTTTATTTTATTGAGTCAAGGAACATGCCTACCTCTGTAGCAATTCCTTTGTATCTTTACTTTATTGCATTGTTGTGCCAAGTTAAGCCTCTAGTAGAAAGTTGATGCTAGATTTGGATTGCTGTGCTGAAACAGATTTATTCTGTCCACCGTTAAATTCATAACTATTCACATAAAAATCGGATGGACCTGGGATTTTTTGTGCGTGATCCTCAGATATATATGCAACTTTCATTAGTTTTGAGTTTTCTGATTTGAGCAAGTTAAGTGCCTCGAAAAAATTCGTCTTTAGGGACTGTTCTGTTTTTGACAGATTCTGCCATTTATTTTGCAATGCCTCTTTTACTATTTTGAATGGATCTTTTTGTTCCATAAAGTATCAGTGGCTGTAGCTAATGTCCAGTAGCATAGGTAGCAATTGTGTTCATGCAGAATATAAGAATTTTTGATTATGCACTAACCCTCTAATGAATTTTACTTTGAGTTTGGACTTTGGTGTGGAGGAAGTTTTCAAGGATCAAGAGAGAGGATGATATGATGTGATCAAGAAGATGAAAGAGCCTAAGCTTGGGGATGCCCCCGTGGGTCACCCAAGCATATTTCAAGAAGACTCAAGCGTCAAAACTTGGGGATGCCCGAGGCATCCCCTTCTTCATCAACAACATATCAGGTCATCTTTAGTGAAACTATATTTTAATTCCGACACATCTTATGTGCTTTACTTGGAGCGTCTGTTTGTTTTTATTTTTGCTTTTATTATTTTTGTTCTCTGAATAAAATGGATCCTAGCATTCTTGTGTGGGAGAGAGACACGCTCCGCTTTTTCATTTGAATACTCCTATTCTTCACTTATATTTGTTGAGTATTCTTCTATAGCTACTGCAATATTTTCAGCTCTTGTTTTTCATGCATCTCTTGTTCGGAGCTGTTAGTTCTCATATGTTACACTCTCATATCTCATTGTTATATACTTGGAGAGTTTATCTTTAAATAAGTTGATTGGTGTTTGGTTGGAAACAGAAAATGCTAAATGTGGTAGATGGTATAATGAAAAATGTATACATGCTCTTATGGATTGTTATCTTGTATGTTGTGGTGCTTGGCAATTGTTTTGAGCTCTCAAGTAGATCATGTTTAAGCTTTTACATCATGTAGTTAAATCCCATTAATGAAGAACTACCGTAAAGCTTGTTGAAATTTGGTTTGCATGTTTGGTATCTCTAAGGTCTAGATATTTTCTAGTAAAGGTGTTTGAACAACAAGGAAGACAATGTAGAGTTTTATAATGCTTGCAATATGTTTTTATATACGTCTTGTTGTCATAGTTTATACTTGTGTTTGCTTCAAATAACCTTGCTAGCCAAAGCCTTGTACTGAGAGGGAATGCTTCTCGTGCATCCAAAACCTTGAGCCAAAACCCATGCCATATGTGTCCACCATACCTACCTACTACATGGTATTTCCTGCCATTCCAAGCAAATACTTCGTGTGCTACCTTTTATTATTCAAAACATATTATCTCTTATTTGTGTCAATGTTTATTAGCTCATGAGGAAGTATGTGGTGTTACGGATATCAACCTTATCATTTGCTTTTAGACAGACTTTCACAACCGGACTAGTGGCATATACATCCGCTTATCCATTAACTTTGCAAAAAGAGCTGGCAAATGGGGTGCCCAGTCCCAATTAATTACAACTTTAACCGCTTCAATCTCTTCACATTTTTGCCCTGATCTAATCAGTCAAGCAATGACAATAGTTTTTAACTATATGTGTAAACAAAAGAGATAAGAGGGATGATCTACCTTGCTGGTAGAAATAACGTCATTCATGGGAGCCGCTCTTGAAAGTCTGTTTGACAAGGGGGGTAGAGTGCCCATTACCATTCGTTGACAACAACAAACACCTCTCAAAACTTACTTTTATGCTCTCTATATGATTTCAAAAACCTATAAAACTAAAAAGCTCTAGCACATGTTTGTATCCCTGCTTCCCTCTGCGAAGGGCCTTTCTTTTACTTTATGTTGAGTCAGTTTACCTACTTCTTTCTGTCTTAGAAGCAAACACTTGTGTCAACTGTGTGCAACAATTCTTATATGCTTACTTATTGCAGTTGTTATATTCCTTTGTGTTGACAACTATCTATATGATATACATGTTACAAGTTGAAAGCCAATGCTTAAACTTATATATTCCTTTGTGTTGCTTCAATGCTATTTTACTTAGAGACTATTGCTTTATGAGTTAACTTTCATGTGAATCATTTTGATGCTTGTTTGAAAGTACTATCCATGAAAAGTTTTTGCTTATATGATGTAGTTGTTTACTCCTTGTCTATTTGTTAGCAAACTATAAACCATTGCTTTGAATAACTTCATTCATAACATGAGCCTTACATTATTATATGATCAAGATTGTGTGAAGCATGTCACTTCAGAAATTATTCTTGTTATCGTTTTACCTACTCGAGGACGAGTAGAACTAAGCTTAGGGATGCTTGATACGTCTCAAATGTATCTATAATTTCTTATGTTCCATACTTATATTATACCAATTGCCTACATGTTTTATATACATTTTATATAGTTTTATGCATTTTCTGGAACTAACCTATTAACAAGATGCCACAGTGCCAGTTCCCTGTTTTCTGCTGTTTTTGGTTTCAGAAATCCACTTAAGGAAATATTCTCGGAATTGGACGAAACAAAAACCAAAGGTCTTAGAATCTCCGACACGTTCCAGAAGTCCGAGGGGGAGAAGGAGACGGGGCCCGAGGCGCCCACCTCAAGGGGTGGCGCGGCTCCCCCCCTGGCCGCGTCGGGACCTGAGGTGGGGCCCTCGGGGCTCCACCGCCTTCGCCCCTTCGCCTATATAATCCCCCCGAAACCCTAAGGAATAAGGGCCGAACACTTTTCCACTTTTCATCACGGAGTCGCCGCCGTCGTCAACCCTAGTTCGGGGGGGATCAGAAGCTCTTCCCGGCACCCTGCCGGAGAGGGGAATCATCACCGGAGGGCTCTACATCACCATGCCCGCCTCCGGACTGATGCGTGAGTAGTTCATCCTTGGACTACGGGTCCATAGCAGTAGCTAGATGGTTGTCTTCTCCTATTGTGCTATCATGTTTAGATCTTGTGAGCTGCCTATCATGATCAAGATCATCTTTATGTAATGCTACATGTTGTGTTTGCTGGGATCCGATGAATATTGAATACTTTGTCATTGCTTCATAATATATCATGTTGTGTGTTGTTTATGATCTTACATGCTATCCGTTGCTAGTAGTTGCTCTGGCCAAGTAAATGCTTGTGACTCGAAGAGGGGGTATTTATGCTCGATAGTGGGTTCATGTCTCTATTTAATCTGGGGCAGTGACAGAAAGCTCTAAGGTTGTAGATGTATTGTTGCTACTAGGGATAAAACAGTAGTACTTTATCTAAGGATGATGTTACTTACTTACATTACACACATTGCTTAATGCAATAATTTGTTGCTTGCAACTTAATACTGAAAGGGGTGCGGACGCTAACCGGAAGGTGGATTATTAGTCATAGATGCGGTTGGAACGGTCTATGTATATTGTTGTAATTCCCGAATGAATATCACACTAGACATCATGTCATTAGTATATGCATCATTATGCAGCTCTTTATTCTATCAATTGCCCAGCTGTAATTTGTTTACCCGCATGTATGCTATTATTATTATTATGGAGAGACACCACTAGTGAACTGTGGACCCCGGTCCTTTTCTTTAAACTGATAATACAACCAACTACAAACTGTTACTTTCATTCTCTGCAAACAAACATCATTTTCCACACAATACGTTTAATCTCTTTGTTACAGCAAGCCGGTGAGATTGACAACCTCACTGTTGAGTTGGGGCAAAGTTTCTTGATTGTGTTGTGCGGGTTCCACCTCCACCAAGCAATTTCTGGTGCCATTGCAATGGGGAGACCTTCAGACGTGTTCTTCATCTCCTACTGGTTCGATAACCTTGGTTTCATAACTGAGGGAAATTTGCTGCCGTACTACTTCACACCTTCCTCTTGGGGTTTTCCAACTACACACCCGTGAGTGCATCAGTAGCCTTGAAGAAGAGGAGACTGTCGTCGGCGAACAACAGGTTGGAAATGCCCGGTGCATTCCTAGCCACCTTTATAGGTGTGATGCTTCCATCGATGACCTGGTTTTTCAGTATCCGAGACAAAGCTTCGCCCACAAAGAGGAACAGATAGGGGCTGAGGGGTCCCCTTGCCTGATGCCTCTAGAAGGGGCGGCTCAAGGTTCTGTCCATTTATCCTGAACGAGAACCTGACAGAGCATACACACTTCATCACCCAGCCAGTCCATTTCTCACAGAAACCCAACTTGAGCAGCGTTTTCTCAAGGAAGGTCCAGTCGACCCTATCATAGGCCTTGGAGAGATCCAACTTGTAGGCACAGTGTGTGTCTCTCGGGTTCTTGCTGTTCTGAATCTTGTGAAAGCACTCAAAGGCAATGATAGCGTTGTCGGTGATCAGCCTACCAGGAATGAAGGCACTCTGACGCTCGGAGATGATGCCATCCAAGTGAGGCCTTAGCCTATTAACTAGGCATTTTGAAATGATCTTGTAGATGACATTGCAGAGGCTTATGGGTCTAAAATCAGCAAGGGTTTCAGGGTTTTTGCCTTTGGGGATGAGCACAATGACGGTGTAGTTAACACTTTCAGGCATAATCTCCGAATGTCTAATATCAAGGCCCAATATATACATCCAAACGAAGCATAACGTTTTACGGGTTTGAGCACTTTTAAGGGCTCTATTCGGAGCTTTTTTTGGCAATGAAAACTGTAAATGTCCGATTTTTAAGGGTTTGACAGCTTTTGAGGGCTCTGTTAGAGATGCTCTTAGTAGGGTCGTGACCTGAGCTGGCTGCAGCCCACGAAATCATCCACTATTCCTTAGCTGAGTTATTTTGTTAGGGCATCTCCGTCGTTGGCCCTAAGCTGATCCAGGCGAATATTTGCCCCATCAGGACGACGCCGAACGTAATCGGCGTCGTTCGCCGATCCCGCGCCCCAGCCGGTGATTTTGGTTAAAATTAGCACAAATATGGACATATTCATAGATTTGTTCACATAATTTAACAAAGAAAACAATAGATATATAGTTTCACATACAAAGTCATACAATAAAACCATACAAATAGTTTATCATGTTTTGATACACAAATTAGTACAAATCAAACTAGGCATTGCCTTTGAGAGTCCACAGATGGGTCAGCAGATCATCCTGAATTTCGTTGTGCACATGTGGGTCTCAAATCTCCTGACGCATAACGAGAAACTCTGTCCATATTGCCGGCACCTGGTGATTAACATCTGCAGCGGACTCTGTCGGTTCAGTGACGAGCAGCAGCTCACCCCGCTCGCTCTCAATGATCATGTTGTGTAAGATAACACAACATCACCTCCCACATGTGAGCCTTGGACAAGTCAGAGCAGGGTACTGGACAACGGCAAATCGAGACTGTAGCGCACCAAATGACAGCTCGATATCCTTCCTGCAAGCCTCCTGGCACTTGGCAAACCAAGCTTTAGCATTTCTAGGCACAGGGTTTGAGATGGTCTTCACAAATGTTGACCATCTTGGATAGATGCCATCAGCCAATTATTAGCCCTTCGTGTAATGGTGCCCATTGATCTCATAGTCCACCGGGGGAGCGTGCCCTTCAACAAGCTTGGCAAATACGGGGGAGCACTGCAGAATGTTGATGTCGTTGTGAGATCCTAGCATGTCAAAAAACGAGTGCCAAATCCAAAGGTCACGTGTAGCAACTGCCTCAAGTAACATAGTTCAATCTTCTTTGTGGACTTTGTACGTCCCCTGCCACTCGAAATGGCAGTTCTTTCATGACCAATGCATGAGTCGATGCTTCCAAGCATCCCAGTAAATCCTCTTGCTGCATTGGTGGCTAGAATCCGGGCAGTGTCTTCCGCAGTTGGTGTTCGCAGGTACTTCAGCCCGAACACCTCCACCACTACCCTGCAGAATTTGTTCAGAGTTTCAATGGCTGTGGACTCGGACATGCGTAGGTAACCGTCTTGGGCATCATCAGGAGCACCATATGCAAGCATCCACATCGCCCTGTGCACTCCAGAAGAGAGGTGAATCCAAACGTGTCGGTGCAATCCCTCTTGCACTTGAAGTAGGAGTCGAACCCCCGAATGGCATGAACAATGTCGATGAAGAGCGTGTGTTTCATCCTGAAACGACGCCGAAACGTATCCGCGCCATGGATTGGATCATCGGCGAACTAGTTGGCGTAGAGCATGCAATAGGCCTCCATCCTCTGCCTCGGCCTCGCCTTCCGGCGACCCGGCTTCGAGCCACCTCGCCGCGGCTACGCCTATTGGACCATGAGGCCGGCAAGAGCGGCGATGATTATCCGATGCTCTTTGTCCTCGACCTCGGCGACATCTTCCTCTTCAAGCAGCTCAGCGAGCATCTGTTCGTCTTTGGAGTCCATGGCCGAGCAGGCAAAACGCCAAACACCTTGCGGGCGAGGTGGGCGAGTCGCACCGGCGGAGGCACCCTTGCGACCGAATCTAGGCGAAGGACGGCGAGGAGGTGCCGGCGGCGAAGGCTGGTGGTGTGGTGGTCTTCCTACAGGTTTGAGGGCAGCGGGGGAAGGGCGGGTGCGGCCGGCGACAACATGGCAGTGAGGCGAGGTGGCGCGGGAACGCGGGGACGGAGTGGGGAAAGGTGGTCGATATGCCGACAGATGTGGCCCACACGTGCTTTTCTTTCCGCCGGAGCCCCCAATCGCCCCCCCCCCCCCAACCGGGCGGGTTCGGCCTGGGTTCGCCGGATGTAAAAAGGCCCAAATCCAGTGCTTTTTGGGCTCCTGGGGGTGCGACTGGGTAGAAAACGACGGAATTCAGCGATCCGGAGGCCAAAAAGCAGCCTGGGGGGCCTGGGGGACGGTTGGAGATGCCCTTAGCTTCTCTCTTGGACACTACGTGAGGCCCAATAATTTTTGTCTGCGCAAAACAGATTGGTAACAGTTGAAAACTAAACTACGGTACATATACGCTATACGCCCGCTCGCGAGGGAGCCCGGTCAGCTGCTCCGGCTCACCGGGTGCTGTCTCCGCCCATGACCGGAGTGGCGATTAGGTTTTCCCTGCCTCTCGTCGTCGGCCGCCGTTGATCTGCCCTGCGTCTTTGTGGCCTTCGGACCCTGAAGGCGTGGTGGATCTCGTCCCTCGTCAACGGGAGGGCTCTTTTTTCGGGTGTTGGGGTCATAGTTTGTTGGGGTGTTGCTCAGATGGTGGCGGCGGCGCCTCTTTTCAATAAGGTCTCCCCGGTCCCATTTCGACGGCCGGCATGGAGAAGCCTGTGGGAGTGGTGTGGTCTCGAGAATTTCTTCTGACGGTGACGTTCTACGGATCGTTAAGGAGCTTCATCGACGGTTCTTTCTTCTTTTTCATCTCCGGGACGGATGTGGTCTTCCAGACCCGTTCGACGACTTCCCATCCGAAACCAACAACGCTAGGCCGACTCACGGCGGAACGGCAACGGCAACGCGCCGTCGACACGGTCTGGAGGTCGAAGGCGAAGGGCATCTGAAGAATTCCATTGTAATTTTCGTTTTTTGTTGAGATGTTTTGTACTGTTCGGTATTTCTTCTAATACCAGGATCCTTTTTCGTAAAAAAGAATTCAACATACAAAAAGATAAATAAAGAATAATCCGGACATTAACTGTGTGTTTACAGTCCTGGCCGTAGGATGGAGTGGCGGTACACAGGCAGAGTGTAAGAGGAGAGACTGCGGTAGATCCGCAAGATCTACAATTAATGTACAACTTCGTTTCCTATAAGGAAGGCAATGTACAAGTGCAAGGTTGTGTGTGCAAACTGAAAAGTGTACATCACTGATCTCAAACATAGTTCCCGAATAACTCTTCAGGATAATAAAACTGAAAAGTACACAGCACTCTCAAACATTATTCAAACGAATAGCTGTTGCACACAATACGAATAATTGTTCAGGATAATAAGCTCCAGACAATCTGCTACAAACTGTAATATCTTGATAGACTTCATCTAATCTAACAGAAAAAACTAGATAAACTCCCATATTACTGTAGTAGTGACTAGTCAACATGCTTCACCATATTGCATTGGTAATCTAATGTTTCCTGTGTCGCTTCTGTGGCTCACCCTGGTCGCTTGGCAGCTGCCTTTTGGCACGCTTATTCTTTTTGTTCTTGTTCTTCTTCATCTTATGCTGCTGCTGCTGCTGCGGTGGCTCCCCCGCCGTCTTCTTCCGCTGAAGGCGCGACTTCTGGACCATCGTCGCCATTGCCGGAGTCACGTAGGTTTGGGGCTGCCGTTCGCCCTCAGAGTCATCGTCTTCACAGGCTTCATCGTCATCATCTCCTGCACAAGCCTCGTCTTCAAAATCTCCTAAATCTTCTTCATATAGATCAATAGAAGATTCAAGCTGCATGCCCCGGCCCCGGCTCTTCCTAGCGCTCTGCTGCTTCCGCTGCAGCATCGAGGCCCCGGCGCGCTGCTGCCTGTGCGAGCTCATCCCGGACAGGAAGCACGCGCGCCCTGTCGCCTCGTACTCGTGCGAGCTTTCCAAGCGAGGGATAAGATCATTCAGCTCGTCTGCGAGCGAGCTCATATGGATTTCGTCCATCCGTGGCGCCGAACACAAGAGCCGGCGTCGCAGTATCCCTGCGCCGTCGGCATGTTCACCGCGATCAGCCGCTTCCCTTGCCGCCGCCATGTCTTCGGTTGCCGCTACGCGAAGGCGCTCACGCTCGACCTCCACAGATGGCTCCACGTCGGTCACCTCAACAGGCCTCTGGACCACGGCATCTTCTCCAGCGACGTTGACCGCTTGCCCTGTAGCGGCATCTCGGTAATTGCAGCTCAGCTTGACAAGGCCGGTGACCTCATCGTCTGAATCGTCGGCTAGTGCAGGTACGTCCAAGAGTATCAAAAAGCGCCTCTCCTCATCGGCGTACAGCTCGCCGACATCCACGGAGGCAGCACGGCCACCGGCGTCGACGCGGTTGTCGTAGCGTCCGGACTTGACCTCCCGGACGCGGACCCCCGGATGCAAGCAAGTCATCGCGATGCGCGCCTCCTGCACGGCGACCGTGAGGAGCCCGCCGAGGCACTGCGCGAACGAGTCCTGGAGGACAGCCTGGTTCTCGATGAAGGAAAACGTTCCGCCCGTCACCTCCGCGATTGTGTGCATCGCCGCAGCGTCGTGGTCGGTGCCGAAGCCAAACGCGTGCACCGGCGGAGGCCGGGTGCCGAAGCCGGTGTAGGTTAGCCAAGATGGCACGAGGTTCATGTAGTTAGCACCGCGGTTACTACCATAGTAACTCGGAGCGGTGTACGTGTCCTGCCCGTCGGAGAGAAGCATGATGCTGGTGACGGCATTCTTGTACCGGCGGTCGTCGAGCACCTTGGCGGCCACCCGGAGGCCGTCGCCGATGTTCGTACCTCCGTTCGCGACGAGGGTGTCCACGGCTCGCTTCGCCGCCGCCTTCCCGGCGTCAGAGGTGCGCACGAGACCGATCAGGCGGCTCGCGTTGTTGGAGAAGGATACAACGGAGAGGCGGTCAGCAGGGCCGGTCCATACATATCAGGGGCCCTGGGGCGAGACAATAAAAAGAGGCCTTGCTGATAAATAAATATCTAAAATGTATTTCAAAAACAATCTAGTACATGTCGTAGATGGTCTTTGAACAATAAAACACACACCAAACAGTAAAAATCGGTAGATGTTTAGTATAGGGAACAAAAGCACCTGGATATGGGCATATGGCTTGATGTCGACTTTCCAGAAGGTCGCTTGCTCATTCCCCCTTCTCCTTTCTCTTCTCTTATTTGTTGAGCACTCTCTTAGAACCAATGAAGCATCAAAGGACAATCCTACAGAAAATTAAGAACAAGAGATTTGGGGTGTGTTTGGTTTTGGAATGGGTGGAATGGAACGGAACGGTTCTGCACCTGGGGGTGGTTCCAGTGTTTGGTTCTGAGATGGAACGGAACGAAGTCGTTCCTCAGAAGGGAATATTCTGCAAAGATGCGGAATACACCGGTCCGGCCGAATCGGCCGGACGGGGTGGAACGAAGTGGAACGAGTGGCTAACCTTTCTCTCCCGCGACGCTAACCTCTCTCTCCCTCGACACAGATGCTAACCTCTCTCTCCCAGTCTCCCTCCACGGCCTCGTCCAGGCAGCGGGGACGGCCAGGTCTAGGCGGCGTCCACGACCTCGTCCAGGCGGCGGGGACGGCCGGCGGCGGCGGCCTCGTCCAGGCACGGGGACGGCCAGGTCTAGGCGGCGTCCACGATCTCGTCCGGGCGGCGGGGACGGCCGGCGGCGGCGGCCTCGTCCAGGCGCGGGGACGACCAGGTCTAGGCGGCGTCCACGACCACGTCCAGGCGGCGGGGACGGCCTCGTCCGGGCGCGGGGACGGCCGGCGGCGGCGGCCTCGTCCGGGCGCGGGGACGACTGGCGGCGGCGGCCTCATCCAGGTGCGGGGACGGCGACCTCGTCAGGCGCAGGGGCACGGCGGCGGCGGCCTCGTCCAGGCCAAGCCAGGCGGCGGCGGCCTCATCCAGCGCGGGGACGGCGCCCTCGTCCAGGAGCGGGGCAGCGACCTCGTCAGGCGCGGGGACACGGCGGCGGCCTCGTCCAGGCCAAGGGACGTCGACCTCGTCCAGGCGCGGGGACACGGCGGCGGGGGCCTCGTGCAAGCGCGGGGACACGGCGGCGACGGCCTCTCCAATCCCGTGATTTGGGTGCTGAATTAGGGAATGATTAGATTAAATTTGGTTAATTGAATGTTTAGGATCTAATTTAATCAATGTTTAGATTAATTTGATTCGGTTCCATTCCGCCGTTCCCAAATCAACCAAACAGAGGAATAGAGTGGTTCCATTCTAATGGAATGGAATGGAACCGAACCGTTCCGTTCCATTCCACCCCATTCCAAAACCAAACACACCCTTGGAGACGCTGAGCAAGTAGAACCGGGGAGCCCTACTATTTCATCTCCACTACTATTAAACAAGCAAACTTTTCTTTCCTACATCCACCCCATAAAAATACCCAGATCGCCCACTAAACTGAATCCAACCGTCCAGATTAGTCGTACACAACCCGGGGTGCACGTAGCATTTACATATGGCGGAAGAAATATAGAGCGGACGAATCCTCCGCACAAAGCAGGACAAACCATTCCACACTAATCAGGAAACAATCAGCGGGCCAGCAATCAATGCGGATGGGAAACCAATTAAGGAAAAATAGCTTCCGCACTTACACACCTTTCGAAGGAAATAACAAAATTAAAGGGTAGTGGTGGGAAGTGCAAGGTCAGCTGGGACAAGGTCTGCCGCCCAAAGTCGCTAGGGGGACTCGGCATCCTCAACCTCGAGAAGTTCTCGCGCGCTCTACGCCTTCGTTGGCTCTGGCATGAGTGGGCTAGCCCTGACAAGCCATGGGTGGGATCGGAAACACCAAATGATCACTCCGACAGATGCCTCTTCAATGCGGCGACAAGCGTTACGATTGGGGATGGTCACAAGGCTTCTTTCTGGGGGTCATCCTGGTTGGAGGGGCTGCCTCCCAAGGTTATCGCCCCTGCACTCTTCGCCGCCTCCAAACGCAAGAATAGATCCGTGCATGACGCCCTCTCAGAATACAGATGGATAGCGGACCTAGCCGTTGACCACTTCACGACCGAACACATTTCGCAATTCGTGCAGCTCTGGAACCTCATGCAAGGGACCACTTTGACTCCTGGAACCGAGGACACCATCACTTGGACCCTATCTCCGACTGGGATCTACTCCGCCAAGTCCGCGTATAAAGCGCAGTTCATCGGATCCTCGCCCTGTGCTTTCCTTGCGGTGGTCTGGAACACCTGGGCCCCCCCTAAGTGCACCTTCTTTGCGTGGTTAGCCGTCCAAAATCGGTTGTGGACTTCGGACCGCCTCGCCATCCGTGGGTGGCCGCATCAGCCTGTCTGTCAGCTCTGCAGATGCGCTCCTGAGACCGGAAGACACCTGCTCTTCGAATGCCGCTATGCCAAAAGGATCTGGACTGAGGCCGCATCTTGGTTACACTGCCCCGCGATCATCCAGACCCTCCAATCAACGAAACCGACCATCTTCGACTACTGGAAGGCCCTTGCGGCTGCGCCATCGCCCTCCCGTAAAGGAATGCAAACGGCAATCATCCTCATCACGTGGGAGATCTGGAAGGAGAGGAATTCCAGAGTCTTCAACAACAAGTTCTCACCGCCGATCTCACTCCTCCAACGCATCAAGGAGGAGAGCAAGAACTGGATCCTAGCAGGCGCGAAGAAACTTGCGGAGTGCGTGGCCTAATGGGCTTTTTGATCTCCTTTTTCGCTTTTGCAGTTCACTAGGGTTTCGGGACTGTCCTTAAACCCGCAGTTTTTGGAACTTGGCCTTTCCTTGTCTTTGCTCCTTCTATATCAATATAAAAGGCAAAGCTTTTGCCTTGTTTCAAAAAAACAATCACATGAAAGAATCAACCTGTACAACACGTAACGATCTGGGAAATACGATTTGCTTCCACTGACGTTGCCTCAGCGCCACTGCAGTCCGGGTTGCCGCTGCCGCCGCCTTCACTGACGTTGCCTGTCCTGCGCCGGCGCTGGCACGCGCTGCCGGACAACCGGCGATCTTGACGGACGCGTCGCCTTCTCAAGATAATAGCCTGGTATGTATGACCTCTACCATTTGTCTTGCACGGGCATATGTCCTGAGAATGGTTTGTGAGGGTTTTGGTTACTTTAATTGAGCAACCTAATACAGTGCATATGACCTAATTTGCACAGGAAGTATGTCATCTTCCGAACCGATTGGTGGGCGCACCCCGTTACAAGATATAACCAACAGTCAGTCTACGAGGGATGCGAGCACCCATTTCCAAGATATAAGCAACAATCGATCCTTAGGTACTTATCAGATGAAACTGAATTCAATATTTTAAATGGAGGATTGATTTCATAGGTTCAGTGCAAAACAGTTTAGTAGTAGCTAACACGGTGGCGTACAAAGTGCGATTTATAGCCCATGTCAGTTTGAAAATAAACCAAATAATAATTGACTTACAGATTATTGTACGCCTGTAGTTCTGGTTGCCAACTTAACATTTGTTCAGCCCAAGAACATCTGATATGGTCTTCTTAAAACATTGAAGGAATCCATGCAGGCTATACTCCCTGGTTAGTTTGTGATTGGCAAATAGTAATCTGCTGATTCAAAAAGATTCTGTAACCATATGGTGGTATCTCAAATTATAATATGTTCCTCTTTAGTTGGATAGGCAGATAGTAAAGTAGTATAGATATCCAACCAGGGAATTGTAGAATTGTACTATGAAATCCATGGTGGCTGTACTCCCTGATTAGTTTGTGATTGGCAGATAGTAATCTTGTGATTCAAAAAAAAATCTGCAACCATATGCATGTATCAAAAAAGTATAATATATTCCTCTTTAGTTGGATAGGCAGATAGTAATCTTGTATAGTATCTAACTTTGCGGTAATTATTTTCATTTTTGAATGTTAGAGCTTATGCTGAACCAGGAAATGAATCTATGCAGACCCAAAAGAATTAAAGAGACAGCGGGACAGAGAACGATATGCACTAAACAGAGAAGAGATACTAGCTAAACAACGGCAGTCATATGAACAAAAAAAAGTACAAAATGACGAAAACACCCCACAGCCAGGTAATTGCTCATGTAAATAATCCCTACTGCATGCTTCATGTGGTTCACATGCTGAATTGTGTCGTATGTGTCGTCTTTTGCAGACCCAAAAGAACTCAAAAGGGTGAGGGATAGAGAGCGGTATTCACAAAATAGGGATGAGATAAATAAGAGACGGCGTGAAGCGTACAAACAGAAAAAAAATTGACTGCCGAAACCGTGGCAGTGACACCTCACAATAACATGATGTCACATACACCCGCTACCGGACAGTCAGCTGTCACACAATTCCAGAAGACAAAATATGCAGATGGGGTAATATCAAATTCATTGGACGTCAACGGATTCATCCTGGACAAGGAACATATTTATGAGGACGATAATGACCAATGGCTTCATAGGAATGATTCTTACCAGATGCAGCAAAATTCAAGACGAAATATAGATGTTCTTCACGCTGACTGTACTGACCAACCGACAATTGCATCCGGCGTAATCGATAGCACACAAGGTAATGTAGTTTGTCTTGGGTTATGGTGTTCCAAACAGTACCACTATAATCAGCAATACCCTAACAAACGTCTTTTTTTGCTACACAATGCAGTGCCCCTCACACAGCCATCATGGTTCCACAACCCGGAAATTAGTACATTCGAGGACACATGTATCCCAGAAAGCATTACTGAACACCCCGGTTAGTTTATACATTATTTAACTCAGTTTAATTAATAACCGTGCCTCACTATTTGCGGGACCTCTCATACTATCGAGGACGGTTTGTTTGCCCTAATAAGCTCGATGTTTTCTTAATTCAGATACAGATCCGGTTTATGATGATAGTGAACATCCGGGGAACCAACATAATTCTCACAACATTAACTTGGGACCATCCCAAGTTGCGAACCAAGCTAATCAGAATCTAATAAGTACCTTTGGTATGCCTATGACTTTTTCATAAATATTAGTATAACATTTTTCTGAGCTGCTACTTATACACATTATGTTAACTGTAATGTTACCAGGGAACGACCACGGTGAAGACACATTTGGAATTCTGGAGCCTGATGGCAACACGATAAGGATTGATGGTACGCAAATATTATATGCTAAGTTTTCTCGTAGCCATGTATTAGGGGTATTGTGTACTAAACTAAATAACTTCAATATAGACGACTTTGGAGACGATAACATTGGAGCAGCTGGAGACATGGACCCTGATGATGAAGCTAGGCTATTTGCCCAACAAGGTGTGTCATTTCGGTCATGAATTACCAATGGAAAATATAAATATTTAGTGCAACTTGTGTAGATAAGTCTGATTAATGCAAATCTCATTTCCCAACTGCAGATGTGGAATTTCAAACATATCGAGTGGAACCTCGCCATGCTAACGGAAACCCCACTACTGATGCGCATGACAGGATTTACATGAATCTGCCCAAAAAACATCATGTCCTTAGAAAAACTCCTGACTGTCGTCACTGCGGAGCATTGCGGTTTCAATACGAAGGGCCTGCATTCTGTTGCAGAAAGGGGAAAGTCGATATTGCGACTCCAGAGGTTCCTGAAGACTTGAAACGATTGTTCACAAGTCAAGTTGATGAGGATGCCAAGTATTTTAGAGATAATATACGGTATTTCAATTCCCACTTCTCATTCACAAGTCTTGGAGTCACACTTGATCGTCGAGTAAGCACTGCGGCAGGAACCGGTGTATATACCTTTCGTGCGTGTGGGGGTCTGTACCATGCTCTTGATGATCTGGTGTCTGCTGAGAATGGGCCTCGACATTTGCAGCTATATATTTATGATACAGATGAAAATTTGTTTCATAGAATTAAGAGGTCTCCAAATCTGCGCGTGGATCTCATACGAAGGATTCTGACAATACTAGAGTGAAACCCTTATGCTCAAGTTTTTAAAAGCCTTGGTGCTGTACCAAATCTAGATGAATATAAGATCGTACTGAACACAGATATCAAACTTGATCAAAGAAGGTACAATGCCCCAACTGCTTCTCAGGTTGCAGCAATATGGGTTGAAGGGAGCGGCCCACAAAATTGCTTTGATCGGAGTGTTATCGTGTATGGAAAAGGTGACCGTCCACTGTATATTAGAGCATACTACGGCTGCTACGACCCATTGTCATATCCACTGTACTTCCCGCGTGGGGAGACCGGATGGAATCGTTGGATGCCATATATTCGGGCCCCTGATGGCACGCCCCATGATGCAACCCATAATTCTGCACAGCCAGACCAAGCCTATGATTTTCCAACAGGTATGATGTTCATTATTTATTGTCGGTGGACTTTCAAATTATATGGAAACTTATCAATGCCCTCACCTTTTCAGATGATAACATTCCTATAGGCCAACATGACCATACCGCACAAACCAGACCCGATGATTTTCAAACAGGTAGAGGTTCAATATTTATATTTATCTACAAACTTTTAAATTATATGGAAACTGATCAATGCCCCCACCTTTCAGATGATAACACTACTAGAGGCCAAGATATCAGAATGTGACACGGTGAGATTATGTTCCCTGCTCATGATATTGATTTATTTTATATCAATAAGATTTATTTACTTATAAACATTTCATCACAGATTTTATTGCATTATGACATTCTTGGCCTCTTCATATTATTTGTGTTGGATCATAAGAAGAAGGTTATCCATATTTTGGATCCGCTTTCGAGACAAACTTGGGGGTACATATATTAAAACGTATGGAAATTTACAATAAGATAAACATCGCGCTTCGATTGGCAAACCCCAAATGGAATGACGGCATCTCCAAATGGGGATTCAAAGTCCCTGTTGTTCCGACAAACTCGCAGGGGTATGAAGCTTTTTTCACTTAAATATAACCTTGCTTAATTTGTTTAACGCTCAATTTTTGATATTTTAAATGTGTTCAGTGCTTTGTCTGGCTATTTGGTCTTGAATCTAATGCATTCATGGCACGATGGAGCGTCATATTCTACTGTACCCATGGTGAATATTCTCATTTGTACACTTTGAACATGAACTTTATATGACAATGTTGTATAATGCACATGTAGGATGGTCTGGAGTTAAGAAAGCGATTGTTGTTACATCTCCTGAAATACCAAGACAATGAGGCGATAACCAATATTCCTGACTTGGAACGAGGAATCCTTGACCGTATAAAGGGATGAATCTTTATGAATTAATAAATAGTGGATGATACTATGTTATTTAAACAATCACTTCAACTGTTTGATGTAATATTAGGTACTTTGTGGATTTTAAACAATGTGTGTCGATTACATGTTCTTCGCACCTGCTTAAACAGTTTAGACATATAATTATTATTGTACTGTAAAGACGTGCGTTGCATCGTGCACGGCTACTAGTAGCGAATTAAAATGAGGAACTAGATTAGGGGAAGGACTAGTAGAACAAGGAAGATGGAAAGAGCTGGTAGATGTTTTGGGAACGAAATAGCGCAGTTCGTCTTCATTCTGGCTGCGGTATTAAATTTGGAAAGGCAGGGAGCAGCGGTGGATTATTAGAAATAATGGGGGGAGGAAACCAAGGCAACCTAGCGATCAAATTAGCTGTTCAGCAGTAATTAGCGATCCGTTGATTTGGTCCGTGGCTGCTAGCTGCTTGGTGGGCTTGGGCCATCTTTGTTTTTTCTCTTTTTTTCTAGTACGTATATCTAATGTAAAAGTACACTGGAGTATTACCTGGGGCGGGGCCCTTGGCCCAGGGCGGCCGCCCCGTCGCCCCGGCCTATGGGCCGGGCTTGGCGGTCAGCCGATCCGAGGTTGTCGATGACGAACCCCATTGCGCGCTTCAGCAGCTCCAGCTTACGGCCCATCATGCTGCCGCTGATGTCGAGCACCGCCACCAGGTCGAGCGGCGCGCGGGCGGCCTCAGAAGCGGCCGCGGACGGCGCCTTAACGTGGACGAGCACCGCGAAGTTGTCGCGAGGCAAGCCCCTGGCCACCGCCGGGAACTCGCAGTGCGTCTTGAGGACGACCGCCCCTCTGTTGGTTGCGGCATCAGCCTCGGCCTGCACGATCTCCTGCACCGGCTCGTCGTCTGCGTTCGTGCGGCGGGGCGCCTGTTCGGACGACGACGGCGGCGCCGGCGCCCGTGGGCCGTTCACGGCTGGCAGGACGGTCCACGGCGCATTGCAAAGCGGGCAGTTGTGGTTGCCGTGTTGGACGCTGGCGGAGATGCAGCTGAGGTGGAAGGCATGGGAGCACTCCGCCGTGAAGCTGGCCTGGCCGCGAACCATGTCTCCGAGGCAGATGGCGCACACGTCGTCGTCGCTCGCGTCCGCCATGGAGCAAAGGAAGGATTAGATCTGACGTGCGTAGGCTATTGCTAGGGGTTTCTTCTCTGGTTGTTGGATGAGATCCGGGTACACGTACGTATATATAGCGCGTCTCGTTATGTCGGTGTTAGATATGGGTCGGTGATAGTCCGGAAACCAAGCTAATTACGTACGTGTAGCAGACACAGAAACAAACGCGAACGTTTCCTTTCCAGTAAATGAATTGAAAAAACTTTCTATCTCCACAGGTTAGGTGATCTGCGTGTCTATGGAAATTTACGGTGATATGCTGTTTTTGTCGCTGTAAGTTGGGTTGGCAGTTTTCTGCCTTATTAAACACTAGTTGATACATTTAGGACGGGACTAACGGGCAGGCGCCTGCTCGTTAGAGTATGTGTACGCGCGTGGAGTCAAGTGAGAGAAATTGCCCCTTTTACATGTATGCACAAACAAACAGATAAGCTGATGTCATCCCACATTAAATGTGAAACTTAAAAATTCAAAAATTTTTGTAGCACAAACCGTTTATCTAGTTGAGAATCCGTTTCCACCGTTAGACTAGTATCTCGTCAAAACTAAATCCCATGTCGATATGTTCCGACAATTTTTTTCCCACAAGTTACCACCCCGTAACATATAAGTTACCTAGTCTTTTGTATTTAAGTTAGCCACCATATTAGTGATTAGTTTTTGGGTTGAAATAGAACCATTTTTTATTGTTCTTTTAGATCTTTACGAGATTTGAAGTTACCACATTACTTTGGGCTGGTAAATTTATCATGCATGCATAAGTATTAGGATGATAGTTGTCGATTTCATAGTGAAACTACACATAAAAAAGAAACTTCATAAAAACTGATTGGGTAACTCCATCAATATTGGGTGGGTTACTATTACATAGAGAGTATGGTAACCATATTGATTTTTTGTTGGATAACTTCACCATGAAAAAACATGATCAGTACTGTGTGGGTAAATCCATCAGTATTGGATGATAACTATTACCGAGAGAGTAGGGTAACTATTTGTGGTGGATAACTACACATGAAAACACATGGGATAACTTTATGAGTATTGGGTGGTAACTATTATTGAGATAGTAGGGTAAATATAAGGATTTTATGGTGGATAACTACATATAAAAACACATGGGTAACTTTATTAATACTGGGGTAACTCTATCAGTATTTGGGTGATAACTATTACTGAGAGAGTATGATAACTATTTTGATTTTAAGATGGATAACTACACTAGAAAACACATGGGTAACTTTATCAGTAATGTGTTTTGGGTGGTAAGTTCATCAGTATTGGATGGATAAATATTACCAAAAGAGTATGGTAACTACATTGATTTCATGGTTCATAACTTCATAGGAAATGGGTGGTAAGTTCATCAGTATTGGGTGGGTAAATATTACCAAAAGAGTATGGTAACTATATTGATTTCGTGGTTGATAACTTCATAGGTAATGGGTGGTAAGTTCATCAGTATTGGATGGGTAAATATTACCGAAAGAGTATGATAACTATATTAATTTTGTGGTTGATAACTTCATAGGTATGGTACGGCTCGTTTCAGAAAGTCAATTGTTAGTCTACTATATAAATCAGTCCCATCACATCACATATGTACAGAAGGAATAAAGGGAATTAATTTCCCAATCTGCTAAGGAGATGAGCTCAATCAAATGATCTCATGAGCGAGCAAAACATCGAATTTGTGCTAGCTACTGAAATTTGTGCTAGCTACTGAGACGTGGCTGAAGCTAGTACAGCGATGAGCTGATGAAATCCGTGCTTGCTGACAGGGAGTACCCCAAGAAGCGCTAGAAGTCCATGCTAGCGTGGTAGTGCCAGAGGAGGGGCATGAAGGCAGAGCTAGTTGTGCACACGACGGAGCTCACAGTCGCGCGTCGTTTGACAAACCGGCGACATCGCGGTGCTAACAAGGTACCGACATGAGTTCTTCATCGAGAGTCATGGGGAAGGGCTTCCCGTCTATAATCCCCATGAAATCATCACCGAATCGATTCTGTGCGACACATATTCGTCAAATCCCCATGAAATTGAGTCTCCCCCTGTGAATCACCACTGAATCGAACCTTAAGCCATGGAATTGAGTCTTCCCCCATGGAATTGATTCCTACCCGTCTTGGCTCAATCCATCGGCCCGCAGGCAGCGGATCCTGGGGAGGCGACTACGAGAAGGGAGCAGGAGCCGGCGGAGGCTCTCTCTACGTGACGGTCAGCGTGGGTTCCACAGGCGCATGGGGAGGTGACAATGAAGCGGGGCAAGAGCAGGAGCCGGCGGGGGCGGCGGCGAGGAGACGATCTGCTCCATCGGCGGGCGAGGGTTTGGGGTTGGAGCTCGGGTCAGTTCGCCACGGAGGGAACGGAGACGAAGCACAGGTGGAGACGAAGCTCAATCTCGTGGGTCAATGCCGAGCAGCAGATCGATCCAACGGTGCGGCTTGCTGCGTCGACATACGTCCCGTGGAAGGCGCCTGCTACATAGATTTTCCGTACATTTAAAAAACAAAAAAAACACTACTCCGTAGTTGATATGTACCTGCAACAGACGTTCACACAATTAAAGTGGATAATTTATAAGTAGGAAAATATAGTATCTAACAGGATCGATGCCCTTTACTTTTTTACACTTTTGCATCGATGCTACATTTTTTATATGAGCATCATGGAGCACACAAAGCTCAGAAGGAAGCTAACAGAACTGGTGCACTGTGATAAAGATGTGCTCATTTGGCAGCTTTGGCACAAATTATGTCATATCCTCAATGTCACGCACATATCCTTTAGCATGACATTTAATGACGACAACACCCCGAGCATCATCGCCTGCAAGTAAAGGGGAAGAGGAAGAGCGCGAAGTAGGTAGTGAACATGAATTTGATGCCACCCTGGTCGTTGGTGTCACGGAATATGCCCTCGTCTTAGCGGGGTCAGTGTGGCGCTCTCTAAAATTACACCCGAGGGAAAGGAAGGAGGAGCTGTAGAGCTGCGGCGCCACGAACGGTGCAAGGCGAGGGTCAGTGGCGGATCTAGGATGAAATTGGTGAGGGTACCTGGCTTAAACATTTCTCTATTATACTTAGCATTGAGAAATAGTTAGTCCAAATATTTGTAGAATTTAGGAAGAATTAGTCCAAATAGTAGTATCTAAGTGAATGTTACATATCTATAGAGGGTGCCAGCACCCCCACTGGATACGCCCCTAGCAAGGGTGTTGGTGCCATGAACGTTTCTCGAGATGAAGCGGAAACTGTTGGTCGGTCGTCGGTCTGTCGGTTGATTTCGTGGTAGTAGGATACTCATCACATCAGGTGGTGGATGACCAATAACCAACGACCGCCTTCTTAGAATTGTTGGCATGCACTTTCTTTTGTTGGGATATTACCAGTGCACGGTTGGAAGCGTGAAATTGCTCAATGACGGAGGTAAGTGGACGTTGAAGTAGGTTGTCATTTACATAACTCAATGTCTCAATGTTTCTGTGTTTTGCTATGGATCTCTCTTTATCTCATGCATCGGTCGTGTACTTACAGTCTCTATGGCCCCACAAGAGATATAAGAACGAACATCAATTTAAATATCCTCTAACTATTCTCTTTATATCAAATAATATTCATAAAATAGAACCCATGCGTTCCAAAGGAGAGAGAAAAATCTATCTGGGGTGTTTTTGTGGAACAACAATCAATCATGATCTACTTTTAGGGTAATTAGTTGTAAAAACACAAATTTTGTTCTTAAAATTTTGCCCTGAATTAGACAAACGCTCGCATGCTTTTCTGTCTTTTTGACTTGGAAATTTCATGTAATAGCATAAATCAACCCTCAAGTTTAAGATGTCCCCGTGCGAAAACAAACTCGTTAGGCTGGACGAAATTTTCGAATATTATGTGGCATATTTGATTAGGTGGCATGCTAGGATTGCTTAGAGATGATTGATGAGGTGGATACCTTGCATGTTGAGAGAATTAACCTTAGTGGGTTGCTCCCATTTATATACTATAGATTTCATTGAGTAAACTCCACAATCAAGCCTACGTTAAAAAAAAGAGAGATGGTAGACACATATGAATGTGGGTGAAACAAAAACATAAACAATAAAATAAAGAAAAATACATACAAATTATGCTGCGTTGGCACATTTGGATACATGTATTTGAAATTGGCAAATTGTGATCTCTGCTAACAAACGATTCCTATAGATGGATAAAGTTGTCAATCTGCAAAAAAAAGAAACAAAGGATGCTGGGAGCCTTAAATGTAAAAAACAGATTGTTCAAGGGAGGCACACAAAAACGCACAAAAATCAGTAAACAAAAAAAGCTAAAATAACCGGAACGTTTTTCTTACGGAGGTGAAAGTCTGCTTCCCTGTCATTTAAAGAGTCCAAAAATGCAAACAACTTTTTATCAAAGTCAACGACAAACACAAACCAGTGGCGCGAATCAACGACAAGGAAGAACAGCTGCATGAAAAAAAATAGTAAAGATATATAAAATTTAGTATGTACTATTGTATAAATAATGCAAGAAGAAAAATTAAAAAATATAAAACAAGCAAATGAAAGAAACACACCCTATTGTCCGCCGAACCAAGGTTCCTTCCCTTGCTTGCTTTAGCGGCACCTTCAAATGTTGTCCTTATTAGTTGTCATTAAGGAAAACTTGGTATTTCAGTATAGCCTCCTGAAAATAAAAAGTAAACAATAGAATAAAAAAGATTAGAAATAAACCCCCAGACACTGATACAAAAAAACACAAACAAAATAGATTTAAAACATTTCCCAAAACAAAAAGAGAAAGAAAAACATACGCCTATTAGTGGAAAGAAATAGTGCCTTCCAAATGCTGACGGATGCTTCTCCTTGAACAAAAATCAACAGAAGCAAGTTACTATGAAATTATCAACTTCGCCACCGGGCATTAAAGAGTCTCCCAAAGACTGGTAATTGAAGTGGACTTTTGGGTATTTTACACCCATTGTTCTGCACGAGAACCAAAAAAGAAAAAAATATATATAAGAAAATATTTAAAAAAGAAAAAGAAGGTAAAAGATAACTAACAAAACAATAAAAAATGATCATCAACAAGAAATCAAAAAAAGAAAACTGCTGACTCATATAAAAATGTGCTCACTTCATGTGCGAAAGGCTGTGTCCAAGCTCAACAATTGCAGAATAGTTGATTATATCATCTTCAGAAACAATGAACCTGTTGTTGTGCTGCAAAAGAGTGGTTTGCCCCTTCATCATGAAATTCAGGAACATATGCTTATGACGCCCGCATAGAATAGCGTTCACTCGGACATTCAGAGGTTCCTCCACATGATGCTCAATCATAGAATTGCAAGGTGATGCTACAACACGATCCCCGCACCTCTGGCGAATCAATATATTATTGTATGTTCTATCGGCTTTCTTACCCAAGTCACTGCACCTTCTCCTATAATCATTTGAGCCTACCATCTAGACAAAACACAAAGATAAAAACTATGTATCAAGACGCAAAACACACAAAAACATCGTTAAAAAAAGGTAAGCAAAAAAGAAAGCTACATAAAATTAAACACAGAATGCGTAATTTTTAAAACATACTTCAGGCTTTGGAGAAGATTCAGCAATAATAATGGGGGCTTGTTTTGAACCAAGAGCTTGACTTTAGTATCGTCTTTTAATCTTGAAGTCTATAGTTTGTGGTTATTTCTGCTACAAAAAATAAAAGAAATGCACACCTTAGATATGATTCCCATTGAATTAAAATCCACATTTCGAACACAAAAATCAAGCAAAAAAACACAAAAAAAAATTAAAAAAAATTACCTGAACAACAGGAGAATCAGGCAAGACAAATGGTGCAACAGGTCACATTCCAGTGACAATTCCTTCCGCTTGCATGTTGGAAGTCGGCGCCCATCTTTATAAGCTTTTCTTCCTCTGCTGCAGATATCAAGTTGCATCTGCTTTGCTTCACTTTATTACCTGGTTTCATACCAGGAGCTGTATAGGTGAAAAGGGATTGTGTTTGACAACAAAATCATAAAAACAATTAAAAAAATGATAGTTAAAAAAATCTAACCAGACATGGAGGTGGTACCCGACACGACTTTGGTTATCAAACAATCAGGGGTAGCTGTAAATGTATGTATACAAAAGGGAGAAAAGGAAAAGACATAAATAACAAAAAAAACAATTAAAAAAGCATTGAGAAGACATAAAAGAGACATAACAACAAAAAATATTTTAAAATATAACCTATATCATCAATATTGCCAGGATCTTGTTGGTTGGATGTGATGTAGACATTGTTTGCTCTGATGGTTTCTTCAAATTGCTTTGATTCACCATGCCCAACAGTTTATTATGTCGCATGTATTAGTGCCTAAAACCTAAAAGTTGAAAATACAAAAAAAATAAAAGAGTCATCTTAGGGCGACAAAAAAAGAACATAAAGCACAGACAACAAAAAACAACAGTTCATCAAAAACACCAGAAAGAGAAATTTTTACTTTGGAATGTATATGATCCACCTTCTTCAATACATTGCTAACTTTGGTTTCATCGCGTCCAAATGCTGCAGGCTTGTTGCTGACATTAGATTTGCGGAGAAAATCCAATACATTCGTAACAAGCAACTCAAATCTTGGGTTATTAGATGCAGAAATGGACGACACTCCGGATTCTGCAATAGTTATGATTCCGTCTATGATATACAAAAGATAAAAATAGCATAACTTAGTGTCATAAAAAAATGGTGATAGTAAACATAACATATAACACATGTTAGAATGCAGGAAAACAAAAGCACATGGATAAATACCGTACATCAGGCCTAAGATTGCTTGCAAAATTAGAGTGGACATTCTTCCTGAAGTGTTGGGGATATACCAACCAGGGGTATCTCTGACATGGATCAATCCGGCTAGTCTAGGGTGGCCCAAGGGTGGTTAAGGCTGATGCCTACCGGGCGGCCCAGATAGCTGATGTACAAGGAAGTAGGCGGACGGTCCAAGGAAGGCAGAAGACTGAAGCCCATCAAGCCACCAAGACCAAGACGGAAGGCGGCAACTAAGCAGGCTAGGTCTAGAACTCTGTTTACTTGCCGGACAATTACTTACTTTGTATCCCGGGGTCTGGCCGGCCACCGGGAAGCCTTTAGGGCACGCTCAATACAATATCATACACCATTGTAACCTGTTCACGGCTATTGCCTTATAGTGAATTATAGCAGCACGTAGGATCTCGTCACCATCGTGAGATCCGAAGCTGGGTAAACCTCGCCGTGTTCAATCCCGACCTCGACGACTCCAGCCTTCTACCCCACATCCATCCTTAGGCTAGAGGACCCCCGTCTCCTATCAACAATGCTGATACCACGACAGTTGGCGCCCACCATGGGGCATAAGGTTTCTGGCGTTACCTTCCAGGCGGGAACACTTGGCGGCGTGGGCGAGCAGATCGTCGTTGGCCGCGTCACGCGCTGTGGCAACTATAGCTACGTCAACTCAGATGAATCCTGGCTCCCGGCTGACGACTACCTCATCGGGTGCGCAATCGTACCGATCGGAGGGATCGACGTCTTCATCGGGTACACGCCGGAGGCGTACGGCTTAACGCGTTTTTACACGCCCACTCACCAACCCTTCGACCAAGCAGTCGACCGGCAAAATGGATCTGAATCCACCTTCTCTCAGGAGTCGGCTAGATATGATTTCCACTTCGTCGGAGTTGTCGGACTGGGATCCGACTCCCTGCCGGAAAACAACGATCCTGAATCGATCTTCCCTGCACTTCAGGACGATACGATGTCAGATGCCGGATCCAGATCTACTGTTCAAGTCAATGTAGACTCTGATTCTGATGATTCTGTCAGCCTCTTCGAGGAAAAAGTCAAAAGCTGCTTTAATAGTGCTCATCCAACGCCTTCAGTGGCCACAGCGGATACAGACATGCCTAACAAGCAAGCTATGATGGTTTTCATCGACACCGAGTCAATCCCAGACGCCTATGACGTGCAGGACAAGCCGGCCGAGGAAGCCGGCAACACCAATGTCGGTCAGCTCAACAAGGGCTCCGATAAGGCGCCTGCGAAGAAGAAGCATGGTCTCGAAAAAGGCGGAAGTAGCAAGGCCGACAAAGATCTGCTTACTGCCATCGCCGAGATTGACGGATTGATGGCGACCCCGGTCACCAAGGGTACCCCACTCGCAGATGTGGAGGGACTCCGACAAAGCGTGCTCTTGCATTCTAATTACCTGCGCAAGAGGGAGGAGTATGTTGAGGGTCTTGCGAAGAAAGTCCAAGAGGAGCAGGAGAAGATGTCTCCGATACGTCCATTTTGCATCACTATTTTATATCATAATTTTCTGTTATTCATTGATATATTTCATATTTAGAGATGATACTTATGTTATTTCATCTATTTTGCATGTTTGATGATTATTGGAGAGTTGATCACCGGAGTCTGGAATCTGCTGGAAAAAGCACCGTCAAGATACATTATTTGCAAAGCTCAGAATATAAAACAAAGACCGTAGAAGTCCCTATTTTACCAGATCATGGAGGAGGCCAAAAGGGGAGGCCAAGGTGGGGCCCAGGGGGCCCACACCATGTCCCGGCGCGGCAGCCCCTGGAGCCGCGCGGGCACGGGGTCTGGCCACCCTGGCCCACCACTGGCCGAACCCCTTCGCGTACTTGACCTCCCCGAAAACCTAAGACCTTCTACGGAGAGTTAGAGTTATTCCGCCGCCGCCACGAGGCGGAAAACACCAGAGAGAAGAAAGCTCTCCGGCAGGGAGAAATCTGCCGGGGAAATCCCTTCCCGGAGGGGGGAAATCGTCGCCATCGTCACCGTCATCGAGCTGCACTTCATCGGGATCATCATCACCATCATCTCCACCGTCGTCACCGTCATCTCCACCGCTCCACTCCGTTCCCGCTGTAACATCTAGGGCTAAATCTTGTGTGTTTGATAGGGGAAACTCTCCCGGTGTTAATTACTATTGTTATTGATGCTATTGGGTGGAACCGTTGAATTAAGGTTTATGTTCAGATTGTTACCCATCATTATATCATCTCTGATCATGTTCCAAATGATGTGTTGTGAGTAGTTCGTTTAGTTCTTGAGGACATGGGTGAAGTCTAGATGTTAGTAGTGAACTATGTTGAGTAATATTTAATGGTTTGATATTTAAGTTGTGGTGCTATTCTTCTAGTGGTGTCATGTGAACGTCGACTACATGACACTTCACCTTTATGGGCCTAGGGGAATGCATTGTGTATTCGAATATTAATTGTGGGGTTGCCGGAGTGACAGAAACCTAAACCCCCGTTAATATCTCGATGCATGAGGGATAGCAGGATCTCAGAGTTTAAGGCTGTGGTTAGATTTATCTTAATTACTTTCTTGTATTTGCGGATGCTTGCAAGGGGTATAATCACAAGTATGTATTAGTCCTAGGAAGGGCGGTGCATTAGCATAGGTTCACCCACACGGCACTTATCAAAACACTAAAGATTAATCATCTATATGAAGCGAAAGCACTAGACATAAATCCTATGTGTCCTCAAGAACGCTTGGTCATCATAAGTAAACAAACCGGCTTGTCCATTGCTCTATAAAGGATTGGGCCACTCCATGCAATTATTATTGTTGCGCTTTATTTACTCGCACTTTATTTATCTGTTATATCAAAAACTCCTGAAAACTTGTCTGCTAGTATTTACAGTGAAATCCTCATCAAAACTGCTTGTCAGCACCTTCTGCTCCTCGTTGGGTTCGACACTCTTATTTATCGAAAGTACTACGATACACCCCCTATACTTGTGGGTCATCAAGACTATTTTCTGGCGCCGTTGCCGGGGAGTGAAGCGCTATTGGTAAGTGGAATTGGTAAGGAAAACTTTAGCTGTAAGTGCTGTTTTTATTTCTGTCTCCTAATTTGCTTAATTATGGAGAAACAAATTATTGCTTTCCTGTTTGGAAAGGCTTCTACCACTGCTGAGGTAGAAAATGAGGCGCCACCTGAAGAAATAGTGCCATTTAAAATACCTATGAAAATTATTGATCGTGTTATGGATAACCGCTATGAAGGGGATGGAACTGTCCACCCCGGTGATCATTTACTGTTTTTACATGAATTATGCGAGTTGTTCAAGTGTGCAGGTATTACAATGGACAAAGTCAGGAAGAAATTATTCTCCATATCACTTACTGGAAGAGCTGCGCATTGGTATAAATTGTTGAAGAACAGGAATTCTCTTGGATGGGAGGAAATTGTACCTCTCTTTTATTCTAAATTTTATCCTCCAAGTGAGATTCACCAAGATCGGAATTCTATATATAATTTCTGGCCTCATGATGGAGAAAGTATTGCCCAAGCGTGGGGGAGATTGAAGGCATTAATGCTCAAATGCCCCATTCATGAGCTTCCTGGTAATATTATTGTTGATAACTTCTATGCAAGACTCTCCTTTGAAGATAAAACATTATTGGATACTTCTTGTGCTGGATCATTCACGCGTAATAAGGAGGAGTTTAAATGGGATCTTCTTGATCGTATTGAAGAAAATACTGAAGCATGGGAGAACGACAAAGGTAGGGAGTCAGGTATAAAATATGACTTCGAATGCATTAAAACTTTCATGAATACTGATGCATTTCGAAATATTAATAATGCCTATGGTCTTGACTCTCAAGTTGTTGCAAATTATTATAAATCCTTTGCTGCTTATTTCGGTCTGCCCAAGGAGGGTTTTGAAAAATATCATGAACCATATAAAGATAAATCTATTACTCCTATAACTAAAAGCATTGAAGTTAATGTTGTTGATCATATTATTCCTGAGCCCTATATTGAAAAGGTTCCTTTTCCTATTAAGGTGAAAGAACATTCTGTTATGGCTAGTGTTGTTAACAAAAGTGAAAAGAAAGCTATAGAACCCGATGAACAAATTAAAATTGAACCTCCTGTGGCTATAGTTAAAGATCTTGTTACTAAAAATGTTGGAGATGAGTATATTATATTTTGTGAGGATGCTTCTAATGTTGTTTCTCATCCTAAGAGTTCAAGGAAAACTAGTGTTCCTGTGCTATCTGTTAAAATTGGTGATCATTGCTATTATGGTTTATGTGATATTGGTGCAAGTTCTAGTGCTATTCCTTATGAGCTTTACAGAGAAATTATGCATGAGATTGGTCCTTGTGAACTTGAAGAAATTGATGTGGTTATTCAACTTGCTAATAGAGAAACTATCTCTCCAATTGGTATTGTTAGAGATGTTGAAGTTTTATGTGGTAAGATTAAATATCCTGCTGATTTTCTCGTACTTGGTGCTGCTGCTAGTAAGACTTGTCCTATCATTTTTGGTAGACCTTTTCTAAATACTTGTGGTGCTGTTATAGATTGTAAGAAAGAGAAGATCTTTACTAAGTTTGCTGGTGATCCGTATGAATTCAATTTTTCGAAATTTGCTAAAGTTCCTTATGAAACCGAATTGCCTAATGAGGATTTTAAAGTAGAACAACTTGCTTCTATTGCTCTTGCTCCTAACAATGTTTTGCAGCAATTTATGGAAGATCATGAAAGTGAAGTCTTTATGGAAGAAAGGAATGAGCTGGATGAAATATTTCTTCGTCAACCTATCTTGAAACACAATTTAAAGGTGGAAGACTTGGGTAAAACACTTCCACCTAAAGAGGATCCTGTCTTTGATTTAAAACCTTTGCCTAATAATCTTAAGTATGCTCATATTGATGATAAGAAAATATATCCTGTTATTATTAGTGCTAACCTTTCAGGTAAAGAAGAGGAAAGATTATTGGAAGTATTGAAGAAACACCGTGGAGCTATGGGTTATACTTTGGATGATTTAAAAGGGATTTCTCCTACTGTATGTCAACATTCTATTAACATGGAGCCCGATGCAAAGCCAGTTGTTGAACATCAACACCGTTTAATACCCAAAATGAAGGAAGTGGTAAGAAATGAGGTATTAAAACTTCTTGATGCTGGTATTATTTATCCTATTGCTGATAGTAGATGGGTTAGTCCTGTGCACTGTGTACCTAAGAAAGGTGGAATTACTGTTGTGCCTAATGATAATGATGAGCTTATTCCTCAAAGAGTAGTAGTTGGTTATAGAATGTGCATTGATTTTAGAAAAGTTAATAAAGTTACTAAGAAGGATCATTATCCATTACCCTTTATTGATCAAATGTTGGAGAGATTAGCTAATAAAACTCATTTTTGCTTTCTTGATGGTTATTCTGGTTTCTCTCAAATTGCTGTTAAAGCTCAAGATCAAGAGAAAACCACGTTTACTTGTCCTTATGGTACTTATGCTTATAGACGTATGCCTTTTGGTTTATGTAATGCTCCTGCTACTTTTCAAAGATGTATGTCTACTATCTTTCATGGTTTTTGTGAGGAAATTGTGGAAGTATTCATGGACGATTTTTCTGTCTATGGAACTTCTTTTGATAATTGCTTGCACAATCTTGATAAAGTTTTACAGAGATGTGAAGAAACTAACCTTGTTCTTAATTGGGAGAAATGCCACTTTATGGTTAATGAAGGAATTGTTCTTGGACATAAGATTTCTGAAATAGGTATTGAAGTTGATAGAGCTAAAGTGGAGGCAATTGAGAAAATGCCTTGCCCTAGAGATGTTAAAGGTATTCGTAGTATTCTTGGTCATGCTGGTTTCTATAGAAGGTTTATTAAAGATTTTGCTAAGGTATCAAACCCTCTTACTAATCTCTTGTAAAAAGATGTACCATTTGTTTTTGATGATGATTGTAAGGTAGCTTTTGAGACTCTTAAGCAAGCTTTAATAAGTGCTCCTATTGTTCAACCACCTGATTGGAATTTACCATTTGAAATTATGTAGGATGCTAGTGATTTTGCTGTTGGTGCTGTTCTTGGACAAAGAATAGATAAGAAGTTAAATGTTATTCATTATTCTAGTAAGACTCTTGATCCTGCTCAAAAGAATTATGCTACAACTGAAAAAGAATTTCTAGCTGTTGTTTTTGCTTGTGATAAAGTTAGACAATATATTGTTGATTCTAAAGTTATTATTCATACTGATCATGCTGCAATTAGGTACCTTATGGAAAAGAAAGATGCAAAGCCTAGGCTTATTAGATGGGTATTACTTTTGCAAGAATTTGATTTACACATTGTAGATAGGAAAGGTGCTGAAAATCCTGTTGCTGATAATTTGTCTAGATTGGAAAACATTGAATATGATCCTATTCCTGCTAATGATAGTTTTCCAAATGAACAATTAGCTGCAATAAGGGTGAGTTCACAAGATAGTCTTTGGTATGCTGATTATGCTAACTTTATTGTTTCGAAGTATTTGCCTCCAACCTTTTCAGCTCAACAAAGAAGAAAATTCTTTTATGACTTGAGGCATTATTTCTGGGATGACCCACACTTATATAAAGAAGGAGTGGATGGTATTATGCGAAGATGTGTTCCGGAGTATGAACAACAAGAGATATTGAGAAAATGCCATAGTAGTGCTTATGGAGGACATCACGCTGGAGATAGAACTGCGCAAAAGGTTTTACAATCAGGTTTTTATTGGCCTACTCTTTTTAAAGATGCAAGAAAGTTTATTTTATCTTGTGATCAATGTCAAAGAATTGGTAATATCTCTATACGTAATGAAATGCCTATGAATTATTCTCTTGTTATTGAGCCATTTGATTGTTGGGGATTTGACTTTATGGGTCCTTTTCCTCCTTCAAAGGGTTATACTCATATACTTGTTGCTGTTGATTATGTTACTAAATGGGTAGAAGCTAAACCTACTAAAAGTGCTGATGGTGAGACATCATTAAAAATGCTTCAAGATATTATTTTCCCTAGGTTTGGTGTTCCTAGATATCTCATGACTGATGGAGGTTCTCATTTTATTCATGGTGGTTTTTGAAAAGTTCTTGCTAAATATGGTGTTAATCATAGAATTGTTTCAGCTTATCATCCTCAAACTAGTGGGCAAGTAGAATTGTCAAATACAGAAATTAAATCTATCTTGCAAAAGACTGTTAATAGAACGAGGAAGAATTGGGCTAGTAAATTAAATGATGCATTATGGGCTTATAGAACTGCTTATAAAAATCCCATGGGTATGTCTCCTTATAAAATGGTCTATGGAAAAGCTTGTCACTTGCCTTTAGAATTTGAACACAAAGCTTATTGGGCAGTGAGAGAACTAAATAGAGATTTTAAACTTGCTAGTGAGAAAAGATTACTTGATTTGAGTTCTTTAGATGAATGGAGAAGTGAAGCTTATGAAAATGCTAAACTCTTTAAAGAGAAAGTTAAGAAATGGCATGATAGGAGAATCGTTAAGAGAGAGTTTCATGTTGGTGAAAAAGTTTTATTGTATAGCTCTCGTGTTAGATTTTTTGCAGGAAAATTACTCTCAAAGTGGGAAGGACCATATGTTATTGTTGAGGTGTTTCGTTCGGGTGCAATTAAAATTGCCTCACTCAAAGATGATTTTACACAAGTGGTGAATGGACAAAGACTCAAGCATTATATTTCTGGAGATTCTTATAATGAAGATGTTGATATTATTCAAGTTATTGCTCCGGAAACTTTTATCAAAGAGAAATTTTCTGAGTCTGCAGAAGCTGAATTCGAAAAGGTATAGTTTAGGTAAGAAAAAGCTCGCGTTTTTAATTTTGGAAGACACAGTATTTACTTTTAGAAAATATGGAAAAAGACAAGACGAAAACGGGCAGGACACGGAGCCCGAGGCGCCAACACCACCTGCTCGCGCGGGCCCCATCCTGGCCGCGCGAGCAGGGGGTCTGGACGTCCCGGAGTCCGTCTCCTACTCGATCTCGTCCCGTTGCCTTCCTTTTGTCATGTAAATTTTTCCTATATAATTCCCCTGATCCCCCGAGGTCCGTATGTCGTGTTTTCGAAGTGTTTTTGTTTCGAGCTGTTTCTGTCCAGAATTTTGTTCCAGTTTTAGAGGCATCATGGTCTCCGTCAACGTCAAGGGAAGGAAGGCTTTGGAGGAGGAACCCCAGGATCCCAATCTAGAGGAGGAAGTCAAGAGTGAAGATGAAGAAGAGGTGGAAGAAGGCCCGTGTCATCAACCTCGCGCCACCGTTGCGAGCATTGGAGTGGTGTCAAACCCCTCCAACTGCAAGATGGGCGCAAGGATGAGCACAGGAGGGAAGGTTCCACGTCGCTTTCTAGCTCCAAGGACATCTCCTTCGAGCAACAACAACAGCCCTTTTCACAACTTAATCTATTTGGATCAAATTGAAAAGCTTCCTGAGGCAATGGGGCCAGATCCTTGGAATATAGATCGTTCTAACAATGCAGGTCCAAGAAGTTCTAAACCTGATGAGAAGTGGGGGAACAACTCCAAGAGCTGGGATTCACAAGCGGATATGATTCTGAGCCGAATTGAGGGCAACACGGAGATGATTCGCAACCTCACCTACAGGATTGACGAGTTGAAGGAGCTTGTTATGAAGCTTATTAAGGATCAACCATCACCACCGAAGGAGTAATTCATCATCAGTATTGGCATCTCCCTTAGCTTGTCCCAAGCTTGGGGGGAGTGTCGCGGTATCACACCATCATCTTTTACCTTTTATCTTTTAGTAGTGTCATATCATGAGTAGGGAAGTTATCTTATATGATGGTTTGCAATGTGGAAGTATCTCTCTTTTAGTTGGTGATCTTTCTATGTAACCCTTGGTGTGAGTTGTCGTTATGGAATATTAATGAGAGGTTTTATCATTTATTTTCTGCACACCTTATTTTAGTTTGCAATTTCTATCATGTATGATTGATCTTGTCATTAGTATTGTTATCACTTTGGGAACATATAGTAAATCTTTTGGTTTTGGCAAACTTAGCATTGGTCAGTAGCTACAATACTTTGAGACTTAAGTGGAGAAAAGAATTACATGTAGATATAGTTTTCAATGATCTTTCTCACTTGTAGATGATAAGCTTAGTATTCACAATTTAAAATTGTTTGTGCCTCCAAGTAAGAATTGCATGATTGTCTTTACCACATGTATATTTGTTTGTATCCATCAACTCTTATGCTTGCTACCAAACCTTGCTAGCCAAAGACCTGTATCGAGAGGGAATGCTTCTCATACTTCCAAAACTTGAGCCAAAACCCTTGCCACTTGTGTCCACCATACCTACCTATTATGTGGTATTTTGCGCCACTCCAAGTAAATACTTCATGTGCTATCTTTATTCAAAACTACTATCCCTTATTTGTGTCAATGTTTATTAGCTCATGAGGAAATAATAGTTGGGTTTGTTATCTTCCATACTAATTAAGTAACCCTTGACTTGCATGCTCCATTCACTAATATTGCAAAGGGCTGGTTAGACCACTATAATATCAAAAGGTTGAGAAAGTTAAAAATAGACACTCCTCCATGGTTTGAGATTGATTGGTGGGCACCCGAGGATTCGGTTAGCCATGGCTTGTGTAAGCAAAGGTTGGGAGGAGTGTCAAAGTTATCAAAATAGTTGTTTATTATAAAGGCTTGTTTTAAAATAATCGGAACCGCTCTCAACTTGCTTAGTATGGAAGATGACAAGAACTCTATTATCATTCGTTGACAACGGCAAACACCGCTCAAAAACTTACTTTTATGCTCTCTATATGATTTTAAAACCTATTAAACTAAAAGCTCTAGCACATGCTTGTATCTCTGCTTCCCTCTGCGAAGGGCCTATCTTTTACTTTATGTTGAGTCAGTAAACCTATCTCTTTCTGTCTTAAGCAAGCATTTGAGTTGATTGTGATTCAACCATCTATACATTCGTATTGTTAATCATGTCTCTTATTCTTCCTTGTTTGGCACATTGCTGTTATTTGATAAATATGACTTTGGGAGTTAGCAACTAATTAGGAGGGCTGTTTTAGTAGAGTAAGCTCAATATGTTCATTGTTCTCTGACCAAGAACGAAGTTTGCCAACACCAACTATGGTTTTCTCTATGCACTTTATTGTGATTTACCTTTACTTGTTACAAGTTGAGTTATATGAACGGAGTTGATATCTAAGATGACTTGTGTATTATTAAATGTGATGCTTCTTGTCTGTATATTCTTTATCGACACTTCACTCCATAAACCTGTGGTCATGTTTACTGAGCTCAGCTTTCGCTTGGGGACAAGCGAGGTCTAAGCTTGGGGGGAGTTGATACGTCCATTTTGCATCACTATTTTATATCATAATTTGCTGTTATTCATTGATATATTTCATATTTAGAGATGATACTTATGTTATTTCATCTATTTTGCATGTTTGATGATTATTGGAGAGTTGACCACCGGAGTCTGGAATCTGCTGGAAAAAGCACCGTCAAGATACATTATTTGCAAAGCTCAGAATATAAAACGAAGACCGTAGAAGTCCCTATTTTACCAGATCATGGACGAGGCGGAAAACACCAGAGAGAAGAAAGCTCTCCGGCAGGGAGAAATCTGCCGGGGAAATCCCTTCCCGGTGGGGGGAAATCGTCGCCATCGTCACCGTCATCGAGCTGCACTTCGTCGGGATCATCATCACCATCATCTCCACCGCCGTCACCGTCATCTCCACCGCTCGACTCCGTTCCCGCTGTAATGTTTTTTTAGTCCTCCACTTCAAGGTTACGGGGCCCGACCAAAAAGTGGAACGAGAAAACACATAGGATTATTGACATAGTCAGTGCCGATGGGGAACCTTTGGAGCCCATAAACAACGTGACTGCATTTACTAATCAAGCAGGAGTTCTTGTTAGGGACATGATCCCGATCACCTGTCGAGAATGGAAGAAGCCAAGAGCTGATGGAATAAGTTTTGTCTCTAACGAATTGAAAAATTCTATTTGGGACAAGCTGATATCACATTTCACTCTGCCGACGATGGACACCGAGGAGCAAACAACGGCCTTGAAGGCCAAAGCCAAGGTGTGGATCCTGAAGAAGATGGCCAAACAATTCCAAAACCACAAAAAAAGAACGTGGGCGAAGTATGTCAAGAGTGGGAAAATTACTCCGGAGTTTAAGGGAACAGACGAGAGGTTACGTGATCACTGGGATGATTTCGTGACGTACAAGGAATCGGAAGAAGCTCTTGAGAGGTCCAAAAAGAATGCGGATAATGCCAAGAAAAAGGTTCTCCATCATAATTTGGGGCGAGGTGGCTACAAGACTGCCATGCCTAAGTGGGATAAACTTAAGGCTGAAATTAAGGCAAAAGGTCTAACTCCAGAGACGGAGAAAGTGCCCGAGAAAGCAGGAAACTTCCTAATGGCGCATGGTATGACGTTGGAGAAGGAAACAGGGGAGTTGGTTCTTCGTGATCCGACGAAGAAAGCAGTGTTGACTCCCTTCAATGATCTTAAAAAAGCAGTAGCCGAGGTGGAGGCGGGAACGTTCATTCCGGATAGAGAGAACGACGAGCTGACAAAGGCACTCGGAAATCCTGAGAAGGGAGGACGAACACGAGGCTATGGAGGTGTTCCTTGGAAGATGGGGTTTCATGAGGACTATCATACTTATAGAAGCCGAGCCAGAGCAACGAAGAGGAGGGAGCAGCAGGCGGCAGACCGGCTTAAGAAGGAGGAAGAAAGGAACGAGCTGCTCTTTGCGATGTATACGAAGATGCAGGAGAAAATTTCAAGCCGTCCAGAGGCCGATCAGATTTACATAGATCCTGCAGCTGATGGCCCATCTAACTGGAGGAGCAGTGTGGCTTCCACGGGGTTGCATGACGATGATGGAGAAGTTGATGCGTCACCGATGGATCGCTACCCCGTGGATAATATCGAAGATAAGACTGAATGTGAGCTGCACCAGCTAATGAAGAACATATCTGTGAAGGTGGCCGTCGGCTTTGCTTTAAAAGTTGATCCTGAAGTGCGTTGGCATTGCCGCGAGGTTCCAGCTGGGTATGCTCGTGTTGGGGTGGAGGAAATTGTACCTGGATGCGAGACATTGGAGATTGACCACCCTGGCCCTGAAGGGGAGGCGGCCCTGGAAGAAGTCAGGCATGGAATCATTTTATGGAAAAAGAAATACATCATATTTCCAGGCTCGACGCAGAGGCCACGGTCTCTCTCACCTCCACCACCTCCAAGTCCATTGAACTTCGATAGGGACGACGACGACACCTACATGACTCCACCTCGATCTTCGCCGGCGCGTCAGCAGCCTCAACCTTCTTCGCCTGAACCTTCTTCGGCTGAGTACAGGGCGGGAAAGCGGAAGATCAGCCAGGTCAAGTGGGGTAACTTGACTAAGTGCCCGCCTCCGCCTACTAAGGCGAAATTGTCGCCGCTTCCAAAGGTCCCCAAGAGTCCTCCAAAGTTTCCTTACCCTTATAAGCCCCCCGTGGAAAACATGCCAGACGTATCAATTGATCCGAAAAAAATAGAGTACTTCCTGAAACATTGTTTTCAACCACCCCAATATGTTTTAAACTTACTATCGGACTATGATCGTTGTATTGACAAGGCATATAATGAGGGGCTTGAGAAAACAAAGCAGAAGAGACGTGACGTTGCTCCGCTGAAGTTGGCATCCAAGATTGTGATACCAGAAGGGTATGAGATTCTTGGTATGACCTACGAAGAAATGGTGGATTTGATAGAGGCCGACATTGCTCCCGAGGCATTGCAATATCGCCTTGGGAAGGATCTGGTCACGAAGGAGGACTGGGCCAACCTACCTACAAGAATGCGAGCATTACATAAATGGTATAAGGATGCCTCAGCAGACGGGGACGAGATACTGTCTGTTAAACTTAGAGATGAGCATTACTTCATGGGAGAACAGACGATTCATATTGACTTTGACGAACTCTTTCAGTTATTCAACCAGAAGGCCCTCGACAAATCTATCATCAGCTGCTATTGTTTGTAAGTGATTAATTAAAGCTAATCTCGTATCATTTTCTTATAATATAACTGTCCTCACTACATTCTTTTGTACACTACTATGCAGAATGAAGATTCTTGAGTGTAGGAGGAACCGGATTTATCAAGTTGGGTTCGTTGACCCAGATCGAGTTCATATACATACCTTAAAAATAAAACCGGGGGAAACGGAGAACAACTTGCTCAATTTTTTGGAGAAACAACATTTCAAGAAGAACATATTATTTCCGTACAACTTCAGGTTAGAGTGTTACACGTTCATTTATCCTCGTACTCGATTTTGATGAGTTAGCTAGAGACTTAATATTTACTGAATTCTCTTCTATGTGCTGATGTGTATGTGCAGCCACCACTGGATTCTCTTCAACATTGAAATTGACTTGGGGCAAGTTCAGATCGAGGACTCATTACATCGACCCATGACGGATTACTGGAACATTATTGAAACGCTCCAGAGGTACTATATTGACCTCTTTTCTTCATTTCCTAAGTTCCAGTTATGAATATATTCTTTATTCATTTTCTTTGCCGGGGCAGGGTATGGAAGCGGTTCATAAAACGTGCCGGAGAAGGTCAATTTAAACCAGAGCTGACCTTTCAGCTAATCAACGTAAGTAGATTACTCTATTTAGTTCTAGTTTCAATATCGGATTGTCATGTTTGATTATTACTTGATATGAACTCTATTTTCGTAAAGTGCGAGAGACAGCCACCGGCGACAAATCTGTGTGGATAGTACGTTTGCGAGTATATGCGCATGCATGTCAGTTAGCGGATGGATATGGTGGTACGTAAAGCATTTACATATCAATTCACAATTTAACTCTTGATGTATTTATATTGACCGTCTTCTCTTGATATATCCAGCAAATAAATCAACGAGAGCATCTCACTCCATATCAACGCTCTAGAGGAATTCAAGAGGAAATTTGTGGATTTCTGCTTGACGAGGTCATAGCCCCAACAGGAGAATACAATATAAACTGTAAATAATGATTTTGATGTAATAATGATCGTGTTGGGACGACACTTATGTATATGATACATGTTTAACTTGATACGAGTCTCGTTGGATATGTAATATATGGATCAATTCTCGTTAGACACTTCATATAATATATGCATCGATGTGTGTAATTGTAGCTTACAAACAATAGTTTAAATCATAAATAAAACAGAAAACAGAAAACAAAATAAAAATGCTAAAACCTAAAACCCCTCAAACTTATTAGTCCCGGTTTGTAATACAAACCGGGACAAAAGGTCATCGCCGAGCAGCTCGCCTGCGCGCCCACGTGGATACCTTTTTGTCCCGGTTGCAGATCCTACCGCGACTATAGGTTGGGGTGTTTAGTCCCGATTCCGCAGTCCCGGTTGCTAAACCGGGACTGAAGGCCCTTACCAACCGGGACTGTTAGCCTGTTTTCTACTAGTGATCACAGATAATGGAAGCAATTTGTCTCAGGGCGTCATCGAAGAATATTGCAATGATCTCGGCATCCGGCTTGATTTGGCGTCCGTGTCACACCCTCAATCCTATGGACAAGTAGAGCGTACAAACAATCTAGTCCTTTCAGGACTTAAACCTCGTCTCGAAGCTCCATTGCATAGGGCAGCCGGTGCTTGGGCAACAGAGTTGCAATCTATTATCTGGAGTTTGCGTACAACGCCTAACAGATCAACAGGTTACACTCCTTTCTTTTTGGTTTATAGCGCAGAGGCAGTGCTACCCACCGACATGATACATGATTCTCCAAGAATTCAAGCCTACATCAAGCAAGACGTAGAAGATGCAAGACAGGACAGCCTAGAGACCTGATAGATGAAGAAAGAGACGTCTCTCTCCATCGTTCCGCCTTGTACCAGCAACAACTCCGCCGCTATCATAGCCGGAGAGTGCTGAAACGAAGCTTCAGAGAAGGTGACCTGGTTCTCCGCCTAATTCAAGACATAAAGGGCTTGCATAAGTTATCCCCGCCATGGGAAGGAACTTTTGTGGTCACCAAGGTGTTGCTCAATGGTTCCTACTACTTGGCCGACATCCGCGACAAGGAGGAGAAGAAGCTGCGCAAGAAACAGCGAGCCAACAAAAGAACCAAAAGAAAAAGAGGCGTCAACGATCCGTTCAAGCAAACAAGACGGCCTTGGAACATTGAGCAGCTACGTCCTTACTACACTTAGCAATTTTCATTGTAATATGTTTTATATGATTATGAAATAAAATCTGTGGTTCTTCATCTGTGTTGAGAAGCATGCCATCTTTTGTCTTTTCTTGCAATCATATACACCTATGTATCTAAGTTACCTATTTTTTCGCTCCGTGCAAAGGTTCCAACTGTTAGATACTTGCAGCTTCAGAGCCAAATGATGACTGAGTTGAAGATCTTCTTCTCAGCAGTTGGGAAACTGTCGGCCCAGTGAGGACCAGGGTGTGCAGAGCCCACTCCCCCCAGGCCTCGCACGCGACAGATTCGACAAAACGACTAAGGACCAAGCCACCGCTTGGAGAGACCCTCGAGAGGCAACTCCTCTTGAGGGCCTAACGAGGAAGCCAGGCCCTGAAGAGGACCCCGCGCTTCAAGAGACTCCCCAAGGCTCAACACGCCTGGAGAGAGGTCAGCGGAAACCTCTCCACAGGCCACCACGGCCCTGTGGAGACCCTTCGCGGCTAAGCAAGCGCTGCAGGGCGCACATGGCCCCTGCAGCAGCCGCAGAGTGATGCAAGCTCCTCAGTTGCCATTCTGGTGGTAAAGGAGTCAACAAAGCTGCGCCGCCCGCGCCAGGACAGCCAGGACTTTCCTCTTTGGTGATAAAGCGGCTGGACGGCGCAACGCTCCAAGAAGATCGTCATCGTGGGCTCCACCGCGACCACTGCAACTCCTGCGAGCCGTTCTGCGCGGTCTGCAACCTGTCGGCCACCGCGCCCCACTTTAGCATGAATGGACCGCGTCCATGGAGATTTCGGCAGCGGTGGACTCCCTCCCCTTCGCGTCACTGCCCAGTGGGAGCCCACCGTAAGCGCGCTGCGCATGGAAGAGGCCCGAGGCGCCTATAAAAGGAGCAGGAGCTCCCCCGTAGAAGGGGATCGGCTGATTGCTTCCTAGACCCGGGGAACCTTAGCTAAGCGCGTAGGATAGCCTACTGCTGGAGGAGGAAGACGACCATTGTGTCCCTCTCCAAGCACCAAACTGCCTCAGGAGAGCCTTCGGCAAGCTCATTGTCCTGTAACTTCCAGAGTGCAATACAGACAAGCAGGAGTAGCGGTGTTACCTCCTCCTGAGGGCCGTGAACCTGGGTACGGGCCGGCGTCCATCTCTGTCGTGATTGTCCCTCTCCAGGCCCGGCGAGCACCGTCGTCGTGCCTCTCGAGGGTTGTTTGACCTCCGCGTTCAATCCCCCTTCGAACTACTCTTCAGGGTGTGACTATCCCTGTTCCGTGGGAGTCACTCTCCGACATTTAGCGCGCCAGATAGGGGGTTTGAGGCGCCTCAACGACCTTCGAGCCGCCTCCGCGCCATGACGGACACTCGCGCCACACGCGCCGCCCGCGCCAACAGGCGCGCGCCTGAAGGAGCCACCGCCGCGCCAGGCACCACCGCCACTCGTGGACGACGGGGTCGCCCCCGCCGTGAAGAGCGTGCCAACACCGAGCCGCACGTGGAGCAACCCGAGAGCGAGCCCGAGCACAACGGGGAGGAGCACCCCGAACAGCAGGCCGACGCGGAATCCTCGCGCAGGACGCAGCATCAGAGCGCCTCCTCCCAGGGACGCGCGGATCCAGCTCCGCACACGGCCCTGCTCATGGCGCAAGAGCTTCTCCGCTACCAGCCTACTGCTGAGGCTCGCGAGCAGTGGCTGGAACGCCTGAACCACCTCGTCGGCATCGCCACCACTCGCCCAGCCCCGTCGCGGTCGATTGTGCACCACTCCCTCGCGGGCATGGCTGCGCCTGACGCGCCTCCGCCGCCCCCAGGACCTGCTCCGGCCGCGACACAAAGAGCCGCCTCGCACGCCTCCTCGCCGCGCGACTGCCAAATCGTGCAGCGCACCGCGCCAGACGCGCGCGTGGGGATGGAGCGCCAGCGGGACCGCCAGAACCGCCTCGTGGAGGAGATTGGCCAGGCGGGCCAGCAGAACCGCGCAGCTCTGCAGAACGGGGTCGCCACGTACGCCTCGGGCTGCATGGCGTTCACCCGCTCCCTGCGCCGCGTGGTCTGGCCCCCGAAGTTCAGGCCAGCCCTCCCCAAGGGCTACGACGGCTCCAGCAACCCCGTCGAGTTTCTGCAGCTCTACACCACCTCCATCCAAGCTGCAGGAGGAGACGACAAGGTCATGGCCAACTGGTTCTCCCACGCGCTGCGCGACTCTGCGCTGTCGTGGCTCCTGAACCTCCCTGAGGACTCCGTGGGCACGTGGGAAGAGCTCTGCAAGCAGTTCGTCGCCAACTTCAAGGGCACGTACGAGCGCGCGCTCACCCACAACGACCTGCGCGCGGTGGTTCAAAAGAAGGATGAGACCCTCCGCAAGTACATCCAGCGCTTCAGCCAGGTGCGGAACAAGATTCCTAACATCCCCGACACCCAGGTCATCGCTGCCTTCCGCGAGGGCGTCACGAGCCGCAGGATGCTCGAGAAGCTCGGCATCCACGACAAGCTCACCTCTGTGGTGAAGCTGTTCGATCTGGCGGATAAGTGCGCCAAGGCTGAAGAGGGACTCCTCTTCGTCAAGATGAGCTCGCGGGGGGACGACCCTGGCGAGGGGTCCAAGAGCCACAAGAAGAAGGAGGAGCCCAAGCGCAAGGCCACCGCAGTCCTCGCGGCAGAACCTGACGCGAAGGGCTCCCGCAGGGGTTCTCCCGAGCGTGGCGAGAAGAAGGAGGACGACCGCCCATTCTGCGTCTACCACAACAGGCGCGGCCACTCTACCGAGGCCTGCTTCGACCTCAAGAGGCTAAGCAAGGAGCGCGAACAGGCTGAGGGCAGCGGCAGCCGCGGTCGAGGTCGCGGCTACCGCGGAAGCGGACGCAAGAACGGCTACCAGAAGTCACCTGGCACACAGGCCAACGCCGCCGAGAAAAACGGCAACCTCCCTGACAAGGAAGATGGAGGCTACCAGGCCCCGAGAGGCGTCATGGCCTGCATCCTTGGCGGGGCTCAGGCGCCCAAGTCGAACAACCAGTTCAAGCAGTTTGCTCGCGAGCTCAACGCCGCGCTCCCCAGCGTCGAGACCTCCAGGCCCTTCAAGTGGTCGCAGTACACCATCGCCTTCGACGCACAGGACCACCCCAAGTCCACCAAGACTGTTGGCACCCTCCCGCTAGTCTGCTCCCCCACCATCAACAACATCTCCGTCTCCAAGACGCTCATCGATGGGGGTGCAGGCCTGAACGTCATTTCCATCGAGACTTTCGAGACACTTCAAGTGCCCTACGAGTGGCTCATGCCCTCTAGGCCCTTCACGGGAGTCACCAGCGGCTCCATCGAGCCTCTGGGGCAAGTCCGCCTCGCGGTCACCTTTGGCACGCAGAAGAACTACCGCACCGAGCTCATCGACTTCGACGTCGCGCACATCGGCTTGCCGTACAACGCCATCCTCGGCTACCCCGCCCTCGCGAAGTTCATGGCCGTCACGCATCATGCCTACAATATGATCAAGATCCCCGGCAGCGCTGGCACCATCTCCATCCACGGCCACGTCCTGGACGCCACGCGCGCCGTCGAGACAGCCTACAAGGCAGCCGCCATGGCGTTTCCGGCTGCGGAGGACATGGAGTCCCTCGAGAGGCCCAAGAAGAAGAAGCAGCTGTTCTCTCAGGAGCCAGCTTCCACGAAGAAGGTCTCCCTGAGCACCAGCAGCTCGGGGGCTGAGGGCTCGGGGGCTAGCGTCACCATTGGCGCTGCTCTGCCTCCCAAATAGGAAGGCGCGCTCGTCGCCTTCCTCCGGGCAAACTCTGACATGTTCGCGTGGACCCCGTCAGATATATCCGGTGTACCAAGGGAGGTGATCGAGCACCACTTAGCCGTGTGTCCAAACGCATGCCCCGTCAAGCAAAGGGCAAGAAAGCAAGCCCCCGAGAAGCAAGCATTCATCGTCAAAGAGGTCGAGAAGCTCAAAGCGGCAAACGTTGTCCGCGAAGTCGCGCACCCCACTTGGCTCTCCAACGGCGTGGTTGTCCCAAAACCCACCGGAGGAGGCCGCCTCTGCATCGACTACACTGATGTCAACAAGGCCTGCCCCAAGGACCCTTACCCCATGCCGAGAATTGACCAGATCGTGGACTCCACGGCAGGCTGCGACCTCCTCTGCTTTCTCGACGCCTTCTCTGGTTATCACCAGATCAAGATGGCTAAAGAAGACGAGGAAAAGACGGCATTCCTCACCCCTTGTGGTGTGTATTGCTATGTCTGCATGCCTTTCGGCCTGAAAAACGCTGGCGCCACCTTCCAGAGGCTCATGAGGATAGCCCTTGGCGAGCAAATGGGCAAAAACGCAGAGGCTTACGTCGATGACATCGTCGTCAAGTCTCGAGAGGGAGATACTCTCCTCAAGGACCTTGAAGAGACGTTCGCCAGCCTGCGCAAGGTGAACATCAAGCTCAACCCCGCCAAGTGCGTCTTCGGAGTGCCTTCAGGCAAATTGCTTGGCTTCCTCGTGTCCCACCGTGGCATAGAGGCAAATCCTGACAAGATCAAGGCCATAGAGGAAATGCAGCCTCCTCGCCGGCTCAAGGACATGCAACGCCTGGCAGGCTGCATGGCCAGCTTGGGCCGCTTCATCTCCAAGTTCGGCGAGAGAGCACTGCCTTTCTTTAAAATCATGAAGAGATCCGGCACCTTCAAGTGGACGCCTGAAGCGGAAAAAGCCTTTGAGGATCTGAAGAGGTACTTGGCCAGCCCACCAGTCATGGTTGCCCCAAGGATAGGCGAACACCTGAAGCTGTATCTATCAGCCACTCCACAGACCGCCAGCGTCGTCCTGGTGGTAGAAAGGGAAGAGCCAGTCCTCCACAAGAAGAGTGCAACCACTCCGAAGCCAAAACCGCCTGACGAAGAGCTCGACAAAGGGGCAGGTTCCACAAACCCAACGCCAGGCCCAGAGCCACACGCCGAGCCCGCCCCAAGCCCTGATCTCGCCAAGGAACCTGAAGAGCCTCCACAGGCCAACCCCCTTGAGGGCCCTGAAGAGCCTCCCCAGGCAGACAGCGCTGCGCCTAAACTGACAACCCTTGTCGAGCACCCCGTCTACTTCGTCAGTACAGTACTGCGGGATGCTCGGGAACGGTACACAATGCAGCAGAAGCTCCTCATGGCGCTCCTCATCGCCTCAAGGAAGCTGCGACACTACTTCCAGGGACACTCCATCACGGTGGTCACCTCATATCCCCTGGAGCAGATCCTGCGCAACCCTAACGCCACAGACCGTGTCGCGGGATGGAACATAGAGCTACAGCCGTTCAACTTGCGCTTCGATACCACAAGGGTCATCAAAGGAAGAGCGCTGGCAGACTTTGTCGCCGAATGGACTGATCCAACCCCTGAAGAGCCTCCAGGAGAAGAGCCAGAGCCCTCTGGAGAGAAAATGCCCAGCCACTGGACCATGAAGTTCGACGGAGCCTTCGCCTGCCGCAATGGCAGGGCTGGCGTTGTCCTGATCTCGCCCAAGGGTGACAAGCTCTATTACGCGGTCCAGCTGTGCTTCGTGATCGACAAGATCTCCAGCAACATTGCGGAGTACGAGGGCCTGCTCGCCGGCCTACGAGCCGCCATCGCTCTAGGCATCAAGCACCTGCTCGTCAAGGGCGACTCCCAGCTGCTCGTCAACTTCTCCAACAAGAGCTACAAGCCTAAGGACGACCACATGGCCGCATACCTTGAAGAGGTCCGCAGGCTTGAGAAGCACTTCAGGGGCATGGAGCTCATGCACATCCCAAGAAAGGAGAATCAAGAGGCTGACGATATCGCCAAGCGTGCATCAAGGAGGCAAGCTCAGCTGCCCGGCGTCTTTGAAGAGAGACTCGTCAAGGCATCCATAAAGCAGCCTCAAGAGGCCATGCCCGCAAGCACAGACGAAGTGCCCCCGCCACCACCTACAACTGGGGCTCCCGACTGCGGCCCCCAGACAGGGGAGCGCCTGTTGCTCACAGCGATGCATCAAGAAACAGGCTGGATCGACGAGCTCAAGGATTACCTCGCCAAGGGAATCCTCCCCGAGGAAGATGTCGAAGCAGAGCGAATCGCTCGCCAGGCAAAATCCTACCACATCCTCGAGGGAGATCTCTACCGCAAGCGCCCAAATGGCATCGCGCTCAAATGCGTCCCTCCTGAAGAAGGAAAGAGCTTGATCAAGGACATCCACAGCGGGGAATGCGGCGACCATTCGTGCACCCGCACCCTAGCAGGCAAGGTCTTCAAGAGTGGCTTCTACTGGCCACAAGCGCTTCAGGATGCAGTTGACATCGTTCAAGCTTGCGAAGCCTGCCAATTCCACGCCAAGCAAATCCATCAGCCCGCGCTGGGACTTCAAACCATCCCGCTCTCCTGGCCGTTCGCGGTCTGGGGGCTGGACATCTTGGGACCATTCCCAACAGCGCAAGGGGGCTATCGCTACCTCTTCGTGGCCATCGACAAGTTCACCAAGTGGCCCGAGGTTGAGGCGACGCGCACAATTCCAGCAGGCGCAGCGGTGAAGTTCGTCCGAGGCCTGGTCTGCCGCTTCGGAGTGCCTAATCGCATAATCACCGACAACGGCTCGCAATTCACAAGCGGCATCTTCAGGGCTTACTGCGAGAAATTGGGCATCAAGCTCTGCTTTGCCTCGGTTGCTCACCCGCAGAGCAATGACCAGGCCGAGCGCGCAAACCCAGAAGTCCTCAAGGGCTTAAAAACCAGGACCTTCAACATCCTCAAGGGCCACGGCAAGGGCTGGATCAGCGAGCTCCCTTCGGTGCTCTGGTCCATCCGCACCACGCCGCCCAAGCCTACGGGAGAAACGCCGTTCGCCCTCGTCTACGGAGCCGAAGCAGTCCTCCCTACAGAGGTCAAGCATGGATCCCCGCGGGTCCTTGCCTTTAATGAGGACGAGCAAGAGGACCTCCACAACGACGACCTGCTGCTTCTCGAAGGACTACGCCGCCGTGCCGCCCTCCGGGCGGCAAAGTACCAGCAGGACCTGCGACGCTACCACAGCCGCAACGTGCGCTCGCGCACCCTGGAGACAGGCGATCTCGTCCTCAGGCGGATCCTCTCCAGGGAAGGCCTCCACAAGCTGTCACCCATGTGGGAAGGCCCCTACAGGGTCACCCACATCGCCAGGCCTGGCGCGGCTCGCCTCGAGACTCAAGACGGCATCCCCGTCAAAAATCCGTGGAACATCATGCATTTACGCAAGTTCTACCCGTGATCATTGTCACGCCCGTGATCATTGTCACGTCAAGACATCTGGCTGAAGAGGCAGCTTACGGCTCCACCTCCAAGCATTTTTTGTCTCTAGAGGTTAAAAGCTCACGGCTTAAACCTCCAAGCCCCAAAGGCTTCTCTCGAGGGTCAACCCTCCGAGCTCTCCATGTAACGAGCCGCCTTAGGCCGTTGAGAGTCTCTGCCACTAACGGGTGGTCCCCATGTCTCGACATGGTCAAATACATTAACTTGGCAACTCCAAGCATAATGAGACAATTTCGTTCCTAAGTGAACTTTGCGCTACGGCGCCGTTATGTAATATTTCAGTGGTGAGCTTATTCCTGCATTATTGTTTTTTCAATGTGCGCTTATATCTTTCCCCATGCGCACCTCGCGAGCAGGGGCTGAGTACGGTGCCAGTGCCTCAAATGACACACCAGCAGCACTGCAAAACCCAAGGATCCGAGCTCTGGCTGGAGGGCAAGCTCCCACAAACACGCCATCTCTACAAAGGACCTTGGTACTTACTCTCCTCGCAAGGAACGCCTGAGGAGACCTATAAGCGCGCATGAGTTCCCACTACCATATACAAGCGTTTGGGTTCGCCTCTCTAACATCTACAGGGAACAAGTGTCCCTGCAAGCCTGAGGAGGCAACAGGGGAAAAGCCCTTGAAGAGGACCTCCTCGCCAGGCAAAAAACCTCTACAGGGCAAAAGCCTCGAGAAGCTAAGTCCCGCACTCATGCCTCGAGAGCCTTTTCCCGCTGCCAGCACGCGTTTGTCCCTCGAGTGATCTCGTTTTCCCTTGTGCTTCATGGACTACTCGCACGTCTAAGGGGGGCACTTGAGCATCGCGACTCAGGGCTCTTACCTCTCCAAGCCTTAAACTCCCCCCGGCCTTGCTGAGTCATTGCTCTAGCATACCACAGAGGCGGAGTCATAGCGCGAAGAGACGGGTCCTAACGACGCAGAGAAAACATAGACATGAAAATAAGACAAAAGGGGCCTCTCGAGGGGCACACGAGCTGACATAAATAGCTCAAAGAGTATATTACATGCCCAGAATGCATAGTGTCTAAACATAAAACTGTTTCAGATACAAGCGCTCGAAGGCGCAGTAATCAAGGTTCAGGCGGAGTCTACGCCATCGTGCTCCTCCTCCGCAGCGTCTCCCTCTGTCTCGGAGGTTGGTGAAGATGCGGTCCACGACCACCCCCAGGAGCTGGCGGCTCTCAGCCTCGATCACCTCGCGGAGGTCAGCGGCAGGGCTCTCGAGGGCCGTGAAGAGTTGGTCGAAGTAGACCAGGTACAGGGCACCGTCGCCACGGCCTCGAGCCTCGGCGTGCGGCGCGTCCGCGCCAAGCTGGGCAGCGAGTTCGTTGCCCCTGGCGACCAACGCCTGGAACATGCGTTCCCGCTGCTTCGTGAGCACCCGAGCCGCCTGCGCGGTGTCCGCAGCCTCCGCTGCCTGCTCAGCCACGGGGCCCACCTGCTCCTCCACGTCCCCGACGAGGGCGTTCAGGTCCAGGACGGCGGCCTTGCGAGCATCCTCCGCCTGGCGATAAGCCTCCTTGGCGCGCTGGAGACGGACCTCAAGCTTGGAGTTGGCCTTCTCGAGCTCCGCGATACGCCTGGCGGCGGTAGTGTGCTTGGCCTTGAAGCGGTCCTCCTGCTTCTTGGCCTTGTCACGGTACTCCTGGGAGATGGTCCGCCTGAACTCCTTCTCGCGCTCCGCGAGGGCCGCCTCCGCCTCCTTCTTCTTCTCGGCGAACCGCTGCTGGAAGCGCTCCAGGGTTTGCTTCTGGGCGGCGACGTTCTCGTCATGGCTCTGGAGCGCCTGAGCCAGGTTCCCCTCACGCGCCTCAAGCTCTTCGCGCTTGGTGGCGAGCTCGCCCTCCGCTTGCAGCCGCTGCGCGTCGCGCAGCAACACATCTGCCTCCTTGGACGCCAGCTGCCGCTCGCGCTCGGCCAGGCTCTTGCGGTCCTCCTCCAGAGTCTCCTGTGCGGCCTGGTGGACGGAGAGGAGCTGGGACTCCAGCTGGGCCAGCTCGCGGCGTTTCTGCGCCAGCGAGCCCTCCATAGCTTCGCGCTCGGCCTTCACCTCAGCGAGGAGCTCGGCGGTGGCGTTGCGCTCGTCCTGGAGGGGAGCAAGGAGTTCATCTGTGTCGCGGATGGCCCCCTCGCGGATCTCCTTAGCGAAGCGGGCGGCCTCCTCACGCGTGGCCTGTAGCGCCTGATCCTCCCGGCGGCGGGCCTCAACCGCGGCGTGGAAGGACGACCACGCCTCCGCAAGCTCGTCGCGCTGCCGGGCGAGCTGCGCGTCCTCTAGAGCCAGATGCGCCTCCAGGCCCTCCAAGGACTCCCTCACGAGGCGGAAGGCGACCTGGCGGTGCCCCGCGCTCCAGTCCCAGCCGCTAAGGACCAGGCCGCGGTGCGCGGAGGGCCCGGCCCCGGCGTCAAGCCTGGAGAACCTGGCCTCAGGGCGATCCTGGGGGCTAGGCCGCGCTCCGTCCCCCGCGGCGCCCGAGCTGGCCTCGCCGCCCTTGCCACCCTGGCGCGTCCCCTCCTGCGGCTCGCTCCCTGCGGCGGGGCGTGGTGGAGATGAAGGAGCTCCCCCTGCAGATGCGCCCGCGCCTGGCGGGCCCTGGTCCGTCTCGGCCTCTGGCTGCGCGGGAGGCGTGGTCGCGCAGGGTGGAGTAGCCTCGCGGGCCGGAGTTGGCTCACGAGGTGGCGTGGCCGCGCGAGGCGGGGTAGGGGCGCGAGGAGGGATTGCAACCCGCTCCTCCTACGCCTCCACCACCATCGGCTCGGGGGGCGGGGCTCGCGCCGCCCTGGAGCGGGGCTCGCGCCGCCCTGGCGAGGCCTCCTCGTCAGAGGCCTCCTCCTCGGCCTCCTCCTCCTCCACATGGCGCGTGGGCACCACCACGAAGGGGTCATCATCATCGCCTGACGAGATGTCGCAAATCTCGTCAGTAAAGGGCCCGGCCCTTGAAGAGGACTCCTCCCCTGCTGCGGCCTCCTCCTCGCCTCGCCCAACTCCTGAGGCAGAGGGCGACTCAGCTCCCTCCACCACCTGCACCACCGGCTCAGGCACCTCTTTCCCCGCCGGGCCCGACGGGGTGAACGAGGGCATCCCCTCTAGAATGGCCAGGCGCTCGGTCATGTTGTACTGGTGCAGAGGCCGGAGCGTGATAGGGAGCTCGTCCATGGCGGGCACCACCGGATTGATGAAGAGCGCGGACAGGACGTTGTCGACTGCGTCCTTGTCGTTGTCCTCACGGTGGAGCCGCATCTTGTCCTGGGGACCGGAGTACATCCACATGGGCGTCGCGTGCGCCTGGAGGGGAGCAATGCGGCGCGTCACGAAGTCCGCGACGATGATCTGCCCCGTGAGGCCCTCCTCCCGAAGGTAGCTCAGGCGGCCCATCAAGATTGCGTTCTGCGCGCCGCTGAAGGGGGCCTTGCCCCAGTTCGAGTTCTTCACGGGCGGCGCGTCAGGGACCTCGAGGAAGGCGCAGGGCCGCTCCACCCCGACAAAGAACCATCGCTGGCGGAAGTCGTCCACCTTCTTCGTCACCGACGTGATGGCCTTGCCCTCGCTCCACGACATGGGAATGTAAACACTCCCCATGCCATCCACGATGCGGAACGAGACGCATCCAGAGCGCTCATTCTTCGCCGTGCTCCGGAGCGCGTAGAAGCACCGGAAGAGGTCCACCGTGGGCTCCAGGCCCAAGTACGCCTCGCAGAGGTAGGCGAAGACGGCGAGGATGAGCACGGAGTTGGGGTGGAGGTGCAGCAGCTGGATATGGTAAAAGGCCAGCACCGCCTCCAAGAATGGAGAGAACGGTGGCACCAGCCCCGCCGCAACGCAGTGCGGGAAGACAGGGAAAAACCCTCGCGGGCGCTTCCCGTGCGTCGCGACCTTGAGCGCGGTAGCGCCGTGCTCGTTGGTCCGGTCCGCCACCAGGAAGCGGACCTTGGCGAGGGCCTTGTCGTTGACGCGCACCCCTAGCAATGCCGCGCCGTGCGCGACCTCAGCAGGCGCCGCCTGCGAAGAAGACCCCGCGGCCGCCTTGCCCTTGTTCTTGGCTGGACTCATCGTCGGAGAAGAGGCGTGAGCGGCGGCGGAAGAAGCTGGAGAAGAGAGGAGTTGAGCGCGCCGGAGGGCATGAGCGGAGAGCTCGGAACAGAGAAGGCTTCTGCGAGAAGATTGGGAAGCAGTAACGGCTCCTTGCCTCGGCGCGCCGGCTTTATGTCTCGTCAAGGAGCAGTTACCGGGGCGCGGTGGGACCCCCCCACGACGCACGCCCCAGATCGTGCGCGGCCGTTACTCATCTGAGTGACGCGTGGCTCGGGCCGGCCGGACACTTTGGGCCCACGACGCTCCGGCTGCGTCCATGGGCTCAGCCGCGCCCATCGCGGGCCCGGGGGCTACTGTCGGCCCAGTGAGGACCAGGGTGTGCAGAGCCCACTCCCCCCAGGCCTCGCACGCGACAGATTCGACAAAACGACTAAGGACCAAGCCACCGCTTGGAGAGACCCTCGAGAGGCAACTCCTCTTGAGGGCCTAACGAGGAAGCCAGGCCCTGAAGAGGACCCCGCGCTTCAAGAGACTCCCCAAGGCTCAACACGCCTGGAGAGAGGTCAGCGGAAACCTCTCCACAGGCCACCACGGCCCTGTGGAGACCCTTCGCGGCTAAGCAAGCGCTGCAGGGCGCACATGGCCCCTGCAGCAGCCGCAGAGTGATGCAAGCTCCTCAGTTGCCATTCTGGTGGTAAAGGAGTCAACAAAGCTGCGCCGCCCGCGCCAGGACAGCCAGGACTTTCCTCTTTGGTGATAAAGCGGCTGGACGGCGCAACGCTCCAAGAAGATCGTCATCGTGGGCTCCACCGCGACCACTGCAACTCCTGCGATCCGTTCTGCGCGGTCTGCAACCTGTCGGCCACCGCGCCCCACTTTAGCATGAATGGACCGCGTCCATGGAGATTTCGGCAGCGGTGGACTCCCTCCCCTTCGCGTCACTGCCCAGTGGGAGCCCACCGTAAGCGCGCTGCGCAGGGAAGAGGCCCGAGGCGCCTATAAAAGGAGCAGGAGCTCCACCGTAGAAGGGGATCGGCTGATTGCTTCCTAGACCCGGGGAACCTTAGCTAAGCGCGTAGGATAGCCTACTGCTGGAGGAGGAAGACGACCATTGTGTCCCTCTCCAAGCACCAAACTGCCTCAGGAGAGCCTTCGGCAAGCTCATTGTCCTGTAACTTCCACAGTGCAATACAGACAAGCAGGAGTAGCGGTGTTACCTCCTCCTGAGGGCCGTGAACCTGGGTACGGGCCGGCGTCCATCTCTGTCGTGATTGTCCCTCTCCAGGCCCGGCGAGCACCGTCGTCGTGCCTCTCGAGGGTTGTTTGACCTCCGCGTTCAATCCCCCTTCGAACTACTCTTTAGGGTGTGACTATCCCTGTTCCGTGGGAGTCACTCTCCGACAGAAACCCCAAGAGGAAGGCGTGAAGCAGTGCAGCAGCAAGTTTCCCTCAGTTATGAAACCAAGGTTATCAATCAAGTAGGAGATGAAGATTCTTTTGAAGGTTGTTGGCGGCACCGTTTACGATAACCAACGCGGAACCTGCACACAACACAACCAAGATACTTTGCCCCAACTTAACAGTGAGGTTGTCAATCTCACTGGCTTGCTGTAAACAAAGGGTTAAACTTATGGTGTCGAAAATGATGTTTGTTTGTAGAGAATGAAATTAACAGTTTGTAGTAGGTTGTAATATCAATTAAAGAGAAAGGACCGGGGTCCACAGTTCACTAGTGGTGTCTCTCCATAAATAATAATAGCATACATGAGGGTAAACAAATTACAGCTGGGCAATTGACAAAATAAGAACTGCATAATGATGCATATACTATAGTCATGGTGTCTAGTGTGAGAATTACAACATGATACATAGACCGTTATCCAACTACATCTATGACTAATAATCCACCTTCCGGATAGCATCCGCAACACCTTTCAGTATTAAGTTGCAAGCAACAGATTATTGCATTAGGCAAAGTGTGTAATGTAAGTAGCACAATTATCCTTAGACAAAGAACTACTGTTTTATCCCTAGTAGCAACAGTACATTCACAATCTTAGAGGTTGCTGTCACTCCCCCAGATTAAATGAAGACATGAACCCACTATCGAGCATAAATACCCCCTCTTGGAGTCACAAGCATCTACTTGGTCAGAGCATCTACTAGCAACGGAGAGCATGCAAGATCATAAATAACACACACATAATATATTATGAAGCAAATGACATAGTACTCAATATTCATCGGATCCCAGCAAACACAACATGTAGCATTACATAAAGATGATCTTGATCATGATAGGCAGCTCACAAGATCTAAACATGATGGCACAATAGGAGAAGACAACCATCTAGCTTTTTTTTCAGAAAAACTGTTAAGGAAATATTCTCGGAATTGGACAAGCGAAACGTCAAAGTTATTATTTTTCTCGGGAGCTTTCAGAACTTCGAAAAGTTGTCGAAGACGGGCAGCAGGGGGGCCACACCTGGTGGAGGCGCGGCTCCCCCCTCTGCCGCGCCGCCACGTGGTGTGGGGCCCCCGTGCCTCCCCCGCCTTCGCCCTTTCGCCTACTTAAACCCCCCGAAGAAAAAACCCTTCATACGAGATCAGAATTCCACGAAAAGTTCCGTAGCGCCGCCGCCATCGAAGACAAGTTTCGGGGGTCAAAAGTTCCTGTTCCGGCACCTTGCCGGGACAGGGATTGACCCCTGGAGCCATCTCCATCGACTCCACCACCTCCACTTCGACTCCATGATCGTTTGTTAGTAGTTCCCCCATGGACTACGGGTTCTTGGCTGTAGCTAGTTGGTACTCTCTCTCCCATGTACTTTAATACAATGGTCTCATGAGCTGCCTTACATGATTGCGATCCATATGATGTAATCGGTGTTGTGTTTGTTGGGATGCGATGAATTGTTACATTATGATCAGTCTATCTATAAGTTTGTGAAGTTATTGTTGCTGCAATCTTGTTGTGTTTAATGCTTGCCACTAGTGCACGAGTGGCATGATCTTAGATTTAAGCTCTATAATTATTGCTTAGATTGTATCTACAAGTTGTTTGCACATGTCTCTGTCCGGAACCCGAGGTCCCAGAGTGACAGTAACTGGGATAACTGGAGGGGATGGTTTAGATATGAGGATTACATGTTTTCACCAAGTGTTAATGCTTTGCTCCGGTGCTCTATTAAAAGGAGTACCTTAATTACCAGTAGTTTCCCTTGAGGCCCCGCTGCAAACGGGCTGGTAGGACAAAAGATGTTATGCAAGTTTCTCATTGCGAGCACGTATGACTATATATGGAAAACATGCCTACATGATTAATAGACTGGATATTCTATCTTAGCATGCTTTGTCATGCCCTTACAATTGTCAATTGCCCAACTGTAATTTGTTCACCCAACACTTGTTCTTGGAGAGTTACCACTAGTGTAGATAGCTGGGAACCCCGGTCCTTCTGTCATCATCATTGCTCTAAAGTCAACTACGCACTTGAATATTTTCTGGTGCCATTGCCTCTGTGTTACTGCTACTGCTGCTGTGTTACTGATACTATTGCTCTCATATTACTGCTGCTTTCACATCACCCCTGTTACTAGTGCTTTTCCAGGTGCAGTTGAATTGACAACTCCGCTGTTAAGGCTTATAAGTATTCTTTGTCTCCCCTTGTCGCGAATCAATAAATTTGGGTTTTACTTCCCTCGAAGACTGTTGCGATCCCCTATACTTGTGGGTTATCAAGACTATTTTCTGGCGCCGTTGCCGGGGAGCATAGCTCTACTCATAAGTTCACCTGGGGAGTACCCTCTACCTCTCTCTCTGTTTTTATTTTATTTTGTCTTGTCTAGTTTATTTGTGCTTAGTTTATTTCTATTTAGTTGTGTTTTGTTTAGTTTACTTTTGTCTAGTTATTTTTGTCTTGTTTTATTTTTCTTACATACCTGAAAATCCATAAAAATTTGAAAAATCGAAAATCTAAAAAAAAAACTGTTGTTATGGAAGAATATGCTAGATACTCTATGGAACCTGAAGAATTATATATGAAGTATAGAGAATCATATAAGGGGAAAGTCATGAGAGGCGTGTTAGAAAAGTTGAATACAATTGCTGAAATTTTGCTTAAACGCCATGATATAAATTGTTGCTCTGAACAGGATACTAAACATCTTAAATTCCAATGTGGCTTTAGTAAAGAAGCTTTAATTGTGAACTATCATTGGAATAACTATATTCATCTTGGATTTGAAGAAGTAGAACAATTTGTCTTATTTATGGGAGCTTCTGAAATAGAATCCTTCATGTCTAAAAATTATGAAACCTGTGTTGCTTGTAATAACCTTAAAGATTATGTCTCTTCTATACTTGATTATTGCTTCGAAAATTTCAGCAATAATTGTTATATCATTGATTATAAAGAGAGACTCACTCATGCACAAGAATGTATCCACAATTTGCAGGAACCTGTGGAAGAAGAAATTGCTGAATCTGAAAACTCATTAGATGAAAAAGAGGAGGAGAGTGATAAACAAAAGGAGGAAGAATGGATTAGCTACCCATGCCTACCTTCCAATTTGAGTAACTCTTCATCTCTTACACTATTTGATTGCCCCCCATGCTTACCAAAGGAGGATGCATGTTATGTTCCTGTGGATTCTCTTGGAATATTCCCTATAAGTAAAACTTGTGAGAATAATTGTGCTACTGTTATATATGATAATCCATGCTATTTTGATAAATCTTATGAAAATCCTTTATTTGTGCCTAATTTTGAAATGCATGGAAATAAAAAAGTTTGCTTAGAAAATGTTTATGATAAAGCTCTAGATGATGGTCCTATGTTACTTGATAATATTAATTGTATTGCTAATGAAAATGGGATTGGAGAGGTCTTGACTTTATTTAGGAGTCCCATATCTCTTGAAAATGATCAATCTTCTTGTTATAAAATTGTTAACAGTGGGTTTGAAAGTTTTAATCCTACTATTTTGGAGCTTGATAAAAATTATGTGTTTGTAGATCATGAAAAGCATGCTTTAAGTGATAGTTATATTGTTGAGTTTTTTCATGATGCTGCTGAAAATTATTATGAGAGAGGGAAATATGGTTGTAGAAGTTTTCATGGTATTAAAACACCTCTCTATATGCTGAATTTTTGAAGTTATTCTTGTTTTATCTTCCTATGCTTGTCACTTTGTTCTTTGTGAATTTATTTGTGCACAAGACTCCTATGCATAGGAAGAGGGTTAGACTTTAATGTGTTTTGAATTTGCTTCTTGATGCTCCTTTTGCTTCATTTTCTATTTCCATGAGAGCATCATTAAAACTATCAAGCCTAGCTAAAAGGCATTAAAGAAAAGCGCTCTTGGGAGACAACCCATGTTTTATTTCTGTAATTTTTTCTTTTATTTGAGTCAAGGAGCGTTCTTACCTCTGTAAAAACTCCTTTGTATCTTTATTTTATTGCATAGTTGTGCCAAGTAAAGTCTCTAGTAGGAAGTTGATACTAGATTTGGATTTCTGCACAGGAACAGATTTCTTCTGTCCACCATTTAATTCGTAAGAATTCACAGAAAAATAAAAATGACCTGAGATTGTTTGTGCGTGATCCTCAGATATGTACGCAACTTTCATTAGTTTTGAGTTTTCTGATCTGAGCAAGTTAAGTGCCTCGAAAAAATTCATCTTTACTGGCTGTTCTGTTTTGATAGATTATGTCTGTTTTTTTGCATTGTCTCTTGTGGGCTTTAAGTAAGGCTCTCTATCATGGAGGGCTGTAGCTAATGTTTTATTGAGTTCTTGCAATGTGTCACAACAGAACCAAAGTGGATTAATGTTTCTGAGTACTAACCCCTAGTGAAGTTTATGAGAAGTTTGGTGTGAAGGAAGTTTTCAAGGATCAAGAGAGGAGAATGATATAAGGTGATCAACAAGAGTGAAAAGCCTAAGCTTGGGGATGCCCCCGCGGGTCACCCAAGCATATTTCAAGAATACTCAAGCGTCAAATCTTGGGGATGCCCAAGGCATCCCCTTCTTCATCAACAAACTATCATGTCATCTCTAGTGAAACTATATTTTAATTCCGTCACATCTTATGTGCTTTACTTGGAGCGTCTGTTTGCTTTTATTTTTCTTTGTTATTTTCTTTTTCTAAATAAAATGGATCCTAGCATTATTTTGTGGGAGAGAGACACGCTCCGCTTTTTCACTTGAATACTCGTGTTCTTCACTTATATTTGTTGAGTATTCTTTTATAGCTACTACAATGCTTTCAGCTCCTGTTTTTCATGCATCTCTTGTTTAGAGCTGTTAGTTCTTATATGAAATACTCTCTTGTCTCATTGTTAAATACATGGAGAGTTATTGTTTAAATAAGTTGATTGGTGTTTGGTTGGAAAAAGAAAATGCTACATGTGGTAGATGGTATAACGAAAGATATACATGCTCTTATGGATTGTTATCTTGCATGTTGTGGTGCTTGGCAATTGTTTTGAGCTCTCAAGTAGATCATATTTAAGCTTTTACATCATGTAGTTAAAACCTATTAGTGAAGAACTACTGTAAAGCTTGTTGAAATTTGGTTTGCATGTTTGGTATCTCTAAGGTCTAGATATTTTCTAGTAAAGGTGTTTGAACAACAAGGAAGACAATGTAGAGTTCCGTAATGCTTGCAATATGTTTTTATGTAAGTCTTGTTGTGCCAGTTGTCATCTTGTGTTTGCTTCAAATAACCTTGCTAGCCAAAGCCTTGTATAGAGAGGAATTCTTCTCATGCATCCAAAACCTTGAGCCAAAACACATGCCATTTGTGACCACCATACCTACCTACTACATGGTATTTTCTGCCATTCCAAGTAAATACTTCATGTGCTACCTTTATTGAAAACTTATTATCCCTATTTGTGTCAATGTTTATTAGCTCATGAGGAAGTATGTGGTGTTTTCGATATCAACCTTGTCATTTGCTTTTAGACAGACTTTCACAACCGGACTAGTGGCATATACATCCGCTTATCCATTAACTTTGCAAAAAGAGCTGGCAAATGGGGTGCCCAGTCCCAATTAATTACAACTTTCGCCATCATTTTCTTCACATGGTTTTGCAAAAATTTATGTTTCAAAGTGTTATACAATTTTATATAGATACTCCTCCACAGTATGTGATTGTTGGAAGGCCCCCGAGGATTCGGTTAGCCATGGATTGTGTATGCAATGGTGGGGAGGAGTGTCAAACCAGTTTTTAAAATATATACATGTGTAAACAAAAGAGAATAAGAGGGATGATCTACTCTTGGGTAGAAATAACATCCTTCATGGAGCCGCTCTTGAAAGTCTGGTTGACAAGGGGGTGGAGTGCCCACTACCATTCGTTGACAACAACAAACACCTCTCAAAACTTACTTTTATGCTCTCTATATGATTTCAAAAACCTATAAAAACTAAAAAGCTCTAGCACATGCTTGTATCCCTGCTTCCCTCTGTGCAGAGCCTTTCTTTTACTTTATGTTGAGTCAGTTTACCTACTCCTTTCTATCTTAGAAGCAAATACTTGTGTCAACTTTGTGTGTAATAATTCTTATATGCTTACTTATTGCAATTATTATATTTCTTCGTGTTGACAATTATCCATGAGATATACATGTTGAAAGTTGAAAGCAATTGCTGAAACTTAAATCTTCCTATGTGTTGCTTCAATGCTCTTTTACTTAGAAACTATTGCTTTATGAGTTAACTCTCATGTAAATCTTTTTGATGCTTGTTTGAAAGTACTATCCATGAAAAGTTTTTACTTATATGATGCAGTTGTTTACTCCTTGTCTATTTGTTAGCAAACTATAGATCATTGCCTTGAGTCACTTCATTCATAACATGAGCTTTACAATATTATATGATCAAGATTGTGTGAAAGCATGTCACTTCAGAAATTATTTGTTGTTATCGTTTTACCTACTCGGGACGAGTAGAACTAAGCTTGGGGATGCTTGATACGTCTCAAACGTATCTATAATTTCTTATGTTCCAAGCTTATATTATGCCAATTGCTACATGTTTTATATACACTTTTATATCATTTTACCCATTTTCTGGGACTAACCTATTAACAAGATGCCACAGTGCCAGTTCCCTGTTTTCTGCTGTTTTTGGTTTCAGAAAAACTGTTAAGGAAATATTCTCGGAATCGGAGAAACGAAACGTCAAAGTTATTATTTTTCTCGGGAGCTTCCAGAACATCGAAGAAGTCACGGAGGGGGGCCCCGAGGGGCCCACACCCCCTCCCGGCGCGGCTCCCCCCTCTGCCGCGCCGCCACGTGGTGTGGGGCCCCCGTGCCTCCACCGCCTTCGCCTTTTCGCCTACTTAAACCCCCCGACGAAAAAACCCTTCATACGAGATCAGAATTCCACGAAAAGTTCCACAGCGTAGTCGGCCCAGTGGAAACCAGGGTGTGCGGGGGCCACTCTCCACAGCCCTCGCACGCGACGGTATCGAAGAAATGACCAAGGACCAAGCCAAACGCTTGGAGAGATTCCCGAGGGGAAAAAGTCCTCGAGAGGGCTTAAAGGGGCAGCGAAGGCCTGAAGAGGCTCCCCCCCCGTGACTGCCCCTCTACAAGGCTCTCTCCCCTGGAGAGGAGGCGACGCAAATCCCTCCATAAGGCTGCTCAGGCCCTGTGGAGATACTTCGCTGTGAAGCAACCGCCGCAAAGCGCACATGGCCTCTGTCGCGGCCGCAGAGTGACGCGCGCGTCTGCGCGCGGTGACGACGGCGCCGCAGTTGCCATTCTTGTGATTAAAGGAGTCAACAAAGCTGTGCCCCCCCGCGCCGGACTACGAAGCTTTCCCCTTTGGTGATAAAGCGGATGGCCGGCGCTACGCTCCAACGACGACGTCACCGTGGGCGCCCCCACGATCTCTGCGGCACCAGCTGGCCGTCCTGCGCGGACGGTGGTCTTCCTGCCTCAGAGGCAGGCTTTACGACCATGGACCGAGTCCATGGACAACCCAGCTGCGGTGCACCCCGCTCCTCCATTTCGTCGCCATGTGGGAACCCTTCCACTGCGCAGGCCGCAGGGATGAGGCCCGGCGCACCTATAAAAGGAGGGGGAGCACCTCCGTAGCGAGGGATGGATCAATCGGACCTTGAGTACTCTACCATAGCATAGCCTAGACGAACTCGCTCGAGGAGGAAGAAGACCTTAGTGCTCCCTCCTTGAGCTCCGCACTGCCATAAGAGAGCCCTCGGCAAGCTCATTGCACTGTACCCTCTGCAGCGCAATACAGACAAGCAGGAGTAGCGGTGTTACCTCCTCCAGAGGGCCGTGAACCTGGGTACGGGCTGGTGTCCATCTCTGTCGTGATGTCCCTCCTCAGGCTCGACGAGCACCGTCGCCGTGCCGGTTGAGGGTTGTTTGACCTCCGCGTTCAGCCCCCTTTCGAACATACTCTTCAGAGTGTGACCACCCCTGTCTCGTGGGAGTCACCCTCCGACATTTGGCGCGCCAGGTAGGGGCTGAGGCGCGTCTTCAACGTTCGACCAGCCTCCGCACCATGACGGACACCCGCACGACACGCGCCAACAGGCGCGCAGCTGAGAGGGCTCATACTGAGCCCGGCACCGCCACCACTCGCGGCCGCCGCGGCCGCCCTCGCACGGCAGAGCGCGCCAACACCGGCCCGCGCGTGGAGGAGCCCGAGAGCGAGGATCACCGCGGCAGCGACCGCCGCGACGACGAGGACTTCTCCGAGCACCACGAGGACGCTGAGTCTTCGCGTCCGTCTCGGCGCCAGGGCGCGTCCTCTCAGGGACGTCCGGAGCCCGGACCACACACCGCGCTGCTCGTGGCTCAGGAGCTTCTCTGCTACAGGCCCAACCCGGAGGCCCACGACCAGTGGCTCGACCGCCTCCACCACCTCGTCGACATCGCGACGACGCGCCCCGCTCCGTCGCGTTCGCTGGTTCACCACTCTGGCCGCGCAGGAACGGCCGCGCCGGATGCGCCTCCGCCACCGCCGGGACCACCTCCGGCCGCGGCACAGAGGGCTGCCTCCCACGCGTCCTCGCCGCGCGACTGCCAAATCGTGCAGCGCACCGCGCCTGACGCGCGGGTGGGGCTGGAGCACCAGAGGGACCTCCAGAACCGCCTCGTCGAGGAAATCGGCTAGGCGGGGAAGCAGAACCGCAGGGCTCTCCAGGGCGGAACCGCCACGTACGCCACCGGCTGCATGGCCTTCACCCGCGCTCTGCGCCGCGTGGTCTCGCCGCAGAAGTTCAGGCCCGCCCTTCCCAAGGGCTACGATGGGTCAAGCAATCCCATCGAGTTCCTGCAGCTCTACACAACCTCTATCCAGGCTGCAGGAGGGGACGACAAGGTCATGGCCAACTGGTTCTCCCACGCGCTTAGGGATTCCGCGCTGTCATGGCTCCTCAACCTGGCTGAAGACTCCGTCGGCTCGTGGGAGGAGCTCTGCAGGCAGTTCATCGCCAACTTCAAAGGCACGTATGAGCGCGCGCTCACCCACAACGACCTGCGCGCTGTGGTGCAGAGGAAAGATGAGACCCTCCGCAAGTACATCCAGCGCTTCAGCCAAGTGCGCAACAAGATCCCGAACATCCCCGACACACAGGTCATTGCCGCCTTCAGAGAGGGCGTCACAAACCGCAGAATGCTCGAGAAGCTGGGCATTCACGACAAGCTCATCTCTGTGGTAAAGCTGTTCGACCTCGCTGACAAGTGCGCCAAGGCTGAAGAGGGACTCCTCTTCGTCAAGATGAGCCAGCGGGCAGACGACCAGGCCGAGGGGTCCAAGAGTCACACGAAGCGGGAAGAAACCAAGCGCAAGACCACCGCTGTCCTAGCGGCCGAGCCAGATGCCAAGTACGCCCGCAGAGCCTCCCCTGAGCCTGGCGACAAGAAGGAGGAAAACCGTCCGTTCTGCGTCTACCACAACAGGCGCTATAGAGAACTGCTTTGACCTAAAGAGGCTGAGCAGGGAGCGCGAGCAAGAAGAGGGCAGCGGGGGCCGCGGCAGAGGCCGCGGCTACCGCAGAGGCGGACGCAAGGGCAGCTACCAGAAGCCGCCGGGCACTCAAGCCAACGCCGTCGAGAAGAACAATAACCTCCCCGACGAGGAAGATGGAGGCTACCAGGCCCCAAGAGGGGCCATGGCTTGCATCCTCGGCGGGGCTCAGGCGCCCAAGTCTAACAGCCAGTTCAAGCAGTTCGCCCGCGAGCTCAACGCCGCACTTCCAAGCGTCGAGACCTCCAGGCCCCTCAAGTGGTCTCAGTACACCATCGCCTTCGACGCCAAGGACCACCCCAAGTCGACCAAAACTGTTGGAACCCTCCCCCTGGTCTGCTCCCCCACCATCAACAACATTGCCGTCTCCAAGACGCTCATTGATGGGGGCGCTGGCCTGAACGTCATCTCTGTCGAGACCTTCGAAACGCTTCAAGTGCCTTACGAGTGGCTCATGCCCTCCAGGCCGTTCACAGGGGTCACCAGTGGTTCGATCGCACCTCTGGGGCAGGTCCGGCTGGCCGTCACCTTCGGCACGCAGAAGAACTACCGCACTGAGCGGATCGACTTCGACGTCGCGCACATTGGCCTGCCGTATAATGCCATCCTCGGCTACCCCGCCCTCGCGAAGTTCATGGCCGTCACGCATCACGCCTACAACATGGTCAAGATCCCCGGCAGCGCTGGCACTATCGCCATCCATGGTCATGTCCTGGACGCCACGCGCGCTGTCGAGAGCGCCTACAAGGCGGCCGCCATGGCGTTCCCGGCTGACGAGGACATCGAGCCTCTCGAGAGGCCCAAGAAGAAGAAACAGGTGTTCTCTCAAGAGCAAGCTTCCACGAAGAAGGTGTCGCTGAGCACCAGTGGCTCGGGGGCTGAGGGCTCCGGGGCTAGCGTCACCATAGGCTCTGCCTTGCCTCCCAAATAGGAAAGCGCGCTCGTCGCCTTCCTTCGGGCAAACTCTGACATGTTCGCATGGACTCCGTCAGATATGTCCGGTGTACCAAGGGAGGTGATCGAGCACCCCTTAGCCGTCTGTCCAGACGCACGCCCCGTCAAGCAAAAAGCGCGGAAGCAAGCCCCCGAGAAGCAAGCATTCATCGTCAAGGAAGTAGAAAATCTAAAAGCGGCAAATGTCGTCCGCGAGGTCGCGCACCCCACTTGGCTCTGGACATTTTGGGCCCCTTCCCGAAATCGCAAGGGGGCTACCGTTTCCTCTTCGTGACCGTCGACAAGTTCACCAAGTGGCCCGAGGTCGAACCGACGCGCAGTATACCAGCCGGAGCAGCGGTAAAATTCATCAGGAGCCTGGTCTGCCGATTCGGAGTGCCTAATCGCATCATCACCGACAATGGCTCACAGTTTACCAGCGGCATCTTCCGGTCTTACTGCGAAAAACTCGGCATCAAGCTCTGCTTCGCCTCGGTGGCTCATCCACAGAGCAATGGTCAAGCCGAGCGAGCAAATGCGGAAGTCCTCAAGGGCCTCAAGACCAGAAGCTTCAACATCCTCAAGGGCCACGGCAAGGGCTGGATCGACGAGCTCCCATCTGTGCTCTGGTCCATACGCACAACTCCCTCAAAGCCCAGTGGTGAAACGCCATTCGCCCTTGTCTATGGAGCCGAAGCAGTCCTCCCCACAGAAATCAAGCACGGATCCCCACGGGTCCTGGCCTTCAACGAGGACACCCAAGAGGACCTCCACAACGACGACCTGCTGCTTCTCGAGGGACTGCGCCGTCGTGCCGCCCTCAGAGCGGCAAAGTACCAGCAAGACCTGCGACGCTACCACAGCCGCCATGTGCGCTCGCGCACTCTGGAGGCGGGCGACCTCGTCCTCAGGCGAATCCTCTCCAGAGAAGGCCTCCACAAGCTCTCGCCTATGTGGGAAGGCTCCTACAGGGTCTCTCACATCGCCAGGCCTGGCGCTGCGCGCCTCGAGACTAAAGACGGCATCCCCGTCAAGAACCCGTGGAACATCGCGCATCTACGCAAGTTCTACCCGTGATCATAGTCACGCCCGTGATCATTGTCACGTCAGGCATTTTTTGTCTCTAGAGGGAAGCTCACGGCTTCACCTCCAAGCTTCACAAAGCTTCTCCTGAGGGCCAGCCCTCCGAGCTCTCCTTGTAACGAGCCACCGTAGGCCGTAGAGAGTCTCAGCCACTAATGGGTGGTCCCCATGCCTCGACATGGAAAGAACGTTAGCTTGGCAACCCCAAGTGTAATGAGCCATTTCGTTCCCAAGTGAACTATGCGCTAAAGCGCCGCTATGTAATATTTTGGTGGTGACTTTACTTTCATCATTTCGCCTTTCCATGTGCGCTTATATTTTTCCCATGCGCACCTCGCGAGCGGGGGCTGAGTACGGTGCCTGTGCCTCAAGAGCACCCCAGCAGCACTGCAAAACCCAAGGGATCCGAGCTCTGGCTAAAGGGCATGCTCCCAAGAACACGCCACCTTTCCAAAGGACCTTGGTACTTGCTCTCCTCGCGAGATACACCTGAGGAAACCTATAAGCGCACATGAGTCCTTACTACCATGCACTAGCGTTTGGGTTCGCCTCTCTAACATCCGCAGAGAGCAAAAGTCCCTCCAAGCTCGTGGAGGCAAAACTCGGTCCCTAGAGGAGAGCGCATCGCCAAGGAAAGCCTCGCAAAGCTAAGTTCAACGACTCACTCCTCGAGAATCTCGTCTCTCTCACGAGCACTCGTCGTCCCTCGGGCGATTCTTTTCCCTCACACTCCATGGACTGCTTGCACGTCAAAGGGGGGCCCTTGAGCATCGCGCCTCGAGGACTCTTACCCCTCTAAGCCTTAAACTCCCCCCGGCCTTGCCGAGTCATTGCTCAGGCATACCGCAGCGGCGAAGCCATAGCGCAAGGAGAAGGGTCCTAGCGACGCAGACCGAACAAAGACATGAAGTTGAAGTAAAAGGCCCTTCGAGGGGCACACGTGCGAAATTAATAGCATCTGCTTAAAAATATATTACAGACTGCGGAGCAAAAGTCTCTAAGCTAAGTCTTTTAATAGCGCTACAAGCGCATCACAATACAGGAAGGAATCAGGCAGAAGCTCCGTCACCCTCCTCCGCAGACTTCTCCTCTCCAGACTCGCCCTCAGAGCCTGCCTCCTCACCGTCGTCCTCCCTCGCCTCAGCCCGCTTGAAGCGGCTGCAGAAGTCGTCGACCTGGTCGCGGACGGAGTTGGAGATCTTCCACCCTTCCTCCCCCTCGAGAGGCTCGGTCACCGTCGCGTAGTCGAAGCCGGGCTGGAGGTGCTGGAGGTTGGTGAAGATGCGGTCGACTGCCACCGCCAGGAGTTGGCGGCATTCCTCCTCGACGATGTCGCGGAGCTCCGCGACAGGGCCCTCGAGCGCCGTGAAGAGCTCGTCGAAGTAGGCGAGGCATGCGGCGGCGTCAGCATTTCCCTGAGCGGGGACGTGCGGCGCCTCCACTCCCAGCTGCGCCGCGAGGTCGTTGCCCCGAGCCACCAAGGACTGGAACATACGCTCCCGCTGCTGCGACAGCACCCGCGCCGCTTGAGCGCTCTCGGCAGCCTCCACCGCTCGATCCACGGCCGGGCCCACCTGCTTGTTCATCTCCTCCATGTCCGCCATAAGGGCGGCGAGGTCCTGCGACATGCGCTCGTGAGCCTCTTCAGCAAGGCGGCGACCATCCGCAGCGCGCCTCGCCCGGGAGTTCAGCCCGGCGTTCATCAGTTCCAGCTCGCGGATCCGGACGTCATCCTCGCCACGCCTCTTCCTGAAGCGGTTCTCCTGCTTCAGGAATTTCTCGTTGTAGTCTCGAGAGACGGCAGCGCGGTACGCCTTCTCCCGGGCTTGGAACTCCTTCTCCGCCTCCTCCTTCCGCTCGGCAAGCTTTGCGTTGAAGCGCTCCACATGCTTCTTGTGGGTAGCCGCATCACGGTTGAACTTGTCGAGGGCCTCGGCCAGATTCCCTTCCCGGGCCTCGAGGTCGGCGCGCTGCACCGACAGCTCCTGCTCCGCCTGCAGCAGCCGCTCGTCGCGCTGGCGCACGTCATTCTCGCGCTCGCCCAGCCTTTGTGTCCAGGCATCCAAGGCCGCGTGGACCCCCTCCAGAGAGGTCCGCACGACCTCAGAGTCGGCGAGGATCTTGGCCTCAAGCTGGACAAGCTCGCGATGCTTGTCCGCCAGCGAGGACTCCACCGTCTCCCGTTCCGCCCTGGCCGCGGCCAAGTCGTCCGCCGCCGCCTGGCGCTCGGCCTGGAGGGGCTCCAGGAGTTCCTCGGCTACGCGCACGGCGTCCTTGCGGACCTCCTTGGCAAAGCGCAGCGCCTCCTCGCGCTCCGCCTGCAGAGCCAGATCGCCCTGCCGGCGAACCTCCACGGCCGTGTGAAAGGCGGCCCAGGCCTCCGCAAGCTCGCCCTGCCGACGGGCGATCTCCGCGTCCTCGAGGGCGAGGTGCGCGTCCAACCCGTCCAGGGACTCCCGCACCAGGCGGAAGGCGATGCCACGGCGTCCTCTGCTCCAGTCCCAGCCACTCAGGGCCAGGGCTTGTGAAGTCCCACGCGGCGCGGAGGTCCCAGCACCTGCGTCAAGCTTGGAGGAGGGGGCCTTTGCGCGGGGCTCTGCAGCGTCGCGGGCCTGGGGACTTGGCGGCGAGCTCTCTTCCTCCGCGCCTGCGCTCCGCGCGCCGGTGTCGCCGCCCTCAAGCGGCACCTCATCATGAGCCTCAGGGCCAGGAGAGGCCTGCCCCGTAGCCACTGTCTCCGCCTCCGCTGCAGAGTTTGGCGGGGGCGGCTGAGGAGCTTCCCCCTCCGTCTCGCCGGCCCCTGGCGGGCTCTGGATCGGCGTCATGTCCGCCTCGGCCCCCTGCTGTGCCGGAGGAGTGGCAGCGCGAGGCGGAGTAGGCGCCCTCTCCGTTTGCACCTCTGGGCACCTCCCCTCGAGAGGCGGCGCGGTCGCCTCGGCCTGAGGCGCGTCTGTGGCAGGGCCTGCGGTATCCACCGCCATAGGCCTCGAGGCCTCGTCGGCCGCGGCCTCTGGCGCGGCTCTCTTCACCTCCGCGGCCTTGCGAAGCCTTCGACGCTTCGCAGGCACCAGGTCGCTGGCGAGGAGCAAGAAAATCCGTCAGAAGAGAACGGGCAAGCAGAGACTGAGGAAGAGAAAACCAAGATCAAGATACTTACCCAGTTTTCTTGGCGTGGGTGTCAACCCACGCCATGCCAGGCGAGCGCCATGAAGGCGTGGTCCTGGCTCCAGACCCCTCGGGAGGCGCCTCTGCTTTCCTCTTGAGGGGAGCGCCCGTTGGCTCCCCAGCAGGCCTGTCGTGGGCCGTCTTGGACCGGGGCTCTCGTCGCCCCGCCGCAGTCTCCTCGTCGTCGCTGCCTTCCCCCTCCGTAACAGGGCGCGAGGGGACCTCCTTGGTGGGCTCGTCGTCGCTGGACGAGACCTCGAAGATTTCCTCGACAGGGGGCGCAGCCCTTGATGAGCTCGCCGCGCCGGTCGAGGGGTTCGACCTTGCCGCCGCACCGCCTAGCTCGACGTCCGAGGTGGAGGGCGACTCCACGGCTCCCGGCACCTTCGCCACTCGCATGGCCACCTCGTCCTCCTCTTCCCCCGCCAGGCCAAGCGGGGTGAACGTCGGCATCCGCTCCAGGATTGCCAGGCGCGTGTTCATGGAGAGTTGGTGGAGAGGCCTCAGCACCTCAGCAACCGCCACAGGCATGTCCGGGTTGATGAAGAGGACGCCCATGATGGTGGAGAAGGCTGCGGGGCGGTGATCGCAGCAAAGGAGCCGCATCGGGTCCGAGAGGCCCGAGTACATCCACATCGGCTTCTTGTGCGCCTGAAGCGGAGCGATGCGGCGCCTCACGAAGTCCTCCGCAATCATCTGCCCGGTGAGGCCGTTATCCCGAAGAAGCTTCATGCGGCCCACCAGGTCCGCGATTTGCGGGCTCCTGAAGGCCTGCTTGCCCCAGTGGGTGTTCTTCACGGGCGGCGCCTCTGGGACGTCGATGAAGGAGCTCAGCGACTTGACGCCGATGAGTAGCCACTTCTGCCGGAAGTCGTCCACCTTCTTCACCACTACCGTGACGGGCTTCTCGCCGTTCCACGACATGGGGATGCAGACATCCCCCATGCCGTCCATGATGCGGAAGGAGACGCACCCCGTCCGCTCGAGGTTTGCGGAGCTCTGGAGCGCGTAGAAGCTCCGGAAGAGGGCCATGGAAGGCTGCACCCCCAAGTAGGCTTCGCACAGGTAGGCGAAGATGGAGAGGATCAAGACGCAGTTGGGGTGCAGGTGGAGGAGATGGATCTGGTAGAACTCCAGAATCGCCTCGATGAAGGGCGAGTAGGGAGGCACCAGCCCGGCGTAGATGGTGTGGAGGAAGATGGGGAAAAACCCCTTCGGGAGCCGGCCGAGCTTAGCGGCCTGGAGAGCGCTGGCGCCGTGCTCGTTGGTCGTCCCGGCGACCAAATGCCGGATCTTGTCCAGCGCCGCTTCATTAAGGCGCTCCCCGACCAGGGCGGGTCCAAGCGCCCCTTCCCCCTGCGCGTCCACAGGGGGCTTCGCCATCGCCGCCTTGCCCTTCGCTGAACTCATCGTCGGGAAGGGAAGAAGTGCGGAAGAGCGCGGAGGAAAACGAAGGTCGCCGGAGTGAGGGAGCTCAGAGATGGGAGATCGGAAGGCCGGGCGCGCAGAAGCAGAATGAATGCAGTAACGGCTGCTCGAGCCGGCGCGCATGCTTTATTTCTCGTCTGGGCAGTTACCGGGGCGTGGTGGGACCCCCCACGACGCACGCCCCGCCGGAGAGATCGTGTCGTCGCAGGCGCGCAACCGATCGACGCGTGTCTCGGGCCGGCCGGACACTTTGGGCCTACGACGCTTCGTCTGAGCCCGGTGGGCTTCGCCGTGCCCGTCATGGGCCCGGGGGCTACTGTCGGCCCAGTGGAAAACAGGGTGTGCGGGGGCCACTCTCCACAGCCCTCGCACGCGACGGTATCGAAGAAATGACCAAGGACCAAGCCAAACGCTTGGAGAGATTCCCGAGGGGAAAAAGTCCTCGAGAGGGCTTAAAGGGGCAGCGAAGGCCTGAAGAGGCTCCCCCCCCCCCCCCCCCGTGACTGCCCCTCTACATGGCTCTCTCCCCTGGAGAGGAGTCGACGCAAATCCCTCCATAAGGCTGCTCAGGCCCTGTGGAGATACTTCGCTGTGAAGCAACCGCCGCAGAGCGCACATGGCCTCTGTCGCGGCCGCAGAGTGACGCGCGCGTCTGCACGCGGTGACGACGGCGCCGCAGTTGCCATTCTGGTGATTAAAGGAGTCAACAAAGCTGTGCCCCCCCGCGCCGGACTACGAAGCTTTCCCCTTTGGTGATAAAGCGGATGGCCGGCGCTACGCTCCAACGACGACGTCACCGTGGGCGCCCCCACGATCTCTGCGACACCAGCTGGCCGTCCTGCGCGGACGGTGGTCTTCCTGCCTCAGAGGCAGGCTTTACGACCATGGACCGAGTCGATGGACAACCCAGCTACGGTGCACCCCACTCCTCCATTTCGTCGCCATGTGGGAACCCTTCCACTGCGCAGGCCGCAGGGATGAGGCCCGGGGCACCTATAAAAGGAGGGGGAGCACCTCCATAGCGAGGGATGGATCAATCGGACCTTGAGTACTCTACCATAGCATAGCCTAGACGAACTCGCTCGAGGAGGAAGAAGACCTTAGTCCTCCCTCCTTGAGCTCCGCACTGCCATAAGAGAGCCCTCGGCAAGCTCATTGCACTGTACCCTCTACAGCGCAATACAGACAAGCAGGAGTAGCGGTGTTACCTCCTCCAGAGGGCCGTGAACCTGGGTACGGGCTGGTGTCCATCTTTGTCGTGATGTCCCTCCTCAGGCTCGATGAGCACCGTCGCCGTGCCGGTTGAGGGTTGTTTGACCTCTGCGTTCAGCCCCCTTTCGAACATACTCTTCAGAGTGTGACCACCCCTGTCTCGTGGGAGTCACCCTCCGACAAGCGCCGCCGCCATCGAAGAAAAGTTTCGGGGGTCAGAAGTTCCTGTTCCGGCACCCTGCCGGGACGGGGATTGACCCCCGGAGCCATCTCCATCGACTCCATGATACGTCTCAAACGTATCTATAATTTCTTATGTTCCATGCTTATATTATACCACTTGCTACATGTTTTATATACACTTTTATATCATTTTATGCATTTTCTGGGACTAACCTATTAACAAGATGCCACAGTGCCAGTTGCCTGTTTTCTGCTGTTTTTGCTTTCAGAAAAGTTGTTAAGGAAATATTCTCGGAATTGGACAGACTTAACATCGAAGTTCTTATTTTTCCCGGGAGGTTCCAGAACACCGAAGAAGTCAAGGAGGGGGACCCCGAGGGGCCCACACCCCCTCCCGGCGCGGCTCCCCCCTCTGCCGCGCGAGCACGGGATGTGGGGCCCTCGTGGCTCCACCGCCTTCGCCCCTTCGCCTACTTATACCCCACGAAGTCCAGAGCCGCCGCCGTCGTCAACCCTAGATCGGGAGGGTTCAGAACCTCTTCCCGGCACCCTGCCGGAGAGGGGAATCATCACCGAGGGCTCTACATCACCATGCCCGCCTCCGGACTGACGCGTGAGTAGTTCATCCTTGGACTACGGGTCCATAGCAGTAGCTAGATGGTCGTCTTCTCCTCTTGTGCTACCATGTTTGTGAGCTGCCTATCATGATCAAGATCATCTTTATGTAATACTACATGTTGTGTTTGCTGGGATCCGATGAATATTGAGTACTATGTTATTGCTTCATAATATATCTTGTGAGTGCGTTATTTATGATCTTGCATGCTCTCCGTTGCTAGTAGATGCTCTGGCCAAGTAGATGCTTGTGACTCCAAGAGGGGGTATTTATGCTCGATAGTAGGTTCATGTCTCTATTTAATCTGGGATGGTGACAACTAGCTCTAAGATTGTAGATGTACTGTTGCTACTAGGGATAAAACAGTAGTACTTTATCTAAGGGTATTTGTATTACTTACATTACACACATTTCCTAATGCAATAATCTGTTGCTTGCAACTTAATACTGAAAGGGGTGCGGACGCTAACCGGAAGGTGGATTATTAGTCATAGATGCGGTTGGAACGGTCTATGTATATTGTTGTAATGCCCAAATGAATCTCACACTAGATATCATAACTATAGTATATGCATCATTATGCACTTCTTTATTCTGTCATTTGACCAGCTGTAATTTGTTTACCCGCATGTATGTTATTATTATTTATGGAGAGACACCACTAGTGAACTGTGGACCCCGGTCCTTTTCTTTAAACTGATAAAACAACCAACTGCAGTCCTGTTACTTTCATTCTCTACAAACAAACATCATTTTCCACACATACGTTTAATCCTTTTGTTACAGCAAGCCAGTGAGATTGACAACCTCACTGTCAAGTTGGGGCAAAATACTTTGATTGTGTTGTGTGCAGGTTCCACGTCAACTACACCAGCATTTTTCTGGCGCCGTTGCCACCTTGAGAAGATTCTTAGTTTCCTACTGGTTCAATAACCTTGGTTTCACAACTGAGGGAAACTTGCTGCTGCACTACTTCATACCTTCCTCTTGGGGTTTCCCAACAACACCTCACCGGTGCATCACTCCACCACCTCCACTTCGACTCCATGATGGTTTGTTAGTAGTTCCCCCATGGACTACGGGTTCTTGGCTGTAGCTAGTTGGTACTCTCTCTCCCATGTACTTCAATACAAGGGTCTCATGAGCTGCCTTACATGATTGAGATCCATATGATGTAATCGGTGTTGTGTTTGTTGGAATCCGATGAATTGTTACATTATGATCAGTCTATCTATAAGTTTGTGAAGTTATTGTTGCTGCAATCTTGTTGTGTTTAATGCTTGTCACTAGTGCACGAGTGGCATGATCTTTGATTTAAGCTCTATAATTATTGCTTAGATTGTATCTACAAGTTGTTTGCACATGTCTCTGTCCGGAACCCGAGGCCCCAGAGTGACAGTAACTGGGATAACTGGAGGGATGGTTTAGATATGAGGATTACATGTTTTCAACAAGTGTTAATGCTTTGCTCCGGTGCTCTATTAAAAGGAGTACCTTAATTACCAATAGTTTCCCTTGAGGCCCCGCTGCAAACGGGCTGGTAGGACAAAAGATGTTATACAAGTTTCTCATTGCGAGCACGTATGACTATATATGGAAAACATGCCTACATGATTAATAGACTGGATATTCTATCTTAGCATGCTTTGTCATGCCCTTACAATTGTCAATTGTCCAACTGTAATTTGTTCACCCAACACTTGTTCTTGGAGAGTTACCACTAGTGTAGATAGCTGGGAACCCCGGTCCTTCTGTCATCATCATTGCTCTAAAGTCAACTACGCACTTAAATATTTTCTGGTGCCATTGCCTCTGTGTTACTGCTACTGCTGATGTGTTACTGTTACTATTACTCTCATATTACTGCTGCTTTCACATCACCCGTGTTACTAGTGCTTTTCTAGGTGCAGCTGAATTGACAACTCCGCTGTTAAGGCTTATAAGTATTCTTTGTCTCCCCTTGTGTCGAATTAATAAATTTGGGTTTTACTTCCCTCGAAGACTGTTGCGATCCCCTATACTTGTGGGTTATCAAACGATAACAAGAATAATTTCTGAAGTGACATGCTTTCACACAACCTTGATCATATAATAATGTAAGGCTCATGTTATGAATGAAGTGACTCAAGGCAATGATCTATAGTTTGCTAACAAATAGACAAGGAGTAAACAACTACATCATATAAGTAAAAACTTTTCATGGATAGTACTTTCAAACAAGCATCAAAAAGATTTGCATAAGAGTTAACTCATAAAGCAATAGTTTCTAAGTAAAAGAGCATTGAAGCAACACAAAGCGAAGATATAAGTTTCAGAATTGGCTTTCAACTTTGAACATGTATATCATATAGATAGTTGTCAACACAAAGAAATATAACAAGTGCAATAAGTAAGCATATAAGAATTGTTGCACACAGTTGACACAAATGTTTGCTTCTAAGGTAGAAAGAAGTGGGTAAACTGACTCAACATAAAGTAAAAGATAGGCCCTTCATAGAGGGAAGCAGGTATACAAACATGTGCTAGAGCTTTTTAGTTTTTATAGGTTTTTGAAATCATATAGAGAGCATAAAGTAAGTTTTTGAGTGGTGTTTGTCGTTGTCAACGAATGGTAATGGGCACTCTACCCCCCTTGTCAACCAGACTTTCAAGAGCGACTCCCATTGAAGGACATTATTTCTACCCAAGAGTAGATCATCCCTCTTATCTCTTTTGTTTGCACATGCAGTTAAAAACTGGTATTATTGCTTGGCTGATTAGATCAGGGCAAAAATGTGAAGAGAATGCAGCGGTTAAAGTTGTAATTAATTGGGACTAGGCACCCCATTTGCCAGCTCTTTTTGCAAAGTTAATGGATAAGCGGTGTATATGCCACTAGTCTGGTTGGTGAAAGTCTGTCTAAAAGCAAATGACAAGGTTGATATCCGTAACACCACATACTTCCTCAGGAGCTAATAAACATTGACACAAATAAGGGATAATAAGTTTTGAATAAAAGGTAGCACACGAAGTATTTGCCTGGAATGCCAGGAAATACCATGTAGTAGGTAGGTATGGTGGACACAAATGGCATGGGTTTTGGCTCAAGGTTTTGGATGCACGAGAAGCATTCCCTCTCAGTACAAGGCTTTGGGCTAGCAAGGTTATTTGAAGCAAACACAAGTATAAACTATGACAACAAGACGTATATAAAAATATATTGCAAGCATTATAAAACTCTACATTGTCTTCCTTGTTGTTCAAACACCTTTACTAGAAAATATCTAGACCTTAGAGATACCAAACATGCAAACCAAATTTCAACAAGTTTTACGGTAGTTCTTCACTAATAGGTTTTAACTACATGATGTAAAAGCTTAAACATGATCTAGTTGAGAGCTCAAAACAATTGCCAAGCACCACAACATACAAGATAACAATCCATAAGAGTATGTATATCTTTTCATTATACCATCTACCACATTTAGCATTTTCTGTTTCCAACCAAACACCAATCAACTTATTTAAACATAAACTCTGCAAGTAATTAACAATGAAACAAGAGAGTATAACATAAGAAAACTAACAGCTCTAAACAAGAGATGCATGAAAAACAAGAGCTGAAAGCATTGAAGTAACATACAAGAATACTCAACAAATATAAGTGAAGAATATGAGTATTCGTAAGAAAAAGCAGAGCGTGTCTCTCTCCCACAAAGGAATGCTAGAATCCATTTTATTCAGAGAATGAAAATAACAAAAGAAAAAATAAAAACAAACAGACGCTTCAAGTAAAGCACATAAGATGTGACGGAACTAAAATATAGTTTCACTAGAGATGACCTGATAGTTTGTTGATGAAGAAGGGGATGCCTTGGGCATCCCCAAGCTTTGACGCTTGAGTCTTCTTGAAATATGCTTGGGTGACCCACGGGGGATCCTTGAAAACTTCCTCCACACCAAACTCAAAGTAAACTTCATTAGAGGGTTAGTACATAATCAAAAATTCTCATATTCTGCATGGAAAAAATCATTACACATCTACTGGACATTAGCTACATCCACTGGTATTTTGTGGAGCAAAAAGATCCACTCAAAAACAGCAAAAGGAGCAATGCAATATAAATGGCAGAATCTGTCAAAAACAGAACAGTCCGTAAAGACAAAAAAAATCGATGCACTTAACTTGCTCAAATCAGAAAACTCAAACTAATGAAAGTTGCGTACATATCTGAGGATCACGCACATCAAATATCAGATTTTTTTTATTTTTCTGTAAGGAGTTATGAATTAAACGGTACATAGCAGAAAACTGTTCCGACGCAGAAATCCAAATCTAGCATCAACTTTCTACTAGAGGCTTAACTTGACACAACAATGCGATAAAATAAAGATACAAAGGAATTGCTACAAAGGTAGACATGTTCCTTGACTAAAGCTGAAAATAAAAGATAATGGGTTGCCTCCCAAAAGCGCTTTCTTTAATGCCTTTTAGCTAGGCTTGATAGTTCTAATGATGCTCTCATGAAGATAGAAAATGAAGCAAAAGGAGCAGCAAGAAGCAAATTCAAAACACATTTAAGTCTAACCCGCTTCCTATGCATAGGAATCTTGTACACAAATAAATTCACAAATAACAAAGTGACAATCATAGGAAGATAAAATAAGAGTAACTTCAAAACTTTTAGCATATACAGAGGTGTTTTAGTACCATGAAAACTTCTAGAACCATATTCTCCTCTCTCATAATAATTTTCAGTAGTAGAAATAAATTCAACCATATAACCACAAGAATCATTCAACTTAGATAATATAGGCACATAAAGAGGATCATTAAATTTATTTTGGAATTCATTAGCATGCTTCCCTCTTTCAAAATAGTTACTAAGATCAATATCAAGTTTAAGATCATGGTTGAAACAAAGATTTGGAACTAGAGACAATTGCAAACCACATAAGTATCTCTCAACATAAGAAAAATTCTCCTCCATGGTGTAATTAGGAGAATTCAAGAACAAACTAGGACTCTTATGAGTAAGAGTACCATCACAAGCAGCAATTATATCATTTTTATCCTCACATAAATAAGTAATAACTTCTAAACATAGAGGATTATTGATAAGCATACGACCATCATCTAAAGCATTATCATATATAACATTAGGGAGCACATTTTTACTTTCTGTTATTTCCCTTTTATTTGAGTCAAGGAACATGCTTATTTCAAATTTATCAAAAGTAGATATTTCAATAGATTCATGACATTCAACAATGTAGCACACTTCCCCCTTAGGCACGCATGGAGGGCAATCAAATAATGTAAGAGTTAAAGAGTTAATATCTTTAGGAGGTAGATCCTCCTTTTGTTCTTCACTCTTCTCCTTTTTTTCATCTAATGAGCTTTCAGGTTCAGCAATTTCTTTTTCTGCAGGTTCCTGCAAGACAACGGTTTCTTCTATTTGAGGATGTCTTTTCTCAAGAAATTCAGCAATATAAGGATTATCATTATAATACTCAAGACAGTAACCAAGTATAGCATAATTCTCAGTTTTACAAGGAGCACCATCGTTTTGAATATAACCAGCAATTTCATAGGCACCCTTAAAAACAACAAATTCTTCAATTTGTTCAAGATTACCAAAGTCATAGTTTCCTTTAGCATAAGCAGCCAAGGTTTCATTATCATTATAATCACATTGGAAAGGTAGGTGTTTATGCCTTCTACAACAAAAAGACTCATTAAAGCAGTAGGATTCATCATATGTAGAACACAAGTTCTTAGTAAAATAATTCAATCTACTTATTTGTTCCCATAAATATTTCCCTTTTTGAGACAAGCGGTATTCCCTATAATAATTTTGTTGTTCCTTCGTGAACCCACCGTGCCAATAATATTTTGTATCAAATATAGAATCCATTGATAGCAAGTAAACAACTAGACATAATAACAAACCGAAATAAACTAGATGCAAGAGACTATTTTTTTTGTATTTTTGATAATAAGCAAACAAGACAATAATAAAAATAAACTAAGCAAGACAATAACAAAATAAAAAGATTGGAAGTGAGAGACTCCCCTCGCAGAAGAGCTTCAGTCTCCCCGGCAACGGCGCCAGAAAAATGCTGGCGTGTAGTTGACGAGGGAGATATAGATCTGCTGAACAGAAGTGCTTCACCTCCCCGGCAACGGCGCCAGAAAAAGCTTGATGACTGAGTTGAAGATCTTCTTCTCAGCAGTTGGGAAACCCCAAGAGGAAGGTGTGAAGCAGTGCAGGAGCAAGTTTTCCTCAGTTATGAAACCAAGGTTATCAATCCAGTAGGAGATGAAGATTCTTCTGAACGTTGTTGACGGCGCCGTTTACGATAACCAACGCGGAACCTGCACACAACACAACCAAGATACTTTGCCCCAACTTAACAGTGAGATGTCAATCTCACTGGCTTGCTGTAAACAAAGGGTTAAACGTATGGTGTGGAAAATGATTTTTGTTTGCAGAGAATGAAAGTAACAGTTTGCAGTAGGTTGTATTATCAATTAAAGAGAAAGGACCGGGGTCCACAGTTCACTAGTGGTGTCTCTCCATAAATAATAATAGCATACATGAGGGTAAACAAATTACAGCTGGGCAATTGACAAAATAAGAACTGCATAATGATGCATATACTATAGTCATGGTCTCTAGTGTGAGATTCATTTGGGCATTACAACATGATACATAGACCGTTATCGAACTGCATCTATGACTAATAATCCACCTTCCGGATAGCATCCGCAACACCTTTCAGTATTAAGTTTGTAACACCCCAACTAACATGGCACTCGGGATGCTACCACATTCATAACTTTTAGAAATAATTAAGTATTTTTAGGAAAATTCGGCACAGCCTCCTTTATTTTTAAAGACATCTAGGATAGACAATAATCAGAACATAAGCACAATGAGATAACATATGAACATAATAGACAGAAGGTTCAACCATAATTAACTCTCCAACACCTCAACTTCCTAAGACTATCATCCACAAGCATTAACGATAACGAAACTCTTCAAAATCGTTTATGACAAAATATAACTCTTAATTATTGTTCTAAGAAAATGGTGTTGAATCTGTGAATCGTGTCGCTATGAAGGTGTGCTACTCCCATAACTCCCCATGCATGTCATCCTCGAAGTTTACCTAAAAACATTTAAGCAACAAGGGTGAGTACAAAGACTCAACAAGTTCATAACAAATCACAAACCTTACATAAATCAAAACACCAAGTCATCATTAAACATTATTCATTCATCATCATATATAAAGATGCCCTACATGCCTATATGCTCATCTCATCTCATTGCGGATACCGGTATCGCTTGAGTGGACACCCGTCGGCATCCACTCACTCCAACTCGTGGAGGGTGCTTCCAAAGTGGGTCGCAACCCATCAAAGGAAGTCTCATTGTGCCCACCGAAGTAGTTCACTTTAACATCATCATCATCATGGGTATGCAAATATGCATATTGTGCACATGTCATCTTCATAATCATTATCATTGTCATCATGGAAATATCATATACATGAAGGCAAGCTTTTTAAATAAACCAAGTGAATAGAGATATGCAAAATTCACTATCCATCATGAACTTGCCTCAACCGCGTGGCATAAATTGTGAGTTGTAGGGGTCCAAGCCAGAAATACCAGCACCTGATAATCAAACATATTTCACACTCAATACACAACAACACTTCGAAAACATATACTCAAAATATTAAGTCGCTCCTATGCGCAAGTCCCAAACTTTAGAATTACTGGACTTTCAGCCAAAACAGGACAGACCACTAGATATGGATATAAGCATTAGTTTTCTACACGAAAACTTGCAAACGAAAGGTGTTCTAACATAAGAATAACATCCTCTCCAACTTTCATGTTTAATCTATAAAATAATTCGAATGTAAAAATGCCTAAAGTTAAAAATAAGATCACTGTGTGCAGGAAAGACACAGTTCTGGACAGGAAATAAAAATTCTGCAGAAATAAAAATTCTGCGGAAAGTCTGAAACATGATCTACAACTTTCGTACAGATCTCAACTCGAAAATATGGATAGAACAACCCATGATTTAATGTGCAAGATCGGTGCCTTAAAGCGCTAGCTAGAACGACAGCTAACTGAACCTACTGACTGAACCTATTGACTAGATCGTTGCAGCATGTTCAAACTTTAAACTAGACACTAGAAGATAGTAAACGCACTACAGAATTCTGGGCACTAAAAACCAGTCCAGAAGCTAGATGCCTAACCAAGGAATAATCCCAGGAAACAACAACGTACACCTAGAAATTATTATAGAACACTAGATTGCCAGGGAAATAAACAAATCAAAATCTAGCTATTTCACCTCTCTCCCGTTAACGATCAGATTTAGTAGTATCTATACAGAAGCATCAAAGTTCTAGGTATAAAACTCGTACTAAACAATCGTTGTGGCCACCAAGAAGCATCAACAACGAGCACTCACCACAACAAGCTTTCAGCTCCTTGACAGATGGTGTTTCCACGCCAAGAAGAACACGGCAAAGATGGGCAGATCACGAGTCGGCGGCGGCGTTGTGTGATCCAGCGCCAGCGGTCAGCGGTGGCCGCCTCAATCTAGAGGCACCGGGTAGTGGCGAGATAGGAGGAGATGGAAACGAACCGGCGCAACCCTAGAACGTTGTTAAAAGGCTACGCAGAAACGTACAGACGTCTAGTCCGATTGGGCCTTGATCCCAGCCCCGTGGTTTTCCTGCCCTCACACGCTAACAGTAAAAAAAACAACTCAGCGAAAGTTCTAACAAAATTACAACATAGCATATTGGTTGTTGCTGTCGCTCTCTCAAGACTGAAGGTCAAGAGATCAAGCGCCACTGCCTACTATTTTTTTCTTTCACTTCTTTCTTTTCTTCCAGTCTATAACTATATTTCAAAATCACATTTAAGTGCATAACATTCCCAGATAATTATTCTTTTCAAATTTTTGAAAACAACAACCAGCTAGCATCAAAATTGATCTGGGGTATCACAAAGTTGCAAGCAACAGATTATTGCATTAGGCAAAGTGTGTAATGTAAGTAGCACAATTATCGTTAGACAAAGAACTACTGTTTTATCCCTAGTGGCAACAGTACATTTACAATCTTAGAGGTCGTTGTCACTCCCCCAGATTAAATGAAGACATGAACCCACTATCGAGCATAAATACCCCCTCTTGGAGTCACAAACATATACTTGGCCATAGCATCTGCTACTAGCAACGGAGAGCATGAAAGATCATAAATAACACACACAAAATATATTATGAAGCAAATGACATAGTACTCAATATTCATCGGATCCCAGCAAACACAACATGTGGCATTACATAAAGATGATCTTGATCATGATAGGCAGTTCACAAGATCTAAACATGATGGCACAATAGGAGAAGACAACCATCTAGCTACTGCTATGGACCCGTAGTCCAAGGATGAACTACTCACGCATCAGTCCGGAGGCGTGCATGGTGATGTAGAGCCCTCCGGTGATGATTCCCCTCTCCAGCAGGGTGCCGGGAAGAGCTTCTGAACCCTCCCGAACTAGGGTTGACGAAGGCGGCGGCTCCGTAATGTTTTCTGGAAAAGTGTTCGGGTCCTTAGGGTTTTCCCGTCGGGGGGTCTTTATAGGCGAAAGGGCGAAGGAGGTGGAGCCCCGTGGGGCCCACACCACGTGGTGGCACGGTCAGGGGGGGAGCCGCGCCTCCACCAGGTGAGGCCACCTCGTAGCCCCCCTCCGTCTCCTCTTCGGTGTTCTGGATGCTTCTGGGGAAAATAGGGATATTGGCTTTTGTTTCGTGCAATTCTGAGAATATTTCCTTAACAGTTTATCTGAAACCAAAAATATCAGAAAACAGGGAACTGGCACTGTGGCATCTTGTTAATAGGTTAGTCCGAAAAAATGCATAAAAACCATATAAAGTGTATATAAAACTTGTAACAATGGGTATAATATAAGCATGGAACATAAGAAATTATAGATATGTTTGAGACGTATCACCAAATTAAGCAAAAATCAACTTTTTGCGCCGCCTGATTCCTTTATTCTGATTACTTATATGTGGGTAGCCTAGTAGTATGTTTTTTTTGAACAGTGGACCGTAGGGGGAACCCCCTACGGTATGGGATTATATATATATAAGATCAAGGAAAAACCAGAGGTTTTTCTTACATGCCAAAACTGATCAAAAATTGGGGTTTAAGGAGGTAAAAAGGAAAAATTAGAAGGGAAAGAGTATTCATCCTATGTAAAAGTGTCTAGAAACCACTGAATAAGAGGCTGAACCAAGCAATGTTTCACCCTGTACTGGTGAAGCAAGACCTCTTGCTGAAACAGAACCTTCCATCGAGCCAGAGAGGGGGCCGTATCCTTGAAAATGTAGTCATTTCTGGCTTTCCAAATATTCCAAAGGGCGCACACAGCAAGTTCCAAAAAGCAGGGACCATGAAAATCTCGCTGGGCTTGGGCAAAACGATCGGAAATGTTTAGTGCATTGTCCCAGTGAAAGTCGATAGAGTTCCAGCAATCGATAGCGACCTGGCACTCAAAAAATAAGTGGTCTCGTGTCTCCAAGGTTGACATGTTGCATAGCACACATGTAGAACCACCAGTAATCTGCCAATGTTTCCGAAGCATGAGATCTTTTGTGTTGAGACAGTCTTTTTGGAGAAGCCAAGCAAAAACCCTGAGCTTCGGAATGAGTTTGGAGCTCCAAATGGCCTGGAGAGAGCTATCTTTTGGCAGCGAGGAGAACAGTAACTTATAGTATCGGGCTGATGAGAACGTGGAATTACCCCACGTGAAAACTTTACTGTCAGGCTCAGTCGAGGACCAGTCCCTGTCCGCAAGAAAATCTGATACTTGATCAAATTCGAAGAAGGCTTCTGGAGTTGACGGCAAGGCAAAATGGTTAAGGCTCACATCAGTGGCAAGGTCATGGACAGAGGCATCTTCGTTTCGAGCAAAAGAGAACAACCGAGGAAAATGATCACAGCGAAGTTCAGGTGTATGCCAAAAATCTTTCCAGAATAGAGTATTCTTTCCATTGTGCACAGACGTCGTAGTGATGCTCCTGTATGTGTCCATGAATTGAGCAATATCCCGCCACCAAAAGGAACCACGTGCCGATTGTGCTTGAGGAGGAGTCAAAGGGTCATATAACGACCAAACCAACTTAATCCATGGAATATCCGCTCGCGTGAAGAACTTGTGGAGCTGCTTGATCAAAAGAGCTGAATTCTGAACCTCCAAGTTCAGAACCACTAAACCTCCATGCTGTTTTGGCCTGCAAACCAACGACCATGCAGCCAGCGAATTAACCGAACAAGACTCCTCCTCCTTCGCCCACAGGCAGTGCCGTCTAACCCTATCCACCAGCTTAATAAGAGCTTTAGAGAACTTCAACGAGCACAGCAGATGCATCGGGATCGAAGAAAGGACTGAATTGATGAACGTAAGCCGACTGCCATAGTCTAGAAAACGTACACTCGCATTCAGACGCCGCTCCAGCTGGTCCACAATGGGCGATAAATTTCTAATCGTGGGTCTCGAGTCATTCAACGGCAAACCAAGGTACGTGAAGGGCAGAGAACCAGTGGCGCAACCAAAAGTATTAGCAAGCACTCCAAGGCGTTCCACAGAGATATTTACTGGCATGAGATAGGACTTTGTATAATTTACATGCAGGCCCGTAGCGGCTGAGAACTGTTGGAGAAGATGTTTGAGTGCCAAAACCTGTTGCGGGCAGGCCTCCAAGATTAAAAGTGTGTCATCCGCGTACTGAGCAATAGGAAAGTCAGTACCTGGGATCGGCGGGGGGGGGGGGGGGGGGGGGGGGGGGCTCAAAGACCCGTCAGACACCAAACTGTTTACCATAGATTGCAATAGATTTGCTCCTGCTACGAAGAGAATCGGTGAGAAGGGGTCACCTTGCCGAACACCACGTTTGCACGAAAATTTCTTCCCCGGCACTCCATTAAGCAGCACTGATGAAGAGCCCGACGAGAAAATTGCATTGACCCAACTAAGCCATCTGTCATCGTGATGCACACGGTGGTGTTGTTGGGAAATCCCAAGAGGAAGGTGTGAAGTAGTGCAACAACAAATTTCCCTCAGTTATGAAACCAAGGTTATCAATCCAGTAGGAGATGAAGAACACTTTGGAGGTTGCTGCGGTTGACCTTGCCAGGGCGCACTACCGGTGTCAACCACAAACGTGGAACCTGCACACAACACAATCAAACTACTTTGCCCCAACGAAACGGTGAGGTTGTCAATCTCACCGGCTTGCTGTAACAAAGGATTAAACGTATGGTGTGGAAAATGATGTTTGTTTGTAGAGAATGAGAAGAACAGGTTTGCAGTAGGTTGTATTATCAAAGTAAAAGAAAGGACCGAGGTCCACAGTTCACTAGTGGTGTCTCTCCATAAATAATAATAGCATACATGAGGGTAAACAAATTACAGCTGAGCAATTGACAAAATAAAGAACTGCATAATGATGCATGTACAAGTCATGGTGTCTAGTGTGAGTTTCATTTGGACATTACAACAATATACATAGACCATTCCAACCGCATCTATGACTAATAATCCACCTTCCGGATAGCATCCGCACCCCTTTAAGTATTAAGTTGTAAACAACAGATTATTGCATTAAGCAAAATGTGTAACGTAAGTAGCACAATTATCCTTAGACAAAAACTATTGATTTATCCCTAGTAGCAACAATACATTCACAATCTTAGAGGTTGCTGTCACTCCCCCGGATTAAATGAAGACATGAACCCACTATCGAGCATAAATACTCCCTCTTGGAGTCACAAGCATCTACTTGGCCAGAGCATCTACTAGTAACGGAGAGCATGCAAGATCATAAATAACGCACTCACATAATATATAATGAAGCAAATGACATAGTACTCAACATTCATCGGATCCCAACAAACACAACATGTAGCATTACATAAAGATGATCTTAATCATGTTAGGCAGCTCACAAGATCTAAACATGATAGCACAAGTGGAGAAGACAACCATCTAGCTACTGCTATGGACCCGTAGTCCAAGGATGAACTACTCACGCATCAGTCCGGAGGCGGGCATGGTGATGTAGAGCCCTCCGGTGATGATTCCCCTCTCCGAAAGGGTGCCGGGAAGAGCTTCTGAACCCTCCTGAACTAGGGTTGACGACGGCGGCGGCTCTGTGATGTTTCGTGGAAAAGTGCTCGGGTACTTAGGGTCATTTCGTCGGGGGGTATTTGTAGGCGAAAGGGTGAAGGCGGTGGAGCCCCAAGGGCCCCACACCATGTGGCGGCGCGGCCAGAGGTGGGCCGCGCCCCCACCAGGTGAGGGCGCCTCGGTCTCCGTCTCCTCTTCGGTGTTCTGGATTGTTCCGGGAAAAATAGAAGTTTTGGCTTTTGTTTCGTCCAATTCCGATAATATTTTCTTAACAGCTTTTCTGAAACCAAAAACAGCAGAAAACAGGGAACTGGCACTATGGCACCTTGTTAATAGGTTAGTCCCAGAAAATGCATAAAAATGCTATAAAGTGTATATAAAACATGTAGCAATTGGTATAATATAAGCATGGAACATAAGAAATTATAGATACGTTTGAGACGTATCAAGCATCCCCAAGCTTAGTTCTACTCGTCCCGAGTAGGTAAAACGATAACAAAAATAATTTCTGAAGTGACATGCTTTCACACAATCTTGATCATATAATATTGTAATGCATGTAAATTGGTATCAAATGAATAAGAGCTGTAGTTTATATTGATATCAAATAAGTAATGTATAAACAATTAGGAAGAACAAAGTAAAACTTTAAACGAATCAGTACTAAAGAACAATCAACCGTGCATAGTATATACTAAAGATGATTTAAGCTTCAAGAACAACAATATAATCATCCAATGCATCAAACACTCATGACAACTTTATGTTAGGATCAAGTCAAGCAATAACAATATGCACGTAGAAAATCATCTCTCTATTTGTTCACTCAAAAACAAGTAAGCGTTCAGCGTTGGTTCCTGGCACTAAACTTGGGACATGGTTCCCGTTTAACCATCGGTTCGGTTAACCGAACCCAAAAATCAGCCAAATGGTTCTTTGGTTTAACCCCTGAAACCAAAAGGTTATTTAGGCTGGACCCCTTTAAACCTAAGGTTACCCGTGTTCCGTGGAGACCTCTTCTTCTCCGCTCCCGACCGCCGCCTCCAGCGCCCGCATCTACCCTGCCAGCCGCGTCCGTCCGCCGACTCCCTTCCATTCCACCCCTCATCACCCGTTCGTCCCTTTCGCCCAAGATCCAACAGCAAGCACGTGTTGATGGCGGCGGCCGGACCAGCCACAAGAATACCCAGCAGAGGTCGGCGGCATGGCTCGCAGCTGCGGCGGGAATGGATGCTGTTAATTTAGTCTTCAACTCGTGCTGCACCAGCTGCACGCCAGTTAGAGAAATAGATTCATACTACTAATTTGGGAAAACCATGTCAAAAATTCTGCGCGAGTGAAATTTTTGGTAATTGGCTGAAATGGGTTGTTCTAAACTTCCGATGTTAACAGAAGAAGTAATCTCTGAACTTATGTTTGTAGCAACACCTCTTTGGCCTGCCAAGCGGACAGAGTCAAATAGTATAACCACTCACGAAGACATGAACTGCAGGGGGTCCCGTGTACTCGAGGCCCTTTTGCATCCTGAATTCTTCTGTTTGTTGCTAGTAATCTTGATAGGTTTGCTTCTGATTATTGTATGTTTCACTCCAAACTGATGTGTAAAAGGATTAAATGTTGTGTCATCATCAGTGCTTGCTATAGTGGCTAGATGTGCTATTCTTTTCAAGTGTTGAGTTACCTTATTTTATTTTGAAGGAAAAAATACAGTACTTTGCATTTTATAATTCAGTGAAGCTTCGTTAATATTCAAAAACTGTTGTTTATATTTGATATATCATGTCCAATCAACATTATCGCCTAGTGTTTGAATCTGCAAGCTGAGGTTTGCAAGTATTTTTCATGGTTGCATAATGTCAGGTTCGAACCTTAATAACCAACGGTTAACCATTTCTGACCTTCTTAACCCAATGGTTAACCCTTTAACCCACATACACGAAATGGTTCAATAGGTTAGAGTCCAAAACAAAAATGGTTAACCAAATCCCATCCTGACCTGGCACCAGGATGTTGTGGCTAAAATAACATTAAGGGGGGTTTGGAAGGCTAACGGAAGAAAGTCTCACACAGCTGAAAGTGACAAGAGGAAGTCTTATAATCGAAGCTATGCAATGAGTAGTGATTGCCACACAACGGATGCACATAGAGCTATAAGTGTATGAAAGCTCTCCAATGGAACTAGTGGGGGTGCATCCAACTTGCTTGCTCATGAAGACTTGGAGCACTTTTCAGGAGGCTCATCATTTGAATATACAAGCCAAGTTCTATAGTGTAAAGTTCCCCACATAGTTATGCAAGTAAAACATTAGAACTCTCTCATATGGAGTAAAGGTGCTGAACATGAGCACAAATGATGACTATGAATACTACAGGTGCTAAACATGAGCACATGTGTGGATAAAGAATAGTAATGTTGCCCCCTTTTTATTTTTCTTCTTTTTCTTTTTCTCTTTTTTCTATATTTTTTTTCTCTTTCTGTTTCTCTTTCCGATGGCCTCCATGGCTCTTTCCACTTTTAGGGGCAAACATTCTAATATGACAACACACTTTTTTGGTACAAATAACTCATAATGAATAAAACATAATGTATGAAACGGTGCCTCTGCTAGTGTAGCAGGATATGCAATAATCTAGCGTAACATGGGTAAACCACACATCATCTGTATAGAATCATGCAAAGCAATATGTAAATGATAAATGACAACAAGTCATGTAATGTAAGATGAAAGTTGCATGGCAATATATCTCGGAACAGCTATGGAAATGCTGTGATAGGTAGGTATGGTGGATGTTTTGAGGAAGATATTTGGCTTATGTGTAGGAGAACATGATGAAGATCTCCCACGAGTTTTGGATGTACCCGCGAAGTATGCACCAACTCTCAATGTGAGAAAGGGCAATGCAAAGTACCGAAGAGGCTAGCAAATATGGTAGTGGAAGTGCCATGAAAACCGCAGCTTAGAACTCACAAGTTAAAAGATTCCAACTAGAAATATGATATTACAAGGCATAATGAAAATCACTCCGAGAGGGACTGTGGCAAATGACATGTCACTGTTGGGACCCCGACCGTAGCGCATAACAAAAACTCATTACGGTTGCTTTTAACATTAGAAGTCATATATCATTATGCTATCAACTGGTTATTTAAGTGTGGCACAGCTTCAAGTTTTTTAGACCAACCATTAATCATTTTAATTTACTAAACCATCAAGTTTACCATTAAGCATATTAATATCTCAAAACATCATCAATGATTCAAGTGAAACAATTTAATGATCTACAAGATTATGTAACCTTTTGTTATACCATCTACCACATTTAACATTTTATGTTTCCAACCAAACACCAATCAACTTATTTAAACATAAACTATCCAAGTATTTAACAATGATACAAGAGAGTACAACATAATAGAACTAACAGCTCTAAACAAGAGGTGCATGAAAAATAAGAGCTAAAAGCATAGGAGAATACTCAACAAATATAAGTGAAGAATGCGAGTATTCATAAGAAAAAGCGTAGCGTGTCTCTCTCCCACAAAAGAATGCTCGGATCCATTTTATTCAGAGAATGAAAATAACAAAACAAAAAATAAAAACAAACAGACGCTTCAAGTAAAGCACATAAGATGTGACGGAATTAAAATATAGTTTCACTACAGATGACCTGATAGTTTGTTGATGAAGAAGGGGATGCCTTGGGCATCCCCAAGCTTAGACGCTTGAGTCTTCTTGAAATATGCTTGGGTGACCCACGGGGGCATCCCCAAGCTTAGGCTTTTTCATCTTCTTGATCACATCATATCATCCTCTCTCTTGATCCTTGAAAACTTACTCCACACCAAACTCAAAGTAATCTTCATTAGAGGGTTAGTGCATAATCAAAAATTCTTATATTCTGCATGGACGAAATCATCACACATGCTACTGGACATTAGCTACAGCCGCTGGTCTTTTGTGGAGCAAAAAGATCCACTCAAAAACAGCAAAAGAAGCAATGCAGAATAAATGGCAGAATCTGTCAAAAACAGAACAGTCCGTAAAGACGAATTTTTTCGAGGCACTTAACTTGCTCAGATTAGAAAACTCAAAACTAATGAAAGTTGCATACATAGCTGAGGATCACATACAAAAAAGCCCAGGTCATTTTAATTTTTCTGTGAACTCTTACGAATTAAACGGTGGACAGCAGAAAACTGTTCCTATGCAGGAATCCAAATCTAGTATCAACTTACTACTAGAGGCTTTACTTGACACAACAATGCGATAAAATAAAGATAAAAAGGAATTGCTACAGAGGTAGACATGTTCCTTGACTCAATAAAAATTAAAATAACTGAAATAAAAAGTGTGGGTTGTCTCCCATAAGCGCTTTTCTTTAACGCCTTTCAGCTAGGCACAGAAAGTGAAACTCAAGTGTTATCCAAATCAAGACTAGAAATCCTCTCAACTATGCATTGTATTTTATCTATATAAGTTTCAGAGGTTCCTCTTTCATTACTTTTAGGTTTAGTACTTTCATCAAATGGGTTTTGAGGGACAATCCAATCAAAATTTGCTTCCAAGGCTTCATGCATGGCTACAAGTTTAACAGGTATTGGTACTTTAATTTCTTCCCCCTTTTTAGGCTCGGTTTTCCCCAATTTTTCAAGTGCATTAATAAAATCTATGCATGAGCCTAGCATATTAAAACGATCAAAGAATTTCCTAGCTTCTATAGCAACATCACCAAATTCTTTAAGCAAGGTTTCTAGAATAAAATCTTTCTTTTCAGCATTTTCAACATCATGAAGGTTAAGAAACATTTGCTGCATTACGGGGTTAAGGTTAACAAACCTAGCATCTAATATGTGAACTAAAGAAGCTACAGCAGTTTCGTAATTTGAGGCAAGTTCTGCTATGGATCAATCCTCAAGATATTTATGCTTACTAACATGATTAAAGAATTCTTCAATGTTCTCTTTTCCAATTATAGAACCACTACCTACTGACAGGTCTTCCAGGGTGTACTTAGGGAGCAACATTTTAGAAAAAATAAAACTAAACCGAAATAAAAATTTAATGCGAGTAACTAATTATTTTTGTATTTTTGATAATAAGCAAACAAGACAGTAATAAAAATAAACTAAGCAAGGCAATAACAAAATAAAAAGATTGGAAGTGAGAGACTCCCCTCGCAGAAGTGCTTCAGTCTCCCCGGCAACGGCGCCATAAATTAGCTTGATGCACACGGTGGTGTTGTTGGGAAACCCTAAGAGGAAGGTGTGAAATAGTGCAGCAGCAAATTTCCCTCAGTTGTGAAACCAAGGTTATCAATCCAGTAGGAGATGAACAACACTTTGGAGGTTGCTGCGGTTGACCTTGGCAGGGCGCACTACCGGTATCAACCACAAACGTGGAACCTGCACACAACACAATCAAACTACTTTGCCCCAACGAAACGGTGAGGTTGTCAATCTCACCGGCTTGCTGTAACAAAGGATTAAACGTATGGTGTGGAATATGATGCTTGTTTGCAGAGAATGAAAAGAACAGGTTTGCAGTAGGTTGTATTATCAATGTAAAAGAAAGGACCGGGGTCCACAGTTCACTAGTGGTGTCTCTCCATAAATAATAATAGCATACATGAGGGTAAACAAATTACAGCTGGGCAATTGACAAAATAAAGAACTGCATAATGATGCATGTACAAGTCATGGTGTCTAGTGTGAGATTCATTTGGGCATTACAACAATATACATAGACCGTTCCAACCGCATCTATGACTAATAATCCACCTTCCGGATAGCATCCGCACCCCTTTGAGTATTAAGTTGCAAGCAACAGATTATTGCATTAAGCAAAGTGTGTAATGTAAGTAGCACAATTATCCTTAAACAAAGAACTACTGTTTTATCCCTAGTAGCAACAGTACATTCACAATCTTAGAGGTTGCTGTCAGTCCCCTAGATTAAATGAAGATATGAACCCACTATCGAGCATAAATACTCCCTCTTGGAGTCACAAGCATCTACTTGGCCAGAGCATCTACTAATAACGGAGAGCATGCAAGATCATAAATAACCCACTCACATAATATATAATGAAGCAAATGACATAGTACTCAATATTCATCGGATCCCAACAAACACAACATGTAGCATTACATAAAGATGATCTTGATCATGGTAGGCAACTCACAAGATCTAAACATGATAGCACAAGTGGAGAAGACAACCATCTAGCTAGTGCTATGGACCCGTAGTCCAAGGATGAACTACTCACGCATTAGTCCGGTGGCGGGCATGGTGATGTAGAGCCCTCCGGTGATGATTCCCCTCTCCGACAGGGTGCCGGGAAGAGCTTCTGAACCCTCCCGAACTAGGGTTGACGACGGCGGCGGCTCTGTGATGTTTCGTGGAAAAGTGCTCGGGTACTTAGGGTTATTTCGTCAGGGGGGGTATTTGTAGGCGAAAGGGCGAAGGCGGTGGAGCCCCGAGGGCCCCACACCATGTGGCGGCGCGGACAGAGGTGGGGCCGCGCCACCACCAGGTGAGGGCGCCTCGGTCTCCGTCTTCGTCTCCTCTTCAGTGTTCTGGATGGTTCCGGGAAAAATAGGAGTTTTGGCTTTTGTTTCGTCCAATTCCGAGAATATTTCCTTAACAGTTTTTCTGAAGCCAAAAACAGCAGAAAACAGGGAACTGGCACTGTGGCATCTTGTTAATAGGTTAGTCCCAGAAAATGCATAAAATGATATAAAAGTGTATATAAAACATGTAGCAATTGGCATAATATAAGCATGGAACATAAGAAATTATAGATACGTTGGAGACGTATCAATGGACACAACTGGCTTTTTCCAGTTGCTTTTGGTGTGGTGGAGGTGGAGAACGAGCTTACCTGGAGGTGGTTTCTGGAAAATTTACACAAGGTTATAGGGGACCCTGCTGGATTGGTTATCCATACAGATGCTTACAAGGGTTTGGACAAAGCTGTAGAAATTGTGTTTCCTGGAGCAGAGCACAGGCAATGTATGAGACATCTTGTTGCTAATTTCAAGAAGCATTTTAAGGGGAAAGTATTTGATGCAAACCTTTGGCCAGCAGCGTACACATGCAGCGAGAAGAAGTATAAAGACCACTTGAACACCATGTACGCTGAAAATGCTGGTGTCAAAACATACTTGCAAACACATCACGGAACGTTGTGGATGAGAAGCTTATTTGGAACATTGTGCAAGGTGAACTATGTGACAAGCAACCTTGCTGAAAGTTTCAACGCAAAGATTAAGCACCTGAAAGGTCTAATGGTGTGGGAAATATTGACAACATCAGGCAGTTGATAATGGAGAAGATGTTATTGCGCAATAGAATTGGACACTCATATGATGGCTATCTCATCATCCCAAGTGTGATCAAGAATTTGCATGCGCAAGGAAGAAATATGCAGGGTAATATGACTATGCAAAGAGTAAACGGCACAGAGGCTGAGCTGACATATGCCTTCAAAGAACATGTTTGGAGGTATCCAGTGGATTTGGGAAACAAGAAATGTAGTTGTAAGCGATGGGAGATCAGTGGCAAGCCATGTATACATGCCCTCTACTTCCTGAACTACATCGGATGCGAAGTTGATCCATATGTGTCTGAATATTTCTCTGTTGCCAAGTTTAAGGCAGCATAAGCTGAAAAGGTGCCTGCTTTATTGGGAAGAGCACAATGGGATGAGTGTGATCCAGGATTCAAACTATACCCTCCGGCGCTGCACAGAGCACCTGGAAGGCCAAGGGTAAACAGACTAAAACCAGGTGCAGAGGGTGCAGCCGTAAAGAGGCGTCGGTGCAAAAAAGATGTGGAATAGAGGGGCACATGCAAAAGCTATGCAACAATGAAGTCCCCTCTATATTTGTAACAAAGCAAGGATGGGGCGCAGATGAAGCAGCAGAAGCAGACGCAGCCAGAGCAGCACAAGCAGCAGAAGCAGCCGCCGCATTAGCACAAGCCGTAGCAAGAGAGTGTTTTGAAAGGTATGTGTGTCTAGAGTTTTCCATATTTGTTAATATATGTTTCACTTGAATTTCGAATGCCAGGAAAAAGACAAGTAAGAAGGGTAAAACTAAAGACCACTGGCAGCGAAGGACTCGTGCAAGGAAAAGAGCTACTAAAGAAGAATGGGGGGCGGCACCAGAAGCTACGGAACGAGAAGCTTCTGTCCTAGATCCTAAAGAAGAGGCATTTGTATCGGCAGCATCTGCTGGAATGGAAGAGCCATTTGTAGCTTCGCCCCCGAGACCACCAGTTTCGGCTACTGGAAGTAGCCGGGTTCCAGCATCACCAGCAGCAGGAGCATCACCAGAAGTAGGAGCATCAGCAGCATCACGAGCATCAGCAGCAGCACGAGCATCACCGGCAGCAGAAGCATCAACAGCAACAAAGAACAAACAAGCCAAGAAGCACAAGAAGGGGGAGGTCGTGGACCCAACTGGTCCAAATCCAGCAAGGAACACCCGGAGCAAGGTCGTAGCTCCTTGTAATCACACAAGGAGCAAGTCAAAGCTGTGAATCTTTGAGGAAATTTGTAATATTTTTTATTGTACTTCTGTCGAACACCTTAAGTGCGCACTCTGGACGCGCTCTGGACGCGCCATGGCGTGCTCCGGACGCGCTCAGACCACGGAGTCCCTCGCCGCCGCTGCCGCAGCAGATGTTTTCGGATCGGAGGCCATTCCCCGTGCGCGTGTTCGCCGGAGAAGGAAGGTCACCGAAGTTCTCTCGCGCGGTGGTGGAGAGCTCAAGGAGGAGAGCAAGAGGCAAGAAGTGGAGAGAGAGAATGAGTGCGGGTGAAGAAGAATGACGTTTCGGTAGCCTATTTATAGGCCGGGCGTTAAGATGCATGCGCCTGTAAAGAAGTCGGCCACATGGCGCGCATTCGTGCGACGGCGAAGCGGCACACGATCTCATGTTCGCCATAACTCCTCTTTTCCCGCGATTTGCAATCATGGCATGATTTCGTGTCGTTTGGATTCAAACTATCGTGAACCAAATGACGTCATCTGTCGGTTATTTGTTTGACTTGTCAATAGGATAAGACTTCTCAGAGAAGCCATCCGACAAGCTGAACCCGCCATCTTTCCCATGTAGGATAAAGGCGGCCGCGTGCTAGCAATATTGCCAGCACGCATCCAACCTTTGTTCAGAATGGTTCAAGCCCTGCAGCCGCCAACATTCAAGATGAAGATCAAGAAGACAAAGAAGGCGGCGACTGGAGAACTTCAACCTTTCTGGGGGCTAATGTTGGGGATATACCAACCAGGGGTATCTCTGACATGGATCAATCCGGCTAGTCCAGGGTGGCCCAAGGGTGGTTAAGGCTGATGCCTACCGGGCGGCCCAGATAGCGACGTACAAGGAAGTATGCGGACGGTCCAAGGAAGGCAGAAGACTGAAGCCCATCAAGCCACCAAGCCCAAGACGGAAGGCGGCAACTAAGCCGGCTAGGTCTAGGACTCTGTTTACTTGCCGGACAAGTACTTACCTTGTATCCCGGGGTCTGGCTGCCTATATAAGCCGGCCACCGGGAAGCCTTTAGGGAACGCTCAATACAATCTCATACACCATTGTAACCTGTTCACGACTATTGACTTATAGTGAATTATAGCAGCACGTAGGATCTCGCCACCGTCGTGAGATCAGCAGCTGGGTAAACCTCGCCGTGTTCAATCCCGAACTCGACGACTCCAGCCTTCTACCCCACATCCATCCTTAGGCTAGAGGACCCCCGTCTCCTATCAACAATGCCGATACCACGACATGAAGTTTGGGTAAAAGGAGAGAAAAACAGGAGATTGAGCGTTTTTGTACTACGCATCACCGGTCCCCCAGTAGCAAAACCCTCTTTTAGCTGCCTCTTCCCATATTGATTCCTCTTTTTTCGATCTAACTCTGAAAACAACTTGATCATGTTTCCTTTCCAAACAGCAACCCTTGGGAAGGTCTGATAAACATTTTGCCTCCCGAAATCCGGGCAATCAAGATAATGAACCAGGAACATAAAACAAACAAAAAATGTACAAAAACGTTAAAAACCCAGAGATGGATGACACATGTAAAGAAAAAATAAAAACAAACAACAACTAAAAACTAACCGCAAACACATAGATGCTCTCATCCTCCTCCCCCTTAATCTCCCCGTCAAGCCATAATGTTAATGCTTGTTAAGCCGTGATCATATACAAGCTTGCTAAAATCAAGGCCCTTGGCCGCCTCTGGTTGTTTTAGAGCTGCAAAATAGTTGCCAGTGATGTGTTGTCCTGAACTTGGACAAAGAAAATAGTGCAAAGCTACAACCATGAAACACATGAAAATATCTTGATCGCTTAGTACATCTGTCGCATTGAGCTTGTCCCCAAAGACGAAAATGACCGAGAATAAATCCTCGCTGATGTCTACGCACGCTTCTATTCTTGTAGACAGTGTTGGGCCTCCAAGAGCAGAGGTTTGTAGGACAGCAGCAAGTTTCCCTTAAGTGAATCACCCAAGGTATATCGAACTCAGGGAGGTAGAGGTCAAAGATAACCCTCTCAAGCAACCCTGCAATTAAGATACAAGAAGTCTCTTGTGTCCCCAACACACCCAATACACTTGTCAGATGTATAGGTGCACTAGTTCGGCGAAGAGATAGTGAAATACAAGTAATATGGATGATTATAAGTAGTAATTGCAATCTGAAATAAAAATGGCAGCAAGCAAACATGTAGCAGAACTTGTTGGAAACGGTGTTTCAATGCTTAGAAACAAGGCCTAGGGATCATACTTTCACCAGTGGACATTCTCAACAATGATATCATAATTGAATAATAAATACTACTCTCAAACACTCTCATGTTGGATGATAAACACCATTCACTGTGTAGGGCTACAAGAGCACCCTTAAAGTTAGAGTAAACTAACACCAACAATGTCATAAAGGAATCACACACGGTGCACATACTGTCACCTTTACAACAGTGAATAACTCTGGAGTTCATATTAAAGTAACCTCTAGAGTGCATAATAGATAAAGAGTAACATCACATATTCAACTAGATTACAAAGCTCATGATCACATAAAGATCACATCGGAGAGTGATATAAACCACATAGCTACCGGAAGAGCCCGCAGCCCCGGGGGAGAACTACTCACTCCTCATCATAGGAGTCAGCAACGGCGATGGAGATGGCGGTGGAGTCGATGGAGATGACTCCGGGGGCAATTCCCCGTCCCGGCAGGGTGCCGGAACAGAGACTTCTGTCCCCCGAATCTTGTCTTCGATGGTGGCGGCGCACTGGAACTCTTCTCGGGAAAAGGCCTATTGTTTTAGGGTTTTCAAGTCGGGGGCAATATATGGGCGAAAGGGCGAAGGCGGTGGAGCCCCGAGGGCCCCACCTCAGGTCCTGGCGCAGCCAGAGGGCCTGCCGCGCCACCCCTTGAGGTGGGCGCCTCGGTGCCCGTCTCCTTTTCCCCCTCGGACTTCTGGAACGTGTCTGGAATTCTAAGATCTTCGGTATAAAAATTGTCCAATTCCGAGAATATTTCCTTAAGTGGATTTCTGAAACCAAAATCAGCAGAAAACAGGGAACTGGCACTGTGGCATCTTGTTAATAGGTTAGTTCCAGAAAATGCATAAAACTATATAAAATGTATATAAAACATGTAGGCAATTGGTATAATATAAGCATGGAACATAAGAAATTATAGATACGTTTGAGACGTATCACTCGCCCTCCTGGTTATTGCAAGGGATATCAGAACCGCCAATAGGTAGACCCAAAATGACATGAAAAGTGCGCTTCGATATGTCAACAGTTCTGCTCTGCACTTCCATCTTGGAGCAAATTGGGTATATGCAATCAGCTACCCAACGAGCAAACTCTAACGGGATATCAAGCACATCAAGTAACAGAAGGCATCCAAACCCAAACATCGTAATAACAGTTCTCTCCTTCTGTGTTAGCTTCTTTATAACTCCTATGAAGTACTTCAGCGAGTACCTAGTGAAAACATACCTATCAACACCATCCATTCTGCGCCTCTTGTCCTGCAACATAAAAACCAACGCAAACAAATAGCCACTTCAGAAAACATAGGGACAATCTATGATGAAGTTTCCGTGTATAACACAGAAAAAATGATTTAAGATAAACAGAAACCATGCCTTATTGCTCGGATATAGACCAGCATCTTTGCAAAATTCAGAGAAATTCCTCTTCCGATTTTTAACAGACTAATATAACAATTGTGCATTGAAAAAAATGTAATCCAGTATGGCAAAATTTAAGTATGGGAAATGGAGATAATAAATTAAAGAAAATATAGCACACATGTCTCCTAAAAACCTAAACAAGACATCATCCAGAGCCCTATCTCTTGGTTTTGGGTCCAAATCCTAAAAAGTACATGCACCAGAACACAAACAAAACAAATCAACAAATCTTAACCTTAAAACAGACATCATATAGGGCATTGTTCTCTTCGAAAAATGCTAACTAGTAAGATACAAAAGAAAGTGCTAGAATCCCTGAAAAAATCTCACATCGTAGCTGCTGGAAAAACTGTTTCCTTCATTGTTATCAGCGTCAAAACAATCGTCTCCATACTCAATACACAAACGATGGGACCTGCATCCACAAAATTTCACACACAAAAAATGTTGGAGATCCACATAACAAACATAATGCATGACATCGACTTGTATAACACCTTTTATTCAGAAAATACACATCGAAGCTGCTGCTCTACCCCCTACCCCTAAACAATTCTGCATATGGTCCATCTAAAAAAAACTACATATAAGCCTGCTAATCATCATAGTTGGAAACATTTCTCCTAGCCCCATGAGACAAAAATAACCAAAATGACATACAAGACAAAAAGCCTCTAATCATTCGAATGCATGCTCTAAATCACACAAAAATCCCACCACTGTATATTGGCCAGCTTAAACAATGGGAACCCATAAAACACACACCAAACCCCCCGAATTTGTTCAACAATGCAAAGCAGTCCGGTATATTGTAGCAAACCAGCAGCCCACATAATTTGGATGCATTGTGGATCGAGGTTGCTCCATGTCTCCACGAGCCGACCTGAAGCTCGCTCGCATCCCCCCCCCCCCCCCTACAACCCCCACGGGTTTGCTCCATGAAAACGCAGCTAGACAGGCCCTGTGGAGTAACTGACGGTGCAAAGTAGAACGCCGCATCAGAGCAAATCAGCCCCTGCTCACCTCGCAAAAATCATAAAACAGAGCAAACAAACGCCCCATAGCGAACTATTTATCTGGGAAAAAGCAAAGCAATTAGAAGGATCATCACCACCGCTCCCCGTCGTCGCTGAGCTCCAATCTCACCGCCGCTGGATCTATACATGACCGACCGCGCGCGGTACAAACTACAGAAAAACAGTGGGAAAGGGAGGTACACACGGGTGTGGGGAGCAGCGGGTATGCATACCTCAGGCGCCGACGACCTGTCCTCTCGCCAACACCGGTTCTCGCCATGATCGGCCGCCGGAGATTCAAACGGAGATGCCCTCCCCTTTGCTCTGATCTCTACCTCTACCTCCGTCTCTCACCCCCTTGCTCTGTTTTGGGTCGACAGCGAGATAAAGCAGAAATCCATGCGGCGAAGAGATAACCCCATACCAGCGACGGGGTCTCGCACATGTCTGGACCGCAGAAAAAAGAAATTAAAAAAAAAACAGGCCGGAGAAACGGGCTGATCTGGGCCAGAAAAACCCATGGGCCTCAAGCAAAAACAACCTGATAAGGGGTTGCCCGATCTTCTCAGCGAGCCGATGGCGAAATCGATGGATGATAGAGATAACTCGCGGATGCTCTCGAACTCTCCGGCTGTTCCCCCGTTGCCAATGCAACAGCTCTTCAACCCAATGGATATTCGCAACACCACACGCTATTGCAACGCAGCCGCCGACCACGAAGCGGTTTCGCAATCTACCAATTCCCAGTGGAAAGACATATCACACTCAAACTTTGGTAACAAGAACCTCTCGATCGCAACAAAGGAGAGGGGTGAATTCCTGATCGCAACAAAGAGGAATTCTGATAGATGAATGCTTAGCAATTCGATCTAGGGTTTATCTTAAACGTGGTCTACCCTCTATGGCGCAGCCCTTGGCTATTTAAAGGGGCTGGCTGAAACTAGGACTCAATTCGGACCTGAACCCAACCCTGGTTCGACACAAACTGATACAAACCGACCCATGGTGGGTTCGGCCTAAAACTTGGCACGCAGGCCTCATGCGTTGCACCTTAGACTAATATCTTCATACGTCATGTCCTAGTGCGCCACTTGATCCCTCCAACGTGCAACGAGTGATTTCCTTTAATGCCCTAGTGCGCCTGCCTCCCTCTCCTCCCTCGCGCACTTGCTGATATTGGAAATCAGTGATTGTTCTTCTCCTTGCTGTAGCTCGTCTCCTCCTCCAATGCTTGTGTTATCAATAAACCTGATCATACATAGATGCATAGACTTAGGCAGTATAAAGTTCTCATTAACACAAACATCATATTCAACTAAGAGTGAGTTCACCTGTTGCTCAAGTAACTTGGTTCGAGCCCTTGTCATTGGTCCAATCCTCACATCATTAGCTTTATCTTGTACAGCAACATCATCAATAGGAGAAGATGGTAAAGGACTAGGGATGTCCTCATCATCCTCCCCCCCCCCCCCCCCCCCCCTTCAAAAGGCGTCGACCTCGACGCGTCATGGTCTTCTCCAGCAAATGGCGTCAAATGAGCAACATTAAACGTATTGCTCACACCAAACTCAGATGTAGGGAGATCTATCTTGTATGCATTATCATTTATCTTGGCAAGAACTTTGAAAGGACCATCACCACGTGGCATCAACTTAGACTTGCGCTGAACAGGAAATCTGTCCTTGCGAAAGTGCACCCAAACCATGTCACCGGGCTGAAAAATCACCTCCTTTCTTTTCTTGTTAACACGATCAGCATTGTACTTGCCTTTCTTCTCGATAGCCTCTTTTGTCTTCTCATGTATCTTCCTCACAAAATCTGCTCGCTTCGATGCATCCATGTTGACACGTTCTTGAATTGGAAGCGGCAGCAAATCAAGCGGTGTAATGGGTTTAAAACCATACACCACCTCAAACGGACACAATTGCGTGGTGGAGTGTACAGCCCTGTTATATGCGAACTCCACATGCGGCAAACACTCTTCCCACACGCGCAGATTTTTCTTGATCATTGTCCGCAGCAACGTCGAAAGTGTGCTCATGAACTTCACATCACGGTTAGAAACAATTGTCTTCGGTACTCCATGTATGCGCATGATGTCCCTGAAAAACAGATTAGCAATATGCGACGCATCGTCGCTTTTGTGGCAGGCAATAAAATGAGCCATCTTAGAAAAGCGATCCACTACCGCAAAAATAGAATCATGTCCTCTACTCGTCCTAGGCAATCCTAACACTCCATGCTTATATCTTCCCATGGTGTAGTAGGAGCAGGAAGAGGAGTATACAAACCGTGAGGCTTCAGTTTGGACTTTGCCTTGTTGCAAGTGATACAACGTTTTACAAACATGTCCACATCACGCCTCATGCGTGGCCAATAAAAGTGATCAGCCAACATCAACAACGTCTTCTCATGTCCAAAGTGACCCATCAAGCCGCCTCCATGTGATTCCTTCAACAATAGCAAACGCATGGACAACTCGGGTACACATAACTTGTTAGCTCTAAACAAATATCCATCATGCATATGGTATTTTTCCCATGCCTTCACATCAGAACACTTAGCAAAGGCAGCGGCAAAATCAGTATCGGAAGCATATAAAGCACGCAAACTCTCTAAACCCGGAACTTGAACATCAAGATGTGTCAAAAGCATGTTTTTCCTAGAGAGTGCATCAGCAACAACGTTATCTTTGCCCTTCTTATACTTAATAATGTATGGAAAAGATTCGATGAATTCCATCCATTTAGCATGACGTTTATTAAGATTAGTTTGGCATTTTAAAAATTTCAAAGCCTCATGATCAGAATGTATGATAAATTCTTTTGGCCACAAATAATGTTGCGAAACCTCAAGAGCACGAACAAGAGCATACAATTCTTTATCATAAACAGGATAGTTCAATTGTGCACCATTCAATTTTTCAGAAAAATATGCAACCGGCTTTCCCTCTTGCATCAACACACCTCCTATTCCAATGCCACTAGCATCACATTCAATATAAAATTGCTTGTTGAAATCAGGAAGCATAAGCAAAGGTGCAGAAATCAAACAGCGTTTTAATTCATCAAATGCAGCATCTTGGGCAGCGCCCCAAGCAAAAGAAATACCTTTCTTAGTAAGATCATTCAAAGCTGCAGCAATTGTACTAAAGTCTCTCACAAAACGTCTATAAAATCCAGCAAGGCCAAGAAAGCTTCGCAATTGACTTAGATTCATGGGAGTAGGCCAATTTTTAATTGCTTCAATTTTAGATTCATCTACCTCTACCCCATTCTTACAAACAACAAATCCCAGAAATATTACCCTATCTTTGCAAAACGTGCATTTCTCAAGATTACCATAGAGCTTATTATCACGCAGCACATGCAAAACTTGGCGAATATGATCAATATGTTCAGTTTCGTTGTGGCTACAAATTAATATGTCATCAAAATACACAACCACAAACTTTCTAATGAAATGCCTCAAAACATGATTCATCAATCTCATGAAAGTACTAGGTGAATTAGTTAAACCAAAAGGCATCACTAACCACTCATATAGACTGAATTTAGTTTTAAAAGCAGTTTTCCACTCATCTCCTTCTTTCATCCTAATTTGATGATAACCACTACGCAAATCAATTTTAGAGAAAATAGCAGCACCACTTAATTCATCTAGCATGTCATCCAACCGTGGAAAAGGGTGACAGTAACGAATAGTGATGTTATTAATAGCTCTACAATCTACACATATGCGCCATGTACCATCTTTCTTAGGAACTAAAATAACAGGAACAGCACAAGGACTTAAGCTCACACGAATATACCCTTTGTCCAGAAGTTCTTGTACTTGTCGTTGAATTTCCGTCGTCTCTTTAGGATTTGTACGGTAAGGGGCTCGGTTTGGCAAAGAAGCTCCTGGAATCAAATCAATTTGATGTTCTATGCCTCGCAAAGGTGGCAAACCAGCCGGTACCCGCGTCAGGAAAAACATCCTCGAAATCCTGCAACACATTAGCAACACCAAGAGAAATAGGGGTCATGTCATTAGAAACAAGAATTTCGCCCTTGCACATAAGTACAAGAGGTACTAGAGTAGGATCCTCACGAAACTCTTGCAAATCAGATTTGGTGGCTAACATGACTAACTTATTCTCTCCCTCACTTTTCTTTTTACCACTCGAATTTGGCTTGTGGCTCTCACTCACCGAAGGTGGAGTCTCTCTCCTATCTAATCTCTCACGCTCATCCTCACGGTGAACCTTAACTTTTTGACGAGATTGATTGACCACTGCTTGCGGTGTCATAGGCCTCAACATGATCTCCTTTTCTTGCCAATTGAGCTGGTATGTGTTGGCTCTCCCATTGTGTCGGACATCTCTATCAAACTGCCATGGACGACCCAACAATAAATGGCACACCGTCATAGGAACAACATCACACTCCACGTTGTCCTTATAAGGTCCAATCTGAAATTCCACACGCACCATATGGTTGATCTTCATCTCTCCACTATCACTCAACCACTGAATAAAATAAGGGTTAGGGTGTGGTAAGTACTTCAGATTCAGTTTTTGACAAAGCTCTTTACTAGCCAAATTGCGGCAACTACCACCATCAATTATTACTTTGCACGCCTTGCCGTTACCAAGATCAGCCATGGTCTGAAATAAATTGCAACGCTGCTCCATAGGACTTGGTGTAACACTCAATGCTCGCTGCGTACAAACAATAGTGGGCAAACGAGCGGCATCAGCATACATAATACCGTTGTCATCTTCCTCCTCAAGATCAGCGTCATGATCCACCTCATCACCACTCTCGTACTCACCGGTTTCTTCATTTACTAACATAACTTTTCTATTGGGACAATCTCGCTTGAAATGACCCTTGCCTCCGCACGTATGGCAGTTCATATCACGTGTGCGGGCTGTAGAATTCGAAGAACCGGTACCACTTGATGTAGTTGGTGGTGGAGGTTTGTGAGAAGGTGCAGCCGAAATTGGCTTAGTAGGTGTAGCTCCACGATAACTTGGTGCAGCACTAGATTGCACAGCACTAGGTGTAGCACGTGAGGAAAAACTGCCCCGTCCGAAGGAAGAACGAGACAAATATTTGGCATCTTTGGCCACTTGTAACTCAGCTTCGCGTGCCTGATGCAACAAATCCTCTATATCATCATATTGATAATTAAAGTTCAAACCGGACAGGAAACGCTGCATGGTTTGTTCAGGTTCTTCTCGCACTTTAGCACGCTGCATTATCAACTCCATCTCCTTGTAATATTCATCCACGGAAAAAGAACCTTGCTTCAGATTTTGTAACTTGACATACAAGGAACGCCTATAGTTACGAGGAACAAAACGATGTTGCATCTCTTCCTTCATCTCATGCCAAAAACGAATGGGCAATGCATTAGCTTCACGCCTCGCATTAACAAGACCATGCCACCAAAGCAAAGCATAGCCATCAAACTCAGAAGATGCAAGCTTGATTTTTCTATCTTCCGTATAATCATGCAAACGCCATAATTGTTCCATCTTCAACTCCCAATTAATATATTCTTCCACATCAATGGAGCCCTCGAATTTGGGAATGCTGAATTTGGGTTTGCCCAATCCATCATCATCACGATGGGCTGCATGACCAACATTATCGAACACACGACGAGCACGACCAATAGGTGCAACTCCACGCCCCGGACGTGCAGCACCTCTACCGTCTCCGCGGCCAACATTAGCAGCATTGGCGTGTCCATTATCTTCCTCGTCAGCATCATCATAAGCACCAAAGGAACCCTCATGTTCGGCCTGCACACTGGCATCATCTGCTGGCTGTCCATGACGCTGTGTTATGGCCTCCATAGCCCGAGTCATAGCCGTCACGGAACGCGGAAGAGTCAACAAAGTCTTCTGTACAGTATCAACCTTTGCATCTGTGGCTGCCAAACCATTGTGTAATTTTTCAGATTCACCCCCGAACTGACGCGAAAGGTGATCACGAAGGGCCTCATACTCCCGCCAATTAACCGACGCATTATCCGCCTTCTTTTGCTGCACCACACTTGCAGTCTCATCACCTGACGACATGATTAGTGTGCACAAAAATATCTCTATGTATATATGTGGAAACGCTCAACTCACTCAAAAACCGAAACAATTTGTGGATCTTACCGTTCCAAAGTGAATTAGCAAAAGCTTACCAACTTGTAATAGGAGCACGTGCACGAATGTGATGGAGCGAATATTATGGGTATCAAAGTGTCACACGACAAAGGAAGGTATTTAGTGGGGCTTGGTATGGGTACCTAACAACACCAACTACAAATCCTATTTGCTGTTCGTGTGATACTCGAAACACAGGAAACACACACGTGGAGAATAAGGTGGCAAAGCAACTATATGGATGAGCACAAAGATGTGAAGATATGTCCGGAGTATAGCTCGTGTTGCAAAGCACAGGAAGGACACTAGCAAGTGGCTCCAATTAACTCAGGCACAAGATTGCTCAACAATGATTAGTGTCACAAAAGATACTATGCACTTCGGTCTCTTCTTTTCTCTTTTTTTTGATATCTTTTCAATTTTCGATGGCCAGCAACTTGAAATACACAAGACACACAATAATGAGCAGCCTGGGAGCACAAAACGTTAGCTAGTCCTGTATGGGTAAGCTCCTAACACTGCTGTAGAAAGGCCGTGTCTAAGGTTTTTGCACAAAAGTGGCAAAAGGAATTACTTCCCGACGTTTTTTGGGAATTCTGAGACGTCGAAAAGCCGTAAACAGATGAAGTGAGTTTGGCTGCACGCTCATCGGTCTCCTTTGCAAAACGAGCTAAAGAACGTCGAAATCGGAGTTCGTATGCAAAAGTTATGGCCAGTTGAATTTTTATCGGAAACTGTCCACGACACGGACTCGGAACCGGAAAAAGGAAGGAAAACAGCGACGCACGTCGATGGAAACTGGCGATCTCGCGGCCGAAACTGAATCGCGGCCGGAGTTGACCCGAACTCGGAAAACAACCGAAACTCTTCTTATTTTATTTTTTTGACAATGGGACTCCGAAACTAACACAACTAGATACGGAAAAGAACAACTTGAAATCTAAACAAACTCTACGACGCAAACGAAAAACAAGGAACACAACCGATCTACACGAACAGCAAACTAGAGATGCAATCGATGCTATCTAGGCTAAGGCGAAAACTAAACCTAATATTTTTGTGGGGCTTTTTCTGGATAGGACGAAAAACAGTAAACTACGGGGATGGATATGTGGATGCTCACCGAGTAAAACGCTGGAAATCTGATACCAAGATGATAAGGGGTTGCCCGATCTTCTCAGCGAGCCGATGGCGAAATCGATGGATGATGGAGATAACTCGCGGATGCTCTCGAACTCTCCGGCTGTTCCCCCATTGCCAATGCAACAGCTCTTCAACCCAATGGATATTCGCAACACCACACGCTATTGCAACGCAGCCGCCGACCACGAAGCGGTTTTGCAATCTACCAATTCCCAGTGGAAAGACAGATCACACTCAAACTTTGGTAACAAGAACCTCTCGATCGCAACAAAGGAGAGGGGTGAATTCCTGATCGCAACAAAGAGGAATTATGATAGATGAATGCTTAGCAATTCGATCTAGGGTTTATCTTAAACGTGGTCTGCCCTCTATGGCGCAGCCCTTGGCTATTTAAAGGGGCTGGCCGAAACTAGGACTCAATTCGGACCTGAACCCAAACCTGGTTCGACACAAACTGATACAAACCGACCGATGGTGGGTTCGGCCTAAAACTTGGCACGCAGGCCTCATGCGTTGCACCTTAGACTAATATCTTCATACGTCATGTCCTAGTGCGCCACTTGATCCCTCCAACGTGCAACGAGTGATTTCCTTTAATGCCCTGGTGCGCCTGCCTCCCTCTCCTCCCTCGCGCACTTGCTGATATTGGAAATCAGTGATTGTTCTTCTCCTTGCTGTAGCTCGTCTCCTCCTCCAATGCTTGTGTTATCAATAAACCTGATCATACATAGATGCATAGACTTAGGCAGTATAAAGTTCTCATTAACACAAACATCATATTCAACTAAGAGTGAGTTCACCTGTTGCTCAAGTAACTTGGTTCGAGCCCTTGTCATTGGTCCAATCCTCACATCATTAGGTTTATCTTGTACAGCAACATCATCAATAGGAGAAGATGGTAAAGGACTAGGGATGTCCTCATCACAACCCGTGACACCCCCTCACTTGAGGGCAGCAACAAAATTCTCAAAACAAAAAAAAAACTTGAGGACAGCAACAAACACACGAACACTAAGCCCCTGGGTTAGGGTTTTTTCTGCTCTGGCGGCGATCGCATCGCCCGTGAGATTTCTAATCCGATTCCGCTACCAATTCCAATTCAACCCGTCCTACTCCACCTAAAAGCCTCGCTGTTTGATGATCTACCGATCGACCTAACGATCTCCTCCTTTGCTCACCTAAGCCCCTGGGTTTGGTTGTGATACGAGCGATGGCTTCCAGTGCTGCGGCGGGCTCCTCCAACACGGCGCCTGGCAAAGCGACAGAGATCGATGATCTCCTGCAACACCTTGATCTCCGTGCTGATGAGTTGGATGAAGTGGTGATCGGGGCCGAGGAGGCTCAAGAGTTTCAGAAGGACGCCAGATGGCTGGCGATTGGTAAGGTGCATGCTAACAGATCCTTTAGTTCGGCTGCACTCTTTGAGAAGATGAAGGCGGTGTGGAATCTTTCTAGAGATCCGATTTGCAGAGAAGCTGGGGAAAATCTATTTGTGTTCCAGATGCATTGCTTAGGAGATTGGAAGAAGGTTGTTCATCAAGGACCTTGGACGTTCCGTGGCTGGGCTGTCTTAATCGAAGATTACGATGGAAAAGAGGACCCAGAGAAATTTGCTTTCGGTGGTCTCTATGTTTGGGCTCAGATTCATGGTATCCCGGAGCTATATCGGAAAACCTCGATGGTTGATGACCTTGCTCGCCGGATTGGGAAGACGAAAGAGGTACAAATGTCACCAAAGTTGTTTTACGAGGGTAACTACGTGCGCATTCGTGTGATGATTGATGTGCATGTAGCATTGAAGCGGGTTGTTCCTCTTTCTGTGGTAGGAGAGAGTAAGAAGTGGATGTTTGTCAAGTATGAAAAAGTGCCCTTTTTTTGCAAACATTGCGGCCTTATTGGACATAACCACGAGGAGTGCGGTGATGGTGTCTGGACAGCAAAGGAACTGCAGTATGGTGATTTCATGCTAGCTACGCGACGCGAAAATCCGCCGGTACAGGAACCGAGAAGCTTTGCACCCCGTGGGCGTGGTGGCAGGATGGGTAGAGGCTCTGCTGCTTCTCACCCGCGGAAGCGTTCATCTGAAGAGGCTGATCTGGATCCCGAGGATAATCTGAATGATTCGGCAACGAGCCCGTTGAAACCGGTACCTGCGATCAAGAATGATGCTCAGAGTGTTTCAGCTCAGAAGCAGCTGGACTTTGATATGGCCGATGCTAAGGAGGGTGGCAATAGTTTGGCACTTGTTGCCTCACCTACTGTTATCCCGCCTCCACCACCTCCTTACACCGATCCCCGGACACGTACCAAAGTGAGAAAGACTGGAACTGAAAATGACTTGGCAACATCGGCGGCCTCCCTCGAGGAGGACCGCCGGGCCCAATGACGACATTAGGTTGGAACGGTCGCGGATTGGGGCAAGAAGCGACCGTTCAAGAACTCGTCTGTCTCGTACAGACCTACAAGCCCAGTCTCGCGTTCATTTGTGAAACGAGGCAAAAAAAGGATAGAGTGGAGAATCTTAGATATAGAATTGGCATGAAAAATTGTTTTGCTGTTAATGGCGAAGGTAAAGGTGGTGGAATTGTTCTCTATTGGTCGGAGGACATCACGGTTGATTTACTCTCTTTCAGCAATAGATATATTGACGCTCATATCAGCGGAGGCCCTTTTGATCATATGTGGAGAGCTACCTTTATTTATGGAGAACCAAAGGCTGCTGATCGTCATCTCATGTGGACAAAGCTGCGTGAAATTAAACCTCGCTCCAACTTGCCTTGGGTTATGCTTGGGGATTTTAATGAAACCATGTGGCAGGAAGAGCACTTTTCACACGCCCGGAGATCCGAGAGGCTAATGTTGGACTTTCGGGAGGTTCTTTCTCATTGTGATCTACATGATATTGGCTTCATTGGTGCCCCATGGACCTTTGACAATAAGCAGAAGGGTATTCGTAACGTGCGAGTTCAGTTGGACAGGGCAGTTGCATCGCCTGCGTGGTCTTCTCTATTCCCTGAATATAGGCTGCGTCATATTAACTCTTCTCGGTCGGATCACTGTCCGATTCTCCTCTCTGCAGATAACCCAAGCAGTTGCAGAACGAATACCCCAATCAGGCGCTACGAGGTTGTCTGGGAAAGGGAACCTTCGCTGGCTGCTGCGATCGAGTAGGCTTGGTCACGGAGGGTCCCTGGACATGATCTAGGCGATGTTGCGGACTCGCTAAAAACTGTTATGAATAATCTCCAAAATTGGAAGCGAGAACATTTTAAATCAGTTCCAAAAGAGCTAGAAAAGAAGCGGAAACTTTTGGGTGATCTTCGCCAGCTTACGGATGAGGCGAGTGTTGCTGCTCGGGTTGGTCTAGAAAAGGAAATGGACGAGCTTCTTTATAGAGAAGAAATTATGTGGATGCAGCGGTACAGAGTTGCTTGGCTTCGGGAAGGCGATCGTAACACAAAAAAAATTCATCGGCGTGCCTCTTGGAGGAAGCGTAAGAATAAAATTCGCCGGCTAAAGCACCCTGACGGCTCCTGGACATCCGACTCGGGGGAGATGGAAAATATGACGAGGACCTTTTTTCAAGACCTTTATACAAGAGAGGTTCAAATCTTCCCTGATCCGGTTATTGATGTTATGCGCCGTTGTGTGGATGACGACATGAACGGGAAGCTTTGTGCTCCGTTCTCAGAAAAAGAAATTAGCGATGCTCTCTTTGAGATTGGACCGCTGAAGGCGCCCGGACCGGATGGATTTCCTGCTCGTTTTCTACAACGTAATTGGGATTTACTTAAAGAAGAGGTGGTGCAAGCGGTCCAATTATTCTTCTCTTCTGGTGTCATGCCCGAGGGGGTCAATGACACAACGATTGTCCTAATTCCTAAGAAAAATGATCCTGAAAGCTTGAAGGATTTCCGGCCAATCAGTCTCTGTAATGTGATTTTTAAAGTCGTCTCAAAATGCATGGTTAACAGATTGAGGCCTCATTTGCAGGATATTATCTCCCCCACGCAGAGCGCGTTTATTCCTGGGCGCTTAATCACGGACAATGCACTGATGGCCTTTGAGTGCATTCACTCTATTCAGACTGGATCGACGGAGCGTAAGAAATTCTGTGCATACAAATTGGACATGGCTAAGGCGTATGACCGTGTTGATTGGAGGTTTTTGGAAGGGGTTTTAGCGAAACTGGGCTTTCATAGTCAATGGATTCAGTGGGTTATGGCATGTGTGACCACTGTTCGGTACTCTGTTCGCTTTAACGGGCATAAGTTGGACTCCTTCACTCCGTCTCGTCGTATCCGCCAAGGTGATCCTCTTTCTCCGTACTTGTTCTTATTTGTCGCTGACGGTTTGTCTTGTTTAATCCGTAAAGAAATTGAGGATAATTCCTTGCGAGAGCTACATATATGTCGCCGTGCTCCTGGTATCTCACACTTGTTATTTGCGGATGATAGCCTCCTTTTCTTTGAAGCTTCTGTGAACCAAGCAACAGTTGTTAAATCTATTTTGGATAAATATGAGCAAGGTACTGGACAGCTGGTGAGTCTCGGCAAGTGTTCCATTATGTATGGCCCTGATTGTTCCCCGGAGGTTCAAGTGGAGATTAAGGACATCCTCCAATATGATACAAGTTGTTTTGAGGAAAAGTATTTGGGCCTGCCCGTGCCGGATGGTAGAATGACGAAAGGCAAATTTAAATCCACGAAAGGGAAATTTTCAAAGCATGCTAGTGATTGGTCTGAAAAGTACATGTCCTCGGGTGCGAAGGACACTTTAATCAAGTCAGTACTTCAGTCAATCTCGACGTATGCAATGGGGGTCTTCCGCTTCCCTATTGGTTTGGTTGAGGAGCTGGAGCAAATCATCCGTAACTTTTGGTGGGGTGATGAAACTAATAAACGCAAGATGCACTGGCTAGCTTGGGACAAAATCGCCAGGCCTAAGGCACACGGTGGTGTTGGCTTCCGAGACCTTCGACTATTTAACCAAGCCCTGTTAGCAAGACAAGCCTGGCGCCTTGTTCATTTCCCTGATAGCCTTTGCGCTAGGTTGCTTAAAGCGAGATATTACCCTTCTGGTCATCTCCTTGATACGGCGTTTATCCAAAATCAATCGCAGACTTGGAGGGGTATTGTTCATGGCCTCGAGTTGTTGAAAAAAGGGATCATTTGGAGGATTGGCACCGGTTCTAGTGTGAAGATTTTCCGGGATAATTGGCTACCTAGAGAAGGCTCTCTCCAGGTTGATGGCAAAAGAGGATCGTCTCGGGTGAAATGGGTCTCTGAACTCATCAACCAAGATTCTCGGACATGGAACGAACCTGCAGTATGGGCTTGCTGCTTCCCTCATGATGCAGCAGTAATACTTAACATCAAACTTGCACCCCGGGCATCCGATGATTTTTTGGCTTGGAGTGGTGAGAATAATGGACTGTTTAGCGTTCGCTCAGCTTATCGCATCGGATTGCAGCCGAAACTGATGGAATTAAGCACAGGTCAATCTAGCTCACAAATTTCAGGTGATAGAAAAGTCCTAGACCTAATTTGGAAACTAAATGTCCCGCCAAAGCTGCGCATTTTTGCTTGGAGGGTGGCGACAGACTCGCTTGGTACACGTCTGAATCTTAGTCACCGGTTATCGCATGTGGATCCAGTATGTTCTATCTGTGGTCATGCAACGGAGGATGCTCATCATGCTCTCGTCTCCTGTACGATCCCTAGAGCGCTTCGAGATGAACTGCGTACCCACTGGCCTCTACCGGATGAAATTGCTTTCAGGGGAAATGAGTCTGAGTGGATTCTTACACTGCTAGGTAACTCAGCAAAAGATCAGAGACCGAGGATCGTTTTTTTGCTGTGGCGAGCATGGCACCACCGGAATAACATTGTCCATGGGGATGGGAAGGCCTCTGTTTCGGCGTCGGTGCCTTATCTCGTTAATTATCATCAGTCTTTCGGCGGCATTGTCAAGAACAACCCCCCCGGCCAAGCTGGATGGGAACCTCCTGGAGTGGACTCGTACAAAGCAAATGTTGACGCTGGCTGGGACCCTGTCTCGAAGAGTGCAGGAATTGGGATCATTATTCGGAACCATAGGGGATGTGTTCTCCTAACGGAATGGAAGTTTATTCAGTTCTGTGGGAGTGCGGTAGAAGCCGAAATCCTAGCTTGTCTCGAAGGGCTTCGGCATCTTACCTCTCTCCGTTTGTGGCCGGCTGCTCTGGAGTCAGATTGTGTGCAAGCTATACATGCGATATCATCAAATTCCATTGAACAATCTGCTAGCTGGAGTTTAGTCTTGGAAGCTAGAGAAGTTCTGAATATCTTTCGTGATATTTCGGTTGCTAAGGTGGATCGAGTCAACAATGGGGTAGCCCATGTTCTAGCGCAACTAGGAAAATCAGGTTTGTCTGATGTGCTTCGTGATTCAGCTCCTGACTGCGTTCGGGATCTGATCACTTTAGACTGTAAGAATATTGTGGCAAGTTTCAGACGCACTCTTTCCCTAACCAGGGTACCGAAAGGGACTGGCAGGGTTTTAATGAGGCGGCTTGCTGACCTAATATATTTGGGGTAAATTTTCAAAAAAAAAAAAAAAAGACACGAACACTAATCACAAAACACACGAACAAAATGGCACGGTGGGAAAAACGATTGTGGCCGAAATGAAACACAGCTAGCTGTCAAACAACAGATTCCTTTTTAAATCTACTACTCATGAGCTGGAACACATTTATACATGGCTGCTATGATTATCTTGCACACGAATGCCAATTATAAACGTGAAAAGTGCGATCTGTTTGGTCAATTTTCAGCAAAAAAGAAAGATCATTGGTCAATCCTAATCGTCGACCTCGGTGGGTTTCAGTAGTTTGCGCTCCTTCGCCGCTCCTTACTCATCAGCTCCCGCGATCTCCGCGATCGGTCCAGCATGTCCATCATCGCTGGCGTCACGTACGTGAACGACGCCGTAGATATTGCCGTCGTGCCGCGGCCGGCCTCTGCTCTGCGCCGCGTCTTCTCGCCGTCGCCAGTCATCTGCCTAGACGTCGCGCGCTGCTGCGCGTGCGAGCTCAGCCCTGCGAGCACGTACGCGCGCCCGGACAGCTCGTACCGCCGCCGGTCCGCCACGCGCGTGCGCATCTCCTTAAGGTCTCGCGACAGCTCCACGCACATGGCGTCCCCCTCCCGGGCCGCCGCCGAGCGAGCCACGGCGCGCTGCCCCTTTCGGAGTATCTCTACCGCCTCTTCATACGCGCCCCGCTCCGCCGCCGCTCGAGCCGCGGCGATGCCGTCCGTCGCCTCCAACCGGACGCGTTCCCGGTCGACCTCGGTGGAGCGCTCCGGGCTCGCCGCCCGCGAAGGCCTTAGCACCACCGCGTCCTCGCCTTCCACGTTCGTTTCCAGACCAGTAGCCATGTCCCGGTAAGCGCAGCTGACTTCCATCAGGCGGGTGACGTCTGAGGTGACACGCCCTCTCGGCACGTCCATGAGCAGCAAGAAGCGCCTCTCCTCGTCCGCATAGAGCTCGCCGACGTCGATGGAGGCGGCGCGACCGTCGACGTCGATGCGGCTCTTGTAGCAGCCAGAGCTGACCGAACGCACCCGCACACCCGCGTTTGCGCACGCGACGTCAACGCGCAATTCCTGCACGGCGACCGAGAGGAGGCCACCGATGCACTGCGCGAACGCGTCCTGGATGTCCGCCTCGTTCTCGATGAAGGAGAACGTGCCGCCCGTGGCCTCGGCGATGGTGTGCATCGCCGCCGCGTCGTGGTCGGTGCCGAACCCGAAGGTGTGGACAGGCGCGGACGGGTTGCCGGCGTCGGTGTACGCGAACGACGGCGGCACGAGCGCGTCGTAGTCGGCGTCGCGGCCGCGTCTGGGCACGGTGTACGTGTCCTGCCCGTCCGACAGGAGTATCACGCTCGCCACGGCGTTCCTGTGGAGGCGGTCATCGAGAACCTTGGCTGCCTTTTTTAGCGCGGCGCCGATGTTGGTGCCGCCGCCGGCCTTGAGGGATTCCACCGCGCGCTTCGCCAGGGCCTTCCCGTCGTCCGACTCCGACATGCGTGCGAGCCTCATCAGGCGGCTGGCGCCGGACGAGAAGGATACGACGCAGAGGCGGTCGCCGGGACCTAGGCTGTCGACGACGAAGCCCATAGCCTGCTTGAGCAGCGCCAGCTTGCTCCCCACCATGCTGCCGCTCACGTCAAGAACTGTCACCAGGTCGAGCGGCGCCCGACTGCGCGGTGGCGCGTCGACCATGGACACGTCACCGCTTCCCGGAGCTTTCGCGTGCACGAGCACGGCGAAGTTTTCGTGGGACGCGTCCCGCGGGAGAGACGAGTACTCGCAGTGCGTATTGAGCGCCACCCCTATTGATCCGCTTGAGGTTGAAGAACCCTTTCTATGGTGCCGGTCGTCCAGAGGCCGAGGCGCCCGGACCACCGGGTCGTCGTCGTCGAACACGCGCGGCTCCATGGGCCGGAAGAAAGGCTGTGTCGACACGCGCGACGCCGGTGGCGGCTGTGACGGCGGCAGGCTCTTGGAGGTGCGTAAGGATGGCAGGTCGCGGCACCGCGCGCTGCAGAGCGGGCAGGCTTGGCGGCTGCTGCTCCCGAGGCTCCCGGAGACGCAGCGGAAGTGAAATTGGTGGGAGCAGTCGGCCGTGAAGCCGCTGGCGCCGCCGCCGCCACGGCGCATGTCGCCATTGCAGATGGCGCAGGTGCTGATGTTGCTGTCCATTGCCGTCCCTGGCTTGGCTCTGACGGTGGACAGAAGAAATTGCTGTGAGCGAGACAAGTTTGACAAACTAGGAGATGACAGCGATTACAAAATGCATTCTTGCTGTTATCGCGTTAGCGTACACTGCGTGCTGAACATGGTTTTAAATTCTCAACCAAGTCATCGTTTGCTGCGAATTAATTACTGTACTAGGCAGCAGAATCCATCGCTGCAAGCCTGTGTAGAAGAAAATTATAATCCTGAATTCCTGATTTCGTCCAAGTTGTTAAAAAAGTGCCGGTGGATACAGATCCAATGTCCCACGCTTCGGCAGAAAAGGATCCAACGTCCAATAACCATAACCACTGGGTCAATTGTTCTGTAGACATGATGACCCCGATAACAAGGCAAACCACTACGGTTGTAGTGTGCTTTCAATGCTATGGCAAAACAAGCCTTTTCAACAGATTATAAATAGTGCTGTCGAGCATAGATTATAAATAGGATGACGAAGAATAGTTCTACGTGGGAAACATAAACTTGGAAGATTCAATTCTCGATTCCAGACAACCGGACTTTTGACATAGCAAAATTCAATTGGCAGATAGGCATAAAAGAACTACTGACCAGGTCTGACGAGTACTGAAATTACACAAGTATAAGGCGTTTAGATTCCATTATCTAAAAAAAAATAAGGCGTTTAGATTTAACAACACTCGGTCTGATGCAACCGCGGTTCTTTACAGAGTGGGCGGACAAAACTTCAGCCGGTATTGGTGGCATAAACAAAGGTATCTGGCTGCTCAAAGTTTACCTCTCAATTAGAAGGGAAAAAGATCCTGAACTAGGAGTTTTTTTTTAATAATACGAAATTTAATGCGAAATTTCAGAAATAGCGCGCGGGTTTCGAAAATCGCAGAAATAGCGCGCCGTCGGCACGAACCATGCCGAAATCGGCCATGATCTGGTAGGATGGGCACCAGCCACGCCAATCTGCCATCTGGTAGAATCGGCACCAGCCATGGCATACAAAATTAGGTTAACCGTGTATCGGTTCGAGATAAAATATGTATGAAATATGTGTGTATCGATGAGTAGGTTCCATTCCCGCGATCGGTTTCAAGTTTGATCGCCTCTAACTTCTTAATTTTGAATCGCAATTCGTACAATTATTTGACGAATTTTGTCAAATTCCTCGCACTCGTTTAACCGTTTTAAATTTCCTTGCACGAGTACCTCTAACTCACCATTCTCCACAACTGTTACGTTGTAACTTTTTTGTTTCGACGGATGTATTTATATTTTCTTTCAAATACATATTTTTTCTATAGATACTACCAGAAAAATAAATACGTCCATCGAAACAAAAAAAAGTTACAACGTAACAGTTGTAGAGAAGGGTGAGGTAGATGTACTCGTGCAAGGAAATTTACAACGGTCAAAAAAGTGCGAGGAATTTGACAAAATTCGTCGAATAATTGTACGAATTGCGATTCAAATTTAAGAAGTTAGAGGCGATCAAACTTGAAACCGATCGCGGGAATGGAACTACTCATCGATACACACATATTTCATCTCGAACCGAGACGCGGTTAACCTAATTTTGTATTAATCAAAGAGAAATGGAACATGTGGCCGATGCCGAAGTTGGGCTTTCGGCATGGCATGGCCCATGCTGACAGCGCGCTATTTCTGCAATTTCCGAAGCCCGCGCGCTATTTCTAGAATTTCGCATTAAAATTCGTATTATTAAAAAAAAACTCCCTGAACTAGTTTGTGCATACAGTCAAAATGTACAACTATTTACAGGGAAAAACATACACAACTTTTCAAGTCAAACTGTGAGTTTTGCGTGCTAGCCATATTCGAACTGTACGGTCATCACTTGCGGAGGCCAACATCTGGGGCCTGGCAGGGTTCCAGCTTACACAATTTACAGTCATCGAGTGCCCATATAGGACCTTTATCGGCATCTCCATGCATCTTTGCCAAATGTACACCTGCCCATTATCTCTACACATCAGCCAAGGGAAACGCTCAACAAGAGCACAAGAAAACAGAAGTGAGCTCTTCACATTCAGTATTAGATTTGATGTTTGTATCCTGCGTTCCTATAGGTAAAGTCATCAGCATGTTGGCTTAAACGTCAGTGTGATTAATCAAAAAAGTTTGTGTTTTTTGTTTATAATGTTCCTCTAAAAGTGTACATGTCAACGAACGGGTTGCTTCCACCAGTTCATATAGCTGATTTAACAAAACTGCAAACCAAAGCCCTGTCATCTGTTTGGTAAGTCCTCAATGCTCAGCATGTTGGTATTTCAGGCATGTCTGAATTGTATATATGGCTAGGTTCCATGTTATGTTCACCATTTGCAAGTGTGCAGTGTTCAGCATCGCTCCACACAGTAAAGGAGGTACAGTGCATGAACATAAAAACTCCAACCACATGGTACTTCTTTGTCCTAATCACTTAATCTAGATAATATTCTCTCTTTCCGAATACCAACTAATGGGGTTGGTTACATTGCATATGTATGCTCGATAATGGAACCTAAGCAAGAAGTTGAAATGGAAGCAGGCTAAGATTTCTTCAAATGCAAGGTTAAATTCTTGAAGAGCGTGTACCTGTGAATCCTCACTGCCACTAGCAATGAATAAAGAATCTGATCCCCCAAAGCAAGATCTAATCACAAACTTTCCTTGCTTGTGCCCCTTAAATTTATCAGGCACACTAGAACTTCCATTGGTTTTCCACAAATGAATTTCCTGGCTATTAAGGTTGACAATCATTGACTGTCCATCACCTGAAAGAGAAAGAGATGAAATTGTCTGGAGTTCAGGAATTTTCCATTCCCGACCCTTCCGAAGTTCTTGGATCCAGATTTCATTAGGACATACACATATTAGATGTTGGCCATCAGGGGTCACAGCAAGATCACTGACTTTAGGTATTCTCTCGCCAGCCCACATTTCCAGTTCTCGACCTTCTAGGTCACAAGTAAAGATCATGTTTGGAGAACTTTCAGGTTCAGAACTAGCACATACTATTTTCTCTGAATTTGGAAACCATGCACACGAAGCGATGATGTGGTCAACCGAAGCCCCAAATTTAAGATTGCATTCACCAGTATCAACATTCCAAAGTTTTAAAGATTCCCCGTTACCACAAGTGAGCAGCATTTTGTCATTTGGGCTCCACGCAACAAAAGATATTGGACTTTTGTGACCCTCGAGGCAGTACTTCTTGGTCAATGTATCATCTTCTTCCACCTAAATCACCTCTCGAGGGTTAGACATGACAATAATTCCAAGTTATAATACAAGTGCTAAAATGAATGTTAACATAGCACGGAAATTGTATAAAGATTAAATGTGCATGCCAATAATAAGCAAAAAATACTCTTGGGGATCATAACATGTCTCCGCAAAATAAAAAGGGGATCATAACATGTGATTTTGCAAAAGCGTTATTAAAATATTCATATTACAAATCCCCTTTGCTACCTTTAGACAAGCCATAAAGTAATTGAAAAGGTCAAAAGGGCACACTGTCATAACTCATAACTTCATACCTTATTGTGCTTCACATCAATCATGATCAACAAAAAAGGGAACAGAGGTAACAGAGCTAGGCTTCTAGCACATCTTACAACGTGTACACGAGACTAGCGATCAAATGACATCTACTTCTTCAGTCAAGACGTACGTGTTCACACACCCCTTGGAGAAATGAAGTTTAATTAGCATAAATAATCTGGTTTATATATAGGATCTTTTATGAGCCACGTTGATCAACTTAAACTTTATTAACTTATGCATGGCCTTAAGCGTGTAACTACACAAATGCATGTGACCATATTTAGTCATCACAGATCCAGTTCAAATGAAGAATATGAGCAAACCAGAAAGAAGACCAAGATCTCACATGAGAAGCATGATCTTCCCAATCCCAGGTTTGTATCACTATTCAGTTGAATACAGTCCCGTCTTCCTATCATTGCATGAAAATTGGAAGAGATGATGGTAGTTAATACTCAATAATCTGAAGAGAGGTCTTGTGGTAATAAGCATAATATAATGATGAACAATGGGGAATGTTACCAGAGGACGGCCAAAAATGCCGTTAACGAAAGTAGTAACAGTATGAACAGAAAAACTACTGCCATTCAAAGTGTGGATATCAATATGGTCTCCAACATTTATCCTTCTCATCAAAATCCATAGCATTATAGAAGAACAAAACCATAAAAGTACTATACTATGAATGCAATTTTCATTACTGATGCCAACAGTCTCAGTTTATAAGAGTAAAAAAGATTGAATAAATTAATGGCTAAAAAGTAAAAAAATGACTACATGTACTCTAAAATATCATGTATTATTATTGACTAGGCTTGTTCGTGGATGGCCCAGCCTGGTAGTATTTATCTGATTTTCCCTGGCTCGGATTCCTGGAATTCGGATCTGCGTCTGTTGTGGCTGCTTGGAGCTGCGAAGGTAGTAGGGATGAATCACAAGAGGACGAGTTCGTCCTCTACGTCTTGGTGCCGTAGCCGGGGATTAGATGGGATAGCAGGGGATAGGTCGAGAGAATTCAGAGGGGTCGGGAAAAGCACGTAGAAGATAGATCGATTGATTATTGCCTGCCCTAATCATACATTCATACGGGATACATATCCTCTTATAGAAGGACCAGCCGCCAGGGAACCTGGTGCCCCAGAACTGACTTCTACACCTGTAGTACACAACTAGGACTCTATTTAGCTAGCTCACGTTACCCTATTCTCCCTAACTCTATAATCTGCAATAACTGAACTGGACTCTTAGACTAATTATAACATGACCGGATTCTACTGACGCCACAACACTACTCCCCCTCTTCAGATACAGGTCCTCCTCGAGCTGTAATTCATGGTGGCTCTTTCTCCTCAGCATCATCAATAACTTCAAGGTAGAGAAGGCGTTGACAATAATGGCCTCTTGAGATTTTTTTCGTCGCAATTGAAACACAATCCCTTCTTTCTGCCTTCTCTGCGGTTGTCAACCGGCGGAGCGCACGTCCATCCCCAACTGGAACTGAACCAGTCAAGGGCATACCTGGCAGCTGTCCTATGTGCTTAGACGACTCTTCGCCGGAGGATGCTTCTATGATTGAAGCAGCTGTGACTTTAGCCCTCAGTTCATGTGCACGGACAAGGCTCATTGCTGTGTCCAAATCTTGCGGATTATGCAGCTCCACGTCGATCTTCAACAGGTCGATCAAGCCAGAGGTGAAGATGGATACCTATTGTGACATGGTCAAGGCGTCAATGTGCCCTAGAAGTGCTAAAAACTTTTCTTGGTACTCTGCAACAGTCCCTGTCATCCGAAGCCTTGTTAATTCGCCCAGACAATTGGATCGAACCGGAGGGCCGAATCGAAGATGACAACGATTTTTAAAGCGAGGCCACGAAGGGATGCCTTCGTTGCGCTCCAGCTGCATGTACCACGTTTGAGCAGTTCCAGTCATGTGGTATGCAGCAAGCAATACCTTGTACGCTTTGTCTGTCCTCTGTCCCAAAAAGAATTGCTCACATCTGTTTAGCCATCCAAGTGGATTTTCTTTTCCATCATAAGTTGGAAAATCCAGCTTGTGGTACTGTGGTACCCCTGCGGTGTCAGCAAGGTATGGCATGCCTGGTGGCGTGACAAACTGTGACCACGGTGGCAGGGAACACTGCTGCCCTAGGGGCACTGACGTTGGCAACCCAAAGCTGGTCGTAGCTGGGGCGACGCAACAGCAGAAAGGTTCGCGACTAGGTCTGTAGAAGCCGATGATGTTGACAGAGGGAACTGTGATGTAGATGGTGCCACGCCCTTCGGAGGCGCGTCTAAGCCTGCCTGGTCGCCTGGTCTGAGCTCCAGCGCTTTCACACAGATCTCAAGTGCAGCAACGCTGTCCTGGATGGCCTTGTTGGTCTCTTGGATTGCATCGTTGCTTTTGCGCAGATCACGAATTGCTTCCATAATGTCGTATGTGGTGTAAGTAGTCTCCTTCGCCTTGCCTGCATCGGAAGCCATGGTGGTCGGCTCTGATACTAGATATTGTGGCTGCTTGGAGCTGCGAAGGTAGCAGGGATGAATATGCTGGCAAACCTTAGCAACCTATGCCTGCCCCCAGCAACCTATTCTTGCCCTCAGCAACCTACGCTAGGACCTTGCCTTGCAACTTTTCTTCTCCATATAGGGTGCCTCTCCTTATATAGAGAGTTCAAGGTCGGTGCTACAGCATTCTAGAGGCTTCTAATGCTTTCAACTGCTACCCTATCTTACAGTCTAAGAATTACATATAACTAGTAGTCTAGAACATACTAGCACCTACCGACTTAACTCCTAAGCAAGGATTACTCTCCCACAACCTGCAGACAGCTGCAAACATATTGCAGCATGCCTATCAACTCAGGACACAACTCATGCTCCCTGTTCATACCACAATCAACACACAGCCTATGTGTGTGTTCACATTATAGCCTGCACATAACCTAAGTGTGCAGTTTACAACCTGACAAGATTACATCAGGCCAACATTCTTCTTCCCAAATAGAGCACTACAGAGAAAACAAATTTCTATACGTTGCTTCTCCTATACGTCATCTTTGTGAGCTTAGCCAACTGAGGGAAACAACTATTATTCGCTGCCAGAGTCTACTCCATGTTGGGCGAACCTTGTTAAACGTAAAGCAACACTTTGTTTGTATGATTTTTGAACTTAGAAGAGTGGCATGGCCAACATTCTAGGCAGCCTGATTCTAGATGGCTAGGTACTTATTAGGAGCCAAACCGCAAGTAAGAAAATGATGCATATTTCTCTTATACATTTTCTTCTCTCTCTGCACTCAATCAGACTTTAGTTTTTGCGCGGAAATGTTCTGGACATCCATTGACTTCTCCGGCAGTTGCCAATTGGTATAGTTAATACATAAAACGTGCTAAGTGAGCTATAAATACTGAAAAGCCTCTATAAATTAGTTCATTTCCAGCGTATAAATGATGGGTATGATTTCCTTGAAGAAATTTTATCCATCATGTATGATGTTTGTGGCAATGATTAGCCAACGATATATGCAACAAGGATATCTGACAGGCTTGGCAGTGTATAGAACTTGCATTGATAGTTAGATTCTGCAGGGGTAAATAGTGTCCATAATACAAGTGTGTCACACTGAATAATATAATTCCAACAGTTAAACTGAAAGAGTACCTCACTGCAGCCTGCAGGTAGTACTTAATGTACTCCGCTTGTGTACAACTCTGGCCAATTTGGAGCGAGCTGTGTACCACTCAGTTTGGGCAATGTTCGAACAGAGTGAAACAGCGTATTCACTTTATCTGTTACTAAATAATATAGGTATAGTTGGGAGCAGAGCAACAAGATTATGTTTAGTCTGAATGTGAGATTCTGCTTCAAATTTGAGTAAACCACTATCCAAAATTATAAGTGTATATATCCTTGACAACGAGTTGATTTATAAACCACTAGGAAATAAGATAGTCTCCATATTCTGGATAGTGTGGACCATGAGTCTAACAACGATGATTCTCATATTTTTGCTTGGGGCAACAGAACCTATACATCTGCCAAGTATTATGAGTTCATATTTGCTGGTAACCCAACGAATCCCACTCTCCAATTGATCTGGAAGTCCAGATGTCTTCCTAAGCTTAGGGTGTTCGTTTGGCAGCTTTTACGCGACAAACTTAACACCAAAGATCTGATGCTCTGAAAAAATTGGCATATTGAGGATGGCCCAGACTGTGTACTGTGTAAACTAGGCACGTTGGAAAACAGAGAGCACTTGTTCTTCGATTGTGCATTTGCCAAAATGTGTTGGGAAGCTATTGGACTGAACTGGCACGTTGGAAAACAGAGAGCACTTGTTCTTCGATTGTGCATTTGCCAAAATGTGTTGGGAAGCTATTGGACTGAACTGGAACGACAGCCTTGACATCTATCATCGGATGATCATTGCTAAACATAACTTTAATGGGCCATGCTTCTTGGAGGTGTTTGCATGTGTGACATGGAATATTTGGAAGATTCGTAATGATCTGATTTTCAGAGATATTCGAATATTAAATTCCAAGCTGGCCTGCTTCTCCATCGTCATAGGGTGAAGGATGCTTTGGTTCAGCCACTATTACAGTCGACTATAATTTTTCTTTGTAATATGTTACTTTTCTTCCTCTTCCAACCACCATAATCTGTTTCTGAACTTGTAAGGCAGTTCCTAAATATATATAGAAAATCCCTAATTTCCCTAAAAAAACATAACTTTTCCAGGTCAATGTCACAATGTGTAGAACTATACCTTCCATATGATCGCCGTACAATCACTCGAAGATGACGCAAGGTAATTTCCATCATTTGAGAACCTTACAAACCAAACTTCATTTTTATGAGCACACAATATCTGCAAACAGGCATAGAAGTTTCAAGTATCCATCTCCATAATTCAGCCCCAGCACCCAAGCATGGAATATGTCTAGTCATTTAGGATACATAAATTGCGATGTGAATAGTCGTCCCCTTTGACCAAAAAAATATAGTCTTGAGGATCTTGCTTTCAAAACATCGTAAATCATAACCATGTCACTGAGGACTGAGAGATGTCTGAAAGTCACAGGAAAAGTCTGTCGAACAGTAAGTTTTATGTAATTAGCAAGGTGGCTATCGGAAGTGCCATGAAAGCAGATGAAGCAGTTTCAAAATATTTATAGTGCTCTTTCTATTTTATACTTCCATAGTAAAGATTACACAATGATGCAAATCCTGCCTTAACGGAGGATAAGTACACATTATACTTCTGAAGCACAACAAGTCCCGGTTAAATGGTAATTATATGCTTCCAAGCCAAACATTGGGAGGGATTAAGCTGCGGAAATAGCAACATCATGCGGGAGATATTTAAAGAACTGATATAAATAGACATGTTGAACTGTGCTCTACTGACAAGAAGTGAAGTAGCTGTATCCAAATTTCTGATGATAACATAGTTCCAGAGTCTGGTGTTTGATTTCCCATTCTTATAAACCTAACAGGCTACGAAATTAATTGGAAAACTGGCAAAACAAACAAAGATTTACAAAAACTCGCACCTGCGTGCAGTCAGAAGGGATCTGCTCTTGATGGCAATTATGATCCTCAAATAGAGTGACCTCATCCGGCAGATTATGATATATACACGAAGCAACCTGATGAATAACAGCGGTCTCCACCAAATGCTCAAGCCGCCCGCTTGGCACGCGGAACCATGGCGGCAGTGCCTCAACCAAATCCAGGAAAAGCCCAATCCTCCATTCAGTTACAGCCTCTGGAGCAACCGCCCCTTCGCATGAGACCATTGCACGTGCGAGCCAGTGTACGCATCTTCTGCCGATGCCGAGAGGAGCGATCCGACGCCAGAGCACCTCCGTTGCAAGACGTACGCCATCATCTCCAGTCCCCAGCAACTCCAAGAAGTGCCCTCTCCACACCAAAAACTCCGCAACCGCGCGGTTCCTTTCGCTGATGCCGGCAAGCGAGACAATAGTCGCAGCGCACGCGTCCCATCGACCAGACATAACGTCGAGCAGGAGGCGGTCGTGCTCCGGAGGGTACAGTGGCACGCCAGACTCAGCCTCGAGCGCGGCAGCCGCCTTCCGGTAACCGAGGGAGTAGAGCGACTGCGCGATGACCCGCACGAGCTCTTCGCGGTCGACGAGGCCGTGCGCGCCGAGGAGGCGTGGGGTCGGCCCCGTCTGGGCCGCGGCATGGGAGACAGAGCTCTCGGGCTGGTGGTCCATGGACACGCCGGATTCGCCAGCTTGAGGGATTTTACGCCCCCAAGCAATATCAAAACCCGAAGCGAAAAATCTCAGCTTCGGAGAGAGTAATTCGTGGAATTGGGTGGAAACTGTCGGATCAAAACACAGCAAGAAAGAAACAAAAAATTCTGCGCTTCGAGGGAGTAGGGAAGAACAGGTGATCAAAATCTGCGCATCCGAGGACGGAAAAATGGGAGGAGAACTCGAAATTCCGGGAGTTCTCGTTGTAGTCACGCGATTTTGGAAGAGGTGGTCTGGATTACGAAATTGATGATCAGATCATAATTATGGGGGTTTTGGTTTTCTTTGTGGATCTGTGGGCCAACAGAAGTGGATATTTTGAGGATGTAATACACAGCTCGGACGGTGGATTCTCGAACGGGATGGGCTCCACGGTTCAACGGGGGAATTGATAATAACCCCCTCCGTTCGTGCTCCTTTGATCTTAACCCCCTTTGTTTATCTGCCTCACTTCTATGCCCCCGAGTTCGTCTAACTATCCCTTATATCCCCCTTGACATTATTATCTCTGTATTAAGCCAATAATCAAATATGTTAAGCCTAATGCTTATCCGAATTGACTACTTTGCCCCTCCTCATTCAGTTCACGATACAGATGGCCTGACCGGTTCGCTTTCTTCCTCCTCTGTTCGCTCGCGATCTGGCCGCCGCTGCGCCCCGTCCCTCGCAACTGGCCGTCGCTGACCCCGCCCTCCTTCCCCTCCCCCGTCCGCCGCCTCCATTTCTTCACATCCCCTGGCCGTGCCTCCGTCGCCCCCGCCCGCTCTGCCGCCGGAGCCGCGGCCCTCGCCTCCATGTTTTCTGGCCGCTCCACCACCGGAGCCGCGGCCCTCGCCTCCGTCTCCTTGGCCGCGCCCTCCCCCAACTCCCTCCCGTCCGCCGGACCTGGCCGCGGTCGTCGATTCTTCCCCTCATCTGCAGGCTGCAAGCTATACCTTTTCCTATTTTTCACGAATTTTGCTGGGTTCCGGCTGTTCCGAATCATGGAACGGAGTTAATTTACTGATTAAATGTTGACAACTATGTTAACCATGTTAAAGGGGGCTATCCACAACAATTAATCGAAGTGGGGGGCTGGTGAGCGAGACACGCGAACAAGGGGGCTTATGATCAAAGGCACGTGAGCTCGGGGGGTTATAATCGATTCACCCCGGTTCAACTACTCTCGTGCGCTGGAAGGGTCGTGGCCGTCCATTCTACACTAGATTTAAATCTGAGACGCTTGAGATATCTCGATGAGGATAAGATCGGCGGACCGCGGAGCTCCGGGGGTACCGAATTGATCCTTTCCCTCTTGATGCAGACCGCCAGCGACACTTCCAAGCTCAAAATTAACGGGACCTCAAAGTTTAGGGCAACTACAACGGATTGACCCGCTTCGGACACAAAATGTTTCCAATTAGAATGTCTACGGCGTGTTCGTTTTTGTCCGTGCAAGTTAAAACTAAGACTCAACGCGACGACGAAAACAGACCGTCTTCTGTTCGCCGCGACTCATTCTCAATTTAAATTTGAGCCTAGTTTTTGTCGGTCCCGGACCCCGTCCCTCCCGTGTTATTTCATAACCCACATGTCATCAGCTATAACGACCACCACCCCATTAACTGTGGGCGGTGGAGCTCTTTAAATGAGACCCGGCCGACCCAACCCTAGGACATAAAACTCTAAGCTCACTCCTCTCCTCCTGCAATGGCGGCCACCACCTCCCATCGCAGATCGAGTTCGCGCCGGATTCATGACTAACGCAGCACATTCTTGACCACGTCGAGCAAGGGCGGATGAGCCCGACGTGGGCCGGAATGATTTTGCAGCCGCCACGACCACGGCTGTCGGAGGCAAGGAGCGTTGTAGAGGCCCCTATAGCGACGCCTACGACGGATCAACCCACTTCGGACACAAAATGTTTTCGCTTAGGATGTCTCTAACCCAGCACATTTGGTCTCTGTGCGAGGCAAAACCAAGCTCCAATGTAGTGACGCAAACCGACGTTCGTTTTTTCTGTCAGCCGCGACCCATTCTCGATCCAACTTTGAGCTGAGTTTGCGTTGGCTGCGGACACAAACGGGCAGCTCCATGTCCTCCCAATGTCCGCCCATGACCCGCCTATCATCGACTGAAACGGACACCCACCCACATTAATTATGGGCGGTGGAGCTATTTAAATGGGAGCTGGCCGGCCAAACCCTAACTCACTCCTCTCCTCCAGCCACTGCGACCACCACCTCCCATCGCAAACCGAGTCCACGTCAGAATGGATCCGCCGCCACCACGACCACCGCAGCACCTCCTCGACCAGGTTGAGCGAGCGCTGATGAGGACGCGCAGCCTCTTAGCGCTAGTTCTGATTTGTATCTGTTATCTTTTGGTCAAGCAATATACATAATTCTCTTGTATTCCTCTCTTGATCCAATCTACTTCTCTAATTCTCCAATCTTGTGCTTCCTACCACTTTATCTACCTGATAGCGCCCGGCCACGGCCTCCAGTGAAGTACATGTACATTTTTTGAAGTAAAGGACTCAACATCTGGCGATTGTGCAAGATTTTATCCCACAAACGTGTTCAATCTCAAGGTGAAGTATTATATTTAGATCTACACAAAAATGGTAAATGTGTGGATCCAGGTATAGGTCTTTCAGATCTTCAACTAAAATTTTGATGTAGGGTATATAAAGAATTTCGCATTGTGATTTTGCATGCTCATACAATGCATTATTGATTACATCGAGAAATAATTCAGAATTTTTATATAGTTTAATATTCTTTAAATAAAGTAACCACTGGAGCTCCAGGCGCAAAGTGATTTTTCGGCTCTTCAAGGTTTTCTTCTTTCCTTGTTGTTCTCATGTATGGTTCGAGAAAAAGATTAGTCAAAAGGAATTATTTTTTTATCTCAGCACTTCTGTAGAAGCTCTTCGGACATACGTAATTCGGGTAATTCATGGTTCCAAAAAAATACAGATCCAAACTCCCAATTCTTAAAGAAAAGGTGCTCCAAATCTGAACAAAACGCATTCTAAATCTAACAATCTCAGGCTCTCAGCCCTGCACCGACACTGTCATCTACATCTTCGGCGGTCATGTGCAGCAGCCGAGGAGTCGAGGAACCGGCTTCGCTCATCCGTTCCACGAACGCCGCGAACCGGGTCCAGTTCTCAGTCTGGAACAGGTCGGGTCCCATGCGAAGGTACGTGAACGCCACCATCCGCTCCTCCTTGGCCGTGGCCACCACCTGGTCGTGCGCCGCGTCGTCGTACCGGGGCAGCGCGTTCTCGCCGGCCAGGCCGACCCCGGCCTCTCGGGCGGCTGCGGACACCTGCCGCACCAGGCCCTCTGGCCGGCACTGCGCGTCCTCCGGCTGCTCGTGGTCGCGCATCTCGACGCAGGTGAAGTTGAGCACCGCGCCGTGGCGGCCCAGCATGCGCGCGATCGGGAGGTAGCCGTCCCGGTGCCGCGTGTTGTAGTACCCCGCGGTGAGCTCGGGCGCGTGAGACTCTGTGCCGTGGTGCCAGTGGATGCCGGCGACCTTGACAGAGAGGTGGACGCCGGGTACGTGGCCGAACACGGATGCCGCGCCGGACAGGACGCGGTCGCCGTGCTCCAGGAGCATCCGCGAGTACCACGACATGAAGAACTCGCCGTACTCGGAGCCCCAGCCGCCGCCGTCCTGGCGGAAGAAGTCTGTGTCATCCGGCGAGCTGTTGTACCCGCCGGCGTCCGTCGGCCCTCCAAGTCCCCAATCCGGATTGCCGGCCGTGGCCGCTGCTATCTCCAGGCTGTTCAGCATGTACTACAGGAAAAACACCGAAAGAATGTCAAACACATTCCAGATGCACGCTCACCATCTGGATTCAGCCTGCCGGAGCTGAAGTACCTTGTCGTAGCATTGGAAGGCGCCGATGCCGGGGAATTTCCAGGTTCCCTCGCTCTCCGGGTACGACGGGTACCGTAGCTCGCCGGCCGGGCCCATGCCGACTTGGATTTCCTGCGCGGGCACAAGGCAAATTGGCGACGGGCCGACTAAAACAGAGGAATTTGATGAACTGCGGGGGACGCACGACGATGGTGTTGCCGAGGAAGGCGGCGAAGTGGTCGCGGAATGCGGTGAGGAAGTCAGCGTAGCACTGGACGGGCGTGCGTCCCTGGAGGACGGGCATGTCGTCGCAGCCGAGGGAGACGTACTCGTAGCTGCGGCGTCCCCATTGGTCAGTGTAGGCGAGATCCCGGTCCTTGTCCATCTCCTCCACCACCCATCGCGGCAGCGGAATGCTGCCATCACCGACAGAGAGGACGAGCGCCCAAATGTCACAGATTTGACACGGGGAGGAGCGAGAAAGGGCATGGTGATGGGAAGAAATGGCCTCACTTGACGGTGTCGCCGACGTTCCCGCCGCACTGGTGGAAGGACATGACCGCCTGGACCTTGAGCCCGGCGCCGCGTGCCATCTCGACAAGCTTCGTGTACCCATCCAAGTTGTACATCCCCGGCTCCTCGCCCTCCACGATCCCCCACCACACGTCCACCATGACTCCCTCCACGCCCGCGCTCTTGAGCGCAGCCAGATCCCGCGCCATGGTCTTCCGGTGGTTCAGACCGCTCCCGCAGCAAGGCTTGACCGTGTCCAGCGGCATCATCACGAACACCGGCACCCCGGAATTCCTCGCCGTGCTCTCGGCCATCGCCTGGAGCGCAACAGAGGGCACAAGTCTTGATTTTGTGCTCTGATTTCTAATTGTGGAGGGTTTCTTCTTTGCGGTGCGGGCGGTTGTTGACTTTGTGCCTTATTATGTGCCCAATTAGATACTAGGAGAATCTCATGCTAGTGATCTACTGATCTGATCTGAGATAGCCAAAAGACTCGATGCTCCACGGAATTGTAGACATCGTGGCGAAGCGAACAACTCGAAAAATGGCTAACACGCAGTCGACTGTTCAAGTTAGGAAAAGTCTATTTTAAATCTGAACTCGTATAGGTTCGTCCATTTCAACCCTCGACTCGAAATCCTTGCCGTTTGATGTGTGGTTCGACCCCCGCACTGCAGTCAGAGCATCTCTAGCACACACTGCATTTTTTTTTGAAGGGAAAGGATACTGATCACCCGGGGATCGGTTCGCTCACGTCCTCCGCCTATTTGCCACGCGTCCCCTAGCGGTGGAACCCACCCGTCTATCCTTTTTAACTTTTCCCCTGTCCATCTTCTTCCGTCGTTGCTCGCGCGAGAGAGCTCCCGTGCACGCCGCCGCTGCCTGGGACGGCACCCCTGCGCGCCGCCGCCGATGCCGGGGACGGAACCCCTGCGCGCCGCCGCCGCAGATGCTTCCCCTCGTCCTCCTCCGCCTGCCGCTTCCCTTCGTCCTCCTCCCGTTGCTGCTCTTGTCTGCGACGCTCGCCCAGCAGGGCTACAGGTATAGCCGGGCCAGCCGCGTCGCGGAGGTCCGTCTCGCCGTATCCGCCGCACCCAACCCTCCTAGATAAACTTGCACCGGCGGCGATCTCCGAGAGCCCCCCTCACCACCGGCCCTTGATCCACATCTCCGCCACCATCCCTCCATGAATCGGCGCCTCCTTATCCTCTGTCCCGCCCTCATTGGCACGGAGGTGTCGAGCTTGCACGCCGCCTCCTCATCCTCCGTTCACAGGCATGGAGCTCGAAGGTAATAGAGCCATGGCCGCCCTCAAGTATCCCGGCGCTCGCTGGAGCCGCCCATGTCGCAAGGCGAATCGTGCTGCTCCAAAAGGAGAACGGCCATGCTCTATTGGAAAGGCGGCGGTGCTGCCGAAAGGAGCACACCGGTGCTCTCTTAGAAGGGCGGCGGTGCTTCCGAGGCGAGGTCGCCGGCGTTGACATCCGCTGCTTCTGCCCCGAAGGAGTGCAGCGAAGGTGTTGTGCACCGGAGTCGGGTGCTACGAGCGGGTGTCGTTGCTACCAACATTTTTGTGGATTTGAATCATGGGATTTGTTTTTTTTTTGCTACAATCGTTCTTTGGATTTTGCATCATAAGAAGAATTTTTCTACTACAAACCACGTGTGATTTTGCATTTTTTGTAGATTTTATTTGCTATAATCGTTTCTTTGGATATTGCATCATAAGAAGAATTTTTCTGCTACAAACCATGTGTGATTTTGCATTTTTTGTAGATTTTATTTGCTACAACACGGTTTTGCTCTGAGGAGCAAATTGCCGATGTGAGCTGCGATTCGGGATGCTGGGGATGCTGCAAAGCGGTAGCCGACGTCTGCTACCCGAAGGAATCAGCGGACGACGGCAAGGGAACTGCGGCGACTGCTCTCTACGTTGCTCCGTGCGGCGGCGGCGTTGCTACAAGGGATGGCCGGCATTGCAACCATGGTACGCCTCCGTTCCTACAAGGGACGGCCGTCATTGCTACCATGGTACGGTGACCTTGCTACCAAGGAACATCGGCGTTGCTACAAGGAGCTAGCGGCGTTGCTGCCATAGCATGGCGGCGTTGCTGCCAGCGACCGCCAGAGTTGCTACCATGGACTATGTGCGTTGCTACAAGCGCTTGTTGCATCGGTGACGCCGCGTCGGGTTCTCCGACGAAGGCACCATACGATTCCGTGTTTTTTCTACAATTTTGTTTTGCTATCGGAGAACCTCGTTGGAAGAATTTTTGCTATGATGCTGTAATATAACTAATGTTTTGCTATTATTGATATTTGTTGTTGCTACAATAGATAGAGAAATTTGCTACCATGATGTTGCTGCGACGCTGAGGTCTCGTTGAACTTGCTACAGTAGCAAAACAAATTGCTACGAATGAAACTTTTTGCTACGTAGAAACATTTTGTGCCCGGACGTTTTGCTTCAATAGAAAAAATTGCTACAAGTGAAATTTTTTGCTCCGTAGAATCATTTTCTAGACTTCTGCTAGAGTAATAAAATTTGCTACGAATAAAACTTTTTGTTTCGTATAAGCATTTTGTGAGATTTGGATGGAAATTAGACTTTTTGCTACAATAGTACAAAATTCTTATTAGAAATAAACATTTTTGCTGCATTTACGTGCTTTTTAGTGGAAAATAGATTTTTTGCTGCAATAGCACAAATTTCTTATTACGATCGAACCGTTTTTGCTTCAGAAGCAAAAGCGGAATTTGGTGGGAATTGGAAATCAGGTAGGGGGACACGTGTCAGCGGGAGGACCTCGAGGATAATTTTTTGTGACATAGAAGCATTTACTATGAGTAGCACCAAGAATTTGCTATCATTAAAACTTTTTTCTCCGTAGAAGCAGTTTGTGTGATTCCAGAGGATGTAGCATCTTCCTAAAAAAATTGCTACAAACAAAACTTTTTATCTTAAATACTTTTAAATATCAGAAAAAACATAAATGTATTTAAATGTGGAGGTAGCAACCGTGCATGCAAAAAAGTACACTGGTCCTGTAATGTTGCATGCATATTATGCAGAAACAAGAGCACCACCGTGCTAGAAAGAAAGAAAAACAAATGTTACGGTCGAGAACTTGCCTGTGGCAAGATGGTTAGGTGGGTGGTTGTACCCCCAACCCATCAGAGTTCAAATCCCAGATTTGACACTGGTGTTTCTCATTTAGGCGGAATATTCTTCAGTGGGAGGCGACGTTCCCGTCGACAGCGAGGCGCTTATGGTGACTTCGTCAATTTCAAGACCTGATCCGCCGGCTCAGTCTCTCGGAGGTGCTCATAGGGGTAGGGTGTGCGTGCGTGCGTTCATAGGGGTGAGTGTATGCGCGTGTATGTGAGCGCTTGCGTTGTACTGTGTTTCTAAAAAAAAAACAAATGTTACGGTCAACGGAAGCAACGCATGGCGCGACAGGGACGCACGCGAGGAAGCGAAGACACACGGTTAAGGGAAGCAACGCACCGCGGGGACGCACGCCAGGACAGCGCGCGGGCGATCGATCCAACCAGGGACACGTGTCAGACGTTCCAAGTGGAGGGATGAAATGGAATCGGCGGCGAGCAATTCCTAGGGTTCGGCGGCGGAGGGGAACGGGTTCGGCCCGCAAATCCTATCCGGATCGACATAAATAATGTCTGTGCTTCGTGATTTACGGTGACCTGAAAAATGAATGCAGGCCGGGCCGCGTTTGCGGTTTCTAGTCTGCGCACCGAATTGGGCCCAACCCGCAAACTCGCCGGAAAAATGCAGTTCCTGCCGATTTGCAGTGTCTGCTAGAGATGCTCTTATGACTTAACCGGTATCAGACCCACTGCTGACAGAAATCCTGACTGATACTTGTCACGTCGCATTTTTAGCCCTAAACCGAGACTAGCATATAAAGGGCGGGGATTCTGAGTTGAGGGTTCAAATCAACGAACCTCTACGAGTTCAGAGTTTACAATAGACTTTTTCCTTCAAGTTAGGTCATAGACAATTTTTATACTGTATGTTTGAGATTCTTGTCGCCGTTTAGAATTTTGAAGTACAAATGTGCTACTACCCCCGGCCAGAAAATCCGGAACGAGATCCTCTGACGTTCACATGTCTACTGTAGAGGGATGTAAATGAGTTTCGTTCGTTGATTGCACATCCGACGGCAACATCCCAAAGTAGAGGAAACACACGGACATCTAAGCGGAGAGAGAAAATAGCTCTAGTCGTGGCCTCCATCGCCACCGGCGGTGCGCGCCGCGCGGCAGTGCCTGCCTTGCAAGTTCGTCGGTGCGGCAGCTCCGTCGCCCTAATCGTCGCGCTCTACGTCTACGCTGCCGCTGCCCTGGCGCCCGCTGGTCGCGTCCTCAAGAGGAGGAGGAATCCTTGTCGTCCTGGTCGCCGTACACATTTTCTTTGTTTCCGCCGCCGTTGAGTATGTTGGCCGCGTTCTCGAGTAGCTGCCCATGTTGACCCAAACTAAACAGAACTACATGGCACCCGCGACTCGATTTGAACTGAACAAAATGGCAACCATTGCCCATAACTGAAGTTATTGAACTGAACTGGATGGCATCTAGAACTGAACACGGACTCCTTGTCCTCATGGAGGACGGCGGTCGGCGTGCACATGGGCAGCGGCCGCGCACTGCTGTCGCGGCGCCGGCGATGACGGCGACGGATGACACGGCGGGGCGGAGGCCTCGCATGCAGAGCTGATCCTCTCGGCGAGAGCCGACGGCAATGGTGGCGAGCGATATGTTTTTCCTCTTCCCTTCGTTGATTTTGACTTTGGGCTGACTGTTTCTGCTTTGGGCTGCTGCCGTCGGATGTGCAATCAACGAACGCAAATCATTTACGTCCCTCTGCAGTAGATAGGTGAACCTCAGAGGATCTCGTTCCGAAAATCCTAACTAGCCCACGACAAACATTGCTCCGGGACATCCCTTCTCTAAAAAAACGACAAACATTGCCACGGACAACGAGCGCTCGGACGTGCCGCCCCCACCGCCTGAGGCGCAGGTGGTGCAGGGCGCCGCAACCGAGTCCAACCATGGGCCTGGTGGAGGATCCAAGGAGGACGTGGCTCCTCGCCCCTCGACCCGACATCCACCCCTCTCTCAGGAGAGAGGAGCATCGGCGACGAGGTGACCAAGGCCCGAGCCGCGAGATGTACCACCTCAAACAGAAGCAAGTCCTTCACCAACGTGTCTCCGGACGCCGCCTGCGGGAGTTCAGGCCACTATTGTCGACAACCCTGGTGCCACGACCGGAGGAACGCGCACGCAGGGGGCTAGGCCTCGTGGAAACCTTTTTCCCGAGGCAGATCCTCCTCGTACCACCCCTCTCGTGGCCAACCTGCCGCCGCGGGACCCAGGCAAGACCATCTCCGTTGGGTCTTCGACTTCGGAGGAGCATGACCTTCGCCGCGACCTCAAGAACCGGCAGCGCGAGGACATGCGCACCTGCATCGAACGCCGTCGAGAACGATATCGTCGGGAAGACCGCGACGACGACCTCGCCGAGGGCTGTAACGCCCTCGCACCCGAGATCCGTCGCTTCAACTGGCCCAAGAAGTTCAAGATCGACGTTCTTTGCTTCGACGGCACCACCAACCCCCGGGACTTTCTGCAGATCTACTCCCTCGCTGCCATGGTCGCCGGGGCTGACGAGATCATGATGGCCAATTGGTTCCCTTTGGCCCTCAAAGGAGATGCCCAGACCTGGCTCCTCAACCTCTCCAAGTGCTCCATCAAGTCTTGGCGAGCGCTGAAGGAGCAGTTCCTGGGAGCATTTCAAGGGGGTTTCGAGCCTCCGGGCACCCCGCGGGACTTGTACGACTTCAAGCAGCTTCCTGGCGAGACTCTTCGCAAATACATCCAGCGCTTCACGCACAAGATGAACACCATCCCGTGCATCAAGGACGAGGTGGTGATCCAGTCCTTCAGCGCCAACGTCCGCAACCCTCGGATGTAGGAGAAGCTCAGCATCCACCGCGTGGAGACAACCCATAAGCTCTGGGAGCTTGCGGACCGCTGCGCGCGTGCGGAGGAAGGTGTAAGAGACAACGAACCCGAGGACAAAGCCGCTGCCACCAAGAACAAGAAGCGGGACACCGGGAGTGACAAGCGCGTCTTCGTCACCGAACCGCTCGTGAAGAGGATCAAGCCTGCCGAAGCTGAAGGGGAAGAAGAAGAGCCTTGGTGTCACATACACCCTGAAGGCAACCACCCTCTCAAGGACTGTCACGCCCTCCGAGGTTTCGCTCTGAGGGAGCAGCGCCAGAATGATGGAGTCGGTCCAGGCGGTTGCTTTAACTGCGGCGCCGCCGGACACCGAGCCCGCGAGTGCCCTACGGGTCGCCAAGGCGGCAGTGGCCGAGGCTGGCCACGAGGCGGGGGTCGCGGAGGAGGACGCGGCGGACAAGGCAGACAAGAACAGCAAAACCAGGCGGTCGCCCAGGGTAACGACGGAGCTGCCCCTGCCGTTCCTGGGAACGGTGTGCAGTTCCAAGAAGTTGCCGGGATCGTCGGCTGGATCCATGGAGGCTCCTCTCTGCCTCCATCCAACAGCGCTGGCAAGAGGCTGGTGCGTGAGCTCAACGCGGTGGTCTCAACACCACCCCGACCCCTGGACTGGTCTCACCAGGTCATCACCTTTGACTCGGAAGATCATCCCGCCAACACGGCCGGGGTCGGAACGCTGCCTCTGATCGTGTCTCCGGTCATCCACAATTTCAAGGTCACCAAGATGCTGGTCGACGGAGGTTCCAGTCTCAAACTACTGACGGCCAAAGCTCTGACCGCCCTGCAAGTTCCGTTCTCCCGTCTCACCGACACGAACGTCTTCCAGGGCGTGAATGGGAGCATCACGCGGCCCCTCGGGAAGATCACCCTCCCCGTCACCTTCGGCGACCACAAGAACTTTCGCACAGAGGATGTCACCTTCGACGTCGCCGACACTCCGCTCCCGTACAACGGCATACTTGGCCGGCCTGCGCTGGCCAAGTTTATGGCCGTCTCCCACTTCCCCTACAACATGCTGAATATCCTGGCACCGCATGGCGTAATCAAGATCCAGGCCGACACAGAGGACGCAATCTTCTGTGTCCAGAAGCTAAACCAGACGGTGGCGGCGACATCAAGTGTTCGCCAAGAAGCAATGGAGGACAATTTCGACGCATTCCCCGGGGACGAAGCCAATCACGGGGGCTCGACTTCGACTTCCATCAAGAAGGCGGCGTTCCAAGGCGACCCGCAGATGACCAAGAAGGTGGCCCTAACTGGAGATGGAGTCCGCTCCATCACCATCGGCGCTCGCCTCACGGACAAATAGGAAAGCGTGCTCGTCGCCTTCCTTCGAGAGAACTCTGATGTCTTCGCGTGGGAGGCGTCAGAGATCCCCAGCGTTCCAAGGGAGGTGATAGAGCACAAATTGGCGGTCAGCACGGACGCGCGACCAGTAAAGCAAGTTCTCCGGAACCAAAGCAAACAGAAGTTGGAGTTCATCGTCGCTGAAATCGATAAGCTACTAGAGGCTGGCGTCATACGCTCGGTTCCCCACCCTCTCTGGGTGGCCAACCCGGTGGTGGTGCCGAAACCCATGACGCTCAAGTGGCGCCTTTGCATCGACTTCACCGACCTCAACAAGGCCTGCCCGAAGGATCCATTCCCCCTGCCGTGTATCGATCAGATCGTGGACTCCACGGCTGGGTGCGAGCTGTTATGCTTCTTGGATGCCTTCTCCGGGTACCATCAGATCCTGATGGCTATCGAAGACCAAGAGAATACGGCCTTCATCACGCCCAAGGGCTGCTATTGCTATACCCGGATGCCTTTTGGCCTCCGGAATGCTGGCGCAACTTTCCAGCGCGCGATGCAGGCATGCCTTGGACCGCAGCTGGGACGCAATGTTGAAGCCTACATCGACGACATTGTGGTCAAGTCCCGGTACCAGGATTCACTCGTCAAAGATCTCCATGAGACCTTAGAGAACCTCCGGCGGGTCAACTTCAAGCTCAACCCCGAAAAGTGTGTCTTCGGGGTCCCGTCGGGCAAGCTGCTGGGTTTTTTGGTTTCCCATCGGGGAATCAAGGCTAATCCGGACAAGATCAAGGCGATCGACCGCATGGAAGCCCCTTGGCGGATCAAGGACGTACAGCGCCTCAACGGGTGCATCACGGCGCTCGGACATTTCATCTCAAGGCTTGGAGAGCGAGCTCTCCCGTTCTTCAAGTTGCTCAAGAAGGAGGGCCCCGTCGACTGGACCCCCGAGGCTGAGGAAGCCCTTCAGTCTCTCAAGCAATACCTTGCGTCGCCACCAATCCTGGTGGCCCCGACGCCGAAGAAGCCGCTGCTGCTGTACATCGCCGCCACCAACCAGGTCGTGAGTGCAGTATTAGTGGTAGAGCATGACGCTCCTCCAAGAAAATCAAGCGAATCCAAGAGCAAGCGATCCGGGGACACTCTCCCGGGTCCACATTGCAAGAAGAAGGCGTCGGGCCTGCCCGGGTCCCAGGACCTCAGCAGCCCGGCCGCTTCTGCGGACGACGACGGTACCGGGGCGCTGGGGGCAGAGCCGCCTCCAGTCCAGGACGTGGACTCCGTGGAAGATGGGGTTGAACTCAATCGAAAAGCTGCTGCACGCAAAGCGCAATACCCGATCTACTTCATCAGCTCGGTGTTGCTCGATGCACGTGAACGCTACCCCGTGATGCAGAAGCTGCTGCTGGCGATCCTCCTCGCCTCCCGCAAGCTGAGACCGTACTTCGAGAGCCACCCCATCACCGTGGTCTCCAAGTACACCGACAGGCGACCGCCTGAAGTACGTCGTCCAGATGCACTTCCGGGGTGGCGTCTCCAACAACACGATGGAGTACGAGGGCCTGCTCGCGGGGCTTTGTGCGGCCATCAGCCTGGGCATCAAGAAGATCGTCGTCAAGGGTGACTCCCAGCTGGTCATCAAGCAAGTAAACAAGGAATACGCGAGCCCGCAAATGGCGCCGTACGTTGAGGAGGTGTGGAAGCTGCAGCGATGCTTCGACAGCTTTAGAGCCACGTACATTCCCTGGGGGGACCACTCGATCACGGATGAACTCTCGCGGTTGGCCTCCCAACGGGAGCCTGTACCCGCGGGAATCTACATCGAAGTGCTCAAGCAACCGTCGGTCCCTTTCGATCGAGTCAAGCCAAATCCGGCCCCGGAGCTGGGGGCTGGCGACCCAACTGCCCCGGCAGGACAGAACGCCAGCTCAGGAGATCAAGACCCGGTAGCGCCCGCGACGGAGGAAGCTTCACTCCCCTCCTGTCAAGTGGTGCTTCCGGTGGAGAGAAGCTGCCCACCCTGGGCCCAGGACATCGTCAAGTACATGACCAAGCATACCCTTCCGGGTAACGACCACGAAGCCGAGCGGGTCTCCCGCCAAGCCAAGCTCTACGTCTTAATTGACGGGGAGCTGTACCGGCGGCGCGACAACGGGGTTAAGCTCCGTTACATTCCGCAAGAACAAGGCAAGGCGCTGCTGAAGGAAGTCCATGAAGGCACATGTTCCAGCCATGTCGCGTCAAGATCACTGGCGGGAAAGGTTTTCCGTCACGGTTTCTACTGGCCAACAGTTCAGCACGACGCCGAGCAGATCGTCAAGACGTGCGAAGCCTGCCAGCACTATGCGAAGGAGATACACCAGCTAGCACAAGCTCTGCAGCCTATTCCAATCTCTTGGCCGTTCGCGGTCTGGGGGCTGGACATCGTGGGCAAAATCCCAAGGTCTGTCGGAGGACACGAATACCTCTTCGTCGCCATCGATGATGCACACGGTGTTGTTGTTGGGAAACCCCAAGAGGAAGGTGTGAAGTAGTGCAGCAGCAAATTTCCCTCAGTGATGAAACCAAGGTTATCGAACCAGTAGGAGATGAAGAACACGTCTGAAGGTTGTTGGTGGCTGACTTGGGCACGGCGCCACACCAGTGTCAGCAACAAACGTGGAACCTGCACAACACAATCGAGAAACTTTGCCCCAACTCAACAGTGAGGTTGTCAATCTCACCGGCTTGCTGTAACAAAGAGATTAACCATATGGTGTGGAGAATGATGTTTGTTTGTAGAGAATGAAAGTAACAGTTTGCAGTTGGTTGTATTATCAGTTTAAAGAAAAGGACCGGGGTCCACAGTTCACTAGTGGTGTCTCTCCATAATAATAATAGCATACATGCGGGTAAACAAATTACAGCTGGGCAATTGATAGAATAAAGAGCTGCATAATGATGCATATACTAATGACATGATGTCTAGTGTGAGATTCATTTGGGCATTACAACAATATACATAGACCGTTCCAACCGCATCTATGACTAATAATCCACCTTCCGGTTAGCGTTCGCACCCCTTTCAGTATTAAGTTGCAAGCAACAGATTATTGCATTAAGCAAAGTGTGTAAAGTAAGTAAGTAACATCATCCTTCGATAAAGTACTACTGTTTTATCCCTAGTAGCAACAGTACATCTACAACCTTAGAGCTTTCTGTCACTACCCCAGATTAAATAGAGACATGAACCCACTATCGAGGATAAATACCCCCTCTTGGAGTCACAAGCATTTACTTGGCCAGATCAACTACTAGCAACGGAGAGCATGTGAGATCATAAACAACACACAACATGATATATTATGAAGCAATGACAAAGTATTCAATATTCATTGGATCCCAGCAAACACAACATGTAGCATTACATAAAGATGATCTTGATCATGATAGGCAGCTCACAAGATCTAAACATGATGCCACAAAAGGAGAAGACAACCATCTAGCTACTGCTATGGACCCGTAGTCCAAGGATGAACTACTCACGCATCAGTCCGGAGGCGGGCATGGTGATGTAGAGCCCTCCGGTGATGATTCCCCTCTCTGGCAGGGTGCCGGGAGCAGGTTCTGAACCCTCCCGAACTAGGGTTGACGACGGCGGCGGCTCCGTGAGGAAAAGTGGAAAAGTGTTCGGGTTGTTTGCCTTAGGTTTTCGGGGGGATTAAATAGGCGAAGGGGCGAAGGCGGTGGAGCCCCGAGGGCCCCACCTCAGGTGCCCGCGCGGCCAAGGAGGCTGCCGCGCCACCCCTTGAGGTGGGCGCCTCGGTGCCCGTCTCCTTTTCCCCCTCGGACTTCTGTAACGTGTCTGGAATTCTAAGATCTTCGGTATAAAAATTGTCCAATTCCGAGAATATTTCCTTAAGTGGATTTCTGAAACCAAAAACAGCAGAAAACATGGAACTGGCACTGTGGCATCTTGTCAATAGGTTAGTTCCAGAAAATGCATAAAACGATATAAAATGTGTATAAAACATGTAGGCAATTGGTATAATATAAGCATGGAACATAAGAAATTATAGATACGTTTGAGACGTATCAAGCATCCCCAAGCTTAGTTCTACTCGTCCTCGAGTAGGTAAAATGATAACAAATAATTTCTGGAGTGACATGCTTTCACACAATCTTGATCAAATAATAATGTAATGCATGTAAATTGAGATCAAATGAATAAAAGCTGTAGTTTATATTGATATCAAATGAGTAATGAATAAACAAGTAGGCATAACAAAGCAAAACTTTCAATGAATCAGTAATAGAGAACAATCAACCGTGCAAAGTAGATATTAAAGATGATTTAAGCTTCAAGCACAACAATATAATCATCTAATGAATCAAACAATCATGACAACTTTGTGAAAGGATCAAGTCAAGTAATAGCAATATGCACATAGAAGATCATTTCTCTATTTGTTCACACAAAAACAAGCAAGTGTTCAGCGTTGGTTCCTGGCACCAGGATGTTGTGGCTAAGAGAATGTTAATGGGGGTTTGGAAGGCCAACGGAAGAAAGTCTCACAAAGCTGAAAGTGATCATTAGACAAGAGGAAGTCTTATAATCGAAGCTATGCAAGGAGTAGTGATTGCCACACAACGGATGCACATAGAGCTATTAGTGTATGAAAGCTCTCCAATGGAACTAGTGGGGGTGCATCTAACTTGCTTGCTCATGAAGACCTAGAGCACTTTTGAGGAGGCTCATCATTGGAATATACAAGCCAAGTTCTATAGTGTAAAGTTCCCCACATAGTTATGCAAGTAAAACATGAAAACTCTCTCATATGGAGTACGGGTGCTAAACATGAGCACAAATGATGACTATGAATAATATGGGTGCTATAACATGAGCACAAGTGTGGATAAAGAGTAGTAATGTTGTCCCCCTTTTTATTCTTTCTTTCTTCTTTTTTTCTTTTTCCTATTTTTCCTTTTTTTTTGTATTTTTCTGTTTCTCTTCTTCGATGGCCTCCATGGCTCTTTTTACTTTTAGGGGCAAACATTCTAATATGACAACACACTTTTGATACAAGGATCTCATAAGGGATAAAACATGGTGTATGAAACGGTGCCTCTGCCAGTGTAGCAGGATATGCAATGATCTAGCGTATGGGTAAAACCACACATTAGCTATATAGAATCACGCAAAGCAATATATAAATGATAAATGACAACAAGTCATGTAATGTAAGATGAAAGTTGCATGGCAATATATCACGGAACAGCTATGGAAATGCTGTAGTAGGTAGGTATGGTGGATGTTTTGAGGAAGATATTTGGCTTATGTGTAGGAGAACATGATGAAGATCTCCCACGAGTTTTGGATGTACCCGGGAAGTATGCACCAACTCTCAATGTGAGAAAGGGCAATGCAAAGTACCGAAGAGGCTAGCAAATATGGAGGTGGAAGTGCCATGAAAACCGCAGCTTTAGAACTCACAAGAAAAAGGATTCCAAATAGAAATATGATCTTACAAGGCATAATGAAAATCACTCCACGAGGGACTGTGGCAAATGAACAAGTCACTGTTGGGACCCCGACCGTAGCGCATAACACAAAGTCATTACGGTTGCTTTTAACATTAGGAGTCATATTTCATTATGCTATCAACTGGAAATTTAAGTGTGGCACAGCTTCAAGTTTTCTAGACCAACCATTAATCATTCCACCTTACTAAACCATCATGTTTATCATTAAGCATATTAATATCTCAAAACAACATCAATGATTCAAGTGACACAATTTAATGATCTACAAGATTATGTATCATTTAGTTATACCATCTACCACATTTAACATTTTTTGTTCTTAACCAAACACCAATCAACTTATTTAAACATAAACTCTCAAAGTATTTAACAATGAAGCAAGAGAGTATAACATATGAGAACTAACAGCTCTGAACAAGAGGTGCATGAAAAATAAGAGCTGAAAGTATTGCAGTAGCTACGGAAGAATACTCAACAAGTATAAGTGAAGAATAGGAGTATTCGAATGAAAAAGCGGAGTGTGTCTCTCTCCCACACAAGAATGCTAGGATCCATTTTATTCAGAAAACAAAAAAAACAAAAGCAAAAAAAACAAACAAACAGACGCTCCAAATAAAGCACATAAGATGTGGCCGAATTAAAATATAGTTTCACTAGAGATAACCTGATAAGTTGTTGATGAAGAAGGGGATGCCTTGGGCATCCCCAAGCTTTGACGCTTGAGTCTTCTTGAAATATGATTGGGTGACCCACGGGGGCATCCCCAAGCTTAGGCTCTTTCATCTTCTTGATCACGTCATATCATCCTCTCTCTTGATCCTTGAAAACTTCCTGCACACCAAACTCAAAGTAGACTTCATTAGAGGGTTAGTGCATAATAAAAAATTCTCATATTCTGCATGGATACAATCATTATCATGGTACTGGACATTAGCTACAGCCGCTGGAATTTTATGGAACAAAAAGATCCATTCAAAAACAGCAAAAGAACCAATGCAAAATAAATGGCAGAATCTGTCAAAAACAGAACAGTCCGTAAAGACGAATTTTTTCGAGGCACTTAACTTACTCAAATCAAAAAACTCAAAACTAATGAAAGTTGCATATATATCTGAGGATTACGCACAAAAAATCCCAGATCATTTTCATTTTTCTGTGAATTCTTACGAATTTAACGGTAGACAGCAGAAAACTGTTCTTGCGCAGGAATCCAAATCTAACATCAACTTTCTACTAGAGGCTTAACTTGGCACAAAAATGCAATAAAATAAAGATACAAAGGAATTGCTACAGAGGTAGGCATGTTCCTTGACTCAATAAAATAAAATAACAGGAATAAAAATTGGGTTGTCTCCATAAGCGCTTTTCTTTAACGCCTTTCAGCTAGGCACAGAAAGCAAAACTCAAGTGTTTCCAAGAGAAGAAGCATCCAAATCAATGCAAGAAATCCTCTCAACTATGCATTGTATTTTATCTATATAAGTTTCAGAGATCCCTTTTTCATTACTCTTAGGTTTACTACATTCATCAAAGGGGTTTGCAGGGACAATCCAATCAAAATTTTCTTCCAAGGCTTCATGCATAGCTACAAGTTTAATAGGTATTGGTACATTCATTACTTCTCCCTTTTTAGATTCGGTTTTGCCCAATTTCTCTAGTGTTTTGATGACCTCTACACATGAGCCTAGCATATTAAAGCGATCAAAAACTTTCCTAGCTTCTTTAGCAACATCACCAAATTCTTTAAGCAGGGTTTCTGGAATAAAATCTTTCTTTTCAGCATTTTCAACATTGTGAAGATTAAGAAACATTTGTTGAATTATGGGATGGAGGTTAACAAACCAAGCCTCTAGCATGTGAACCAAGGAAGCTGCAGCAATTTCATAATTTGGAGCAAGTTCTGCTATGGATTTATCCTCAAAATCATCATGCATACTAACATGGTCAAAAAATTCTTCAATGTTATCTTTTCCAATTATAGAACCACTTCCTACTGGCAGGTCTTCCAGGGTGTACTTAGGAAGCAACATTTTAGCAGAAACAAATGCAAACCGAAATACAGAGGTGAATGCAAGTAACTAGTTTTTTTGTGTTTTTGATAGCAAACAAGATAATAACAAAGTAAATAAAATGCAAGTAACTAATTTTTTTGTGTTTTTGATATTTAATAGCAAACAAAACCGGAAATAAAATTTAACTAAGCAAGACAAAAACAAAGTAAAGAGATTGGGAAGTGAGAGACTCCCCTTGCAGATGAGCTTCAGCTCCCCGGCAACGGCGCCAGAAATTTTGCTTGATGCACATGGTGGTGTTGTTGGGAAACCCCAAGAGGAAGGTGTGAAGTAGTGCAGCAGCAAATTTCCCTCAGTGATGAAACCAAGGTTATCGAAGCAGTAGGAGATGAAGAACACGTCTGAAGGTTGTTGGTGGCTGACTTGGGCACGGCGCCATACCGGTGTCAGCAACAAACGTGGAACCTGCACAACACAATCAAGAAACTTTGCCCCAACTCAACAGTGAGGTTGTCAATCTCACCGGCTTGCTGTAACAAAGAGATTAACCGTATGGTGTGGAGAATGATGTTTGTTTGCAGAGAATGAAAGTAACAGTTTGCAGTTGGTTGTATTATCAGTTTAAAGATAAGGACCGGGGTTCACAGTTCACTAGTGGTGTCTCTCCATAATAATAATAATAGCATACATGCGGGTAAACAAATTACAGCTGGGCAATTGATAGAATAAAGAGCTGCATAATGATGCATATACTAATGACATGATGTCTAGTGTGAGATTCATTTGGGCATTACAACAATATACATAGACCGTTCCAACCGCATCTATGACTAATAATCCACCGTCCGGTTAGCGTCCGCACCCCTTTCAGTATTAAGTTGTAAGCAACAGATTATTGCATTAAGCACAATGTGTAAAGTAAGTAAGTAACATCATCCTTAGATAAAGTACTATTGTTTTATCCCTAGTAGCAACAGTACATCTACAACCTTAGAGCTTTCTGTCACTGCCCCAGATTAAATAGAGACATGAACCCACTATCGAGCATAAATACCCCCTCTTGGAGTCACAAGCATTTACTTGGCCAGAGCAACTACTAGCAACGGAGAGCATGCAAGATCATAAACAACACACACCATGATATATTATGAATCAATGACAAAGTATTCAATATTCATCGGATCCCAGCAAACACAACATGTAGCATTACATAAAGATGATCTTGATCATGATAGGCAGCTCACAAGATCTAAACATGATGGCACAAAAGGAGAAGACAACCATCTAGCTACTGCTATGGACCCGTAGTCCAAGGATGAACTACTCACGCATCAGTCCGGAGGCGGGCATGGTGATGTAGAGCCCTCCGGTGATCATTCCCCTCTCCGGCAGGGTGCCGGGAGCAGGTTCTGAACCCTCCCGAACTAGGGTTGACGACGGCGGCGGCTCCGTGAGGAAAAGTGGAAAAGTGTTCGGGTTGTTTGCCTTAGGTTTTCGGGGGGATTAAATAGGCGAAGGGGCGAAGGCGGTGGAGCCCCGAGGGCCCCACCTCAGGTGCCCGCGCGGCCAAGGAGGCTGCCGCGCCACCCCTTGAGGTGGGCGCCTCGGTGCCCGTCTTTTTTTCCCCCTCGGACTTCTGGAACGTGTCTGGAATTCTAAGATCTTCGGTATAAAAATTGTCCAATTCCGAGAATATTTCCTTAAGTGGATTTCTGAAACCAAAAACAGCAGAAAACAGGGAACTGGCACTGTGGCATCTTGTCAATAGGTTAGTTCCAGAAAATGCATAAAATGATATAAAATGTGTATAAAACATGTAGGCAATTGGTATAATATAAGCATGGAACATAAGAAATTATAGATACGTTTGAGACGTATCAATCGACAAGTTCACAAAGTGGGTAGAAGTGATGCCAGTACCGAAGCAAACGGCCCAAGCCGCCATCAAATTCATCGAGGGGATCGTGTTCAGATTTGGAGTGCCCAACAGGATCATCACCGACAACGGCTCTCAATTCACCAGCCGGGCCTTTCTCAGTTTCTGCGAATAAATGGGCATCAAGGTGTGTTTCGCCTCGGTGTCCTACCCAAGGAGCAATGGGCAAGTGGAGCGAGCAAACGCAGAAGTACTCAAGGGTCTGAAAACCAAGGCTTTTGACAAACTAGAAGATCGGGGCAAGAACTGGATCGAGCACCTTCCAAGTGTTCTATGGTCACTCAGAACCACAACCAGCAGGTCCATGGGAGAAACCCCTTTCTTCCTGGTCTATGGAGCAGAAGCAGTACTACCCACTGAGCTCAAGCACGGGTCCCCCCGGGTACTCGCTTATGATGAGGAGGCGCAAGAGGAGAGGTGAATTGATGACATCAATTTCCTGGAGGAAGTGCGGTGTGGAGCATCCTTGAGATCGGCTCGATACCAGCAAGCGCTCAGGCGCTATCACGACGGCCACGTGCGAGCGAGAGCATTGGAGCCAGGCGACCTGGTACTCCGAAAAAAGCAAAAACTCGATGGCATGAACAAAATGTCATCGAAGTGGGAAGGTCCATATCGGGTTACACACACCCTGAGACCTGGAGCGGTCTACCTGGAGGATGCAAACGGTAGACCGGAAGGCAATGCCTGGAACATCAAGAATCTCCGGAAATTCTACCCCTGACTACAAACACGAATCGCACTTAGTTAAGCTCGACTATGCACGCCTTGGGGGCTAGTGTTCTGTAGAAGGGTGTAAGAATCGTCGCCAAGGAATAAAAGATAAGTTTTCAATTCCGTGAGCCTCAATTTTTGTCGTGAATTCGTTCTTCCGCAGCAACCCGTAAGCAGGGGGCTGGTATATGCCGGTGGCTGGCGGGTCGACGTAGCTCCTACCAGTAGGGGCTGCCTACCTAGCCGGCCGTACTGTCACAGAAAGGAGTGATTGGGTAGGATTGTGCTTTAAGGCACCTAAGTACAGAGATGCACTACCAACTTTGCTTGCGAATTCCTTCGGATGAACTTTTTCACGACATAAAGAGAGGGTCCATTCTTTTCCTACTGAAAGTTTGCTATGTGTAGCGCCTCCCCGGGACAGGAAATCTTCAAAAGGAGACGGAAGTGGAGCTAACCCGGGTGAGGCCTAAATCAGAAAGCGATTGGAAAAACAGATAAGTCTTGCATTCGCATACATCTTAGGCATATATCTCGCTTGGAGTCAATATACGATCAACCTGAGCATGCTTAATGGTGTATGTGAGCCCTTGCGGGGATCAGGCGTCCTCCCTTGCGAACGGTCAGTTTCCCTCTGGCTTAGTAGTTACGGCTGTGGAGTAAAGCCTCGAAGGGTATAGTGTTCTTGGGGGTATTACTTCTGCTGCTGACAGTCAAGGATACTTGCACCCGGGTTCACTCCTCATAAACTGGAGGGCACATAGTGCAAAGGGAGATTGGGAAATGACCCCGGGAGTTGAGCTAGGAAATGCATTCATATTAAAATTCTGAAATTACATATCATTCAGTAAGGCAACTTGTGCCCATATCTTGCCTATGCTACTAAGGCCAGCCCAGGCGCCTGGGCTGTGCCAGCCAGTTTGCTCATTGGCTGCCGGGATAGCTTCTCCTTTCCGGGGACGCCTGGAAGAGGGAAGGAACTCCCGCGCAGCATCTTCAGGCATCTCGCGGGGCAGGAGCTCTCGCTGGAGGCGCAGGTCCGAACTGACCAAACAAGCGAACAATGCCTTCCGCCAGCTCGCAAGTGGCTTCTTCTTCTTCTTCCTAAGGAGAATGGCAGTCACAAGTCAAGGCCAAGTCTGGCTAAGGGCAAGCAGGAAGAAGGAAGCCGCCCTTACCTGGTTGACGGCCTCAAGCTCGGCCAGGGGCTGGGAGAGGCTCGGAATCCCGGCGGCCTTCTTCTTCAGAAAGTCCATCAAGAAGGCTTTCTTGATGGCCCTTACCCGGGCCGCCTCCTGCGCGGCCGAACCTGACGTGGCGGCCAGATCGGCAAGGGCGCGAGCAGTGGATGCTTGGGAAGCCTCATCTCGACCGGCCGCCCGGATCCGGTTGGCCCTAGGTGCTTCCGCGGCGCCCCGGAACGACGACTCCGCTGTGGAGATCTCCAAAGACCCATCCTCCGACATCGCCGCCACCTCGCCGGACATCTTCCGCAACTCGCGTCCTGAGGCAAGAAGGAACAAAGGCGAGAGGGATGGAGGAGGAGAAGCGTGCGGCAAAGGCTGGAGGCTGCGGGGCTTTTATAGACCTTTCGGCCGCCACCTACTGCCTGGCGCTTCGAGTATCGCTGTAATGAGGACACGTTTTGCAAAAAGCCTGTTCTCATTCACACGGGGCACAAGAACAGAGTACAGAGAACGGAGACAAGCTCTTCTTCTTCGACAAAGACAAGATCTACAACGACACCCTACTTTTTTACAGAAAAAGGATTCACCCCCAATAACCCGAGAGTGTGAGCGTACGCCGGAAGGCACTACTTCCAGAAGTACGTCGATGAGGCAGCCAAGAAGGAGGTCAAGGACATCTTCGGCGCCACCCTTCCGGTCCCGCGCCTTCTCGGGAGGACGGGTCCTCCTCCCCCTTGACGTGGAACGAGTTTTCCTCGTCTTCATCCTCGTCAGAGGAGCCGAAGTCGCCGCTGCTCCTGCTGCTGCTCTCCGCACAGCACTCGACGCGGCCCCCAGCAGCATCGAAGATCTTCACGGACAGCGTCGCATCTCCGTCGTACAGGAACGTTACTCTCTGGCTCCGGGTTAGCCGCTGGGAGCGAGAGAATAACTTCCACCCATGGCCTAGGAGCATGGAGTCGTCGACGGCGTACTCCGCCCAGACCCAGGAGGGGCCATTGGGGCAGCCTTCGACTTGCAGCTAGAAGCCGGGAGGCTTCTCCTCTGGCATGACCTCCGCGAAGGACCTTGGGAGGTGCAGACGGCCGCGAAGCTCGCGGTCCAGATCCACCAAGAACTCGAACGGAGCGAAGTGACGGTCCTTCTCCCACCGCGGCCTGAACAACGTGAGCACGTCCTCTACCTCTCCTCGCCGGCGCCATGGGTGCAGAGTTTCGAAAGGGGGGAAGAGTTGGGAGAACAAAGGAGGATGGGTGAAGCTCAGAGGGGTCCGCCCCCGCTTTTATAGCGCGCGTTTCCCTCATTACGCCGGACTCCTCCTTTTCTTCCGTTTTCGGAAGTCGAGAAGACCAGCGCAGTTACTCCCCCACGCGGAATAACTCCAAGGACAACCAGGCGCCGGAACCACTTTGACCTTTTTGGTCACAGCTCCGGCAGCCTCAGAAGACCAAAGCCGCCGGGACCATGCCCAGGGGCTACTGTCGCAGCAGTGGAACATGGGGTTCCCCTAGCGCTGCCCAAGTGGGTCCACCGCCTGTGGACCCAACACCAAGACAAACAAGGAAAAGGCTCGGCGCAAGGCTTGGCGGGTGCACCCCAGCCACCAGCCTCCCTTCGGGTGCGCAGGACCCCCGGGTCTCCTGCGCCCCGGAAGGGAGAGAAGACCCCGAGAGCGCGAGTCCCCGGCAGGGCCGGGCTCCCTTTCGGGTACAAGGCCGTACAAGGAGAAGATAAGGCTTCCACCACCCTCCAGAAGACGGTAGAAGACCCCAGAAGGCTTGGGAAGCAAGACGCGGCCAGGGACACCACCTACCCACTGTTAGCCCCTGTCCGCGGTTTTCCCCAAAGGTGGCAGAGATCCCACCAACCCGGCGACGGATACTTGGAGGAGAAGAGGCCACGTCGCCGTCTCCACCACGGAGAGGGGTTGCCTCCCGCCAAAAACCCTCACGCTCCTCGCATGACCTTTGTGGGATCCCCTTTCCCTATAAAAGGAGGACCAAGGCCATGTCGAGAAGGGGGGGGGGGGGACCATTGATCCAAGATAGCTTAGTAGGCAAGCAAGCTCCGGCCGACTCGCCGTCGACCCAAAGAGGAAGACAACCACCGAGCTAGGCTAGAGAGAGGGGAAGGGAAGGAAGGTGATCTCCTCCGGGCAAGGATCTGTCATTCTCCTTCCTCCTAGACGAAGGCCCCTGCCGGGTACCTCGTCGGGTAACACCATTGTAGCCACACCATGGTCCGATCATCTATCCAGACATGCAGGAGTAGGGCTGTTAGCCTCCGGGCGGCCTGAACCTGGGTAGATCGTTGTGTGCTTTCCTTGTTGATACACCACGTCGAGATCGGAGAGCGAGTGAGGAACTTGTCCGGCGATCGTCCCCCGGGAGACGTTTCCAGCCTCCTTCGCGCCCCTACCGAATCTACAAAGGGGGTGCCTCGCATCCCCGGTGTCCGTCCTTCGAGACACGACAGATGCATAGACTTAGGCAGTATAAAGTTCTCATTAACACAAACATCATATTCAACTAAGAGTGAGTTCACCTATTGCTCAAGTAACTTGGTTCGAGCCCTTGTCATTGGTCCAATCCTCACATCATTAGCTTTATCTTGTACAGTAACATCATCAATAGGAGAAGATGGTAAAGGACTAGGGATGTCCTCATCACCAACCCACTGGGTCCGGATTGGGGGGCGAAAAGGCGGGAAAGGCGACGCGGGCCAGCGCTGTCAGCGACGCGGGAGAAAATGGCGCGGAACAGAACCGCTCGTGAGGCCGCGTGCTCGTCTTCTCGGCTCCCACGTCGGTCAAAGGCTGCCGGAGTTAATGGCGTGGCGGGCGGCCAGTGAGAGCGCGCCAGTCAAAGGCTATCAAAGTAATGGCGTTGCGCGGCTGCGACGTCTAGTCGGAGGGGCACGCGGCGCGCAGTAATGACTGAAGGGAATATGCCCTAGAGGCACTTAATAAAGATAGTTTATTAGTCATATCCCAATTGTTCATTATAAGTTTTATACCATGCTATAACTGTATTAAGCGGAAACATTAATACACGTGTGGTAGATAAACAACCAAGTCCCTAGTAGCCTCTGTTTTGACTAGTTCATTGTGCAATCGATGATCGAGGTTTCCCGATCATGTGACTTGGAGTCTATTTGACAATGAAGTCATGTCGTTGGTAGAACGATGTGATGGACATACCCAATATTTGTAGGACGTAGTCATTACACCTTCGACCGTGAGATCTACTCTTATTGCTATTCCTGGAAGACACTTTGATTGCATCAAACGTCATATTTATATAGTGTGACAATAAAGATGTCCCTCTCGGGTGTTGGAGAGGAGTATGTTGAGACGGGGGGTCAAGAGCGGGATTTGCCAGTCCGCATAGCAGGATAGATACTCTAGGGCCCACTCGGTGAGATTATGTCAAATGAGTTTGCAAACATGTGACTAGGTCACCAGCTGACATAATATCATAGACGAGTAGAAGATAGTGTTGTCGGTAACGAGATCAAGCTAGGTATGGAGATATCTATGAATGAGTCTCGGACACGCTAAGTATCGCTATGGCAAAAGGTTTAAGACTCAGACGTCCAGGTTCGATAGGTAAAGTATTCGTTATCTCGCAGGGATTAATTCTGGGTATCCTCGGTCCACGAATTAGTCATTGATCGGAGAGGAGTCTCGATCATGTCTGGTGAGATAATCGAACCGCTAGGGTATCACACTTAAGGGGAGTCGACATTTTACCGGAAGAGAAAAATAGGAAAAGAGAGACCGGGAACGTCCCGGGAGAGGTCCGATGGAGATCGGGCAGCGACGAAATAGTTTTCGGAGCTAGAATAAATTATATATAATATGTTTGATATTAATTAGTGTAATTAATGTCCAAATATGTTTTTATATATTTATTTTCGAATTTGTTTAGGCTTATTTCTCTAAATGGGCCTTCTGGTGGAAAGAAGGCCCATGTGGGGGAAAATCCCCTAGGGAATTCGGTGGGTGGGGGGTATTGGCCGGCCTAGGTGGGCCAAAAGAGGCCCACCAGGTGGCCGGCTGCTGTCTTGAGCCGAACCAGGCAATGGGGGATAGTCCCACATTGCCTGGCTGGCAAGGTTGGCCCCCCCCCGGGAGCCTATATAAGAAGGGGCACCCCTGGCCTTCTAATTCATCCAATTAATTCTCGATTTCTCCTCGATCTCGTGATTCCCTTTGTCGGAGTTGCGCCGAGGAGGATGAGAGTTCTCTCTCCACCATAGCCCGCCGCCGTGCTGCTGGTCTTCCGGTCCCAGTCTTCCGCTGCTCGTCCCTGGATCGGGCCCGGAGTTCGTCGGCTTCACCGTATGTGTGTAACGCCCTGCGAGGTGCCACACTATTGGTGCTGGAGGTCTGCTTCCTCCATACGGCCTCAAGGTCGTCGTCGGTTTCACCGACATCGCCGCGTCATCGTCTTCTTCGTCGTGCCAAGTTCTCTGCGACCTTGAGGTCGGCTACGGCGTCTATGTCGTCAACGCTTGTGCGGGAGCGTAATCCCCGCTTTTCGGTCTACAAGAGGTGTGTATACCGACCCCCCTTGCGTACTACTATATCTGCATAGTATAGATCCTGGCTGTTTTAAGGATATCGTTGCTAGGAAATTTTTTATTTTCTGCTTGCGATCCCCTTCAGTGGTATCAGAGCCGATCTATCGTAGATATAGCTGTACGCTGTTAGAACCCGTGTTCTTCACGGGGGCACCGTTCCTGTTATTTGCTACCCTCTAGCGTGCACTTGTGATTCCAGCGGCATCGAGTTGATGAAGCGGCCCGGACCGACTTTACGCGTACGCTTACGCGAGACTGGTTCCACTACTGACATACGGCTTGTACCGTATCTGTGGCTGGCGGGTGTCTGTCTCTCTCTCTTTAGTTGGTCTTGCATTTTCAATGGAGGGCCCGAAAGGGATGCTTAAACATGCAATTATTGGATCGTTGTTGTGGTGATAAGTTCGTAGGTAAGAAGCGGTTCTTTTTACGACAGCCCCAAGCCACGTAAAATATGCAAAAGATAAAGTAGAAGCGTCTAACTTTATTTTGCAGGGGCAATGTGATATGGTCAAGGTAGGTTTATTAAATTGTTTATGAACTGCGGGCGCCAAGAAGACCATGGCGCAATGGACTATATCACATCGCATTACATTTGATGTTTTGTGTGCATCTTATATTGTGTGATTATATATATTAGTATATATATTAGTTACGCGGCGGTAGTTTTATATAAGATGATCCCTTCAAAAATACCACTAGTGTTCTTCCTTCGACGTGCACCACCAAGAAAGTTCTACGTTATGAGGCAGGCCGTGACGATCGGGTGTCAGACATATCGTCGTTCGCATACAGTGGGTGTAAGCCATGTTGCACGCGCGTTCGTTGAAGGTTATTGTGGCGAGCCTAGCATATGCAGATATGGCCTCGGAACACGGAGGCCGAAAGGTCGAGCATGAGTCACAGAGTTGTTGTGATCGACAATTCGTTGTCTACCCTTGAAGTTGTGCTGCCGGCTCTGACGATGAGGGGTTGTGCAATGGATGGGGGTCGTGTAATCGCTTAAACGACCAGGAGGGATGTTCGTTTGAGTGGGAGTTCGGATAGTTATTTTCTAAAATACTAGAACTCAAAATATAATGAACAAAGTCTGTTTTGCAAACCTTTGTAGATATTAACCATTGTAATAGCATTTTTTTAAAATTAGGCGCATTCCTGCGATTGAGAAACTTAAAAGGTTGGGTCCAAACTTCATAGTTTTATACTTTAGCTTGAGGATACTCCTTGTTTAAACCGTTAGCTCTTTGTGATACAATACCCGCTAGGAGATAAACCCGGAGATTCCGCTAACAAAAGATAATTTGGATTATCAGGTTTTGTGCGGATGATATCATCATAGTCCAGTGTATGCTATGATCTCTGTCATAGAGAACCAACGGTGGGTACGAGTTATTAGATCGCGAACATATGAGATGGTCGCTAAACTCGGGGTACCCCTAAAGTTGGGTTGATGAAGTTTATCAGTACGTTGACTGATTGTCTTCTCAACCAAGATGGAAGAGAATACACACATTGAAGGAGCACGTGGCAGTCATACTTGATAACATTGGTTATACTTGATGACATATGGTCATACTTGATGAACATTGAGACGCCTCGCTCAGCTCGATCACTGGATGACAGACAACGTTGCCAGGTGCAAATGCTTTGTCATAGACTATGTCATGCAAAGGGGAATCGTTCACCTTTATGGTTCTTGATTACGTTGGAAGTATCAAGAAGATGAAACAGATCGCCGGAAGTCATCAATGATGATGGTGTATATATGATATACATGTTATGAATGTTTTAGCTAAGCAAGTACTCGCAGTAGTGACTAAGTTTTGATACTAGTCATGTTTTATGAAAACCAGGTTTACTGCTTGAGTGGCTTGAAAGGATGAGGCGACATTGCGTGTTGATAATGGCAGACAAATTGTTGTGATGGCCATAGACACTCTCCCTCTAGATCTACCATTTGAATAAATTCTTTATGATCGCCTGTTAGTATGATCGTTATAAGTGTGTCTCCTCTAGCGAGACAATTGTTCATATATATTAGTGACAAATTCGTTGTCCTATATTTATGAAGTAATGATCATATGCCGATTTGAATTTAGATGGTAGAAGCTCCCACATTCATAATATTAATGCCAAAGGAAATAAACTTAATAAAGACACCACATATGTGTGGCACTACCGTTTAATTCATGTCAATGTTATAGTCAATGAATTAGCTCCATACCGGATGGATCTACAAGTCTTTAGATTTGATCTTTTGACACTTGCAAAATAACTAAGACACCATTTTCGGAAAACGGGCATATAACTTATTGATAGTCATGCATATGGATGTATGTGGTTCAATGAAGTAATTGACGGGTAGTGGAGACCTTTATTTCGTGAACTTCGCTGAACGTTTTGAGTATGACTTGTTGAGAATCGTGCATATGGGTGTATGAGAATCAATGAAGTACTTTAACGTAAAGTGGAAGTGTTTATTTCATAGACTTCATGAATATTCCGAGTAGATATATGGATATCCACTCAGGGAATGTTAGTCTGGAAATTTTGATTCGATCAAACAAGTTCAGAATGAAGTAGGAAATAAATTTAACTAGAAAATCAAATTCCCGCGATACAGATCGAGGAAATGAAGATTTGAGTTATAATGTTGGCATATCATTGGAAGACTTGTGAGAAGAGTTCCACAAATTACGTCGCATGGAATACCATAGTGTTATGGTATGTTAGGACGTCGTAATCGCACCCTATGGGATAGTGTGTGCTAAATAAATCTCTTACCAAATTGTTGTGATCATTAGAGTCGTATGGTAGAAACGTAACACTCACGTTAGATAATAGGGAAACCATTTAAATCCATGGAGACAATACCATATGAGTGATGGCATGGCTTTTAGCCTAGATTGTCGTTTCAGCAATTTAGTGTTTCGATGTGATCATACCTAAAATGGATAAATCTTTGTAGTGTACCGTACCTAAAGAATTAGTTGGGTACATGTCTCACGACATAGGCAAAAACGTTTGCCGGAATATGCCTTGCAAAAGAAATAGTTTCTTGTCCAAGGGTATAAGTGAGAAAGAAAGTAGAGCAAGACAAAGTTGATGAAACTTTCTCTCCAGACATCAGAGTGGCGCAACCGAAAGTGTTTTCGGTGTCATGCTCCATAGCTTGAAAGAAGCTGATGATACAAGATCATGATGTTCTGAGCTCATACTAAGAACGTAGGCGTACGAGGTTGTGTTTCACACTGTGTGTTACGACAATCTTGTTATGAAGGTCATGTTAATGGAATATGACAGACCTACGAACTACGAAGAAGAGATGGTAAACCTAAGTCCAAGAAATGGCTATGAGTCATATATGATCCGATATAAAATCCATGTACGATTACCAGGTAATGACTTGGGAGATCTTCTTGATGGCATCTGGGCTGTTAATGGAATATGGAATTTTATGAGAGAGTAGACACTGATAAGGATCGATTTGTCGTAAAACAGTTCCGACAGATTCAAAAGTTGACCACAACGAGATTTGTCTCAAGTGGCGAAGCCTAAATCTATTCGGGGTCGTTTAGCAATTACTACAATTTCAAATTAAGAAATTGATAGATGGATAAGAAAACCATGTTTCTTAATGGTCTGATTAAGAAAGAGTTGTAATTAGTACAATGAAATGGTTTGATGATCCTGAGGATGCTAAACATGTATGCAAACTTCAGATGTCCATTCAGGGGCTGAAGTAAGCATATCGGAGCTGGAATCTTCACTTTGATGATGTGATCAAAAGTTTTTGGAGTTGTCCAAAATAGTTGAAGAAACTAGCATTTACAAAGAAGTGAGTGGGAGCTAAGTAGCTTTCCTTGATCTTATATGCGGAAGGCATATTTGAGTGGGAGCTAGGTGTCATTCATGATTTTATATGTAACGACATATTGAATGACACAGATCCTCTAGTAGAGTGTAAAGGATTATTTAATTGATTAAATTTTCTATGAATGAAGTTAGGAGTATTATGCGTCCGATTTATAATTGTATAGATCAGAAGGGGCTTAATAACATTAGGTCGGAATATTTTCCTAGGTTAAGATTCTGAAGTGTGTCAGAATAGAACAAGCGAAGAAAAAGGTTCTTGCTTGTATGACTAGGAATAATATTAAGTTTATCTTGGCATTTTCAGTGATAGCTGATGAAAGAAAATGATGTTCGACATCCTCTATGCCTCAGACATAGATTCTATCAGACTGAAAGCTCGACTTGATGTGACCCAAGTTCTTGGTTGAAGAACGGGTTCTAGAGTGATCCTTGTGTGGATCAATGAACAAATGTTAAGTATATTCTTCAGTGTCTATGAGAACTGAAGATATGTTTTCTGGTAAAGGGTAAGAGTGGAAAGACAACTTGCCGTAAATCGGTTACGATGATGCAAGTTATGACTCTGACCCATACGACTAGAAATCTCATATAGGAGATGGCCTTTGTTTTGAAGAAAGACATGGTTAGCTTGCGAAGTTGCATATGAATGCACTGTCGCATAATCTACATAATAGGTATAGAAGTATATGGCAACTTCAGAAGTAGCTAGTATGATTGGACTGAGTCTCACTCCATCGACTAAGATATATTTCGCCGTTATCGTGAGATACGGGATGATGTCAAACCAGGTGACATAGAAGTGTTGCAAAACACATATAGGTCTCAATGTGTGAGATCTGTTGACTGTATTCCTCTTCCACGAGACAAGCATGCACCAAGATGCTATGGGTGTTGAGCTTTTACCAAGTTGCAAACTAGATTAAGTGTTGCTCTAGTGCAAGTGGGAGACTGAAGGGAATATGCCCTAGAGGCACTTAATAAAGATAGTTTATTAGTCATATCCCAATTGTTCATTATAAGTTTTATACCATGCTATAACTGTATTAAGCGGAAACATTAATACACGTGTGGTAGATAAACAACCAAGTCCCTAGTAGCCTCTGTTTTGACTAGTTCATTGTGCAATCGATGATCGAGGTTTCCCGATCATGTGACTTGGAGTCTATTTGACAATGAAGTCATGTCGTTGGTAGAACGATGTGATGGACATACCCAATATTTGTAGGACGTAGTCATTACACCTTCGACCGTGAGATCTACTCTTATTGCGATTCCTGGAAGACACTTTGATTGCATCAAACGTCATATTTATATAGTGTGACAATAAAGATGTCCCTCTCGGGTGTTGGAGAGGAGTATGTTGAGACGGGGGGTCAAGAGCGGGATTTGCCAGTCCGCATAGCAGGATAGATACTCTAGGGCCCACTCGGTGAGATTATGTCAAATGAGTTTGCAAACATGTGACTAGGTCACCAGCTGACATAATATCATAGACGAGTAGAAGATAGTGTTGTCGGTAACGAGATCAAGCTAGGTATGGAGATATCTATGAATGAGTCTCGGACACGCTAAGTATCGCTATGGCAAAAGGTTTAAGACTCAGACGTCCAGGTTCGATAGGTAAAGTATTCGTTATCTCGCAGGGATTAATTCTGGGTATCCTCGGTCCACGAATTAGTCATTGATCGGAGAGGAGTCTCGATCATGTCTGGTGAGATAATCGAACCGCTAGGGTATCACACTTAAGGGGAGTCGACATTTTACCGGAAGAGAAAAATAGGAAAAGAGAGACCGGGAACGTCCCGGGAGAGGTCCGATGGAGATCGGGCAGCGACGAAATAGTTTTCGGAGCTAGAATAAATTATATATAATATGTTTGATATTAATTAGTGTAATTAATGTCCAAATATGTTTTTATATATTTATTTTCGAATTTGTTTAGGCTTATTTCTCTAAATGGGCCTTCTGGTGGAAAGAAGGCCCATGTGGGGGAAAATCCCCTAGGGAATTCGGTGGGTGGGGGGTATTGGCCGGCCTAGGTGGGCCAAAAGAGGCCCACCAGGTGGCCGGCTGCTGTCTTGAGCCGAACCAGGCAATGGGGGATAGTCCCACATTGCCTGGCTGGCAAGGTTGGCTCCCCCCCGGGAGCCTATATAAGAAGGGGCACCCCTGGCCTTTTAATTCATCCAATTAATTCTCGATTTCTCCTCGATCTCGTGATTCCCTTTGTCGGAGTTGCGCCGAGGAGGATGAGAGTTCTCTCTCCACCATAGCCCGCCGCCGTGCTGCTGGTCTTCCGGTCCCAGTCTTCCGCTGCTCGTCCCTGGATCGGGCCCGGACTTCGTCGGCTTCACCGTATGTGTGTAACGCCCTGCGAGGTGCCACACTATTGGTGCTGGAGGTCTGTTCCTCCATACGGCCTCAAGGTCGTCGTCGGTTTCACCGACATCGCCGCGTCATCGTCTTCTTCGTCGCGCCAAGTTCTCCGCGACCTTGAGGTCGGCTACGGCGTCTACGTCGTCAACGCTTGTGCGGGAGCGTAATCCCCGCTTTTCGGTCTACAAGAGGTGTGTATACCGACCCCCCTTGCGTACTACTATATCTGCATAGTATAGATCCTGGCTGTTTTAAGGATATCGTTGCTAGGAAAATTTTTGTTTTCTGCTTGCGATCCCCTTCAATGACCTCCACCGCCCATCGCCCCTTCGCCTGGCCGCCGCGCTATAAAACCCCCCGAACCCTCGCCGTCTCTCCCACACTCGCCGTTCCTCTCTCTCACCGCCTCTGCCTCCCTCCTCCTTCTCCCAGCATAAATGGCCTACGACGACGCCGCCGCCGCCGCCACCTCAGCAAGCAGGAGGCGTGGGCGCTGTACCAGGCGGGGTACCCGTGCCCGCCGGACATGCGCGTCCCCGGCGCCTCAGTCGGCCAGGGACCGTGGCAGCTGAGCGCGGGCGAAATCCCCGTGCCCCCTGTCGTGGGATTGTCACGGCAGATGTTACCAGTGGGTAACTTTGAGGTGAGGGGCAAGGCGACTCTGGTGTTCAGGAGATTGTCTAGCTCTACGGGGAAAGATGTTTTTTACCCAAGTTCGGGTCCCCTCGGTGGAGGATCCCTACGTCTTGCTATAAGTCACTGATATAATAATAGATTACATGGTGCGCCGATGGCGATCGCCGGGTTTAGATGACTCCGGCGTGGGAGCTCTCTCTTGGGAGCTCTCTCTATTTTGTCTATCTTACTTGGCTTCTCTTCTTCGACCTATCTCTCTATGACCTAGGAGCCCGCTTATAAAGACATCCGGGTCTCCGGGTTTACATGGTAAGACTACTGGAGTTCTACTCTAACTCGTCTAGTCTTTCGTATCCTCCAAGTCTTGGACTCCGTGATGCATACTGCCTCCGGGTCTTCTAGAGTCTTCCTTACTTAGGCCGGGTTACCGACAAGCTCTCCGGCCTATCATTGAAACCCGACCATGCTTCCCTCTTCATGGGCCAACCGGGTTATGATTCCCCCAACACCCCCCGTCCCTGCCGGCGAGTGGTTCGAGTACGCCATCGCAGAGGTCCGCGTTGGCCTGACGCCAGAGCAGGCCGCGCAGCCGCGCTGTAGGCCGGAAGGCAACGCCGCCTTCTGGACGGCGTACTTCAAGCGCCGCCACGACGAGGACGTCGCCGACCGAGGCAACAACGGCCCGATGGAGAGCCGCTGCAACACGCTCGGCCGCAAGCGTTGGTGGGGCGGCGAGCACCGCACCCTCCAGTGGGTGCTCGACTACATCGCCGCCGGCAACGAGCCCCGGCTGACGATGCCGCCGAGGACCAACGCCTGGACGCCGCGCCGGATGGGAGCCGGCAGCTGATACGTGCATTTTATATCATCATTTATACAACTTATATCATCATATTAGAATGTTATTGGAACTATTATATCAATGTTTTACATGTTTTAGATGATTTTTTGGACTTTCATAGAAAGTCCCTATTTTTGGTATTTAATATCCGGGAGGCAGAAAACCCCCCTTTTCTTGTTTTTATTGTTGCAGGAGCTACATGAACCCAAATGGAAAAAGGAAAGTTGCACAGCAGTTTTTGCATCAGGAGAACCAGAGGGGGCAAAAGATCGAAGAGGGAAGAGCCACGAGGCCCAAAAGAGGGGGGCCCACGCGGCCATATTCCTTGGCCGCGTGGGGCCCACTAAGTGGAGCCTCGGGCACTTCCTCGCCTGGGGCTTTTTACCACGACCTCCGTCTCCTCCGAAAACCTACGCCCTAATTTTTCCCCAGACGATTTGAGGCCGCGGCGGCGGCGAAACTCCTGATTCCCTCCGAGGGGGGTCAGATCCTGCTGCTCCGGAGCTCCGGAGAAGGGGGAAATCATCGTCACCGTCATCACCTCTCCTCCTTGGCGTGGGAGGAGGCCTCTCCATCATCACCATCACCAAGAGCAGCACCATCTCCGTCATCATCTCCGTTAAACATTTGCATCTTTCATTGTTTAATCTATCATTCTTACTAACCAATACCTTCAGCTCCTCATGGGTTCGACAACCTTTTCTATTCGAAAGGTACTACAATTGATCTCCTGCACTTGGGAGCCATCAAGATACTTTTCTGACGCCGTTGCCGGGGACGTTTTCTTAATATAAGACACACATCATTTGAGCTTATCCTCTTGCCACATAGAGGATTGGGCTTTTCTCTCATTGAGAGCATTAAACTGCTACTATTTACTTTCTGCACTTTTACTTTATTTGCAACCATACAACCAAAAACCCCAAAAACACTTGCATCTTTCATTGTTTTATCTATCATTCTTACTAACAAATACCTTCAGCTCCTCGTGGGTTCGACAACCTTTTCTATTCGAAAGGTACTACAATTGATCTCCTGCACTTGGGAGCCATCAAGATACTTTTCTGGCGCCGTTGCCGGGGAGCGTTGTGCTATTTGTAAGAAGTTTGGTAAGGAAGCTTGGAAGCTGAATTTTATCTGCTGCTGTTATCTTATTGTTACTATGGATTTTATGAATCGTCATGAATTGCAACTTGCTTTATATGAAAGTGCTTATGCCACTCCAAAATTGGTGGAAACTGCTGTGCCTGAGAGACCTAGAGTGGGATATAAAATTCCCGTTGGTCATGTTAAGAGAGTTATGAAGGATCCATTCTTAGGGGATGGAGCTAAGTCTGCACGTGACCATATTGAACACATTGAAGACATATGTAGGTTATTTAGGCTCACTAATATTTCTGATGATCAGGTAAAAAGGAAGCTGTTATATTTGTCTTTATCTGGTAATGCTCGTATTTGGTACAGGACTTTGTTTGAAGGAGTTAAAGAAGATTGGAATGTGCTGAGGAAGGTTTTCTTTTTTAAATATTTTACTCCTAAAGAAGCTTATGATAACCGCTGCTATATATTTAATTTCTGGCCACATCTGGGAGAGAGTATTACTCAAGCTTGGGGGAGATTAAAGGAGCTCCTTCGCAAGAATCCTTGTCATGATCTTACAAGGAAAATTATTCTGATAAACTTTTATGTGAGGCTGCCTAAGCATCTGAAGGAAACTCTGGATAACTCGTCTGGTGGAAGTTTTACAAATAATACTGAAGATGAAGCATGGACTTTATTGGAGACTATTGCTGATAACACTGGTCATTGGGATCTTGATAAAGGTAATAAACCATATCTGGACTATGAATATTCATGTGTAGAGCACTTCTCTACTTCTACTTTATTTAAAAATCTGAGTGATAATTTTGGTCTTGATCCTTATATTATGGTAGAAATATCTAAAGGTTTTGCTAAGCATATGTGTCTTCCTGAAACTGGCTTTGAAGTATATGTTGAACCTGTTAAACAATCTATTGTTGTCCCTAAAGTTATTAAACAGGTGGAACCAGTGTCATCTATGACAATTGAAGAGTATGTTGAAACACCTCCTTATCCAAATAAAATTAAGGAGAACTTGCGTATTGTTGTTACTAACAAGAGTAACAGAAAATGTTCTGAGTCTTTGAAAGTGCATTCTTTGCATTCCTTATTTTGGTGACTAATGACAACACAAAAGCTGGGTTTAATGTTTGTGATGATCTATGCAGGTTTTAGTACAGGTGTGTTAGTGTGTTTGAACACATTCTGCTTTTAAGTGTCTGGAATTATCAGTACTGCATCCTTCAGAATTCAACCGGAAATCTAGGAGGAGATTTCCGTGGTCCGGAAATTTCCGGTCCCAGTTCGGAAATTTCCGGTCTGCTCAAGTCTTTCGCTAACTCAAGAAGTCTAGCCAGTACTGGACTCATATTTATTTCAGTCGAAAATCTATCAGGAAATTTCCGGTGCCCGGAAATGTCCGGCCGAAGTCCGGAGATTTCCGAGTCACCGGAGAGTTTTCACCAAGTCCAGATAATCAACCTGTACTGCCTCTCAGTGCTTCTCAGTCGGAATTTCAGGCGGAAATTTCAGTGTCTCAGAAATTTCCGATGGGCGTCCAGAAATTTCCGAGCTACAAGATCAACCTTATCGCCAAGTCAGAAGTTGAACCAGTACTGCCCTCAGTTGAAGCTCCGTCGGAACTCCTTGCGGAGATTTCCGTAGCCCGGAAATTTCCAGTGGCCAGTCCGGAAATTTGAACTTAACTCGGAAATTTCCGAGCTGGCGGCTGCACAACGGTCAGAATTCGGGGAGGGGTATTATACCCCTCCACCTACCTCCAGCAGATTAGCTCTCAGATCCAAATCGCCCCCATTGCTGCTGAAGCTCATTTCTCATGGATCTCCTTATCTAGCCAACCAAATCCATTGATATTTGGAGATCCGAAGGAGAAGCCCCCGATCTACATCGTCACCGAAGGGATTTCACTTTCCCCCTCTATTTCTCGAGGGGACACGAATCTAGGGCTTCCTTTGTGGATAGCTAGATTCATACTTGTTGCTACTAGTTCCTTTGTAGATCCTTTGTGAAATTGACCTCTTGTGGTCATAGTGAGAGCCCCCGATTCAGTTGTGGGTGTGTGCCTCACGGATTTGTACGGGATCTTCTCCGCCCTTAAAGGATTCCTTAGTGGAAAAGTGGATTCGTACCTTTGTGGTCGAATTCATCGGAGAATAGGGTGAGGCCTTTGTGGCGTTGAGCTAACCTTTGTGGTTTCTCACACCCCTCCAATGAGACATACACCAATGTGGTGGAACTCGAGATAAAATCGCCGTCTCCGAGTGTTCCTTTGGTTGTCTCGTTCCACTCCCCTTTACCGCATTATATGTTTATCATTCTTGCTTTCTTTCCTTATTGTCTAGCACTTCTTTTCACTTAGTAGCACATCTAGACAATTTACATTTCGCAAGCCTAAAACTGAAAAGTAATAAAAATTGGTCACCACCTATTCACCCCCCCCTCCCCCCCTCTAGGTGGTCAACTCCCGTTCAATTGGTATCAGAGCCAAGTTATCTCTTAAAAGTTTTACCGCTTGAGATTTACCATGACTAAGTAAGTTGACACCGAAGAGGCCGCAAAGGCGATGGAGGCGATGCAATCTAGGGGAGCCACTATGGCCGATATCAACGCTTTGGAAACAAAGTTGACATCGTCCATGGGGATTCAATTTCGAAAGATCCATGAGATGCTTGAGGCACTCATGAATTCCAAGGATCCAAAGAATGCATCGCCCTCATCTCCTCCAACACCTCCGAGTGAATCGGTTGGTACTGATCCCGAAATGTCTAAGGGCATAGATGGAAAGGATGATAATGATAGCTCTTCTAAAACCAAAGACTCTTCCTCCGCCGAGGATGGAGAGCCCAACAAATATGGCAATGTGCCACCACTCAATCATTACTCTCCCGATCCTCCCATTCCCCATCCTCATGTCACTCTTAGAAATGATCCTCCCAAAGTTAAAGATCATGCTTTTTCGCAATGGCAATACTTAAGGAAGTCTCATGTGTGTAGCTCTTCGATCGAACTATGGAGAATCATTCAAGTTGGATACAAGCCACATGACCCGAGCAATTTGACAAGGAGAGAGGTGGTGGATTCTCAACACAATGCCACCGCCCTCTACATGATCCAACAAGAAGTGGACGCCAAGGACATGCCTCTCATCCAACACCTCACCACCGCCAAGGAGACGTGGGACGCTCTCTCCGACTTATTTGTTGGAAACGAGAGCATGAAGAGGAATCGCTACGATGCCTTGAGCAATGAGGCGGAAGGGTTCTATAAGATGGATGGTGAAGATCATGAAGAGATGTACCGGAGGTTGATTTCTATTGCAACAAGCTTTCGTGACCTTGGTGCTACCTATATTGGTGATGCTTGGATCAAGAGGAAGTACGTGAGCTCCCTCATGCCTTTCGAGGGCACAGACTTGAAGAACTTGCAAGGGGGACACAACTATGACCTCATGACTTCAAATCAAGTCATGCAAGAGATGACATCCTTCAAGGTTGCTACCAAGAATGCTCAAGATGCTAGGGCAAGAGCCCTTGGGATGCAAAAGGGAGTAAACATTGCATTGAAGGCTACGGTTGAAGATGGAGGTGAAGATGACTTTGAGAGTCCCTCAATCATGTCCAATGATGGTCTCAAGCTCGCGTACAATGAGCATCTTGCTCTTGCGGCAAAAGGCTTTTGGGAGAACCCATCAAGGGCAAAAGCTCAATATGACAAATATCACTTCGTCGGATCCCCACAAGGTGGAAAGAGGGATATCTCCAAGGCTAGGTCATGCTACAATTGCCAAGACAAATACCACTTCGTCGCCGAGTGCCCATATGAAAAGAGGGAAGAAAATGGTGGAAGACTTCTTCTCAAGGACAAGTCCAAGATGCCTCCCAAGAAGGCTTATGTCAAGAACAAGAAGGCCTTCTACAAAAAGAAGGCACCTCGGATCGTGTTGATGACTCAAGAGGAATATCCCACCGATGATGAAGATGAGTCGGAAGAAGAAGAAGAAACTCCTAATGAAGTGGCGGCTATTGCTACTACTTCAATTACTACCTCGACTCGTCAAGCTACTTCATCACCGACAAGAGATACTTCCACAACGCCAAGAACTCCGTCCACATCGCCTAAAGCTACTTCTTCCAAGCCAAGAACTACGGCAACTTCATCATCAAGCTCGCTCTTCGACTCACCCAACGAGAACTCCCCCAACAAGAGTGTGAGATGTCTTATGGCCAAGGCATCCGGGGTACCTTCATCCTCTACTCCCTTGAATGATATGAATGAGCTTGATGATGCCTCTAGCCTCCAAATAAAGGAGGAGCTTGTTGCTTTTGACTCTTTTATGGCTAACTTGCAAGGAGATAGCAAGAAGCATGTGGGAGCTCTTATGAGTCGCATTGGCGAGCTCGAACACCTCATTGAGGAAAAGGGTAAGATTGAGAGAGGATGCTATCACCATAGCACATCTTCAATCCTCTCTCCGAGATTTGAAGAGTCTCATGTTTGTCTAGAAGAAGAACTTGAGAACATTGAGGAGTCCCATAACTCCGTGCATTCTAAACTTGTTAAAGAGCGTGATCTCTATTTTGCTAAGAACAAGTTGGCACAAAAGGATAAGGCCGATTTTGTGGTTGGCCATGTGAGTCTTATTGAAGACATGGAGAAACTCGTCAATGTCCATGCGGCATTGGAGAGTGAGCATGAACTTCTTAAGAAGTCACATGATCAATTACAAACTCGGCTAGCTAACCTTGAGACCTAGCACGTCTATTCCTATTTGTGCTTGTGATCATGCAAATATTGTGAAGGAAAATGCTAGGTTGAAGGATGAAATTGCCAAGGCCTCCTCCGCTAAGATCATCCTTCTCAAGGGTAAGAATGCTATTGAGACTCCTATCTATGAGCCTCAATCTTGCAAAGGGAAGGAAGGTCTTGGCTATGTGCGGCCAAACAAGGAGGGTGTCAAGAAGATAATTCCCGCACAAGCAAAGGTGAACAACATTGCAAGTGGGAATGCCACAAGGGGCAAGCCTACTCGCAATGACTTTGCGGGAAACACTAACCCAAACTATGCACTCTTTGTGAATTACTATGGAAATGTTTGTGCTCGCTATACTGGTCCCTTTGATGGCTTTATTGCTTACTCTATTTGGGTTCCCAAAACTCTTGTGGCTAACCTTAAGGCACCCATTGTTAAGCAATGGGTACCTAAAGTCAAGAATTAATCTCTTGTAGGGTCTTGCTCCCGGTGGTTCTAAATGGATAATTGATAGTGGGTGTACAAGTCATATGACCGGGAGCAAGGAGCTTGTCACGGAGATGAGGCCTAACGTTGATCAAGTAACCGTCTCGTTTGGTGACAAGTCAAGGTCTAAGGTAACCGGGCTTGGCAAAGTGGTAGTTGCCCCCGATATTACTCTTGTCAATGTTATGCTTGTTGTGTCTCTTGGCTATAATTTGATGTCAGTTCGTGCCTTAACAAAGTTGGGTATCTCAACTTTCTTTGAGCCGGCCATCGTGGTTCTCTTGTGGAGCGAGTCCCTTCGAGTGGCCTTCGTGGGGCATGTCGAATATGAGCTTTACGTGGTTGACCTCTCCAGAGTCACCACTACTCATGAGATGTGCCTTTTCAGAAAAGCCGACGTGGGTTGGCTATGGCATCGCCGACTAGCCCACGTAAACATGAGGACTTTGCAAAGTCACCACAAAGGGGGGCACATCCTTGGACTAAAAGACCATGTCACTTTTTCCAGAGACCGAGTGTGTAGGGCATGTGTGGAGGGAAAGATGCATGACATTCATCATCCAAGCAAGACAATCATCTCCTCCACCCGGATATTGGAACTCCTTCATGTTGATCTCTTTGGTCCAATACCGAAAATAAGCCTTGGTGGCAAGAAGTATTGTTTGGTGATCGTGGACGACTACTCGAGGTACACATGGGTGTATTTCTTCAAGACCAAGGATGAGACACAACAAGTCTTCATCGACTTCTCTAAGGAGGTTCAACGCCAACACAACCTTCCCATATTGGTGATTCGAAGCGACAACGGGTCGGAGTTCAAGAACTACACGCTCAACGACTTCCTAAGTGATGAAGGCATTCGTCATCAATATTCTGCTGCATACACTCCGCAACAAAATGGTGTTGCGGAGAGGAAGAATCATACTCTCATTGACATGGTAAGATCTATGTTTGCCAAGTTCAAGTCCCCAATCAACTTTTGGGCGGAGGTATTTCGACGGCATGTCATTCATCAAATCGCCTCTTCTTCCGCAAAGGCCTCAAGAAGAAACCTTATGAGGTACTCACCGGCAACAAGCCCAACATCTCATACTTCCGGGTCTTCGGTTGCAAATGCTACTACCTCGTAAAGGGCACCCGGTTGGGTAAGTTTCACTCTAAAACTCTTGAAGGCATATTTGTTGGTTATGGCATCGAATCCCACACCTACATGGTATATGACAAATCCTCAAGGATAGTCATAGAATCTTGTAGTGTGGAATTCGATGAAAATGACGGCTCCCAAGTGGAGCAAGTTGGAATAAGTGATGTAGGTGGCGATCAACCCCAAGATGCAATAAAGAGAATGGGAATAGGTTTGCATCGTCCCATTGAAGTACCTCAAGGAGTTGATCAAGACGGAACAAGCTCTTCACATGAAGAGCACTCACCATCACAAGAATCTCATGATACCCCACCTGAAGAAATGGTGAAGCCTCTCAAGATCATTCTCAAGCACCTCCTCAACAAGAACAACTTCTTCCTCAACAAGAACAAGCTCCACCTCACCAAGATGCTCCACCGCAAGGACCGCTGCAACAAGTTCTCCATCCTCAAGAAGATATTGAGTCCCCATCCAAGTCGAATGAAGCAAGTACCTCAAGTGCAAGTCCCTCTCATGTGCAAGATCATCCCTCTCGCTCAAGTGAAGAACCAAATCATGATGATCAAAGCACTCATGAAGGTAAAGGCGAGGATCCACAAGATCATGATGATCAAGAGATTCCCTCTACCTCAAAAGAGGCAATCAAAACTCGCCGCCAAGCAAGATTTGGAAGATCTTTGGAACTAAGGGCTCTTTCCCTTGATAAGGTCATCGGTGACGTGAGAAGAAGGGTGTCCACACGGAGTCAATTAGCCAACTTTAGCAAGCATCAAGCGCACATCTCCATGGTGGAACCCAAGAAAGTATTCGATGCCCTTGAAGACCCCGATTGGCTTGAAGCAATAATTCACGAAGAGTTCAACAACTTCGAGCGCAACAAGGTGTGGAGGCTCGTGGAGAAGCCAAAAACTTGCCGCAATGTTATCGGCACCAAGTGGATCTTCAAGAACAAGCAAGATGAACACGACATCGTCGTGAGGAACAAGGCGCGGTTGGTGGCCCAAGGCTTCTCTCAAGTTGAAGGCATTGACTTTGGTGAAACCTACGCGCCGGTTGCACGCCTCGAGTCGATACGTATTCTTATTGCTTATGCATCTCATCATGGTTTTAAATTGCAAGAAATGGACGTTAAAAGTGCTTTTCTTAATGGCCTACTTAATGAACTTGTCTATGTTAAACAAGCTCTAGGTTTCGAAAGACGCGACTTCTCGAACCACGTCTACGTGTTGGATAAGGCTCTCTATGGGCTTAAACAAGCACCTAGAGCATGATATGAACACCTTCGGGAGTTCTTGTTAGACCGTGGCTTCGAAGTCGGGGTGATCGATCCCACTCTTTTCACAAAGAAAGTAAATGGGGAACTCTTCATTTGCCAATTATATGTTGATGATATTATCTTCGGTTCTACTAATCTCTCTTTTAATGAAGAGTTCGCCAAGCTTATGACCGACAAGTTCGAGATGTCCATGATGGGTGAACTTAGGTTCTTTCTTGGTTTTGAGATCAAGCAATTGAGAGAAGGGACATTCATTTGCCAAGCCAAGTACATTCAAGATATGCGTAAGAGATTCAAGTTCCTCGATCTAAAGGGCGCCGCTACTCCTATGCAAACCAAGTGCCACCTCGAGCTTAACCCTAATGGTAAAGAGGTAGACCAAAAGGTATATCGATCTATGATTGGGTCTCTTCTCTACCTTTGTGCATCTAGGCCGCTGATGCACCGGTGAGGTGTTGTTGGGAAACCCCAAGAGGAAGGTACGAAGTAGTGCAGCAGCAAATTTCCCTCAGTTGTGAAACCAAGGTTATCGAACCAGTAGGAAACTAAGAATCTTCTCAAGGTGGCAACGGCGCCAGAAAAGATCTTGCGTCGAAGTTGACGTGGAACCTGCACACAACACAAGCAAGATACTTTGCCCCAACTTAACAGTGAGGTTGTCAATCTCACTGGCTTGCTGTAACAAAGGATTAAACGTATGTGTGGAAAATGATGTTTGTTTGCAGAGAATGAAAGTAACAGGATTGCAGTAGGATTGTTTATCAGTTTGAGGAAAAAGGACCGGGGTCCACAGTTCACTAGTGGTGTCTCTCCATAAATAATAATAGCATACATGCGGGTAAACAAATTACAGCTGGGCAATTGACAGAATAAAGAAGTGCATAATGATGCATATACTATAGTTATGATGGCTAGTGTGATATTCATTTGGGCATTACAACAATATACATAGACCGTTCCAACCGCATCTATGACTAATAATCCACCTTCCGGTTAGCGTCCGCACCCCTTTCAGTATTAAGTTGCAAGAAACAGATAATTGCATTGGGCAATGTGTCTAATGTAAGTAATACAAATACCCTTAGATAAAGTACTACTGTTTTATCCCTAGTAGCAACAGTACATCTACAATCTTAGAGCTTGCTGTCACTACCCCAGATTAAATAGAGACATGAACCTACTATCGAGCATAAATACCCCAATCTTGGAGTCACAAGCATCTACTTGGCCAGAGCATCTACTAGCAACGGAGAGCATGCAAGATCATAAACAACGCACTCACAAGATATATTATGAAGCAATAACATAGTACTCAATATTCATCGGATCCCAGCAAACACAACATGTAGCATTACATAAAGATGATCTTGATCATGTTAGGCAGCTCACAAGATCTAAACATGGTAGCACAAGAGGAGAAGACAACCATCTAGCTACTGCTATGGACCCGTAGTCCAAGGATGAACTACTCACGCATCAGTCCGGAGACGGGCATGGTGATGTAGAGCCCTCTGGTGATGATTCCCCTCTCCGGCAGGGTGCCGGGAGGAGCTTCTGAACCCTCCCGATCTAGGGTTGACGACGGCGGCGGCTCTGGACTTCGTGGAGGAAAAAGGTGCGTGTCCCAGGTCTTGTAATTCTAGGGGGTATAAGTAGGGGAAAGGGCGAAGTCGGCGGGGCCTCGAGGGCCCCAGACCCTGTGCTCGCGCGGCCAGGGGGGACCCGCGCTGGGAGGGGGTGTGGGCCCCTCGGGGTCCTCCTCCGTGTCCTCTTCGGTGTTCTGGAACCTCCCGGGGAAAATAAGCACTTTGACGTTTCGTTTGTCCAATTCCGAGAATATTTCCTTAACAACTTTTCTGAAACCAAAAACACCAGAAAACAGGCAACTGGCACTGTGGCATCTTGTTAATAGGTTAGTCCCAGAAAATGCATAAAATGATATAAAAGTGTATATAAAACATGTAGCAATTGGCATAATATAACCATGGAACATAAGAAATTATAGATACGTTTGAGACGTATCAAGCATCCCCAAGCTTAGTTCTACTCGTCCCGAGTAGGTAAAACGATAACAAGAATAATTTCTGAAGTGACATGCTTTCACACAATCTTAATCAAATAATAATGTAATGCATGTAAGTTGAGATCAAATGAATAAAAGCTGTAGTTTATATTGATATCAAATGAGTAATGAATAAACAAGTAGGCATAACAAAGCAAAACTTTCAATGAATCAGTAATAGAGAACAATTAACCGTGCAAAGTAGCTATTAAAGATGATTTAAACTTGAAGCACAACAATATAATCATCTAATGAATCAAACAATCATGACAACTTTGTGAAAGGATCAAGTCAAGCGATAGCAATATGCACATAGAAGATCATTTCTCTATTTGTTCACACAAAAACAAGCAAGTGTTCAGCGTTGGTTCCTGGCACCAGGATGTTGTGGCTAAGAGAATAATAATGGGGGTTTGGAAGGCCAACGGAAGAAAGTCTCGCACAGCTGAAAGTGATCATTAGACAAGAGGAAGTCTTATAATCGAAGCTATGCAAGGAGTAGTGATTGCCACACAATAGATGCACATAGAGCTATAAGTGTATGAAAGCTCTCCAATGGAACCAGTGGGGGTGCATCTAACTTGCTTGCTCATGAAGACCTAGAGCACTTTTGAGGAGGCTCATCATTGGAATATACAAGCCAAGTTTTATAGTGTAAAGTTCCCCACATAGTTATGCAAGTAAAACATGAAAACTCTCACATATGGAGTAAAGGTGCTAAACATGAGCACAAATGATGACTATGAATAATATGGGTGCTATACCATGAGCACAAGTGTGAATAAAGAGTAGTAATGTTGCTCCCCTTTTTTTTATTCTTTCTTTTTTTTTCTTTTTTTTTTGTATTTTTCTGTTTCTCTTTTCGATGGCCTCCATGGCTCTTTTCACATTTAGGGGCAAACATCCTAATATGATAATATGACAACACACTTTTGGTACAAATCTCTCATGATGAATAAAACATGGTGTATGAAAACGGTGCCGCTGCCAGTGTAGTAGGATATGCAATGATCTAGCGTAACATGGGTAAAACCACACATCAGCTATATAGAATCATGCAAAGCAATATATAAATGATAAATGACAACAAGTCATGTAATGTAAGATGAAAGTTGCATGGCAATATAACTCGGAACAGCTATGGAAATGCTGTAGTAGGTAGTTATGGTGGATGTTTTGAGGAAGATATTTGGCTTATGTGTAGGAGAACATGATGAAGATCTCCCACGAGTTTTGGATGTACCTGCGAAGTATGCACCAACTCTCAATGTGAGAAAGGACAATGCAAAGTACCGAAGAGGCTAGCAAATATGGAGGTGGAAGTGCCATGAAAACCGCGGCTTTAGAACTCACAAGAAAAAGGATTCCAAATAGAAACATGATCTTACAAGGCATAATGAAAATCACTCCACGAGGGACTGTGGCAAATGAACAAGTCACTGTTGGGACCCCGACCGTAGCGCATAACACAAAGTCATTACGGTTGCTTTTAACATTAGGAGTCATATTTCATTATGCTATCAACTGGAAATTTAAGTGTGGCACAGCTTCAAGTTTTCTAGACCAACCATTAATCATTCCACCTTACTAAACCATCATATTTACCATTAAGCATATTAATATCTCAAAACAACATCAATGATTCAACTGACACAATTTAATGATCTACAAGATTATGTATCATTTAGTTATACCATCTACCACATTTAACATTTTCTGTTCTTAACCAAACACCAATCAACTTATTTAATAATAAACTCTCCAAGTATTTAACAATGAGATATGGGAGTGTAACATAAGAAAAACTAACAGCTCCAACAAGAGATGCATGAAAAACAAGAGCTGAAAGTATTGCAGTAGCTATAAAAGAATACTCAACAAATATAAGTGAAGAATACGAGTATTCATAAGAAAAAGCGGAGCGTGTCTCTCTCCCACAAAGGAATGCTAGGATCCATCTTATTCAGAAAATGAAAATAACAAAAACAAAAACAAAAATAAAAACAAACAGACGCTCCAAGTAAAGCACATAAGATGTGTCGGAATTAAAATATAGTTTCACTAGAGATGACCTGATAGTTTGTTGGCATCCCCAAGCTTTGACGCTTGAGTCTTCTTGAAATATGCTTGGATGACCCACGGGGGCATCCCCAAGCTTTGGCTCTTTCATCTTCTTGATCACATCACATCATCCTTCTCTCTTGATCCTTGAAAACTTCCTCCACACCAAACTCGAAGTAAACTTCATTAGAGGGTTAGTGCACAAAAAATTCTTATATTCTGCATGAACACAATTGCTACCAATGCTACTGGACATTAGCTACAGCCACTGATACTTTATGCAACAAAAATATCCATTCAAAATTGTAAAAGAGGCATTGCAAAATAAATGGCAGAATCTGTCAAAAACAGAACAGTCCCTAAAGACGAATTTTTTCGAGGCACTTAACTTGCTCAAATCAGAAAACTCAAAACTAATGAAAATTGCATATATATCTGAGGATTACGCACAAAAAATCCCAGGTCCATCCGATTTTTATGTAAAGAGTTATGAATTTAACGGTGGACAGCAGAAAACAGTTTCAGCACAGCAATCCAAATCTAGCATCAACTTTCTACTAGAGGCTCAACAATGCAATAAAGTAAAGATACAAAGGAATTGCTACAGAGGTAGACATCTTCCTTGACTAAAGCTGAAAATAAAAGATAATGGGTTGCCTCCCAAAAGCGCTTTCTTTAATGCCTTTTAGCTAGGCTTGATAGTTCTAATGATGCTCTCATTAAGATAGAAAATGAAGCAAAAGGAGTATCAAGAAGCAAATTCAAAACGCATTTAAGTCTAACCCACTTCCTATGCATAGTAATCTTATACACAAATAAATTCACAAAGAACAAAGTGACAAGCATAGGAAGATAAAACAAGAGTAACTTCAAAACTTTTAGCATATAGAGAGGTGTTTTAGTACCATGAAAACTTCTACAACCATATTCTCCTCTCTCATAATAACTTTCAGTAGTAGAAATAAATTCAACCATATAACCACAAGAATCATTCAACTTAGATAATATAGACACATAAAGAGGATCATTAAATTTATTTTGGAATTCATTAGCATGCTTTCCTATTTCAAAATAGTTACTAAGATCAATATCAAGTTTAAGATCATGGTTGCAACAAAGATTTGGAACTAGAGACAATTGCAAACCACATAAGTATCTCTCAACATAAGCAAATTTCTCCTCCATGGAGTAATTAGGAGAATTCAAATACAAAGTAGGACTCTCATGAGTAAGAGTACCATCACAAGCAGCAATTATATCATTTTTATCCTCACATGAATAAGTAATAACTTCTAAACATAGAGGATTATTGATAAGCATAGGACCATCATCTAAAGGATTATCATATATAACATTGGGGAGCACATTTTTACTTTCTGTTATTTCACTTTTAGTTGAGTCAAGGAAGATGTCTATTTCAATTTTATCAAAAGTAGATATTTCAATAGATTCATGGCATTCAACAATATAGCACACTTCCTCCTTAGGCACGCATGGAGGGCAATCAAATAATGTAAGAGTTAAAGAGTTACTATCTTTAGGAGGTAGATCCTCCTTTTGTTCTTCACTCTCCTCCTCTTTTTCATCTAGTGAGTTTTCAGGTTCAACAATTTCTTCTTCTATAGGTTCCTGCAAGACAACGGTTTCTTCAATTTGAGGATGCCTTTTCTCAAGAAATTATGCAATATAAGGATTATCATTATAATACTCAAGACAGTAACCAAGTATAGCATAATTCTCAGTTTTACAAGGAGCATCATCATTTTGAATATAACCAGCAATTTCATAGGCACCCTTAAAAACAACAAATTCTTCAATTTGTTCAAGATTACCAAAGTCATAGTTTCCTTTAGCATAAGCAGCCAAGGTTTCATTATCATTATAATCACATTGGAAAGGTAGGTGTTTGTGCCTTCTACAACAAAAAGATTCATTAAAGCAGTAGGATTCATCATATGTAGAACATAAGTTCTTAGCAAAATAATTCAATCTACTTATTTGTTCCCATAAATATTTCCCTATTTTAGACAAGCGGTATTCCTTTTTTGTATCAAATATAGAATCCATTGATAGCAAGTAAAGAACTAGACATAATAACAAACCGAAATAACAAATGCAACACAAAATGCAAAACTGAAAATAAAATCTGCAAACCGAAATAAAAATATTAATGCAAGTAACTAATTTTTTTGTATTTTTGATATTAAGCAAACAAGCCAATAATAAAAATAAACTAAGCAAGACAATAACAAAATAAAAAGATTGGATGTGAGAGACTCCCCTCGTAAAAGAGCTTAGCTTCCCCGGCAAGGGCGCCAGAAAAGAGCTTGATGCACCGGTGAGGTGTTGTTGGGAAACCCCAAGAGGAAGGTATGAAGTAGTGCAGTAGCAAATTTCCCTCAGTTGTGAAACCAAGGTTATCGAACCAGTAGGAAACTAAGAATCTTCTCAAGGTGGCAACTGCGCCTGAAAAGATCTTGCGTCGAAGTTGACGTGGAACCTGCACACAACACAAGCAAGATACTTTGCCCCAACTTAACAGTGAGGTTGTCAATCTCACTGGCTTGCTGTAACAAAGGATTAAACGTATGTGTGGAAAATGATATTTGTTTGCAGAGAATGAAAGTAACAGGATTGCAGTAGGATTGTTTATCAGTTTGAGGAAAAAGGACCGGGGTCCACAGTTCACTAGTGGTGTCTCTCCATAAATAATAATAGCATACATGCGGGTAAACAAATTACAGCTAGGCAATTGACAGAATAAAGAAGTGCATAATGATGCATATACTATAGTTATGATGGCTAGTGTGATATTCATTTGGGCAGTACAACAATATACATAGACCGTTCCAACCGCATCTATGACTAATAATCCACCTTCCGGTTAGCGTCCGCACCCCTTTCAGTATTAAGTTGCAAGCAACAGATAATTGCATTGGGCAATGTGTGTAATGTAAGTAATATAAATACCCTTAGATAAAGTACTACTGTTTTATCCCTAGTAGCAACAGTACATCTACAATCTTAGATCTTGCTGTCACTACCCCAGATTAAATAGAGACATGAACCTACTATCGAGCATAAATACCCCCTCTTGGAGTCACAAGCATCTACTTGGCCAGAGCATCTACTAGCAACGGAGAGCATGCAAGATCATAAACAACGCACTCACAAGATATATTATGAAGCAATAACATAGTACTCAATATTCATCGGATCCCAGCAAACACAACATGTAGCATTACATAAAGATGATCTTGATCATGTTAGGCAGCTCACAAGATCTAAACATGGTAGCACAAGAGGAGAAGACAACCATCTAGCTACTGCTATGGACCCGTAGTCCAAGGATGAACTACTCACGCATCAGTCCGGAGACGGGCATGGTGATGTAGAGCCCTCTGGTGATGATTCCCCTCTCCGGCAGGGTGCCGGGAGGAGCTTCTGAACCCTCCCGATCTAGGGTTGACGACGGCGGCGGCTCTGGAATTCGTGGAGGAAAAAGGTGCGTGTCCCAGGTCTTGTAATTCTGGGGGGTATAAGTAGGCGAAATGGCGAAGGCGGCGGGGCCTCGAGGGCCCCACACCCTGTGCTCGCGCGGCCAAGGGGGACCCACGTCGGGAGGGGGTGTGGGCCCCTCGGGGTCCTCCTCCGTGTCCTCTTCGGTGTTCTGGAACCTCCCGGGGAAAATAAGCACTTTGACGTTTCGTTTGTCCAATTCCGAGAATATTTCCTTAACAACTTTTCTGAAACCAAAAACAGCAGAAAACAGGCAACTGGCACTGTGGCATCTTGTTAATAGGTTAGTCCCAGAAAATGCATAAAATGATATAAAGTGTATATAAAACATGTAGCAATTGGCATAATATAAGCATGGAACATAAGAAATTATAGATACGTTTGAGACGTATCAGCCGGATATAGTGTTAAGCGTAGGAGTGTGTGCACGTTACCAAGCCGCGCCTAAGGAAAGTCACTTAGTGGCTATCAAGAGAATCTTCCGGTACTTGATTCATACTCCAAGCTACCCAAAGATGGCACCTTGTCTCTTTGTGGGTACACCGACTCCGATTGGGCGGGTGACAAGGATGATAGGAAGTCAACCTCGGGAACATGTCAATTCATTGGAAGATCATTGGTGAGTTGGTCCTCGAAGAAGCAAAATTGCATCTCTCTCTCCACCGTGGAGGCCAAGTACATCGCCGCCGCAAGTTGGTGTACTCAACTCCTTTGGATGCGGCAAACTTTAAAGGATTACGGAGTCCATTTGGACAAAGTGCCGCTCCTTTGTGATAATGAGAGTGCCATCAAGATCGCCTACAATCAGGTGCAACATTCAAGTACCAAGCATATTGAGATCCGCCACCACTTCATCTGAGATCACGTGGCAAGAGGAGACATCGATCTCTCCTATGTTGGGAAAAAGGATCAACTGGCGGATATCTTCACGAAGCCCCTTGACGAAGCCCGGTTTTGTTACTTGAGGAATGAGTTGAATATCGTGGATTCTCGGACTTTGGCTTGATAATTGTGCACACACACCGACGTTTAATGCTTTATTAGGTGTAGATGTACGCATGGACTTAGGGGGAGTGTTTTCCTAACACATTGGATCCTTCCTCCCCCTATTATGCATATAGCAATGAATCATTGGTAAACTTCAAATTAATCCATAATTTGTGAACTTAAATGATGAGAAGTAGTTATGGACCCAAGATATATCTTCGCGGTGCCATGGTATAACCTCATACACGGTGGCTTCGGCCACCACCTCTTCCTTTGGAAGCGTTGGGTCTCATTTGGTTTTTCCCTTGGATTTTCATTCACATTTTTGGGCTCTTATGGAAAACACACTCAAGTTGGTCTTTCTTGTGTTTTATTGGTTTTGCAATTTGAGTGTGAAGTACCATCGACAGTTTGTGACTCTATCATAAGCCTTTCTCCCTCTCAAGACTTGCTTAATTCTCACTCATGTCCATTTGTATCTTTTTGTTGTTGGGTTGGGTGGAAATCTCCGAGCCACATTCGGAAATTTCTGAATCACTAGAAATTTTCGAGACTAAGTCCTTTCAAAACTCAGCACTGCACTTTGCTGGATTTTGACCGGAAATAGTCCCTGAAATTTCCGGTGACTGGAAATTTCCGAGTGCGACTCGGAAATCTCCGGTCCCTGAGATGTCTCGGCACCTAAGTCCTTTTCAACTTCGGCACTGCACTCGGCCGAATTTGAACCAGAAATAGAGCCGAAAATATCCGGGGCCCGGAAATTTCTGACCCAAGTCCGGAAATTCCCGATGTCTCCGTTAATTTCCAACACTAAGTCCTTTCCAAAACTCGGTACTGCCTATATCATGTTTTGAACCGGAAATAGTGTCGGAAATTTCCGGTGTCCGGAAATTTCCGACCCAAACTTCTCCGGCTATAAATAGGGCACGGGGTGGGCTGTTCGAACCGAACAGTTCATCCACCCCAGTGCCCATTGTTTCTCTCTCCAGCCGGAGAAGAAGAGTTTCCTCGATCCGTCCCCGTGCCGTTTCTCCGTCGATCTCTCCGGTTTTTCATCGAATCTGCTTATCCTTGTCGCGGGGATCGCTTTCTTCCGCGCGGTTTTCGCCATGTCTTCCGGTAACTCCTCTTATTTCAAATCTAGGACGAAATCTATTTTCGTTTAACCTAGCCGATTTAGGAGGTTGTTGCTCGATTCCTTTGGTAGAACTGCTCCTCTAGGCTTGCTCTATCTTCCTCGTGCACAGATCTGTTTTTCGTTCATAGATTTGTTTCAGTTTTCAAAATTTCGCGCAGATCGGAAATTTCCGGTTCAGACTCGGAAATTTCCGGCCCTCGGAAATTTCCGGCCCTGACTCGGAAATCTCCGGCCTATTCAAAATTCTGAGAAAAAACACAAAAATGTCTACGAACATCTAACTATTCGTGTACCATTCCCTTTGCCTTCCTGGACATGAGTGCTTATCCCCCTTGCTTTCTATCTGTTCTATGTTGTTTGTTTACAGGTTCTTCTACTCGTGGAGGCCGCACCAAATCTATGGCTATCCGACCTAAAGGGGTTCATTCTCGGCCGCCTAGTGACCCATCGAGTGATGAGAGTGAGCTCCCACCTGCTGCACCTCTTAGAAGACCCAGTGGTACTAACAAGAAGACGAAGACAGGGCTGAACATTGATGATTTCAACAAGGCCAGCTTTCGCAAGTGGCGCAGTGAGCTGCCCTATGCTGTTGAGCATGATGACCCAATGTTCTTCTGCACCGAGATGGGTTGGCTCTATTGGGAGGTGTACCTCAAGTTCTTTAGTGACAAGCCAGTTTGCCCAATGAACTGGATCAACTTTGACAAGCTCATGAAGAAGGCTGACTATTTTGGGGGAGCTGTTCAGGTGTGCAGGGTTATGGGCTTGGAACATCTCATGAGGACTGAGTGCAACTAAAATGTGTCCCTCATTCATCAATTCTATGCCACAGTTGTGTTTGACTCTTCCGATGACATTGGGATGACTTAGATGACGGGGAGGCAGAAGTTGACCTCCTCCTTCCGTGAGTTTGTGAGGATTCTTTGCTGCCCTTTCAATGGTAGCTCGGTGGCAGCTGGTGAGAGGATGCATCTCCATGGCGTTGCTTACAACAAGTACGTCATGGCTGACTTATATATGCCTGGTGGTTTGATTGGCTCGCAGCATGGTTTGCTGCCCACTTATGACATCCTTCTCCGCATATTTCGCCACACTATTGCTCCCATCACGGGCAACGCTGACAACATTGTCGGGGGCCTAGTGAACTTAATGGCCAAAGCCCATGAAGCCTTTCAAGGAGAGTATGAGCTTGACAAGGAAGAGTACAAGATTGACATCATGGACTTCATCTTCCAAGAAATGAGCCAAGCAGTTTTTGAGAGGAAAGTTCCCCCCTATGCTCCATATGTGATGCTTCTCATCAAGCGCAAGTATGTGTTCTCTGAAGAAGATGGCAACAACTTGGATCTCGCTCTTGGTTGCATTCCCCACAAAGATGCCAAGCTCATTCAAAAGCAAGCTCATGTGGTGCAAAAGCAAGCTTCGTTGCAAGAGATCAATGAGGATGATGTGTTTGGTGGCCCAACTCGCCAACCACGTCGCCACAACATCAAGAAAGCTGAGAAGAAGAGCCCATGGCTTGTTCGTGCCATGGAGAAGGTGATGAACATGAACTGCTGCCTTCACAGTGAAAACTATGCCATCTACTCTCAGAACCACCGCATTCTCAAGCATCAGGAAGAGATTAGAGCTCACTTGAAGATGCCAGCCCCCAAGAAACCCCAGAAGCCCTTGGTGCCCTTCGATGAGTGGAATTCACAGGAGTCAGTGGGATTCACATGGGACAGCGATGTGTCTGAGGATGAAGATGTGGTGCCAAGGCCGCTGATGATGATGAGGACTATGAGGAGCAGGATTCCGATTCTTGAGTCTTGGGACGCTAGTGGATGCTCCTTCCCTTTTTGGTATCTTGATGCCAAAGGGGGAGAAGTATCTCATATAGGACTCACAGGATTTGCATGGGTGGGAGCACTCCTTCTTCTTTCGTCCCGCTTGCTTTGTTTAAGTGCTCCCAATCTTATTTGAACTTCTTTCGTTGCATGTTTGTGAGACATGAGACCCCCTAACTTTTATTGTAATAACTCTAGTTAAATTTGGTGAACTATATGCTTGTTATGCTATGCTATGCTATGTTTATGCTTGTTATGTGGTTATCTATGCTTTGCTTGCGTGGTTTGTAAAATCTAGGGGGAGTGTTGATCCTAAGTTGTGCTCATTTTGTATTCAAAAACATCCTGAAGATAATGCACACACTTAGGGGGAGCCCGTCTATATTTTGCAAATCCGTTCTCATTTTGTGTTGTCATCATTCGCCAAAAAGGGGGAGATTGAAAGTGCATTCTTTGCATTCCTTATTTTGGTGACTAATGACAACACAAAAGGTGGGTTTAATGTCCCGGAAATTTCTGGCCGAAGTCCGGAGATTTCCGAGTCACCGGAGAGTTTTCACCAAGTCCAGATAATCAACCTATACTGCCTCTCAGTGCTTCTCAGTCGAAATTTCAGGCGGAAATTTCAGTGTCTCGGAAATTTCTGATGGGCGTCCAGAAATTTGCGAGCTGCAAGATCAACCTCATCGCCAAGTCAGAAGTTGAACCAGTGCTGCCCTCAGTCGAAGCTCCGTCGGAACTCCTTGCGGAGATTTCTGTAGCCCGGAAATTTCCGGTGGCCAGTCCGGAAATTTCTGGTCTTCAGTCCGGAAATTTCCGAACTTAACTCGGAAATTTCTGAGCTGGCGGCTGCACAACGGTCAGAATTCGGGGAGGGGTATAAATACCCCTCCACCTACCTCCAGTAGATTAGCTCTCAGATCCAAATCGCCCCCATTGCTGCTGAAGCTCATTTCTCATGGATCTCCTTATCTAGCCAACCAAATCCATTGATATTTGGAGATCCGAAGGAGAAGCCCCCGATCTACATCGTCACCAAAGGGATTTCACTTTCCCCCTCTATTTCTCGAGGGGACACGAATCTAGGGCTTCCTTTGTGGATAGCTAGATTCATACTTGTTGCTACTAGTTCCTTTGTGGATCCTTTGTGGAATTGACCTCTTGTGGTCTTAGTGAGAGCCCCCGATTCCGTTGTGGGTGTGTGCCTCACGGATTTGAACGGGATCTTCTCCGCCCTTAAAGGAGTCCTTAGTGGAAGAGTGGATTCGGACCTTTGTGGTCGAATTCATCGGAGAATAGGGTGAGGCCTTTGTGGCGTTGAGCTAACCTTTGTGGTTGCTCACACCCCTCCAACGAGACGTACACCTATGTGGTGGAACTCGGGATAAAATCGCCGTCTCCGAGTGTTCCTTTGGTTGTCTCGTTCCACTCTCCTTTACCGCATTATCTGTTTATCATTCTTGCTTTGTTTCCTTATCGTCTAGCACTTCTTTTCACTTAGTAGCACATCTAGACAATTTACATTTCACAAGCCTAAAACTGAAAAAGTAATAAAAATGGTCACCGCCTATTCACCCCCCCCCCCCCCCCCCCCCCCCGCTCTAGGTGGTCAACTCCCGTTTAGTCTTATGAACAGGTGGAAGTTAAAAGTCAAATTTCTGTTATCAAACAATTAGGTGAAGAAGATCATGTTGATGTTTATTTATGTGAAGATGCTTCTAAGGTTATCAAAGGCAATTCGGCCAAGGTTGGTAAGCCTGTTATATCATGTGCTATTGGTACTTCGTGCTATCATGGGTTATGTGATATTGGATCAAGTATTAGTGTTATTCCATATTCTCTTTATCTTGAAATCAAGCCTGACATTAATCCTATTGTTATGGAAGAGACAGGTATGACAATTCAACTTGCCAATAAAGATTATATTAGTCCACTTGGAATTGTTAGAGATGTTGAAGTACTTGTTGGGAAGATAAAATATGCTGCTGATTTTATTGTGCTTGGTTGTCCTCAAGATTCATTTTGTCCTATCATTTTTGGTAGACCTTTCTTACATACTGTTGGTGCTGAAATTAATTTGGTTAAAGAGAAAGTGTTTATTAAGTGTGCTGGAGAAAATTTTGAGTTTAACTTTTCTAAATTTGCTGATAAACATTTAAAGAAAGAACCATTTGCTAAGGATGTAGTTGAAACTCTTGCTCATATAGCTGTAGCTTCAACGGATGTGGTAGAACGTTATATGCTTAATGAAGATGAACCATTTAATGATTAAGAAAAGGATGCTCTAGAACAAATATTATGGCAACAACCACCACAATTACAATTGCATATTCCACCTGATAATTTAGGAGTGTTACAATGATGTTTACGCACGCTTCTATTCTCGTAGACAGTGTTGGGCCTCCAAGAGCAGAGGTTTGTAGGACAGCAGCAAGTTTCCCTTAAGTGAATCACCCAAGGTTTATCGAACTCAGGGAGGTAGAGGTCAAAGATATCCCTCTCAATCAACCCTGCAATTAAGATACAAGAAGTCGCTTGTGTCCCCAACACACCCAATATACTTGTCAGATGTATAGGTGCACTAGTTCGGCGAAGAGATAGTGAAATACAAGTAATATGGATGATTATAAGTAGTAATTGCAATCTGAAATAAAAATGGCAGCAAGCAAACATGTAGCAGAACTTGTTGTAAACGGTGTTTTGATGCTTGGAAACAAGGCCTAGGGATCATACTTTCACTAGTGGACACCCTCAACAATGACCTCATAGTTGAATAATAAATACTACTCTTAAACACTCTCTTGTTGGATGATAAACACCATTCATTGTGTAGGGCTACAAGAGCACCCTCAAAGTATGAGTAAACACACACCACAACGTCATAAAGGAATCACACACGGTGCACACACTGTCACCTTTACAACCGTGAATAACCCCGGAGTTCATATTAAAGTAACCTCTAGAGTGCATAATAGATGAAGAGTAACATCACATATTCAACTAGATTACAAAGCTCATGATCACATAAAGATCACACCATGGGAGAGAGAGATAAACCACATAGCTACCGGTAGAGCCCGCAGCCCCGGGGGAGAACTACTCACTCCTCATCGTAGGAGTCAGCAACGGCGATGGAGACGGCGATGGAGTCGATGGAGATGGCTCCGGGGGCAATTCCCCGTCCCGGCAGGGTGCCGAAACAGAGACTTCTGTCCCCCGAATTAGGGTTTTTGGTGGCGGCGGCGCAGCGGAACTCTTCTCTGGAAAACGACTCCGTAGTAGGTCTTATTTCGTCGGGGGGTATTTGTAGGCGAAAGGGCGAAGGCGGCGGGGCCTCGAGGGCCCCACACCCCATGCTCGCGCGGCCAGGGGGGACCCGCGCCGGGAGGGGGTGTGGGCCACTCGGGGTCCTCCTCCGTGTCCTCTTCGGTGTTCTGGAACCTCCTGGGAAAAATAAGCACTTTGACGTTTCGTTTGTCCAATTCCGAGAATATTTCCTTAACAACTTTTCTGAAACCAAAAACAGCAGAAAACAGGCAACTGGCACTGTGGCATCTTGTTAATAGGTTAGTCACAGAAAATGCATAAAATGATATAGAAGTGTATATAAAACATGTAGCAATTGGCATAATATAAGCATGGAACATAAGAAATTATAGATACGTTTGAGACGTATCAAGCATCCCCAAGCTTAGTTCTACTCGTCCGGAGTAGGTAAAACGATAACAAGAATAATTTCTGAAGTGACATGCTTCACACAATCTTGATCAAATAATAATGTAATGCATGTAAGTTGAGATCAAATGAATAAAAGTTGTAGTTTATATTGATATCAAATGAGTAATGAATAAACAAGTAGGCATAACAAAGCAAAACTTTCAATGAATCAGTAATAGAGAACAATCAACCGTGCAAAGTAGATATTAAAGATGATTTAAGCTTGAAGCACAACAATATAATCATCTAATGAATCAAACAATCATGACAACTTTGTGAAAGGATCAAGTCAAGCGATAGCAATATGCACGTAGAAGATCATTTCTCTATTTGTTCACACAAAAACAAGCAAGTGTTCAGCGTTGGTTCCTGGCACCAGGATGTTATGGCTAAGAGAATAATAATTGGGGTTTGGAAGGCCAACGGAAGAAAGTCTCACACAGCTGAAAGTGATCATTAGACAAGAGGAAGTCTTATAATCGAAGCTATGCAAGGAGTAGTGATTGCCACACAACGGATGCACATAGAGCTATAAGTGTATGAAAGCTCTCCAATGGAACTAGTGGGGGTGCATCTAACTTTCTTGCTCATGAAGACCTAGAGCACTTTTGAGGAGGCTCATCATTGGAATATACAAGCCAAGTTCTATAGTGTAAAGTTCCCCACATAGTTATGCAAGTAAAACATGAAAACTCTCTCATATGGAGTATAGGTGCTAAACATGAGCACAAATGATGACTATGAATAATATGGGTGCTATAACATGAGCACAAGTGTGGATAAAGAGTAGTAATGTTGCGTCCTTTTTTATTCTTTCTTTCTTTTTTTTCTCTTTTTCTCTTTTTTCTATTTTTTTTTATTTTTCTGTTTCTCTTTTTGATGGCCTCCATGGCTCTTTTCACTTTTAGGGGCAAACATCCTAATATGAAAAATATGACAACATACTTTTGGTACAAATATCTCATGATGAATAAAACATGGTGTATGAAAACGGTACCTCTGCCAGTGTAGCAGGATATGCAATGATCTAGCGTAACATGGGTAAAACCACACATTAGCTATATAGAATCATGCAAAGCAATATATAAATGATAAATGACAACAAGTCATGTAATGTAAGATGAAAGTTGCATGGCAATATATCTCGGAACAGCTATGGAAATGTTGTAGTAGGCAGGTATGGTGGATGTTTTGAGTAAGATATTTGGCTTATGTGTAGGAGAACATGATGAAGATCTCCCACGAGCTTTGGATGTACCCGCGAAGTATGCACCAACTGTCAATGTGAGAAAGGGCAATGCAAAGTACCGAAGAGGCTAGCAAATATGGAGGTGGAAGTGCCATGAAAACCGCAGCTTTAGAACTCACAAGAAAAAGTATTCCAAATAGAAACATGATCTTACAAGGCATAATGAAAATCACTCCACGAGGGACTGTGGCAAATGAACAAGTCACTGTTGGGACCCCGACCGTAGCGCATAACACAAAGTCATTACGGTTGCTTTTAACATTAGGAGTCATATTTCATTATGCTATCAACTGGAAATTTAAGTGTGGCACAGCTTCAAGTTTCCTAGACAAACCATTAATCATTCCACCTTACTAAACCATCATGTTTACCATTAAGCATATTAATATCTCAAAGCAACATCAATGATTCAAGTGACACAATTTAATGATCTACAAGATTATGTATCATTTAGTCATACCATCTACCACATTTAACATTTTCCGTTCCTAACCAAACACCAATCAACTTATTTAAAGATAAACTCTCCAAGTATATAACAATGAGATATGAGAGTATAACATATGAAAAACTAACAGCTCCAACAATAGATGCATGAAAAACAAGAGCTAATAGTATTGAAATAACATAGAAGAATACTCAACAAATATAAGTGAAGAATACGAGTATTCATAAGAAAAAGCGGAGCGTGTCTCTCTCCCACAAAGGAATGCTAGGATCCATTTTATTTAGAGAATGAAAATAACAAAAACAAAGACAAAAACAAACAGACGCTTCAAGTAAAGCACATAAGATGTGTCGGAATTAAAATATAGTTTCACTAGAGATGACCTGATAGTTTGTTGATGAAGAAGGGGATGCCTTGGGCATCCCCAAGCTTTGACGCTTGAGTCTTCTTGAAATATGCTTGGGTTACCCACGGGGGCATCCCCAAGGTTTGGCTCTTTCATCTTCTTGATCACATCACATCATCCTTCTCTCTTGATCCTTGAAAACTTTCTCCACACCAAACTCAAAGTAAACTTCATTAGAGGGTTAGTGCACAAAACATTCTTATATTATGCATGAACACAATTGCTTCCAATGCTACTGGACATTAGCTACAGCCACTGATACTTTATGGAACAAAAAGATCTATTCAAAATAGTAAAAGAGGCATTGTAAAATAAATGACAGAATCTGTCAAAAACAGAACAGTCCCTAAAGACGAATTTTTTCGAGGCACTTAACTTGCTCAAATAAGAAAACTCAAAACTAATTAAAGTTGCATATATATCTGAGGATTAAGCACAAAAAATTCTAGGTCCATCCGATTTTTCTGTAAAGAGTTATGAATTTAACGGTGGACAGCAGAAAACTGTTTCAGCACAGCAATCCAAATCTACCATCAACTTTCTACTAGAGACTTAACTTGGCACAACAATGCGATAAAATAAAGATACAAAGGAGTTGTTACAGAGTTAAGCATGCTCCTTGACTCAAATAAAAGAAAAACAACAGAAATAAAATAGTGGGTTGTCTCCCATAAGCGCTTTTCTTTAAAGCCTTTTAGCTAGGCAAGGAGATTTTTATGATACTCACATAAAGATGAGAGTTGAAAAACAAAAGAGAGCATCAAGAGGTAAAACATCAAACACATTTAAGCCTAACCCGCTTCCTATGCAAAGGAATCTTGTAAAGAAACAAGTCATGAAAGCACAAAGCAACAATCATAGGAAAGCAAAACAAGTGCAACTTCAAAAATTTCAACATAAAGAGAGGTGTTTTAGTATCATGAAAACTTCTACAACCATATTCTCCTCTCTCATAATAACTTTCAGTAGCATCATTGATAAAATCCACAATATAACCATCACATGAAACATTCTTATCATGATCCATATGCATAAAAGTATTATTATTTCCCTCATAAGAAAAATTCTTCTCATTAATAACAATGGGAGCAGGATCATCATAAAGAACTTGAACATGATAGACAAGTTGTGTATTAAAAGGGTTGGTTTGAGTAATTCCCCTATAACTATGACAAGTTTCAAAAGGATAATTGTAATAATAACCTATGTCATAGTATTCTTTATAATTATCAAAGACTGGAGGCATAGTATCATCATGAGCAATAGAATAGTTATCCACCAAAGTGTGTTTATTGGTTAACATATCATCATTTTTACCAGCAGGGGAGGTATTAAATATATAATCATTAGTAGCAAAACGATTTTCAAACACCTCATCCCCAAACTCAGAACTTTCAATATTATAATGGGAAGGAACATGGATAGTACTAATAGTGTAGCAATTATTAACATCATTATTTTCAGAATTAGTGTCCCAGAGGTTTTCAATATCAAAAGAAGTGTGCTTTTCCCAATCATGATCACTAATATAAATAACAGGCATAGGTTCATCATCAAGTTCAGAATCATCAAATTCAGAATTATAAGTATCAATTGTAACAGGAGCAACAGGTTTGGGAGAAGATACCGTTTCCTCTCTCCTTTTACTCCTCTTCTTCTTCTTCCTCTTTCCCTTTTTCTTCCTCTTTTCCTCTTTAGGAGGGTGAGGCTTGAAAGGAAGCTTCTCCACATAACCTGGTTTAGTATTAGAGACAATGGAAGAAACTTGGGGGAATTCCCCTCTTTTATTAATAAGCTCAAAACACACATTAGTCCTGTCATACTTTGGTAAAGTCTCATCCTTTATAATATTTTGTATGTAGGTGTTAGCATGGCAATCATTAACACAATAGAGATAACATCCATGCAACAAATCATTCATATCAATATCACTCATATTTAACAAAGAAGTTTTTCTTGATAACTCTTCACACCCCAAAAATAATGTAAGTTCATCATGTTGATTAGGAGTGATCATGTTATCACAAAAGTCTCCTACAATATCTTTATTAGAACCTGAGCATTGAAATTCGAAATGACCCTCTTCATAGCAAAGTTCACAAATAAAAAGATGGGACAATTGCTTCTGTGCCCCGGTTCTCTCTAGTTTATCCGTCTGTGCCATACCCGCGTAGTTTCTCTCGTCTGTGCCCTGGATGGCTCGGAAATCGGCCAAACGCTCCGTTGCCCTCTGGTAACCGTCAGACTGGTGGGGTCGGCCTGTCGCGGCTCGCTTGGGATTTCCTGGGGTCGGCTCAAGTGGAGACAGGAAGGGAGTCTCAAGTGGGGACAGGAAGGGATATCTCGGCCCCAATTAACACGTGGTTAACACCGAATTAACTGAATTAACTGAGTTAACACTGAATTAACTGATTTAACACCGAAGTAAGTGACAATTCATTGATTAGTACGTCATTGTTTAGTGAAACTGCTATTACTAATTGAAACTACTACTACTACTAATTGAAACTCGATTTATAACTCGAATTGATTTATAATATAGGATTCAAAACTCGATTTGAAAACTGAAATTCAATTTATAACTAGAATTGAAACTGGTACTACTAATTGAAAATCGATTTATAACTCGAATAGGATTATATTAGGATTATATTCACAATTACAAAAGATTAGCAGTGCATGCAGCACTGCTATTACGCCCGGCGGCGGCCTAATACTACTACGCCGGCGGCGGCCTAATACTACTACTAATCAGCAGTGCAACTAATGCACTACTGCTACTACGACGGCCTCGACCTATACGCGCCGCTTCTTGGCCGGCGGTTCGTCGTCGTCGTCGGCGGAGTCGTCGTCGTCGGCGGCGGCAGAGTCGTCGTCCTCCTCCTCCTCGTCGTGCTCCTCCTCGTCCTCGTCGTCCTCCTCATCCTCCTCCTCGTCTTCCTTCACCAACTCCGGGTCTGAGTCCTCCTCCTCGGACCCGTCGTGTTCGTCGTCGTCGGAGTCGCCGTCGGAGCCGTCGGGGTCAGAGCCGCCGCCCTGGTCGTCGTCGTCGCCCTCGCCGTCGTCGTCGGTGCCGGAGCCACCGGCGTGCCCGTTGTCCGCATCCCACCACGGGATCGGGTTACCCTCGCCGTCAGAGTCGCTCGGGATGTCCTCCTTCTGCCACCAGTGATCCATTGGAGAGGGGTGGTTGGGGTTTTTCGGAATGGGGAGAAGAGAGAAACTGCATAAATGCGCAATGGAGAGAAGAGAGAGTGAACCGCAATGCAATGGGATTGGGGTTTATATTTGTGAAGGATAGTGATGAATTCACAGCGGTCGGCGCATAAATCGATAACCGCTTGGGGCACCGAACAGGCCGTCGCCTCGTTTTCTTGCCAACGCAGTGTAACAAGACAACACGATTTACAGATTATATTCGCAATGATGACATCGTGTGACCGCGCTTCACGTCTAGTCGAACTGACATGCCTGTAAATGTTTACCACGTCATCTGGTGCCCCTAGACGTGTCGAGTACAAGTGTCGAACAGTTGATGTGCGTCGTCGTTTTGGTCAAATTTAATGCAGTTGGAGACGTTGTGAGACATCTACACGTATCAGAAGCATTTTTGCGAGAACTGACGCGATTTAATTTTCTTTTTACGTGCAAATATGCGTCGGTGCATCCGTGTCAACACACCAAGCGCGATCTGGACACGAAATGGACGTGAACTGGCACCCACAATGCGCGCTCTGTGTAGTTACGCGATCTGAACGTGTGTAGACCTTGTTTATCAACTTGAATCGTTTGTAATATTTGTTATTGTACTTCTGTCGAACACCTTAAGTGCGTACTTTGGACGCGCCATGGCGTGCTCCGGACGCGTCACGGCGTGCTCTCGGAGCGCACTGGCGCACATTTGGGCGCGAACTAAGTCTAGACCCTTCTTAGTCACTCCAAAATGAAGCTTTTGTGAGGTTTTTGAAAAATTCATGTTGCAATTCCAAAACCACTTCTCTCTAACCTTAGACCTCATCGTTTGAGTTTTGCGATATCACATGAGATACATGCCCTTCTAATTTTGAATGTATGTAGACCATGTTTTTCAACTTGAGTCGTTAGTATATGACATATGAAGACTATGTGCGTCGGTTTTTCAATTTTTCGATAATTTTTGAATTTATTATGGTTATTTCAAATTCGGTCAAACCTAAGTTTGACCAACATTTAAACAAGTTTAAAACATGAAAATGAAAAACTAAGCATGGATCCTTCTTAGTCACTCCAAAATGAAGCTTTTGTGAGGTTTTTGAAATTTTCATGTTGCAATTCCAAAACCACTTCTCTCTAACCTTAGACCTCATAGTTTGAGTTATGCAATATCACATGAGATCCATGCCCTTCTCCTTTTGAATGTATGTAGACCATGTTTTTCAACTTGAGTCGTTAGTATATGACATAATACGACTATGTGCGCATGATTTTCCTTTTTTTATTTTTTTGAATATTTGAAGCTCATTTCAAATGTCGGTTAAACTGCAGCCGTCCGATTTCCTCTAGAAGGAATCTGCACGCAGACTCGGGGCGATCCACGAGAAGCTCATTCTGCGATCTGATTGGACGCGCGCGTAGGACAAGGGCTGTAGACCCGCTGACAAGTGGACCACGGCGGACCCAACGGGGATTTTGGCTCGTCCACCCCCATTTGCCTCAGTGATACAAAATGGGTATTTTGGCACACCAAATGCGGATTTTGGCTGTTACCCGTCATCGTAACTTAAATGGGGATTTTGGCAAACCAAATGGGGATAGCCATGAGCTTGCTCAAATCTGGCTTGAATCCATATAAATTTTCAAATGAGCTTGGACTCGCTGAAAAATGTGTTTCAAATGAGCTCCAAAGGTAGGGTAAACGGCCCCGTTTCTAGGAAAAAATGGTGGACTCGCTGAAAAATGTGTTTCAAATGAGCTCTAAAGGTAGGGTAAAAGGCCCCATTTCTAAGCAAAAAATGGTGGACTCGCTGAAAAATGTGTTTCAAATGAGCTCCAAAGGTAGGGTAAATGGCCCCATTTCTAAGCAAAAATGGTGGACTCGCTGAAAAATGTGTTTCAGATGAGCTCCAAAGGTAGGGTAAACGGCCCCATTTCTAAGCAAACTTTGCAAACTGAAGTGGATTGGATTTACACACACAATTGGAAACGTCAAGCACAAGGCCATTGCCAAATTTCATGGTAGTACAAAATGGACTTGCCCTTGCTAAATTATAAAATAGATCAACAACTAATAACTAAATTGGCACTTGCCCTTAATAAAGCAACTAATAACTAAAATGGACTACCACTCCTCCTCGTCATCGGAAACCTCCACCGACTCGGCCTTGCCCTTGCCCCTGCCCTTGCCCTTGGCATCGACCTCTTCTGGGGCGATGCCGTTCGACGCCGACCACATGTCCTTCTTCTTCCCCTTGCTCTCCGAGGAGATCTTGAGCTGTTCCTGCTCGGCGGAGGAATGCTTGGCCAGCTCCAAGGCTTTATGGTCGGCCATGGCCCATGCCAAACCCGGGTCCAGGACCTCCGTGGCCTCCTCCTTCCAGGCCATGGTCCAGTCCATACCCTGGTCATCCTCGTCGGACAGATCGATGAAGGGAATGGGATCGGGAGCAATGGCCCTGCCCCTGCCCCTGCCCCTGCCCCTGCCCTTTGGAGACTCCCTGTCCCATGCCGCTTCCCCCGCTCGCCTCCTGCTCGAACTTGGAGGAGTACGCGCATGCCCACGCCCACGCCCCATGCCGCTTCCCTCGCTCGGCTCAAGAAACCAAGGATAGGGGACGTGGCGGCGGCGGTTCGAGCTGGGAGTGGAGCTGCCATCACCACGAGTCATGGTGAGATGAGGGACTGGGCGAAGGTGTCTAGGAGAGGAAGAGGGGATTTGTGAGCGCAATGGGCAAGGAGATGGCTCCTTTTAATGTTAGGAGCGGTCTGGACGGCGTCGCGGTCTAGACGGCAGTAATGGCGACCGGACATTGATTCGGCTCCAGACTGCTCATCTTGCAGCAGGATAGAGTAGGCAAGAGAGACGCGAGGACGGCGGAGCAGATGCGCGTCCGGTCCGGCAGTGTAGGCGGTGAGGCAGCTTTTGTCGGCCAGGGGGGCACGCCATTGAAGGCGCAGCGAGCACAGGTGGAACGGCATGGACGCGCACGTACGGCCGCATGCATGCAAGTGGGACGGGGTGCATGCACTTCGCTGGGCTCACATCTAAGGTCAAAGGGCCGGCCCCTTGAGCCGACCCCAGGAAATCCCAACCGAGCCGAGACAAGCCGACCCCACCAGTCAGGCCAAGTGACGGTTACCAGAGGGAAACAAAGCGTTTGGCCGATTTCCGAGCCATCCAGGGCACAGACGAGAGAAACTACGCGGGTATGGCACAGACGGATAAACTAGAGCCAACCAGGGCACAGAAGCAATTATCCCTAAAAGGATAGGTGGCACAAATCGTTTTACCAAGATCTCCTAGAACCTTATACCAAGCTCTAGTATTTTCATTCCTATGATGGATACAATATTCATCTTCAATTTGATTAATTCCACAAGGTCTATGTATTCCACAAAAATTAACATGCTTATAAGAAATAGTATTTTGAGAAGTTTGAGCATGTTTATTGCAATCATTAACAACAATTTCATTTTCCATGCAAGTGTCTTTGAAAGGTTCATGATACACATCCCAATTTTCTTTAGGAACATTAATATGAGAAGCAAAGGTTCTAAAACAATCAACAATAATATGAGAATCAAGACCATATTTAGCACTAAGCTCTTGAAAACCAACAGTTTCAACGGAAGACTTAATGCAATCATATTCATAGTTTATACCTGATTCTTTACCTTTGTCATTTTCCCAATCTTCAGCATTGTTTCGAATTGTTTCAAGAAGATCCCATCTAGCTTCAACCTTCTTACTTGTGAAAGAGCCCTCCGAACAGGCATCTAGATAATCCTTGCAATGTCCTGAAAGCCTTGCATAAAAAGTATTAACAATTATTTTATCAGGAAGCTCATGGTTAGGACATTTGAGTATTAATGTTTTCAGCCTTCCCCAGGCTTGAGCAATGCTTTCTCCTTCATGAGGCCAGAAATTATATATAGAATTACGATCTTGGTGAATCTCACTTGGAGGATAAAATTTAGAATAAAAGAGAGATACAACTTCCTCCCATCCAAGAGAGTGCCTATTCTTCAACAATTTGTACCAATGCGCAGCTCTTCCACCAAGTGAGATAGAAAATAATTTCTTCTTAACTTTGTCCATTGAAATACCTGCACACTTGAACAACTCGCATAATTCATGTAAGAATAGCAAATGATCACCAGGATGGACAGTTCCATCCCCTACATAGCGGTTATCCATAACACGATCAATAATTTTCATAGGTATTTTAAATGGCACTATTTCTTCAGGTGGCTTTAGAATATCACAAGCATCATTAGAATTATCACATACTGGAGGCAAAGCATTATCAAGGCAAAATAATTCCTCCAAAGCTGAGGAGCAAATAAGATTATTTTTATTTAAACTAGCTTCCCCAAGCTTAGGCTTTTCCATAGCCTTAGCAATAATGGTGTCCAAAGAATTTATACTAATAACATTACTACCATTATTATGCAAACAAACTTCCATAGGTTTTTTAATTTTCTCATCAAAAGTATCATGTCCTAATGCAATATAAATTTCATAAAGATCTCTAATTTTTTTGTTGTTTTCCATTTAGCCTAACTAGTGAAAATAAAAACAAGAAACAAAATTGTCGGCCCAGTGGAATCCAGGGTGTGCAGGGCCCACTCTCCACAGCCCTCGCACGCGACAGTATCGAAAGATGACTAAGGACCAAGCCGAACGCTTGAAGAAACTCTCGAGGGGAGAAGCCCTCGAGAGGGCTTGAAGGGCAGCGGAGGCCTGAAGAGGCTCCCCCCGCGACTGCCCCTCTGCAAGGCACTCTCCTCTGGAGAGGAGTCAACACGAATCCCTCTACAAGGCCGCTCTGGCCCTGTAGAGATGCTTCGCTGAGAAGCAACCACCGCAGAGCGCACATGGTCTCTGCTGCGGCCGCAGAGTGACGCGCGCGTCTGCGCGCGGTGACGACGACGCCGCAGTTGCCATTCTGGTGATTAAAGGAGTCAACAAAGCTGTGTCCCCCGCGCCGGACTACGAAGCTTTCCCCTTTGGTGATAAAGCGGATGGCCGGCGCTACGCTCCAACGACGACGTCACCGTGGGCGCCCCCACGATCTCTGCGGCACCAGCTGGCCGTCCTGCGCGGACGGTGGTCTTCCTGCCGCAAGGGCAGGCTTTACGACGGTGGACCGAGTCCATGGACAACTCAGCTGCGGTGCACCCCGCCCCTCCGCTTCGTCGTCATGTGGGAACCCTTCCACTACGCAGGACGCAGGGAAGAGGCCCGGGACGCCTATAAAAGGAGAGGGAGCACCTCCGTAGCGAAGAATCGATCGATCATTCAGACCTTGAGCTCTCTACCATAGCGTAGCCTAACAAGCGCGCTCGAGGAGGAAGAAGACCCTAGAGTTCCCTCCTTGAGCTCCACACTGCCGTAAGAGAGCCCTCGGCAAGCTCATTGTACTGTACCCTCTGCAGTGCAATACAGACAAGCAGGAGTTGCGGTGTTACCTCCTCCTGAGGGCCGTGAACATGGGTACGGGCCGGTGTCCTTCTCTGTCGTGACGTCCCTCCTCAGGCTCGACGAGCACCGTCGCCGTGCCGGTTGCGGGTTGATTGACCTCCGCGTTCAGCCTCCTTCGAACAATCTCTTCAGAGTGTGACCACCCTTGTCTCGTGGGAGTCACTCTCCGACATTTGGCGTGCCAGTTAGGGGCTGAGGCGCGTCTTCAACCTTCGACCAGCCTCCGCGCCATGACGGACACCCGCACGACTCGCGCCAACAGGCGCGCAGCTGAGAGGGCTCATACGGAGGCCGGCACCGCCACCACTCGCGGCCGCCGCGGCCGCCCTCGCACAACGGAGCGCGCCAACACCGGTCCGCGCGTGGAGGAGCCCGAAAGCGAGGATCACCGCTGCGGCGACCGCCGCGACGACGAGGACTTCTCCGAGCACCACGAGGACGCTGAGGTCTCGCGTCCATCTCGGCGCCAAAGCGTGTCCTCTGAGGGACGTCCCGAGCCCGGTCCGCATACCGCGCTGCTCATGGCTCAGGAGCTTCTCCGCTACCGGCCCAACCCGGAGGCCCACGACCTCTGGCTTGACCGCCTCCACCACCTCGTCGACATCGCGACGACGCGCCCCGCTCCGTCACGTGCGCTGGCTCACCCCTCTGGCCGCGCAGGAAAGGCCGCGCCGAATGCACCTCCGCCACCACCGGGACCACCTCCGGCTGCGGCGCAGAGGGCTGCCTCCCACGCGTCCTCGCCGCACGACTGCCAAATCGTGCAGCGCACCGCGCCTGACGCGCGGGTGGGGATGGAGCGCCAGAGGGACCTCCAGAACCGCCTCGTCGAAGAAATCGGCCAGGCGGGGCAGCAGAACCGCAGGGCCCTCCAGGGCGGAACCGCCACGTACGCCACCGGCTGCATGGCCTTCACCCACGCTCTGCGCCGCGTGGTCTGGCCACAGAAGTTCAGGCCTGCCCTTCCCAAGGGCTACGACGGGTCAAGCAACCCCATCGAGTTCCTGCAGCTCTACACCACCTCTATCCAAGCTGCAGGAGGGGACGACAAGGTCATGGCCAACTGGTTCTCCCACGCGCTTAGGGATTCCGCGCTGTCGTGGCTCCTCAACCTGCCTGAAGACTCCATCGACTCGTGGGAAGAGCTCTGCAGGCAGTTCGTCGCCAACTTCAAGGGCACATACGAGCGCGCGCTCACCCACAATGACCTGCGCGCTGTGGTGCAGAAGAAGGATGAGACCCTCCGCAAGTACATCCAGCACTTCAGCCAAGTGCGCAACAAGATCCCGAACATCCCCGACACGCAAGTCATTGCCGCCTTCAGAGAGGGCGTCACGAACCGTAGGATGCTCGAGAAGCTGGGCATTCATGACAAAATCACCTCTGTGGTGAAGCTGTTCGACCTCGCTGACAAGTGCGCCAAGGCTGAAGAGGGATTCCTCTTCGTCAAGATGAGCCAGCGGGCAGACGACCAGGCCGAGGGATCCAAGAGTCACAAGAAGCGGGAAGAAACCGAGCGCAAAACCACAGCTGACCTAGCGGCTGAGCCAGATGCCAAGTATGCCCGCAGAGCCTCCCCTGAGCCTGGCGACAAGAAGGAGGACAACCGTCCGTTCTGCGTCTACCACAACAGGCGCGGCCACGCTACAGAGAACTGCTTCGACCTCAAGAGGCTGAGCAGAGAGCGCGAGCAAGAAGAGGGCAGCGGGAGCCGCGGCAGAGGCCGCGGCTACCGCAGAGGCGGACGCAAGGGCAGCTACCAGAAACCGCCAGGCACTCAAGCCAACGCCGTCGAGAAGAACAATAACCTCCCCGACGAGGAAGATGGAGGCTACCAGGCCCCAAGGGGGGCTATGGCTTGCATCCTCGGCGGAGCTCAGGCGCCCAAGTCTAACAACCAGTTCAAGCAGTTCGCCCACGAGCTCAACGCCGCGCTCCCAAGCGTCGAGACCTCCAGGCCCCTCAAGTGGTCTCAGTACACCATCGCTTTCGACGCCAAGGACCACCCCAAGTCGACCAAGACTGTTGGAACCCTCCCCCTGGTCTGCTCCCCCACCATCAACAACATTGCCGTCTCCAAGACGCTCATTGATGGGGGTGCTGGCCTGAACGTCATCTCTATCGAGACCTTCGAGACGCTTCAAGTGCCTTACGAGTGGCACATGCCCTCCAGGCCATTCACAGGGGTCACCAGTGGTTCGATCGCACCTCTGGGGCAGGTCCGGCTGGCCGTCACCTTCGGCACGCAGAAGAACTACTGCACTGAGCTGATCGACTTCGACGTCGCGCACATTGGCCTGCCGTATAACGCCATCCTCGGCTACCCCGCCCTCGCGAAGTTCATTGCCGTCACGCATCACGCCTACAGCATGGTCAAGATCCCCAGCAGCGCTGGCACTATCACCATCCATGGTCATATCCTGGATGCCACGCGCGCTGTCGAGAGCGCCTACAAGGCAGCCGCCATGGCGTTCCCGGCTGACGAGGACATGGAGCCTCTCGAGAGGCAAAAGAAGAAGAAGCAAGTGTTCTCCCAGGAGCAAGCTGCCACGAAGAAGGTGTCGCTGAGCACCAATGGCTCGGGGGCTGAGGGCTCTGGGGCTAGCGTCACCATAGGTGCTGCCCTGCCTCCCAAATAGGAAAGCGCGCTTGTCGCCTTCCTTCGGGCAAACTCTGACATGTTCGCATGGACTCCGTCAGATATGTTCGGCGTACCAAGGGAGGTGATCGAGCACCACTTAGCCGTGTGTCCAGACGCACGCCCCGTCAAGCAAAAAGCGCGGAAGAGACCTCAGCAAGTCGCCACTCCAAGTCCAACGCCGCCCGACAAAGATCTCGGCAAAGGAGCTGTCTCCACAGACCCACCGCCAGGCCCACAGCCTCAAGTCGAGTCTGCTCCGAACACCCTTGCCGAGACCCCTCCACAGGCGGATCTCGACAAGGGCCCTGAAGAGCCTCCGCAGAGAGCCGACGTTGCACCTCCATCGACAACCCTTGTCGAGCACCCCGACACTTCTCGATGGATTGCGCCGCCGTGCCGCCCTCAGAGCGGCAAAGTACCAGCAAGACCTGCGACGCTACCACAGCCGCCATGTGCGCTCGCGCACTCTGCAGGCAGGTGACCTCGTCCTCAGACGAATCCTCTCCAGAGAAGGTCTCCACAAGCTCTCGCCTATGTGGGAAGGCCCCTACAGGGTCTCTCACATCGCCAGGCCTCGAGACTAAAGACGGCATCCCCGTCAAGAACCCGTGGAACATCTTGTATCTATGCAAGTTCTACCCGTGATCATAGTCACGCCCGTGATCTTCGTCACGTCAGGCATTTTTTGTCTCTAGAGGGAAGCTCACAGCTTCACCTCCAAGCTTCACGAAGCTTCTCCTGAGGGCAGCCCTCCGAGCTCTCCAGGTAACGAGCCACCGCGGGCCATAGAGAGTCTCAGCCACTAATGGGTGGTCCCCATGCCTCGACATGGAAAGAACGTTAGCTTGGCAACCCCAAGTATAATGAACCATTTCGTTCCCAAGTGGAACTATGCGCTGAGGCGCCGCCGTGTGATATTTTGGTGGTGAGTTTACTTTCATCATTTGCCTTTCCATGTGCGCTTATATTCTTCCCATGCGCACCTCGTGAGCGGGGGCTGAGTACGGTGCCTGTGCCTCAAGAGCACCCCAGCAGCACTGCAAAACCCAAGGGATCCTAGCTCTGGCTAAAGGGCATGCTCCCAAAAACACGCCACCTCTCCAAAGGACCTTGGTACTTACTCTCCTCGCGAGACACACATGAGAAAACCTATAAGCGCACATGAGTCCTTACTAGCATGCACTAGCGTTTGGGTTCGCCTCTCTAACATCCGCAGGGAACAAGAGTCCCTCCAAGCTCGTGGAGGCAAAACTCGGCCCCTAGAGGAGAGCGCATCGCTAGGGAAAGCCTACGCAGAGCAAAAGCCTCGCAAAGCTAAGTTCAGCGCTCACGCCTCGAGAATCTCTTCATCTCTCTCACGAGCACTCGTCGTCCCTCGAGCGATTCTTTTCCCTCACACTCCATGGACTGCTTGCACGTCAAAGGGGGGCCCTTGAGCATCGCGCCTCGAGGACTCTTACCTCTCTAAGCCTTAAACTTCCCCCGGCCTTGCCGAGTCATTGCTCAGGCATACCGCAGCGGCGGAGTCATAGCGCAAGGAGAAGGGTCCTAGCGACGCAGAGCGAACAAAGACATGAAGTTGAAGCAAAAGGCCCTTCGAGGGGCACACATGCGAACTTTTCCCTCGAGCGATTCTTTTCCCTCACACTCCATGGACTGCTTGCACGTCAAAGGGGGGCCCTTGAGCATCGCGCCTCGAGGACTCTTATCTCTCTAAGCCTTAAACTCCCCCCGGCCTTGCCGAGTAATTGCTCAGGCATACCGCAGCGGCGGAGTCATAGCGCAAGGAGAAGGGTCCTAGCGACGCAGAGCGAACAAAGACATGAAGTTGAAGCAAAAGGCCCTTCGAGGGGCACATGTGCGAACTTAATAGCATCTACTTAAAAATATATTACAGACTGTGGAGCAAAAGTCTCTAAGCCAAGTCTTTTAACGGCGCTACAAGCGCATCATAATACAGGAGAGGATCAGGCAGAAGCTTCGTCGCACTCCTCCGCACGACCTCAGAGTCGGCGAGGATCTTGGCCTCAAGCTGGACAAGCTCGCGATGCTTGTCCGCCAGCGAGGACTCCATCGCCTCCCGCTCCGCCCTGGCCGCGGCCAAGTCGTCTGCCGCCGCCTGGCGCTCGGCCTGGAGGGGCTCCAAGATCTCCTCGGCGTCGCGCACGGTGCCCTCGCGGACCTCCTTGGAAAAGCGCAGCGCCTCCACGCGCTCCACCTGCAGAGCCAGATCGCTCTGCCGGCGAACCTCCACAGCTGCGTGAAAGGCGGCCCAGGCCTCCACAAGCTCGCCCTGCCGCCGGGCGATCTCCGCGTCCTCAAGGGCGAGGTGGGTCTCCAACCCGTCCAGGGACTCCCGCACCAGGCGGAAGGCGACGCCGCGGCGTCCCCTGCTCCAGTCCTAGACGCTGAGGGCCAGGTCTTGTGAAGCCCCACGCGGCGCGGAGGTCCCAGCACCTGCGTCGAGCTTGAAGAAGGGGGCCTCTGCGCGGGGCCCTGCAGCGTCACGGGCCTGGGGGCTTGGCGGCGAGTTCTCTTCTTCGGCACCTGCGCTCCGCGCGCCGGTGTCGCCGCCCTCAAGTGGCACCTCATCATGAGCTTCGGGGGCAGCAGAGGCCTGCCCCGTAGTCACTGTCTCTGCCTCCGCTGCAGAGCTTGGCGGGGGCGGCGGAGGAGCTTCCCCCTCCATCTCGTCGGCCCTTGGCGAGCACTGGATTGGCGTCGAGTCCGCCTCGGCCTCCTGCTGCGCCGGAGGAGTGGCAGTGCGAGGCGGAGTAGGCGCCCTCTCTGCTTGCTCCTCAGGGCGCCTCCTCTCGAGAGGCGGCGCAGTCGCCTCGGCCTGAGGCGCACCCTTGGCAGGGCCTGCGGTATCCTCCCCCACAGGCCTCGAGGCCTCGTCCGCCGCGGCCTCTGGCGCGGTCCCCTTCACCTCAGCGGCCTTGCGAAGCCTTCGACGCTTCGCAGGCACCAGGTCGCTGGCAAGGAGCAAGAAAACCTGTCAGAAGAGAATGGGCAAGCAGAGATTGAGGAAGAGAAAAATCGACGCGTGTCTCGGGCCGGCCGGACACTTTGGGCCCACGACGCTTCGTCTGAGCCTGGTGGGCTTCACCGTGCCCATCGTGGGCCCGGGGGCTACTGTCGGCCCAGTGGAATCCAGGGTGTGCAGGGCCCACTCTCCACAGCCCTCGCACGCGACAGTATCGAAAGATGACTAAGGACCAAGCCGAACGCTTGAAGAAACTCTCGAGGGGAGAAGCCCTCGAGAGGGCTTGAAGGGCAGCGGAGGCCTGAAGAGGCTCCCCCCGCGACTGCCCCTCTGCAAGGCACTCTCCTCTAGAGAGGAGTCAACACGAATCCCTCTACAAGGCCGCTCTGGCCCTGTAGAGATGCTTCGCTGAGAAGCAACCGCCGCAGAGCGCACATGGTCTCTGCTGCGGCCGCAGAGTGATGCGCGCGTCTGCGCGGGGTGACGACGACGCCGCAGTTGCCATTCTGGTGATTAATGGAGTCAACAAAGCTGTGTCCCCCGCGCCGGACTACGAAGCTTTCCCCTTTGGTGATAAAGCGGATGGCCGGCGCTACGCTCCAACGACGACGTCACCGTGGGCGCCCCCACGATCTCTGCGGCACCAACTGGCCGTCCTGCGCGGACGGTGGTCTTCCTGCCGCAAGGGCAGGCTTTACGACGGTGGACCGAGTCCATGGACAACTCAGCTGCGGTGCACCCCGCCCCTCCGCTTCGTCGTCATGTGGGAACACTTCCACTGCGCAGGACGCAGGGAAGAGGCCCAGGACGCCTATAAAAGGAGAGGGAGCACCTCCGTAGCGAAGAATCGATCGATCATTCAGACCTTGAGCTCTCTACCATAGCGTAGCCTAACAAGCGCGCTCGAGGAGGAAGAAGACCCTAGAGTTCCCTCCTTGAGCTCCACACTGCCGTAAGAGAGCCCTCGGCAAGCTCATTGTACTGTACCCTCTGCAGTGCAATACAGACAAGGAGGAGTAGCGGTGTTACCTCCTCCTGAGGGCCGTGAACCAGGGTACGGGCCGGTGTCCTTCTCTGTCGTGACGTCCCTCCTCAGGCTCGACGAGCACCGTCGCCGTGCCGATTGAGGGTTGATTGACCTCCGCGTTCAGCCCCCTTCGAACAATCTCTTCAGAGTGTGACCACCCCTGTCTCGTGGGAGTCACTCTCCGACAAAAATGTAATAACTGCAGGATCTAAAGGAGATACCTTCCAACGCTTACCTCCCTGGCAACGGCGCCAGAAAATAACTTGATCTCTACGCACGCTTCTATTCTCGTAGACAGTGTTGGGCATCCAAGAGCAGAGGTTTGTAGGACAGCAGCAAGTTTCCCTTAAGTGAATCACCCAAGGTTTATCGAACTCAGGGAGGTAGAGGTCAAAGATATCCCTCTCAAGCAACCCTGCAATTAAGATACAAGAAGTCTCTTGTGTCCCCAACACACCCAATACACTTGTCAGATGTATAGGTGCACTAGTTCGGCGAAGAGATAGTGAAATACAAGTAATATGGATGATTATAAGTAGTAATTGCAATCTGAAATAAAAATGGCAGCAAGCAAACATGTAGCAGAACTTGTTGTAAACGGTGTTTTGATGCTTGGAAACAAGGCCTAGGGATCATACTTTCACTAGTGGACACCCTCAACAATGACCTCATAGTTGAATAATAAATACTACTCTTAAACACTCTCTTGTTGGATGATAAACACCATTCATTGTGTAGGTCTACAAGAGCACCCTCAAAGTATGAGTAAACACACACCACAACGTCATAAAGGAATCACACACGGTGCACACACTGTCACCTTTACAACCGTGAATAACCCCGGAGTTCATATTAAAGTAACCTCTAGAGTGCATAATAGATGAAGAGTAACATCACATATTCAACTAGATTACAAAGCTCATGATCACATAAAGATCACACCATGGGAGAGAGAGATAAACCATATAGCTACCGGTAGAGCCCGCAGCCCCGGGGGAGAACTACTCACTCCTCATCGTAGGAGTCAGCAACAGCGATGGAGACGGCGATGGAGTCGATGCAGATGGCTCCGGGGGCAATTCCCCATCCCGGCAGGGTGCCGAAACAGAGACTTCTGTCCCCCGAATTAGGGTTTTTGGTGGCGGCGGCGCAGCGGAACTCTTCTCTGGAAAATGACTCCGTAGTAGGTCTTATTTCGTCGGGGGGTATTTGTAGGCGAAAGGGCGAAGGCGGCGGGGCCTCGAGGGCCCCACACCCCGTGCTCGCGCGGCCAGGGGGACCCACGCCAGGAGGGGGTGTGGGCCCCTCGGGGTCCTCCTCCGTGTCTTCTTCGATGTTCTGGAACCTCCTGGGAAAAATAAGCACTTTGACGTTTCGTTTGTCCAATTCCAAGAATATTTCCTTAACAACTTTTCTGAAACCAAAAACAGCAGAAAACAGGCAACTGGCACTGTGGCATCTTGTTAATAGGTTAGTCCCAGAAAATGCATAAAATGATATAAAAGTGTATATAAAACATGTAGCAATTGGCATAATATAAGCATGGAACATAAGAAATTATAGATACGTTTGAGACGTATCAAGCATCCCCAAGCTTCGTTCTACTCGTCCCGAGTAGGTAAAACGATAACAAGAATAATTTCTGAAGTGACATGCTTCACACAATCTTGATCAAATAATAATGTAATGCATGTAAGTTGAGATCAAATGAATAAAAGCTGTAGTTTATATTGATATCAAATGAGTAATGAATAAACAAGTAGGCATAACAAAGCAAAACTTTCAATGAATCAGTAATAGAGAACAATCAACCGTGCAAAGTAGATATTAAAGATGATTTAAGCTTCAAGCACAACAATATAATCATCTAATGAATCAAACAATCATGACAACTTTGTGAAAGGATCAAGTCAAGCGATAGCAATATGCACGTAGAAGATCATTTCTCTATTTGTTCACACAAAAACAAGCAAGTGTTCAGCGTTGGTTCCTGGCACCAGGATGTTGTGGCTAAGAGAATAATAATGGGGGTTTGGAAGGCCAATGAACAACTTGCAAACATTAATGTTTCTATGGCTAAATTTGCATCTCCATGGATTGCTAATTATGCAAATTTTATTGTTGGCAAAGTTTTGCCACCACACTTTACTCTTCAACAAAGAAAGAAGTTCGTTTATGATCTTAGACATTATTTTTGGGATGACCCTTTCCTTTATAAGAAGAGTGTAGATGGTATTATTAGACGTTGTGTACCTGAGCATGAACAACAGGCTATTATAAAAGACTGTCATGATAGTCCTTATGGAGGTCATCATGCAGGAGATCGCACAGGAGCAAAGGTATTACAATCTGGTTTTTATTGGCCTAATTTATTTAAGGATTGTGTTGAATATGTTAAAACTTGTGATAAATGTCAAAGAGTAGGAAATATTGGTAGGAGAAATGAAATACCTATGAATTATTCTTTACCACTTGAGCCTTTTGATGTGTGGGGTTTTGACTTTATGGGACCTTTCCCAGCCTCAAAGACAAAGCATACTCACATTTTGGTTGCAGTGGATGTAATACCTCGTAGTTATAGGATTCAAAGGTTAGAAGTTAGAATTGTGCATATTTGCATTGATGCATGTTTGAAAAATCCAAAAAAAAATCGCGCTTTTGTGCAAAAGGGATAAGGAGTCGATACCGACAAACGTCGAAGATCCCTGGTATGATCTCTGACAAGTAGTCGTGTGTTGTCGATACACCCAAACCCTGGAGTGCAAGAGAGGGGGATTTTAAAAACTGAATCTCTCGAACTCTGAAAAGGAGTCTCGAGATAATTAGGAGAAATCATTTCAAATCTTATCTTCTCTTTATTCATACACCAAGTTGAAGAATTCACATAACAAGGAAAAATTAATCATGAATTTGTTTGAAAATGAATAGATGGAACATGACCATCCCCAAAACCACAAAATAAATACATCATTTTAGGACATCATCAATTCATGCATTGAAATATATATTCATAAATATTTAAAAGAATGCAACAACACATTTCCATTGATAATAAGTAAAGAAAATACAATATTTTATTTCATCATCTCAAATAAGAATTACAGGCAACCCCCAAAGGGAATTTAATCACTTACAATGATATGACACAAAAATACAAATACATAATTACAACACTGGATATATATTACAATTTACAAATGCCTTTACATGGCAGATTATAAAAATAAACTAAAATCCTAGAATCCTTAAGCTAAAGTCTTGAGTCCAATAAATCTTGTACCTGCAAAATATCAAAGACCAAAGGAAATATTTGGTTAGGATTAAAATGTTGTCAACACCATTAGGTGTTTACTGTTATTGATTAAACCCTGGCATTACCCACACAATACTATGGATTGTGTGAGTAGTGTGGCAAATAAAAGACCTTGGAATGCTTAAAGACAATAGGGACAGACCAGATGCTTATTTAACAAGGCAACCATGGGGCAAAGGCAATCAGAGCAGTGCTTAGCACTTAAAACAAAGGGGCAAAGGCATCTGAACTGGAGACTAGCATCTTATCTTAAGTATCAAGCAAAAGCCAACTGCATTCCAAAAATCAAATCATGCCAGGATTTAAAGAAGGCAACCTAGGCAACCTCTGGTATCACATATATCTATTAATTAGATAAATGGATCCTTAATCCCACAAATAAGCTCACCATCAACTTAATTAAGCCCTCAGATAAGAAAATCATGGCCAAACCGACATAATCAAGCCATACCGACATATATTAACCTTTCCTTCACAGTCAAGCATGGGCAACACAAATATCTCAAAGAAGAAAGGGGCAGTGACTCAGAAACTATCCCCAAAGGGTGATGAACTGAGTCGAACTACAGTAGTAGATATCCACAGGAGGGAATGGATTGCACAGCAAGCCGTGCATGGTTATCACCTAGGTGAAAAAGCCTATCAACAAGGTGAAACCGAGTGCAAGACCCAGTCAACAAGGGCAGCTCGAGGAGAAGGTCCACCAGCAGTGAGAGAGAGGCAAATTCAGTTAACCTGGAGAGGTATAGGGTCGGTTCAGAGAGCTATAAATAAACACCAGCCGCAGGAGCACAGCACACACAAACCTGAGCACATCACAGTCTCTGAAGATCATCTACACACTGTTTTTACTCAAGAACACACACCGGACCATGTGTGGAACCTAAGCAACACAGCCACAAGCCCTTTTCAGCTAGAACATACACCCTAGGAAATTTGAAGCAGCTAGGAGGTGCAGGCACAACCCCTGGAGCAAGAACCAACCCTACAGATCGTGTACAACTACACTACAGTAGCAGGTTGACACTTTATCGTGCGCAAGCATCGCTGCAACATGGCAGTGTATGCTCGCAAACCCAGCTTTGTGCTCAGAGAGAAACAGAGATGTGAGAAGGGAAGAGCTGGCTCTGTTTATACAGAATCCAGCTAAGCAATTAAAATTGCTTGGTGAGCAAGAGAGAAAGAGAGGTGCAGTATCTGTTCTTTTAATTTTAACACACACAAGTGAACCAGAAGTGCTTCTAGAATAACTTGTGAATGCATCAGGTGTACACCAAGCACCTATGTGTAGAAGAAGCACAGGAAAGCATCAGAAAAGACACATTTAAAACTCTACACACAAAAGTAATGTGTAACTCCAAATATGGAGGCATCAGCATTAAAATCATGTGTTAGTCATGTGTGTATTGTTGTACACCATTGCTTGTACTCTAGTGAGTATAGCTCAGTACTTGTTTAACTCCTAGTTGGATTAAATCCATGCCCAGGGATTGACTAGATAGAAGAAAAGGGAAATTGTTGCTAAGCAACAAGTGCTCAACTGCTAACACAGTAGCAGGAGCAAGAGGAGGTGACTACACTTCACAGTAAGGAGGTTAGAATGCATAAGTGGTGTAGAGTACACCAAAGCATCTCTAAGTGATCTTAATGCATTTCTAGCATAATATCAGAGGAGGCGATATAGTATATGGATAAATGCCACACTGGCATGTTCAGGAGAGTAATAAAAGAGCTTATCCACTGCAGTAGGAAGCAACAAGCTGCAGTAGCAGTAATCACAGCCAGAGCACAACAAGTTCAGTGCACAGAGAGAATCACAATAGCATCTCGAGCATGAATTCAGTAGCAAAGCACAGCTAGCACAATTAGTATTCGCATTGTGCGTTTGGTTAGCAGGGTGTCACTGGACAGCCAAATCCCTAAGCTAGAAGCATAGGAAACCCTAGAACCATAGAAAAATGCCTACACCTGCACGAATTTGAGCAACTGGTGCTCGAACTGATGCAGAGAAGTGGAAAAACGTCCAGGAGAAGCACCAGAGCCACTAGGTTTAGCAGGAGGCGAAGAACACTTACCCGCGGCCATTGCCGTAGCTCCGAGGTGACGAGGCAGTGCTCGTGCAACCTCTGGAGGGGGCAGGTGGCGGTAGAGGTACACAGCAACGCACCAGAGCACCGTGAGCAGCTCAGAGGAGCCGACGGCGCTGCACAGCACGGCGGTGAGCACCGTCACCGAAACCCTAGTTTCGGGGATCGAGTTGCGCAAGCCCTAATCTGGTGGCGAGAAACAAATCGAGCGGGACAGGAAGAGAGAGGGGAGTGTGGGGAGCATTTTGCCCCACGGCACGGCGGCAGCAGTGGCCGGAGCTGGCCGGAATAGGCAGAGGCGCGGCGGCGGCGGCGGGTCGCCAGCGGAATCGCGAGAGAAAGGAGGAGAGAGCACGGGAGAGAGAGAGCGAGCAGTTCGACCAGACTGGCTCGGTCGGAGCCAGGTCTGAGTTGTTTTGACTCGGTTCGACCGAGTCAGTCTAGGGGCATTTGAGTAATTTCACATTTTGTGAATTATACAAAGTCACAATAATTATTTCTCACTGAAATAAAACCCTAAAAATACAATAAAAATATCCACACATATCAGAAAAATCCAAGGAATTTGATTATGATTTTTATTGAATTTTTGGAAAAAAATTGAGTGATGAAAAAATTCAAGGTTCCTTAAGTGGATAATCCTTGAAATATTTTCCAAAATTTATTTTCTACAAGTAAATAAACTTGGGAAAATTATTGAACAAGTTCAAATGACATTTTGAACATCATTCACATTTCAAAATATGACTATCCTGTCACTCATCCTAGATTATAAAATACACCAACAAATGATCTTTAAATCTGGGGAATTTTGGGAAAAACACCTCGAATGCATATCATCTATGCATAAAGGCATGAATTTGGATTTTTGTGATGGGGATCGCAGGCAGAAAACAAAAAATTTCCTAACAGCGATAACCAAAAACTAGCCAAGATCTATACTATGCAGATATAGTAGTACAAAAGGAGATCGGTATACATACCCTTGTAGACCGAAAAGCGGGGATTACGCTCCCGCACAAGCGTTGCTGACGTAGACGCCGTAGCCGACCTCAAGGTTGCGGAGAACTTGGCGCGACGAAGAAGACGATGATGCGGCGATGTCGATGAAGCCGACGAAGACCTCGAGGCCATGTGGAGGAAGCAGACCTCCAGCACCACTAGCGTGGCACCTCGCAGGGCGTTACACACGTACGATGAAGCCGACGAACTCCGGGCTCCGATCCAGGGACGAAGCAGCGGAAGACTGGGACCGGAAGACCAGCAGCACGGCGGTGTGCGTATGGTGGAGAAAACTTATCCTCGGCGCAACTCCAAACAAGGGAGTCACGGGATCCAAGGAGAGAGAGAGAGAGAATTGGTGTGTTTTTCAAAGGCCAGGAGTACCCCTCTATATATAGGAGGCCAGGGGCTGCCCACCTTGCCAGGCACCCCAGCCGGCCATGGCTGGTGCGCCGGCCTAGGTGGGCCCCATGTGGCCCACCTAGGGCCGGCCGAACCAGGCTCCCTCCCTTGGAGGGACTCCTCCCCCCTTCATGGGCCCTTTTGCCTAAAAAGGCCCATTTAGGGTTTTTTGCCTTTAAAAATTCAGGAAAAATTAAATAAAAATATATTTAACTATTAATTACATTAATTAATATTAAATACATATTACATAATTTATTCCGTCTCCGAAAACTATTTCATCGCTGCCCGATCTCCATCGGAACTTTCCCGGGACGTTCCCGGTCTCTCCTTTCCTATTTTTCTCTTCCGGTAAAATGTCGAATCCCCTTAAGTGTGTTACCCTAGCGGTTCGATTATCTCACCAGACATGATCGAGACTCCTCTCCGATCAATGACTAATTCGTGGACCTTGGATACCCAGAATTAATCCCTGCGAGATAACGAATACTTTACCGTTCGAACCTAGACGTCTGAGTCTTAAACCTTTTGCCATGCGATACTTAGCGCGTCCGAGACTCGTTCATAGATATCTCCATACCTAGCTTGATCTCGTTACCGACACTGCTAACTTCTACTCGTCCATGATATTATGTCCTGGTGACCTAGTCACACGCTTGCAAGCTCGTTTGACATAATCTCACCGAGTGGGCCCTAGAGTATCTATCCTGCAAATCCCGCTCTTGACCCCCCATCTCAACATACTCCTTTCCGACACCCGAGAGGGACACCTTTATTGTCACACTATGTAAGATATGACGTTTGATGCAATCAAAGTGTCTTCCAGGAATAGCAATAAGAGTAGATCTCACGGTCAAAGGCGTAATGACTACGTCCTACAAATATTGGGTATGTCCATCACGTCATTCTCCCAATGACATGACTCCATTGTCAACTGACATAAATGTCACATGATGGGGAAACCTCGATCATCAATTGCCCAATGAACTAGTTAGATAGAGGCTACTAGGGACCTGGTTGTTTATCTACCACACGTGTATTAATGTTTCCGCTTAATACAGTTATAGCATGGTATAAAACATATAATGAACAATTGAGATATGACGAATAAACTATATTTATTAAGTGCCTCTTGGGCATATCTCCTTCATTTTGAACATTGTCTCATATGAGCAATGATTTGGTTTTCAGAACATGAGGGTCACAACTCGTCGGAAGCTTTAGACTGCACTGCTTGTCAGTCTCAAGGCAAGTTTCATACTTGCATGTCCTGATTGATTATTTTACTACAAGAATGTGCAATGTAATATCATTGCATTTCAAAAAGAAAAATTATTTCCGAATGATGTGAAGTGCTATAAATATTGTTTGGCGGGCGATGGAACCATGGATGGTACGGATATCATGGTGGAGGTTCCATCGTACGGAAAGTAAATATCTAGGAATTAATTACCCAAGTTCCAATGATCCTAGCGCCGTGTTGAAGTATCGGCCAACATATTCACTATGGATGGGCTAGCTAGAGGTTCTTTCCTTCGGATGTATATCCTCGGCAGGCTATCTCCTGGTTGCGTCCGTTGCGGCGGCCAACAACGTGGAACCGCATACGTTCCCACCCGACGGGGTGAATTGGAATAGTAGCTCGGGAGTGGTGGCGAGCTTGGTCCTAGTACCAGCTGGGCCATAAGGGGCGGATATGCATTGTGCCGGGGAAGGACTCCACATCGCTAGGTGCCCTGAGTCCTGGCTATAGCACAGATGGTGTGCAAAGAGAGCATTTAAGGGCCAGGCTGCTGTTGGGTAAAGCGATGCAGCTCTTCAGAGTCATAAAAAAGAGAAACTGTGACTGTCACGTCCTTGTTCCAGGAAGGAACCACAGACCGCAGCGGGAAAGGGATCCCAAGTGATGACTATGAACCCGTGGAGACTGGGAGCTTAGTTTTCTAAATTAAAATTGGACATTTCAAGAAATGATTTCCAAAAACCTGCATAATCATCTTTGACTTTTTGGTCAAGATGGTAGATAGTGCATTCCACTTATCTAAGCATAATGCTAAACTTGCTGAGTAACGCTGTTACTCATTCGTTTCCTCTTTTGATCCCTTGCTTAGACTGTTAGGGGAATTTGGAGGTGGGTTACAGACTGTAACATACTAGCGAGGTGGACTATGAAGAGCCGGACATCTCCGGAGCAGTGGAAGGGGTGGACTACCTGATCGCCTATGGAGCTAGCGACGACGAGGAGGAGGAGCCCCAGACTTAGAAATAGTTAAGGAGCCGGGCCGAGCAATACTAGACTAGTACTACTTAGTGCTGAGCCCATGGTTCTTAGTTGCTTTTCTCAAATAAGTCCGTAGGTTGACATCTGTCACCTGGCCAGTAGCTGAAATTCCACCTTTATAAGGAGGAAGACGTTGAATCTTTTATGCATTTCTGGCTTGTAATATTTAGCAGTGTGGAATAAAGTGGACCCGCAATGTTTCTGTTGTACTACTCTGTGTGATGTAATATTTACGGATCAGTCCTTCCGTGGGTGTTATGTCGAGACTTGTACACTACAATATGTAGTGGCGTGCGGGGTCACTACAGATGGTATCAGAGCAATTGCTAGACCTTAGGTTGGAAACCTATTAAAGGGAAAGCCTGTAGGTATGCGAGGAATAGGATTATAAATAAAAGTTTTAAATTGTTATGATTGATATTCACTTGAGAATAGCATTATCATGCAATTAATTCTTTTTAGATGTTACTAATACGTCTTCTTGGTTAACAGCTAGGATGGAGAAAAGAATTCCAAAGCGGTCCATCCGAGTGAGAGATGCGGAGTTAGGAAAGGGATTGTTCAAAGGGAATTGGGCTGAGATTCTGCAGCAGTTACTCACATTTCTTGGTATAGGGACCAAGGTAGTTGTGAAGGTGCTGAGTTACTATGACGGGTCAGCCTTAGCCAAATACCGTGTGTCACTTAAACTTCCAGCGGAGCTTAGGATGGGTCTTAAAATGCCTTTTGGTGAAGCTAAGAATATTGAAGCCGCATTTCAGATTGCGGTAATTAGAGCCATCACCAATATTAGGACCGAGAAGAGTAAGGACTTAGAGGGCACCCTGTTTCATGCGATTCCAAGCACACACTATCGCTTTGAGGCAGATATAGACTTTATGTCTTTCATAAAGACTAATCCGAAGGATACAGCAGTATTCATAGAGAGTTGTGTCAGACTCATTGATAACCCACAAGTATAGGGGATCGCAACAGTCTTCGAGGGAAGTAAAACCCAAATTTATTTATTCGACACAAGGGGAGACAAAGAATACTTATAAGCCTTAACAGCGGAGTTGTCAATTCAGTTGCACCTGGAAAAGCACTAGTAACAGGGGTGATGTGAAAGCAGCAGTAATATGAGAGCAATAGTGATAGTAACACAGTAGCAGTAACAGTAACACAGAGGCAATGGCACCAGAAAATATTCAAGTGCGTAGTTGACTTTAGAGCAATGATGATGACAGAAGGACCGGGGTTCCCGGCTATCTATACTAGCGGTAACTCTCAAAGAACAAATGTTGGGTGAACAAATTACAGTTGGGCAATTGACAGTATTGAAATAACATTAAGACAGAACATCCAGTTTATTAATCATGTAGGCATGTTTTCCATATATAGTCATACGTGCTCACAATGAGAAACTTGCATAACATCTTTTGTCCTACCAGCCCGTTTGCAGCGGGGCCTCAAGGGAAACTACTGGTAATTAAGGTACTCCTTTTAATAGAGCACCGGAGCAAAGCATTAGCACTTAGTGAAAACATGTGATCCTCATATCTAAGCCATCCCCTCCAGTTATCCCAGTTGCTGTCACTCTGGGGCCTCGGGTTCCGGACAGAGACATGTGCAAACAACTTGTAGATACAATCTAAGCAATAATTATAGAGCTTAAATCTAAGATCATGCCACTCGTGCACTAGTGACAAGCATTAAACACAACAAGATTGCAGCAACAATAACTTCACAAACTTATAGATAGACTGATCATAATGTAACAATTCATCGGATCCCAACAAACACAACACCGATTACATCATATGGATCCCAATCATGTAAGGCAGCTCATGAGATCATTGTATTGAAGTACATGGGAGAGAGAGTACCAACTAGCTACAGCCAAGAACCCGTAGTCCATGGGGGAACTACTCACAAACCATCATGGAGTCGAAGTGGAGGCGGTGGAGTCGATGGAGATGGCTCCGGGGGTCAATCCCCGTCCCGGCAGGGTGCCGGAACAGGAACTTCTGACCCCCGAAACTTGTCTTCGATGGCGGCGGCGCTGCGGAACTCTTCTCGGGAAAAGGCTCGCGTGTTAGGTCTTAGAAATCTGGGGGGTATAAGTAGGCGAAGGGGCGAAGGCGGTGGAGGCCCGAGGGCCCCACACCCTATCCACGCGCGGCAGAAGGGGGGCCGCGCCGGGAGGGGGTGTGGGCCCCTCGGGGCTCCCCTCCGTGTACTCTTCGGTGTTCTGGAACCTCCCGGGAAAAATAGGAACTTTGACGTTTCGTTTGTCCAATTCCGAGAATATTTCCTTAACAACTTTTCTGAAACCAAAAACAGCAGAAACAGGGAACTGGCACTGTGGCATCTTGTTAATAGGTTAGTCCCAGAAAATGCATAAAATGATATAAAAGTGTGTATAAAACATGTAGCAATTGGTATAATATAAGCATGGAACATATGAAATTATAGATACGTTTGAGACGTATCACTCATCCAAACGTATCACAAAGCGTTTGGAATAGTTGCGGAGGAAGTAGAGTCGATGGTAGAGCAGTTCTTGTGTCCAGAAGTTATTCAGGAGAAGAGTGATATGCTAAGTTATGAGGCAGTGAGGGGATTTACTGAACCACCATCCACACCACTTAGGATTGTGGAGGAAGTAGAACCTCAGACACCAGTTTACCCCGTGTGCGAGATGCCACAGACTAGTTATGCGTCGCTTAGCAGTGAGACTGGTGAGGAGACTAGTGGTTGGAGTGATGAGGAACCATATGCGGGTACTCGGAGTGATCCCATAACAATTCCGAGTGATCTGGAGGAGCAGGAGGATACCAGTCGTACACCTAAGAGAGATGCGAAGTCAAAGATGAAAAACAGTGCTAGACCACAGCAGTCTAGGGGAGAGTCTTCCAAGGGCAAAGGAGTGAACAAGTCTAAGGGTGCTAAAGTCAAGCCTAAGATAGAACCGATTGAGGAGGTGCAGAGTTATTACTGCAACATGGATAATTTGACCACTGGGTACGTTGGTGGAGGTGAGGATTTTGGTGGTGGAGAGGTTTGTGATGGAGGCGTTTATGATGGTGAGGTGGAGGCGTACAAATACTTGAGTGAGTATTTCTCAATGACGGATATGACGCTAGAAGCTACCCCATCAGACCCAGAATATGAGCCACAGGTGGAGGTGAAGTTACCAGGAATTCTTAGGAGGACCAACCGTAATAGCCGGTGGAATCCGGTGAAGTATGCAGAAAAGTGAAGACCGACGGAGAGAAGCAGTAGATGTAACATATGTATCATACATAGTTGGTAATGCGTATTGTAAGGGTATGGTAGGAATAAGTGAGACTGACTCACTTTAGTGTTTGTTATCTTTACGTACCCATGTTTGTAACAGTACCTGTATAATAAATGGTATATGTTTTAAAAACTCTGGTGTTATTGGATTTTCTTGGATCTTTGTTTGACTAGTACTTGTGCATGGAATAGGACTGAACGTGCATATGCATAATGTAACAATGAGTCCCGATTCGATGTTAAAGGACTAGAGAATAATGGCGGAAGTCGGTGAGGAGAGTGACGTGCAGCGACAGGAAAGGGAGATGAAGGAAAAACAAGATGCTGGAGGAAATCCATGACCAATGAGGCCAATTACGGAGCTGAATTCCATGCAGTATATGCAGTTAGTGGAAGATGGAAGACGTCGTGACCAGGAACAACAAAATAAGTTTCTACATGACATGCTGGAAAAACAAGCAGGCCATACAAGGGATGAAGCCATTCGAGGAGTCACACTATCTGATTTCCAGAATGCAAAACCAATACCTTTTGCCAGAGCTCCCAAACCAATGGATGCTGAAGATTGGATATCAGATACGGAAAGAAAATTAAATATAGTAGGCTGCAATGATGAGGAGAAAGTAAGATATGCATCATATCTGCTAACTGGACCTACCGCAGCATGGTGGGAAACCATCGTGGCAACACTACCTGCAGGGTATGTTGTAACCTGGGCGGAGTTCAAGAAAAGATTCCGGGAAGCACATGTTCCGGAGAGTATCATGGAATTAAAAAGGAGGGAATTTGAGAATCTGAGGCAAAATGAATTACCCATCGGACGTTACGTCAACATATTCAATATGTTATCCAGATATGCCTTAGATGAGGTGGATACAGAGGAGAAGCGGAAAAGGAGATTCCTAAAGGGATTAAATCCTTTCATGATAATGCAGTTGAGGCTGGCAAAGCCTAAAGAATTCCAGGAGTTAGTGGATTCTGCGATAACCTTGGAGGATGATTTTAAATCACTGCAGGAAGAGAAGAGGAAAAAGGCAAGGATGGAGCCTAAAAGATTTCAAGTGTAGAGAGCACCACCTAATCTGCGTTTCAAACCCAAGCTGAGACCGGATGCCCGGAAAATATTCCAGAAAACACCACCACCCATGAACTCAATCATATGCAATAGTTGTGGATTAAGAGGACATATGGCTAAAGATTGCCTGAAGCCGAAGATCATCTGTTATGGGTGCGGACAAGCAGGGCACATCAAACCAGATTGCCCGAATCGTCAGAATCAGTAGGTGGGGCGTGGTAATGGAGGCGGAGATAACCGGGGCGTCGGTGGATTCAAACCCAGAGGCGGTGGAATTGGGTCAAGCTCGGGCGGCCGAGGAAGAGGAAGGCCTTATGGTAGGCTGAACTGCACCAGTTTGGAGCAAATCAACAACACGGACAATGTGGTGATTGGTACGCTTAAAATTCTATCTAATCCCGGCAAAGTTTTATTTGACACTGGAGCTACTACTTCTTTTATAACGCAAGAGTTTGTGGAGACATTTGGGATTAGATGTCAACCGTTAGAAGTACCCATATCGGTCATGTCAGCTGGGGGAAAAATCTTAGTTACACAGGTCAAAATGGATCAAGTAATTATGAGTTGCGACCGTGTGTATGACGCCGATTTGTTAGTAATTCCCATGAAAGATGTAGCAGTCATCCTAGGGATGGACTGGTTATCAGATCATGGAGCTCAGATTGATTGTGCAGAAAAGACAGTGTCATTAAGAGGACTTGGAGGAACCAGAATAATTTACCAAGGGGACCGGCATAATCAGATCAGGGCAGACTTACATTTGAATTCCATGAAGACTGTGAGGATGGAGGAAATACCGGTCGTAAAGGAATTTCAAGATGTATTTCCTGAGGAGTTACCAGGAATGCCACCCGACCGAGAAATAGAGTTTACTATTGATTTAATACCAGGCACAGCACCAATTGCTCAACCACCATATAAGATGGGACCAAAAGAGTTGGTACAGTTGAAGGAACAGTTGGATGAGTTAGAAGCCAAAGGGTTCATCAGGGAAAGTATATCACCGTGGGCAGCACCAGTGATATTCGTGGATAAAAGGGACGGAGGTAGAAGGATGTGTGGTGATTTTAGAAATTTGAATAATGTGACCATCAAAAACAAATATCCTTTGCCAAGGATTCAAGATTTATTTGATCAAGTCAGAAGAGCCGGTGTATTTTCAAAAATTGACTTAAGATCAGGATACTATCAGATAAAGATAAAACCTGAGGACATTCCAAAAACTGGATTTGTGTCGAGATATGGACACCATGAATACTTGGTAGTACCATTTGGATTAACAAATGCACCAGCAATATTCATGAACCTGATGAATAAGATATTCATGCCTTATTTGGACAAGTTTGTGATAGTATTTATCGATGACATTCTGATATACTCGAAAAATAAGGAGGAACATGCCAGACAGTTACGGACAGTGTTGCAGACACTAAGGGAACATCAGTTATATGCCAAGTTCAGCAAATGTGAATTTTGGTTAGACCAAGTGGAATTTCTCGGACATGTGATCAGTAAGCAAGGAATTGCGGTAAATCCCGAAAAAGTAAAAGCATTTATGGATTGGGAAGCACCCAAAACTCCCAGAGAAATACGAGGATTCCTAGGAATGGCTGGTTATTACCGGAGATTTATTGAAGGATTCTCAAAAATAGCCAGACTGATGACTCAACTACTCAAGAAAAATGCCAAGTTCGAGTAGAATGAGAAGTGTGAAGAAAGTTTCCAGTTGTTGAAAAAGAAGTTAACCACGGCACCAGTGCTTGTAGTTTCGGAAATGGGAAAGGATTATACGGTGTATTGTGACGCATCCAAGTTAGGAATAGGATGTGTGCGGATGCAAGACAGAAAAGTAATTGCTTACGGATCTAGGCAATTAAAACCTCATGAGATGAATTATCCAACACATGATTTGGAATTAGCGGCAGTGGTTTATGCACTAAAACAATGGAGACACTTTCTCTATGGAGAAAAGTGTGAGCTTTACACGGATCATAATATTTCTTTACCCAGAAAGAGTTGAATATGAGGCAGAGGAGGTGGTTGGAATTAATCAAAGATTATGACTTAACCATCAACTACACTCCCGGCAAAGCGAATGTAGTAGCAGATGCCCTAAGCAGAAAGGTGACATGCAACAAAATGGACGTACCAGAGATATATCTTGAATTGAGAAAGGAATTAGCCCAAACTCACATCGAGATCTGGGAAGGACCTGAGATGGCCAGTGTTGCAGCAATCCAAATGATCGGAGAAATGGACTCTGATTTACAAAATGAGATTATTTACAGACATATGGAAGATGAATTTCTCAAGGAAGAACTTAGGAGGATAAAAGCCGGTCAAATCTCAGAATTTAACTTGAGATCTGAGGACGGATCTTTGTGGTTCCAGAAAAGAATTTGTGTTCCAGATATTCCCGAACTCAAGGAAGTGATACTAAAAGAAGCACATGAAACACCATATTCAATACATCCGGGGAGTACCAAGATGTACATGGACTTGAAAAAGATATTCTGGTGGAATAATATGAAAAGAGAGATTGCTAAATATGTGTCAGAATGCCATGTGTGCAGACAGGTGAAGTCAGAACATCAACATCCTGCGGGAATGTTACAACCATTACCAATTCCTGAATGGAAATGGGAGGAGTTAAGTATGGATTTTATTACCGGATTACCTAGAACAAGGAGAAATAAGGATTCTATATGGGTAATAGTGGATCGATTGACTAAAAGTGCTCATTTTATTCCGATAAACCAAAAGGATAACTCCGCACAGTTAATAGAAGTCTACACCAAGGAGATAGTGAGTAAACATGGAGTACCACTTAGCATCGTCTCGGAACGTGGTTCCATATTTACTTCTGCATTTTGGAAACATCTCCAGACACAGTTGGGAACAACGCTGAAATTTAGCACTGCATATCATCCTTAAACCGATGGTCAGACAGAAAGAACCAATCAGATTCTGGAAAACATGATGTCGCAGCAGTGGAACATGGGGTTCCCCTAGCGCTGCCCAAGTGGGTCCACCGCCTGTGGGCCCAACACCAAGACGAGCAAGGCCAAGGCTCAGCGCAAGGCTTGGCGGGTGCACCCCCGCGACCAGCCTCCCTTCGGGTACGCAGGGCCCCCGGGTTGCCTGCACCCCGGAAGGGAGAGAAGACCCCGAGAGCGCGAGCCCCCGGCAGGGCCGGGCTCCCTCTCGGGGACAAGGTCGTACAAGGAGAAGATAAGGTTTCCACCACCCTCCAGAATACGGTAGAAGACTCCAGAAGGTTTGGGAAGCAAGGCGCGGCCAGGGGACACCACCTACCCACTGTCAGCCCCTGCCCGCGGCTTCCCCAAAGGTGCCAGAGATCCCACCAACCCGGCGACGGATACTTGGAGGAGAAGAGGCCACGTCGCCGTCTCCACCACGGAGAGGGGTTGCCTCCCGCCAAAACCCCTCACGCTCCTCGCATGACCTCTGTGGGATCCCCTTTCCCTATAAAAGGAGGACCAAGGCCATGGCGAGGAGGAGGACTCCCTGGATCCAAGATAGCTTAGTAGGCAAGCAAGCTCCGGTCGACTCGCCGTCGACCCAAGGAGGAAGACAACCACCAAGCTAGGCTAGAGAGAGATAGGAGAAGGGAAGGAAGGTGATCTCCTCCGGGCAAGGATCTGTCCTTCTCCTTCCTCCTAGACGAGTTACCCTACCGGGTACCTCGACGAGCAACACAATTGTAGCCACACCATGATCTGATCATCTATCCAGACATGCAGGAGTAGGGCTGTTAGCCTCCGGGCGGCCTGAACCTGGGTAGATCGTTGTGTGTTTTCCTTGTTCGTCCACCACGTCGTGATCAGAGAGCGAGTGAGGAACTTGACCGGGAGACGTTTCCAGCCTCCTTCGCGCCCCTACCGAATCTACAAAGGGGGTGCCTCGCATCCCCAGTGTCCGTCCTTCGAGACACGACATCTGGCGCGCCAGGTAGGGGGCGCAAGCGCTGGATTCGTTTGGATCTCAAGCTACACCGAGTTCCTCCTCGTCAAGATCTACTTCAAGTTATTCTTCCGTGGAAGCGCTTTCCACCTCGAGCTCTTCTTCCTACTGCACAAGAACTGCGACCAAGATCTTCGCCCGGTGACGAGATCAGCCCTCGGAGACTACACCAAGCAGAGGCTCTCATCGTCCATGACTCGGGCGCCAAGTTCGTCTCCCTCTCCTCGATGCGTCTCGAAGGCCACATGACGCCCGAGCATGGCTCGGAAGAGAAAGGGGAACACGTCCACGGAACTCTTACGATATCCTGGCCTTGGCTATATCCTCGAGGGATCTTCTCCTCCACTAGCAGAAGGCCAGACTTTCGGAATCAAGTTCGTTCCACCGGTTGACCGCGCTGGCCCTTTGGTCGGTGTCGAGGAGTGACTCCCACGGAACAGGGGTAGCCACACCCTGAAGAGAGGTTCGAAGGGGGGGGGCTGAACGCGGAGGTCAAACAATCCTCGAGAGGCACGACGACGGTGCTCGCCGGGCCTGGAGAAGAACTATCACGCCAGAGATGGACACCGGCCCGTACCCAGGTTCACGGCCCTCAGGAGGAGGTAACACCGCTACTCCTGCTTGTCTGTATTGCACTGTAAAGGTTACAGGACAATGAGCTTGCCGAGGGCTCTCTTGAGGCAGTTTAGTGCTTGGAGAGGGACTCAATGGTCGTCTTCCTCCTCCAGCAGTTGGCTATCTTATGCGTTTGGCTAAGACTCCCTCGGTCTAGGAAGCAATCAGCCGACTGGCGATCAATCCCCTTCTATGGTGGAGCTCCTGCTCCTTTTATAGGCGCCCCGGGCTCCACCCTCGTGCTGGTGGGCTCCCACATGCCGGTGGCGCGAAGGAGCGGGAGTCCACCGCGGCTCATCCGTCCATGGACGCGGTCCATCCGTGCTAAAGTTGCGCGCCGTGGCCGACAGGCTGCAGACGGTGCAGAGCGGCTCGCAGGCGCGGCAGAGGTCGTGGTGGAGCCCACGGTGACGATCTTCTTGGAGCGTTGCGCCGTCCAGCCGCTTTATCACCAAAGAGGAAAGTCCTGGCTGTCCTGGCGCAGGCGGCGCGGCTTTGTTGACTCCTTTATCACCAGAACGGCAACTGGGATGCTCGCGTCACCCTGCGGCTGCTGCAGGGGCCATGTGCGCCCTGCAGCGCTTGCTTAGCCGCGAAGTGTCTCCACAGGGCCGTGGTCGCCTGTGGAGGGGTTTCCTGCTGACTTCTCTCCAGGCGGGCTGTGCCTGGGGAGTCTCTTGAAGCGCAGGGTCCTCTTCAGGCCCCGGCGTCCTCTTCAGGCCCTCGAGCGGAGATGTCTCTCGAGGGTCTCTCCAAGCGGTATCTTGGTCCTTAGTCATTCTGTCGAAGATCTTCGCGGGCGAGGCCTGTAGGGAGTGGGCCGTGCATACCCCGGTCCTTACTGGGCCGACAGTAGCCCTCGGGCCCACGATGGGCACGACGAGGCCCGTTGGGTCTAGGCGAAGCGTCGTGGGGCCAATCCTGCGGGCCGGGCCGAGCCACGCGTCACTCCGGCGAGTAACGGTTGCGCACGATGTGGGACGTGCGACGTGGGGGGTCCCACCACGCCCCGGTAACTGCTCCTTGACGAGACATAAAGTCTCCGCGCCGGAGCAGGGAGCCGTTACTACTCCCACTTCTTCTCGCAGACACCATCCGCACCGAGCTCTCCGCTCCTGCTCTCCGGCGCCCTCTTCTCCAGTTTCTCCAGTTTCTCCTCGCGCCGTACCCTCCTTTCCTCCGACGATGAGTCCGGCGAAGAACAAGGGCAAGGCGGCCGCGGGGTCTTCTTCGCAAGCGGCGCCCGCCGAGGTCGCACACGGCGCGGCATTGCTAGGCGTGCGCGTCAACGACAAGGCCCTCGACAAGGTCCGCTTCCTGGTGGCGGACCGGACCAACGAGCACGGCGCCACCGCGCTCAAGCCCGCGGCGCACGGGAAACGCCCGCGAGGGTTTTTCCCCGTCTTCCAGCACTGCGTCTCGGCGGGACTGGTGCCGCCCTTCTCTCCGTTCCTGGAGGCGGTGCTGGCCTTCTACCAAATCCAGCTGCTGCACCTCCACCCCAACTCCGTGCTCATCCTCGCCATCTTCGCCTACCTCTGCGAGGCGTATCTAGGCTTGGAGCCCACGGTGGAACTCTTCCGGTGCTTCTACGCGCTCCGGAGCACGGCGAAGAACGAGCGCGCTGGATGCGTCTCGTTCCGCATCGTGGACGGCATGGGGAGCGTCTACATCCCCATGTCGTGGAGCGAGGGCAAGGCCATCACCTCGGTGACGAAGAAGGTGGACGACTTCCGCCAGCGGTGGTTCTTCGTTGGGGTGGAGCAGCCCTGCGCCTTCCTCGAGGTCCCCGACGCGCCGCCCGTGAAGAATTCGAACTGGGGCAAGGCTTCCTTCAGCGGCGCGCAGAACGTGATGCTGACGGGCCGCCTGAGCTACCTTCGGGAGGAAGGCCTCACGGGGCAGATCATCGTCACGGACTTCGTGACGCGCCGCATTGCTCCACTCCAGGCGCACTCGATGCCAATGTGGATGTACTCCGGCCCCCAGGACAAGATGCGGCTCCACCGCGAGGACAACGACAAGGACGCAGTCGACAACGTCCTGTCTGCGCTCTTCATCAACCCAGCGGTGCCCGCCATGGACGAACTCCCGATCACGCTCCGGCCTCTGCACCAGTACAACATGATCGAGCGCCTGGCCATTCTGGAGGGGATGCCTCCGTACACCCCGTCAGGCCCTGCGGGGAAGATGGTGCCTGTGCCGGTGGTGCATGAGGCGGAGGGAGCAGAGACGCCCTCTGCCTCAGGAGCTGGGCAAGGCGAGGAGGAGGCCGCGGCGGGGGAGGAGTCCTCTTCGAGGGCCGGGCCCCTTGCTGGCGAGATTTGCGACATCTCGTCAGGCGATGATGAAGACGCCTTCGTGGTGGCGCCCACGCGCCGTGCGGAGGAGGAGGAGGCCGAGGAGGAGGCCTCTGACGAGGAGGCCTCGCTAGGGCGTCGCGAGCCCCGGTCCAAGGCGGCCTCCTCCTGGCGCTCTCCGGAGGGGTCAGGTGCTAAGGCCAAACCCTCCTGGCGCTCGCCAGGCTTGGCGTGGGTCGACACCGGCGCCAAGGAGTCCGGGTAAGTACCTTTAACTGCTGATTGCTTGATTATTGTACTCTTCTTTTCATATTTCTGATAATCACCCCCTGATTCTTGCCAGCGACCTTGTGCCTGCGAAGCGCCGTAGGCTTCGCAAGGCAGCGGAGGTGAAGGGAACCGCGGCAGAGGCCGTGGCTGAAGAGGCCGCGAGGCCTGTGGAGACGGCCTCCTCAGGCCCAACCGAAGAGGCGCCTCAAGCGGAGGTAGCTGAGCCTCTGGCGGGGGCGGCAGCGCCTCAGGCGGAAGCCGCTGCACCGCCCCCCGGGCCGTTGGTGATGGAGGCGCAGGAGGAGCGGGCGGCCAGCCCTCCTCGAGCTCCTACCCCGCCTCGCGCGGCTACGCCGCCGCGTGAGCCGACTCCGGTTCGCGAGGCTACGCCACTGCGCTCAGCTACGCCTCCCGCGCAGCCAGAGGCCGGGACAGACCAGGGCCCGCCAAGCGCGGGTGCCTCTGCAGGGGGAGCTCCTTCGTCTCCGCCACGCCCTGCAGCGGGGGGCGAGGCGCAAGAGGCGACGCGACTGGGTGACGAGAGCGGCGAGACCAGCCTGGGCGCGGCAAAGGACGGGGAGCAACCTAGCCCCCAGGCACGCCCAGAGGCCTCGTTCTCCAGGTTTGACGCCGGGGCCGGGCCTTCCACGCAACGCGGCCTGGTCCTTAGTGGCTGGGACTGGAGCAAGGGGCACCGCGAGGTGGCCTTCCGCGTGGTGAGGGAGTCCCTGGAGGGTCTGGAGGCGCAGCTTGCCTTCGAGGATGCCCAGCTCGCCCAGCAACGCGGCGAGCTTGCGGAGGCTTGGGGGCGCTTCCATGCCGCTGTTGAGGCCCGCCGCCAGGAGGATCTGGCCCTCCAGGCTACACGCGAGGAGGCCATCCGCTTTGCCAAGGAGGTCCGGGAGGGGGCCATCCGCGACGCAGACGAGCTCCTTGCCCCCCTCCAGGACGCGCGCGACGCGGCCGCCGATCTCCTCGCGGAGGTGAAGGCCGAGCGCGAGGCTATGGAGGGCTCGCTGGCGCAGAAACGCCGCGAGGTGTCCCAGCTGGAGTCCCAGCTCCTCTCCGCCCACCGGGCCGCGCAGGAGACTCTGGAGGAGGATCGCAAGAGCCTGGCCGAGCGCGAGCGACAGCTGGCCTCCAGGGAGAAGGACGTGGAGCAGCGAGACGAGCAGCGGCTCCAGGCGGAGGGCGAGCTGGCCACTAAGCGCGAAGAGCTCGAGGCGCGCGAGGGAGACCTGGCTCAGGCGCTCCAGAGGCATGACGAGAACGTCACCGCCCAGAGGCAAACCCTGGAGCGCTTCCAGCAGCGGTTTGCCGAGAAGAAGAAGGAGGCGGAGGCGGCCCTCGCGGAGCGCGAGAAGGAGTTCAGGCGGACCACCTCCAAGGAGTACCGCGACAAGGCCAAGAAGCAGGAGGACCGCTTCAAGGCCAAGCACGCTACCGATGCCAAGCGGATCGCGGAGCTCGAGAAGGCCAACTCCAAGCTCGAGGCCCGCCTCCAGCGCGCCAAGGATGCCTATCGCCAGGCCGAGGAGGGTCGCAGTGCGGCTGTCCTGGAGCTGGACGCCCTCGTCAAGGACGTGGAGGGGCAGGCGGGCTCAGCGGCCAAGCAGGTGACGGAAGCCGTGGACACCGCGCAGGCGGCTCGCGTGCTCACGAAGCAGCGGGAGCGCATGTTCCAGGCGCTGGTGGCCAGAGGCAATGAGCTTGCAGCTCAGCTTGGCGCGGAGGCTCCGCTCACTGAGGCTCGCGGTCGTGGCGATGCTGCCATGTACCTGGTCTACTTCGACCAGCTCTTCACGGCCCTCGAGAGCCCCGTCGCCGATCTCCGCGAGGTGATTGAGGTCGAGAGCCGCCAGCTTCTGGAGGTGGTTGTCGACCGCATCTTCACCAACCTCCGGCTCCTCACGCCCGGCTTCGACCTCTCCACGGTGACCGAGGCGCGCACGGCCGGGGAGGCCTTGCGGGTCTCCAACTCCCTCCGCGAGCAAGTCGAGGCCTTCTGCAACCGCTTCAAGCGTGCGGAGGTGGCTGCGGAGGACAGCGAGGAGGAGGCTGCCCCTGCCGAGGAGGAAGACGCTGAGGAGGAGGAGCGTGCTGGCGCGAACTCCGCCTGAGCCTTGATTATCGCGCCCTTGAGCGCCTGTATCTGAGACAGTTTTTATATTCAGACACTGCACATTTTGGGCATGTAATATACTCTTTAAGCTTATTTGTGTTAGCTTGTTTGCCCCTCGAGAGGCCTTTTCTGCCTTATTTTCATGTCTATGTTTTCTCTGCGTCGTTAGGACCCATCTCTTCGCGCTATGACTCCGCCACTGCGGTATGCTAGAGCAATGACTCAGCAAGGCCGGGGGGAGTTTAAGGCTTGGAGAGGTAAGAGCCTTGAGTCGCGATGCTCAAGTGCCCCCCTTTGACGTGCGAGTAGCCCATGAAGCACAAGGGAGAACGAAATCGCTCGAGGGACAAACGTGCGCTTGGGGAGAAAAGGCTCTCGAGTCACAGGTGTGGGACTTAGCTTCTCGAGGCTTTTGCCCTGTAGAGGTTTTTTAGCCTGACGGGGAGGTCCTCTTCAAGGGTTTTTCCCTGCTGCCTCCTCAGGCTTGTAGAGACGCTTGCTCCCTATAGATGTTAGAGGGGCAGAACCAAACGCTTGTGCACTGTACTAGGGACTAACGCGCGCTTATAGGTCTCCTCAGGCGTTCCTTGCGAGGAGAGAGAGTACCAAGGTCCTTTGTAGAGATGGCGTGTTTGTGAGGGCCTGCCCTCCAGCCAGAGCTCGGATCCTTGGGTTTTGCAGTGCTGCTGGTGTGTCATTTGAGGCACTGGCACCGTACTCAGCCCCCGCTCGCGAGGTGCGCATGTGGAGAGATATAAGTGCCCATTTTCAACAAAGAAAAAAGTGCTGGAATAAAACTCACCACCAAAATATTACATAGCGGCGCCGTAGCGCATAGTTTACTTAGGAACGAAATTGTCTCATTATGCTTGGAGTTGCCAAGTTAATGTATCTGACCATGTCGAGGCATGGGGACCACCCATTAGTGGCAGAGACTCTCAACGGCCTGAGGCGGCTCGTTACATGGAGAGCTCGGAGGGCTGACCCTCGAGAGAAGCCTTTGGGGCTTGGAGGTTTAAGCCGTGAGCTTTTAACCTCTAGAGACAAAAAATGCTTGGAGGTGGAGCCGTAAGCTGCCTCTTCAGCCTGATGTCTTGGCGTGACAATGATCACGGGTAGAACTTGCGCAGGTGCGCGATGTTCCACGGGTTCTTGACGGGGGTGCCGTATTCGGTCTCGAGGCGTACTGCGCCAGGCCTGGCGACGTGGGAGACCCTGTAGGGGCCTTCCCACATCGGCGAGAGCTTGTGGAGGCCTTCCCTGGAGAGGATTCGCCTGAGGACGAGGTCGCCCGCCTCAAGGGTGCGTGAGCGCACATGGCGGCTGTGGTAGCGTCGCAGGTCTTGCTGGTACCCTGCCGCCCTGAGGGCGGCCTGACGGCGCAGTCCCTCGAGGAACAGCAGGTCGTCGTTGTGGAGGCCCTCTTGGGTGTCCTCATTGAAGGCAAGGACCCGTGGCGATCCATGCTTGATTTCCGTAGGAAGGACTGCCTCAGCTCCGTAGACCAGGGCGAACGGCGTTTCGCCTGTAGGTCTTGAGGAAGTTGTGCGTATGGACCAGAGCACTGAAGGGAGCTCGTCGATCCAACCCTTGCCGTGGCCCTTGAGGATGTTGAAGCTCCTGGTCTTGAGGCCCTTGAGGACCTCTGCGTTTGCTCGCTCGGCTTGACCGTTGCTACGTGGGTGAGCCACCGAGGCGAAGCAGACCTTGACGCCGAGCTTATCGCAGTAGGCTCGGAAGATGCCGCTGGTGAATTGCGAGCCATTGTCGGTGATGATGCGGTTGGGCACCCCGAAGCGGCAGACCAAGCTCCTGATGAATTTCACCGCGGCCCCCGCTGGTATGGTGCGCACTGGCTCAACTTCGGTCCATTTGGTGAATTTGTCGATGGCCACGAAGAGGAAACGATAGCCCCCCTGCGACCTTGGGAAGGGGCCCAAGATGTCCAGCCCCCAGACCGCAAACGGCCAGGAGAGCGGGATGGTTTGAAGCCCCAGCGCCGGCCGATGAATTTGCTTGGCGTGGAATTGGCAGGCGTCGCAGGTTTGCACAATGGCGACCGCATCTTGAATCACTTGAGGCCAGTAGAAGCCGCTCCTGAAGACCTTGCCTGTGAGGGTGCGCGCACATGAGTGGTGGCCGCACTCCCCGCTGTGGATGTCCTTAATCAGCTTTCGGCCTTCCTCAGGAGGGACGCACTTGAGCGCGATACCATTTGGGCGCTTGCGGTAGAGGTTTCCCTCGAGGATGCAGTAGGATTTCGCCTGTCGAGCGATTCGCTCTGCGTCAGCATCTTCTTCAGGGAGGATTCCTTTCACCAAGTAGTCCTTGAGCTCGACAATCCAGCCTGAGGCCTGGCGGGTTGCCGTCAGCAACAGGTGCTCCCCTGTGCTGGGGCCGCAATCGGGTGCCCCAGACTCAGGAGGTGGTGGGAGTGCTTCGTCTGCGCTTGCGGCTGTGGCCTCTCGAGGCTGCTTGATGGATGCCTTGGCGAGCCTCTCTTCAAAGACACCGGCCTGCTGGGGTTGCCTTCGCGAGGCCCGCTTGGCGATGTCGTCAGCCTCTTGGTTTTCTTTCCTCGGGATGTGCATGAGCTCCATGCCCCTGAAGTGCTTCTCGAGCTTGCGGACCTCTTCGAGGTATGCGGCCATGTGGTCGTCTTTCGGCGTGTAGCTCTTGTTGGAGAAGTTGACGAGCAGCTGAGAGTCTCCCTTGACGAGTAGGTGCTTGACGCCTAGAGCGATGGCGGCCCTTAAGCCGGCGAGGAGGCCTTCGTATTCGGCGATGTTGTTGGAGATCTTGTCGATTGTGAAGCACAGCTGGACAGCGTAGTATAGCTTGTCACCCTTGGGCGAAGTTAGGACGACGCCTGCTCCGCCATTGCGACAAGCGAAGGCTCCATCGAAGTGCATGGTCCAGTGGCTGGGCACCGTGTCTCCCGGGGGCTCGGCTTCTGCCTCGCGAGGCTCCTCAGGGCTTGGGTCGGTCCATTCGGCGACGAAATCGGCCAGCGCTCTTCCTTTTATGACCCTCGTGGTGTCGAAACGCAAGTTGAATCGTTGCAGCTCGATGTTCCATCCTGCGACGCGATCTGTGGCGTTGGGGTTGCGCAGGATTTGCTCCAGGGGGAAGGCGGTGACCACCGTGATGGGGTGGCCCTGGAAGTAGTGTCTCAGCTTCCTGGAGGCGATGAGGAGCGCGACGAGGAGCTTCTGCTGCATTGGATATCTCTCGCGAGCGTCCCGCAGCACTGTGCTGACGAAGTAAACGGGGTGCTCGACGAGGGTTGCCTGAGGTGGCGCAGCGTCAGCCCCCTGTGGAGGCTCTTCAGGGCCCTTGTCGAGATCCGCCTGTGGAGGCGTCCCGACAAGGGTGGTGGGAGCAGGCTCGACTTGAGGCGGTGGGCCTGGTAGTGGGTCTGTGGAGGCTGCTCCTTCGACGGGGCCTTTGTCGGGGGGTTCTGGGCTTGGAGTGGCAGTGCTCTTCTTGGGGAGGACAGGCTCTTCCCTCTCGACCACCAAGACGGCGCTTGCGGTCTGAGGGGTGGCTGAGAGGTACAGCTTCAGGTGCTCGCCTGCCCTGGGGGCCACCAAGACTGGAGGGCTGGCCAGATACTTCTTTAAGTCCTCGAAGGCTTTATCCGCCTCAGGGGTCCACTTGAATGTGCCCGATCTCTTCATGATCTTGAAAAATGGCAGGGCTCTCTCGCCAAATTTAGAGATGAAACGACCCAAGCTGGCCATGCAGCCCGCTAAGCGCTGCATATCCTTGAGTCGGCGGGGAGGCTGCATTTGCTCTATGGCCTTGATCTTGTCAGGATTTGCCTCTATGCCGCGGTGGGACACGAGGAATCCGAGGAGCTTGCCTGAAGGGACCCCGAAGACGCACTTGGCGGGGTTCAGCTTGATGTTCACCTTTCTCAGGCTGGCGAAGGTTTCCTCGAGGTCCCTCAAGAGGGTGTCCCCCTCTCGAGACTTGACCACGATATCATCGACGTAGGCCTCAGCGTTTCTGCCCATCTGTGCCCCCAAGGCTATCCTCATGAGCCTCTGGAAAGTGGCTCCTGCGTTCTTCAGGCCGAAGGGCATGAGTGTGTAGCAGTACACACCACAAGGGGTGAGGAATGCCGTCTTCTCCTCGTCCTCTTTAGCCATCTTGATCTGGTGATAACCAGAGAAGGCGTCCAGAAAACAGAGGAGGTCACAGCCAGCGGTGGAGTCCACGATCTGGTCTATCCTCGGCATGGGGTATGGGTCCTTGGGGCAGGCCTTGTTGACATCGGTGTAGTCGATGCAGAGTCGGCCTCCTCCAGCGGGTTTAGGGACAACCACGCCGTTGGAGAGCCAAGTGGGGTGCGCGACTTCGCGGACGACTTTCGCCGCCTTTAGCTTCTCTACTTCCTTGACGATGAATGCTTGCTTCTCGGGGGCTTGCTTGCGTGCTTTTTGCTTGACGGGGCGTGCGTCTGGACACACGGCTAAGTGGTGCTCGATCACCTCCCTTGGTACACCGGACATATCTGACGGAGTCCATGCGAACATGTCAGAGTTTGCCCGAAGGAAGGCGACGAGCGCGCTTTCCTATTTGGGAGGCAGGGCAGCGCCTATGGTGACGCTAGCCCCCGAGCCTTCAGCCCCCGAGCCGCTGGTGCTCAGCGACACCTTCTTCGTGGCAGCCTGCTCCTGAGAGAACACTTGTTTCTTCTTCTTGGGCCTCTCGAGAGGCTCCATGTCCTCGTCAGCCGGGAATGCCATGGCAGCTGCCTTTTAGGCGCTCTCGACAGCGCGCGTGGCGTCCAGGATATGACCATGGATGGCGATGGTGCCAGCGCTGCCGGGGATCTTGACCATGTTGTAGGGATGGTGCGTGACGGCCATGAACTTCGCGAGGGCGGGGTAGCCGAGGATGGCGTTGTACGGCAGGCCGATGTGGGCGACGTCGAAGTCGATCAGCTCTGTGGGATAGTTCTTCTGCGTGCCGAAGGTGACGGCTAGCCGGACCTGGCCCAGGGGTTCGATGGAACCACTGGTGACCCCTGTGAACGGCCTGGAGGGCATAAGCCACTCGTAGGGCACTTGAAGCGTCTCGAAGGTCTCGACAGAGATGACATTCAGGCCAGCTCCCCCATCGATGAGTGTCTTGGAGACGGTGATGTTGTTGATGGTGGGGGAGCAGACCAGGGGGAGGGTTCCAACAGTCTTGGTCGACTTGGGGTGGTCCTTGGCGTCGAAGGCGATGGTGTACTGGGACCACTTGAGGGGTCTGGAGGTCTCGGTGCTCGGCAGAGCGGCGTTGAGCTCGCGCGCGAACTGCTTGAACTGATTGTTCGACTTGGGCGCTTGAGCCCCGCCGAGGATGCAGGCCATGGCGCCTCTCGGGGCTTGGTAGCCTCCATCTTCCTCGTCGGGGAGGTTGTTGTTTCTCTCAGCGGCGTTGGCCTGAGTGCCTTGCGGCCTCTGGTAGCCGCCAGCGCGTCCGCCTCTGCTGTCGCGGCGGTAGCCGCGGCCTCTGCCGCGGCTCCCGCTGGCTTCTTCACGCTCGCGCTCCCTGCTCAGCCTCTTGAGGTCGTGGCAGTTCTCGGTGGCATAGCCGCGCCTGTTGTGGTAGACGCAGAACGGGCGGTGGTCCACCTCCTTGTCGCCGCGCTCGGGAGAACCCCTGCGGGGGCCCTTCGCGTCAGGCTCTGCCGCGAGGACCGCGGTGGCCTTGCGCTTGGGCTCTTCTTTTTGTGGCTCTTGGACCCCTCGCCAGGGTCGTCCCCCCGCGCGCTCATCTTGACGAAGAGGAGTCCCTCTTCAGCCTTTGCGCACTTATCCGCCAGATCGAACAGCTTCACCACAGAGGTGAGCTTGTCGTGGATGCCGAGCTTCTCGAGCATCCTGCGGTTCGTGACGCCCTCGCGGAAGGCAGCGATGACCTGGGTGTCGGGGATGTTCGGAATCTTGTTCCGCACCTGGCTGAAGCGCTGGATGTACTTGCGAAGAGTCTCATCCTTCTTCTGCACCACAGCGCGCAAGTCGTTGTGGGTGAGTGCGCGCTCGTACGTGCCCTTGAAGTTGGCGACGAACTGCCTGCAGAGCTCCTCCCAGGAGTCGATGGAATCCTCCGGCAGGTTGAGGAGCCAGGACAGCGCTGAGTCCCTGAGGGCGTGGGAGAACCAGTTGGCCATGACCTTGTCGTCTCCCCCCGCAGACTGGATGGAGGTGGTGTAGAGCTGCAGGAACTCGAGAGGGTTGGTGGACCCGTCGAAGCCCTTGGGGAGCGCTGGCCTGAACTTCTGCGGCCAGACCACGCGACACAGAGCGCGCGTGAAGGCCATGCAGCCTGAGGCATAGGTGGCCGTTCCTCCCTGGAGGGCCCTGCGGTTTTGCTGCCCCGCCTGACCGAGCTCCTCGACGAGGCGGTTCTGGAGGTCGCGGCGTCGCTCCATGCCCACGCGCGCGTCAGGCGCGGTGCGCTGCACGATTTGGCAGTCGTGCGGCGATGAAGCATGGGAGGGAGCCCGCTGTGCCGCAGCCGGAGGTGGTCCTGGCGGCGGTGGGGGCGCACCTGGTGCGGCCGCCCCTGCAGGGCCGGAGGGTACGATGGAGCGCGACGGAGCAGGGCGCGTGGTTGCGATGTCGACGAGGTGGTGGAGGCGGTCCAACCACTGGTCGTGTGCCTCGGCACTTGGCCGGTAGCGGAGGAGCTCCTGAGCCATGAGCAGCGCGGTGTGCGGGGCGGGCTCGTGGTGCTCCCGCGTGGACACGCTCTGGCGCCGGGACGGGTGCGAGGACTCAGCGTCCTCACGGCGCTCAGAGAGGTCCTCGTCGTCGCGCTGGTCTCCTTCGCGGTGCTCCTCGCTCTCTGGCTCCTCCACGCGCGGGCCGGTGCCAGCGCGCTCGGCCGTGAGGGGGCGACCACGGCGGCCGCGGGTGGGAGCAGTGCCAGGCTCGGTGTGAGCTCTCTCAGAGGCACGCCGGTTGGCGCGCGTCGCACGGGTGTCCGTCATGGCGCGGAGTTCGGAGGTCGAAGACGCGCCTCAGCCCCCTACCTGGCGCGCCAAATGTCGAGGAGTGACTCCCACGGAACAGGGGTAGCCACACCCTGAAGAGAGGTTCGAAGGGGGGGGCTGAACGCGGAGGTCAAACAATCCTCGAGAGGCACGACGACGGTGCTCGCCGGGCCTGGAGAAGAACTATCACGCCAGAGATGGACACCGGCCCGTACCCAGGTTCACGGCCCTCAGGAGGAGGTAACACCGCTACTCCTGCTTGTCTGTATTGCACTGTAAAGGTTACAGGACAATGAGCTTGCCGAGGGCTCTCTTGAGGCAGTTTAGTGCTTGGAGAGGGACTCAATGGTCGGCTTCCTCCTCCAGCAGTTGGCTATCCTATGCGTTTGGCTAAGGCTCCCTCGGTCTAGGAAGCAATCAGCCGACTGGCGATCAATCCCCTTCTATGGTGGAGCTCCTGCTCCTTTTATAGGCGCCCCGGGCTCCACCCTCGTGCTGGTGGGCTCCCACATGCCGGTGGCGCGAAGGAGCGGGAGTCCACCGCGGCTCATCCGTCCATGGACGCGGTCCATCCGTGCTAAAGTTGCGCGCCGTGGCCGACAGGCTGCAGACGGTGCAGAGCGGCTCGCAGGCGCGGCAGAGGTCGTGGTGGAGCCCACGGTGACGATCTTCTTGGAGCGTTGCGCCGTCCAGCCGCTTTATCACCAAAGAGGAAAGTCCTGGCTGTCCTGGCGCAGGCGGCGCGGCTTTGTTGACTCCTTTATCACCAGAACGGCAACTGGGATGCTCGCGTCACCCTGCGGCTGCTGCAGGGGCCATGTGCGCCCTGCAGCGCTTGCTTAGCCGCGAAGTGTCTCCACAGGGCCGTGGTCGCCTGTGGAGGGGTTTCCTGCTGACTTCTCTCCAGGCGGGCTGTGCCTGGGGAGTCTCTTGAAGCGCAGGGTCCTCTTCAGGCCCCGGCGTCCTCTTCAGGCCCTCGAGCGGAGATGTCTCTCGAGGGTCTCTCCAAGCGGTATCTTGGTCCTTAGTCATTCTGTCGAAGATCTTCGCGGGCGAGGCCTGTAGGGAGTGGGCCGTGCATACCCCGGTCCTTACTGGGCCGACAGTCGGCAAAGGTGGACCCGAGGAATTTGCTCCGGACGCCGAGTCTGATCCTTCTCCACTAGAACAAGGGGGCTCCGCGGAGACTCACCCGGCAACCCAGCCCGTTGAGTCGCCCCCGTTAAACGGGGATTCTGGTGAAACCAAGGAAGGGGACCCACTAGAAGAAGATATCAACGAGTACACGCCTCAAGAGATCTACATCCCTCCCAAAAGAAATGGCAAGCCGGGAGTCTGGTGCGGATACCATCAGTCGGCCAACCACAGCCTTTTCGAAAGGTACTACAATTGATCTCCTGCACTTGGGAGCCATCAGCAGCTCCTCCTCGGCCACCTCTTCCTCCTTCGACGCGCGCTCGGCGCCTGGTCCAGGTACGCACTCGGCGCCTCAATCGCTCACCCCTCCCGTCCTCAACTCCGGCCGGCGTGCCCCTATGCGCAGCGGCGCCCTGCGCATCGGTGAGCCGCGCCAGCGACGCGCGGCATCTCCTCCGCCTTTGAAATAGCATTTTCCCTCATGTGTGGTTTTGGTAATTAAATGACAATCTCTATGGAATAATGTTTGCATTACGATATCTTTATAGATCTTGTCCATGGAAATAGTGGAGTTCATGTGTTGGACTCGTGATGCTTATTTGATGACCAAGGTTCCATTTAAGGGTGTATATGATGGATGGTCATGTGTTGAGTGGAACATATTGCAAGTATGTCTTGAAAGATTCAAGACATCATATTAGTGAAGAAAGGTTGAGATGTGCAAGACCAAGAGAAGCTCTCTCGAAGAGATCCTATGCTTGGAGCTTACTATGGATACATGAAGACGGAGCTTAGCGAGACTCTCCCATTATGGGTATGGGGGAGTATTTGGAGAAGTCTTCATCAAGCATGTGACTGGACGCGCAATCAAGAAAGATGGTTCACTTGAAGATATCAAGATAGTCATCATCTAACTCAAGTGGATTGCTCAAGGCAAAGGTATGATCTTGATAGGGCTATAGGATAGATAGGCGTACTATCATGAGGGGCTCTCAAGTGAGTAACTTGATCGCATCGTTGTGGAGAGCTCATACCTTTGCATACTTGGCATATCATATTTCTTGGTTCTTATTTGGCTTTTATGGTGGTGAGGAACTAGAGCTTGGTTCATCTCCATGTCAAGCTCTTGTTCATTGAAAACGGTTTTACTTTGGAAAACTTGTTGCGTTTTCAGTGGCGGAAATATTGTCGGTTCAACCGTGAGGAAAGTCCCACACCTTGCCATGTGTGGTGATTTTACTCTATTTATGGGACCCAATATTTCTCATACCTTGCCGTGAGAAAACTCTATTTTTGTTGGGTGCTTATCGCCGCTATCTTTCCAAAAAAATTGGTCTCACCTCATTCGGAGTTCATTTGCAAAAGTTATAGCAGTTTTCGTTTCGGTGTTCTGCTGAACCGGATTATTGGGGCCGGATATTTCGCTCTACCGGAATATCCGGTTCCCCAGCTCGTCCAAGAAAACGTCTAAGGAAAGAAGGAAAAGGGGTGCTGGACTCAGCCGGAAATTGTGGTCGGATATTTTCATGACCCGAAATTTCCGAGTTGTCCTCAAAGAGCCTCGCGAAAACGGCTAAGGAAAGAAAAGTTTTCGGCACTGAACTCAACCGGAAATTCAGCTCGGAGATTTACTTTGACCGGATATTCCGGGTAACCAGAATTTCCGACATTGACTTACACCGGAATTTCCGAGTGTCGAAACAGCCAACGGCTATTTTTCGCAGTGGGCTATAAATACCCCTTCCCTTCTTCTTCCTCAGCCCATCCAAGGCAGCACGACTTTTCTCTCTCTCCTACTCCATTGTTGACCTTGGAAAGCTTGAATCCCTCTCAATCCCTCCATTGATTCTTCCATATTCTTTAGGGAAAGTTGAGAGGAGATCTAGATCTACAATCCTACCAATACATCTCTCCTCTAAGTAAGGGGAACCTAGTGGATCTAGATCTTGGAGTTCCTTTGTGGTTCTTCTCTTTGTTCTTCCCCTCTTCTCCCCCCATAAGCATTAGTTGCTTTTGGTGGGATTTGGGAGTGAAGGATTGATGTCTACGCACGCTTCTATTCTTGTAGACAGTGTTGGGCCTCCAAGAGCAGAGGTTTGTAGAACAGCAGCAAGTTTTCCTTAAGTGAATCACCCAAGGTATATCGAACTCAGGGAGGTAGAGGTCAAAGATATCCCTCTCAAGCAACCCTGCAATTAAGATACAAGAAGTCTCTTGTGTCCCCAACACACCCAATACACTTGTCAGATGTATAGGTGCACTAGTTCGGCGAAGAGATAGTGAAATACAAGTAATATGGATAATTATAAGTAGTAATTGCAATCTGTAATAAAAATGGCAGCAAGCAAACATGTAGCAGAACTTGTTGGAAACGGTGTTTCAATGCTTAGAAACAAGGCCTAGGGATCATACTTTCACTAGTGGACATTCTCAACAATGACATCAAAGCTGAATAATAAATACTACTCTCAAACATTCTCTTGTTGGATGATAAACACCATTCACTGTGTAGGGCTACAAGAGCACCCTCAAAGTCAGAGTAAACTAACACCACAATGTCATAAAGGAATCACACACGGTGCACATATTGTCACCTTTACAACCATGAATAACCCCGGAGTTCATATTAAAGTAACCTCTAGAGTGCATAATAGATAAAGAGTAGCATCACATATTCAACTACATTACAAAGCTCATGATCACATAAAGATCACACCATGGGAGAGAGAGATAAACCACATAGCTACCGGTAGAGCCCGCAGCCCCGGGGGAGAACTACTCCCTCCTCATCATAGGAGTCAGCAACGGCGATGGAGATGGCGGTGGAGTCGATGGAGATGGCTCCGGGGGCAATTCCCCGTCCGGCAGGGTGCCGGAACAGAGACTTCTGTCCCCCGAAACTTGTCTTCGATGGCAGCGGCGCAGCGGAACTCTTCTCGGGAAAAGGTCTATTCTTTTAGGGTTTCCACGTCGGGGGGTTTATATGGGCGAAAGGGCGAAGGCGGTGGAGCCCCGAGGGCCCCCCCTAAGGTGCTGGCGCGGCCAGGAGGGGACCCGCGCCACCACCTGAGGTGGGCGCCTCGGTGCCCGTCTTCGTTTCCCCCTCGGACTTCTGGAACGTGTCGGGAAAAATAAGGTCTTCGGTATAAAAATTGTCCAATTCCGAGAATATTTCCTTAAGTGGATTTCTGAAACCAAAAACAGCAGAAAACAGGGAACTGGCACTGTGGCATCTTGTTAGTAGGTTAGTCCCATAAAATGCATAAAACTATATAAAATGTATATAAAACATGTAGGCAATTGGTATAATATAAGCATGGAACATAAGAAATTATAGATACGTTGGAGACGTATCAAGTATTTGACTCCTTTGTGGTTTCCTTTGTTCTTCCTCTCTTATTCCCCCATAAGCATTTGTTGCTTTGTTGGAGTTTGAGAGTGAAGGACTTGAGCACTTCGTGTGCTCTTGCCATTGCATTTGCATCGGTTTGAGCCCTCCACGAGGATTCGTGGTTATGATACTTGTGAGCTTGTTACTCTTGGGTCATTGGACCCTAGACGCCTTTTGTGGCCGGCCTTTTGTGGCCAAGACCTTTTGTGGTCAAGACCTGTTGTGGTCACTTGGGAGCCCCCAATTAAGTTGTGGGTGTGTGCCTCAATATTGTTGTACGGGATTCGATCTCCGCCCCAAAGGGGATCAATAGTGGAAGGTGAACTCGCAACCTTTTGTGGTCGAGTTCATCAGGAGAAGAAGGTGAGCCTTTGTGGGGTTGCGGCTAACCTGTTGTGGTTGCGCACACCTCTCCAACGAGACGTACATCCTTTGGGTGGAACTCGGGAATACATCCTCGTCTCCGCGTGCCTCGGTTATTTCTATACCCGAGCTCTTTACTTATGCACTTTACATTGTGATACCCTTCGTGCTTGAAGTCATCTATCTTTCTATCACCTTGTTACTTGTATTGCTTAGCATAAGTTGTTGGTGCACATAGGTGAACCTAGTATATTTAGGTTGTATGCTTGTTAAAGTAAAACACTAGTTTTATTCCGCCTTTATCAAGCATACCGGAATATCCGGGTCATTCTTGGACCGGATAATCCGGCTCCTCCGAAAAAGTTTTAAATCGCCTATTCACCCCCCCCCCCCCCCCCCCCCCCCTCCCCCCTCCTGGCGACGTCTGTCCTTCCAGCCGTCATTGTTCTGGCGCGTCGTCAAGCCGAAGAGGGAGCCGGCGGAGGAGGAGTGGCCTGGCTTGAAGGAGGCAGAGGAGGCCTCCTTCAACACCATCCAGCCCGCGCCGGAAGGATTCGCCGAGGAATGGAGCCTCGGCGAGTTCACGGCGAAGGAGCTCGAAGTCCAGCGCCAGCTTCTCGACGAGGCGAAGCGCAAGCGCGAGGAGGAGCGCTAGCAAGCCGCCGCCAATGCGGCCCGCCGCCGCGTTCCTCCTCCTCCGGTGGCGTGGGAGATCGAGTACTATGTACTCGACTCCGACAGCGACGACGACGGCGAGCTCAGGCGGACCTTGCTCATGAGCAAGTGGAACGCCCCCGGCGATGGCGAAGGCACGAGCAAGGCGCCCGGCGGCGATGACGGCTCCGACGACGACGACGACGACGACTACAGCCAGGCGATACGCAATAGCCTGGGCATCTAGGCCTGTAGATCGCCGTTTTTAATTTTAGTGTAAATTTCAACTATGTATAAACTCGGCGAGTTTGGGCCCTATGTGAATGAAATCGCCTTCATCTTGTTGTTCTCTGCCCCGCCGTTTTTTTGAATTTTATGGGCTGAGACTTGGGTTGGGCAACGACTGGAAAACGCACCCCCCCCCCCCCAGGTTCCTGAATAGCGCCGTTTGGCGCCGCGGCGGCCCCAAAATAGCGGCGTTTTGGGCCCTGGAGGGGGGGGGGGCAAACGACTGGAGATGCCCTTACCCGCATCCTAAAATTTGGTATGGACGTCTAACTCATGCCCTTCCCAAAGTGGTTGGGAGCTTCTGACGAAACCGTTCGTGACGTCACTTAGGACTCCGACACGCAGGCCAATTCTACAATTGACACAACAAATATCATGTGTGCTATATCTCTCCTCCATCTCCTCCACTTCATTCTGGCCTCCTTTCCTCGTCGTGATTTAGACACCGCCGCCCTCACACCTCGCCATGACTTGGCTTCTGGCGCCGGTGCTTGTAGACTACTCCGGGCACAGGCCGCCTCCATGACTTCACGCGACCAGCCGTGCCTGCAAGGTGTTATTGGCTGGTACACCTATTTTTCTCATAATTTGTCAATATAGTCAGCGATTGGCTGATTGATCGATTCACTTTCAATTCCTATAGATAGATAGCGACGACGAGTTGATGGCCCATATGTTGTTGGAAGAAGAAGCTGCATCGCTGAGGAGTGAGAATTTTACGATTCTCGCTTGCCTGCTATGATTTCAAGTCGACGAAGCAGCCAATGCTGCACCCAAACAAGGAGACTCGGTGCCTGGGAGGCAGAAGACCAATTTGAGACAGAGGATGAAAGGACACTGCATGCCAGGCTCTGATTACTTTGATGATGTTCCGGCATTCACCCCAAAGTATTTTCCTCCATGCTTTCGATCAACCGTGGCTTGTTAGGGAGTATGATCCATGATTTCAGCTGAAGAAGGACGTTGTGGGAATGGTTGGTTTCTCACCACTCGCGAAGTGCACTGCTGCCATGAGGATGCTTCCATATGCAGCTCCTGCATATGGTCAAGATGACTACCTACGCATATTGGAGTCTACAACTATCAAAGCAATGTACATGTACTGCAGGGCGGTCGTGTTGTGTTTGGCCCGCAATACTTGAGAGGACGAAATGGAAATGAAACATCTCAGATCATGGAACCGAAGGCAGCGAGAGGATTTGTTGAGATGCTTGGAAGTATAGACTGCATTGAAACCGGAAGAACTGCCCATTTGGTTCATAATGATTATACAAAAGGGAGCAACAGAGGATATTGTAGTGTGGTGCTTGAAGCTGGCCGAGCATGAACTATGGATTTGTCACGCTTTTTGGCATGGCAGGTTCTCACAATAACATCAACATGTTGCAGCGCTCGCTGGTGTTTACAAAGCTCATCGAAGACCATGCTCCAGCAGTCAACTATGAGATCAATGGACACCAGTATGGCAAAGGGGTACAACCTTGCCGAAGACATCTATTCAAGGTGGGCAACATTTGCAAAGACAATCTCCAACCCTATAGGCAACAAAGCTTGTTAGTTTGCATCCGACAAGAGAGTACGAGAAAGGATGTCGAGCTGAGCATGTGGATTGTTGCAGCAAAGGTTTGCTATTGTTCGGTACCCTCTCTGACAAGGTCGAACGAGGAGATGTCGGATGCGATGAATGTGTGTGTGATCATGCACAACGTGATCATCGAGGGTGAGCGCGTGCATCGTCTGGTTGTTCCATAAGACTTTCAGGGTACTCTTGTCGATATTGATCGCAACGTGCCGGCAAATTTGGCTTATTTTCTCGCCATGCATATGGATCGTTATGAAAATACCCATCATCAGTTTTAAAATGATATAGTCGAGCATTTGTAGTCGTGACCGCATGGGCAACATGTTTGAATTGTAATTTTATTTTTAATTATTGTGAAACTTTATATTATACGTTGAAAACTATGAAACATCCATATATAATTGATTTGTACTTGTCAAAATATTTGAATTAGATGGAAAAAAATTGTGGCCTGATTTTGATGCAGTAGGGAGCAACGCCCCCCATAGCCGGCAGCTCGTCCAAACGGCGTCTAGAGCGCTCGTCCGGGCGCCCTGAGATGCTCTGGCGTTGGCGTCCATGGACGGTCACCTCTTTGAAGGGTGTTGTCATGGCGATTGTATGTGCTTCCTGGCCATGAGCACCCGAGCCCAATTTCCGGCTTTCTTATTGGGTGGCGGCGCGGCTATGTCGTTCCCTCCTTCACGTGTCGCCTAGGTGGTTCATGGAGGCTTCAGTGTGATGGCTGGGTCGGTGGTTAATGAGAGATGGACTTCTGGGGCGGCATAGTTATTCGTCGATGTACCCTCTGGTTGCGGTTACATATCAGAGGAGTAGCAGCACGGGGAGGAGAAGCTGGAGGAAGGAGGAGCAGAATTTTAATCTGGGGAGAACTTGAAGATTTGGATGTTCAATAAAATGGAATCAAGTGGCTGCTCCTGTTAATTTGGGAAGGAGTGAGTATATTGAGCAAGGAAAAGCAATCTACTAAACCCCTGGAACACCTTGTTATACAGTTACAGAGCCACCACAGGTCAAACTAAGTTTCAGCTTCTCTCAGCACTGTCAGAAATCAACATAAAAACAGTGGACGAAATGAACCAATCAGGGATCAACAGATGGACGCACAAACAATATGAAGAATACAAGATTGAGTAATTGCAGAACTGGCCAGACCATCTTCCAAGGTTTGCAATGTAATTAAAGTTCAACAGACCACTTCCATCGTTCTTTAAGGAAATGGCACAGTACAGTAACATTTCTGCAAAAACTCAGGATAGCGACCTACACAGGAAACCTTCTTGACAGGAATTAAGACCCAGACTAGTGCTCAGATAGATCAAACATCCTAGTAACCACCCTTGAGATCATTGACCACATCGTAGGGAATGGGAGTGACCGTCTCAATGGTAGTACCTTCGACCATGAAGCCGGGTTTAGGGCCCAGCGGCTGCCTCTTGGTGCTGATAACCTCACCACGTGCCTTAGCCTCCGCCTTGAGCTTATCGTTGTTGATTATCCTCAAGCGAAACTCCTCAGCACACCTGGATGGCTGCACATGTTCAACACGGACATGGATCCTTTTCTTGATAATTCGGTTTCCAACCTGGACAAAGTAGACATCAGCAGAACAGTGAATACATTTTGTCCTGAAATTCACTGCACATCACATGTTTCTGGTACACTATGGATGAACTGTGTTTGCATGTGTAATTACTGTGTTTCTACAACTGCAAAACATTTCACGCCTGACCATAAGCACACATTTTGTAATGCAATTGCTACATCAAATAATTAAAAAAATTATACTGGCATATAACTGAAGGCTTGTTTGAAAACCAACAAACAAACAAGAACTCCAACAGTAAGACATGTCAAGATCTAGTTACTTCAGACACGTTATACAAGGAACTGAACATAATACAATTGGCCACAGTAAAGTTAAGAAGTCGTTTGCAAAGAGATGTCAGCTGTAATCTTAGTCTCATAGCCGATAGCCAGCTTGGGGTAGTAGTACTATTTAACATGAGACCAAAAGAGTTTCATGATGCTAGGCTCATTTGGCAAGTCGGTTAGTAGATGTTTTATCAGTTACTAGGCACACAGACATTCAATCGATGGAGCCTATATTGCACACTAAAGCTGGTACATCCTAATTTACTTGATGCATGCAACGGAAGCAACTAAACGTGTCGAGAGAGGATCACATACTGTAAACTAACTTTTAAATTATACCATCCACGCCTTAAACTAGTTACAACCAAACTCTGACTAAATCCCCCAATATCACCTCCGGTAAACCAGAACCATACCTTCAGATCAAAGACATGTAATAAAATCAAAAACACGCAAACATTGGCACGCACTAAAGTCCTCAAATCATCCAAGCGATACTTATTAATCAGGCATATCTACGCAGCTCGTGCCGAATCTTCAAACAAGAGGCGGTAGGAACCCATTACTTCGAATACGTAAAGACAACCGCACTTGCAGAAAACAATCGCGCGCAGAGAATTAAACAAATGGAATTCAGCTCAACCATGTCATCATTATGAAACAAGCACCTCCCTATCCTTGACCTTCACCGACACCGGCCAACAGCAGTGGCATAAGCACAACCACGAAGAGCAGAAAAGGGGGATCGATCTATACCTGCTTGTTTATCTCGACCCCAATGGCGCGCTTGGTGACGTTCCACACGCGACCGGTACGGCCATGGTAGAACTTGTGCGGCATGCCCTTGTGCACGGCGCCGTTCACCTTGACGTCGACGTACTCCCCGACCTTGTAGGTGCGCAGGTACGTAGTGAGGTTGATGTAACCCTTCTTCCGGAACCCGCGCGCAAACAGGTCGCGCGTCCGCGACCGCAGACCATGGCCCGCCGGCATCCTGCTCCTCCTGCTTTGCTTCGCGCGGCGGCGGCAGGAGTAGGGTGGAAGGTGTGGGAGGAGCTAGGGTTTGCGAAAGTTTGGGCATGGATGTATTTTATAGGTCCAGGGTGAGGGCTTTGGGTGATAATGGGCCTCGCTTGCATGACTGGTTTTCAGCCCAACTTTAAATGTTGGAGTATTGACATGGAAAACTCCAATGGTAACTTTTGTTTTAACAAGCTCGAAGGGGAATTGATATGCGATTCTACACTTCCCTTTCTTTTCCGTTGAATGCGTTGCTATGGGCTAATAAAAAATAAAGGAATAATAATCATATTATTTAATATAATAATAAATGTGTCGGTAACAATGTATGTAATAAGACCGTCCATAATGGTAAGTCCTACAACTTAATCCATTGTTGGCGGATACTCAAGGATTACGAGAAATGGAAGCTCACCTACTCAGACTACAAGAAAAGTATGAAGAATGGTAAAACGCCGGCCACCGCGGACATAGAACATGAGGACAGTGACAAGGTCACTCTTCCCCGTAGGCCAAGGGGCCACAAGGCTACAGTATCCGACATGATAAAGGATAATGCCGCTCTTGCATTGAGCGAGACCTTGAAGGGGTGGATAACCGACAAGGAGGAGACCATTGTCGTGAGAGAGGAAAAGAAACGTCGTGAGAAAGAGACCACTTGCAATCAATTCTTTGACCTCGCAAAGAAGGCAATTGAGGTTGAAAATAGCTTAGTAAAGACAAAGGCAATTGAGCCCGAGGCGAAGCTCATGGCTGAGGAGAGGGAGATCATGTTGGCGGACACCACCAACATGACGGAGAGGCAAAAGGCTTGGGTGGAGAAGCGTCGTGCCATCATTCTACAATGCAGCGTGATCGATTTTGTGTCCTTTTACCTAAACATGTTATTTATAGTACACAATGCAAATTTGTGTCCTTTTACCTAAACTTGTTTTTTCAATAGTTTGGAAAAAAAATCTCATACCAAAAACAAAAGGGTCGAGCGCCTAAAATACGTCGGGCCGCTGAAAGAGTGCCCGACCCAAACGGATAAGAGGGAGGACAAAGGCCCAAACGTATCCGCGACCCGACGCAAACAGACCAAAACAGACCAGATTTGGTCGCAAAATGCGTCGAGATTCCGCCCTCATGTGAAACTGCCAACATGTCAACTATTCACATTCTCACCAAAACGACAAGTGCATTGCAGGTTATATAACTGTCAAGGATCTCGATATTGCATCGATGAGTACAAACACTATTTGACCACCATGTACTTGCCTTTTTATCCGAATCCCTCAAAGGCATTCAACCACATATTGGACTTTGTGAAGGCATACAACATACCATCCACTATATATCTCCTAAAATTTGACGAATTCCCAAGAGCTTCATATACTTGCCCCAGATCCTCAGTTTCACAGGATATGCCGCCTTCGATCTTATCCATGTAAAGTTCAGTACAGACTCCTAACACTAATTTCACTCCCAAGGAAGAATTTCAGGAGAGGCACCATTGTTACTAACACTATCAAGCATAACCAAATGCCTCACAATATCCTAGACAATCAACAGGATGTACCACAAAGATGCATTTTTGGCACTAGAACATGGTCCATGTAATTCTGCTAGGATAGGTGATTCTGCTGTTCTACAGAGCGATAACTAGCATCTAAGGCCTAACAAAAGGCCTATGGCGACTGACAGATGAACAGCGACCCATGGAAAAAAATCTACCACAGAACCTCGATACTGTACAGGGAACATCGGTCTCTCGTGTGAAGGAAACCTATGGAGCAACTAGTGCATCACCGGTTTTATTATCCACAAGGTTCGTAAAGTGCGTAGACCGTGGGACTGCTGCACTGCTTAAGCCCAATCATCGAGCTCAAAGTCGAATACAAGGTCTGTAGAATCCAATCCTGAAGATTCCCTCTGAAGAGCAGCTTCTACCAATAATTCGTCTGCAGGGGAGCTTACAAAAAGATCAGGACGAGCTTCATGTGGACTAAGACTGCTCTTGTAATTCAGATGCTGCAAAGTGTGTGTTGTTTGCAGAGGAATATTTGGCTGAACATCACCACCTGCTATGTGACTCAGCAAGTCATGCCCATTAGAAGTCATCAGGTTTGCGGTTGACGCAACAGACTCAGCTTGAAGCCCCTCCTCTGCTTGGTTTGCACCGGAATCCAGAGGTTGGGAGGAAGTCCTCAAAGGCTGCTGAGACTCAGCAGCACTTGAATTGTGTTCAGAACTATGTAATACCCCCAGATCGGATGCCACACTAGCAAGTATTGCTTGCCAGCTTTGTGTGGATACATCCATTACTTGGTCTGGCAGGAACTGTGTTCTCTGAGTCATAAGCGAGGTGCACCGTGGAAGTTGTGCGCCTATACCATGCACTCCATTCGAGGCAACCTGAAAAGAAGGTGCCCGCTGACCTTGTTGCCCCTCAGATGCTATTGGTGCACTGAGAGATCTATGAGGGGCATATTTTCGAACAGTACCACTGAAAGCATTAGTGCCTTTTATAGCTTGAACTGGCTGGGATACATGTGGTAATGCCTTGTTCATCAGGGGCGGGGTACTGGTTGAAGCAGTAGAACCAAATTGATTAGCATTTCGGATTGTGTGGCCTGGAGAGACTGTCCCTACTCTTTTGAAGCTTCCACGTGAATGAGTGTTCTGAGAGGTGCGAACATTGCTCGCCACTCTGCCCGCTCTTGTTGCAAGGGATGCTCTTTGTGTACTTATAGTTCGTTCTACATTCAGTGAGACTCTAACTGAAGTGTGGCTTTGTCGATTTTGGTTCATAACATTGAGAGCATGACTTGAAGAACCACCGATATTTGATAGTAGAAGCGGTTGCGATTGTATGACTGAGACTTGACACTGTATATCCTGCTGTCTGGATGATGGCATTGTTGGGTACATGGCATTCTGGCATTGTTCTGGACGAGACACTGGCAGACTCTTGCACTTGAATGCTTGCCTCAGCAGTTTCCACCTTGATTCCTTATCCGTAGCATGACAATGATCATTAAGCGAGATACCCTTACCCCAAGAATTACATGGAGCTGGAGCATCACATACAAAACAGTGGCACTGCATTTAAAAAACAACAATGATAGCGTTAGACTATATATTGTCTACCGATACTCTGCTAGTATTCATCATATCATGCTCAAGCAGCATCACATGGTTAACTTTTGTTACTTACCATGCCACAATGTGTCGCATGAGAAGTAGTGTTGAACGGCAAGTTAGAACATAAATGACGTGAATGAGGGAAGTCCCTGCACGCTACCTGCAGAAGTTTTCAGGTAAATAAAAAAGGAATGCTACGACAGCCTACAGGTAAATCATACTCCCTCTGTTCCACAAAACGTAAACTAGCTTGCTAAAAAGGCTTACACTGTGGCACAGAGGTAGTAGTTTTTACAAAAAAATCAATTCAAAATATTGTTAACTTCAACATGAATAAAAAACCGCAAGTACTTATAAAAAATACAAACAAGTATACTTGGATTAAACCGCAAATTACTTCCATGTTTCAAGTTCAATAATGTATCTTTAACTACTTTCACAGTATCTTAATCAAAAAGCAAGTTCTACAGCAGTGAATAATAATTAACCTTAGCTCTCTAAAGAACATATAGTCCAAATTCACACATACACATGAAACAAAATCAGCACAGCATGTCATACACGGTAGTGAGCATTTCATCTCTATACTTTACCTCCAATATAACAAGGTGCTGTTTCTCTAGATGCATAAAATACATTGCTATAGATAAAATGGAATGAAACAAATACCGGTCCTTTCTCCCCGACTATCTGCAATTCATCCGAGCTGCTATCTCCCACACACCCCTTCTCCTCTCCGACTGCAATTGCCTCATCAGGATCACCATCCAGAACCACACAATCATCGTCATCCTCACTGCAAGCATCAGACTTGGCTACCTTCTGCGGTGGCACGAGTGGTGTGGAGAACTCGCCCATCACCATGAGATCAGAGTAATCATCCCCATTTGCCTCATCAACATCATCATCTAAAAACTTCCCAAGCCAGTCGTCAAGCGGCTTCCTGGCCATGGGAACGTCCTCCTCCTCCTCGTCGGAGCTGATCTCCACAACTTCCCCCGCCAACGCCATCCACCCCCAGAGCCCTAACACGGCCGTGCCCCAGGTTCCGGGTCCAGATTGACAAGGCCTACGACGACCCCTGAAGAGTCAAGAAACCCTGTCCGAGACAATATTAGGCGGTGAAAGGGGGACCCAAGTTATCGTCGACCTCCGTGGATCCGGGACCGAATATGGTTCCCAAGAAACGCCTCCTGGAGCATGTCTAACACGCCAAAAAGGAATCTTGGGGAATTCTTGGCTCGATCGGCGGTGTCGCCGCCGCCCTCAAGGGTTTGGCCGCCGGAAAAGGGCAAAAGTCGGAGATTTGGGCAGCCGTTGGGGATGAGGGAAGTGCCCGCAAGCTGAAGAATCTGTAAAAAAAGAATATAAAATCAGAATCGGAAAGACCGCGAGTGGAATCCCAGCTAAGAAGAACTACAGATGCTTCGATGGCTCGATTAGCACAGCACAAACACGCAGGGGAAAAAATAGAGAAGAGAGGGTGAACGGCGAAAGGGGACAGCAGGAGATGGAGAAGCGCGCACCTGAAGCAGTCCTGTCGTCGATGGAGAGGGCTCAGAGGGGGGTTGTACGGTACTCCGTACTTGGGAAGAAGAACAAAGCAGGCAAAGCAACTGCTCCTCGCGTACAGAAATCTCCCTAGGGATTCCGCTTTTACTTCTCTCTCTAGAGGCTGGATGGTTTTTCTTTTTGGCCGATTTTTTTTTTTTAAGGTTTGGGCTACAGAAAGGGTACGATGAGGTCATGTCGTGGAGGTTAGCCTAGCGGGTTGTAGGGTTGGATCTGGTTGGGACGTGCTTCGCTTAACTTGACCGCTCCCTCCCTCCTCACTCGCGCTCCATTCGACATCAGCGCTCGTCCGGGGCCACTCTGGCCTCTCTCCGTTGGCCTCACCGGCCCGAAAAGAGCTTCGTGGCTTCGTGTACAACTTACTTGCCTATTCGGATCCTCTCGGCTCTTGAAGTGCGCTCTCGGAGCCGTCGGAGCGGAGCCGAAGGCAACAAATCCACGCAGCCAGAAAAACGGAGCGGAACGGATAGTAGTTCATTTCTTCGGAGCGTCTAAAATCGAGGTCCGCGCGTTCCTTGGAGTCAGAAATGCTGGAGCGGAGAGGATCCAAACAGGTCTTTAGTTTCCCTCGGTGTAGGTATAGTTTAAGGGTTGTCTGTTTGGTCCTATGACATTTGGCGAGATGCCACTGGACTTCTCAGGCATGCTGCTTGCCTAGCATGGGCTGGCTGCGCTCTTCGGCGAGCTTCCAAGGTGGAGGGTCGGCAGTGATGGTTCGAAAGCCCCTTTCTGTATGTTATGACTTTCTTTAGTGCTATGATTGTCCCTCTAGTGCTACGATCGTCGCTTTGTACGGACGTGGAGGCGAGGGGATGGGAGGAGGTGGTGCTCACCTTGGTGGATCTAGAGTTGGCGTTGGGAAGTTGTTGCAGGAGATTTCGAGCTGCTCCTGGCAGTGTGCATGGACAACACTGTTGTTGTTTGTGTACTCGAGGTCAGATCTTGAGGCTCTCCTCGTCATATTCTTCAATAAGGCTCGACAGTTCGCGCGGATCTACCATCCGGCGGTGGGAATTGGGGATCCTTCCTTCTACTCGCCATGGTGGCGTTGTCGAGGATGGATTTCTTATTCCATTTCTTCTTCCCAGCAGCAGTTGCCGGTTCCGGCGGTAGAGGAGCGTTATGGCTTCTTTTACGAGTGCACTCATGTTGGCATTCACGTTGGCGTTCTTCAAGATTGTGTGGCGACCACTCCAGCCTCTAGCACTGGCTACGGTTCCCACCAGCTGGCATAGGTGGTTCTTTCAACCTCCGGGTCATGATGTCGTTTCAGAGGCTCTGCAAGTAGCAGGCAGTGTGCTCTTGTCCCTCATTTCCAAGTGGTTCGTCCCCGGCGAGGTAGAGGATGGTTGCACCGCATCTCTGGTACTTCACTATGAGAAAGGAGCTTGACTTGATTATATTTCCTGTAATAGTCTTGAGGTCCTTTGTGCAAATTGTATGATCATGCGTGTAATTTCCTTCACTTTAAGGGCCTTACCTGTAAAATGTAAACTCATCGTTGACCATCAATGAAGCTCGAAGGACCGATGCCCTGTTCAAAACACAAAGTCCCGTTGGTTTCTTTGTTTTACAAAACTAGTAGCTTTGCACGTGATTTGTGAACACTTCACTCTTTCTATATTCCAAAGTAGTAATATGAATGTAGTATGATGAATTATCGTTGAATTTACAAAAAAATAGTGAGCAACATCCGGCAAAGATGGCTTACACATGTAAGTTCAATACGTCCATTCTGTCCGGATACATTAATGAAGATCTGAACCAAGAAAGCCAGTTTGCCTCAATGCATTACGCTACTCCAGTACGCCAGTAGTAGCTAACATGACCAAACAGGTTCAACATGCGATTCAAAAAAAACAGGTTCAACATGAGCTAAACACTTTTTCAAATGGAGGTAGCATCTGCAAACGTACCACCAATCACCAATGCCTTTGGTAGCAATTGCTCCTAGCAAGCTGCTGGTGCAAGCAGACTGAAATATGCACATGCTTTCTCGTCAACCTGCATGTGTATCTGGTTTCTCAAGTGCACACTGAACCTATAAACTACATAATCAGCGGATATTCGGTTCGGCTAAAAAACATCATTTTGCCCATCTGATTAATATTTATCATGTATTTTAGCCTATGACCTGTAAATACAATGTGAAAAAAGGTAAGACTAATCTGGTGAATGCAATGTACATCTTTAGTGAGCCAGGTTTGAGCTCTCACCTGGTTTATGAAAGGAAGTGCACAGATTTCCCATTCTGTTGACCATTTGGAAGATGATCTTGTACTCAAGGCACCATCCTTGAGGGGTTTCAAGGTGTCACATTCCTCCGAAAACCCCTTAAAGAGTATCTGCATGATTTGTCAATCGCAATAGTTAAATACATCTAAAGAATAGAAAGTACTTATACTAATTCTAAATTACACTAGTGCCGCTTCCAAAAGTATGCTGAAATCTTCATCAGCTGTCCTGGAATGCACATGGAACTGATTTCTAAGTTTACCTGCATTTTAATTATCCACTGAATAATCTTGTAACCAGTCCAAGAGAACATACCAGCTTGTGCTGCTCACAACAAGTGTCGGTCTATTAGGCATCAAGGAAATTTCACCATCAATCTTACTACTTTGAGATGAGTTAGCTGATAAAACTTGTGTATCAACAAATCATTGCCACAATACAACTATGCAATAGTGACTGTGCGTGAAGGCTCGGCAATGACCCCAACACCCTCGGCGGCGACTGCGCGTGAAGGTGCAAACTGCAAGGGCAGCTAACATTAATCAAAACAAAGAAGTCAGCTCATGTAATGAAAATTTCACAAACACCATCGGGCATCTAAGATTGATAATCCATCAGAATTTGAGAAGCACACTAACACAAAATAAATGATTTAAATGCTTATGAAAGTAAATGAATTAGCATGAATAAAGTATCCAGAAGCGCATCAACATCAAACCTTAATCATCAGATTATGCAAAATAGAACCCATCCAGAGTACATACATCCAGTTTTAACCTGGATGTAAACAAGGGCATCTGCTCCCAGTAAGGCCCGAACATGGTCGTGCCCGCGCAGAACTGCTCCACGACCGCGCCCACAGCGAGCGGCGGGTCGCCGTTGCCAACGCGGATCCTGTTCACGAAGTGCCACAGCAAGACCACTGTGTCCTTGGTGTCGCGGCGCAGGTAGCCGACCTTGCAGCCCGCCGCAGACGGCGGCAGAGATGGGCAGTGGCGGAGCCAGGAATTGAACTGAGCCGGGTCGAACAAATAAGTTCTAAAAAATTAGACAGAAAAGCAAGTGTATTCGACAAAAGGTACAAACAGATTCAATTTCATATTTCAACAAGCACAACTACAAACTGACTACAAAGAACAATAAAACTACATACAAGCGCTACATTTTTATAAGACAATATCATACCATTAAGTTGAATTCATATTGGAGTCAGAAATGCTGGAGCGGAGAGGATCCAAACAGGTCCTTAGTTTCCCTTGGTGTAGGTGTAGTTTAAGGGTTGTCTGTTTGGTCCTATGACATTTGGTGAGATGTCATTGGACTTCTCAGGCATGTTGCTTGCCTAGCATGGGCTGGCTGCGCTCTTCGGCGAGCTTCCAAGGTGGAGGGTCGGCCGTGATGGTTCGAAAGCCCCTTTCCGAATGTTATGACTTTCTTTAGTGCTATGATTGTCCCTCTAGTGCTACGATCATCGCTTTGTACGGACGTGGAGGGGAGGGGATGGGAGGAGGTGGTGCTCACCTTGGTGGATCTAGAGTTGGCGTTGGGAAGTTGTTGCAGGAGATTTCGAGCTGCTCCTAGCAGTGTGCATGGACAACACTGCTGCTGTTTGTGCACTCGAGGTTAGATCTTGAGGCTCTCCTCATCATATTCTTCAATAAGGCTCGACAGTTCGCGCGGATCTACCATCCGGCGGTGGGAATTGGGGATCCTTCCTTCTACTCGCCATGGTGGCGTTGTCGAGGATGGATTTCTTCTTCCATTTCTTCTTCCCGACAGCAGTTGCCGGTTCCGGCGGTAGAGGAGCGTTATGGCTTCTTTTACGAGTGCACTCATGTTGGCATTCACGTTGGCGTTCTTCAAGATTGTGTGGCGACCACTCCAGCCTCTAGCACTGGCTATGGTTCCCACCGGCCGGCATAGGTGGTTCTTTCAACCTCCAGGTTATGATGTCGTTTCAGAGGCCCTGCGAGTAGCAGGCAGTGTGCTCTTGTCCCTCATTTCCAAGTGGTTCGTCCCCGACGAGGTAGAGGATGGTTGCACCGCATCTCTGGTACTTCACTATGAGAAAGGAGCTTGACTTGATTATATTTCCTGTAATAGTCTTGAGGTCCTTTATGCAAATTGTATGATATGCGTGTAATTTCCTTCACTTTAAGGGCCTTACCTGTAAAATGTAAACTCATCGTTGACCATCAATGAAGCTCGAAGGACCGATGCCCTGATCAAAACACATTGTCCCGTTGGTTTCTTCGTTTTACAAAAAGGCTAGTCGCTCGATGTGTTCCACGCGTCCCGCACGAGTGCGGCACAAGCAAGCCCCGTCCGTTTGGATGGGCTTGGCATTCGGAGCAAGTACCGAGCCCAGCCCAGCGCGTGCGTCCGTTCCGTCCCCTCGGTTTTGCCCAGAATTCGGCCCTTCCCCGAAACGTCTCCCGCGCCCGAGAGAAAACTAGCCGGAGCGGTGGCGTCAAGGCCGCACCAAGCAGAGCTCGGCGGCGGCGCAGGTCCGTCTCTCTCCCGTCGTCCTCCTCCCTTGCCCGTATCTCCGGCGACCGTCAACAGTCTGCGCTCTCCTCGTCCTCCCTGGCCCGTCCCTCCTCTTCCAGCTGCCCCATAACCCTAAATCCCGAGGTGGGAGGCAGAACGGCGGCCAGAGGCGGAGGCGGGAGGCGTTGTTGAGGCCGAGCTTACCCACCTCCGCATCTTCCCAAGCCTGCCCACCTCCTGGCCTCCTCCCCTTCGAACCTTCTCCTTCCAGCAGCCGAACACCCCCTCCTTTAAAAATCATCACCTTTTTGTGGCTAAACTTGGATCTGCTAGATAGATTGCCTCGATTTGCACATGTGCTCCTCTTTAATATGCGTGTCTCCTTGTATCTGTAATCCATACTTATCAATCTGTAATTTTCTTCTGTTTCCACCTATTGTTGTATCTGGACGAGTGAGTCAGAGAGGCTAATTAACTCTATATACTGTAAACTGTAGGTGCTAACAATTTTATACATGGCACGCAATGTCGCAATGTTATACTATAAACCATGGGGCTGAGAATGTAGGTAAAGAGGAACCATCTTAAAAATAAACCTGAATCCTTGACTTTGCTAACTACTTACTAACAAGGCGTGGACATTTGATCCCAAAACCTAATTGTTACTTTTGGTTCTTGAGCTTTGTTTTTTATTCAGAGGTTGATGATATCGTGACATGAACAGTTGAACACCATGGATTCTATGACATTAAACAAGGCCCGGGCAGAAGACGCAAAAAGTTTACAATTATTTAAGTAAGGTATAGGTATTACAAAAGTAGTCATGCTGAACACATCCACGAGTTGGACACTCGTGACTTGATTTGTATATTCTCTGGACTCTGCGGAGAAAGTTCAGCGATGGATCAGCGCAGAATATTAACATTTTTCTATTCATATGTACATTTTCATCACTTGTTTTGGAAAATTCGGTTTTACAGGTGCGGGCTGCGGAGGCTGGCTTTGCTTTGTATCTCTCTCTCCGCTATCCAGCGGTGCCACTCTGCCTAACACTTGGCTGGCACCGCCGCCTCCTCCGTATTCCGACGATTAATCCCCCTCTATGGTGGAGAGGTTCTTCTCCTGCAACCCCACCGCCGTAACTCCATTCGACGACGCCGGCATCATCCTCCTCTCCGGCCCTGCATGCTGGTATGAATTTCACACACAAAAAATATTAGCTCCTTTCAGCCCTCTCACTGGATCAGACAGAAGTGTCATAGGCTCCGTGTGTTTGCATCAAGTTCGTAATCTCTGTGATCCGTGCTAAGCTCACCATTTCTGTGCTGATTTGTCGCCTTCCTGATGCTAGAACAGCGGGAAGACCTCGCTACTTTTCCAGTTCGGAATAAACCGTGCGGCGGAGAGTGGCCGGGGCGTGGTGTTCATCTGCAGCAAGGGGAGGTTGGAGAACAGTCCTCCATTCCTGTCCCAAGTGAGAAGCCTTGCTTGTCAGCTTTAGCTAATGGGGTGAAACCGGGTACTCTGGTTTGTACCCGATGCCTGAACTCTGAAGCCACACCTTTTCCTCTTGCTTGCAGGGCGTCGATCCATCGTTGAACGTGCTTCAGCGAATACAAATCAAGTAAGTGAGTGTGAAACTCATGGATGTGGGTTCTTGTTATATCTGTTTTTATGCTCAGTTCTGTGTATTTCATACCTGCAGGTACATTGAAGACGATGAGGAGATCAGAAAGTACTTTGCTGCATTTCACCTGCTTGACGACTTTCCTGCTGCAGTCATTGTTGATGATTTTACCGGGTTCTTCTCCGAGAGGTGCTATGTTTTTTCCTTGCTGGCGCTATTTACCCGGTCCGTTGCAATTTGATTTAAATAATACGTGCCACAAATCTCTTTATGGGTTGCAACCCTGAGAGGATTCATGACAGATATGTTTCTTCTAATAAACTGAATTGAGGATTTCTCAGCCATTTTAGCTCATATGGTGATATGTACCAGTCATTTCTAAAGCTTGTCGGATTTTCTTTTTGCCTCCTAAATCCGCCTATGATGATATGGTTTCGGTTATTTTACCCTGTTCAGTATGATCTAGTGTTATCTTGAAGTCCACAATCAAACAAAAAATAAGTTACAAAGTTTTTTAATTGACAGAAGTTACAGACATGTGTACCAGGATAAGTCGATATTTAATTATTTATCTTTCTAGTTCTGACTATGTTGAATCTGTAATAGGAGCTGCCAGCAAAGATATGGAAATACTAGGGCTCGTGATCTAGCGATGGTTCGCATCTTAGCTTTGTGTCAGAATGCTATTGCGCATGCAAAGTAAGTAATGAAGTCAAACCCAGATCTTTAAATATCGCATGTTTCTATGTTTATTAGAGTAATATCTCAATCTCTTTCCTAGTGCAAAGCTCGGAACACTTGGATCTTGCAATCTCTTGCTCTCTGACGTACATCAAGGCGACAACCCAAGATCCCTGTTCATCTACAAGAGATGGATAAGTTCCATCTATACAATCCAAGGTAAGTTGTGTAGGTAGCCATTTGTTCTTGTCCGTTAATTCCTAGTTTTATTAAGTAAACATTTTGTATTTCCAATAGTCACTCATTAGTAGAACATTTTGCACTCACATAGAAGGCATGACTGTTGGTAGATTTTCTTGTTGTCTTTTGCTGTAGAATCTCTCTTCTTTTCTAGAGTACCCAAGTGAAATGTTGAATTACCAATATCAAATAGTTTGCACATGAAAATTTAGTTTAAAATGCTGATTAACCTTGATTTTCATTTCAGGGAGCTGTCTCTGCTTTTAGTTCATGACCGTAAACTGAATATAAGATTGATAGTCCTTGAGTCATTATGTTTACATGATTGAGTTTTTGTGTCTTTCCTCAGGTGATGGCCTAGGATCCTACATACTAAAGAACATTAGCACTTCACAAAGTGGAACCAAGGGAGCAAGAACAGCTAAATACTCGATAGCTCTACAATATCTTGTTCTTGAGGAGATCAAAGAATAAACCCTTGCTCTTTATTAAATTTTAGTATTGCAAATTTTCGGTTCAGATTGGTCTATGAGATGATTGTAAATTCCAGTTCTGAATTTCCTACACTGGTATTGGGCATTCCTCTTGTAAAGATAACATTTCAGCAAGCAGCAACAAAATTGTTGTGGTTGAAAGATGGGATTGCTTGGTTATTTTTGTTAGAAACCGTGTACGCAGGTCTCCGATCTATCGAGTTTCAGTGTTAGTTTCTGCTGCCTAACAAGAAATGCAGGATTCTGATTTCTGTTGAATATGATTGCTTTGTTTCAGTGAGATGTTAAGATGTTTAAAAGTTGCAAGCACTGGTGGTCATTTTTCAGATTTGTAATTGCCAAAATCCAATATGTGGGAGCACCAGGATTAACTGTATAATCCACCATTACATATATGTGCTTCGGTTGTCATATATATCACCATTACACGAAAATGGAAACTTGATACGAAACGTCAGCAAACACTAGCAACTTATTAAGTTATAGAAATGAATCAAATTGTTGCATTTATGGTCAGTGTGTAATATAGCTGGCAGTTCATCTCGGGCAAGAAGCTCACAAGTCACACTATATTCCATTAAATATCTCCACATTGAAGAGATTGACATTGCAACATATAGCTCAAGACCCGACTCTACAGAAATGGCTGGGTTCAGTTTTGATATGAAGAAAAATAATAATCTAGCTGGATACTGTTCCATGAAGAAGATAACATACAGAAGTTCATGTGACAGATAGATACACAATAACCGAGAGCTCAGCATTCAACTGTTCAAGAACTTCATCTTCTCGCACATAAACCAGAAGCTACAACTCACAAATATCACTAGGAAGGTAGGACTGTAGGAGCGGTGTCGTTATTAAAGACAAACTAATCCACTCAGAGATCTTTGACAATCTCAATGCCCATGGAGTTGGCCGTGCCAATGATAGATTTGCACAATGCCTCAATCGACATATGCTTACAGAAGGGGTCAGTCTGTTTAAGTTTCGCAATCTCATACACGTGGCGGAGCGTTAGGGATGACACGATGGTGTGACCTGGACGAGTGCTGGCTGTCTCAATTCCTGCTGCCTTCTTGAGGAACCATGAAACGGAGGGTGATTTGACTACAAACTCAAAAGTGCTATCTTTGTATGCTGTTAGTGTGACTTGCATAGGGGTTTCTGCCTTATACTTCTGGGTCCTTGCGTTGAAATCCTTGCAGAACGCCATCAAATTGAGCCTATAAAAACCCAGTGCTGGACCAACTGGTGGTGCAGGACGGGCAGCACCAGCCGGTACGAGCAGGCGGATTGTTGCCAGTATAGGCTTCCGCGCTACTGCATCTTTCAGAGTTGCCATGTGACTGCTTTAATAGATCTGTAGAAAATAAGGGAGTAAGTGAGCTTTCATCAAAACCAGCAGAGCTTTCAGTGGATTTCGCAGGAAAACTGTAACAGAACTCAACAAAGTGTTTGCTGACAGCAACATCATATCCCACTTAGGCTCTGCCATCTGCCTTCTCAAAGGCTTCACCATTTGAATTAATAGACCATTAGTATGTCAAAGATATACTTCAATACTTGTAATGTATCTGAAGAGCAACGTCCTCAAAATGTTGCTGGAAGCAACATGATATCTTTAGAGCTAGCTTCAGAAAAAATGAGGTAGTTTACACAATCAAATCCAATATAGCTAGATGTGGTCAGACGATGAGGAATTCTAACATGTGGTTACATGCAGTCCAAATGATTGGTGCAACTGATTGTTTTTTCACGATGAGGTAATATATTGCTGAATTACAGTATTGTTTTCCAAAGATACATACCAATTTCTCCATTCTAAGTTTTTCATAAAGCCACTTGGCGAGTCAGCACACTTGATCCATGTATTACCACAAGACTTTTAGTCCACAGATAAATTACAACAGTGCATCTCTTTGACACAATGGCCTGTTTAGGGTGCATTTCTGACAAACGGGTGTGATCCAATGCACTTCCGCAGGAGATTAAAACAACAAGAATGTCTATGCTGTATGACACAAGTCACCAGGACTTGACTCATTTGGATGAGGAGACCAACCGAATTATTTGGGCATGCGACTTGCAACATTAGGGTTTTATGTAAAGTACAGTTTCATAAATTACATAAACTAGCAGCTAAGCATCCGAAGGACCGAAAGAATAATGCAACTGGAATGTAAGTTGATGTTATTATGCATGGTGATAATGTAACAGCAGCCTCAGAAAAGAGACAGCACCGCATAAGAATCGACCACCAACTCGACTTCCCAGCAACTACTAGCTGGAGATACATCAGCGGTAGCATTGCACGACTAGAGAAAACTAGCGAGCTGGAGATCTAGGTCTTCTTCACTGGACCTCGGCTGCCGGTCAGCTGCCGGCACTAATAGCGGGGAGCGACGCGCGTGAGATTTGGGGAAGCGGGCAGGTACGGCGAGGTGGGGTGGAATATATTCGAGATAGGATTCGAGCGAGTAGAAGGGGAGGGGATAGGAGGAAGAGGAGAGGAGCATACCGTGGCGGCGGAGACGAGATCACGGTGCGCCGTCGCCAGAGGCGGGGAGGAGGAGGAGGACGGGAGAGGAATGGGTCAGGATGGCTCTGGACCCTCTCATGAAAATTTCGCGCAGCTTCGCTGGGCCAAGACCACGGGCTCTCGGCCCGTGGAGCTACGGCCCTATTACGTTCGAGTAGCCCACGTGGAGGCCGCCCATCCGTGCGGTCGTTATGGGTGCGCTAATGCGCACCGGCACCGCACACCCCGGGAGTTAAATGGGCCGGCCCAATACCACTTTTCCTTTTTATCTGTTATTTCATTTCAGTTTTTACAGGAAAAATAGCATGATGAAAAAGAAAATAATTTGCATATTAAAAAATTTCAAATGTGAACATTTTAAATTTTTGAGCAATTTGTTAATGTGAACAATTTTCGAATTTGAACAAATTTGACAGTGAACAATTTTTAAATATGAACAATTTTCGAATTTGAACTAATTTGACAGTGAACAATTTTCGAATATGAACATTTTTGAAAAGCTGAAACATTTTCAAATTTGAACAATTTTCAAAATTACGAACACAATTTTGAATGTGAACAATTTTCAAAAAATCTTATGAACAGAAAAAATCTATGAACATAAAAAATAATAGAGAAAAGGAAAAAATATAATAAAAATAATAATTGAAAATTTAAACAAAATGAGAAATATTTTAAAAATAAAAAACAGAAAAGAAAAACGAAACACCCAAAAAAAACAAAAAAATATAAACAGAAAAAGAAAAAGAAACAGGGAAAAAAGGAAAAAAAGAAGAAAGGAAGAAAAAAACCCAGTCCAGCGCTTTTGGGCCGGCCCACATCGCCCCGAAGAGGGTGGGCGTGCGCTAATAGCGCACGACCTGGTCGTGAAATATGATTCCCCAGTCGTTATCTGGCTGCGCGCCGCCCATTTCCGTCCAGTTGTGCAGACAATAGCCCCTAGCGTGGACCGATTAGTCTTTCTATCGGTCTATGTTCTGGAAGGAGCGCACATCTATACTCAAATATCTTATTGTGGTGGGGACGTTTGGTTTTTGTCTTATTGATACGTGCATTTTATATCATCATTTATACAACTTATATTATCATATTAGAATGTTATTGGAACTATTATATCAATGTTTTACATGTTTTAGATGATTTTGGGGACTTTCATACAAAGTTCCTATTTTTGGTATTTAATATCAGGGAGGCAGAAAACCTCCTTTTTCTTGTTTTTAATGTTTCAGGAGCTACAGGGATCCAAATGGAAAAAGGAAAATTGCACAGTTAGTTTTACACCAGGAGAACAATAGTGGGCAAAAGATCGAAGAGGTAAGAGCCACGAGGCCCAAAAGAGGGGGGCCACGCGACCAGATTCCTTGGCCGTGTGGGGCCCACCAAGTGGAGCCTCGGGCACTTCCTCGCTCGGGGCTTTTTATCACGTGATGCGTCTTCCCCGAAAACCTACGCCCTAATTTTCCCAAGACCATCCGAGGCCGCGGCGGCGGCGAAACTCCTGATTCCCTCCGAAGGGGGTCAGATCCTGCTGCTCCGGAGCTCCGGAGAAGGGGGAAATCATCGTCACCGTCATCACCTCTCCTCCTTGGCGTGGGAGGAGGCCTCTCCATCATCACCATCACCAAGATCAGCACCATCTCCGTGATCCACTCCGTCCCCCTCGTAGTTTGAGAGTTGCTATACCCTAGATACTTGTTTTGTGCTACTGTTCATGTTTGTGATTGAGCACTTGTCACTATTTGGTGGTGAAGTTATATTTTCAGATTGTGTTGTACCACTTATGCCACTGAATATGATCATGTTTGCACGTTGTGAGTAGTTCCCGTATGTTCCTGAGGGCATAGGATGAATTGGCAATGATTTATATATGACATGTGTTGGTATTTTGTCTAGTGTTTATCTTTTTATGTGATTCTATGATGGTGTTGTGCAACGTCGACTGCACAACACTTCACCTATATGGGCTCATAGGAGAACACCGTAGTATAATGAAATGAGGAAGACTTGGGAGGACAAGAAACCTAAGAATGAGTCATGAAGTTATTATTATGGGGTATTAATATCGGGGACTGATGACTGAGTTGAAGATCTTCTTCTCGGCAGTTGGTAAACCCCAAGAGGAAGGTGTGAAGCAGTGCAACAGCAAGTTTCCCTCAGTTATGAAACAAAGGTAATCGAACCAGTAGGAGATAATGTTCTTCTGAAGGTGTCAACGGCGCCAGAAAAGTCTTGTGGCGTGTAGCTGACGTGAAACCTGCACACAACACAACCAAGATACTTTGCCCCAACTTAACAGTGAGGTTGTCAATCTCACTGGCTTGCTGTAACAAAGGATTAGACGTATAGTCTGGAAAATGGTGTTTGTTTGCAGAGAATGAAAGAACAGGATTGCAGTAGGTTGTATTATCAATTAAAGAAAAGGACCGGGGTCCACAGTTCACTAGTGGTGTCTCGCCATAAATAAATAATAGCATACATGCGGGTAAACAAATTACAGCTGGGCAATTGACAAAATAAAGAACTGCATAATGATGCATATACTATAGTCATGGTGTCTAGTATGAGATTCATTTGGGCATTACAACATGATATATAGACCGTTATCCAACTGCATCTATGACTAATAATCCACCTTCCGGATAGCATCCGCACACCTTTCAGTATTAAGTTGCAAGCAACAAATTATTGCATTAGGCAAAGTGTGTAATGTAAGTAGCACAATTATCCTTAAACAAAGCACTACTGTTTTATCCCTAGTAGCAACAGTACATTCACAATCTTAGAGGTTGCTGTCACTCCCCCAGATTAAATGAAGGCATGAACCCACTATCGAGCATAAATACCCCCTCTTGGAGTCACAAGCATCTACTTGGCCAGAGCATCTACTAGCGACGGAGAGCATGCAAGATCATAAATAACACACACATAATATATTATGAAGCAAATGACATAGTACTCAATATTCATCGGATCCCAGCAAACACAACACGTAGCATTACATAAATATGATCTTGATCATGATAGGCAGCTCACAAGATCTAAACATGATGGCACAATAGGAGAAGACAACCATCTAGCTACTGCTATGGACCCGTAGTCCAAGGATGAACTACTCACGCATCAGTCCGGAGGCGGGCATGGTGATGTAGAGCCCTCCGGTGATGATTCCCCTCTCCGGCAGGGTGCCAGGAAGAGCTTCTGAACCCTCCTGAACTAGGGTTGACGACGGCGGAGGTTCCGTAATGTTTCGTGGAAAAGTGTTCGGGGTTTTAGGGTTTTCCCGTCGGGGGGTATTTGTAGGCGAAAGGGCGAAGGAGGTGGAGCCTCGAGGGGCCCACACCACATGGTGGCGCGGCCAGGGGGGAGCCGCGCCTCCACCAGGTGTGGCCGCCTCGTGGCCCCCCTCCTACTCCTCTTCGGTGTTCTGGATGCTTCCGGGGAAAATAGGGGTATTGGTTTTTGTTTCGTGCAATTCCGAGAATATTTCCTTAACAGATTTTCTGAAACCAAAAATAGGGAAGTGACACTGTGGCATCTTGTTAATAGGTTAGTCCCAGAAAATGCATAAAAACCATATAAAGTGTATATAAAACATGTAGCAATGGGTATAATATAAGCATGGAACATAAGAAATTATAGATACGTTTGAGACGTATCAAGCATGCCCAAGCTTAGTTCTACTCGTCCCGAGTAGGTAAACCGATAACAAGAATAATTTCTGAAGTGACATGCTTTCACACAATCTTGATCATATAATAATGTAAAGCTCATGTTATGAATGAAGTGACTCAAGGCAATGGTCTATAGTTTGCTAACAAATAGACAAGGAGTAAACAACTACATCATATAAGTAAAAACTTTTCATGGATAGTACTTTCAAACAAGCATCAAAAAGATTTGCATAAGAGTTAACTCATAAAGCAATAGTTTCTAAGTAAAAGAGCATTGAAGCAACACAAAGGAAGATATAAGTTTCAGCATTTGCTTTCAACTTTTCAACATGTATATCATATAGATAGTTGTTAACACAAAGAAATATAACAGGTGCAATAAGTAAGCATATAAGAATTGTTGCACACAGTTGACACAAGTGTTTGCTTTGGGGATAGAAAGAAGTAGGTAAAGTGACTCAACATAAAGTAAAAGATAGGCCCTTCGTAGAGGGAAGCAGGGATACAAACATGTGCTATAGCTTTTTAGTTTTTATAGGTTTTTGAAATCATATAGAGAGCATAAAAGTAAGTTTTTGAGTGGTGTTTGTCGTTGTCAACGAATGGAAATGGGCACTCTACCCCCCTTGTCAACCAGACTTTATAAGAGCGGCTCCCATGAAGGACGTTATTTCTACCCAAGAGTAGATCATCCCTCTTATCTCTTTTGTTTACACATTGTCGTGTCTCGAAGCACGGACACCGGGGATGCGAGGCACCCCCTTTGTAGATTCGGTAGGGGCGCGAAGAAGGCTGGAAACGTCTTCCGGGGGACGATCGTCGGACAAGTTCCTCTCGTGCTCTCCGATCTCGACGTGGTATGCAAACAAGGAAAGCACACAGCGATCTACCCAGGTTCAGGCCGCCCGAAGGCTAGCAGCCCTACTCTTGCATGTCTGGATAGATGGTCGAATCATGGTGTGGCTACAATGGTGTTTCTCGGCGAGGTACCCGGCAGGGTGATCCGACTAGAGGAAGGGGGAGGACAGATCCTTGCCCTGAGGAGATCACCTTGCTTCCCTTCCTCCTTCTAGCCTAGCTTGGTGGTTGTCTTCTACCTTGTATCGCCGGTCAGTTCTTGGCTAGATCTTGCTTACTCCTTAAGCTAGCTTGAGCCAGTCTTCCCCTCCCCATGCCCTTGGTTCTCCTTTTATAGGGAAAGGGGATACCACAGAGGTCATGCAAGGAGCGTGAGGGGTTCTTGGCGGGAAGCAACCCCTCTCTGTGGTGGAGACGGCGACGTGGCCTCTTCTCCTCCAAGTATCCGTCTTCGGGTGGTTGAGATCTCTGGCTCCTTTGGGGAAAGCGGCTGGCGCGGGCTGACAGCGGGTAGGTGGTGTCCCCTGGCCGCGCCTTGCTTCCCAAGCCTTCTGGGGGCTTCCACTATCCTCTGAAAGGTGGTAGAAACCTTATCTTCTCGTCGTACGGTCTTGTACCCGAGAGGGAGCTCGGCCCCGCCGGGGACTCGCGCTCTCGGGGTCTTCGGTTCCTTCCGGGTCGCGGGAGGTCCGGGGTCTTGCGCACCCGGGAGGTCTTGTACGGCGCGGGTGCGCCCGCCAGGCCTTGCGTCGAGTCTTGGCCTTGTTCATCCTTGTGCTGGGCCCACAGGCGGTGGACCCACTTAGGCAGCGCTAGGGGAACCCCATGTTCCACTGCTGCGACACACATGTAGTTAAAAACTAGTATCATTGCTTAGCTGATTAGATTAGGGCAAAAATGTGAAGAGAATGCAGCAATTAAAGTTGTAATTAATTGGGACTGGGCACCCCATTTGCCAGCTCTTTTTGCAAAGTAAATGGATAAGCGGATGTATATGCCACTAGTCCGGTTGTGAAAGTCTGTCTAAAAGCAAATGACAAGGTTGATATCCGTAACACCACATACTTCCTCATGAGCTAATAAACATTGACACAAATAAGGGATAATAAGTTTTAAATAAAGTTAGCACATGAAGTATTTGCTTGGAATGGCAGGAAATACCATGTAGTAGGTAGGTATGGTGGACACATATGGCATGGGTTTTGGCTCAAGGTTTTGGATGCACGAGAAGAATTCCCTCTCAGTACAAGGCTTTGTCTAGCAAGGTTATTTGAAGCAAACACAAGTATAAACTATGACAACAAGACGTATATAAAAACATATTGCAAGTATTATAAAACTCTACATTGTTTTCCTTTTTGTTCAAACACCTTTACTAGAAAATATCTAGACCTTAGAGATACCAAACATGCAAACCAAATTTCAACAAGCTTTACAGTAGTTCTTCACTAATAGGTTTTAACTACATGATGTAAAAGCTTATTCATGATCTACTTGAGAGCTCAAAACAATTGCCAAGCACCACAACATACAAGATAACAATACATAAGAGCATGTATATCTTTTTTTCATTATACCATCTACCACATTTAGCATTTTCTGTTTCCAACCAAACACCAATCAACTTATTTAAACATAAATTCTCCAAGTAATTAACAATGAAACAAGAGAGTATAACCTAACTGCTGCGGCTTTCAGCTTTCGCCATAAACATAAAATAATAAGTGTTGCGGCTTTCAGTTTTCGCCATAAACATAAAAGAATGCTAGGATCCAATTTATTCAGAAAATTAAAATAACAAGGCAAAAATAAAAGCAAACTAACTCTTCAAGTAAAGCACATAAGATGTGAAGGATTTAAAATATAGTTTCACTAGAGATGACCTGATAGTTTGTTGATGAAGAAGGGGATGCCTTGGGCATCCCCAAGCTTTGACGCTTGAGTCTTCTTGAAATATGCTTGGGTGACCCACGGGGGCATCCCAAGCTTAGGGTTTTTCATCTTCTTATCACATCATATCATGCTCTTTCTTGATCCTTGAAAACTTCCTGCACACCAAACTCAAAGTAAACTTCATTAGAGGGTTAGTGCATAATCAAAAATTCTCATATTCTGCATGTAAAAATATCATTACACATGCTACTGGACATTAGCTACAGTCACTGGTATTTTGTGGAGTAAAAAGATCCACTCAAAAACAGCAAAAGGAGCAATGCCAAATAAATGGCAGAATCTGTCAAAAACAGAACAGTCCGTAAAGACGAATTTTTTCGAGGCACTTAACTTGCTCAAATCAGAAAACTCAAAACTATTGAAAGTTGCGTACATATCTGAGGATCATTCACAGAAAATATCAGACTTGTTCGATTTTTCTGTAAGGAGTTATGAATTAAACGGTGGACAGCAGAAAACTGTTACTGCGCAGAAATTTAAATCTAGCATCAACTTTCTACTAGAGGCTTAACTTGACACAAAAATGTAATAAAATAAAGATACAAAGGAATTGCTACAGAGGTAGACATGTTCCTTGACTCAATATAAAATAAAATAACAGAAATAAAAGTGTGTTATCTCCCATAAGGACTTTTCTTTAACGCCTTTCAGCTAGTCACAGAAAGTGTAACCCAAGTGTTTCCAAGAGATGAAGCATCAACAGAATAATTTGTTCGAATGATAGAATCAAAAGGTAGCTTTATTCTTTTTTTAGGGAAGTGTTCCATACCTTTCTTGAGTGGGAATTGGTATCTAATATTTCCTTTTTTCATATCAATAATAACACCCACAGTTATAAGAAAAGGTCTTCTCAACACAATTGGACAAGATGGGTTGCATTCAATATCCAAGACAATAAAATCAACGCGGACAAGGTTATTGTTAACCATAATAAGAACATCATTAACTCTCCCCAAAGGTTTCTTTAAAGCATTATCATCAAGAAAAACATCCAAATAGCAATGTTTCAAAGGTGGCAAATCAAACATATCATAGAGTTTTCTAGGCATAACAGAGATACTTGCACCAAGGTCACATAAAGCATTGCAATCAAATTCATTCACCTTTATTTTAACTAGTAATCGTGCACGTGCAATGCACGTGTCGACTAATGCATACAATTAATTTAATTAGAAATATTCCTTATTTAGTTATCAAGCTAATTTAGCTTCAAACTCGTTAAATAGAAGACTTCGCCAGCATTTTAAATCATTGTTTGGCTACCTAGTAAAAGTTAAAGTAACATCAATCATCTCATAGTTTAGTTTTAGAGGAATAAATTTGAGAAAATTCCATTGGTATGAAAAATAATATAAAATACAAGTGGTAAACAAAACATATGGATGATATGCTATCATAGGTTAAAAATCACTGTAATAAAAAAAGGTTAGAAATCACTGCCAGAATATTGGGAAATAATAAAGTCTTGACTTCACTGAAGAATTAAATATTTTAAAGTGACTTGAATATGTTAGACAAAAAGAACAATGGGCACATATGTCCCAGCTCCAAATTTCATAGAGGGTAGATGACAGTTTTCTGATCGGATTGGTATAGACACTTAGTTATCGAACAACGTTCTAATAGAAAAATAGAGGTTTCTCGCTATACACAATTGAGTTCCTGACTGCTACACTCCTTGTCATGTAAATTTTCCAATTGGAAGCTCTAAAAAATCATCTTCAGTCTCTAGAGCTGGTGTTGCATCCCTAATCGCAGGTATTCATTTTTTCTTAGAGAACAATCAATAACTATGGTCTCAAGGAAACCACTTCATAAGGTGTAAATTTATTTCATAAAACTCCCTCGATGCATAAGCTTCCATGAATTTGCAAGTGAATTCTGAATTTACAATAAAAATAAAAATAAAAATAGCTCTCGAGATTTGCATGAGAAAATTTGCATCATCTCTGTTAATCTCACATCAAAGGTAGTCCAAGAAGGACGGTAAGTGAAGAATGCTATGAAATTTCAAGTTCAAAATATGACAATCATGCGAGGGAGAGGCAACTATTCACTTCTACGAATATGATATTGTTATCTTATACTTAGGCAGTTCATAAGTTTCGTGCATAGAAGTTCTACATATTGCTTTTCCTTTCATAAGTCTCACAACAACTAACATGAATGATAAGCCTCACTAACATGAACGTAAGTTGATGAGCTCAGTTGACTGAGTTCATATTCGTACCCCAGAATGGCTTATGCATCAAAGTAAATACTTATGCATGTTTAAATAGAGTGGATAATTGGTAAAACCATGTGAAAACATCATATTTTAGGCATAACTGCCCACTGACACCTCCAATACGATATTAATTTTGCAAATGGAAACATGGACGTTTGATTTTCTCAAATTGAGGGTATAAGATGCAAGACTAAATATATAACATTATGTTCTTTCTTCTTCATCATCTAAGAGGCACCTAACCCAGGCACCCAGCTATACTTAATCTAACTAAAAAGGTATCAGTAATTAGAAGTTAAACTGCACCCTTCGCACGACTTCCTGCATATATTGTTCCTGGCTTCCACAGTCTCATTGCACCTGGATAAATAAAGGCAACTTCACATGAGTCAGCAGTGACATTGATGATCATCATATGTGAATTAAAGGAATCCATGCACGAACAGAAAAGTTATTCAGAGAGAAACCACAGGTTGCATATCCTATACTTAACCATAATTAAAACTCCAAATATTGTTGATCCAATCAAATCAAACTATATCCTTTGGCAACAAGCTACATCTGAACAGAATTGCACAAGCAACTAACATTTTGGGGAACTTGGATGACGTTCGTGAACCTTGACTGCACCTTAGGGCTTATCTCCATGGGCCTGTTCGAAATCACATGAACACATATAGAGCGTATGGTACAACCAAATATAAATTATGTTAACATAACCCGATTGAATGTGAAGAGTAAAGGGGTGATTTGGCCCGCCCAAAGAGCAGTATCTGACATAGAGTGCCTATTGCCTCCGAGTGCTGGTAGCGCCGATCATTCCACAGAAGTGATCAGCTGAAACATCTATTTGTTCGTGCGAAAAGCATCAACAAAAACTGAAGCACATCAATCTAAAAGAATTTATATACTGATAGTATCGAAGTCATAGGATGCACCATCGACTAACAAAGACAAAGAATTATGCACCCAAGTTCAGACAGTCTGATGCTATCACCACCTTCTCGTATTGTTGATCTTTAACAAATTTCAAGACTACTATCTATGCATCCATTTTAATGATCAGCATTCAGTAACCAAAGTATAGTCAATCAAATAAATTAGAGGAATCAAGCTGCACATGATTGGCACTAATATCAATAATCATGCTACTGCTACCACAATTCAAAACAAACATAGGATCAAATTGCTCGAATACTGTACCTCATTGTGGTCTGTTATGGAACATAAAATTAGCGGTGGCCTATCTCAAGTCACCCTGCAAGCGTCTTATGGATTGGAGATGGAGCCGAGCGGTCAAATCTACACGGCCAAGGTGCGCGTCCCTGACCACCATGACCCATGGCTGTCTTGTAGCCGAGCGAAAAAGGAGAAGGCGAGCCTTTGGGAGTGCGCCTCCAGTGACCACAACTGGGCGGAGCCTTTCCTACCGCTGGGCGCTGAGGCCTAATCGCCTTAGAGAGTAGAGAAGGCATGAGGGTGTGCCGACCATCGCGCGACGCGCTTTAAGAACTGTTGCACGGTTGCTCACTGCTGTCTCCTCATGCATGACCGGTAGCGAGCGCGCCGCCGGTACGTCTCCTCGTTCTCCTCCCGCCCCCATAGTAAATCGGCGGGTGCAGCGGACGTGGCCTCACATGCCCGTCGCGGGGCGGTGACAGGAGTCTCTGGCGGCGGTGCTGGGTAGGCTCCGCGGTGGTCTGACTCGTCACGGAGGCGATGTAGAAGACTGGCAGAGATGCGGCGTGGAGAACGTGCTTGCGATCCGAAAAAGGGGCTGCGGGGTGAGGGGGCGATCGTGGTCAATTCGTGGGATGGTGCGGAAATCCTCGACTGACACTGTTTTACCGCTTAAGACCGGACTAATCTTGTGCGTGGATCGTAAAACTGTACGGTCGCGATCGTTTGGATCCCCACACTCTGGGTCTTTTTATATTAGTGGTGATGATGGGTGATGTCTACGCACGCTTCTATTCTCGTAGACAGTGTTGGGCATCCAAGAGCAGAGTTTTGTACAACAGCAGCAAGTTTCCCTTAAGTGAATCACCTAAGGTTTATCGAACTCAGAGAGATAGAGGTCAAAGATATCCCTCTCAAGCAACCCTGCAATTAAGATACAAGAAGTCTCTTGTGTCCCCAACACACCCAATACACTTGTCAGATGTATAGGTGCACTAGTTCGGCGAAGAGATAGTGAAATACATGTAATGTTGATTATTATAAGTAGTAATTGCAATCTGAAATAAAAATGGCAGCAAGCAAACATGTAGCAGAACTTGTTGGAAACGGTGTTTCAATGCTTAGAAACAAGGCCTAGGGATCATACTTTCACTAGTGGACATTCTCAAAAATGACATCAAAGCTGAATAATAAATACTACTCTCAAACACTCTCATGTTGGATGATAAACACCATTCACTGTGTAGGCCTACAAGAGCACCCCCAAAGTCAGAGTAAACTAACACCACAGCGTCATAAAGGAATCACAAACGGTGCAAATACTGTCACCTTTACAACCATGAATAACCCCGGAGTTCATATTAAAGTAACCTCTAGAGTGCATAATAAATAAAGAGTAGCATCACATATTCAACTAGACTACAAAGCTCATGATCACATAAAGATCACACCATGGGAGAGAGATAAACCACATAGCTACCGGTAGAGCCCGCAGCCCCGGGGGAGAACTACTCACTCCTCATCATAGGAGTCAGCAACGGCGATGGAGACGGCGGTGGAGTCGATGGAGATGGCTCCGGGGGTAATTCCCCGTCCCGGCAGGGTGCCGAAACAGAGACTTCTGTCCCCCGAATTGGTGTTTTTGGTGGCGGCGGAGCTTCGGGACTCTTTTCTGGAAAACGACGATTGATCTAGGGTTTTTAGGGTAGAGGAAATATATAGGCGGAAGGGCGGCGCAAGGGGGTGGCTGAGTCGGCCTCCTCATGTGGGGGCGCCACCCCCCTGGCCGCGCGAGCACGTGAGGAGGAGGCTGTGGGCCTCCGCTGGACTTGCCCTTCTGGCTCCGTGAGTCTTTTGGCGAAATAGAATTTCTGGAATTTTTCCGAGCACTTTGGTTTTCGGGCCTTTTCTGCAATAAACAGACATAATAAACAGAAACTGCACTTTGGCATCTTGTTAATATGTTAGTCCAATAAGTGTCATAATATGATATAAAATGTGTATTAAACATGTAGCAATTGGTATAATATAAGCATGGAACATAAGAAATTATAGATACGTTGGAGACGTATCAAGCATTCCTAAGCTTAGTTCTACTCGTCCCGAGTAGGTAAAACGATAAAAAGAATAATTTCTGAAGTGACATGCTTCCACACAATCTTGATCATAATATAATGTAAGGCTCATGTTATGAATGAAGTGACTCAAGGCAATGATCTATAGTTTGCTAACAAATAGACAAGGAATAAACAACTAAATCATATAAGTAGAAACTTTTCATGAATAGTACTTTCTAACAAGCATCAAAAAGATTTACATAAGAGTTAACTCATAAAGCAATATTCTCTAAGTAAAAGAGCATTGAAGCAACACAAAGGAAGATATAAGTTTCAGCATTGGCTTTCAACTTTGAACATGTATATCATATAGATAGTTGTCAACACAAAGAAATATAACAAGTGCAATAAGTAAGCATATAAGAATTGTTGCACACAGTTGACACAAGTGTTTGCTTCGGGGACAGAAAGAATTAGGTAAACTGACTCAACATAAAGTAAAAGATAGGCCCTTCGCAGAGGGAAGCAGGGATACAAGCATGTGCTAGAGCTTCTTGGTTTTATAGGTTTTTGAAATCATATAGAGAGCATAAAAGTAAGTTTTTGAGTGGTGTTTGTCGTTGTCAACGAATGATAGTGAATGAAAACTATATTTACCATGTTATCTAGACTTTCAAGAGCGGCTCCCATTGAAGGACGTTATTTCTACCCAAGGGTATATCATCCTTCTTCTCTTTTGTTTACACATGCACACTTTTTATAAATTGGTTTGGCACTCCTCCCCACCATTGCTTACACAATCCATGGCTAACCGAATCCTCGGGTGCCTTCCAATCCATCTCAAACCTTGGAGGAGTGCCTATTTTTGAATAACATAACACTTTGGAACTTTCTTTTTGATAACTCATTGAAAACCATGTGAAGAGAATTGAACAATTAAACTTGGGACTGGGCACCCCATTTGCCAGCTCATTTGAAAGTCTATCTAACAAGTTTCCTCATGAGCTAATAAACAGTGACACAAATAAGGGATAATAATTTTGAATAAAGATAGCTGATACGTCCAAAACGTATCTACTTTCTCGAACACTTTTGCTATTGTTTTGCCTCTAACTTGTGTGTTTTGAATGCAACTAACACGGACTAACGCTGTTTTCAGCAGAATTACCCTGGTGTCTTATTTTTATGCAGAAATTCGACTTTATGGAAAAACACCAGGAATAATGCAAAAGTCCTTATTTTGCCCGAAGACTCACGGAGCCAGAAGCCCTGACAGAGGGGGGCCAAGGGGCCACCACCTCAGGTGGTGGAGCTGCAAGGGGCTGGCCGCGCCAGCACATGAGGGGGGCGAGTCCTACTCCCCCTCGGGCTCCCCTCGCGGATATAACCCCCCTCTGACCTAAAAACGCGAGGGCGTTAGACACTTTTCCAGAAAACAGACCCGAGCACCGCCGCCAACTCGAAACTCAATTCGGGGACCAGAAGTCTCTGTTCCGGCACTCCGCCGGGACGGGGAATCGAAGGGGATCATCGCCATCGTCATCACCAACGCCTCTCCATCAACCATCATCGTTCCCTCCATCCATGTGTGAGTAATTCCCCGCTGTAGGCTTGAGGGGATGGTAGGGATTGGATGAGATCGTTCATGTAATAGCTGAAATATCATTAGGGCATGGTGCCTAGTATCCGTTATCGGTGTTTTACGTCATTGTTGCAACTTGTTATGCTTAATGCTTGACACTAGGGCCCGAGTGCCATGATTTCAGATCTGAACATGTTATTGTATCATGAAGATAATTATTGTTTTGGATCATATCTGCAAGTTGTATTACACATGTCATTGTCCGGAACCCTAGGTCCCAAAGTGACAATAATTGGGATAGCCTCGGGGAAAGGCTGTGATGTGAGGATCACGTGTGTTCACGGAGTGTTAATGCTTTGCTCCGGTACTTTATTAAAAGGAGTACCTTAATTACCAGTAGATTCCCTTGAGGCCCCGCTGCAAACGGGCTGGTAGAACAAAAGATTATGTGCAAGTTTCTCATTGCGAGCACACACAACTAAATTGGAACACATGCCTATGGTTAATAAATACTTGGATGCTTTATCTTATTTATCTGCAAATGCCTATGTCTTGATATTACATGAATTATCTTATCCATGCAACGCCCGTACATCCGTCCCTATGCCTACAGTATTTTAATCCTGCTGTCTACTATAATCACTACTGCTGTCTTTATTTCACTGTCGCTGTTATTTCACTACTGTCACTACTATAAAACTGTTGCTACTGATAATCTGTCTCGAGCAAGTCTATTCACAGGTGCAGCTGAACTGACAATTCATCTGTTAAGGCTTATAAATATTCTTTGGCTCCCCTTGTGTCGAATCAATAAATTTGGGTTTTACTTCCCTCGAAGACTGTTGCGATCCCCTATACTTGTGGGTCATCAAGACTATTTTCTGGCGCCGTTGCCGGGGAGAATAGCTTTATTTATAAGTTCACCTGAGATTGATATTGCTTTCTGGAATTCATCCATCATGGGGAAACCTGGTGATAAGAAGTTTCCCATACTGGCATCCACTACAAGAAAAGGTACAACTCCGAGTTCCGCTGCTGCACTTGATTCTCCGACTGTGATGAGTAAGCTTATTTCACCGCTGCATGCTACTCGTACTATTACTTCTGCTGAATCTGAAAATGCTTCTGAAAATTGTGATGATGCTTCTACTGTGCTTGATGAAAATGGTTCCTTAGGACCTTTTCTAGATGCTATAATTGATAAATCTAAACAAACTGAAAATGCTGAAAATTCTAATACTTCTGCTAGTTCACCTGAGTCTAGAGAGTATTTTCCTGATGATACCGATGAAACTTATGTGGAACTTGATGATGATTTTGTTGATGAGATTAATGCTACTAAAGATGCTACTGCTATGAAAAGCCTTCTTGAAAAACATGCTGTTAGATATAAATTATCTCCTGATGCTAAATTTGCTACATCTCCCATAAACATTAAAGATAAAGATTATGATTTCTCTATTGATTTGACTCACATAGCTATTGTTGAAAGAGAACCTTTTTGTGGAACTGAAAATGAAAGTGCTGTAGAACACATGAATGAACTCTCTAATTTGAGTGGTATATTTTCTGAGGACATAAAGATGCGCACTTACTTTGTCACTAAAATATTTCCTTTCTCATTAAAAGGAGAAGCTAAAACTTGGTATAATAATTTGTCTCCTGGTTCCATCACTAGTCCTATTGGTTTGCTTGATACTTTCTTTCGGAAATATTTTCCTGCTAGTGCTCAACGTGATGCTTTGCTAAGGATTTATAACTTTAATCAAGAAGAGGATGAGAAATTGCCTGATGCTTGGACACGGTTTTGCTCTCTAATAAGAGGCCAGCCGAACCATGATTTAGAGAAAAATGATCTTCTTGATATATTTTACAGTGGACTAACCGATGCATCTAGGACATATTTGGATAGTTGTGCTAGTTGTGTTTTCAGGAAACGAACTCCAGAAGAAGCTGAGGAATTAATGGCTAAGATTAGCCAGAATTATGATGATTGGAATATTCCTGAACCTACTCCAACACCTACACCAACACTAAGGAAGAGAGGTATGATTGATTTAAATGATGAAGTGATGAAGGAAGCTAAGAAGTCTCTTAAAGAGAGGGGTATTAAATCTGAAGATGTGAAGAATTTACCTCCTATAGAGGAATTATGTAAGCCAATTCCTCCTTCACCCGTAATTGAGGTACACTCTCTCCAAAGGTTTGATTATAGAGATATTCCTTACTCTAAACCTCCCGATCAATGCTTAGATGAATTTGATACTTTTATTGCTAAGCAGGGTAATTTTAATATGAGAATTGAGAATCATTTAATAGAAAACTCTCGCGCTATTAGTAACTTGCATGATATTGTTGATAGAACCTCCAATGATGTTAAAATACTTATTAAACACTTTCATATGGTTCAAACTCAAATTGATCAACTTTCTAAAGTGCAAAAAGAAATGTTAATGAATGCATCTATAGATAAAGAAAAACATGTTTGTGAAGTAACAAGTAGAGGTGGTAAATCTACTCAAGATCCTTTATATCCTGAGGGACATGCTAAAAGAATTGAACAAGATTCTCAACAAGTTAATGAACCTAGTGCCCCTTCTAAGAAAAAGAAGAAGAAACATAAAACTGTTGTAGAACCCTCTGAACCTGTTAACAATCCTAATAGTATATCTATTTCTGATGATGAAACTGAAAGTGGTAATGAACTTAACAATGATAATAATAATGCCAATGATAATGATAAGAATGATAATTCGGATAAGAAAGAAATAGAAGAGGAACCTGAAAAACACACCAAAGAAGAAGAACACTATAATAAATTTTGTGATTGGATGAAACCTTTGTTCTTGCAAATTCCTTTGACTGATGCTATTAAGTTGCCCCCTTATTCTAAATATATGAAAGATATTGTTTCTAACAAAAGGAAAATTCCTAATGAGGAAATATCTACTATGCTTGCTAATTACTCTTTTAATGGCAAGGTTCCAGAGAAGTTGGGCGTTCCAGGTATACCAACCATTCCTTGCTCTATCAAAAATAATTATGTTAGAACTGCTCTATGTGACTTGGGAGCAGGAGTTAGTGTTATGCCTTTCTCCCTTTACAAGAGACTTTACCTTGATAAATTGATACCTACTGATATATCTTTGCAAATGGCTGATAAATCTAGTGCTATTCATGTTGGCATTTGTGAGGACGTTCCTGTTCAAGTAGCTACTAATTGCTTGATTATGACTGACTTTGTTGTGCTTGAAATGCCTGAAGATGATAATATGTCTATTATTCTTGGGAGACCTTTTCTAAACACTGCAGGGGCTGTTATTGATTGCAATAAAGGAAAAGTAACTTTCAATGTGAATGACAAGGAACATACTGTCTATTTCCCCAAGAAAATGGATAAAATGCCTGGAGTTAATACAATTACTAATGTGAGGTCCATCAAAGTGGGAAGTATTGATTGCCCTTATAAAGAAGAATTCAAAACTCTTGTTATTGGATCCATATCAATACCATACAAGGTAACATGAGTGTCTCACAATGTTTGAATCCTTTTATGTCATCTAAAATTTGTTTGGTGGTAAGACTTGATCAACCTTGCTAACAAACATGTTTTAAGTGCATGGAAGAGCTAAACAACATTTTTCTTCTCCTCTTTGTTTTACCTACTGTAATATCATTTAGTTTGCAAAGTTTAGTTGCATTTGGTGTTAGAAAACAATTTTTCAATATTAATATTATTATTGCACTAGGTTAGCGCCAGAACATCTACTAGCAACGGAGAGCATGCAAGATCATAAACAACACACAACATGATATATTATGAAGCAAATGACTTAGTATTCAATATCCATCGGATCCCAGCAAACACAACATGTAGCATTACATAAAGATGATCTTGATCATGATAGGCAGCTCACAAGATCTAAACATGATGGCACAATAGGAGAAGACAACCATCTAGCTACTGCTATGGACCCGTAGTCCAAGGATGAACTACTCACACATCAGTCCGGAGGCGGGCATGGTGATGTAGAGCCCTCCGGTGATGATTCCCCTCTCCGGCAGGGTGCCGGGAAGAGCTTCTGAACCCTCCCGAACTAGGGTTGACGACGGCGGCGGCTCCGTAAGGTTTTGTGGAAAACTGTTCGGGTATTAGGTCTTGTATTGTCGGGGGGTATTTGTAGGCGAAAGGGCGAAGGCGGCGGAGGCTCGAGGCCCCGTGATGAGGTGCTGGCGCGGCTGGGGGTGGGGCCGCGCCCCCACCTCATCTGGGCGCCTCGGTGCCCGACTCCGCCTCGTCTTCGATGTTCTGGATTGTTCCGAGGAAAATAGGGACTTCGGTATAAAAATTGTCCAATTCCGAGAATATTTCCTTAAGTGGTTTTCTGAAACCAAAAACAGCAGAAAACAGGGAACTGGCACTGTGGCATCTTGTTAATAGGTTAGTCCCAGAAAATGCATAAAACCATATAAAATGTATATAAAACATGTAGCAATTGGTATAATATAAGCATGGAACATAAGAAATTATAGATACGTTTGAGACGTATCAAGCATCCCCAAGCTTAGTTCTACTCGTCCTCGAGTAGGTAAAACGATAACAAGAATAATTTCTGAAGTGACATGATTTCACACAATCTTGATCATATAATAATGTAATGCATGTAAACTGAGATCAAATGAATAAAAGCTGTAGTTTATATTGATATCAAATGAGTAATGAGTAAACAAGTAGGAAGAATAAAGCAAAACTTTCAATGAATTAGTACTAGAGAACAGTCAACCGTGCAAAGTAGATATTAAAGATGATTTAAGCTTCAAGAACAACAATATAATCATCTAATGAATCAAACACTCATGACAACTTTGTGAAAGGATCAAGTCAAGCAATAACAATATGCACGTACAAGATCATCTCTCTATTTGTTCACTCAAATACAAGCAAGTGTTCTGCGTTGGTTCCTGGCACCAGGATGTTGTGGCTAAAAGAATAATAATGGGGGTTTGGAAGGCCAACGGAAGAAAGTCTCACACAGCTGAAAGTGATCATTAGACAAGAGGAAGTCTTATAATCGAAGCTATGCAAGGAGTAGTGATTGCCACACAACGGATGCACATAGAGCTATAAGTGTATGAAAGCTCTCCAATGGAACTAGTGGGGGTGCATCTAACTTGCTTGCTCATGAAGACCTAGACCACTTTTGAGGAGGCTCATCATTGGAATATACAAGCCAAGTTCTATAATGTAAAGTTCCCCACATAGTTATACAAGTAGAACATGAAAACTCTCACATATGGAGTAAAGGTGCTAAACATGAGCACAAACGATGACTATGAATATTACAGGTGCTATAACATGTTGCCCCCTTTTTATTCTTTTTTTTTTCTCTTTTTCTATTTTTCCATTTTTTTTGTATTTTTCTGTTTCTCTTTTCGATGGCCTCCATGGCTCTTTTCACTTTTAGGGGCAAACATTCTAATATGACAACACACTTTTGATACAAGGATCTCATAAGGGATAAAACATGGTGTATGAAACGGTGCCTCTGCCAGTGTAGCAGGATATGCAATGATCTAGCGTAACATGGGTAAAACCACACATCAGCTACATAGAATCATGCAAAGCAATATATAAATGATAAATGACAACAAGTCATGTAATGTAAGATGAAAGTTGCATGGCAATATATCTCGGAACAGCTATGGAAATGCTGTAGTAGGTAGGTATGGTGGATGTTTTGAGGAAGATATTTGGCTTATGTGTAGGAGAACATGATGAAGATCTCCCACGAGTTTTGGATGTACCCGCGAAGTATGCACCAACTCTCAATGTGAGAAAGGGCAATGCAAAGTACCGAAGAGGCTAGCAAATATGGTGGTGGAAGTGCCATGAAAACCGCAGCTTTAGAACTCACAAGCAAAAAGATTCCAACTAGAAATATGATCTTACAAGGCATAATGAAAATCACTCCATGAGGGACTGTGGCAAATGAACAAGTCACTGTTGGGACCCCGACCGTAGCGCATAACACAAAGTCATTACGGTTGTTTTTAACATTAGAAGTCATATACCATTATGCTATCAACTGGATATTTAAGTGTGGCACAGCTTCAAGTTTTCTAGACCAACAATTAATCATTCCACTTTACTAAACCATCATGTTTTACCATTAAGCATATTAATAGCTCAAAACAACATCAATGATTCAAGTGACACAATTTAATGATCTACAAGATTATGTATCATTTAGTTATACCATCTACCATATTTAGCATTTTTTGTTCTTAACCAAACACCAATCAACTTATTTAAAACATAAACTCTCCAAGTATTTAACAATGAAGCAAGAGAGTATAAGATATGAGAACTAACAGCTCTGAACAAGAGGTGCATGAAAAATAAGAGCTGAAAGTATTACAGTAGCTATAGAAGAAGACTCAACAAGTATAAGTGAAGAATAAGAGTATTCAAATGAAAAAGCGGAGCGTGTCTCTCTCCCACACAAGAATGCTAGGATCCATTTTATTCAGAGAACAAGAATAACAAAAGCAAAAATAAAAACAAACAGACGCTCCAAGTAAAGCACATAAGATGTGGCGGAATTAAAATATAGTTTCACTAGAGATAACCTGATAAGTTGTTGATGAAGAAGGGGATGCCTTGGGCATCCCCAAGCTTTGACGCTTGAGTCTTCTTGAAATATGCTTGGGTGACCCACGGGGGCATCCCCAAGCTTAGGCTCTTTCATCTTCTTGATCACATCATATCATCCTCTCTCTTGATCCTTGAAAACTTCCTCCACACCAAACTCAAAGTAAACTTCATTAGAGGGTTAGTGCATAATCAAAAATTCTCATATTCTGCATGGAGACAATCATTATCGTGGTACTGGACATTAGCTACAGCCACTGGAATTTTATGGAACAAAAAGATCCATTCAAAAATAGCAAAAGAACCAATGCAAAATAAATGGCAGAATCTGTCAAAAACAGAACAGTCCGTAAAGACGAATTTTTTCGAGGCACTTAACTTGCTCAAATCAGAAAACTCAAAACTAATGAAAGTTGCGTACATATCTGAGGATCACGCACAAAAAATCTCAAGTAATTTTGATTTTTCTGTGAATTCTAACGAATTAAACGGTGGACAACAGAAAAACTGTTCCTGTGCAGGAATCCAAATCTAGCATCAACTTTCTACTAGAGACTTAACTTGGCACAACTTATGCAATAAAGTAAAGATACAAAGGAATTGCTACAGAGGTAGGCATGTTCCTTGACTCAAGAAAATAAAATAACAGAAATAAAAAAGTGGGTTGTCTCCCATAAGCGCTTTTCTTTAACGCCTTTGAGCTAGGCACAGAAAGCGAAACTCAAGTATTTCCAAGAGAAGAAGCATCAACATCAATAATTTCATCCAAGACATGGTTTGTTGTAATAGGTGCTTTAGGTATCCATGAAGGTGTCATATTACGTAAATCACTACCATCATTTTTAGGCATACTAGGGGGTTTCAGTTTGGGAATATAGATGAACTTTTGCTCCCTCCCCACAAAAGCTTTCTCTTTCTTAGTTTTAATAGAGGAAAAAGTTGAGCTTAAAGTTTCCATAGCCTCTTCTAATCCATCAATTATATGATTATGAGTATCAAGGGTGTTACTAGTTTCTAAAGCAGTGATTCTTTCATTAATATCCTCTATTGATCCATTACTCTTGCTAGCATTATCAAGAAAAAAATTCTCCATAGAATCCAACCTTTTAATAACATCTTCCAGAGTGATCTCAGTTTTAATTTCTTTAGTAGGTGGTGGTGATCCTACCAAACTCTCAATTAAGTTGCAGGCCTCCAAAGCAGAAGTACAAAGAAAATTACCCCCCGTGAGAGTGTCAAGAACATACCCATACCAACTAGAAATACCAACATAAAAATTCCTAAGAAGGATTAAAGTGGAATGTTTTTTAGTGCATTTTTGATGAGCATCATTTATCCTATACCATGCATCTTTCAAACTTTCTCCTCCTTGTTGCCTAAACGAACGTACTTCAACTTCAGGACTTCCCATTTTAGCAATATTAAGGCAAAACCGAAATATAAATATTAATGCAAGTAACTAATTTTTTTGTATTTTTGATAATAAGAAGCAAACAAAATAATAACAAGGTAAATAAAATGCAAGTAACTTTTTTTTTGTGTGTTTTTGATATTTAATAGCAAACTAAACAGGAAATAAAAATAAACTAAGCAAGACAAAAAAAACTAAAGAGATTGGGAAGTGAGAGACTCCCCTTGCAGATGTGTCTTGATCTACCCGGTAACGGCACCAGAATTGTGCTGTTGCAGGGAGTCAAGACTTGCTGACATAGAGGCGCTCCTATCTCCCCAGCAACGGCGCCAGAAATTCTTGATGCACTCACGGGTGTGTAGTTGGAAAACCCCAAGAGGAAGGTGTGAAGAAGTGCAGCAGCAAATTTCCCTCAGTTATGAAACCAAGGTTATCGAACCAGTAGGAGATGAAGAACACGTCTGAAGGTCTCCCCTTTGCAGTGGCGCCAGCAATTGCTTGGTGGCGTGTAGTTGACGAGGGAGGTGGAACCTACACAACACAATCAAGAAACTTTGCCCCAACTCAACAGTGAGGTTGTCAATCTCACCGGCTTGCTGTAACAAAGGATTAAACGTATGTGTGGAGGATGCTGTTTGCAGAGAATGAAAGTAACAGTTTGCAGTTGGTTGTATTATCAGTTTAAAGAAAAAGGACCGGGGTCCACAATTCACTAGTGGTGTCTCTCCATAATAATAATAATAGCATACATGTTGGTAAACAAATTACAGCTGGGCAATTGACAGAATAAAGAGCTGCATAATGATGCATATACTAATGTCATGCTGTCTAGTGTGAGATTCATTTGGGCATTACAACAATATACATAGACCGTTCCAACCGCATCTATGACTAATAATTCACCTTCCGGTTAGCGTCCACACCCCTTTCAGTATTAAGTTGCAAGCAACAGATTATTGCATTAGGCAAAGTGTGTAATGTAAGTAATACAATTATCCTTAGACAAAGTACTACTGTTTTATCCCTAGTAGCAACAGTACATCTACAATCTTAGAGCTTGCTGTCACTACCCCAGATTAAATAGAGACATGAACCCACTATCGAGCATAAATACCCCCTCTTGGAGTCACAAGCATCTACTTGGCCAGAGCATCTACTAGCAACGGAGAGCATGGAAGATCATAAACAACACACACCATGATATATTATGAAGCAAATGACTTAGTATTCAATATCCATCGGATCCCAGCAAACACAACATGTAGCATTACATAAAGATGATCTTGATCATGATAGGCAGCTCACAAGATCTAAACATGATGGCACAATAGGAGAAGACAACCATCTAGCTACTGCTATGGACCCGTAGTCCAAGGATGAACTACTCACGCATCAGTCCGGAGGCGGGCATGGTGATGTAGAGCCCTCCGGTGATGATTCCCCACTCCGGCAGGGTGCCGGGAAGAGCTTCTGAACCCTCCCGAACTAGGGTTGACGGCGGCGGCGGCTCTGGAACGTATCGTGGAAAAGTGCTCGGGTGCCTAGGGTTATTTTGTCGGGGGGTATTTGTAGGCGAAAGGGTGAAGGCGGCGGAGGCTCGAGGCCCCGTGATGAGGTGCTGGCACGGCTGGGGGTGGGGCCGCGCCCCCACCTCATCTGGGCGCCTCGGTGCCCGACTCCGCCCCGTCTTCAATGTTCTGGATTGTTCCGAGGAAAATAGGGACTTCGGTATAAAAATTGTCCAATTCCGAGAATATTTCCTTAAGTGGTTTTCTGAAACCAAAAACAGCAGAAAACAGGGAACTGGCACTGTGGCATCTTGTTAATAGGTTAGTCCCAGAAAATGCATAAAACCATATAAAATGTATATAAAACATGTAGCAATTGGTATATTATAAGCATGGAACATAAGAAATTATAGATACGTTTGAGACATATCATGTCCCCAACACACCCAATACACTTGTCAGATGTATAGGTGCACTAGTTCGGCGAAGAGATAGTGAAATACAAGTAATATGGATTATTATAAGTAGTAATTGCAATCTGAAATAAAAATGGCAGCAAGCAAACATGTAGCAGAACTTGTTGGAAACGGTGTTTCAATGCTTAGAAACAAGGCCTAGGGATCATACTTTCACTAGTGGACATTCTCAACAATGACATCAAAGCTGAATAATAAATACTACTCTCAAACACTCTCATGTTGGATGATAAACACCATTCACTGTGTAGGGCTACAAGAGCACCCCCAAAGTCAGAGTAAACTAACACCACAGCGTCATAAAGGAATCACACACGGTGCACATACTGTCACCTTTACAACCATGAATAACCCCGAAGTTCATATTAAAGTAACCTCTAGAGTGCATAATAAATAAAGAGTAGCATCACATATTCAACTAGATTACAAAGCTCATGATCACATAAAGATCACACCATGGGAGAGAGAGATAACCACATAGCTACCGGTAGAGCCCGCAGCCCCGGGGGAGAACTACTCACTCCTCATCATAGGAGTCAGCAACGGCGATGGAGATGGCGGTGGAGTCGATGGAGATGGCTCCGGGGGCAATTCCCCGTCCCGGCAGGGTGCCGAAACAGAGACTTCTGTCCCCCGAATTGGTGTTTTTGGTGGCGGCGGAGCTTCGGGACTCTTTTCTGGAAAACGACGATTGATCTAGGGTTTTTAGTGCAGAGGAAATATATAGGCGGAAGGGCGGCGCAAGGGGGTGGCTGAGTCGGCCTCCTCATGTGGGGGCGCCACCCCCCTGGCCGCGCGAGCACGTGAGGAGGAGGCTGTGGGCCTCCGCTGGACTGGCCCTTCTGGCTCCGTGAGTCTTTTGGCGAAATAGAATTTCTGGAATTTTTCTGGATTTTTCCGAGCACTTTGGTTTTCGGGCCTTTTCTGCAATAAACAGACATAATAAACAGAAACTGGCACTGTGGCATCTTGTTAATAGGTTAGTCCAATAAGTGTCATAATATGATATAAAGTGTGTATAAAACATGTAGCAATTGGTATAATATAAGCATGTAACATAAGAAATTATAGATACGTTGGAGACGTATCAATGGGCTCCCAACCATCTTCTAACTTCCTAGGGATAGAAGTTTCAAGTTTTAATTTCTCTTCCCTAGCTTTAATGAGAGCATTTGTAATATGAGTAGTAAATGACATGTTTATGGTACTAGCATTAGGACTTGTAGCTAACTTTTGCAAGAACTTAATAACTTCAGAGATATTACAATCATCAAAATCATTATTATCAAAAGAAACCGAACCATTATCTCCTATGTTCTTTAAAATTTCAGCATTTTTATCAAGAACAGTTTCAGCAGTTTTAGGCAATTTTAATTTTTCGGAAGAAATAGAGGAAACATTGCCAACACCAATTATGTTACCATTGATAGTAGGAGGTTTACTAGCATGTGAAGTAACATTATTTTCAGTAGTAGTAATAGTATAAACTCTAGCCATATTATTCTTTTTAGCTAGTTCTTCTTCTCTTTCCCATCTAGCACGCAACTCAGCCATCATCCTATCATTATCATTGATTCTAACTTGGATGCCATTAATTTTAGCAAAGGTCTTATTCTCTTTAGCATCATTAGGCATAACTTTTAATTTTAAGAGATCAACATCAAGAGCAAGGCTATCAACTTTAGAAGCAAGAGTATCAATTTTGCCAAGCTTTTTCTCAACAATTTTGTTAAAAGCAGTTTGCGTAGTGATAAAATCCTTAAGCATGGTTTCAAGTTCAGAGGAGGTATTCCTATTGTTGCTATAAAAATTACCATAATTAGCAGGATAAGGCTTGTAGTTGTTGTTACCATAATTGTTCCTATAGGCATTGTTGTTAAAATTATTATTTTTAATGAAGTTCACATCAACATGCTCTTCTTGTGCAACCAAAGAAGCTAAGGGAACATTATTTGGATCAATAAGAGATTTATCATTCACAAGCATAGCCATAATAACATCAATCTTTTCACTCAAAGAAGAGGTTTCTTCAACAGAATTTACCTTCTTACCTTGAGGAGCTCTTTCAGTATGCCACCCAGAATAATTAACCATCATATCATCAAGAAGTTTTGTTGCAGCCCCCAAAGTGATGGACATAAAGGTACCTCCTGCAGCCGAATCCAATAAGTTTCTTGAAGAAAAGTTCAGTCCTGCATAAAAGGTTTGGATGATCATCCAAGCAGTCAGTCCATGGGTAGGGCAATTTTTAACCAAAGATTTCATTCTTTCCCAAGCTTGAGCAACATATTCATTATCAAATTGTTTAAAGTTCATAATGCTACTTCTTAAGGAAATGATCTTAGCAGGAGGATAGTATTTTCCAATGAAAGCATCTTTGCATTTAGTCCATGAATCAATACTATTCCTAGGCAATGAAAGCAACCATTCTTTAGCTCTTCCTCTCAAAGAAAAACGAAATAATTTCAGTTTAATAATATCACCATCTATATCCTTATACTTTTGCATTTCACAAAGTTCGACAAAATTATTGAGATGGGCAGCAGCATCATCAGTACTAACACCAGAAAATTGCTCTTCCATAACAAGATTTAGCAAAGCAGGTTTGATTTCAAAGAATCCTGCTTTAGAAGCAGGTGGAGCAATAGGAGTGCATATGAAATCATTATTATTTGTGCTAGTGAAGTCATACAACTTAGTATTCTCAGCAGTACTCATTTTAGCAAAATTAAATAAAAACCGAAATACAGAAATAAATGCAAGTAACTAATTTTTTTTATTTTTGATAATAAGCAAACAAAACAGTAATAAAAATAAACTAAGCAAGATAATAACAAAATAAAAAGATTGGGTGTGTGATACGTCTCCAACGTATGTATTATTTCTTATGTTCCACGCTTATATTATACCAATTGCTACATGTTTTATATACACTTTATATGGTTTTTATGCATTTTCTAGAACTAACCTTGTCGCAGCAGTGGAACACGGGGTTCCCCTAGCGCTGCCCAAGTGGGTCCACCGCCTGTGGGCCCAACACCAAGATGAACAAGGCCAAGACTCGGCGCAAGGCTTGGCGGGTGCACCCTCGCCACCAGACTCCCTTCGGGTACGCAGGACCCACGGGTCTCCTGCGCCCCGGAAGGGAGAGAAGACCCCGCGAGCGTGAGTCCCCGGCAGGGCCGGGCTCCCTTTCGGGTACAAGGCCGTACAAGGAAAAGATAAGTCTTCCACCACCCTCCAGAAGACGGTAGAAGACCCTAGAAGGCTTGGGAAGCAAGGCGCGACCAGGGGACACCACCTACCCACTGTCAGCCCCTGTCCGCGGCTTTCCCCAAAGGTGGCAGAGATCCCACCAACCAGGCGACGGATACTTGGAGGAGAAGAGGCCACGTCGCCGTCTCCACCACGGAGAGGGGTTGCCTCCCGCCAAAACCCCTCACGCTCCTCGCATGACCTCTGTGGGATCCCCTTTCCCTATAAAAGGAGGACCAAGGCCATGGCGAGGAAGGGGAGGAGGAACCATTGATCCAAGATAGCTTAGTAGGCATGCAAGCTCCGGTCGACTCGCCGTCGACCCAAGGAGGAAGACAACCACCAAGCTAGGCTAGAGAGAGAGAGAGGAAGGGAAGGAAGGTGATCTCCTCCGGGCAAGGATCTGTCCTTCTCCTTCCTCCTAGACGAAGGACCCTGCCGGGTACCTCGTTGGGTAACACCATTGTAGCCACACCATGGTCCGATCATCTATCCAGACATGCAGGAGTAGGGCTGTTAGCCTCCGGGCGGACTGAACCTGGGTAGATCGTTGTGTGCTTTCCTTGTTTGTCCACCACGTCGAGATCGGAGAGCGAGTGAGGAACTTGTCCGGCGATCGTCCCCCGGGAGACGTTTCCAGCCTCCTTCGCGCCCCTACCGAATCTACAAAGGGGGTGCCTCGCATCCCCGGTGTCCATCCTTCGAGACACGACATCTGGCGCGCCAGGTAGGGGGCGCAAGCGCTGGATTCGTCTTCGTCGACTCCGAGATCTTCGCCGAGTTCTTCGTCAAGCATGCCGCCCAAGAAGAGGTCCGAGGCTGCGGCTGCCAAGATCGTCTCTCCTCCCCGTACGCGAGCTTCTGTGGAGTGCCGCGCCACGGACAATGTGCGTTCGGACGTGCCGCCCCCACCGCCTGAGGCGCAGGTGGTGCAGGGCGCCGCAACCGAGTCCAACCATGGGCCTGGTGGTGGATCCAAGGAGGACGTGGCTCCTCGCCCCTCGGCCCGGCATCCACTCCCTCTCTCAGGAGAGAGGACCATCGGCGACGAGGCGACCAGGGCCCGAGCTGCGAGATGTACCACCTCAAACAGGAGCAAGTCCTTCACCAACGTGTCTCCGGACGCCCAAGCTCGCCACGACGCCCTTGTGGCTGCCAGGGCCATGATGCAGTTCCCGCCGAGTACCGCCGATCCCAAGGTGTATCAGGCTTGGAGGGAGCACCTGGAGAACTTCCTCCACTGCGTCGACGACCGGCCGGCACCTGCGGGAGTTCAGGCCACCACTGTCGACAACCCCGGTGCCACGACTAGCGGAACGCGCACGCAGGGGGCTAGGCCGCGTGGAGACCTTTTTCCCGAGGCAGATCCTTCTCGTACCGCTCCTCCCGTGGCCAATCTGCCACCGCGGGACCAGGACAAGACCATCTCCGTTGGATCTTCGACCTCGGAGGAGCATGATCTTCGCCGCGACCTCAACAACCGGCAACGCGAGGACATGCGCACCCGCATCGAACGCCGTCGAGAACGCTATCGCCGGGAAGATCGTGACGACGACCTCGCTGAGGGCTGTAACGCCCTCGCACCCGAGATCCGTTGCTTCAACTGGCCCAAGAAGTTCAAGATCGACGTTCTTCGCGTCGACGGCACCACCAACCCCCGGGACTTTCTGAAGATCTACTCTCTCGCTGCCATGGTCTCCGGGGCTGACGAGATCATGATGGCCAATTGGTTCCCTTTGGCCCTCAAATGAGATGCCCAGACCTGGCTCCTCAACCTTCCCAAGTGCTCCATCAAGTCTTGGCGAGCGCTGAAGGAGCAGTTCCTGGGAGCATTTCAAGGGGGTTTCGAGCCTCCGGCACCCCGCGAGACTTGTACGACTTCAAGCAGCTTCCTGGCGAGACTCTTCGCAAATACATCCAGCGCTTCACGCATAAGATGAACACCATCCCATGCATCAAGGACAAGGTGGTGATCCAGTCCTTCAGCGCCAACGTCCGGAACCCTCGGATGCAGGAGAAGCTCAGCATCCACCGCGTGGAGACAACCCGTAAGCTCTGGGAGCTCGCGGACCGCTGCGCGCGTGCGGAAGAAGGCGTAATAGACAACGAACCCGAGGACAAAGCCGCAGCCGCCAAGAACAAGAAGCGGGACACCGGGAGCGACAAGCGCATCTTCGTCACTGAGCCGCTCGCGAAGAGGATCAAGCCCGCCGAAGCTGAAGGGGAAGAAGAAGAGCCTTGGTGTCACATACACCCCAAAGGCAACCACCCTCTCAAGGACTGTCGCGCCCTCCGAGGTTTCGCTCTGAGGGAGCAGCGCCGGAATGATGGAGTCGGTCTAGGCGGTTGCTTCAACTGCGGCGCCGCCGGACACCGAGCCCGCGAGTGCCCTACGGGTCACCAAGGCGGAGGTGGCCGAGGCTGGCCACGAGGCGGCGGCCGCGGGGGGCGCGGAGGAGGACGCGGCGGGCAAGGCGGACAAGAACAACAAAACCAGGCGGTCGCCCAGGGTAACGACGGAGCTGCCCCTGCCGTTCCTGGGAACGGTGGGCAGTTCCAAGAAGTTGCCGGGATCGTCGGCTGCATCCATGGAGGCTCCTCTCTGCCTCCATCCAACAGCGCTGGCAAGAGGCTGGTGCGTGAGCTCAACGCGGTGGTCTCAACACCACCCCGACCCCTGGACTGGTCTCACTAGGTCATCACCTTTGACTCGGAAGATCATCCCGCCAACACGGCCGGGGTCGGAACGCTGCCTCTGATCGTGTCTCCGGTCATCCACAATTTCAAGATCACCAAGATGCTGGTCGACGGAGGTTCCAGTCTCAATCTGCTGACGGCCAAAGCTCTAACCGCCCTGCAAGTTCCGTTCTCCCGTCTCACCGACACGAACGTCTTCCAGGGCGTGAATGGGAGCATCACGCGGCCCCTCGGGAAGATCACCCTCACCGTCACCTTCGGCGACCACAAGAACTTTCGCACAGAGGATGTCACCTTCGACGTCGCCGACACTCCGCTCCCGTACAACGGCATACTTGGCCGGCCTGCGCTGGCCAAGTTTATGGCCGTCTCCCACTTCGCCTACAACATGCTGAAGATCCCGGCACCGCATGGCGTAATCAAGATCCAGGCCGACACAGAGGACACAATCTTCAGTGTCCAGAAGCTGAACCAGACGGTGGCGGCGACCTCAAGTGTTCGCCAAGAAGCAATGGAGGACGATCTCGGCGCATTCCCCGGAGACGAAGCCTATCCCGGGGGCTCGACTTCGACTTCCATCAACAAGGCGGCGTTCCAAGGCGACCCGCAGATGACCAAGAAGGTGGCCTTAACTGGAGATGGAGTCCGCTCCATCACCATCGGCGCTCGCCTCACGGACAAATAGGAAAGCGTGCTCGTCGCCTTCCTTCGGGAGAACTCTGACGTCTTCGCGTGGGACGCATCAGAGATCCCCGGCGTTCCAAGGGAGGTGATAGAGCACAAATTGGCGGTCAGCGCGGACGCGCGACCAGTAAAGCAAGTTCTCCGGAACCAAAGCAAACAGAAATTGGAGTTCATTGTCGCTGAAATCGATAAGCTGCTATAGGCTGGCGTCATACGCTCGGTTCCCCACCCTCTCTGGGTGGCAAACCCGGTGGTGGTGCCGAAACCCATGACGCTCAAGTGGTGCCTTTGCATCGACTTCACCGACCTCACAAGGCCTGTCCGAAGGATCCATTCCCCCTGCCGCGTATCGACCAGATCGTGGACTCCACGGCGGGGTGCGAGCTGTTATGCTTCTTGGATGCCTTCTCCGGGTACCACCAGATCCTGATGGCTGTCGAAGACCAAGAGAAGACGGCCTTCATCACGCCCAAGGGCTGCTATTGCTATACCCGGATGCCTTTTGGCCTCCGGAATGCTGGCGCAACCTTCCAGCGCGCGATGCAGGCATGCCTTGGACCGCAGCTGGGACGCAATGCTGAAGCCTACATCGACGACATTGTGGTCAAGTCCCAGTACCAGGACTCACTCGTCAAAGATCTCCATGAGACCTTCGAGAACCTCCGGCGGGTCAATTTCAAGCTCAACCCCGAAAAGTGTGTCTTCGAGGTCCCGTCGGGCAAGCTGCTGGGTTTCTTGGTTCCCATCGGGGAATCGAGGCTAATCCGGACAAAATCAAGGCGATCGACCGCATGGAAGCCCCTCGGCGGATCAAGGACGTACAGCGCCTCAACGGGTGCATCACGGCGCTCGAGCGCTTCATCTCAAGGCTTGGAGAGCGAGCTCTCCCGTTATTCAAGTTGCTCAAGAAGGAGGGCCCCGTCGACCGGACCCCCGAGTCTGAGGAAGCCCTTCAGTCTCTCAAGCAATACCTTGCGTCGCCGCCAATCCTGGTGGCCCCGACGCCGAAGGAGCCGCTGCTGCTATACATCGCCGCCACCAACCAGGTCGTGAGCGCAGTATTAGTGGTAGAGCGTGACGCTCCTCCAAGAAAATCAAGCGAAGCCAAGAGCAAGCGATCCGGGGACACTCAACCGGGTCCACCTTGCAACAAGAAGGCGTCGGGCCTGCCCGGGTCCCAGGACCTCAGCAGCCCGGCCGCTTCTACGGACGACGACGGTACCAGGGCGCTGGGGGCAGAGCCGCCTCCAGCCCAGGACGTGGACTCCGTGGAAGATGGGGTTGAACTCAATCAAAAAGCTGCCGCGCGCAAAGCGCAATACCCGATCTACTTCATCAGCTCGGTCTTGCGCGATGCACGCGAATGCTACCCCATGATCCAGAAGCTGCTGCTGGCGATCCTCATCGCCTCCCGCAAACTGAGACCATACTTCGAGAGCCACCCCATCACCGTGGTCTCCATGTACAATCTAAGTAGCCCTTTGAAAAACCCATTAGCCACTGGACGAATCTCGTGGTGGGCCATGGAGCTTCAAGGATTCGGCCCCAAGTTCGAGCATACGGACAACATCAAGAGCCAGGCGCTTGCGGACTTCACCGCCGAGTGGACCGAGACGGCGTTTGAGGACCCGGAAGAGGAAACCTGCCTCCTCGGGAAGGAAGACCCCAGCGCTTGGATCATGCACTTCGACGGTTCTCATTCCAAGAATCAAGGAGGGGCTGGCGTCGTCCTGACGTCACCGACAGGCGACCGCCTGAAGTACATCGTCCAGATGCACTTCCGGGGCGGCGTCTCCAACAACACGATGGAGTACGAGGGCCTGCTCGCGGGGCTTCGTGCGGCCATCAGCCTGGGCATCAAGAAGATTGTCGTCAAGGGTGACTCCCAGCTGGTCATCAAGCAAGTAAACAAGGAGTACGCGAGCCCGCAAATGGCGCCGTACGTTGAGGAGGTGTGGAAGCTGCAGCAACGCTTCGACAGCTTCAGAGCCACGTACATTCCCCGGGGGGACAACTCGATCGCGGATGAACTTTCGCGGTTGGCCTCCCTTCGGGTACGCAGGACCCCCGGGTCTCCTGCGCCCCGGAAGGGAGAGAAGACCCCGAGAGCACGAGTCCCCGGCAGGGCCGGGCTCCCTTTCGGGTACAAGGCTGTACAAGGAAAAGATAAGGCTTCCACCACCCTCCAGAAGACGGTAGAAGACCCCAGAAGGCTTGGAAAGCAAGGCGCGGCCAGGGGACACCACCTACCCACTGTCAGCCCCTGTCCGCGGCTTTCCCCAAAGGTGGCAGAGATCCCACCAACCCGGCGACGGATACTTGGAGGAGAAGTGGCCACGTCGTCGTCTCCACCATGGAGAGGGGTTGCCTCCTGCCAAAACCCCTCACGCTACTCGCATGACCTCTGTGGGATCCCCTTTCCCTATAAAAGGAGGACCAAGGGCATGGCGAGGAAGGGGAGGAGGAAACATTGATCCAAGATAGCTTAGTAGGAAAGCAAGCTCCGGTCGACTCGTCGTCGACCCAAGGAGGAAGACAACCACCAAGCTAGGCTAGAGAGAGAGAGGAAGGGAAGGAAGGTGATCTCCTCCGGGCAAGGATCTGTCCTTCTCCTTCCTCCTAGACGAAGGACCCTGCCGGGTACCTCGTCGGGTAACACCATTGTAGCCACACCAAGGTCCGATCATCTATCCAGACATGCAGGAGTAGGGCTGTTAGCCTCCGGGCGGCCTGAACCTGGGTAGATCGTTGTGTGCTCTCCTTGTTTGTCCACCACGTCGAGATCGGAGAGCGAGTGAGGAACTTGTCCAGCGATCGTCCCCCGGGAGACGTTTCCAGCCTCCTTCTACCGAATCTACAAAGGGGGTGCCTCGCATCCCCGGTGTCCGTCCTTCGAGACACGACAAACCTATTAACAAGATGCCACAATGCCAGTTCCCTGTTTTCTGCTGTTTTTGGTTTCAGAAAAGCTGTTAAGGAAATATGCTCGGAATTGGACGAATCAAAACCCAAAGTTCCTATTTTTCCTGACACGTTCCAGAAGTCCGAAGAGGAGACGAAGGAGGGCACTGAGGCGCCCACATCATGTGGTGGCGCGGCCCCTTCCTAGCCGCGCCAGCACATGGTGTGGGGCCCTCGGGCCTCCGCCGCCTTCGCCCTTTCGCCTACAAATACCCCCCGACAAAATAACCCTAGGCACCCGAGCACTTTTCCACGATACGTTCCAGAGCCGCCGCCGCCGTCAACCCTAGTTCGGGAGGGTTCAGAAGCTCTTCCCGGCACCCTGCTGGAGAGGGGAATCATCACCGGAGGGCTCTACATCACCATGCCCGCCTCCGGACTGATGCGTGAGTAGTTCATCCTTGGACTACGGGTCCATAGCAGTAGCTAGATGGTTGTCTTCTCCTATTGTGCCATCATGTTTAGATCTTGTGAGCTGCCTATCATGATCAAGATCATCTTTATGTAATGCTACATGTTGTGTTTGCTGGGATCCGATGAATAATTGAGTACTATGTCATTTGCTTCATTATATATTATGTGAGTGCGTTATTTATGATCTTGCATGCTCTCCGTTACTAGTAGATGCTCTGGCCAAGTAGATGCTTGTGACTCCAAGTGGGGGTATTTATGCTCGATAGTGGGTGCATGTCTTCATTTAATCTGGGGGAGTGACAGCAATCTCTAAGATTGTGAATGTACTGTTGCTACTAGGGATAAAACAATAGTTATTTGTCTAAGGATAATTGTGCTACTTACATTACACACTTTACTTAATGCAATAATCTGTTGCTTGCAACTTAATACTGAAAGGTGTTGCGGATGCTATCCTGAAGGTGGATTATTAGTCATAGATGCAATTGGATTACGGTCTATGTATCATGTTGTAATGCCCAATTGAATCTCACACTAGACACCATGACTTGTACATGCATCATTATGCAGTTCTTTATTCTGTCAATTGCCCAACTGTAATTTGTTTACCCTCATGTATGCTATTATTATTTATGGAGAGACACCACTAGTGAACCGTGGACCCCGGTCCTTTTCTTTAAACTGATAATACAACCTACTACAATCCTGTTACTTTCATTCTCTGCAAACAAACATTATTTTCCACACATACGTTTAATCCTTTGTTACAGCAAGCCAGTGAGATTGACAACCTCACTGTTAAGTTGGGGCAAAGTATCTTGGTTGTGTTGTGTGCAGGTTCCACGCCAACTCAGCGCTTAGCAAGAATTTCTGGCGCAGTTGACACCTTCGGAAGAATTCTAGTTTCCTACTGGTTCGGTAACATTGGTTTCACAACTGAGGGAAAGCTTGCTGCTACTACATCATCACACCTTCCTCTTGGGGTTTCCCAACGTGCCTGTGGAGCATCAAGAACTTTTCTGGCGCCGTTGCCGGGGAAACTAAGCTCTTCTGCGAGGGGAGTCTTTCACTTCCAATCTTTTTATTTTGTTATTGTCTTGCTTAGTTTATTTTTATTACTATCTTGTTTGCTTAATATCAAAAATACAAAAAAATTAGTTACTTGCATTAAATTATTTATTTCGGTTTTGCTTTTTATTTGCTAAAATGAGTACTGCTGAGAATACTAAGTTGTGTGACTTCACTAGCACAAATAATAATGATTTCATATGCACTCCTATTGCTCCACCTGCTTCTAAAGCAGAATTCTTTGAAATCAAACCTGCTTTGTTAAACCTTGTTATGAGAGAGCAATTCTCTGGTGTTAGTACTGATGATGCTGCTGCCCATCTTAATAATTTTGTTGAACTTTGTGAAATGCAAAAGTATAAGGATATAGATGGTGATATTATTAAACTGAAATTATTTCCTTTCTCTTTGAGAGGAAAGGCTAAGGAATGGTTGCTTTCATTGCCTAGGAATAGTATTGATTCATGGATTAAATGCAAAGATGCTTTTATTGGAAAATACTATCCTCCTGCTAAGATCATTTCCTTAAGAAGTAGCATTATGAACTTTAAACAATTTTATAATGAACATGTTGCTCAAACTTGGGAAACAATGAAATCTTTAGTTAAAAATTGCCCTACCCATGGACTGACTGCTTGGATGATCATCCAAACCTTTTATGCAGGACTGAATTTTTCCTCAATAAACCTTCTTGATTCGGCTACTGGAGGTACATTTATGTCCATCAATTTGGGGGATGCAACAAAACTTCTAGATGATATGATGGTTAATTATTCTGAGTGGCATACTGAAAGAGCTACTCAAGGTAAGAAGGTAAATTGTGTTGAAGAAACCTCTTCTTTGAGTGAAAAGATTGATATTATTATGTCTATGCTTGTGAAAGGTAAATCTCATATTGATCCAAATAATGTTCCCTTAGCTTCTTTGGTTGCACAAGAAGAGCATGTTGATGTGAAATTCATTAAAAATAATAATTTTAACAATAATGCGTATAGGAACAATTATGGTAACAACAACTACAAGCCCTATCCTCCTAATAATGGCAATAGCTATGGTAATTCTTATAGCAATAATAGGAATACCTCCTCTGAACTTGAAACCATGCTTAAGGATTTTACCACTACACAAACTGCCTTTAATAAAACTGTTGAGGAAAAACTTGGGAAATTGATATTCTTGCCTCTAAAGTTGATAGTCTTGCTCTTGATGTTGATCTTTTGAAATCTAAAGTTATGCCTAAAGATACTAAAGAGAGTAATACTGTCGTGGGATTGTCACGACAGATGTTTCCGGGTGGAAACTTGAGTATGGGGACATAGCGACTTCTGACATCTGGAGCTTGTCTAGCGTGGCGTGGGGAAACAAGGGTTTACCCAGGTTCGGCCCCTCGTCTTGAGGTAAAGACCTACTTCCTGCTACTGCTTTATTGATATGGGTTTCGAGGACTCGGCGCCTTAGCTTCCGGGTCTCGAGATTACAATGGTGGTACTTGCGATCTGGTAAAGCTTAACCTCGTAGGAACCAGGAGACCCCCTTATATAGGCGGCGGGTCTCGCTGGAGGTACAAGGCGGGATCCGGGTTACCATCGTACCCGGACTCTACTCTAAGCCCTGTAAGTCTTCGCCTTCCTTATCGGGACTTCGTCTTGTACTTGGTCTCTAGTCTTCTAGATCCTTCTTGACTTGCGGGCCAAGACACACGTGGCGCACCGGCTTACGTGAGACCCGGCCCATATCTTCATGCTTGACCCGGCCCAGGTTCTTATCAGGCCGGCTTATCTTCTAGGTCGGTGGGCCTACCGGGTTATGATCCCCCCAACAGTAGCCCCCAGGATAACTTGGACATCAGAATTGACTTGCTTCACCTTAGCGCTCTTGGGCATAATCTCGGGGAAGCCATCATTCCTTTTGTCCGGGTTATCGTCTGAAAAACAATAAACAACTTATTAATCAAGCAGGCTCTCGGGTGTCAGTTTGACCGATTCTAGTCGGCGGCCCGTTCATAACCCGGCCATCACTTGCCGGCTTTTCTTTCTTTAAGCCTTTGACTCTCTGAGCTCTTTATTCTTTCTCTGAACCTTCGGTCAACCTTCTTCGTCAATCGGTCACCCTTCTTGGTCAACGACATATTTAATGCATATCCATGCGCGGGAATCGAGGGGACAATAACCACCTCGGGGAGGCAAAGATCTTGTCAGGGATAACTCCTGGATTCCAGATCTTGTTTCCTCGAGATAATGATTATCTCCTCTTTTTTACCGTCTTACCCCTAGGTCAACTCCAGGGGTCTATACATTGGACCCCACGGTAGAAAAGTGACTCACTCTCCCCCGAGCTCTCTACTTCGTCTTCAACCTCAAACTCAGCCCTTCTGCTCCCCGAGCTGTTCATCTCCTCCGAGCTCAAGAAGTCCTCGAGCGACTCGCCGGCAAGATCCAGACGAAGAACACTTCGGCGCACTTTGTTCTCACGCGCGAGCTCGATCTTCTCCTTCCTTGTTTGATCGGTAAATATTTCTGTCTTCCCTCGCATTTCCAATCTGCTCCGTATCTTTTCGGATGAACACGTCCTGTTCTTCGTGTTTTTGAGTATTCTCCTTTAATCTCGATTTTCCGAGGCATATAAGATCTATTTGCGCTTCCCCATCCTTTTACTTGTTGTTTCTCTCTTTACATCTGGAGTCTTTTTCCTCTCGGGGTTCTTTGGATGAACTGGACTGCGCCCTTTACACTTCCTTTTTCTCTTTAATACCTCTGATTTCCCAGATCCGTACTGATCTTCACTTTTCCTCATACGTTGTTTGTAGATTTCCGCACTTCCAATCTCTGCAATGGGCTCGAAGTCGGCTGCACAGCGCGTCCCGAAGAAACTCAAGAAAACAGCCGGCGCCGGGTCATCGACGACAGTCGGCGCAGAGAAGGCCAAGCGCAAGATCGCTTGCAACTGGACCAAATCTTGCATCCGCGAGAACCGTCTGCACGAACTTGCCGAACTCGGCTATCTTCCTCCTAAGACGGAGATCTCCTGGCGAGCTCCGGATGAGGACGAGACTTCTCCCCAGCCGGTGTCGGCCCAGTGGATTCTAGGGTGTGCAGAGCCCACTCTCCACGGCCCTCACACGCGCCGATGTCGACGAGTCGACTAAGGACCAAGCAGAACGCTTGGAGAGACCCCCGAGGGGAGAGCCCCTCGAGGGGACTTGAGGAGGCAGCGAAGGGCCTGAAGGGGCTCCCCCTGAGGATGCCCCCCGGCAAGGCTTTCTCCCCCGAAGGGGAGTCAACGCAACTCCCACCACAGGGCCTCCCGGGCCCTGCGGGGATGCTTCGCCACGAAGTAACCGCTGCAGAGCGCACATGGCCTCTGCAGCAGCCGCAGAGTGACGCGCGCGTCTGCGCGCGATGACGACGGCGCCACAGTTGCCGTTCTGGTGATAAAAGGAGTCAACAAAGCGCTGTGTCCCCTGCGCCGCCAACAAGGCTTTCCTCTTTGGTGGTAAAGCAGGTGGCCGGCGCAACGCTCCAACGGCGACGTCACCGTGGGCGCCCCCACGGTCTCTACAGTACCAGCTGGCCGCTCTGCAAAGACGGCGGCTGCCCTGCCACGAAGACAGGCCTTACGACTATGGACCGAGTCCATGGGCAGCCCGGCTGCTGTGCCCCCCGCTCCACCATTTCGTCGCCATGTGGGAACCCTTCCACTGCGCAAACCGCAGGGACGAGGCCCGGGGCGCCTATATAAGGAGCAGGAGCACCACCGTAGCCATCGATCGATCGATCACTCATCCACTGACACCCCACGGTAGCTTAGCCAACCCCAGCGAGCCCGAGGAGGAAGAAGGCCCGAACCTTCCCCCTCCGAGCTCCGCTCCGCCTCGCGAGGGCCAGCGGCAAGCACTCTGTACTGTAGCCCCTGCTGAGCAATACAGACAAGCAGGAGTAGCGGTTTTACCTCACCCTGAGGGCCGTGAACCTGGGTACGGGCCCGAGTCCATCTCTGTCGTGCCGAGTCCATCTCTGTCGTGCTGTTCATCTACAGGCTCGACGAGCACCGTCGCCGAGCCGGTTGAGGGTTGTTGACCAACGTGTTCAGTCCCCCTCACGAACTTCTCCCCCGAGAGTGGTTATCCCTGTTCCGTGGGAATCACACCTCGACATTTGGCGCGCCAGGTAGGGGTCAAACCTACGGCCTTCCGCTTAGGAACCTACGGCCTTCCGCACAGTCGTAAGGCCTGTCTTCGTGGCAGGGCAGCCGCCGTCTTTGCAGAGCGGCCAGCTGGTACTGCAGAGACCGTGGGGGCGCCCACGGTGACGTCGCCGTTGGAGCGTTGCGCCGGCCACCTGCTTTACCACCAAAGAGGAAAGCCTTGTTGGCGGCGCAGGGGACACAGCGCTTTGTTGACTCCTTTTATCACCAGAATGGCAACTGCGGCGCCGTCGTCATCGCGCGCAGACACGCGCGTCACTCTGCGGCTGCTGCAGAGGCCATGTGCGCTCTGCAGCGGTTACTTCGTGGCGAAGCATCCCCGCAGGGCCCGGGAGGCCCTGTGGTGGGAGTTGCGTTGACTCCCCTTCGGGGGAGAAAGCGTTGCCGGGGGGCAGCCTCAGGGAGAGCCCCTTCAGGCCCTTCGCTGCCTCCTCAAGTCCCCTCGAGGGGCTCTCCCCTCGGGGGTCTCCCCAAGCGTTCTGCTTGGTCCTTAGTCGACTCGTCGACATCGGCGCGTGTGAGGGCCGTGGAGACTGGGCTCTGCACACCCTAGAATCCACTGGGCCGACAGTAGCCCCCGGGCCCAAGACGGGCACGGCGAGGCCCATCGGGTCCAGACGAAGCGTCGTGGGTCCAAAACGTCCGGCCTGCCCGTGACACGCGTCACTTGGTGGTGAGTTCGCGACGACTCGGTTTCTTTGGACGATCGTGCGTAGTGGGGCGTCCCACCACGTCCACCACGACCACGCCTTGGTAACTGCTCGGACGGGGCATAAAGCTGCGCGCCGGTCCGAATCACAGTCATTACTCCCATTCCGCGCCTCCAAACTTCCAGCTCTCGGCCTCTTATTTCTTCGTCTCCGGCGAACCCCTTTCTTCTCCGGCGAGCACTCTCCTTCCTTTCGCTCTTCCGCGCCCCCGCCCTTCTCTGTCAATGGGGGTATCCAAAGGCAAGGCGGCGATGACCTCAGCCCGCCAAGACGCGCAGGAGGATGAGACGCTCGGCCCTGCCCTGGTCGGGACTCGCGTCAATGCGGCTGCGCTGGACAAGATCCAGCATCTAGTTGCCGGGAAGAACAATGAGCACGGCGCCAGCGCCATTCAGGCCGCGAGGTTCGGCCGCTTTCCGGCGGGTTTTTACCCCATCTTCCTCCAAACTCTCTTCGCTGGACTGGTGCCTCCGTACTCGCCTTTCCTTGAGGCCGTCTTGGAGTTCTATCAGATCCACCTCCTGCACCTTCACCCCAACGCCATCCTCATCCTCTCCATCTTCGCCTTCTTGTGTGAGGCCTATCTGGGGGTGAAGCCCTCGGTGGCCCTCTTCAGGAGCTTCTACGCTCTCCGAAACACCGCGAAGACCGAGCGGACGGGCTGCGTGTCCTTCCGCATCGCGGACGGCATGGGGGACATCTACATCCCCATGTCGTGGAGCGGTGAGAAACCTGTCACGGCGGTGTCGAAGAAGGTGGACGACTTCAGGCAGAAGTGGTTCCTCATCGGCGTCCCGTCGCAGAGTTCCCTCCTCGACGTCCCAGATGCGCCACCCGTGAAGAACACCCACTGGGGCAAGCAGGCCCTCAAGGGCCCGCAGGTGGCCGGCCTCGTGGGCCGCTTGAGGACGCTCCGGGGGAACGGCCTCACGGGCCAAATGGTTGCGGAGGAGTTCGTGAGGCGCCGCATCGCCCCCCTTCAGGCGCACAAGAAGGCGATGTGGGCGTACACGGGGCTCATGGACCCGATACGGCTCCACCCCTGCGACCATCGCCCCGCCGTCGTCGCCACCATCATGGGCGGCCTCTTCGTCAACCCAGACGTGCCCGCGGCGGTCCCCGCGGTGATAAGGCCCCTGTACCAGGTCCCGGACCAGCGCCAGGCTATCTTGGAGCTGATGCCCACATTCACCACGCTGGGCCTGGCGGGGGAAGAGGAAGAGGATGGGCCCCTGCCCATGGCGAAGGATGGGGACGCCGCCGAGTCTCCGTATGCGTCAGACGGGGAGCATGGCGACGCGGAGCAGGGCGACGCGGAGGCGGAGGCCGTGCCCTCCGCCGGCGTGGAAAGTTCGTCTAGAGCCGCGCCCCCCGCGGGGGAGGTCTACGAGCTCTCGTCCAGCGATGGAGAGGAGGCCGAGGCTGGGCGCCAAGAGCCACGGACCAAGGCGGCCCATGACAGGCCTGCCGGGGAGCCCCCGAGCGCCCCCCTCAAGAGGAAGGCTGAGAAGGCCCCTGAAGGGTCAGGACCTCGGTCCGCGCCCTCGTGGCGCGCGTCAGGTATGGCGTGGGTTGACACCCGCGCTAAGAAGTCCAGGTAGGTGCTTTTGAGTTCTGCCTTTTCCCTTCAATCCTCTGCTTGTCTCCTCCCCTGATCGATTTTCTTTGCCATTCGCCAGCGACCCAGCGCCTGCGAAGCGCCGAAGGCTCCGCAAGGCCGCGGACGTGAAGAGAGCCGCTCCTGAGGCCACGCCGAGGCTACGGCGGACGCGACCGCGGCAGACGAGGTCTTTCGGCCTGAGGAGGAGACTCCTACGGGCCCTCAGGAGGAGATGCCCCAGACGGGGGCACACGTGCCGCCCCCGGAGGAGGAGCACGTGGAGGAGCAGATGGAGAGGGTACCCACTCCGCCCTGCGCAGCCACCCCTCCAGCACAACCTGAAGCTGCGACTGGCGCCCCGCCAGCTCCGAGCCCTCCCAAGGCCGGCAGGGAGGATCTTCCCCCCTCCCCGCCAAGCACTACGGCGGAGGAGGAGGCAGCGGCGACTGGGCAGACCTTCTCTGCCCCGGAAGCGAGCAAGGAAGTGCCGCCCGAGCGGGACGACACCGGGGCGCAGCATGCAGGCGCTGAGGAGGAGGACCTGCGTCCAAGCCCCCAGGCCCACGTGGAGGCTACCTTCACCAAGCTCGACGCGGGTGCAGGGCCTTCCGTGCCACGCAGGCCCTCGCCCTCGGCAGCTGGGACTGGAGCCGAGGGCGCCGAGACGTTGCCTTCCGCCTGGTGCGGGAGTCCCTGGAGGGGCTGGAGGCCCATCTCGCCCTGGAGGACCAGGAGCTTGCCCGGCAGCGGGACGAGCTCGCGAGGGCTTGGGCCGCTTTTCACGCGGCTGTGGAGGCTCGCCGGCAGAGCGACTTGGCCCTGCAGGGGGAGCGCGAGGAGGCGATACGCTTCGCCGAGGAGGTCCGCGAGGGCGCCATGCGCGACGCCGAGGAGCTTCTGCAGCCCTTGAAGGCCGAGCGCCGGGCCGCGGCTGAAGACTTGGCCGCGGCCAGGGCAGAGCGGGAGGCCGTGGAGCACTCCCTGGCGGCCAAGCACAGCGAGCTCGTCGAGCTCGAGACGAAGATTCTCGCCGACTCCGAGACGGTGCGGTCCGCGCTGGACGAGGTCCGCACGAGCTTGGAGGCCAGAGGGCGAACTCTGGGCGAGTGCGAGGAGGACGTGCGCCGCCGTGACGAGCAGCTGGCGCTGAGGTAGCAGGAGCTGTCGGGGCAGCGCGCCGCCCTCGAGGCCCGCGAGGATAGCCTGACAGCGGCGCTCAGCAAGCTTGAGCGTGAAGTGGCCGCCCACAAGGGGAGCGTGGAGCGTGCCAACGCGCGGCTAGCGGAGCGGAAGGAGGAGGCCATGAAGAAACTCCAGGAGAAGGAGAAGGAGCTCCGCGCCGCCGTCTCCCAGGATTACAAGGACAAGTTCTCCAAGCAGGAGGAGCGCTTCAAGAAGAGGCGCGACGAGGACGCCGCCCGCATCCACAAGCTGGAGAAGGCGAACACCACCCTGAGCGCCCGCCTTGGGCGCGAGGTGGACCGTCGCCGCGCTGCTGAAGAGGCGCGCGATCGCACAGCGCAGGACCTCACCTCCCTCATGGCGGACATGGAGGAGATGAACCAGCAGGTGGGTCCTGCCGTGGAGAAGGCGGTGGAAGCGGTCGAGAGCGCCAAGGCGGCGCAGGTGCTGTCGCAGCAGCGGGAGCGTATGTTCCTGTCCCTGGCGGGCCGGGGCTGCGAGCTCGCTGCGAAGTTGGGAGCAGAAGCGCCGTCCGTCCCAGCTCAAGGCCATTCCGACGCCGCCACCTACCTCCTATACTTCGAGCAGCTCTTCACGGCGCTCGAGGGCCCCGCCGCGGAGCTCCACGACGTCGTCGAGGAGGAGTGCCGCCAGCTCCTGGCGGTGGCGGTGGACCGCATCTTCTCCAACCTCGTGCACCTCCAGCCCGGGTTCGACCTTGCCACGGTGACCGAGCCCCTCGAGGGGGACGAAGGGTGGAAGGCCTCCAACTCCGTCCGCGACCAGGTGGACGACTTCTGCAGCCGCTTCAAGCGGGCCGCGGCGGAGGATGAGGAGGACGACGATGAGGATGGCGAGCCTGGAGGAGAAGACGGCGGCGAGGCCTCCGCTTGATTTCTCCCTAAGGCTTCCTCCTGAAACACGCTTGTAGCGCTGTAGGGGCATTTGCTTTAGAGACTTTCGTTTTGCAGTCTGTAATATACTTCTTATCTCTTTAACAAGTGCTGCTAAGTCTGTGTGTGCTCCCCTCGAGGAGCCTTTGCTTCCATTCCATGTCTTTTTCACTCTGCGTCGCTGGACCCTTCTCTTCGCACTATGACTCCACCGCTGCGGTATGCTCGAGCAATGACTCGGCAAGGCCGGGGGGAGTTTAAGGCTTAGAGAGGTAAGAACCCTCGAGTCGCGATGCTGAGGGCCCCCCTTTGACGCGCAAGCAGCCCATGGAGAGTGAGGGAAAGGACCACTCGAGGGACGCAGGGTGCTCGTGAGAGAGATGCAAGGGTTCTCTTGATGTGGACAGGGAACTTAGCTTCACGAGGCTTTTCACCCTGCGTGGGACTCCTCTGGCGATGTCCTTCCCTTCAGGGGCCGAGTTTTTCCTCCACAGGCCTGGAGAGACTCTCGTTCCCTGTGGACGTTAGAGAGGCGAACCAAAACGCTAGAGCATAGTAGTAAGGACTTATGCGCGCTTATAGGTTTCCTCACGGGTGCCTCGCGAGGAGAGAGAGTACCAAGGTCCTTTGGAGAGGTGGCGTGTATCCGGGAGCATGCCCTTTAGCCAGAGCTCAGGGTCCCTTGGATTTTGCAGTGCTGCTGGGGTGCTCTTGGGCACAGGCACCGTACTCAGCCCCCGCTCGCGAGGTGCGCATGGGAAGAATATAAGCGCACATTTTGAAAGTAAAGGATGAAAGTAAAACTTGCCATCGAAATATTACATAGCGGCGCCTTGGCGCAAAGTTCACTTGGAACGAAAATGGCGCCTGAGCGCAAAGTTCACTTGGAACGAAAATGGCGCCTGAGCGCAAAGTTCACTTGGAACGAGAATCGGTTCATTACACTTGGGTTTGCCAAGCTAACGTTCCTTCCATGTCGAGGCATGGGGACCACCCATTAGTGGCAGAGGTTCACTGCGGCCTGCGGTGGCTCATTAGCAGGAGAGCTCAGAGGGCTGAGCCTCGGGAGAAGCTTTGAGAAGCTTGGACGTGAAGCCGTGAGCTTCCCTCTAGAGACAAAAAATGCCTGGCGTGACTATGATCATGGGTAGAACTTGCGCAGATGCGCGATGTTCCACGGGTTCTTGACGGGGATGCCGTCTTCGGTCTCGAGGCGTAATGCGCCAGGCCTGGCGATGTGGGAGACCCTGTAGGGGCCTTCCCACATCGGCGAGAGCTTGTGGAGACCTTCCCTGGAGAGGATTCGCCTGAGGACGAGGTCACCCGCCTCAAGGGTGCGCGAGCGCACATGGCGGCTGTGGTAGCGTCGCAGATCTTGCTGGTACTTCGCCGCTCTGAGGGCGGCGTGGCGGCGCAGGTCGTTGTGGGTGAGTGCGCGCTCGTACGTGCCCTTGAAGTTGGCGACGAACTGCTTGCAGAGCTCCTCCCAGGAGTCAATGGAGTCCTCAGACAGGTTGAGGAGCCAGGACAGCGCGGAGTCCCTGAGCGCGTGGGAGAACCAATTTGCCATGACCTTGTCGTCTCCCCCTGCAGCCTGGATGGAGGTGGTGTAGAGCTGCAGGAACTCGAGAGGGTTGGTCGACCCGTCAAAGCCCTTGGGGAGGGCCGGCCTGAACTTCTGCGGCCAGACCACGCGGCACAGAGCGCGGGTGAAGGCCATGCAGCCAGAGGCGTACGTGGCGATTCCTCCCTGGAGAGCCCTGCGGTTCTGCTGCCCTGCCTGGCCGAGCTCCTCAACGAGGCGATTCTGGAGGTCCCTGCGGCGCTCCATGCCCACCCGCGCGTCAGGCGCAGTGCGCTGCACGATCTAGCAGTCGTGCGGCGAGGAGGCGTGAGAGGGAGCCCTCTGCGCTGCGGCCGGAGGCGGTCCCGGCGGCGGCGGAGGCGCATCTGGTGCAGCCGTTCCCGCGCGGCCAGAGTGCTGGACCATGGAGCGCGACGGGGCGGGGCGCGTGGTAGCGACGTCGACGAGGTGGTGGAGGCGGTCCAACCACTGGTCGTGGGCCTCAGCGCTAGGCCGGTAGCGTAGGAGCTCCTGGGCCATGAGGAGCGCGGTGTGCGGCGTGGGCTCTGGGCGTCCCTGAGAGGACGCGCCTTGGCGCCGTGACGGATGCGAAGACTCAGCATCGTCGTTGCGCTCCGGGGGGACGTCCCTGTTGTCGCGGTGGTCGCTGTCATGGTACTCTTCGCTCTCGGGCTCCTCCACATGCGGGCCGGTGTTGGCGCACTCGGCAGCGCGAGGGCGGCCGCGGCGGCCACGGGTGGGAGCTGTGCCGGGGTCGGTGTGAGCCCTGTCAGCTGCGCGCCTGTTGGCGCGCGTCGTGCGGGTGTCCGCCATGGCGGAAAGCCGGCTGAAGGTTGAGGACGCGCCTCAGTCCCCCTACCTGGCGCGCCAAATGTCGAGGTGTGATTCCCACGGAACAGGGATAACCACTCTCGGGGGAGAAGTTCGTGAGGGGGACTGAACACGTTGGTCAACAACCCTCAACCGGCTCGGCGACGGTGCTCGTCGAGCCTATAGAGGAACAGCACGACAGAGATGGACTCGGGCCCGTACCCAGGTTCACGGCCCTCAGGGTGAGGTAAAACCGCTACTCCTGCTTGTCTGTATTGCTCAGCAGGGGCTACAGTACAGAGTGCTTGCCGCTGGCCCTCGCGAGGCGGAGCGGAGCTCGGAGGGGGAAGGTTCGGGCCTTCTTCCTCCTCGGGCTCGCTGGGCTTGGCTAAGCTACCGTGGGGTGTCGACGGGTGAGAGCTCGATCGATCGATCCCTGGCTACGGTGGTGCTCCTGCTCCATATATAGGCGCCCCGGGCCTCGTCCCTGCGGTTTGCGCAGTGGAAGGGTTCCCACATGGCGACGAAATGGTGGAGCGGGGGGCACTGCAGCCGGGTTGCCCATGGACTCGGTCCATAGTCGTAAGGCCTGTCTTCGTGGCAGGGCAGCCGCCGTCTTTGCAGAGCGGCCAGCTGGTACTGTAGAGACCGTGGGGGCGCCCACGGTGACGTCGCCGTTGGAGTGTTGCGCCGGCCACCTGCTTTACCACCAAAGAGGAAAGCCTTGTTGGCGGCGCAGGGGACACAGCACTTTGTTGACTCCTTTTATCACCAGAACGGCAACTGCGGCGCCGTCGTCATCGCGCGCAGACGCGCGCGTCACTCTGCGGCTGCTGCAGAGGCCATGTGCGCTCTGCAGCGGATACTTCATGGCGAAGCATCCCCGCAGGGCCCGGGAGGCCCTGTGGTGGGAGTTGCGTTGACTCCCCTTCGGGGGAGAAAGCCTTGCCGGGGGCAGCCTCAGGGGGAGCCCCTTCAGGCCCTTCGCTGCCTCCTCAAGTCCCCTCGAGGGGCTCTCCCCTCGGGGGTCTCCCCAAGCGTTCTGCTTGGTCCTTAGTCGACTCGTCGACATCTGTGGGGACCCCGGACTAGCTGTCCGAAATACCCGATTATGTTTAACACAACGATCCCGTGATCAGTCTGTCGTTGCACATAATCCGAACTGAATACCAAAGTTTACATCCATTACAATACCGGAATAAGTCTTACATAACAGGTCATATAGACCAAGTCTTACACAGGTGCCTTCTAGGGCCAAATCAACATAAGCAGCGGAACTTAAACGTAGTAGACATCCCAAAAGCTAACGATGACCCGACAGGCAGTCGACTTGAGAAGATCCTTAGTTGGCGTAGATGTCGCCATACTCCTCCTGGGCGTAATACTCCTCCAAGTCTGGCTACGACAATAGCCAGAGGCAAACTAGTATGAGTACATTGGAATGTACTCGCAAACTACTCCAACATGAGTGCACTAGTCTCATTTTTAATTTCACACTTTTATTTATTTAAAACATCTCTGTATCTTTGTTGAAGAAGGTAAGAAGATTATAACTACTCTTAATGCCTCTATTTTTATTAGTTTTCTCCAAAAACTTCTCCTTTTTCCGATCATAACCATCATGGTATTTAGCCTCCAACTACCTCATACCGATCCGTTGGTATAGGTGTATGGAACGTTCTTCTTTTCTTTTTAGAACTCAAAACTTTTTCCCAAAACTTGCACATGGTCAAAGTAGGGCCTCTCAACTGTCCATATCCGAGGACTCGGCTATTCGAATAGTTTTAATCCCTCTGCAGAGGTAGCACGCTTTTCCCACACTCATCCGATAACTCATCGTGTCAGCCACGTCTCGCCATACCAGGTGTATGCGAAGTTGAGTCACCGACCCTAGTCTGTCCTTTGCTCATGCTAGTATAGGATCCTGCCCCTATGAACCATTCCATCGACACTTAACCCAGCCCGTCGGAATCTAAGTGTGAGGACTCATAGGTTTTATCTGGCGGTGTATAGGGGACATCCTTCTATCCTCCTCCTTATCTACTCAAAGAGTTTGAGCGAGGACCCAGGTCAGGGGTAGGTCTCTAACCATCCCTCATGCATAACAGAGTCATCTCCGTTGATGCAGTGTCCCATACTAATATGAGCAAACTATATGACTAAGCCCTTTCCCATATGTGGGTAAATGTGGTCGCACAGAGTATCGGCTGATTGACGTAAGTACTAAGACACAATGTGCTTTTCTCAAAACCAGCTTTCCTCATTTACTTCAACACCACATCTTGGTGCTCTATATCCACACAAATTTTCAAAGGAGTTTTGAATAAATCAACTCTTGGTTTTTCCCATCCTATAGTTTTAGCAGATAATCCTACATAGGGTGGCAAAATAATCTCTATATACTTTTGAAAAAGGATTTTTATAAACCTTTGCTTTTGAAAGAGGACTTTGTAAATCTAGATGCATAAGTTATGTGCAAGCTCAGAGAGTAGCTTGCCTTGCTCAACAAAGTGGTCTTGGTCTTGGTCTTCAGGTTCCACAAATCCTTCCTCCTCGATGTACTCGACAACGTTCTCGTCTAATACACAATCAAGCAAATACAAACAATCACTAGCCTATTCAATCAATCATCACAGCAATACACTCTTAGAGGTTCTAATTAACCATTTCACACATCAAACAACACTATGTGGTTTCAATTTAATTGAATTTGTCACTAGTCAAATATACCTTAATTTGGGCAGAAATTAGTCACACATGTTTAATTGCATATTTTGAGTTCTGTTGGTCACAAAAATACAAACTAAAATTCTACAGAGAGCTACTGATGTGTAGAAGATGACACAATTTGATTTGGGTCATTTGGAGTTACCAAACTCCTTACACAATGTTTTGAATCCAGAAGCCTAGTAATCAAGTTTTATCTACTAATCAAGTTCTGTTGATCTAAAAATTAAATCCTCTTAGGGGTGACTAACCATGACTAAATGTGATCCAATAAAATTGGTCTTAACCCATTTGGACTAACAGAGCATCAGAAACAAACAAGTTTAGATTTTCAACCCTATTTGGCATTTTTAATGCTATATTTTTATTATTTATCCAAATGAGGTGAAACTACTTGGGTTGGATAGACATTTTTATAAGCTTTCCAGAACATTTTGATTTGATTTATTTGGAGTTATAAATCTCAAGTTATGGAATTTCAAAGTTTAGTCCAGTACTGTTTTCTATTTAAACCTAATATTCGAATTTAAAACCTGAGTGGATAATGTTGAGAATCCTGACGGGTGGGGTCCACTCGTCAGCGACTCAGCGGAAAACGGTGCGCGCGCTGGATATGTTTAAAATCCTGACGGGTGGGGTCCACCCGTCAGTTTTCTTTTTATTTAACGAACCGGTACGCGACCGTGGATCGACGATCCAACGGCCGAGGATGGGCACGCCGGCGACGACCTCAATCGGGCGGCGCCGTGGCTCCGGCGACGGCGAGGTGGACGGACGGCTCACCTAGGGGCTCGGGAGAACGTGCGGATGGTGCAGATCGACGGCGGCGACTCGGGGAAGCTCGCTGGACGAACGGCACGTGCCGGGGCGGCTTCTACCGACGGCGGCGAGCAGCTCCTCCTCCGCGGCCGTGCTCCAACTCCGGCGAGCCTGCTACGCCGTTCCTGGGCACGAACCAGAGGGGAAAAGGGACCGGGTGAGTGAGGCGGTAATGGGGAAGAGGATGCGAGCCAGAGAGGAGAGAAAGGAAGGCCAGCACGGCCTGGCCGTGGTCGTCGTCTACCTCGGACACGGCGAGCTCGAGGAGACCACGGCGGCCTGAGGCCTTGCTGCCCTGGCCTGGGCTCCCTAGCGGCGCACGAGAGAGTGGAGAGTGAGGGGAGGGCAGTGGTGAGCGGTGTGGAGAAACGGGGGAGCACGGGGGGTCTTTAATAGCGGCCGGGCGGCGCACGGTGGACGCGGTGCAGAGGGCACCCGCGGTCGTGCGAGCTCGCCGTAGGCCGGTGGAGGGGTGCGGCTACGCTGCGGGGTGCTCGGGGGACCGTTTGGGCAAGGTGAGGTGGCGTGGCGCGCACAGGCGAGGCCGTCGGGGGGTCCAGGGCGTGGAGCGCGTCCGGGCGGCGCACGGCGTGCGCGGCGTGTCGCGGACACGGCGTGTTCGGGCGGCTGCTGGCGCGTGCTGCTGCTGTGCGAGGGAACCAGGAGGTGAGGGAGTGAAGGGGAGGCATAGCGCGGCCAGCACGGCGCGGCGTCGTCGCGGCCACAGTGCCGACCACGGCGACGTGCGCGCGGCCGTGCTGTCGCCAGCTCCTCCACGGCGACTCCGGCCACCATTTGGCTCGATCTCGGGTGCGGCGTGATCGTGGTGATTAGGAGCGTGCAAAGGAGGCCTCAATTCGGCAAATGATCAACGCTTATCACGAATTGATCCAAGGTTTGGTTCGGGTTTGGGAAGAACACACGATGCACAGAAGGTGTTTGCTGGAATTCCTGAACCAAAACAGTACACCTTTTTGGTATTTTATTTTTATACTTTGCTTATTCCATTTGTGTCCAAACTTAGGATATAGTTTGATTATATTAGTGGCAAGTGTCTCAAGGTCCATTTGGAATATTTTGAATATTTCAAATAAAGAATTTATAATTTGGATTTAAGTGTTTGAATTTGTATTTGAAAGGGAATAACTTGGGGAAATCAAATAGTAGGGTTTAGGATATTCCCCACTGATTTTGGTTTGAAAAATAAAGTAGGTTACTTATTTTGGAAAAATATGGTGACATGTGTCACATTGTTTTCTAGTTTTGAAATGTTGTTTTGTTTATTTTCTATTCTTCAATGTTGTAATTTGAATTAGAATCCAACAATCTTGCAAGCAAGCATAACCAACAATAATCAAGAAACAAACATATACCAATTTATAAGAAAAGTTTTTGTTGGCCCACATTTTTGCATTAATAATTTATATTAATATTTGGGATGTTACAAATCCTTCCCCCCTTAAAATAAATCTCGTCCCGAGATTTGCTAGGTCTGGGTACTAAAGAGGTTCGGGAATTCACTCCTAAGATAGTCCTCACGTTCCCACGTGGCTTCATCTTCAGAGTGGTTAGTCCACTGGACCTTGTAGAACTTGATTGCTCGCCTGCGGGTGAGACGAACATCTTCGTCGAGAATCTTGATGGGTCTCTCACGGTAAGTCAGATCTTGATTCAGGTCGATGGAATGGTGGTCGATGTTTTTGAAAACATCAGGCTGGTCAGGAACTTCAAGACACTTCCGGAGCAATGAAATGTGGAAGACATCGTGGTAATCTGCTAACTCTTGAGGCAACTCCAGTTGATAAGACACTTCACCACGACGGGAAAGGATCTTAAAGGGTCCAATATATCTTGGTGCCAATTTTCCTTTGACATGGAAACGTTGCATTCCTTTAAGAGGTGTCACTCGGAGATAGACATAATCTCCGATACTGAAGGTGACATCACGGCGCTTGGGATCAGCATAGCTTTTCTGACGGGATTGGGCAGTTTTGAGTCGCTCACGGATAAGCTGGACTTGCTCTTCAGCCTCACGGAGGGTATCTGGTCCAAACAGTTTGCCTTCTCCGGTGTCGGACCAATTCAGGGGCGTACGACACTTCCTGCCGTATAGGGCTTCAAAAGGTGCCATTTGCAGACTAGACTGGTAACTATTATTGTAGGAGAATTCTGCAAATGGAAGGCAATCTTCCCACTTGGATCCATAGGATAGAACACACGCGCGAAGCATGTCCTCCAATATCTGGTTTACTCTCTCAGTTTGGCCTCCGGTCTGAGGATGATAAGCTGTGCTAAATGCTAACTTGGTTCCGAGGGCTTCGTGTAGGGCTTTCCAGAACCTTGAGGTGAATTGTGTGCCTCTGTCCGATACAATCCTCTTAGGCACACCATGCAGGCTTACTATTCTGGAAATATACAGGTCTGCTAACTGATTTCCCCGATAGGTGGTGTTGACGGGAATAAAATGGGCAACCTTGGTTAGTCTATCAACGACGACCCAGATTGAGTCGTGGCCTCTGTTAGACCTCGGAAGTCCGGTGATAAAATCCATTCCAATCTCATCCCACTTCCACTCGGGAATTTGCAGGGGTTGCAGCAATCCAGCGGGTCGCTGATGTTCAGCCTTGACTCGCTGACAGATATCACACTTGGCTACAAAAACACCAATCTCTCGCTTCATTCCATGCCACCAAAATCTCTCACGGAGGTCTTGATACATTTTGGTTCCGCCAGGGTGGATTGAATAGGGGGTCTCATGGGCTTCCTTTAGGATTAACTCCTTAAGCTCCGTGATGCTGGGGACACAGATACGATCCTGGTATCTCAGCACTCCTTCAGCATCTTCGGCAAAACCAGGTGCTTTACCGAGGGAAATCTTCTTCTTGATTCCTTCTATACTCTCATGACCTTTCTGGGCTTCCTTGATTTGGTCCATCAAGGTTGGGGTTAACTCTAAGTTGGCAAGATATCCATGGCTAACAAGCTCTAGTCCAAAATTTTTGAACTCTCTGAACAGGGCTGGTTGTTCTGCTTGGATCAGGACATTCAGGGTGCAGGGTTTGCGACTAAGGGCATCGGCAACTACGTTAGCCTTCCCTGGGTGGTAATGGATACCGATATCATAATCCTTGATTAATTCCATCCACCTTCTCTGTCGTAGGTTTAACTCCTTCTGGGTGAAGATATACTTCAAGCTCTTGTGATCCGTATAGATCTCGCAACGATGTCCCGCAAGATAGGAGCGCCATGTTTTCAGAGCAAGAACAACAGCGGCTAACTCCAGGTCATGGGTTGGGTAATTCTCTTCATGTGGTCGCAACTGCCGAGACAGATACGATACCACCTTGCCTTCTTGCATCAGAACGCAACCAAGTCCGAGGTGTGATGCATCGCAATACACGTCGAAACTCTTGGTGACGTCTGGCATAATCAGGACAGGGGTGGAGGTCAATCTCTTCTTTAATTCCTGGAAACTCTCTTCACACTTCTGAGTCCATTCAAACTTCTTGTCCTTCTTCAGCAGTTGGGTCAGGGGTTTGGCTATACTGGAGAATCCTTCAACGAACTTGCGGTAGTAACCCGCTAGTCCGAGAAAGCTTCGGATTTCGGTCACACTAGTTGGGGCTTCCCAGCTCACAATGGCTTGGATCTTCTCTGGGTCAACAGAAATTCCTCCCGCAGACACAACATGTCCGAGAAACGCTACTTCACTGAGCCAAAACTCACACTTGCTAAACTTGGCATACAACTGGTGTTCTCGGAGGGTTGCTAAAACTAGACGCAGATGTTCAGCATGCTCTCCTTCGGTTTTGGAGTAAATAAGGATGTCATCGAGGAAAACTACCACGAACTTGTCAAGATACTCCATGAAGATTTTGTTCATGAGATTCATAAAATAGGCTGGGGCATTGGTCAGACCAAAGGACATTACGGTGTACTCAAATAAACCGTAACGGGTGGTGAAAGCAGTCTTGGGAATGTCTGTCTCTCGGATTTTCAATTGATGATATCCTGACCGAAGATCGATCTTGGAAAAGACTCGGGCTCCGTTCATTTGATCGAACAGATCCTCGATCTTTGGAAGGGGATATTTGTTCTTAATGGTCACATCATTTAGCTTGCGATAATCCACACACAGGCGTGTGGTACCGTCTCTCTTATCCACAAAAATAATGGGTGATCCCCAGGGTGAAGCACTTGGGCGAATAAGTCCTTTGCTGAGCATATCTGCTAACTGCTTCTTCAACTCAACCAATTCTTCCGGATTCATCCGATAAGGCCTCTGGGATATAGGGGCTGTTCCGGGGATAAGTTCAATGATGAACTCAATATCCCGGTCTGGCGGCATACCAGGCAATTCTTCAGGGAAAACATCTCGGAACAAGTGAACAACACGGATCTCATCTAGGGTGGGTCGAGTTATGCTCTCATGGCATCCTGGTCGGGGTCGATTGGTTTCTGACACATACTCCACTTCTACTCCTTTGTCGGTGGTGAGGGATACCGCTCTTCTGGCGCAGTCAATTCGACCACGATACTTGGCTAGCCAATTCATACCCAGTATGACATCTATTCCTTGGGTTCCTAAAATGATTAAGTCGACTAGGAACTTTTCCCCCTTGATTTCAAGGGAAATGTCCGGGCAATACGACTTGGTATCTATGGTGGATTCTGGGATTTGGATGACCATGGGTTTGGGTAGGAGGTTTCCGACCAAACCTCCCTTAGCAACAAATTCTTGGGTAACAAAAGAATGGGTAGCACCAGAATCAAACAGAACAGTTGCAGGAACTGAGTTGACAAGGAACGTACCCAGCACAACATCTGGCGCATCCATCGCCTCTTCAGCGTTGATGTGGTGCAGACGTCCCTTGGCAACAGCAACATTTCCGCGGGGTGCGGGGTTCTTGCCATTCCCATTACGGCCTTGGCCATTGCTAGGTGCTGGTGTATCGGGGCGTGGACCACTCTTCTTAGGATTGGGGCATTCTTTGGAGTAGTGACCCTTGGTGCCGCAATTAAAGCAGACAACATTGGCATTGCGGTTGAAGTTATTAGAGTTCCCTCCGGGACGGGTGTTGTCATTGGGACGGTTGAAGCTGTTTGGGTTGTTTGGGCGATTAGGGTAATTGGGGCGTGTGGTTGGTGGCGGTCGATAGGCTGGCTTGGGGTTTTGTGGGTAGGTGCGAGGCTTCTGGCTTTTCGAACCTTCCTGGGCAATCATCCTCCTCTTACGACCTTCAAACATGGACTTGCGCTTGGTCTCCAACTGGATGGCCTTGTCCACAAGTGACTCCAAATCAACAAAGTCATGGATAACCAAAGCACACTGCAGCTCATCATGAAGTCCATTCATGAAATGCTCCATCTTCTTCCTCTCGGTGTCGGTGTCATCAGGAGCATACCGAGACAAGTCAGTGAACTCGTCCAGGTATCCGACCACATCTCTACTTCCTTGCCGCAACTTGCGGAATTCATCCTTCTTCCTTTCAATGAGTCCACCGGGGATGTGTTTCTTGCGGAACTTCTCCTGGAACTCAACCCAGTTGATAACATAGCCAGCTTGCTGGAGAGCCTTGGTAGCTTCCCACCAAGACCGTGCAGGTCCTGCAAGGTAGTGGGTCGCATACAACACTTTCTCAGGTTCTCCCACGGCTGCAACCTCCAGGTTGTTGTTAATGGTGCGAAGCCAATCATCGGCCTCTAGTGGGTGAAGTCCCTTGGAATAGGTGGGTGGGTTGGTCTTCTGAAAATCACTCAAAGTGGATCGCTGATTTCCTTCACCATTGCCATTGCCATTGTGGTGGTTGTTGTTGTTGTTGTTGTTGTTGTGTGCAGCAGCGATCTGCTGCAGGGCAGCGATATGAGCTTGACGCTCTGCCCGGGCAGCTTGGCGTTCCTCCATGATAAGCGCAAGAAGTTGGGCGGTGGTTGGTTCCGGTGGGGGTGGTGGTCCTCCATCCGGGTTGGAGCGACGAGTGTCCACCATCCTGAAGAACACTGGGTATAAGGGGCAAGCAAAAGGTCTGATTAAGGGGGATAAAGGTTGGTTTCGCATAGTGGTGGATTACTTAAGGATTATGTGAAAAATACTTTTCATAGACTAACAAGACTAGCACACTGATATAGCACAAGCATCACATCAAAGGGTTCATCACATCAAGCTTACATCCTTGCTCTTTTTTAGCTAAGGCACATGGTACAAGTTCTCCAAAAGAACTACTACTCCTACTAGTTTAGCGATAGGGGGTGATCCTAATCCTGCGGTAGTACTCAAGTCACTCGCCTACTGAGGTGGAACCTCAGGCTCTGCGACGTCAGCGTCAGACAGGTAGGGTGGCTCCTCTGGGTCTTCCTCCTCGTCATCCTCCTGCTCATAGTCCATCTCCTCCAGATAGTCGTCATCGTCACTGAGGAAAGCGTTGTTCTCCTTGCGGAGATCCTCGCCCTCCTCCTCCATCTCGTCAGTACGGAGCTCCAAATCCTCGATCAGCTCGTCCTGCTCTGCCACCTGCTTGCGGAGCTTCGCTATGGTCTTCCTCATCTGGGTCCTCTTTTTGAGAAGAGCGACCTTCTCCTCCTTCAGCTTTGCCTCACTCTCGCGACTCTCCTTGAGCGAGAGGCGCTCAAAGTGAGACCGAAGTCTAGCGCACCTCAAGTCCTCCTGGGTGCGAAAGAGCATAATCTCCATGTCCAAGATATACTCTCCGAACGTCGGGTGTAGAGGGGACTGAATAGGGTGTCCGTCGACGGTGCGCCTCCCGTAGAACTGGAAGCGAGAGTTCACCAACTCCGCCTTGTGCTCCTCACAAAGCCGGGATAGCATCCGCTCCATGGAACGACACAGTCCGTCGTCCCAGTGGACGTCCATGGTGGTAAAGATGAGTGTCCTGGATCCGGGGGACTTGATGTTCCCGCGAACAGATGCCTCGACCAACCAAGACAGGTTCCCGTTGCCGGGAGTGTCCACCTGGGCTCCCTTAAACTCAGGAGTGGGACGACCTAACAGCTTGGTCAACTCGAACAGATCCTTCTCGAACATCAACGTGCCGTCCTTCTCGAGCTGAACAAACTCGGTGAAGTGGAGTGCCATCTACAATTTTAAGTCAAGTTTTTAAGTTAGTGAGATGACAAGTGTATCAAAATTTTAAATGTAGTGAGGCAGCAAGTGAGCGAAATTTTTAAGCTTAATATATAAAGGAAAACTTAATTTTTTAGTAAGGGTAGAATTTTGCAGAAGTGAGAGGGTGAGAGATAAGCACTTTTCGAAAATACTTCATTCCTTCATCCTTTTAGAATTTAACTTTTGCACTCCTACCTAGCGACCATGCTAAACTAAGGTTTCTAAAGTCGAGATGGCTCTGATACCAGGTCTGTGTGGACCCCGGACTAGCTGTCCGAAATACCCGATTATGTTTAACACAACGATCCCGTGATCAGTCTGTCGTTGCACATAATCCGAACTGAATACCAAAGTTTACATCCATTACAATACCGGAATAAGTCTTACATAACAGGTCATATAGACCAAGTCTTACACAGGTGCCTTCTAGGGCCAAATCAACATAAGCAGCGGAACTTAAACGTAGTAGACATCCCAAAAGCTAACGATGACCCGACAGGCAGTCGACTTGAGAAGATCCTTAGTTGGCGTAGATGTCGCCATACTCCTCCTGGGCGTAATACTCCTCCAAGTCTGGCTACGACAATAGCCAGAGGCAAACTAGTATGAGTACATTGGAATGTACTCGCAAACTACTCCAACATGAGTGCACTAGTCTCATTTTTAATTTCACACTTTTATTTATTTAAAACATCTCTGTATCTTTGTTGAAGAAGGTAAGAAGATTATAACTACTCTTAATGCCTCTATTTTTATTAGTTTTCTCCAAAAACTTCTCCTTTTTCCGATCATAACCATCATGGTATTTAGCCTCCAACTACCTCATACCGATCCGTTGGTATAGGTGTATGGAACGTTCTCCTTTTCTTTTTAGAACTCAAAACTTTTTCCCAAAACTTGCACATGGTCAAAGTAGGGCCTCTCAACTGTCCATATCCGAGGACTCGGCTATTCGAATAGTTTTAATCCCTCTGCAGAGGTAGCACGCTTTTCCCACACTCATCCGATAACTCATCGTGTCAGCCACGTCTCGCCATACCAGGTGTATGCGAAGTTGAGTCACCGACCCTAGTCTGTCCTTTGCTCATGCTAGTATAGGATCCTGCCCCTATGAACCATTCCATCGACACTTAACCCAGCCCGTCGGAATCTAAGTGTGAGGACTCATAGGTTTTATCTGGCGGTGTATAGGGGACATCCTTCTATCCTCCTCCTTATCTACTCAAAGAGTTTGAGCGAGGACCCAGGTCAGGGGTAGGTCTCTAACCATCCCTCATGCATAACAGAGTCATCTCCGTTGATGCAGTGTCCCATACTAATATGAGCAAACTATATGACTAAGCCCTTTCCCATATGTGGGTAAATGTGGTCGCACAGAGTATCGGCTGATTGACGTAAGTACTAAGACACAATGTGCTTTTCTCAAAACCAGCTTTCCTCATTTACTTCAACACCACATCTTGGTGCTCTATATCCACACAAATTTTCAAAGGAGTTTTGAATAAATCAACTCTTGGTTTTTCCCATCCTATAGTTTTAGCAGATAATCCTACATAGGGTGGCAAAATAATCTCTATATACTTTTGAAAAAGGATTTTTATAAACCTTTGCTTTTGAAAGAGGACTTTGTAAATCTAGATGCATAAGTTATGTGCAAGCTCAGAGAGTAGCTTGCCTTGCTCAACAAAGTGGTATTGGTCTTGGTCTTCAGGTTCCACAAATCCTTCCTCCTCGATGTACTCGACAACGTTCTCGTCTAATACACAATCAAGCAAATACAAACAATCACTAGCCTATTCAATCAATCATCACAGCAATACACTCTTAGAGGTTCTAATTAACCATTTCACACATCAAACAACACTATGTGGTTTCAATTTAATTGAATTTGTCACTAGTCAAATATACCTTAATTTGGGCAGAAATTAGTCACACATGTTTAATTGCATAGTTTGAGTTCTGTTGGTCACAAAAATACAAACTAAAATTCTACAGAGAGCTACTGATGTGTAGAAGATGACACAATTGGATTTGGGTCATTTGGAGTTACCAAACTCCTTACACAATGTTTTGAATCCAGAAGCCTAGTAATCAAGTTTTATCTACTAATCAAGTTCTGTTGATCTAAAAATTAAATCCTCTTAGGGGTGACTAACCATGACTAAATGTGATCCAATAAAATTGGTCTTAACCCATTTGGACTAACAGAGCATCAGAAACAAACAAGTTTAGATTTTAAACCCTATTTGGCATTTTTAATGCTATATTTTTATTATTTATCCAAATGAGGTGAAACTACTTGGGTTGGATAGACATTTTTATAAGCTTTCCAGAACATTTTGATTTGATTTATTTGGAGTTATAAATCTCAAGTTATGGAATTTCAAAGTTTAGTCCAGTACTGTTTTCTATTTAAACCTAATATTCGAATTTAAAACCTGAGTGGATAATGTTGAGAATCCTGACGGGTGGGGTCCACTCGTCAGCGACTCAGCGGAAAACGGTGCGCGCGCTGGATATGTTTAAAATCCTGACGGGTGGGGTCCACCCGTCAGTTTTCTTTTTATTTAACGAACCGGTACGCGACCGTGGATCGACGATCCAACGGCCGAGGATGGGCACGCCGGCGACGACCTCAATCGGGCGGCGCCGTGGCTCCGGCGACGGCGAGGTGGACGGACGGCTCACCTAGGGGCTCGGGAGAACGTGCGGATGGTGCAGATCGACGGCGGCGACTCGGGGAAGCTCGTTGGACGAACGGCACGTGCCGGGGCGGCTTCTACCGACGGCGGCGAGCAGCTCCTCCTCCGCGGCCGTGCTCCAACTCCGGCGAGCCTGCTACGCCGTTCCTGGGCACGAACCAGAGGGGAAAAGGGACCGGGTGAGTGAGGCGGTAATGGGGAAGAGGATGCGAGCCAGAGAGGAGAGAAAGGAAGGCCAGCACGGCCTGGCCGTGGTCGTCGTCTACCTCGGACACGGCGAGCTCGAGGAGACCACGGCGGCCTGAGGCCTTGCTGCCCTGGCCTGGGCTCCCTAGCGGCGCACGAGAGAGTGGAGAGTGAGGGGAGGGCAGTGGTGAGCGGTGTGGAGAAACGGGGGAGCACGGGGGGTCTTTTATAGCGGCCGGGCGGCGCACGGTGGACGCGGTGCAGAGGGCACCCGCGGTCGTGCGAGCTCGCCGTAGGCCGGTGGAGGGGTGCGGCTACGCTGCGGGGTGCTCGGGGGACCGTTTGGGCAAGGTGAGGTGGCGTGGCGCGCACAGGCGAGGCCGTCGGGGGGTCCAGGGCGTGGAGCGCGTCCGGGCGGCGCACGGCGTGCGCGGCGTGTCGCGGACACGGCGTGTTCGGGCGGCTGCTGGCGCGTGCTGCTGCTGTGCGAGGGAACCAGGAGGTGAGGGAGTGAAGGGGAGGCATAGCGCGGCCAGCACGGCGCGGCGTCGTCGCGGCCACAGTGCCGACCACGGCGACGTGCGCGCGGCCGTGCTGTCGCCAGCTCCTCCACGGCGACTCCGGCCACCATTTGGCTCGATCTCGGGTGCGGCGTGATCGTGGTGATTAGGAGCGTGCAAAGGAGGCCTCAATTCGGCAAATGATCAACGCTTATCACGAATTGATCCAAGGTTTGGTTCGGGTTTGGGAAGAACACACGATGCACAGAAGGTGTTTGCTGGAATTCCTGAACCAAAACAGTACACCTTTTTGGTATTTTATTTTTATACTTTGCTTATTCCATTTGTGTCCAAACTTAGGATATAGTTTGATTATATTAGTGGCAAGTGTCTCAAGGTCCATTTGGAATATTTTGAATATTTCAAATAAAGAATTTATAATTTGGATTTAAGTGTTTGAATTTGTATTTGAAAGGGAATAACTTGGGGAAATCAAATAGTAGGGTTTAGGATATTCCCCACTGATTTTGGTTTGAAAAATAAAGTAGGTTACTTATTTTGGAAAAATATGGTGACATGTGTCACATTGTTTTCTAGTTTTGAAATGTTGTTTTGTTTATTTTCTATTCTTCAATGTTGTAATTTGAATTAGAATCCAACAATCTTGCAAGCAAGCATAACCAACAATAATCAAGAAACAAACATATACCAATTTATAAGAAAAGTTTTTGTTGGCCCACATTTTTGCATTAATAATTTATATTAATATTTGGGATGTTACAACATCGGCGCGTGTGAGGGCCGTGGAGAGTGGGCTCTGCACACCCTAGAATCCACTGGGCCGACAGCCGGGTCAAGGTGATGTCGTCATCTTCGCTGATCATGTCACCCGGGGATTCTGTCCCCGGGCTCCCTCTTCTTCCGTCAGGTTTTGGACTACTTTCAAATCCGCCCACAAGACATTGCACCTAACTCGGTGCTTAACATTGCCCATTTCGTGGTTCTGTGCGAGGCTTACCTCTGCATAGAACCCAACCTTCCTTTATTCCTGGAGTTCTTCTACTGCAAACCCCAAAGGGAGAACATCGACGGTCCTTTAGTCGCCTGCGGGGGTGTCACCATCCAGCGCCGCAGGAATATCATTTTCCCGGGTGTCGTTCTCCACTCGCACCCGAAAGACTGGCAGAAAACTTGGTTCTACTGCAAGACAGTCACTCCAGCCGGCGAACCTGCCCTTCCGGGTTTCCGCGTCGACCGGCTCTTGATGAATGACAAGATGAACTCCTTCGCCGCCCCTGAAGCCCGGAAGGCCCATGAGCCTCTGGTCGGCCGAGTCGGGGCCCTCCTTGCGCACGGCTTAACAGGTACCGACCTTGTTAAGTGTTGGATGGGGTGGCATATCGCCCCGCTCGCCACGTGTCCGGCTTTGATGCATCAGTACACCGGGTCTCTCGACGACCCCTTGCGCTTCAACAAGATGCAACACACCGAAGCTGTCATGATAAAGGCTATCCGGAAGATAGTCAATGAATCTCCGGCTGACCTCGCAGAGAATGGTCTCCCGCCTTTCTCTGCCTCGAACCCGCCGAAGCCGGTACCTACAACACTCTTTCGTCATTTGTACTTTGTGTTACTGACTTTGTCTTATCTTGACAAATTTCAGACTAATGACCCCTGGTGGGCTGCTACGCTATCCTCCGCGCCTAACTCGGGCGAGGATTCTGAGGAAGATCAGCCGGAGGTTGATGCTGATGCTGAAGACGTCGGCCCGGAAGCCGGCGCGGAAGAAGAAGAAGAAGAAGAAGAAGAAGAAGAAGAAGAAGAAGAAGAAGAAGAAGAAGAAGAAGAAGAAGAAGAAGAAGAAGAAGAAGAAGAAGAAGGTGAGTCAGACTTCAACACCCAGATCTTCCTCGAGTTATTAGACGCCGATCTTCAGAAAAACCAGTCTTCTCTTAATCCAAACTCGAATCTGTCAGATACCACTCTTCCGTCTACAGACCCAGCTCCTCCTACTTCCAAGAGGAGGCTCAGGTCGGACGCTGCGGAGGTAATGCTAATGAACTTGTCTCTCTTTCGTTATTCTCTTTGCATATACTGACTTGTCTTTTGGTTTTCAGGAAGAAAAGGAAGCCCGTCGCCAAAGACGCCGGCTTCGATCCTCCGACTCCGACGAACCATTGAACGAAGGTATTCCTTATAACCCGACTCCCCGCCGGGTTAAACGTCTGCAGAAACGTCCTTCCGTTCTTTACCCTTTGGCCGGGTCTCAACGGAAGTCCCAATCTCTCTCAGGCTCCTCCAACTCGAGCGATGATCTCTTTGGCGACTTCGCCGTCAATCAAGGGTAAGTCTTGTTAGCTGACACATAGCTTTCTTGTTTCACTTCATTCCTTGTTTGACTCTTTTTGCTTCTCAGAGCTCACGCTGTTCCTCTACCTGTCCCGGCGGTCTCAGAGCCGATAGTCACCTCTCCTCTTCGGGCTGAGGGGGAAGGCGATAAGTCGGCGTCGCGTCCGGCTTCTCCCCAGACCTCTGGATTGCCGGATGTGGAGATAACCGGATATGGGATGGGTGAGAAACCGACTGGCGCCCGCATCGCCAAGACCGCTGCTCCAGAGACTGCGGCGGCAAAATCTTCAACTGGAAAGGCTCCAATGGCTAGCTCCGGCTTCCAGTCTTACAGGGAGTTGGACCTAACTGCTCTCTTTGGAGAATTTTACCGACGCATCGGGGAGCATCGTCAGGCGGAGGATAGCGTGATCGCTGAACTCCAGGACAAGTTTGAGGTACGGCTGTACTTCTCTCCCAGTCCCCAAGTGCCGGGTTTCCTGCTTGTGGTGACTCGGGACTTCCAGTAGCTTGTCTTGTCTTTCGTATGTAGCCATTTAGCCTTGATGAGTAGTCCCCAAGAGTCGGAGGATTTAGCTTGCTGACGTCCGAATCTCCATTGTAGTGTTATTCCGCTTTCTTGTTCAACTGAGTAGTCCCCAAGAGTCGGAATAGTTGCTTTGAACATTCCGGGTCTTCTTGTTGAACTTTGTGTTTCTGATTTTCAAATTGAGTAGCCCCCAAGTGCCGAGTTTTCGTCTGCGACATCTCGGGACTTATAACAATTTGAATTTCCTCTTCCTTTAATTGACTATCCTCTTGCTTGTTGTAGGATCAAACTCGCCAGCAGGAGCATGCCCTTAGCCTGGTGAAGGAGGAGCTGAAGATGGAAGCCAGCAAGCGCGCCGAGCTTGCCAAAAAACTGGAAGAGCTGGAAGTCCAGCTTGGCCGAGCTGCCGAAGAGAACGCTCACCTTCGTCAGGAGATGGAGGAGCATGAATCCAGCTGGAACGAGCAGCGCGACCAGCTACAGGAGGATCTGAAGGCCTCCAATGCCAAATTTGATAAGCTCGTCGCGTTTATCTCTGAGATGATAGCTTCTCTTTTTGGTAAGTCGACTTTTTCCCGTCTTCTTGCTTTCTGTTGTCTCTTAGAAAATGTTCTTCGGCTAACAGATATATCTTCTTGTCTTAGGACCTTGGAGCGCAATATGCAAACTTGAGCCGGAAACGAAGTTGAAGGCCGCCTACACCCTTGTGCAGCAGCTGTATTATGGTGCTGGCAAGGCACTGATGGCGTGTCATGGGTGGGAGAGGCCCCCGACTACCCAGCTCAAGTTTCTTCAAGCTTTGAACGTGCTGCCAGCTCAGATTGATATCTGGAGAAGGTCAGCTGCCCGGAGAGCCGCGATGCGAATCCTAGCTCTGACCAAGGCGTATTACCCGGCTATTGACACGCAGCAGCTCACCCGGGGTTGGCCCTCCTAGAAGACTGACGGAACTCCTTTCACTCGGGAGGACGTCATGGCCATTGACGCGACGACCAGGCATCATGCCACCTTGTTAACGGATACTCTGAGTCTCAGCTCCTTTCAGCCGGGTTACGACGCCGAAGATAAGAAGATATACCCGAAGGAAACGGCTGCGACGAAGTTGGACCCAAGCTACCGAGCTCCACTTCCTGTTGACCCGGAGACTGCTCCAACATCGGGGACTCCTTCTGTGCCGGCTCCGCCTCGTCCGGCTGTTGAGGATGCTGAATTTCCCAGTGTCTTCGAGATTTGCTGGGAGGAGGCTGAGGGCGTCGCGAAGAAAAGGTCGAAGAAGAAGCATGGTGCCTCCAGCTCCTCAGCCTCAGCCCCCAAGACTCCTGCTGCTCCTTCCGAATCTGGCCCGGCAGTGTGAACCGGCTTGTAAGACTTGGTGATGATATTTTGGTGTCCTGCAAACAATATTATTTTGGCCTATATGGCATGTAATAGGTTAGCTTAAACTCTTTTGTGAGCTATACCTGTTCTGGTGCGCCTTCGTGCGACTGAAGGACTTGTTTCAATAGTGAAAGCCACCTTTTGCGAAATCTACAAGTCTTGTTTGGTTTCGATGACCCTTTTGGTTTCTTTAGCTTTCTGCAAAGCCGGTTTTCTCATGGCTTCTGTGCATAAAATTCCTGGGCGATCAGGGTCTGCTAAGTCCCCATGGGCTTCATAGTCAGATTGAAAGCCGGATTTTAGCATCTGGTCATATGTGAGAATAACATCAAGCTAGCAGGCAAGAAACCAAGCATAGTTGTGGCGTCTCTGCCGGGTCATGAGTTTGTAACTTACCACTTTCTTCGTTAGTAAGCCCCCAAGACCCTGATCATATGAAAAATAAGGAACTGAAAACACAATACTCTTTCTCTAGAGGTGCCTTCCTCATTTCATTGATCATATAATATGTACATAGCTAGCAAGCCGCCTCATTAAAAACCTTCCAGTCCCCTTAGGTACCCTGGTAAGGAAAAGAGCGCGTCTGAAACCTGCTGCCTTTAAACTGAAAAGATACAAAAAGGTGGAGCCCGTCTCACCCGGGGGCTCACAAAACCTAAGTGTAGTATGGTCTAAGCTCTGCTATGTTCCAGGGCCTATCGTTCTCTGTCATTGGGTGTCTCGTATGGTCTCTATTGTTTCCTGTTGTTGTAGTTTCTTCTCTGAGATCCACCAAGTAGTAGGACCCGTTGTGCAAGTTTCGGCTTATCACGAAGGGACCTTCCCATGGGGGAGTCAGCTTGTGGAAGCCGGTCTTGTTCTGGGCTAGCCGTAAGACTAAGTCTCCCTCTTGGAAAGTTCTTGATTTAACCCGGCGGCTGTGATAACGCCTCAGGTCTTGCTGGTATATGGCTGATCTTTCCAAGGCTAACTCTCTTGCCTCCTCAAGCATATCGACTGAATCTTGCCGGGCTTGCTCGTTCTCTACCTCAACATAGTTTGCAACTCTTGGAGAATCATGGATGATGTCGCTGGGTAACACGGCTTCTGCCCCGTAGACCAGAAAAAAGGGAGTGAAGTCTGTTGACCTATTGGGGGTTGTGTTTATGCTCCAGACGACTGATGGCAACTCTTCTTCCCAGCACCCGGCTGCCCGGATCAATGGAACCCGGAGTCTTGGTTTGATGCCTCTTAAGAGCTCTTGATTTGTCCTCTCGACCTGTCCGTTTGACTGAGGATGTGAAACTGAAGCGAGGTCAAGCCGGATGCCGTTCTCTTTGCAAAATATCTGCATCTCTCCAAGTGAAAAGTTTGTCCCGTTATCAGTGATGATGCTATGAGGATATCCGAAGCGATATATGATCTTCTTTAGGAACTTGACCGCTGTTGCTGCTGTAAGACTGTTGACTGCTTAAACCTCAACCCACTTTGTGAATTTGTCCACTGCCACTAGGAGGTGAGTCTTCTTATTGGGTGAAGTTTGGAAAGGTCCCACCATGTCCATGCCCCAGACTGCAAAGGGCCATGTTATTGGGATAGTACTCAAATCCTGAGCCGGCACATGTATCTGTCTTGCATATCGCTGACATCCGTCGCAAACCCGGGCTATGTTCTCCGCATCTGCCAAAGCCGTCAACCAAAAGAAGCCATGTCTGTAAACTTTGGCAACCATTGATCTTGTAGAAGCATGATGACCACAATCTCCTGAGTGGATTTCCCGAAGAATCTTCCGGCCTTCCTCTGGTGAGACGCATCGTAGGAATACTCCAGACGCGCTCCTTTTATGCAGCTCTCCGTTGATGATAACATAACCCTTAGCCCGGCGTACGATCTGTCGTGCCAACACTTCGTCTTGTGGTAGCTCTTCTCTCAGTAAGTAAGCCAGATATGGCTCTGTCCATGATGGAGTCTGGTGTATGGCGGCGACTAACTGTGAATCCGGGTCATCCGGGTTTGCTAACTCCTCCTCTGTCGGAAGCTTGACTGATGGATGATGTAACTCGGCGAGGAACACGTTTGGGGGCACCGGCTCTCTCCTAGAGCCGAGTCTTGATAAGGGGTCAGCTGCCTCGTTTTTCCGCCTGTCGATGTGTTCGACCTGATACCCGGAGAAAAAACCGGCCACTCGGTCTACCTCTCTTCTGTAAGCCGCCATGTTGGCATCTTTCCTGTCCCAAGTTCCTGATACTTGTTGAGCAACAAGGTCGGAATCTCCATAGCACATGATCCTCTTGATGTTCATCTCTTTGGCGACTTTCAGACCGTGCAACAAGGCCTCATACTCAGCGATGTTATTGGTGCAAGGCTCGAAGTATATCTGTAAGACATAACTCAGCTTGTCTCCCTTTGGTGAAGTTAAGCCAACGCCGGCTCCTGCTCCTTCGAACAACTTTGACCCGTCGAAATGCATAACCCAGTGCTTCGCGCTTGGTGCAGGTGGTAAAGGATCGAACTCTGTCCAGTCATTGACAAAATCAACTAAGGCTTGTGACTTGATTGCTGTCCTTGGCTCGTAGTCGATATGATAAGGCCCCATCTCGATGGCCCACTTTGCGATTCTTCCTGTTGCTTCTCTGTTTCTGATGATTTCTGCTAAGGGAGCGGAACTCACCACCGTGATGGGGTGTTCTTGAAAATAGTGGGGCATTTTCCGGCTTGCCATGAAGACGCCATAAACTAGCTTCTGCCACTGCGGGTATCTTTGTTTCGACTCTGTCAGCGCTTCGCTAACATAGTAAACCGGCCTCTGGATTGGGTACTCCTTTCCTTCTTCCTTGCGTTCCACCACAACCACGGCACTGACGGCTCATGAGTTTGCGGAGATATAAAGTAACATTGGCTCCTTACTGGTGGGAGCCGCCAGAACTGGTGCTGATGATAATGTCTTCTTCCAATCTTCAAAGGCGTCATCTGCTTCCTGACCCCAAACAAATTTATCCGACTTCTTCAACAGCTTGTAAAGTGGAAGTGCCTTCTCTCCCATCCTTGCAATGAACCGGCTTAGGGCTGTGACACAACCCGTCAGCTTCTGGACATCATTGATACACTCCGGCTTCTTAAGGTTCATGATGGCCTTAATCTTTGCCGGGTTTGCTTCTATTCCTCTTTCTGAAATTATGAAACCCAGCAGCATGCCTGCTGGAACTCCGAACACACACTTGGTCGGGTTTAACTTCATCTGATACTTGCGAAGGTTGGTGAAGGTCTCTGTCAAATCGTCCAACAATGACCCGGCTTTCGGCGACTTGATCACGACGTCATCAACATAAGCATGTACGTTGCGACCGATCTGGTTCTGGAAACAATTCTGGATGCATCTCTCGTAGGTGGCACCTGCATTCTTGAGACCAAACGACATGGTTTTGAAACAAAAGGCACCAAAGGGGGTGATGAACGAAGTCTTCTCCTGGTCATCCACGTTGAGCTTGATCTGATGATACCCGGAATATGCATCCAAGAAACATAACAACTCGCTGTCGGCTGTAGCATCGATGATCTGATCTATGCGAGGCAAAGCAAAGGGGTCTTTCGGGCAAACCTTGTTCAAGCTGGTGTAATCCACGCACATGCGCCACTCTCCGTTCTTCTTCAAAACTAGGACCGGGTTAGCCAGCCACTTAGGGTGGTAAACCTCCATGATAAACCCGGCTGCGAGCAGACGAGCGATCTCTTCTCCGATGATCTTTTTCCTTTCTGCGTTGAAACGGCGTAGTCCTTGTTTAACCGGCTTAGCTTTTGGATCAACATGTAAGCTGTGCTCAGCAAGTTCACTCGGTACACCCGGCATTTCTGAAGAAGACCATGCAAAGATATCCCGATTCTCACGGATGAACTTGATGAGCGCGCTTTCCTATTTCGGATCCATGTGAGCTCCTATCGCAAACTGCTTGGAGGAGTCCCCCTCCTCGAAACCAACCATCTTTGTATCTTGAGCCGACTTAAACTTTTTCTTCTCTTCCTCATGAGCCGGCTTTTCCAGCACACGTTTATCAGCCGGGTCTACTTGAGACCTATAATACTTGAGCTCCTCCTCTGAACAAGCCTGCTCTGCCATGATAGCATCACCGTTATCACACTCTATAGCCATATCTTTGCTTCCTTCAATCGTGATTATTCCCTTGGGTCCTGGTATCTTCAACTTGAGGTATACGTAACACGGCCTAGCCATGAACTTGGCATAAGCCGGCCTCCCGAACAAAGCATGGTACGGGCTTTTCAGATCAATGACTTCAAACTTCAGAAACTCGGACCTGAACTGCTCCTTACTTACTCCAAACGCCACTTCTAGGTTGATCTGTCCAATCGGATGCGCCGACTTTCCTGGGACTATGCCATGATAGATTGTTGATGTTGGAGTCAGTCTGTCCTCTGTCAAACCCATCCTTTTGAACGTGTCGAGATATAAAATATTGATACTGCTGCCTCCGTCCATTAGAACCTTATTCAAAGAGAACCCGTCAACTTGCGGTGCCACAACAAGAGCCAGGAGACCCAGATGTTCCACTGCCGGCGGATGATCTTCCCTGCTCCAAGTAACTGTTTGCTCGGACCACTTCAAAAACCTCGGAACTGCTGATGCTACTGCATTGACGGCTCTTGCCTGTAACTTCTTTTCCCTCCTAGATGTGCTTGTGGTAAAGACGTGATACTGGCCTTGACTATGAAGCTCCTTCGGGTTCTGCTGATACCCGGTCATGACTTGATTCTGTTGTTGATTAGATCCGGAATTTGATGGTCCGTTCGACCCAGCCCCCTGTCCGAGTCCTAACGGGTGACCATTGTTTCCATTGTTACCGCCATTGCTGTTTCCGAAGTTTCCTTGATTCCTCTGCTTCTCTTGCTCATGTCTCATCCAAGCTCTTATGTCTGCGCATTGAGCCATTGAGTGATTAGACGGCCTTCCGTTCTTGCTGTGCTTCGGGAATGGCATGCTATACATCTCGTTGAAGTTTGGGTCTCTCGGAGGACCTCCCCTGAAGTTACCTCCGGGTCTCGGCCCTCTGTAACCCGTCGACTGAGTTGTTCCCACAAACTCTGAATTTCCGCCCTCATAAGGACGCTTGTTGTTTCCATTCGGATTTCCATTGTTCTGGTTTGGATTTGGGTTACGACCTCCACTGACCCGGTTATTCCTCTGTTGTTCCTCTGTCTCACCCGGCCTTTTATCTGTGGCTGCATACTTGTTTGCTGTTGTCACCACTTCTCCTATTGAGATCTCCCTGCAGGCCGGGTCTTCCCTCATACGTCCGAGCTTGTGCGTCAACGGCTCAAAGCCGCAGTTTTTTTCCATGTACGATATAGCTGTATGTGCTGAGATGTTGAGGGATGATTGTAAGATTTCTGTAACACGGCCCATCCATTGTCTTGCTGACTCAGTTTTTCTCATGACACAACGATCCAAATCTGCCTCGGTGTATTGTTTCTTGCAAGTTCCAGCGAAGTTCTTGATGAACGCCGCTTTTAGCTCCTCCCACGAATTGATACTGCGTGGTGGAAGTCGGTCTAGCCAAATTTTGGGTGCTCCTTCTGCTAACATAAGATACATGTAACGTGCACACAGATTCGGTGATGCGTTCTTCATGTCCATGGCCATGCCATAACTACTCAACCACGTCTCCGGGTTCATGTTTGGCTCGTAATTGCATACTTTGGTCGGCTCTTTGAATTTTTCTGGAAACGGCTCCGCCCTTATGGCATCTGATAAACACTTTGGTCCTGTCAAGTTTGAAGAAGAGACTCCTCCGTGACCCGGCGCAGGCGAAGATGCGGCGGGTCTGGCGGGAATCACTACTCCGACTCCGGCTGCTCCGGCTTCAGCTGCCAGTGGTGCTACCGCCGCGGCTGCGCGTCTTGCTCTTGAGCTATTGACTATTGACTGTGCCGCGGACATGGCCGGTGCGGCCATCCTCTGAGGCGCGGCCGCCGGCTGTTGCTGCTGGATCACTTGCTGATTTTGTTGCTGGACTTGCTGGTTTACCGGCCCAAGCCGGTTCTGGATGGATCTTGCTGCTGCCGGCTCTCTGTGCCGGCTTCTGGTGCGACTCCTTTGTGGCTCTGAATTGAATGCTTGCGACCCGCGCGGATTATTGTTCTGTTGGACCACTGCGGTGCGTAACAAGTCAACGGCCCTCCGCTCTTCAATGCCGGCCGGTGAGTTGTCGAACCGGATCTGCTGTAGGGCATGTGCAGCTGCAAAAACATTGTCAACCGGATTATTGTAATGACCCGGGGGAGTACTAAACCTGGGAGGTGGTGGAGGTAGTTGTTCTATGACTGCTTCTCCGGCTCTGGCTCCTCCTGCCGGACTTCCCGCACCTCCTCCGGCTTGCGCTCCTTGTAACCCGGCCTGCGGCGCGCCGGCTCCCATCACCGGGTTGGCCGCCGCTACGGGCGCGTTGGCTGGCGTCGTCTGATACTCCAGGACTTGAGGTGCTATGGTGTTGACTCCAGTCGGTAGAGGTAACCGGCTTCCGCGCCTCCTGCTCTGCACCGCAGTTAACTCGTCCCTCCTCCTTTGGAGGGCGTCTCTTTCGTCTTGTAACCTCTGCTCTTGCTGGGCGAAAGATCGTTTTTTTTCCGCTACACGCCGGGCTTCATCCGCGCGCTCTTGGTTCGCTCTGGCGATGGCCCGCTTTAGATCTTCCAGCTCCCTCTGCATGGCTGAGTTGGTGTTTGTTACTTCTCCCAAGTTCTGTGTCTGGTTTCCTGACGCGCCGGCTCTCGTCTGATCGTTCGTCGCCGTCAGGATCGGGTTTGTGAATGCCGTCCCGGGCGCTGGTGTGTGTGTCTGTATTCCTGCGCCGAAGGTCGGTAAAACTGGCCCGGTATTGGGATTGGGCGGTGGGTACGTTGCTGGTGGCATGCCGAGCTGACCCCGCTCCCAGATTTCTCTATCCTGTCTGGCGGTTCTCTCAGCACTTGTCTCGCTACTAACGGAAGTTTCCGCTCCATCAGTCTGCTGAGCCGCTGTTACCACGTGCACCGTCATATGTCGCACGGGTCCTGGGGACACCGGGTGATCTTCCTCTTCAAGTCCGAACCCCCAACGATCTTCAAACAGTGGCAGAATTGACTCGGTATCTGTGTCCAGATCTGACACGTTTATTGGTGCTTCGACGGAATCCTGTAGTGCTTGAATTGCCGCCTCTTCCTCAATGGACATGACTTCGCACTCTGGCGATCCAACAGATTCCTCTCCGTCCGTCTGGGCCATGGTGGCTGACCTGGACTCTGACTCGTACTCCGGCTCATACTGATCTGAGCCGGCTCCTGCGGTCTGGATCACGCCGACGAAAACGTTGATCTGACCAAAGATGATCATAGATCCGGTTTCTAGCTGATCTGCCTCTTCCTTCCAACCAAAGTCGTCCACGATCCGCTCCCCTCCTGGAAGCGTGTAGATCTGGCCGATAGCTAGGTTTTCCATACCGCGCCGTGCTTCTCCGCAAATCATGATGTTCTTGGCCGCAGGCCCCACGGTGGGCGCCAACTGTCGTGGGATTGTCACGACAGATGTTTCCGGGTGGAAACTTGAGTATGGGGACATAGCGACTTCTGACATCTGGAGCTTGTCTAGCATGGCGTGGGGAAACAAGGGTTTACCCAGGTTCGGCCCCTCGTCTTGAGGTAAAGACCTACTTCCTGCTACTGCTTTATTGATATGGGTTTCGAGGACTCGGCACCTTAGCTTCCGGGTCTCGAGATTACAATGGTGGTACTTGCGATCTGGTAAAGCTTAACCTCCTAGGAACCAGGAGACCCCCTTATATAGGCGGCGGGTCTCGCTGGAGGTACAAGGCGGGATCCGGGTTACCATCGTACCCGGACTCTACTCTAAGCCCTGTAAGTCTTCGCCTTCCTTATCGGGACTCCGTCTTGTACTTGGTCTCTAGTCTTCTAGATCCTTCTTGACTTGCGGGCCAAGACACATGTGGCGCACCGGCTTACGTGAGACCCGGCCCATATCTTTATGCTTGACCCGGCCCAGGTTCTTACCAGGCCGGCTTATCTTCTAGGTCGGTGGGCCTACCGGGTTATGATCCCCCCAACAAATACCTTTGGTAAAATTAATGCCATTCAAGTAAGAATTGATGATAATGTTAGAATGATGGCTGAGTTGCATGCTAGATGGGAAAGAGAGAAAGAACTAGCTAAAAAGGATAATATGGCTAGAGTTTATACTATTATTACTAGTGAAAATAATGTTTCTTCACATGCTAGTAAACCTCCTACTATTAATGGTAACATAATTGGTGTTGGCAATGTTTCCTCTACTTCTTCCAAAAAATTAAAATTGCCTAAAACTGCTGAAACTGTTCTTGATAAAAGTGCTGAAATTTTTAAGAACATAGGAGATAATGGTTCGGTTTGCTTTGATAATGATGATTTTTACTTTGATAATTGTAATATCTCTGAAGTTATTAAGTTCTTGCAAAAGTTAGCTACAAGTCCTAATGCTAGTACCATAAACATGGCATTTACTACTCATATTACAAATGCTCTAATTAAAGCTAGGGAAGAGAAATTAAAACTTGAAGCATCTATCCCTACGAAGTTAGAAGATGGTTGGGAGCCCATCATTAAAATAAAAGTAGATGAATTTGATTGCAATTCTTTATGTGACCTTGGTGCAAGTATCTCTGTTATGCTTAAAGAGCTCTATGATATGTTTGATTTGCCACCTTTGGAACATTGCTATTTGGATGTTTTTCTTGTTGATAATGTTACGAAGAAACCTTTGGGGAGAGTTAATGATGTTCTTATCATGGTTAACAATAACCTTGTCCCCGTTGATTTTTATTTTCTTGGATATCGAATGCAACCCATCTTGTCCTATTGTGTTGGGAAGACCTTTTCTTAGAACTGTGGGTGCTATTATTGATATGAAAGAAGGAAATATTAGATACCAATTTCCACTCAAGAAAGGTATGGAACACTTCCCTAGAAAAAGAATGAAGCTACCTTTTGATTCTATCATTCGTACAAATTATGATGTTGATGTTTCATATCTTGGAAACACTTGAGTTACACTTTCTGTGCCTAGCTGAAAGGCGTTAAAGAAAAGCGCTTATGGGAGACAACCCACTTTTTATTCCTGTTATTTTATTTTGTTGTGTCAAGGAACATCACTAGTAGAAAAAGGCTTATAGGTGGGATGCCTTTTTTTGGCGCACCTTTAGCCCATGCGCCAGAAAAATATTTTAGTGGCGCACAACATCAGTGCGCCACAAACATCTGTGGCGCATAAAAAAACCATGCGCCACTGAAATGTGCGTTTTTGTGGCGCACCGTGGAGCATGCGCCACAGAAAGAAGGTGGTCCCTGCCCGGCAGTTCGAATTTCGAAATCCGGAGCACTTTCTGTGGCGCACCCTGCACATGCGCCACAGAAATTAGACATTCTGTGGCGCACCGTGGCCCATGTGCCACAAAAAGTGGACATTCTGTGGCGCATGGTCAAGGGTGCGCCACAGAATGTGCACTTTCTGTGGCGCATGGTCTGGGTGCGCCACAGAATGCCCACTGTCTGTTACGAACGAGTGTTCGCAAAACCATGTTTGGGGGGCAAGTTGCACTCCCTCTTGGGCCTCCTTTCGTTCCCTTTTGGCCCATTTAGTGGGCCTATGTGTTAAATACTAATTTAATCATATTAAATTCATTTAAACAATATTAATTCATTAATTAACATTTATTTAACTTATTTAACATATTTATATCATATATAAAATATCACCTCTCTTCCAGAACTCTTCCGAAACCCTCCGAACTACCTTCGGGTATCAGATACGACTTCGGAATCTCTCCGGAACACATTCCGATGATTTCTATAAATTACTCTCCACTAACTCCAGACATCTAATCCATCTTATAATTCATCGAACCCTTAAGTGTATTACCCTACGGTTCGAGAACACTCCAGACATCACCGAGACTATCTCCGGTGAATGATCAGCAGAGGAACCTGGATGTCCGTACTGACCCCTGTGCGTTCACGAAGATCTTTTGTCGTTGAACCGTAAACGTTGATAATGAATACCCTATTCCTTTGTTCCTTCGATACTAACTTCGTCAGAGATTTGATCATCGATATCACAATATCGGGGTTCAATCTCCTTACCGACAGAAGTGTCTTTACTCGTTCCCGTGATTTCACACCTCCTGTGACCTAGTCACTTGCTGCGCAGCGTTGGATGTAAACTCACCGAGTGGGCCTAGAATATCATTCCTTTCACGCGGATGAACAAATCCCGCTCTTGATGCATACGCCTCAACATACCCCATCGAATGCCCAACAGTGACCGTTCTCAATGCCGCATAACTAAGCATCTTCTGGTGCCATCAAAGTCATTCTCCGAGAGTAGCGATTAAGTATCATCTCACGGTCTAAGGATATAGGTCTCAACGTTTCTTATCAATGCAACTTGAACATCGAGTCGCGATCTCGTTGCAAAGCTAATAATTTGGGTAAGTCCATCACAGCATTCTCCCAATGGTGTGACCACATTACCAACTGACATAAATGTCCATGATCTGAATCAAGATCATCTGTTGCGTAATGAACTAGTATTAATAAAAGGCTTACTAGGGACACTGGTTTGGTTAAATACCACACATGTATTAATGATTCCTATTAACACAGTTATATCATGATATAACCCTGTTATAAACTTAATGAAATATGTCAATAATCAATATATTATTTGCCTCTAGGGCATATTTCCAGCAGTCTCCCACTTGCACTAGAGTCCAAATAATCCAGCTACATTTTCCTAACCATAACATCATATCTTCCATATGATCTTATGATCATGCTTGCCCGTGAGAGAGGTTGTCACATCAATCTGTACAACTCAGATCTTTTAATGTCTTTTGCTATCTGCTAATGTCACGTAGTTTGACACAGCTTCATTATCCAATAATGAGTTTCAAGTGTTCTCAGTAGAAGAGTGAGACTTCCGTATTGCAGTGTTACAGCATTGACCTCATTGTCATACAACTTGACTTGAATGCACACTTTTAAATACGCACTCAGCTGGAAGTCGAACTCTCAGCTTCACTACCTTGTACCTGCTAACAGCTTTTCTATATTCGTGTAATTATCAGTGCATTTTAATGCAACTGATATATCCATTATATCAATCAAATTTCTATGCTTCAAATTCTGCTGGAATTTTCTAACTTCTTTTAGTCATCTTGCTCCTCATGTCAAGTTCACTAAACTTTTAGAAACTAGTCCTTAGTTTTTCTAAAACCAGTAGGACATACTTAAAATTTTGTTCAGCGATTCTCCAATCGTCTGAATACATGTTCTTCTTATAAGAACTCGGGTTTCAACACGTCGTTTCATGCACACGAAACAATCCTTAGATGACGTCTGAACGTAGCACATCTATCAATTACAATTGTATGTTGAGATTCCAATCTCGCACACGCCTAATAATTTAAGAAAGCTCTTTCCTTAAATTATTCGATTCTGTATAAGTCAGAATTGGCTTTTATAACGACTTAAAATGTTGCTTAAATATACAGCTCTATCTCTATAGCTCTAGATATATTTAATACTATTACCACTTCAGTTTATTCATCAATAACTATTAATACCAACTACGCCATTCAAGATATGTCATGTAAATACAAGAATGTCAATTTGCTCCCACTCAAAAATGTCTATCACATATGAGTCTTTTGAGCGTAAACAGCTCCCACTCAAAATGTCTATCACCTATGAGTTTTTAGAGCTTGAACAGCTCCCACTCAGAATGTGTAGTCTACACATAATGTTTAGAAACTATTTTGTTTAAATCCCACTCAATTTATTATAAATAACATGTCTTCTCTATATATATTGGACATTTCCAATAATAGTTTAATCTTCTATTAAATATGAGAATTCCAATTACGAGATACCAGTATTCACAAAATTTCTTGTTGTACCAACTACAACTATTCTTAAACGATTAAGAAGTCACAATTTTGTCAATTCTTAGAATTGTACTACTAGTACATTACCCGACGGAATTTGAGCATTACTACTAGTCGTAGTCAACTTGCTTGAATTTGCATAAACGATTTATGTCAAAAATGCTTCCATATCCTTTACTTAAAGTTTCATGTTTTCCCTTTTAATCTCATATTAATCAGGAGAATTAAGTAACGATTTTACTTTAATCAAGATCAAGTCAATTACTTCGAAATCTTAATTACAACTTTAATTTAGGTTTCACTGACGCTCAGTTTAATTCTCGTTCTTTTAGGTGTACCATCATTTCCTCGTAGTTCATGGGCATGACATGTTCAAATAACATGTCAATCGAATCATGACACAAAGTCTATGACTATGTAGAATGTGTCTTTGATTCCCATTTTTATCAAGCTAGAATGGAGAAATCAATATGATCAAGTATCATTATTTCTATTTTTCTTCTTAATGTAGAATCGCCACTCTATCATTATCCATCATTATAAAGTTCAAATAACTTTTAAATGAGCTTGTATTCTTTTTCATGATTTTCTTATCGGGATACGATTCCTCGATGCCATACCAAAACTCCAGCAATACAAATTTGCAATTTTCGGATTCAATCATGAAAGAGATTTATTTCATAATACACTTTATGAATATACTACTAAGATTTATTCGTCTAATTTCAAATTTTACAATTAATCCGAAATTCCAGAAATTATAACTCTTAATAATATTATTTCCACGAAATATCAAATGGTCTCCTACTTCAATAAAATTGAGTATAATATTATTTTAATGTCATATTCTACACAATAGATATTTTATGTCGTAAGAATTAATTCTTTTGTATCGCATTATATCCAACTATGTATGATTTATAATACACATCAACTCGCTTGAGGTATTCCTGGTATTTTATTTAATAGAACTAATTCTACAAATACTTGTACCAAAATCATATATTATAATTTTATCGTTCTTGATCAATTATCAAGTTGACTCAATTATTATTTTTCCTTCAATTTAGAAATACTTTTGAACACATCGGATGAATTCAAAGTCCTCGTAGATACAAATATCTACATTGAATTTCTAACTCAAGAATTTTGAAATAATGATATCCACTACTCGTTTGTGTATCATACATCTCTATGCATAATATTAACGATTTATGTACAGGTCTTTTAATCATGTATAAAACATCTGAATGTTCAATTAAAAGAATGTACTTTCCGATAATTCGGAGCTTAAGTCATTTCGTCACACCGAAAAACATGATTCATATTGTGAGAAGATCAATTATCTAATAACAATATATTCCATCAAGTATGAAACTTTATTCATGCACTTATTCCAAAGTTTGACTTTTAATTGTAGTGTCATTAATATGAAGTCATTTATTCGAATTGGATATTTTAATGTTTTACATTGTTTATAAATGTTTATAAATAATCATTGAGAATCAAGCGAGAATAACACAATTCATAATCATACTTTGACCAAAAAGATTTACTCATTATATTAAAAACAACTTGCTTGTCTTTCTTACATAGGAGTAACTTGTCTCACAAAATGTGAAACATACAAAAGGTCCTCTAATGATTACAAAATTTTATCCTGCTATCAAATCCCTATGATAAATGTCGAAGAAGAACGTCCACGGCCATCTTGTCGCACTCACGCTTCATCTTCTTATCAACCACTTGCTCCAGCGGTCCTGTTTTCAAATAAAACGGGAATTAGTATCAAATACTTAATATCGCAGCAAGTGCAAAACATTTATAACTTGTATATCAAATATACCTGATCAATCGATGAGCTCGCCCTCAATGGGTTTCACTTTGAATTTTCTGACTTTTGATAGGAATTGCTGGAAAGTGACTGATTCACCTTTCATTACAAAATCTTCAACAAAACTTTTGTAACTTGGAGGTAGAGAACGTAGTACCATACTGTTGGCAAAGTCATCCTCCATCCTGTAATCCATATCATATGTCAACTGTCTGTGAATCTCAATCATCTTAGACAGGTGAAGCTCTAAGCAGGTGTGTTCCTCCATCTCACATGATAGAAACTTATCAAAGCACCTGTGCTTCAACAAATTCATCCAGTGCGCATTACGCGATTTAAGATCATCAAAGATTTCAGCTGACATAGCATCCAAATATTGTATTTTTAGTGAATGCGTTAGAGAGTTGAGGATGGCGAGTTTGACCAGAGCATAGAAGTCCCGTCGAGTACGGAAAGCATCCTTTGCACCCAAACTTGCGCCAACATTGGGCTCTTCTCCTAAGGGTACATCTATTGTGTACAAGATGGCATGACTCTTGAGAGTTCTCCTAAGGCATTGGTACCAGCCGATGAAGTTTGACCCGTCAAGTTTAAGCTTCTCTCCAGCAAGGAAAGGCAAGAAGTTGATGTGTGGAATCATCTCTACACGAATAATTTTGCAAAGACATAAATGCTAAGTTTATAATAACTGGAGTTTAAAATATACTTTTATTTTGAATAGCACTCCCACTTAAAACAATATCCCAGAAAAAATGGTTTAGTGATCACACGGTCCTTATCCACCACACAGTCCCCGATCGTCACAGCCGAAAATGTGGATTCAAAGGTAGACAAAACTATGTCAATTGCATCACTCATGCAACCCATGCTCGATCTTTCGATCTCATGTTCTGAGGCCATATCTGCATATGCTAGGCTCACAAAATAACCTTTTAGAGTATCTGCGTGTGAAACTGCTTTCACCCACTGTTTAGACCTCTGATATGTGTAGCCCCCGATCGTCACGGCCGGCTTCATATCTGAAAGATCCTTTATTGGTGGTTGCCCACTTAAAGGTGGAACATATATTTTGCTTTGATTTGGGATTCAACTTTGTCGATGTGTGATTCCCACGGAACAGGGGTAACCACTCTCGGGAGAGAGGTTCGTGCAGGGGACTGAACACGTTGGTCAACAACCCTCAACCGGCCCGGCGACGATGCTCGTCGTGCCTGTAGAGGGTCAGCACGACAGTGATGGACACAGGCCCGTACCCAGGTTCACGGCCCTCTGGAGGAGGTAAAACCGCTACTCCTGCTTGTCTGTATTGCTCTGTAGGGGGTACAGCACAATGATCTTGCCGAGGGCTCGGTTGCGGCAGCACAGAGCTCAAAGAGGGAAGCCGAGGTCTTCTTCCTCCTCGTGTCTGCTAAGCTAGGCTAAGCTATGGTGCCAATAGACGAGTGATTTGTCGATTGGCGTCCCCTTTTCTACGGAGGTGCTCCCCCTCCTTATATAGGCGCCCCGGGCCTCATCCCTGCGTGCTGCGCAGTGGAAGGGTTCCCACATGGCGACGAAACGGTGGAGAGGGGTGCACCGCAGCTGGGTTGTCCATGGACTCGGTCCATGGTCGTAAAGCCTGCCTTCGTTAGAGAAAAACCGCCGTCTTCGCTGGGCGGCCAGCTGGTGCAGCAGCGATCGTGGGGGTGCCCACGGTGACGTCGCCCTTGGAGCGTAGCGCCGGCCAACTGCTTTATCACCAAAGAGGAAACCCTCGTAAGCCGGCGCAGGGGACACAGCTTTGTTGACTCCTTTAATCACCAAAACGGCAACTGCGGCGCCGTCGTCATCGCGCGCAGACGCGCGCGTCGCTCTGCGGCAAGGCAGTGGCCATGTACGCCTTGCAGTGGTTGCTTCGGAGCGAAGTATCTCCACAGGGCCTGGCGGCCTTGTGGAGGGGTTCGCGTTGACCCCTCTCCAGGGGAGAGGGCCCTGTAGAGGAGCAGCCTCGGGAGGGGCCTCGCCAGGCCTTCGCTGCCCTCTTCAGCCCTCTCGAGGGATTTTCCTCTCGAGGGTCTCTCCAAGCGTTTTGCTCGGTCCTTAGCCGTTTCAACGACTCTGTCGCGTGTGAGGGCTGTGGAGAGTGGGCTCTGCACACCCTGGATCTCACTGGGCCGACAGTAGCCCCCGGGCCCACGACGGGCACGGCGAGGCCCATCGGGTCAAGATGAAGCGTCGTGGCTCCAATATGTCCGGCCGGCCCGTGACACGCGTCGCTCGGAGATGAGTTTGCGGCGACTCGGTTTCTCCGGTAGAAACGTGCGTCGTGGGGGGTCCCACCACGATCACCACGACCGCGCCTTGGTAACTGTCCAAATGCAGTATAAAGCTGCGCGCCGGTCCGAACCGCAGTCATTACTCACTTCTGCGCTCCAGTCTTCCAACTCTCGACCTCCTAGCTTTCCTTCTCCGGCGAACTCCTTCCTTCTCCGGCGAACTCCTTCCTTCTCCGGCGCTCCGCTTCTTGCATCCTCCTCGACAATGGGCGGACCCAAAGGCAAGGCGGCGATGTCCACGCTCCCCTCCGATGCGCAGGGCGAAGAAGCGCTTGGCCCCGCCCTGATCGGGGTGCGCGTCGATGCGGCGGCGCTGGACAAGATCCAGCACTTGGTCGCCGGGAGGACCAATGAGCACGGCGCCAGCGCCATCCAGGCCGCGAGGCACGGCCGCCTTCCGGCGGGGTTTTTCCCCATCTTCCTCCACACTCTCTTCGCCGGATTGGTGCCTCCGTATTCGCCTTTCCTCGAGGCCGTCCTGGAGTTCTACCAGATCCACCTTCTCCACCTGCACCCCAACGCCATCCTCATCCTCTCCATCTTCGCCTACCTGTGCGAGGCGTATCTGGGGGTGCAGCCCTCGGTGGCCCTCTTCCGGAGCTTCTACGCGCTCCGGAACACTGCGAAGGCCGAGTGGACCGGGTGCGTGTCCTTCTGCATTGCGGACGGCATGGGGGACGTCTACATCCCCATGTCGTGGAGCGACGACAAACCCGTCACGGCGGTGTCGAAGAAGGTGGACGACTTCAGGCAGAAGTGGTTCCTCATCGTCGTCAAGTCGCAGAGCTCCTTCCTCAAGGTCCCGGAGGCGCCGCCCGTGAAGAACACCCATTGGGGGAAGCAGGCCTTCCAGGGCCCGAAGATAGGAAGCCTCGTGGCGCGCATGAGGACGCTTCGGGAGAACGGCCTCACCGGCCAGATGATCGCGGAGGACTTCGTGCGCCGCCCCATCGCTCCTCTACAGGTGCACAAGAAGCCGATATGGATGTACTCGTGCCCCTCCGACCCGATGCGTCTCCATCCCTGCGACCACCGCCCCGCCGTCGTCGAGACCATCATGGGCGGCCTCTTCATCAACCCCGACGTGTCCGTGGCGGTTGCGGCGGAGCTGAGGCCTCTTCATCAGATGAACCTGGCAGCGCGCCTGGCGATTCTGGAGCGGATGCCCACCTTCACCCCGCTAGGCCTGGCGGGGGAAGAGGAAGAGGATGGGCCCATGCCCGTGGCGAGGGGGCAAGACGCTGCGGAGTCGCCGTACGCGTCTGACGCCGAGCAGGGCGACGCTGCGGCTAGGGCCGTTCCCTCTGCAGGCGGGGCGAGCTCGTCAAGGGCCTCGCCCCCTCCTGAGGAGGTCTTCGAGCTCTCCTCCAGCGACGATGGGGAGGCCGAGGTGGGGCGACAGGAGCCCCGAACCAAGGCGGCCCACGACAGGCTTGCCGGGGAGCCCCCAAGCGCCTCCCTCAAGAGGAAAGCTGAGGCGGCTCCTGAGGGATCCGGAGTCCGGGCCGCGCCTTCTTGGCGTTCGTCCGGCATGGCGTGGGTTGACACCCGCGCCAAGAAGACAGGGTAAGTGTCTCTGGTTTTGTTTTCCTCCTTCGGTGTTTGCTTGTTTGCCTCCTCTGACAGGTCTTCTTGTTCTCGGCCAGCGACCCGGCGCCTGTGAAGCGCCGCAGGCTCCGCAAGGCGGCAGACGTGAAGAGGGCCGCCCCGGAGGCCGCGGCAGAGGCCGCAGCAGAAGAGGCCTCGAGGCCTGCGGAGGAAATCCCTGCAGGCCCTCACGGGGAGGCTCCTCAGGCTGAGGCGACCGCGCCGCCTCTGGAGGAGGAGCACCCCGAGGAGCGTGCGGAGAAGGCGCCCACTCCGCCGCGCGCTGCGACCCCGCCAGTGCCGCAGGAGGCCGCGGCAGGCACCACATCGGCCCCGCTCTCGCCAAAGGCCGATGAGACGGTGGGAGCAGATCTCCCGCCGCCCCCACCAAGCCCCACGGCGGAGGAGGAGGCAGCGGCTACGGGGCGGACCTCTCCTGCCCCGGGAACCCAGGACGAGGCGCCGCCTGAGGGGGCCAGCGCTGGCGCGCAGAACGCGGGCGCCAAAGCGGAGGACACGCCTCCGAGCCCCCAAGCCCGTGCAGAGACTCCCCGCTCCAAGCTTGACGCGGGCGCAGGGCCCTCCGCTCCGAGCGAGACCTCCCGGACCCTTGTCCTCGGAAGCTGGGACTGGAGCAGGGGGCGACGCGACGTCGCCTTCCGCTTGGTGCGGGAGTCCCTGGAGGGGCTGGAGGCCCACCTTGCCCAGGAGGACCGGGAGCTTGCCCGGCAGCGAGACGAGCTCGCAGAGGCTTGGGCCGCGTTCCACGCGGCCGTGGAGGCTCGCCGACGGAGCGATCAGGCCCTGCAGGCGGAGCGCGAGGAGGCGCTGCGCTTCGCCGAGGAGGTCCGCGATGGCGCCATGCGCGACGCCGAGGAGCTTCTGCAGCCCTTGAAGGCCGAACGCCGGGCAGCAGCGGAAGACCTGGCCGCGGCCAGGGCGGAGCGGGAGGCTGTGGAGCACTCCCTGGCGGCCAAGCACCACGAGCTTGTCGAGCTTGAGGCTAAAATCCTCGCCGATTCTGAGACCGTGCGGACCGCCCTGGAGGGGGTCCGCGCGAGCTTGGACGCCAGGGGGCGGGGCCTGAGCGAGCGTGAGGAGGACGTGCGCCGCCGCGACGAACAGCTGGCGCTGAGGGAGCAGGAGCTGTCAGGGCAGCGCGCCGCCCTCGAGGCCCGCGAGGAGAGCTTGGCTGCGGCTCTCGCCACGTACGAACGCGAGGTGGCTACCCACAAGGGGCATGTGGAGCGCTTCAACAAGAGGTTCGCCGAGCAGATGAAAGAGGCTGAGGAGGAGTTCCAAGCCCGGGAGAAGGCGTACCGCGCCGCTGTCTCCCGCGACTACGCCGAGAAGTTCACCAAGCAGGAGGGTCGCTTCAAGAAGAGGCTTGGCGAGAGCGGCGCCCGGATTCACCAGCTCGAGAACTTGAACGCTACCCTCGTCGCCAAGGTGAAGCGCGAAGCGGATCGCCGCCGCGTCGCTGAGGAGGCCCGCAAGCGCACGGAGCAGGACCTCGCCTCCCTCATGGCCGACATGGAGGAGATGAACCAGCAGGTGGGCCCTGCTGTGGAGAAGGCGGTGGAGGCGGCCGAGAGCGCCAAGGCGGCGCAGGTGCTGTCGCAGCAGCGGGAGCGCATGTTCCAGTCCTTGCTGGGCCGGGGCCGCGAGCTCGCCGCGAAGCTGGGAGTGGATGCACCGGCTGTTCCCCTTCAAGGCAACTCCGACGCCGCCACCTACCTCATGTACTTCGAGCAGCTCTTCTCGGCGCTCAAGGGCCCTGCCGCCGAGCTCCGCGACGTCGTCGATGAGGAGTGCCGCCAGCTCCTGGCGGTGGCGGTCGACCGCATCTTCACCAACCTCCAGAACCTCCAGCCTGGCTTCAACTTCACCACGGTGACCGAGCCTCTCGAGGGGGAGAAGGGGTGGAAGATCTCCAACTCCATCCGCGACCAGGTCGACGACTTCTGCAGCCGCTTCAAGCGGGCTGCAGCGGAGGATGCTGGCGGCGAGGAGGGCGACGATGAGGAGGGTGAGCCTGAAGCAGAAGGGTCCGAGGAGGACGATGGCGAGGCCTCTGCCTGACTTCTTCCTGCAATGCAACGCTTGTAGCGCCGTAGGGATGTTTGTTTTAAAGACTTTTCATCTGCAGTTTGTAATATACTTCATATTTTTAAGCATGTGCTGCCAAGTCTGTGTGTGTGCCCCTCGAGGGCCTTTTGCTTTACTTCCATGTCTTTTTCGCTCTGCGTCGCTAGGACCCTTCTCTTCGCGCTATGACTCCGCCGCTACGGTATGCTCGAGCAATGACTCGGCAAGGCCGGGGGGAGTTTAAGGCTTAGAGAGGTAGGAGTCCTCGAGGCGCGATGCTCAAGGCTCCCCTTTGACGCGCAAGCAGTCCATGGAGAGTGAGGGAAAAAGGACGCTCGAGGGACGCAAAGTGCTCGTGAGAGAGACGCAGAGATTCGCCTGGTGTGGGCAGGGAACTTAGCTTCGCGAGGCTTCTCGCCCTACGTAGGACTCCTCAGGCGATGCCTTTCCCCTCAGGGGCCGAGTTTTTCCTCCACAGGCCCGGAGAGGCTCTTGTTCCCTGTGGATGTCAGAGAGGCGAACCAAAACGCTAGAGCATAGCAGTAACGGCTCATGCGCGCTTATAGGTTTCCTCATGGGTGCCTCGCGAGGAGAGAGAGTACCAAGGTCCTTTGGAGAGGTGGCGTGTATCCGGGAGCATGCCCTTTAGCCAGAGCTCAGGGTCCCTTGGAATTTGCAGTGCTGTTGGGGTGCTCTTGGGCACAGGCACCGTACTCAGCCCCCGCTCGCGAGGTGCGCATGGGAAGAATATAAGCGCACATGTGGAAGTAAATGACGAAGGTAAAACTTGCCATCGAAATATTACACAGCGGCGCCTCAGCGCTGAGTTCACTTAGGAACGAAATGGCGCCTTAGCGCAAAGTTCACTTGGAACGAAAATGGCGCCGGAGCGCAGAGTTCACTTGGGAACGAATTCGGTTCATTACACTTGGGTTTGCCAAGCTAACGTTCCTTCCATGTCGAGGCATGGGGACCACCCATTAGTGGCAGAGGTTCACTGCGGCCTGCGGGGGCTCATTTGCAGGAGAGCTCGGAGGGCTGACCCTCGGGGGAAGCTTGGAGAAGCTTGGAGGTGAAGCCGTGAGCTTCCCTCTAGAGACAAAAAATGCCTGGCGTGACAATGATCACGGGTAGAACTTGCGTAGGTGTGCGATGTTCCACGGGTTCTTGACGGGGATGCCGTCTTCCGTCTCGAGGCGTACCGCGCCAGGCCTGGCGATGTGGGAGACCCTGTAGGGGCCTTCCCACATCGGCGAGAGCTTGTGGAGGCCTTCTCTGGAGAGGACTCGCCTGAGGACGAGATCGCCCGCCTCAAGAGTGCGTGAGCGCACATGGCGGCTGTGGTAGCGTCGCAGATCTTGCTGGTACTTTGCCGCTCTGAGGGTGGCACGGCGGCGCAGGCCCTCGAGAAAAAGCAGGTCGTCGTTGTGGAGGCCCTCTTGGGTGTCCTCGTTGAAGGCAAGGACCCGTGGAGATCCATGCTTGATTTCTGCGGGGAGGACAGCTTCAGCTCCGTAGACAAGGGCGAACGGCGTTCCGCCCGTAGGCCTTGAAGCGGTTGTGCGCATGGACCAGAGCACAGATGGGAGCTCATCGATCCAGCCCTTGCCGTGACCCTTGAGGATGTTGAAGCTTCTGGTCTTGAGGCCCTTGAGGACTTCTGCGTTCGCTCGCTCGGCTTGACCGTTGCTGCGTGGATGGGCCACCGAGGCGAAGCAGATCTTGACGCCGAGCTTTTCGCAGTAGGCTCGGAAGATGCCGCTGGTGAATTGCGAGCCATTGTCGGTGATGATGCGGTTAGGCACTCCGAAGCGGCAGACCAAGCTCCTGATGAATTTCACCGCGGCTCCGGCTGGTATGGTGCGCACTGGCTCAACCTCGGCCCACTTGGTGAACTTGTCGACGGCCACGAAGAGGAAGCGGTAGCCCCCCTGCGACTTCGAGAAGGGGCCCAGGATATCGAGCCCCCAGACCGCGAACGGCCAGGAGAGCGGGATGGTCTGGAGCCCCAGCGCCGGCTGGTGAATTTGCTTGGCGTGGTACTGGCAGGCGTCGCAAGCTTGGACGATGGTGACCGCGTCTTGAAGCACTTGTGGCCAGTAGAATCCGCTCCTGAAGACCTTGCCCGCGAGGGTGCGCGCACAAGAGTGGTGGCCGCATTCCCCGCTATGGATGTCCTTGATCAGCGTTCGGCCTTCCTCGGGAGGGACGCATTTGAGCGCGATGCCATTTGGGCGCTTGCGGTATAGGTCTCCCTCGAGGATGCAGTAGGATTTCGCTTGTCGAGCGATCCGCTCTGCTTCCGCATCTTCCTCAGGGAGGATCCCCTTCGCCAAGTAGTCCTTGAGCTCGTCAATCCAGCCTGTGTCTTGGTGGGCTGCCGTCAGCAACAGACGCTCTCCGGTGTGGGGACCACAGTCGGGTGCCCCAGCGACAGGAGCTGGTGGGAGTGCTTCATCTGTGCTTGCAGCTGTGGCCTCTTGAGGCTGCTTGATGGATGCCTTGGCGAGCCTTTCTTCAAAGACGCCGGCCTGCTGGGGTTGCCTTCTCGAGGCACGCTTGGCGATGTCGTCAGCCTCCTGGTTTTCTTTCCTCGGGATATGCATAAGCTCCATGCCCCTGAAGTGCTTCTCGAGCTTGCGGACCTCTTCAAGGTATGCGGCCATGTGGTCGTCTTTAGGCGTGTAGCTCTTGTTGGAGAAGTTGACGAGCAACTGGGAGTCTCCCTTGACGAGTAGGTGCTTGACGCCTAGAGCGATGGCGGCCCTTAAGCCAGCGAGGAGGCCCTCGTACTCAGCGATGTGGTTGGAGATGTTGTCAATCGTGAAGCACAACTGGACAGCGTAGTAGAGCTTGTCGCCTTTGGGCGAGGTCAAGACGACGCCTGCCCCGCCATTGCGGCAGGCAAAGGCTCCGTCGAAGTGCATGGTCCAGTGGCTGGGCATTATGTCTCCGGAGGGCTCGGCCTCTTCTCCCCGCGGCTCTTCAGGGCTTGGGTCAGTCCATTCTGCGACGAAGTCTGCCAGCGCTCGTCCCTTGATGACTCTTGTGGTGTCGAAGCGCAAGTTGAATGGCTGCAGCTCTATATTCCAACCCGCGAAACGGTCTGTGGCGTTGGGGTTGCGCAGAATCTGCTCCAGGGGGAAGGAAGTGACCACCGTGATGGGGTGGCCCTGGAAGTAATGTCTCAGCTTTCTGGAGGCGATGAGGAGAGCGACGAGAAGCTTCTGCTGCATTGGGTACCGCTCCCGAGCATCCCGCAGTACCGTACTGACAAAGTACACGGGGTGCTCGACAAGGGCTGTCGAGGGAGGTGCAGCGTCGATTCTCTGTGGAGGCTCCTCAGGGCCCTTGTCGAGATTTGCCTGTGGAGGCTCTTCAGGGCCCTTGTCGAGACTTGCCTGTGGAGGGGTCTCGGCAAGGGTGTTGGGAGCAGGCTCGACTTGAGGCTGTGGGCCTGGCAGTGGGTCTGTGGAGTCTGCTCCTTCGCCGATTTCTTTGTCGGGCGGCTTTGGGCTTGGAGTGGCGGCGCTCTTCTTGGGGAGGACTGGCTCTTCCCTCTCGACCACCAGGACAGCGCTTGCGGTCTGAGGAGTGGCTGATAGGTACAGCTTGAGATGTTCGCCTGTCCTGGGGGCCACCATGACTGGTGGGCTGGCCAAATATCTCTTCAGGTCTTCGAAAGCCTTGTCCGCCTCGGGGGTCCACTTGAATGTGCCGGATCTCTTCATGATCTTGAAGAATGGCAGGGCTCTCTCGCCGAATTTAGAGATGAAGCGGCCCAGGCTAGCCATACAGCCTGCTAGGCGCTGCATGTCCTTGAGTCGACGAGGAGGCTGCATCCCTTCTATGGCCTTGATCTTGTCAGGGTTTGCTTCTATGCCGCGGTGGGACACGAGGAATCCGAGGAGTTTGCCTGAAGGCACCCCGAAGACGCACTTGGCGGGGTTCAGCTTGATGTTCACCTTGCGCAGGCTGGCAAAGGTTTCCTCGAGATCCTTCAAGAGTGTATCTCCCTCACGAGACTTGACCACGATGTCGTCGACATATGCCTCTGCATTTCTGCCCATCTGTGCCCCCAAGGCTATTCTCATGAGCCTCTGGAAAGTGGCGTCGGCGTTCTTCAGGCCGAAAGGCATGCAAGTGTAGCAGTACACACCACAAGGGGTGAGGAATGCTGTCTTCTCCTCGTCCTCTTTAGCCATTTTGATCTGGTGATAACCAGAGAAGGCGTCCAGAAAACAGAGGAGGTCGCAGCCGGTGATGGAGTCCACGATCTGGTCTATCCTTGGCATGGGGTATGGGTCCTTGGGGCAGGCCTTGTTGACGTCGGTGTAGTCGATGCAGAGTCGGCCTCCTCCAGCGGGTTTAGGGACAACCACGCCGTTGGAGAGCCAAGTGGGATGCGCGACTTCGCGGACGACATTTGCCGCTTTTAGCTTCTCTACTTCCTTGACGATGAATGCTTGCTTCTCGGGGGCTTGCTTGCGTGCTTTTTGCTTGACGGGGCGTGCGTCTGGACATACGGCTAAGTGGTGCTCGATCATGTGGGGACCCCGGACTAGCTGTCCGAAATACCCGATTATGCTTAACACAACGATCCCATGATCAGTCTGTCGTTGCACATAATCCGAACTGAATACCAAAGTTTACATCCATTACAATACGAATTAAAGTCTTACAATACCGGTCATTTAGACCAAGTTTTACATAGGTGCCTTCATGGGCCAAACCAAAACAATCAGCGGAACTAAGGCGTAGTAGACATCAAATCCTAGCGATGACCCGACAGGCAGTCGACTTATGAAGCTCCTCAGTTGGCATAGATGTCGCCATACTCCTCCTGGGCGTAGTGCTCCTCGAAGTCTGGCTACGACAATAGCCAGGGACAAAAACTAGTATGAGTACATTTGAATGTACTCGCAAACTACTCCAACATGAGTGCACTAATCTCATTTTTAGTTTCACACGTTTATTTATTTAAAACATCTCTGTATCTTTGTTGAAGAAGGTAAGGAGATTATAACTACTCTTAATATCTCAATTTTATTAGTTTTCTCCAAAACTCCTCCTTTTCCCGGCCAAAACCCTTCATGGTAATTAATCTCCAACTACCTCATACAGATCCGTTGGTATAGGTGTATGGAACGTTCTCCTTTTCTTTTTAGAACGCAAAACTTTTTCCAAAACTTGCACATGGTCAAAGTAGGGCCTCTCAACTGTCCATATCCGAGGACTCGGCTATTCGAATAGTTTTAACCCTCTGCAGAGGTAGCACGCTTTTCCCACACCCATCCGATAACTCATCGTGTCAGCCACGTCTCGCCATACTAGGTGTATGCGAAGTTGAGTCACCGACCCTAGTCTGTCCTTTGCTCATGCTAGTATAGGATCCTACCCCTATGATACTTTCCATCGACACTTAATCCAGCCCGTCGGAATCTAAGTGTGAGGACTCATAGGTTTTATCTGGCGGTGTATAGGGGACATCCTTCTATCCTCCTCCTTATCTTTTCATAGAGTTTGAGCGAGGACCCAAGTCAGGGGTAGGTCATCAACCATCCCCTCATGCATAACGGAGTCATCTCCGTCGATGAGGTATCCCATACTAATATGAGCAAATTATATGGCTAAGCCCTTTCCCATATGTGGGTATATGTGGTCGCACAGAGTATCGGTTGATTGACGTAAGTACAAAGACACAATGTGCGTTTTATCAAAAACCTCCATTCTTCTTTTCTCCAACTCATCACCACATCTTGGTGCTTCATAGCCACACGAGGTTTTAAAGGAGTTTTGAATAAAACCATCTTTATTTTTCCCATCCTATAATTTATCATATATTTCTACATAGGGTGGCAAAATAATTTTTTTCCATATACTCTACGAAAAGATTTTATAAAAAAAAAAACCTTGCTTTAAAATGACTTTGTAAAAATAGAAGCATGTAATAGGGTTGCAAGCTCAGAGAGTAGCTTGCCTTGCTCGGCAAAGTGATCTTGGTCTTGATCCTCAGGTTCCACAAGTCCTTCCTCCTCGATATATCCGGCAACGTTCTCGTCTAATACACAATCAAGCAAATACAAACAATCACTAACCTACTCAATCAATCACCACAACAATACAATCTCAATACTCTAAATAGCCACTTCATAGATCAAACAATACAATTTGGTTTCAATTTAATTGAATTAGCCATTATTCAACCCCATCTTAATTAGGGTAGAAACTAGTTGAACATGTTTAATTACATAACTTAAGTTCTGTTGGTCACAAAAATACAAACTAAATTTCTACAGAAAGCTACTGATGTGTAGAATCCAACACAATTGGATTTGGATCAATTGGAGTTATCAAACTCCCTACACAATGTTTTGACTCCAGAAGCTTAATAATCAAGTTTTATCTACTAATCAAGTTCTGTTGATCTAAAAATTAAATCCTCTTAGGGGTGACTAACCATGGCTAAATGTGATCTAATAAAATTAGTTTCAACTAATTTGGATTAACAGAGTATCAGAAACAAACAAGTTTAGAATTTAAACCTTTTATGGTATTTTGAATAATGTATTTTTATTATATATCCAAATGGAGTGAAACTAATTGGGTTGGATAGATAATTTTATAACCTATCCAGAACAGTTTGATTTGTTCCATTTGGAGTTGTAAAACTAAAGTTATGAAATTTCTAAGTTTGGGTCCAGTACTGGTTTTGAATCAAACCTAAATTCGAATAAATAACCCAGAGTGGATAATGTTGAGAAACCTGACGGGTGGGGTCCACTCGTCAGTGACTCAAAATAAACAGTGCGCGTGCAGGGAAAAGTTTAAAAGTCTGACGGGTGGGGTCCACCCGTCAGCGACTACTACTCGAACCGTTACGTGGCCGTGGATCTGAGATCCAACGGCCGAGATCGCGCGCGTCGCCGGCGACCCAAAACCGAGCGGCGCTGCGGCTCCGGCGACGGCGAGGTGGACAGAGGCTCACCTAGGGGGCTCGGGAGGGCGTGTGGACGGTGCGGGTCGACGGCGGCGACTCGGGGAAGACCTTGGGACGAACGGCGCTTGCTGGCGTGGCTCCGAGCGGCGGCGGCGAGCAACTCCTCCTCCGCGGCCTTGCTCCAGCTCCGGCGAGCAATCGGCGGCGCTCCTGGGCACGGACCAGAGGGAAAAAGGGCGCGGGTGAGAGAGGGGGCCAAGGGGAGGCGAGTGAGGGCAGAGGGGAGCGAAGGGGAGGGCGCCGTGGCCCGGCCGGGGTCGTCGTCTACCTCGGGCACGGCGAGCTCGAGGAGACCACGGCGGCCCGAGGCTTCGCGGCTTCGGCCTTGGCTCCCTAGCGGCGCACGAGAGAGAGGGGAGTGGAGAGGAGAGGCAGTGGGGCGGTGTGGCAAAGGTGGAGCACGGGGGGTGCCTTATATAGCGGACGGGCGGCGCACGGTGGACGCGGTGCAGAGGGCACCCGCGGCCGTGCTAGCTCGCCGTAGGCCGGTGGAGAGGGCGGCTAGGTTGCGGGGTGCTCGGGGAACCGTTTGGGCATGGAGGGGTGGCGTGGCGCGCTCGGGCGAGGTCGAATTTTTGGCCCGGCCGTGAGAGCGCACGGGCGGCGCGCGGCGTGCACGTCGCGGCGTGGCTGTCGCGGCGTGGCTGCGGCTGCGCTGTCTGCTGTCGCGGTGCGAGGGGGCCAGGAGGTGAGGGAGGGAGAGAGAGGGTGCAGCGCGGCCGGCACGGCGCGGCGTCGCCGCGGCCACAGTGCCGACACGGCGACGTGCGCGCGGCCGCGGCTGTCGCCGGCGTCTCCTCGACGATCCCGGCCACCTCCTTGCTCGATCTCGGGTGCTGCGTGACCGTGGTGATGCGGCGCATCCAGTGGAGGCTCAAATTCGACGATTAAACAGCGCATCGCACGAATTGATCCATGCTTTGGTTCGGGTTTGTGAAGAACAGTCGATGCACAGAGGGTGTTCGATGAAATCCCTAAACCAAAACAGTACATATTTTTGATATTTTATTTTCATGTTTTGCTTCTTCCATTTTGGTCCAAACTCATGGCATTGTTGGATTACATTTGTGGCAAGTGTCTCATGGTCCATTTGGGATATTTTGAATATTTTAAATAAAAGAAGTTATAATTTGAATTTGAGGTTTTGAATTTGTATTTGAAGGAGAATAACTTGGGGAAATCAAATAGGAGGGTTGAGGATATTCCCCACTGATTTTGGTTTGAAAAATAAAGTAGGTTTCTTATTTTGTAAAATATTGTGATATGTGTCACATGGTGTTATAGTTTTGAAATTTTGTTTTGTTTATTTTCTATCCTTCAACTTTGTAATTAGAGCTAGAATTCAACAATCTGGCAAGCAATGCAAACCAACAATAATCAAGAAACGAACATACACTAATTTTTATAAGAAAAGTTTTTGTTGGCCCACATTTTTGCATTAATAATTATATTAATATTTTGGGATGTTACAAATCCTCCCCCCTTAGAATAAATCTCGTCCCGAGATTTGCTAGGTCTGGGTACTAAAGAGGTTTGGGAATTCGCTTCTAAGATAGTCCTCTCGTTCCCAGGTGGCTTCATCTTCAGAGTGGTTGGTCCACTGAACCTTGTAGAACTTGATTGCTCGCCTACGGGTGAGACGAACATCTTCGTCGAGAATCTTGATGGGTTGCTCACGATAAGTCAAATCTTGATTCAGGTCGATGGATTGGTGGTCGATGTTCTTGAAAACCTCTGGCTGGTCAGGCACTTCAAGACATTTCCGGAGCAAGGAAATGTGAAAGACGTCATGGTAATCTGCTAGCTCCTGAGGCAACTCTAATTGATAGGACACTTCTCCTCGACGGGCAAGGATCTTGAAGGGTCCAATATACCTGGGTGCTAATTTTCCTTTGACATGGAAACGCTGCATTCCTTTAAGGGGTGTCACTCGGAGATAGACATAATCTCCGATATTGAAAGTGACATCACGTCGTCTGTTGTCAGCGTAGCTCTTCTGACGGGACTGGGCAGTTTTGAGACGCTCACGGATAAGTTGAACTTGTTCCTCGGCCTCACGGAGGGTATCTGGTCCAAACAATTTGCCTTCTCCGGTGTCGGACCAATTCAGGGGTGTACGACACTTCTTTCCGTAAAGGGCTTCAAAAGGGGCCATTTGCAGACTAGACTGGTAGCTATTGTTGTAGGAGAACTCTGCAAATGGAAGACAATCTTCCCATTTGGATCCATAGGCTAGAACACAAGCGCGAAGCATGTCCTCTAATATCTGGTTCACGCGTTCAGTCTGACCGTTGGTCTGGGGATGATAAGCTGTGCTAAATGCTAACTTGGTTCCGAGGGCTTCGTGCAGGGCTTTCCAGAATCTTGAGGTGAACTGTGTGCCTCGGTCAGATACTATCCTCTTAGGCACACCATGCAGGCTTACTATTCTGGAAATATACAAGTCTGCTAACTGATTTCCCCGATAGGTGGTATGGACGGGAATGAAATGGGCAACCTTGGTCAGTTTATCAACGATGACCCAAATTGAGTCATGGCCTCTGTTAGACCTTGGAAGTCCGGTGATAAAATCCATTCCAAGCTCATCCCACTTCCACTCAGGAATTTGCAGAGGTTGCAGCAATCCAGCGGGTCGCTGGTGTTCAGCCTTGACTCGCTGACAGATATCACACTTGGCTACAAAAACACCAATCTCTCGCTTCATTCCGTGCCACCAAAATCTTTCACGAAGGTCTTGGTACATTTTGGTTCCGCCGGGGTGGATTGAATAAGGGGTCTCGTGGGCTTCCTTTAGGATTAACTCCTTGAGTTCCGTGACATTAGGGACACAGATACGACCATTGAATCTCAACACTCCTTCAGCATCCTCGGTAAAACCAGGCGCTTTACCGAGAGAAATCTTCTTCTTGATTCCTTCTATACTCTCATGACCTTTCTGGGCTTCCTTGATTCGGTCTAACAGGGTTGGGGTTAACTCTAAATTGGCGAGATAACCGCGGCTAACCAGCCCTAGTTCAAAATCTTGGAACTCTTTGAACAAGGCTGGCTGTTCGACTTGGATCAAGGCATTCAGGGTGCAGGGTTTGCGACTAAGGGCATCGGCCACTACATTAGCCTTTCCAGGGTGGTAATGGATACCGATATCATAATCCTTGATTAATTCCATCCACCTTCTCTGTCGCAGATTTAACTCCTTCTGGGTGAAGATATACTTCAAGCTCTTGTGATCCGTATAGATCTCGCAACGATGTCCCGCAAGATAGGAGCGCCACGTTTTCAGAGCAAGAACAACAGCGGCTAACTCCAGGTCATGGGTTGGGTAGTTCTCTTCATGTGGTCGCAACTGCCGAGACAGATATGACACCACCTTGCCTTCTTGCATCAGAACGCAACCAAGTCCGAGGCGTGATGCATCGCAATACACGTCGAAACTCTTGGTGACGTCTGGCATAATCAGGACAGGGGTTGAGGTCAATCTCTTCTTCAACTCCTGGAAACTCTCTTCACATTTCTGAGTCCATTCAAACTTCTTGTCCTTTTTCAGCAGTTGGGTCAGGGGTTTGGCTATACTGGAAAATCCTTCAACGAACTTGCGGTAGTAACCCGCCAGTCCGAGAAAGCTTCGGATCTCAGTCACACTAGTCGGGGCTTCCCAATTCACAATGGCTTGGATCTTCTCTGGGTCAACAGAAATTCCTCCCGCAGACACAACATGTCCGAGAAATGCTACTTCACTGAGCCAAAACTCACACTTGCTAAACTTGGCATACAACTGGTGCTCTCGGAGAGTTGCTAAAACTAGACGCAGGTGTTCAGCATGCTCTTTTTCGGTTTTGGAGTAAATAAGGATGTCATCGAGGAAAACTACCACGAACTTGTCAAGATACTCCATGAAGATTTTGTTCATGAGATTCATGAAATAGGCTGGGGCATTGGTCAGACCAAAGGACATTACGGTGTATTCAAATAAACCGTAGCGGGTGGTGAAGGCAGTCTTGGGAATGTCTGTCTCTCGGATTTTTAACTGATGATATCCTGACCGAAGATCGATCTTGGAAAAGACTCGGGCTCCGTTCATTTGATCGAACAGATCCTCGATCTTTGGAAGGGGATACTTGTTCTTAATGGTCACATCATTTAACTTGCGATAATCCACACACAGGCGTGTGGTACCGTCTCTCTTATCCACAAAAATAATGGGTGATCCCCAGGGTGAAGCACTTGGGCGAATAAGTCCTTTGCTGAGCATATCTGCTAATTGCTTCTTCAACTCAACCAGTTCTTCCGGATTCATCCGATAAGGCCTCTGGGATATAGGGGCTGTTCCGGGGATAAGTTCAATGATGAACTCAATATCCCGGTCTGGCGGCATACCAGGCAATTCTTCGGGGAAAACATCTCGGAACAAGTGAACAACACGGATCTCATCTAGGGTGGGTCGAGCTATGCTCTCATGGCATCCTGGTCGGGGTCGACTGGTTTCCGACACATACTCCACTTCTACTTCTTTGTCGGTGGTGAGGGATACAGCTCTTCTGGCGCAGTCAATTCGACCACGGTACTTGGCTAGCCAATTCATACCCAGTATGACATCTATTCCTTGGGTTCCTAAAATGATTAAGTCGACTAGGAACTTTTCCCCCTTGATTTCAAGGGAAACGTCCGGGCAATACGACTTGGTATCTATGGTGGATTCTGGGATTTGGATGACCATGGGTTTGGGTAAGAGGTTTCCGACTAAACCTCCCTTAGCAACAAATTCTTGGGTAACAAAAGAATGGGTCGCACCAGAATCAAACAGAACAGTTGCAGGTACTGAGTTGACAAGGAACGTACCCAGCACAACATCTGGCGCATCCATGGCCTCTTCAGCGTTGATGTGGTGCAGACGTCCCTTGGCAACAGCAACATTTCCGCGGGATGCGGGGTTCTTGCCATTTCCATTACGGCCTTGGCCATTGCTTGGCGCTTGTGCATCGGGGCGTGGACCATTCTTCTTAGGATTGGGGCATTCTTTGGAGTAGTGACCTTTAGTGCCGCAATTAAAGCAGACAACATTGGCATTGCGGTTGAAGTTGTTAGAGTTCCCTCCGGGACGGGTGTTGTCATTGGGACGGTTGAAGCTGTTTGGGTTGTTTGGGCGATTAGGGTAATTGGGGCGTGGGGTTGGTGGCGGTCGATAGGCTGGCTTGGGGTTTTGTGGGTAGGTGCGAGGCTTCTGGCTGCTCGAACCTTCCTGGGCAATCATTCTCCTCTTACGACCTTCAAACATGGACTTGCGCTTGGTCTCCAACTGGATGGCCTTGTCCACAAGTGACTCCAAATCAACAAAGTCATGGATAACTAAAGCACACTGCAGCTCATCATGAAGTCCGTTCATGAAACGCTCCATCTTCTTGCTCTCGGTGTCGGTGTCATCAGGAGCATACCGAGACAAGTCAGTGAACTCATCCAGGTATCCGACCACATCTCTACTTCCCTGCCGCAACTTGCGGAATTCATCCTTCTTCCTTTCAATGAGTCCACCGGGGATGTGTTTCTTGCGGAACTTCTCTTGGAACTCAACCCAGTTGATAACATAACCAGCTTGCTGGAGAGCCTTGGTAGCTTCCCACCAAGACCGTGCAGGTCCGGCAAGATAGTGGGTCGCATACAGCACTTTCTCAGGTTCTCCCACGGCTGCAACTTCCAGGTTGTTGTTAATGGTGCGAAGCCAATCATCGGCCTCTAGTGGGTGAAGTCCCTTGGAAAAGGTGGGTGGGTTGGTCTTTTGAAAATCACTCAAAGTGGATCGCTGATTTCCTTCACCATTGCCATTGCCATTGTGGTGGTTGTTGTTGTTGTTGTTGTGTGCGGCAGCGATCTGCTGCAGGGCAGCGATATGAGCTTGACGCTCTGCCCGAGCAGCTTGGCGTTCCTCCATGATAAGCGCAAGAAGTTGGGCGGTGGTTGGTTCCGGTGGGGGTGGTGGTCCTCCATCCGGGTTGGAGCGACGAGTGTCCACCATCCTGAAGAACACCGGGTATGAGGGGCAAGCAAAAGGTTTTGACCAAGGAAAAAGGTTGGTTTCGTGTAGGGATTGATTAATTAAGTATTATAGGAGAAACATTTCACACAGATTATCAAGACTAGCACACACTTATATAGCACAACCATTACATCAAGAGTTCACCATATCAAGCTTACAACATTATCTCTTAAGCTAATGTACATAGTGCAAGTTCCAAAAGAACCACTACTTCTACTCTACTAGCGATGGGGGGGTCGACCTAATCCTGCGGTAGTACTCAAGTCACTCGCCTACTGAGGTGGAACCTCAGGCTCTGCTACGTCAGCGTCGGACTGGTAGGGTGGCTCCTCTGGGTCCTCCTCCTCGTCCTCTAGCTCCTCCTCATCATCCTCCTGCTCATAGTCCATCTCCTCCAGATAGTCGTCATCGTCACTGAGGAAAGCGCTGTTCTCCTTACGGAGATCCTCGCCCTCCTCCTCCATCTCATCAGTACGGAGCTCCAGATCCTCGATCAGCTCGTCCTGCTCTGCCACCTTCTTGCGGAGCTTCGCTATGGTCTTCTTCAACTGGGTCCTCTTCTTGAGAAGAGCAACCTTCTCCTCCTTCAGCTGTGCCTCACTCTCGCGACTCTCCTTGAGCGAGAGGCGCTCAAAGTGAGACCGAAGTCTAGCGCACCTCAGATCCTCCTGGGTGCGAAAGAGCATAATCTCCATGTCAAAGATATACTCTCCGAACGTCGGGTGTAGAGGGGACTGAATAGGGTGTCCATCGATGGTGCGGCTCCCGTAGAACTGGAAACGAGAGTTCACCAACTCCGCCTTGTGCTCCTCACAAAGTCGGGATAGCATCCGCTGCATGGAACGACACAGTCCGTCGTCCCAGTGGACATCCATGGTGGTAAAGATGAGTGTCTTGGATCCGGGGGACTTGATGTTCCCGTGAACAGACGACTCGACCAACCAAGACAGGTTCCCGTTGCCGGGAGTGTCCACCTGGGCTCCCTTAAACTCAGGAGTGGGACGACCCAACAGCTTGGTCAACTCGAACAGGTCCTTCTCGAACATCAACGTGCCGTCTTTCTCGAGCTGAACGAACTCGGTGAAGTGGAGTGCCATCTACAATTTTAAGTCAAATTTTTAAGTTAGTGAGATGACAAGTGTATCAAAATTTTAATGTAAGGGACAATATGTGAGCAGATTTTTAAGTTTATTAAAATGATAAGTGTGGCAAGTTTTTATGAATATGAGAGAAACTTAGTAGTTTGTAAGAAGAGAATTTTGCATAAGTGAGAGGGTTAGAGATAAGCATTTTTTTGAAAATAATTCCTTCCTTTGTTTTCTTTAAAACTTAACTTTTGTAATAACTATCTAGCGACCATGCTAATCTAAGGCTCCTAAAGTCGAGATGGCTCTGATACCAGGTCTGTGGGGACCCCGGACTAGCTGTCCGAAATACCCGATTATGCTTAACACAACGATCCCATGATCAGTCTGTCGTTGCACATAATCCGAACTGAATACCAAAGTTTACATCCATTACAATACGAATTAAAGTCTTACAATACCGGTCATTTAGACCAAGTTTTACATAGGTGCCTTCATGGGCCAAACCAAAACAATCAGCGGAACTAAGGCGTAGTAGACATCAAATCCTAGCGATGACCCGACAGGCAGTCGACTTATGAAGCTCCTCAGTTGGCATAGATGTCGCCATACTCCTCCTGGGCGTAGTGCTCCTCGAAGTCTGGCTACGACAATAGCCAGGGACAAAAACTAGTATGAGTACATTTGAATGTACTCGCAAACTACTCCAACATGAGTGCACTAATCTCATTTTTAGTTTCACACGTTTATTTATTTAAAACATCTCTGTATCTTTGTTGAAGAAGGTAAGGAGATTATAACTACTCTTAATATCTCAATTTTATTAGTTTTCTCCAAAACTCCTCCTTTTCCCGGCCAAAACCCTTCATGGTAATTAATCTCCAACTACCTCATACAGATCCGTTGGTATAGGTGTATGGAACGTTCTCCTTTTCTTTTTAGAACGCAAAACTTTTTCCAAAACTTGCACATGGTCAAAGTAGGGCCTCTCAACTGTCCATATCCGAGGACTCGGCTATTCGAATAGTTTTAACCCTCTGCAGAGGTAGCACGCTTTTCCCACACCCATCCGATAACTCATCGTGTCAGCCACGTCTCGCCATACTAGGTGTATGCGAAGTTGAGTCACCGACCCTAGTCTGTCCTTTGCTCATGCTAGTATAGGATCCTACCCCTATGATACTTTCCATCGACACTTAATCCAGCCCGTCGGAATCTAAGTGTGAGGACTCATAGGTTTTATCTGGCGGTGTATAGGGGACATCCTTCTATCCTCCTCCTTATCTTTTCATAGAGTTTGAGCGAGGACCCAAGTCAGGGGTAGGTCATCAACCATCCCCTCATGCATAACGGAGTCATCTCCGTCGATGAGGTATCCCATACTAATATGAGCAAATTATATGGCTAAGCCCTTTCCCATATGTGGGTAGATGTGGTCGCACAGAGTATCGGTTGATTGACGTAAGTACAAAGACACAATGTGCGTTTTATCAAAAACCTCCATTCTTCTTTTCTCCAACTCATCACCACATCTTGGTGCTTCATAGCCACACGAGGTTTTAAAGGAGTTTTGAATAAAACCATCTTTATTTTTCCCATCCTATAATTTATCATATATTTCTACATAGGGTGGCAAAATAATTTTTTTCCATATACTCTACGAAAAGATTTTATAAAAAAAAAAACCTTGCTTTAAAATGACTTTGTAAAAATAGAAGCATGTAATAGGGTTGCAAGCTCAGAGAGTAGCTTGCCTTGCTCGGCAAAGTGATCTTGGTCTTGATCCTCAGGTTCCACAAGTCCTTCCTCCTCGATATATCCGGCAACGTTCTCGTCTAATACACAATCAAGCAAATACAAACAATCACTAACCTACTCAATCAATCACCACAACAATACAATCTCAATACTCTAAATAGCCACTTCATAGATCAAACAATACAATTTGGTTTCAATTTAATTGAATTAGCCATTATTCAACCCCATCTTAATTAGGGTAGAAACTAGTTGAACATGTTTAATTACATAACTTAAGTTCTGTTGGTCACAAAAATACAAACTAAATTTCTACAGAAAGCTACTGATGTGTAGAATCCAACACAATTGGATTTGGATCAATTGGAGTTATCAAACTCCCTACACAATGTTTTGACTCCAGAAGCTTAATAATCAAGTTTTATCTACTAATCAAGTTCTGTTGATCTAAAAATTAAATCCTCTTAGGGGTGACTAACCATGGCTAAATGTGATCTAATAAAATTAGTTTCAACTAATTTGGATTAACAGAGTATTAGAAACAAACAAGTTTAGAATTTAAACCTTTTATGGTATTTTGAATAATGTATTTTTATTATATATCCAAATGGAGTGAAACTAATTGGGTTGGATAGATAATTTTATAACCTATCCAGAACAGTTTGATTTGTTCCATTTGGAGTTGTAAAACTAAAGTTATGAAATTTCTAAGTTTGGGTCCAGTACTGGTTTTGAATCAAACCTAAATTCGAATAAATAACCCAGAGTGGATAATGTTGAGAAACCTGACGGGTGGGGTCCACTCGTCAGTGACTCAAAATAAACAGTGCGCGTGCAGGGAAAAGTTTAAAAGTCTGACGGGTGGGGTCCACCCGTCAGCGACTACTACTCGAACCGTTACGCGGCCGTGGATCTGAGATCCAACGGCCGAGATCGCGCGCGTCGCCGGCGACCCAAAACCGAGCGGCGCTGCGGCTCCGGCGACGGCGAGGTGGACAGAGGCTCACCTAGGGGGCTCGGGAGGGCATGTGGACGGTGCGGGTCGACGGCGGCGACTCGGGGAAGACCTTGGGACGAACGGCGCTTGCTGGCGTGGCTCCGAGCGGCGGCGGCGAGCAACTCCTCCTCCGCGGCCTTGCTCCAGCTCCGGCGAGCAATCGGCGGCGCTCCTGGGCACGGACCAGAGGGAAAAAGGGCGCGGGTGAGAGAGGGGGCCAAGGGGAGGCGAGTGAGGGCAGAGGGGAGCGAAGGGGAGGGCGCCGTGGCCCGGCCGGGGTCGTCGTCTACCTCGGGCACGGCGAGCTCGAGGAGACCACGGCGGCCCGAGGCTTCGCGGCTTCGGCCTTGGCTCCCTAGCGGCGCACGAGAGAGAGGGGAGTGGAGAGGAGAGGCAGTGGGGCGGTGTGGCAAAGGTGGAGCACGGGGGGTGCCTTATATAGCGGACGGGCGGCGCACGGTGGACGCGGTGCAGAGGGCACCCGCGGCCGTGCTAGCTCGCCGTAGGCCGGTGGAGAGGGCGGCTAGGTTGCGGGGTGCTCGGGGAACCGTTTGGGCATGGAGGGGTGGCGTGGCGTGCTCGGGCGAGGTCGAATTTTTGGCCCGGCCGTGAGAGCGCACGGGCGGCGCGCGGCGTGCACGTCGCGGCGTGGCTGTCGCGGCGTGGCTGCGGCTGCGCTGTCTGCTGTCGCGGTGCGAGGGGGCCAGGAGGTGAGGGAGGGAGAGAGAGGGTGCAGCGCGGCCGGCACGGCGCGGCGTCGCCGCGGCCACAGTGCCGACACGGCGACGTGCGCGCGGCCGCGGCTGTCGCCGGCGTCTCCTCGACGATCCCGGCCACCTCCTTGCTCGATCTCGGGTGCTGCGTGACCGTGGTGATGCGGCGCATCCAGTGGAGGCTCAAATTCGACGATTAAACAGCGCATCGCACGAATTGATCCATGCTTTGGTTCGGGTTTGTGAAGAACAGTCGATGCACAGAGGGTGTTCAATGAAATCCCTAAACCAAAACAGTACATATTTTTGATATTTTATTTTCATGTTTTGCTTCTTCCATTTTGGTCCAAACTCATGGCATTGTTGGATTACATTTGTGGCAAGTGTCTCATGGTCCATTTGGGATATTTTGAATATTTTAAATAAAAGAAGTTATAATTTGAATTTGAGGTTTTGAATTTGTATTTGAAGGAGAATAACTTGGGGAAATCAAATAGGAGGGTTGAGGATATTCCCCACTGATTTTGGTTTGAAAAATAAAGTAGGTTTCTTATTTTGTAAAATATTGTGATATGTGTCACATGGTGTTATAGTTTTGAAATTTTGTTTTGTTTATTTTCTATCCTTCAACTTTGTAATTAGAGCTAGAATTCAACAATCTGGCAAGCAATGCAAACCAACAATAATCAAGAAACGAACATACACTAATTTTTATAAGAAAAGTTTTTGTTGGCCCACATTTTTGCATTAATAATTATATTAATATTTTGGGATGTTACAGATCACCTCCCTCGGTACACCGGACATATCTGACGGAGTCCATGTGAACATGTCAGAGTTTGCCCGAAGGAAGGCGACGAGCGCGCTTTCCTATTTGGGAGGCAAGGCAGCGCCTATGGTGACGCTGGCCCCCGTCTCCTCAGCCCCCGAGCCACTGGTGCCCAGCGACACCCTCTTCGTGGCAGCATGCTCCTGAGAGAACATCTGCTTCTTCTTCTGAGGCCTCTCGAGAGGTTCCATGTCCTCGTCAGCCGGAAACGCCATGGCCGCTGCCTTGTAGGCGCTCTCGACAGCGCGCGTGGCATCCAGGATGTGACCATGGATGGCGATGGTGCCAGCGCTGCCGGGGATCTTGACCATGTTGTAGGCGTGATGCGTGACGGCCATGAACTTCGCGAGGGCGGGGTAGCCGAGGATGGCATTGTACGGCAGGCCAATGTGTGCGACGTCGAAGTCGATCAGCTCGGTGCGGTAGTTCTTCTGCGTGCCGAAGGTGACGGCCAGCCGGACCTGCCCTAGAGGTTCGATTGAGCCGCTGGTGACCCCTGTGAATGGCCTGGAGGGCATGAGCCACTCGTAAGGCACCTGGAGAGTCTCGAAGGTCTCGACAGAGATGACGTTCAGGCCTGCTCCCCCATCGATGAGCGTCTTGGAGACGGTGATGTTGTTGATGGTGGGGGAGCAGACCAGAGGGAGGGTTCCAACAGTCTTGGTCGACTTGGGGTGGTCCTTGGCGTCGAAGGCGATGGTGTACTGGGACCACTTGAGGGGCCTGGAGGTCTCGGTGCTCGGGAGCGCAGCATTGAGCTCGCGGGCGAACTGCTTGAACTGGTTCTTCGACTTGGGCGCCTGAGCCCCGCCGAGAATGCAGGCCATAGCCCCCCTTGGGGCCTGGTAGCCTCCATCTTCCTCGTCAGGGAGGTTGTTGTTCTTCTCGGCGGCGTTGGCTTGAGTGCCTGGTGGCTTCTGATAGCCGCCACCGCGTCCGCCTCTGTCGTCCCTACGGTAGCCACGGCCTCTGCCACGGCTCCCGTTGCCTTCTTCGCGCCCGCGCTCTCGGCTCAACCTCTTGAGGTCATAGCAGTCGTCTGTGGCGTAGCCGCGCCTGTTGTGGTAGATGCAGAACGGAGGGTTGTCCGCTTCCTTGTCGCCAGGCTCAGGAGAGCCTCTGCGGGCACCTTTGGCGGCTGGCTCTGCTGCCAGGACAGCGGTGGCCTTGCGCTTGGTCTCCTCACGCTTCTTGTGGCTCTTGGATCCCTCAGCCAGGTCGTCCGTCCGCTGGCTCATCTTGACGAAGAAGAGCCCCTCTTCAGCCTTGGCGCACTTGTCAGCGAGGTCGAACAGCTTCACCACAGAGGTGAGCTTGTCGTGAATGCCCAGCTTCTCAAGCATTCAGCGATTTGTGACGCCCTCTCTGAAGGCGGCGATGACCTGCGTGTCGGGGATGTTGGGGATCTTATTGCGCACTTGGCTGAAGCGCTGGATGTACTTGCGGAGAGTCTCATCCTTCTTCTGCACCACAGCGCGCAGGTCGTTGTGGGTGAGCGCGCGCTCGTAGGTGCCCTTGAAGTTGGCAACGAATTGCCTGCAGAGCTCCTCCCACGAGTCGATGGAGTCCTCAGGCAAGTTGAGGAGCCACGACAGCGCGGAGTCCCTGAGGGCGTGGGAGAACCAGTTGGCCATGACTTTGTCGTCTCCTCCTGCAGCCTAGATAGAGGTGGTGTAGAGCTGCAGGAACTCGATGGGGCTGCTTGACCCGTCGTAGCCCTTGGGGAGGGCTGGCCTGAAATTCTGCGGCCATACCACGCGGCGCAGGGCGCGGGTGAAGGCCATGCAGCCGGTGGCGTATGTGGCGGTGCCGCCCTGGAGAGCCCTGCGGTTCTGCTGCCCCGCCTGGCCGATCTCCTCGACAAGGCGATTCTGGAGGTCTCTCCGGCGTTCCATCCCCACTCGCGCGTCTGGTGCGGTGCGCTGCACGATTTGGCAATCGCGCGGCGAGGAGGCATGAGATGGAGCCCTCTGGGCTGCGGCCGGAGGTGGTCCTGGCGGCGGTGGAGGCGCATCCGGCGCGGCTGTTCCAGCGCGGGAGTGGTGGACGAGGGAGCGAGACGGAGCGGGGCGCGTAGTCGCGACATCGACGAGGTGGTGGAGGCGGTCCAGCCACTGGTCGTGAGCCTCTGCACTTGGCCGGTAGCGGAGGAGCTCCTGGGCCATGAGCAACGCGGTGTGCGGCGTGGGCTCTGGGCGTCCCTGAGAAGACGCGCTCTGGCGCCGAGACGGGTGCGAAGACTCAGCATCGTTGAGGTGCTCAGGGGAGGCATCCCTGTCGCCGCGGTGGTCGCTGCCGCGGTACTCCTCGCTCTCAGGTTCCTCCACGTGCGGGCCGGTGTTGGCGCGCTCCGTCATGCGAGGACGGCCGCGACAGCCGCGGGTGGCGGCGGTGCCGGGCTCGGTGTGAGCCCTGTCAGCTGCGCGCCTGTTGGCGCGCGTCGCGCGGGTATCCGTCATGGCGCGGAGGCTGGCTGGAGGTTGAAGACGCGCCTCAGTCCCCTACCTGGCGCGCCAAATGTCGATGTGTGATTCCCACGGAACAGGGGTAACCACTCTCGGGGGAGAGGTTCGTGCAGGGGACTGAGCACGTTGGTCAACAACCCTCAACCGGCCCGGCGACGATGCTCGTCGTTCCTGTAGAGGGTCAGCACGACAGTGATGGACAGAGGCCCGTACCCAGGTTCACGGCCCTCTGGAGGAGGTAAAACCGCTACTCCTGCTTGTCTGTATTGCTCTGTAGGGGGTACAGCACAATGAGCTTGCCGAGGGCTCGGTTGCGGCAGCACAGAGCTCAAAGAGGGAAGCCGAGGTCTTCTTCCTCCTCGTGTCTGCTAAGCTAGGCTAAGCTATGGTGCCAGTAGACGAGTGATTTGTCGATCGGCGTCCCCTTTTCTACGGAGGTGCTCCCCCTCCTTATATAGGCGCCCCGGGCCTCATCCCTGCGTGCTGCGCAGTGGAAGGGTTCCCACATGGCGACGAAACGGTGGAGAGGGGTGCACCGCAGCTGGGTTGTCCATGGACTCGGTCCATGGTCGTAAAGCCTGCCTTCGTGACAGAAAAACCGCCGTCTTCGCTGGGCGGCCAGCTGGTGCAGCAGCGATCGTGGGGGTGCCCACGGTGACGTCGCCCTTGGAGCGTAGCGCCGGCCAACTGCTTTATCACCAAAGAGGAAACCCTCGTAAGCCGGCGCAGGGGACACAGCTTTGTTGACTCCTTTAATCACCAAAACGGCAACTGCGGCGCCGTCGTCATCGCGCGCAGACGCGCGCGTCGCTCTGCGGCAAGGCAGTGGCCATGTGCGCCTTGCAGTGGTTGCTTCGGAGCGAAGTATCTCCACAGGGTCTGGCGGCCTTGTGGAGGGATTCGCGTTGACCCCTTTCCAGGGGAGAGGGCCCTGTAGAGGAGCAGCCTCGGGAGGGGCCTCGCCAGGCCTTCGCTGCCCTCTTCAGCCCTCTCGAGGGATTTTCCTCCCGAGGGTCTCTCCAAGCGTTTTGCTCGGTCCTTAGCCGTTTCAACGACTCTGTCGCGTGTGAGGGCTGTGGAGAGTGGGCTCTGCACACCCTGGATCTCACTGGGCCGACAAACTTATTTTGCTACCTACGTATATAATCTATATATATATATAGCACTCAAATAAGTTTCACACACAGTAACATCAAATGTAAATGAATTGCGTGATATGATATGGTTTCTTCATCATCATGCTCCGGATCTCCATCGGGTGCTCTGCAATGACGCCAAGTCCACGATGCCATCATGACGAAGATAATTCGTAATTAATAATGACTTACCGTCATGACAATATCACATCACAAGCCCCGCTGCAAAACAAAGTTAGACGTTTCTACTTTTATCCTTTTGCAAGTTTTACTTGAGTTTTAGGGCTTTCGGGAAGAACCAATTTCTTACCTACGAACATGAAATCACAACAGCATTTACGCAAACTGTTTCTTCAATCCCCTCGAGGAGGCCTCACGATAGCAAAAAATTCTCACCGCTAAAGTAATGAGAGACAGACACCCGCCAGCCACAAGATATTGTACAAGCCATATGTCAGGTGTGGAACCAGTCTCGCGTAGGAGTACGCGTAAGGTCGGTCCGGGCCGCTTCATCAAAACAATGCCGCAGTAATGAATAAGTGCATGCGAGGGAAACTATTACGTAGACGTTGCCCACATGATCAAAAACGTGTGTTCTATCGTACTGGCAAATTACTATGCATAGACTTGGGCTCTGATACCACTGTTGGGTTACGGGTGGAAATACAAAAAATTTCCTAACAAGCGTAACACCTTTACCCCAAGAATCTATCTAAGCAGTAATGCGGTAACGATCGTGGTATCGGTCACATACCTCTTGTAGACCGATCGCGGGGATTACACCCCCGCACAGGTGTTGACGATGAAGACGTGTGTAGCTGGCCTCAAGGTCGTGGAAGATCCTGGGACAACGACCCGGCACCTCAAGTGTGGCGCCTCCGAGTTTCGTACACGTACGGTGGACGATGAAACCTTCCGGAACTCTGATCCAGCAGAACCGCGGAAGTAGATCAGTTAGATCGTATCTGGAGCAGCACGATGGCGTGCGTATGGTGGAGAATATCTCTCCCTAGCGCAGCTCTTCGAGGAACCAGGTGGGAGGGAGAGACACGAGAGAGAGAGAGAGAGAGAGAGCAAATTCCAAAGGGAATTATGGGACAAGGAAAAGGGGAGGGGTGCCCCTCCTTTTATAGGAGGAGGGGAGGAGAGCATATGGAAGGGGGAGGAGGAGGCCGGCGGCTAGGGTGGGGCCAGGGGGTTCGGCCGAACCCCACCCCCCCCCCCCCCCCCAACCCTAATTCGTGTGGGTTGTTCCCCTTTTGCCCTGGGGGGCAAGTTGCACTCCCTCTTGGGCCTCCTTTCCTTCCCTTTTGGCCCATTTAGTGGGCCTATGTGTTAAATACGAATTTAATCATATTAAATTCATTTAAACAATATTAATTCATTAATTAACATTTATTTAACTCATTTAACATATTTATATCATATATAAAATATCACCTCTCTTCCGTGAGTGGCCTTGTCGCGGTTGGGAAAGCTTTTGTACAGGCGGAGGAAGAAAGGGTCACCCTCCGCTCCAATCTGGAAGAGCTGAGCCGTAAGTCGCTATGCTTTGTTGTTTGAGGTCTTTTTCTATCTTCGCTTTCTGATGCACTGCGACTGAGCGCTTCGTCACCCCAGGGGACAAGATTGCCGTCGAGAAACGACTGGCAGATGTGGAAAAGAGTCTCGCCGCCCAGCAGTCGTACATGGAGAAGGAGCTTGATAAAGTTCGGAACTCCGCCGCCACCCGGGAGGAAGAGCATGCCAAGCGACTGCTAGGCCTTATGCATGTTATGGAAGGTTAGTAGGTTTCTGTTACGTCTGCATCCTCCTTTGCTTTACTGTCTTCGCCTTCTTTCTGAAACTTTTTTTTTGTGAATTTATGAAGGTTCTTCTTCTTCTGCTCATGACAATGCGGCGAGTGACGACTTGTCACTTCATCATGTGATCGGGCAGTTAGGCGCAGCTATCCAACATGCCAAAGGTTCTTTGGATACGTCCACGCGAACCCTTGGCGCGGTCTTCAAGGAAGTGCTGCCGTCGACTGAAGCTCCTTCTACCGCGCAAGGATTTGCAGATGTGCTGGGTCCCGGCTCGGCGACTATGAAGGCCTTCACGCGTAACTTGACGGTACGCGGCTCGGAGGCCACTCTCCAGCTTCTACTTGCTAATGATGTGACCATCGACTATGAGCGCGCCCTGTCTGACTTCCCGAAGAGGCCAGACGGGAAACCTCTGCCGTTGAAGGGAGTAGCCGAACGCGCCGCGCAGCTCTCTAAAGTTTGCATCTCCACCATGGAGCGTAGAGTAGTTGCGTGTGGCGTGAAATCGAAGTCGCGTGGGGACACATCTGAGTCCGTATCCCGTAGCTAGCCAGCTACTTTTTTATGTCTTGTAATCTTAACTTCCGCACAATGTGTGTGCTTTTGATACTTTTGTGATGTATAATATGAGCTTCCTGATATGCTTACTTTGTCATATGTTTGTCTTCTGCTTCGAATTGTCCTTGTGTCTGAGTTTTGTGATCATGCTTTTGACAGCCGATTGACTCCAGTCCGGCGGAGGCTTCTCAGTCGCAGGTTGATCCTTCGGCCTCCGCCAAGGCAGCAAATGATGCCAGGGTCTTGGCCTTTGCAAAGAAACGGGTGGTGAAGCTGGAGCAGGAGTTGAAAGCCGCTCATGCTGAGCTGAAGATACTCAAAGAAAGACCAGCTCTCGCTACTCAGCGGGAGGCATATGTGCTTGGAGAAGTCGAACATTCGAATAGGCAGCTCGAAGGTATTTAACCAGTCGATTGCTTTTTTGATTTGCGCACAGTTCAGTTCTCCCTTTTGAATTTTTCTCGTCCGTAGTGTTTGTTGATAATTTTGAAGATGAAGCGGAACGGGTCAGAGAGCGTTTGGATAACGCGACTGATGACCCCATCACCGGTCATCAACACTTTTGGGCTGACAAGTACCACGCCACCAAACTCGCAACCCTGAAGGACCGGGTGTGGCGTGGTGCTATCTTACTCGAGCGCTGCCGGTCGGCCCTTATGCGTGTCAATCATCTCTTGTTCCCCGAAGGGTCTCAGTCTCAGGGGATTTACGGCGCTGGTTGACTTGTTCCGATTCGCGGATCCAATCCGGGAGGCAGTGACTCGAAGAGTTGTTCTTGGAGCCAATGCCGCTTTTGCTTATATTCGCAGTCAAGATCCAGGTCGGCGGTTTCCTTCACCTGATTTTGGGTCTCTACTGAGGGAAGATGATATGGAGCGGACCGCCGTTGCGGCTGGAAAGCTAGTAGATCGTCTGCATAAACAGTTGATTGACTCCAACTTGCCTTTGAAGGACGAAGATGCGTAGACTTCGTAGCGAGTAGCCTCCGAGTCCGTCGAGTGGGGTCTGTATCGGTATAGTGTCGCATTTATGTAAGTATGTATGTATCCAGCCCCCGAGCCTGTTGAGTAGGCTGTATGAAAACTACTTCATGTATAATTGATGAGCAATCCGGTTGAGCGTGCAAGTATGCTTTTGCTGCTGTTTCTTTTGAGATCCAGCTCTCGAGCTTTTGAGTTTGGCTGAGCTTTGTCGTTGTGGTCGTGACTCGGCTCCCGAGCGTTCGAGTGGCTGGGTTTTTACTGATTATGGACAAGGCACAGCCCCCGAGTGTTCGAGTGGCTGGGTTTTTCCTGATTATGGACAAGGCACAGCCCCCGAGTGTTCGAGTGGCTGGGTTTTTGTTGATTATGGATAAAGCGCAGCCCCCGAGTGTTCGAGTGGGGTGTGGTGTTACTGTAATAGTAAAATATGCAAAAAGCTTTTATGAAGGAATATCATCTTTATTGCAGATATTGGCCAGCAAGCCGCCTCATTAAAAAACTTCCAGTCCCCGTAGGTACCCTGGTAAGGAAAAGAACGCGTCTGAAACCTGCTGGCCATTTTGACATTTATGCTCTGTTACATTGACTGGATATGATATCTAGTTATGGGAGTGACACGGGCTGGTCATGTTCCCTGGACCACGTAGTGTTCTTTCCATTTGTACCAGCTTTGCCTTTGCTTGTGCCATCGTTGACGATCCTTGTTACGATGAAGGGCTTTCCTCTAGTAGATGTAGACTTGTCTCCCTTCTCCTGCGTCGGTCGAAGTATCAGGCTTCCTCCTAAGAACGATCTTGTCCAGGGTTGTATAGTGTGTCCTTCTGGAAGGTAGTCGAGTGGCAGTACTGCCTGTGCATTGCTGGTTGAGGAGGTTTGTGCGACTTGGATCGAGGTGCTTGTTGCCCGAGGTGCTATCTTGTTGCGGACAATTGCTCTGATTAGGTCGTCAGCCTTATGGGTACGCCTATTGGACTGCGATTGACCATCTGATAAACAGTTGAAAATGGTATATGTAAAAGATGTTCGGTTTGTACCGACTGTGATGTTGCCGCCGATGATGATACTGCTTGGGACGCTCGAGTTAAAGATGACAGTTTTGATGGAGTTGACTGAGCCCGCGACTGTCGACTTTATGAATGGTGCCACCAAACGCCTTTGATATAAGTTTACCTTAGCTGGCGGATCTTCCTGGTCGGGTTTTTTGTGCTTGGTGATGATGATCGCGGTAGGCAGCGGGTGCCATTTTCTGACTGACCTATGCTTGACTTGCTTGAAGAAAATGCCCGGTGGAATTTGTATTTTTGCCGACCCAATGCTGGCCAATCTACTTGCTTTCCTGTTGCTTGCTCTCCTCACCTGCCGTAACTCGCATTTGTTGAATCTTTCTTTTATTATACTATAGAGATCTTGATATGGGGCCATCCTGCCAGTTTTGGCTTTATAGGCTGTCATCGTGTTTTGTACGATTATGCGGGAGTTTCCCTGGACCATTAATTCGGATGCTCCAAGCGTTCTGGCCTCTCGCATGCCATGAAATAGGCCTTCGTAGTCTACTTCGTCGCTTGACGGAGAACAAAATCTATCTGCAAGACATAACTGAGTTGTTCACCGTTGGGTGATGTGAGTATGATACATGCGCCTGCGCCTTTGCTTTGCTTTGACCCGTCGAAGCTCATCCTCCAAGTGTCTGGTTGGCTTGGCGCTTCTGTTGGTCGATTGTCTTCTTCTACTGCTTGGTCGATTAGCCAAACTGCATGTACTTCCTGATTGGCGGCTGTGACTGCCTGCTTTTTACGTTCTGGCGTGGTGGTAGGATCGTTCTCGAGTGGACGTTCGTCCTTTGTGTTCTCCATCCCAAACGCCTCTGAGATTTTGCTGAAATCTCGGTCGCAGGCGTCTGACCTTTGAAAATTTTTGTTTACGGTGAGCACTCCCTTTGGACCAGGCATCTTCAGCTTGAGATATGCGTAGTGTGGCACAGCCATGAACCTGGCGAATGCGGGTCGTCCTAATATGGCATGGTACTGCGACTTCCAGTCGACGACTTCGAACTCGATCGTTTCTGTCCGGAATTGCTTTGCATCGCCAAATGTGACGTCGAGTTGAATCGTGCCTTCTGGGATAATGGCTTTGCCTGGAACAATACCATGGAAAGTATTTGTGGACTGGGGTAGGTTCTCGACTGACCTGTTCATCCTACGGAGTGTGTCGGCGAAGATGATATTGATGCCACTGCCTCCATCCATGAAGACCTTAGTCATGGCGTATCCACCAATTTGAGCATCGAGTACCAGAGCAGCGTGGCCTGGCCGATAAACGGATGGTGGGTGATCCTCTCGACTGAACGTGATTGTTGTTTCGGAACCTCGCAAGAAGTCGGGTATGGCTGGTGGCGCCATAACCGCCATGTTAACATGTCTAGTGTGAAGTTTTTGCTGCCTGTTGGAGGGACGTCCTTTCTGAATCATGTACATTTGTCCTTGAGGCTTTGGATACTGCTCGTCTGTAGCTTGCGATATGTGATGTATGGCTCCTGCGATTTGACTTCCTGGATTATATGGTGGTGGGGGTGGTACTGCCGCGACTGGCTGCACTGGTGGTGGTGCAGTGTATGCTGACGGGGCAGTCGGGGGCACATCCCTTCTGAGTTGTCTTGTGTAATCTGCCACAATTTGTTCGAACTCGCGGCAATTTCCCATGGTATGGTTGGAGGTTAGCCTTCCGGTAGCTGGATCTTTGAATAGATGCAATCTGCATAGATCCTCCATCTTTTCTTGGAACGACTTTTCTGGTTTGGCCTCTGATCGTTTGCGCCACTCTTGCCTTTGGTAACCGCTGCTACGCTGGTCGCGATCCCGACTGTTGCGACGGACATCCGATCGACTGTCGCGGCGGTCGGTGCCTCGACTGTCCCGGCGATCATTATGTCGCCTCTCCTCTCGGACGTGATCGTCCTGTGAAAAACCAGCTGCGACAAATTTTATCTTGTCTTTGTCGCCGTAGTCGTTCCTACGTCGCCGCCTTTTATCGTCTCTGTCGCGACGATCTCGACTGTCCTGTTGATCTTCGGGACAATTGCTTCTGTGCCCCGGTTCTCTCTAGTTTATCCGTCCGTGCCATACCCGCGTAGTTTCTCTCGTCTGTGCCCCGTTTGGCTCGGAAATCGGCCAAACGCTCCGTTGCCCTCTAGTCAACCGTCTGACTGGTGGGGTCGGCCTGTCGCGGCTCAGTTGGGATTTCATGGGGTCGGCTTGTGTGCGGCTCGGTTGGGATTTCCTGGGGTCGGCGTGGGGTCGGAGCGTGGGGTCGGCGTGGGGCCGGGGCACTTGTTTAATCCTTCGCTACCGCCGATGGGGCCCAGGTGATCTTTCTCCCTGCCTCACTGCTGCCGCCGAGAGAACCCCCGAGGAACCCCCAAGAACAGAGCAATAGGAGTTGGATTGAGGGCGGAGAGCAGGGTGATTGAAGGCGCAAAGGACCTCCATCGCCATCGCCATTGTCGTCGCCCGCCCGTCTCCCGTGGACCGTCAAGAAGGAGGGACAAGCAAGGAGCTCCATCGTCATCGCCATTGTACGGCCGCCTTCGCTGTTTGGGGTTTTTTGGTCGCCGGCGGTTCCAGCTGCAGTCCATCAACCCCATTTCGATGGTCAGTGCTATCTTCTCTACATATTTCATTTTCTTGTTTGGTGCATTATATGTGAGTAGATTTGATTTTCTATTTGGCTTGCGGAATGGGGAAAACCCCAGGTTCCGCCTGTTTATCTGATTTTCAATTTCATTTGTTAAAATAGGATTCCTATAGCGATAGCGATGGCGTCGATTACTGTGCTATGTGCCTTTACGAAGCAACTTTCTGTCGCACACTAACTCGTCGTTCCAATACTTTCAAAGTCCCGATGAAACACGGTTACAAAAGGGCCGTTGTAAGTACTGCCTTTCAAATTTGAGGGAATGTCATTTGTTTTTCCTTCAATGAGTGTCTTCATAGTTTCTCCGGTTTTGTATTACATGTAGATTCTGCCATGCCCTTTAAGATATCTTCTAGAGAGCCAGCCAATTGGCCCTCATAAGAACTGGATGGAGGCTAGGTGTCCGAACGGAGACCAGTACTTCTTCTACCTGGATAGGTGGGTATTTGAAAATGAAACAGATCAGAGCTATCTCGGTAAGCGGCTAAGTGGTAGCCTGAACATCCATCAGTACACGGAGATCTGTGGAACGCAGTGGAGAGCACTATGTGAATGCTACGGCATCGAGGAGGGCGATGTTGTCAAATTCACTTGGAATGAAGATCAGCATTTGTTCAATGTTGAAGTGACTAACGAGCACAATGCTGCAAAACCTTTTGTGCAACAAACGGGTATGCTCGTTTGTGTTCTTTTTCTTACACATTGAGTAGTTTACAAGTTTTCTGAATGTCTTCCTCTCTTTGATCAGAGTTAAAGCAGATTGACGGATGCTGCAAGCCAGCCCTCCTGTAGACCATATTTGAGGAACCGAGAGATGTCACCTATTCAGAAATGAATGCGATATCTCTCGCTTTATTCAAAGATGCCACGAAGGAGTTGGAAGAGGTCCCTCAGTTCTACGTGCGCAGGATTGAGAATGATTCTCTAGATGTCGTTTCTCTGGTATTCTGATACGATGCTCATGTTCTGTCATTTGAATGATCCCTCAGTTCTGTCATTTGAACTATTCTGATATGATGCTCATGTTATTTTGATAGCATCTCAAGATTCAGGTACTAGATGGCTATAATGTTATTCCATCGCGTGATCTCATATTACGTCAAGTTCAAGGAAATTCTCGTCTTTTGGCGAGAGAAGATGTCGAGATCTTTGGATCATATCGAGTGGTCAACGACATGGTTTACATCGAGTTCACGGAGAACTGGGATCTATTCTAGGAGCAACTGCCGATTCGCTTTGGTGATCTCTACGTTATCAAGGTGATCTTCAAGGAGGAGTACATCGAGCTGACATTTGAGAAGGTCAGCGAAGACGTCGAGCAGTCGGACGAAGAGATCAGCGACCCCGACGAAGACATCGAGCAGTCGGACGAAGAGATCAGCGACCCCGATGAAGACATCGAGCAGTCGGACAAAGAGATCAGCGACCCCGACGAAGAGATCGAGCAGTGGGCTGACGAGATGATGTCCGGCTTTGAAGACGTCAAAGAAGAGACTGATTAATATTACTATTAGTTGTATTTTTGGTCGGATGTAGTTTGGTCGAACACCTTATGGGCGTGCTCTGGGCATGAACTGGCGCGCTCTGGGCGCGCTCTGGGCGTGTTCTGTGCGCGCTCTGTGCGTCACCGTAATTATATTATGATGGATAAGCTTGCCTCCGGTCATTTATTTCAACCTTTTATGTTGCAAGTCCAAAACCACTTCTCTTTACTCTTGAGTTCATACGACATAGTTTGAGAAACACAATTGATACATGCATTTCTCGTCAGATGTATGTAGACCTTGTTTATCAACTTGAATCGTTAGTATATGACATAAGACGACTATGTGCGCAGGATTTTCCTTTTTTTTTAATGTTTTTGAATTTATTATGCTTATTTCAAATTCGGTCAAACCTAAGTTTGACCAACATTTAAACAAGTTTTTGACATGAAAATTGAAAACTAAGCATGGATCCTTCTTAGTCACTCCAAAATGAAGCTTTTATGAGGTTTTTGAAAATTTCATGTTGCAATTCCAAAACCACTTCTCTTCAATCTTAGACCTCATCGTTTGAGTTTTGTGATATCACATGAGATCCATACCCTTCTCATTTTGAATGTATGTAGACCATGTTTTTCAACTTGAGTCGTTAGTATATGACATATGAAGACTATGTGCGTCGGTTTTTCATTTTTTTCGATAATTTTTGAATTTATTATGCTTATTTCAAATTCGGTCAAACCTAAGTTTGACCAACATTTAAACAAGTTTTTGACATGAAAATTGAAAACTAAGCATGGATCCTTCTTAGTCACTCCAAAATGAAGCTTTTGTGAGGTTTTTGAAAATTTCATGTTGCAATTCTAAAACCACTTCTTTTCAACCTTAGACCTCATCATTTGAGTTTTGTGATATCACATGAGATCCATACCCTTCTCATTTTGAATGTATGTAGACCATGTTTTTCAACTTGAGTCGTTAGTATATGACATATGAAGACTATGTGCGTCGGTTTTTTCATTTTTTCGATAATTTTTGAATTTATTATGCTTATTTCAAATTCGGTCAAACCTAAGTTTGACCAACATTTAAACAAGTTTTTGACATGAAAATTGAAAACTAAGCATGGATCCTTCTTAGTCACTCCAAAATGAAGCTTTTGTGAGGTTTTTGAAAATTTCATGTTGCAATTCCAAAACCACTTCTCTTCAACCTTAGACCTCATCGTTTGAGTTTTGCGATATCACATTTTGAATGCCCTTCTCATTTTGAATGTATGTAGACCATGTTTTTCAACTTGAGTCGCTAGCATCGATCCTTCTTAGTCACTTGAAAATGAAACTTAGACACTATCAAACTTTTCAAAACCCCGTTGAGTGCCTCCAAACCCCATTTGAACAATGACCGTCGATTTAACCCTAGCGCTGAACTGCAGCCGTTTGATCGTCCTCTAGAAGGAATCTGGCAAACTCGGGGTGATCCGCGAGAGGCTGTAACCCGTGTGAGAAGCTCATTCTGCACAACCCGTTCGATGTGTTTCAAATGAGCTCCAAAGGTAGGGTAAACGGCCCCATTTCTAAGCAAAAAGGGTTGGTGGACTCGCACCGCCGCATGTGACAGTTACACGCTCACCGCGGACCCACCATTTGCCTCCTCTTCACAGACAGAGCATCCATCCTCTTTGGACCATCTTCTTCTTCCTCCTCCTTCCTCTTCCTTCCTCTTCTTCCTCTCCGGCGACGAAGGGCAGCAGCAATGGTGAGCTCCTCCAGTTCAACCCTTCGCCCCGTTTGGCCAAGGCATCCTGAGGTGCCGTTGCCGTCATGTCCTAAATGCTCACGCACGGATGCACTGTAACGTTTGACTAGTAAGAAGGAGAATGCCAACAAGGGGCGCGAGTATTTGAAATGCCGGAGCCTGCCACATAACGTAAAGATCTTTCTCTCGCATCCTTTTGCTTTGATTTCTTCAGTGTTTTCAATTTCTTGCTCAGATCTGGGATTTAGGGCTCAGGTTGACTTTTTCAGGAGTTGGAACCATGCGGCCATTTTCAGTGGTTGGATGTATACGTTATGCAGCTTAGACGGGATGGACGGTTGCCGCGCGACCTTCCTCTGCCGTCTGATATGGAGATTGCGCCCTCTGCTCCGCCGATGGGCATCGTTGCTCCGCCGATGGGGTCTGACATGGTTGCTCCTCCGATGGGGCTTGAGGAAGTGAGAGGCGAACTGAATAAGTTGAACAAGAACTTAAGGCAGATGAATGATCTGAAGAAGCAGGCTAATCTGATAGCTGCAGGATTTTATCTTTGTATAGTTGCTGTAGGATTTGTTTATCTGCTGATTGTCAGTCGTAGTTAATTAATGCGATGTAAGCATAATTAATGCAATGTAACCTCTATGTTATTTGGACCAACCGCTTATGATAAACCAGTCGTCTCATTTGGACCAACCGCTTATTACTAATCATCTCTACCGAAACTATCTACAGTTTTAGGGGCAGATCTATACACCAACACGTATTTTACACTAGAAATTGCTTATATTTTTGGGACAAATGACTAATCATCCATACCGAAACTATCTACTATTTTACGGGCAGATCTATAAACCAACACGTATTTTACACCAGAAATTGCTTATATTTTTTGGAACAAATGACTAATCATCCGTACCAAAACTATCTATAATTTTAGGGGCGCATCTATACAGCAACACGTATTTTACACCAGAAATTGCTTATATTTGTTGGGACAAATGACTAATCATCCGTAAAAGCATTGAAAGAATAGGGACCGGGCCCGGTTAAACCCTGCTCATTTCAATGCTTTACAATAGCCTTGGAATGTTATGATATATAAAGAGGTCGCGCACACAGCCAACTAGCGAGGTGGGACTAAAAAATAACTCAACAACACAGCGGGAGACGTGGTAAGTTTGAGCCGCGCCGCACACAAGCCGACCCCAAAGAAATCCCAAACGAGCCGCGCCAGGCTGACCCCACCAGTCAAGCCACGTGACGGTTGACTAGAGGGCAACAGAGCGTTTGGCCGATTTCCGAGCCAAACGGGGCACAGACGAGAGAAACTACGCGGGTATGGCACAGACGGATAAACTAGAGCCAACCAGGGCACAGAAGCAATTGTCCCTTGATCTTCTTGGTCATGTGGGGAAAGCGGGCGTTTGGTCCTGACGGCGTCTTCTCCGTCCGCCCACTCAGTCGCTATTTTCATGAGCTCTGCCATGGATTTTGGTTTCTGGCGACCGAGTGTCTCTCTGAAGTCGTTTCTGTAGACTCCCATGGTGAAAGCATCCATCGCTCTATCTTCAGAAATTGTGCCTACTGAGTTGCGGATAGCAGTCCATCTTCTGATATATGCTCGGATCGTTTCGTCTGATCTTTGCTTACAGGCTCGTAATTCTTCAAATGTTTTGGGTCGCTCGCACAAGGGGTCGAAATATTTGATAAAGTCCTCCTTGAAGTGCTCCCAAGAGTCGTAAGATCCTTCGGGTAATGCTTTGAGCCAGTCGCGGGCTGTGCCTTCAAGCATCAGTTCTATGTATTGTAACGCCGTTGTGGTCGTTCCTCTTTGGCATATTACTGCCAGCTTGTAGTCCTCGAGCCAGCCTGAAGGCTCTTGCTTGCAGTTGAATTTCGGCGTCGTTGGCAGGCCAAATCTTTTCGGCATTCTGGCCTCACGAATTCGTCGGGTGAAACATCGTGCTCCGCAGGGTCCTGCATCGCGACTATCTCCTGAGCTGTGGCTTCTGGATCTGCTCTGCGACCTGTAGCGGCTTGAACTTCTTCTTGCACTACTCCTATGCGGACTGCGACTGTGGCGGTCTCTTGATGTGTGTCGCGAGCGACTTCTGCTACGCCTCCTGCTGCTCCCCGACTGGAGCCCTTTTGCTGCCAACGCAAGTGCTTTGAGTTGCTGGTGATGTAGCTCTGCGCCTGGATCGTCTGATGGCGGTGCGGTTGCCTTGAGATATGCTCCGACTGATATCAGGGCACCTTTGGGTGTTTTAGGCGCTAGAATGCCTTCCGTATCCAATGTGAGAAATGAGTTCTCGAGGTTGCGGACGATTTCTGATCTTTCGCCTTTTGGTATATTTGATAATCTAGATCGGCGCCTCTGCTCCGTCGCACCCGTAGAGCTGAGAGACAGCTGCCTCCTCCGTGCACTCGAGATGCTAGCTTGCCTCCTTCGCTCTTCGAGTGTTGCTCGGTACTGCTTCAGTCACATTGTTTCTTGCCAGTTGAAATAGTTATATGTCATGATCTCGTCATTGGTTGCATCTGCCGGCATCATTGTGCAGTCCGTGATGATTTTGTCCACTTTTGCCGCCATCTCCGCTGTGATGTTTAACTTTGTTACGCCATCTAGCAATGTAACTTCACAGGGAAATTATGTAGGCCTTCGACTGGCTGCAGCCGCCGAGGTTTCCGCGCTAAACGCGACGTAAACATGCTGTCGTGGGATTGTCACGGCAGATGTTTCCGGGTGGAAACTTCAAGATGAGGGGCAAGGCGACTCTGATGCTCAGGAGATTGTCTAGCTCTACGGGGAAGATGTTTTTTACCCAAGTTCGGGTCCCCTCGGTGGAGGATCCCTACGTCTTGCTATAAGTCACTGATATGATAATATGTTACATGGTGTGCCAATGGCGATCGCCGGGTTTAGATGAACCCGGGCGTGGGAGCTCTCTCTTGGGAGCTCTCTCTATTTTGTCTATCTTACTTGGCCTATGGCTTATTGTGGCCTCTCTTGACCTATCTTTCTATGACCTAGGAGCCCGCTTATATAGACATCCGGGTCTCCTGGTTTACATGGTAAGACTACTCGGAGTTCTACTCTAACTCGTCTTGTCTTTTGTATCCTCCAAGTCTTGGACTCCATGATGCATATTGCCTCCGGGTCTTCTAGAGCCTTCCTTACTTGCTTGCCAAGTCACACGTCGCACGCCGGCTTACGTGGAACCCGGCCCATCTCCTTTATGCTTGATCCGGCCCAGGCTTTCTGCCAGGCCGGCTGGTCTTCTATGTCGGTGGGACTACCGGGTTATGATCCCCCCAACACTAGCCCCCAGGATAACTTGGACATCAGAATTGACTTGCTTCGCCTTGCACTCTTGGGCATAATCTTGGGGAAGCCGTCACTTCTTTTGTCCGGGTTATCATCTGAAAAAACTTGGCCGGCTCTTGCTAGCGGCTTGTTCATAACCCGGCCATCACTTTGCGACTTTCATCTCTAGGACTTTGGATATGAGCTTGGTTTGCTCTCCTTCGTGACCTTGATCTTGATCATCATGTTCCGGATGGAGCCGACGGCTCAATCATCCGGGTTAATTTCCTGAAATAAGATAAATACTTTGGACTAAAAGTCCGAGTCATACTGTTTAAATCATTGGGCCGACTCTTCCTGGCGTCCCAGCTCATATAATCTTTTTTCTTCATTCCGGGTTCATCTGACCCGAACTTGATTAAGCCTGCTCATGCGGAGGCTGTGCTGAAGGATGCTCCAGATTTTTATGATCCGGATTTAATTTTGATGCTTCACCTCGGAGAATATTACTTCCCGACTCTAGCCCCCAAGTGCCGGGTTGTTGCTCGCAGCAACCTGGGACTTTAAATAGCTTTTGAGATTCAAACTGAGTAGTCCCCAAGAGCCGGAACTGCAGCTTGCTGCGTTCCGGGTCTTCTTGTAGGCCTTTGAATTTATAATACCCAGAAATTTTCGAACTGAGTAGTCCCCAAGAGCCGGATCTACTGCTTGCAGTGTTCCGAGTCTTCCTTGAGAACTGATAGCTTCAAACTGAGTAGCCCCCAAGTGCCGGGTTCTAGCCTGCGGCAACCTGGGACTTATAGCAATTTGAGCATAACTGACTTTTCTGATGAGTAGCCCCCAAGCGCCGGGTCTGCTGCCTGCAGCTACTTGGAGCTCTCTAAGTTTCATACTCTGATGGTGTACGTTCACCCTGAGGATTTGTTTTTTTAGTGAACGTTATCTGTCGTTCTGCAAATCCTTTGGTTTAGATGACCCTTTTGGTTTCCTTGAACTATAAGCCGGCTTTCGCATGGATTTTTCCTGTCGCCTCTTCTCTGATAAAAACAGGGTCAGACAAGTCCCAATGGGCATCAGGCTGATTGAATTTACAGGTGAGCAATCAGGCCATATAAGTGCGAGTCACATCGAGCTTAAGCTAGGAAACCAAGAATATAGTGGCTCTGATACTTGCCGGGTCATGAGATTGTAGCTGTACCTTTCTTTTAAGTAATCAGCCCCCATGACCAATGTGGCTTTTTTGCCGGGTCTTGAGTTTGTAACTGCGCTATTCAAGCGATCAGCCCCCCAAGACCTTAAATTTGCCATATTGCGAAGCACTCTCGGGCACGCTAACCGAAGTTGCGTAACACTCTTGGGCGAAGCTAATATTTGGCTGTGAAGCACTCCTGGGCATTGCTAACCGAAGTTGCGTAGCACTCTTGGCGTTGATGCATAAGCCGGATTATGGCAATTGGCAACAGAGCCGGAGCACGATGATGGCGCTTTGATAGCGATCTTGTTATTGAGAAATCCATTGCGAGCGATAGATAACTCGAATTTGATAAATCCATTTGCGGGAATTCTATAGCCCGACTTTGAAAAAATCCATTTGCGGGAATTCTATAGCCCGACTTTGAAAAAATCCATTTGCGGGAATTCCATAGCCCGACTTTGATAAATCCATTGATCATATAAATACTCTACAATGCTTGCGAGGACGTCTGACTCCGGCGTGTGTCCGAGTCTCTTTGATAGGTTGGCTGAAGCCGGACCGCCGACCGGTCCGTGACTCTCGTATTGTATGTGTCTTCTCTTTTTTCCAACGAGCAGCCGTACATGTGAGGAGCACTCAAGGGCCTCTCTCCGGTTGCTGTGATTTTCCTTGAAACTTAATTTATTGTTATCGTAATAGATTATCCTTGGTCCGAAATCCACCTCAGACCCGTACGCCCATACGAAACATATCTCAGCTTGACTGTAACCCGGCCGGCGGCATTTTTCCTTCCTTTCTCTTTTTCTTTCCTAGCTTGGGAAACCAGGCTGCACTCTCCCTTTTTTCTTGTATATGATGATCGTGCTCCAAATTCTCTTTTCCGGGTATTTGCTCCATCGGTCATTGGCTACTTTTGCCCACAAGGCTCATGCCAAACACAACGTTGTTTGTACACGCGCCGAACTCCTCTGGTGAAACGTCCAGCATGACACGAAATACTAATCCGGTTTTGTTTTAACTTGATCTGTGCCTTTTTCCGTCGTACTAACCACGGCTGGTATGCAGACTTTTCGCAGCGAGACACCTTTTCGCCCTTTTCATTTTTCAATGGCAGCATTGTTCCATGCGTCCTGCACATCCACGTGAAGTCCATGCTTGTTGACTACCAAGGCAGTACACCTCGTCTGATTTTTTTTTCTTTGTTGGAAACCGTGCTGATTGATCCACGGGAGTGCTTTGGACACCCGGATTGCTCTCTTTCCTTTTCTCGTATGTCATCTGCCCTTGCATTAACTCGTACAGCCTAGCGTACGTATCCGGCTCCTATTTTGATTAGGCCATGAATCACGTCGTCGAATAGGAAATTGATCAATCAATTCATGGGCAGGAACTTTCCGCTGAAATAATTTCCGGCGACTCGTCACGAACAAGGCTTTGCGACAGAAAAAATCGTCTTGACCCGATCCGGCTCTTTGAAGCAATCTGTATCCAGGAGGCAACGGCGATGACCAAATCCCCAGGCACCGGTGTTGATTCGGTGAATTTAATGAACATCACACAATCGGCGACACTGATGCCGCCGGCCGGCTGTAGTTTGGCCGTGTCTTCGGCTCTCCCACGCTGGCTTTTATGTAACCATCTCTTCTATATCCGCACTTCTTCTTCCAGCACCGAATTCGTATGACCGGCTCTCTAAACAGAGTAACACTCGATCTTGTCGATTATGAGATCCTCTTTTTTCCTCGCTGAGCTTCTCCCTTGATGAGGACACACTTTGTCTGCAGGCCCCACGGTGGGCGCCAACTGTCGTGGGATTGTCACGGCAGATATTTCCGGGTGGAAACTTCAAGATGAGGGGCAAGGCGACTCTGATGCTCAGGAGATTGTCTAGCTCTACGGGAAAGATGTTTTTTACCCAAGTTCGGGTCCCCTCGGTGGAGGATCCCTACGTCTTGCTATAAGTCACTGATATGATAATATGTTACATGGTGTGCCAATGGCGATCGCCGGGTTTAGATGAACCCGGGCGTGGGAGCTCTCTCTTGGGAGCTCTCTCTATTTTGTCTATCTTACTTGGCCTATGGCTTATTGTGGCCTCTCTTGACCTATCTTTCTATGACCTAGGAGCCCGCTTATATAGACATCCGGGTCTCCTGGTTTACATGGTAAGACTACTCGGAGTTCTACTCTAACTCGTCTTGTCTTTTGTATCCTCCAAGTCTTGGACTCCATGATGCGTATTGCCTCCGGGTCTTCTAGAGCCTTCCTTACTTGCTTGCCAAGTCACACGTCGCACGCCGGCTTACGTGGAACCCGGCCCATCTCCTTTATGCTTGATCCGGCCCAGGCTTTCTGCCAGGCCGGCTGGTCTTCTATGTCGGTGGGACTACCGGGTTATGATCCCCCCAACACATGCCGTGGTGTGACCAGAGGGCATGTGTTTGTGTTGACGATGCTGGTTATGGATTGAACTTCGTCGTCCAAGCTCATGTCGGAGCTGTTGTTTTTATTGGTCTGAACGTCGTATGCTTCGAGTGCTAGCTCAGGATGATCGTCGTAATCGGAGAAGTAATCTTGATCCGCCTGGATCTCTGGCCCGATGAAGTCGCCGAGGTAGATGCTATCCTCCGCATCCTCCGGTTGTATATGATTGGGTGCACTATCGAGTGGGGTGATATACTCGACTATGTTGACTTGACAGCCAGACTGTACCTCATCCTCTAGCTGCTCCTGCGCCACGAGATCGTTGAACTCTCGGGTTGTCATGGAGTCGATTGGAGATCCTGTCGTTGAGATCGAGTTGATCTGTGATTGAGTTGCTCCCATGCTTTCTGGTGACGTAGTCTCAGTTGATGGTTCTGCGACTGTCTTGTCCCGATAGGTGGACTGGCCTTCATCATCAGGGAATTCCTCTGCCATGAGTTTGTTAAACTCTTGGGTTGACATGGAGAAGGTTGGGGACTCGGGTGGTGGGATCGAATCGATCTATGATGAGGCAGCTTCTCTGTCTGCTGAAGATGCGATCGTAGCCGACTGCTCCTTGTTCACCTCAGTCACGATCGAATCGGTCAAGTCCTGCACACCAAACTTATCGACAAAAAAGTTATGTTCTCCAATAGTTAGATCAAAACCTGAGTCGAGTCTAGAGAATATTTCTTGTGCATCCGGCGAGTATGGGTTGATCCTCTTTGGCGAGATTGCTTGTGAAGTCGGCGAGTATTCGCCTGCTGATTCGACGTTAGTCGAAATCGCCGGCGTGTGGCCGTTTGTAGATGCTGTCGGCGAGTTGCCGTTTGAAGCTAAAACTGATGAATCCATGGGTCCAATACTATCGTTTCCCACAGACGGCGCCAATTGACGAGGGGTGTCCCCGTCAATACCCTCAACTGATAGCCTAGGGTTAGAGTTATGTGGTAGAGAACGCATAGTGTTAGTAGATTCGTCGGCTGACAAGCGGGATTTACCCAGGTTCAGGGCCCTCAACTGAGGTAACACCCCTACTTCCTCCCTGTCTGTATTGATTGCGGAATATGTGGCGATGACAATGTCTAGCAAGATGTCGATCTCGCTAGGGTTTGGTGGTTCTGGATGTGCGTGTCTTTGATCGGCTACCCTCCTGGCCCTTATATGGGGGTCCAGGTCTCGGGTACGTAACCGACTCGGACTATATACATGGAAACTACGACCGACTATGTCTGTCTTGGGCTTTCCTTGATGGGCTTAATCAGTTTATTGACAATTGGGCTTTAGTCATCACGTGCACCAGGTACCCACACGAAGGGGTACCCGTTTGGTATAACCTTGTCAAGTGGTGTCTCTCCATAAATAATAATAGCATACATGAGGGTAAACAAATTACAGCTGGGCAATTGACAGAATAAAGAACTGCATAATGATGCATGTACAAGTCATGATGTCTAGTGTGAGATTCATTTGGGCATTACAACATGATACATAGACCGTTATCCAACTGCATCTATGACTAATAATCCACCTTCAGGATAGCATCTGCAACACCTTTCAGTATTAAGTTGCAAGCAACAGATTATTGCATTAAGTAAAGTGTGTAATGTAAGTAGCACAATTATCCTTAGACAAAGAACTACTGTTTTATCCCTAGTAGCAACAGTACATTTACAATCTTAGAGGTTGTTGTCACTCCCCCCAGATTAAATGAAGACATGAACCCACTATCGAGCATAAATACCCCCTCTTCGAGTCACAAGCATTTACTTGGCCAGAGCATCTACTAGTAACGGAGAGCATGCAAGATCATAAATAACGCACTCACATAATATATAATGAAGCAAATGACATAGTACTCAATTATTCATCGGATCCCAGCAAACACAACATGTAGCATTACATAAAGATGATCTTGATCATGATAGGCAGCTCACAAGATCTAAACATGATGGCACAATATATAGGAGAAGACAACCATCTAGCTACAGCTATGGACCCATAGTAGTCCAAGGATGAACTACTCACGCATGAGTCCGGAGGCGGGCATGGTGATGTAGAGCCCTCCGGTGATGATTCCCCTCTCCGGCAGGGTGCCGGGAAGAGCTTCTGAACCCTCCCGAACTAGGGTTGACGGCGGCGGCGGCGGCTCTAGAACGTATCGTGGAAAAGTGCTCGGGTGCCTAGGGTTATTTTGTCGGGGGGTCTTTATAGGCGAAAGGGCGAAGGCGGTGGAGGCCCGAGGGCCCCACACCATGTGCTGGCGCGGCCAGGAAGGGAGCCGCGCCACCACATGATGTGGGCGCCTCGGTGCCCTCCTTCGTCTCCTCTTCGGACTTCTGGAACGTGTCGGGAAAAATAGGAACTTTGGCTTTTGATTCGTCTAATTCCGAGAATATTTCCTTAACAGCTTTTCTGAAACCAAAAACAGCTGAAAACAGGGAACTGGCAGTGTGGCATCTTGTTTATAGGTTAGTTCCAGAAAATGCATAAAATCATATAAAATGTATATAAAACATGTAGCAATTGGTATAATATAAGCATGGAACATAAGAAATTATAGATACGTTGGAGACGTATCAAGCCCCGAGGGGCCCACACCACGTGGTGGCGCGGCCAGGGGGGAGCCGCGCCTCCACCAGGTGTGGCCGCCTCGTGGCCCCCCTCCTACTCCTCTTCGGTTTTCTGGATGCTTCCGGGGGAAATAGGGGTATTGGCTTTTATTTCGTGCAATTCCGAAAATATTTTCTTAACATATTTTTTGAAACCAAAAACAGCAGAAAACAGGGAACTGGCACTGTGGCATCTTGTTAATAGGTTAGTCACAGAAAATGCATAAAAACCGTATAAAGTGTATATAAAACATGTAGCAATGGGTATAATATAAGCATGGAACATAAGAAATTATAGATACGTTTGAGACGTATCAGGGACCTTAGAGTGTAATGCGATGGTGGGACTTTATGTCTTAATAATTCTTGTGCAGTCATTTACTTGGCCACATGATCCATCATAAGGGGTTTAGTTTATTTATTTAGCTTTACCTTAATTGTGGCTCCGTTCTAAACAAGATTAAAACTTGACAAGATATTCAACATGTTGTTTAATAAATCTATATGCCTAGTTACATCCATGCCGCCCTCGGGAACGTTTTCCAAATATAAGACACACATCACTTGAGCCTGTCCTCTTGTCACATAGAGGATTGGGCTTTTCTCTCATTGAGAGCTTTCAACTGTTACTATTTACTTTCTGCACTTTTACTTTATTTGCAACCATACAACCAAAAACCCCAAAAACACTTGCATCTTTCATTGTTTTATCTATCATTCTTACTAATCAATACCTTCAGCTCCTCGTGGGTTCGACAACCTTTTCTATTCGAAAGGTACTACAATTGATCTCCTGCACTTGGGAGTCATCACTTATGTGATCTTAACCATTGTATGGCTCGAGGCGATGACTCATGGAGTCGAAGCGTGTCACACGTCATCCCTCTCGGAGAGAGTTATGAGGTGGATGGTAACGAGGCTTCTATAGTCGCCGTCCTTTTCCCATATCTCCACTTCTGAGACCCATCCTTGCCCACTCTTTCTTCCTCCTTTCCAATCGTCATGGCGGAATCACCACGACGTGCGGGGGGTGACGGGTCTGCACCGGTTGGCCCTTCAGACGTGGCGGCGCAGCAGGCAGTTGTGGTTCACCAGGAGGCCGTCGGCCCAGAGATGCAATGGCTTCTCCAAGCGAGGGGTTGTCGCCTCCAGCGCGGCGCGATCGGGGTTGTCCTCGCGGGAGCAGGGCTGGTCGTGGTCGTTCCACTACCAGATCAGCGAAGAACAAGGCGGAACTCCTCCTCCGTCCATGAAGCCACCTCGCGAAGGTCGCTACTGAAAGAGCATTTTCCCTCATGTGTGGTTTTGGTAATTATATGACAATCTCTATGGACTAATGCTTGCATTGAGATATCTTATAGATCGTGTCCATGAGAATAGTGGAGTTCATGTGTTGGACTCTTGAAGCTTATTTGATGACCAAGGTTCCATTCCATGATGTATATGGTGGATGGTCATGTGTTGAAGTTGAGATGTGCAAGACCAAGAGAAGACTCTTGAAGATATCCTATGCTTGGTGCTTGCGATGGATACATGAAGACGGAGCATTTGGAGAAGTCTTCATTAAGCATGTGCTCGGACACGCAATCAAGAAAGAAGATCCACTTGAAGAGATCAAGATAGTCATCATCTAGCTCAAGTGGAATGCTCAAGGCAAAGGTATGATCTTGATAGGGCTATAGGATAGATAGGCGTACTATCAAGAGGGGCTCTCGAGTGAGTAACTTGATCGCATCTTTGTGGAGAGCTCAAACCTTTGCATAGTTGGCATATCATATTTCTTGGTTCTTATTTGGCTCTTATCCATGTGAGGAATTAGAGCTTGGTTCATCTTCATGCCAAGCGCTAGCTCATCCAATTCGGGATTTCATTCGTTCATCTTGTTGTGTTTTGGATGTTGGGTGTTGGTGCTTGTCGTGTTCCTCATGACAAGCCCAAGTGCTTCGAAAACGGTTTTACGTTGGCAAACTTCTTGCGTTTTCGGTGGCGGAAATATTGCCGGTTCGACCATGAGGAAAGTCCCACACCTTGCCATGTGTGGTGACTTTGCTCTATTTATGGGATGCAATATTTCCACTTTTTGTAGCCCTGTGCTCGTCGCTATCTTTCCAACAAAGTTGGTTTCACCTCATTCGGAGTTCATTTGCAAAAGTTATAGCGGTTTTAGTTTGGCTGTTCTGAACCGGATTATTGGGGCCGGATATTTCGTTCCACCGGAATTTCCGGTTCCCCAACTCGTCCAAGAAATCGGCTAAGGAAAGAAGGAAAAGAGGTGCTGGACTCAACCGGAAATTGTGGTCGGATATTTCGATGACCCGGAATTTCCGAGTTGCCCTCAAAGAGCCTCGCGTAAACGGCTAAGGAAAGAATTGTTTTCGGCACTGACTCCAACCGGAAATTTAGCTCGGAGATTTTCTTTGACCGGATATTCCGGGTGACCGGAATTTCCGAGTCTCACTTATACCGGAATTTCCGAGTTGCCCTCAAAGAGCCTCGCGGAAACGGCTAAGGAATAGTTTGGTTTTGGTTCTGACTCCAGCCGGAATTTCAGCTCGGAAATTTCATGGACTCGGAATTTCCGGTTGACCGGAATTTCCGAGTCTCACTTATACCGGAATTTCCGAGTTTCGAAACAGCCAACGGCTATATTTCCTGGAGAGCTATAAATAGCCCTCCCCTTCTTCTTCCTCAGGACATCCAAGGCAGCACGTTTTTCCCCTCTCTCCTACTCCATTGTTGACCTTGGAAAGCTCACTTCCCTCTCAATCCCTCCATAGATTCTTGCATATTCTTTAGGGAAAGTTGAGAGGAGATCTAGATCTACAATCCTACCAATCCATCTCTCCTCTAAGTGAGGGGAACCTAGTGGATCTAGATCTTGGAGTTCCTTTGTGGTTCTTCTCTTTGTTCTTCCTCTCTTCTCCCCCCATAAGCATTAGTTGCTTTTGGTGGGATTTGGGAGTGAAGGATTTGACTCCTTTGTGGTTTCCTTTGTTCTTCCTCTCTTATTCCCCCATAAACATTTGTTGTTTTGTTGGAATTTGAGAGTGAAGGACTTGAGCACTTCGTGTGCTCTTGCCATTGCATTTGCATCGGTTTGAGCCCTCCACGAGGATTCGTGGTGGTGTTACTTGTGAGCTTGTTACTCTTGGGTCATTGGACCCTAGACGCCTTTTGTGGCCGGCCTTTTGTGGCCAAGACCTTTTGTGGTCAAGACCTTTTGTGGTCACTTGAGAGCCCCCAATTAAGTTGTGGGTGTGTGCCTCAAGACTTGGGAGCCCCCAATTAAGTTGTGGGTGTGTGCCTCAAGATTGTTGTAAGGGATTCGATCTCCGCCCAAAAGGGGATCAATAGTGGAAGGTGAACTCGCAACCTTTTGTGGTTGAGTTCATCCGGAGAAGAAGGTGAGCCTTGGTGGCGTTGCGGCTAACCTGTTGTGGTTGCGCACACCTCTCCAACGAGACGTACACCCTTTGGGTGGAACTCGGGAATACATCCTCATCTCCGCGTGCCTCGGTTATTTCTATACCCGAGCTCTTTACTTATGCACTTTACATTGTGATAGCCTTCGTGCTTGAAGTCATATATCTTGCTATCACCTTGTTACTTGTATTGCTTAGCATAAGTTGTTGGTGCACATAGGTGAGCCTAGTATTTATATCTAGGTTGTATGCTTGTTAAAGTAAACCACTAGTTTTATTCCGCCTTTATCAAGCATACCGGAATTTCCGGTCCATCTAGGCTCGGAAATTCCGTCTCCCCGGAATTTCCGGTCCATCTAGGCTCGGAAATTCCGGCTCCCCGGAAAAAGTTTTAAATCGCCTATTCACCCCCCCCCCCCCCCCTCTAGGCGACGTCTATCCGTTCAATTGGTATCAGAGCCAGGTTATCTCATTATTAGGACTAACCGCCTAGAGATAAAGATGTCGTTTAGAGATCTAGTGCACAATCCCACTTATAGATTCGATGGCACAAATTATGATGTTTGGAAAATTCGCATGCTTAATCTTTTTAGAGACATGGGTTCAAATTTAGAGAGTATTGTAGATATGGGTTTTTCTCCTCCAAAGGATTCACAAGAATTATCTTTAGAGGATGAGAAAAACTCTTATCTCGATACTCTAGCATCTAATGGTCTTATATGTGCTTTGAGCGATGTAGTCCTTGCGTCAATCATGCCTTTTCGGAGCGCTCATGAATTATGGACAAAGCTTCAAGATATATATGAGGTGTCCAACATTTCCAAGGATGATTGTCCTCCTTCCACATCCGGTCGTGATGAGCGCACGTCTTCTTCCACTTCACCGACATGTGGTTTGCCACAAGGTAATGATATGGTGAGTGGTGATAGAAATTGCATTCTTGATGGTGAATCCACTATTGACTATACTTCTCACCCATCTTATTGCAATGCTCTATCTTTGGACTTAAACACCTCTAGCACTCCAAATGTCATACATGCTAGTGTTGATAGTCCTTGCATATCATGTAGTAATTGCTTAACTAAATCTCATGATGATATGCTTTCCTTGTCTTGTTGCCATGATCAAAATGTTTCTATTTCCTCTAGTACTTGTTTGGCTAACAATGTAGAGGAATCCCAACAATTGTTGGAACAAGACATGGACCTCTTTGGTGTTTCAAGTAACTCTTCATCGTCTTCATCCACTACTCACCTTTGCCTTATGGCTAAGGAGTTTAAGGTATCTCCTACCGTGCACTCCAATATATCTCATGATGATGATGATGATGATGTTGATAATGATACTAGTCTTGAAATCAAACAAGAAATTATTGCTTTTGATCATTTCATGACTAACTTGCAAGGAGTTGGCAAGAAACACTTTGGCTCTCTTATGAGCCGCATAAGTGAGCTTGAGGATGTTCTTGAGCTAAAAGGTGAGATTGAGAGAGAAGATGCCTATGAAAAGGTATCTCTTCAATCATCTCTAGAAGATGAACAAGAAACTAATGCTCACCTTCAAGAAAGACTTGAAGAAGTGTCATGAAGGGAAGTCCACCCTCGACAACATGTTGAGAGTGCAACAACTTCCTCATGACAAGAGTGGACTTGGATTCAACTCCAATAACAATAACAAGTCCAAGAACAAGATGAAGCACAAGTTCATCAAGAAGAAGGGCCAAGAACAAGTAATTGATTCGGCCAAGATTGTGTGCTTCAAGTGCAAGGTTGAAGGGCACCATGTTAGATCTTGCCCGTTGAAGAAGAAGCCTCTTAGTGAGAAGCAACAAGGGAAGCTACCTCAAGTCCAAACTCAAGCTTCCCAAGTTGAAGAACCTCCCCTTCCCAAGAAGAAAGGTAAAAGCCGACTTTGCTACAATTGTCGTGGGAAGGATCATTTTGCTTCTTCATGCACTCACGGTACCTTATCCAACCCCACTAAAATTGATAATGTTCATTCTCTTCGGAAGGATAAGGTTGGCAATGTGTTTGCCAAAGTTATTGGTACTCAAAGTGGTGTCAAGAAAAGAACCATTTGGGTTGCCAAGCCTATTGTGACTAACCTCTTAGGACCCAACTTGGTTGGGGACCAACAAGCTAAAACTTAATCAATAGGTGTTGGAGGAGGACATTGGAGACTTGACCACATCATGAAGAATTAAGGGATCTTCATCATCTACATTCTCTCAAGTCAAGTCAATTGGATTATATTGTCTTAGCTTTTATCCAATGCTCCTCCTTGCGGTAACTTGTATTTAAATCATATGTATGCATTGAAAGTTACTTACACCCTTGCATGTGTTTGGTTTTGTACCTTACAAGTGTTTATATGTGTTGTGCACTCTACTTACTTATGTTGAGTAATCAAGCTTGTGTATGTTGGTTTGCACACCATGTATGTTTTGAGCCTCTTGCCTATTTGCTTTCATCTTAATTGGCTCTTATAAGGATATTAATGGACTATCCCATTTTGGTATCTCCAATCATGTGTTGATTTGGGTCTTTGATATAATGTGGACAAATCTTTCTCTTGCCACACTTTTGTGTAGCTTCTTGATTTAATTGGTGTTTTGTCCAAATTGTATCTCATTTGGTTCTTGAAAGTTTTGTGCATGCATATTTACTATATGTATATCTTATGGCATGCTTAATTTCGTTGATCCAATATATAGGATAAACTCCATCAAACCCTAAATGATTAAGATGTGCATGAAATTCTATTTCATATCAATATGCACATATTTATGTGGAGTTTGTCCTATGTATTGTAGTTGCTCTAACTACTTTGGACCCAATTAGTTTGGGTACCATGGTGTACTTGATTTATTTTAGGTACATGGGAGATGCATTGGAAGCTTGTCACATATTAAAGAAGATGTCTTCACCATGTGCTTTTTGGAGCCAAGCTTGGATGATTGTGAACTCTCATCTTCTACACCGTCAATGCTATCTCGGTAACAAGTATCTAACTCATGCATATATTTCTAGCTCTCAACCATGTGTAGGTTGCTCTTTGGCATGAGTATGTCTAAGTTGCATTTGATATGGTTTTTGCAAAGTTCCTTTCAAAACATCTTCATTGCAAATGTGAGTAAGCCGAGATGATTACACATCAAAGGGAATATATATATAATCATTTTCATGATTCACCGATCCCCAATATGTTAATCTAGCAAATCTTCTTCAAAGTCTCTCATGTGCAATATAGATGAATTCTCAAAATCATTTGCCTTATGTGATATTTGTTATCTTTCTCGAAGCATCTCAACTATCACTTATCCTATGTGGGTATTTGTGATGCTTTGAGAATTTGGTGTTGGAAGTTCATCTATGCCCTCTAAGATTAATTTGAGCTATGTGCTTTGCTTTTATGCAAAAATCTTATCGGTGTATTTATGACTTCCGCTTGGATACCATGTGCTTTACCGTGTACCTACATTGTGTGTGCATGTTTCTTTGTGGACTTAGTGTCTACTTAGAAACTTATACACATGAGTGTAGTTACATCTTTAATTGGTATTCTAAATCTTTAGTGATCACCTTTTATTACTTTCTTGATTCTTTGGTGATCTCTAAAAGGCACAAGCTTTGCTTTTCTATTGGTATCTCATTGCCTCTTAATAAGCTTGTGATCGTATTTGATGTATCCTCTTTGGTGTGCTTGTATGCGAAATACATGATATGCACTATGTGCCTCATATTTTGAAAGACTAGTGATGCCTTGGCTCATCCTTGTTTTAGTCTCCTAAAATGTATTTCCATGTCACACCCATCCTTTCTTGTTTGAGCAAGTCTTCATTTGTCACTTCTATTTCTTGTTGCTCAACATTTGTTTGTGTTCAAAATTATCTAGGAGGAAGTGAGGATTCCATGTTATGCACACTATATTGAAATACAAATCTTTCATTGTGCATGTACCTTGGGGAGTTCCCTCTTTATTTTTAGAACACTTGGTTGATCTTATCATAATATCTTCTTGTGCCCAATTGTTTTTCTTGGATCCTTTGATTGCTTGCTTCTTTGTGAATGCATCTTTTCTTTTGCAATTGGTATCCTTCTAGTGGATTTCAATTGTTATCTTTCTTGTGCAATCGTTGGATCCTCAATATAGTTTGATCCCCTCCATCTATTCGTCATTGGATATGTGCATTTGATTTCACTCACATTATGAGAAATGCACACTTTATGAAGGAGATCTTATTATGTTGTCCTTCTAAATCTTTTCGCCCATTTCGGCAATCGTTGCCAATGGGGGAGAAGTTTTGGAGGGTTGTATGGAATTGGCTTTGTACTTTGCTATATTGGCCTTTGCATTCGTTGCTTGGTTTTATATATAGTGGAAACTCCACCATCGGTAATGGTTGACAATATATGCAATGAATTCATGTTCATACACACGTGCATAAATTATGGGGGAGTTTGCACTATATATGTGGATGGACTAACATCACATACCTTTGTAGTATTTGATGTTAGTACAACCACTCTTGTTCGTTAAATTCCATATTATTAACCCTCTCAAAAGAGATTGTCATCAATTACCAAAATGGGGGAGATTGAAAGAGCATTTTCCCTCATGTGTGGTTTTGGTAATTATATGACAATCTCTATGGACTAATGCTTGCATTGAGATATCTTATAGATCGTGTCCATGAGAATAGTGGAGTTCATGTGTTGGACTCTTGAAGCTTATTTGATGACCAAGGTTCCATTCCATGATGTATATGGTGGATGGTCATGTGTTGAAGTTGAGATGTGCAAGACCAAGAGAAGACTCTTGAAGATATCCTATGCTTGGTGCTTGCGATGGATACATGAAGACGGAGCATTTGGAGAAGTCTTCATTAAGCATGTGCTCGGACACGCAATCAAGAAAGAAGATCCACTTGAAGAGATCAAGATAGTCATCATCTAGCTCAAGTGGAATGCTCAAGGCAAAGGTATGATCTTGATAGGGCTATAGGATAGATAGGCGTACTATCAAGAGGGGCTCTCGAGTGAGTAACTTGATCGCATCTTTGTGGAGAGCTCAAACCTTTGCATAGTTGGCATATCATATTTCTTGGTTCTTATTTGGCTCTTATCCATGTGAGGAATTAGAGCTTGGTTCATCTTCATGCCAAGCGCTAGCTCATCCAATTCGGGATTTCATTCGTTCATCTTGTTGTGTTTTGGATGTTGGGTGTTGGTGCTTGTCGTGTTCCTCATGACAAGCCCAAGTGCTTCGAAAACGGTTTTACGTTGGCAAACTTCTTGCGTTTTCGGTGGCGGAAATATTGCCGGTTCGACCATGAGGAAAGTCCCACACCTTGCCATGTGTGGTGACTTTGCTCTATTTATGGGATGCAATATTTCCACTTTTTGTAGCCCTGTGCTCGTCGCTATCTTTCCAACAAAGTTGGTTTCACCTCATTCGGAGTTCATTTGCAAAAGTTATAGCGGTTTTAGTTTGGCTGTTCTGAACCGGATTATTGGGGCCGGATATTTCGTTCCACCGGAATTTCCGGTTCCCCAACTCGTCCAAGAAATCGGCTAAGGAAAGAAGGAAAAGAGGTGCTGGACTCAACCGGAAATTGTGGTCGGATATTTCGATGACCCGGAATTTCCGAGTTGCCCTCAAAGAGCCTCGCGTAAACGGCTAAGGAAAGAATTGTTTTCGGCACTGACTCCAACCGGAAATTTAGCTCGGAGATTTTCTTTGACCGGATATTCCGGGTGACCGGAATTTCCGAGTCTCACTTATACCGGAATTTCCGAGTTGCCCTCAAAGAGCCTCGCGGAAACGGCTAAGGAATAGTTTGGTTTTGGTTCTGACTCCAGCCGGAATTTCAGCTCGGAAATTTCATGGACTCGGAATTTCCGGTTGACCGGAATTTCCGAGTCTCACTTATACCGGAATTTCCGAGTTTCGAAACAGCCAACGGCTATATTTCCTGGAGAGCTATAAATAGCCCTCCCCTTCTTCTTCCTCAGGACATCCAAGGCAGCACGTTTTTCCCCTCTCTCCTACTCCATTGTTGACCTTGGAAAGCTCACTTCCCTCTCAATCCCTCCATAGATTCTTGCATATTCTTTAGGGAAAGTTGAGAGGAGATCTAGATCTACAATCCTACCAATCCATCTCTCCTCTAAGTGAGGGGAACCTAGTGGATCTAGATCTTGGAGTTCCTTTGTGGTTCTTCTCTTTGTTCTTCCTCTCTTCTCCCCCCATAAGCATTAGTTGCTTTTGGTGGGATTTGGGAGTGAAGGATTTGACTCCTTTGTGGTTTCCTTTGTTCTTCCTCTCTTATTCCCCCATAAACATTTGTTGTTTTGTTGGAATTTGAGAGTGAAGGACTTGAGCACTTCGTGTGCTCTTGCCATTGCATTTGCATCGGTTTGAGCCCTCCACGAGGATTCGTGGTGGTGTTACTTGTGAGCTTGTTACTCTTGGGTCATTGGACCCTAGACGCCTTTTGTGGCCGGCCTTTTGTGGCCAAGACCTTTTGTGGTCAAGACCTTTTGTGGTCACTTGAGAGCCCCCAATTAAGTTGTGGGTGTGTGCCTCAAGACTTGGGAGCCCCCAATTAAGTTGTGGGTGTGTGCCTCAAGATTGTTGTAAGGGATTCGATCTCCGCCCAAAAGGGGATCAATAGTGGAAGGTGAACTCGCAACCTTTTGTGGTTGAGTTCATCCGGAGAAGAAGGTGAGCCTTGGTGGCGTTGCGGCTAACCTGTTGTGGTTGCGCACACCTCTCCAACGAGACGTACACCCTTTGGGTGGAACTCGGGAATACATCCTCATCTCCGCGTGCCTCGGTTATTTCTATACCCGAGCTCTTTACTTATGCACTTTACATTGTGATAGCCTTCGTGCTTGAAGTCATATATCTTGCTATCACCTTGTTACTTGTATTGCTTAGCATAAGTTGTTGGTGCACATAGGTGAGCCTAGTATTTATATCTAGGTTGTATGCTTGTTAAAGTAAACCACTAGTTTTATTCCGCCTTTATCAAGCATACCGGAATTTCCGGTCCATCTAGGCTCGGAAATTCCGTCTCCCCGGAATTTCCGGTCCATCTAGGCTCGGAAATTCCGGCTCCCCGGAAAAAGTTTTAAATCGCCTATTCACCCCCCCCCCCCTCTAGGCGACGTCTATCCGTTCAATTGGTATCAGAGCCAGGTTATCTCATTATTAGGACTAACCGCCTAGAGATAAAGATGTCGTTTAGAGATCTAGTGCACAATCCCACTTATAGATTCGATGGCACAAATTATGATGTTTGGAAAATTCGCATGCTTAATCTTTTTAGAGACATGGGTTCAAATTTAGAGAGTATTGTAGATATGGGTTTTTCTCCTCCAAAGGATTCACAAGAATTATCTTTAGAGGATGAGAAAAACTCTTATCTCGATACTCTAGCATCTAATGGTCTTATATGTGCTTTGAGCGATGTAGTCCTTGCGTCAATCATGCCTTTTCGGAGCGCTCATGAATTATGGACAAAGCTTCAAGATATATATGAGGTGTCCAACATTTCCAAGGATGATTGTCCTCCTTCCACATCCGGTCGTGATGAGCGCACGTCTTCTTCCACTTCACCGACATGTGGTTTGCCACAAGGTAATGATATGGTGAGTGGTGATAGAAATTGCATTCTTGATGGTGAATCCACTATTGACTATACTTCTCACCCATCTTATTGCAATGCTCTATCTTTGGACTTAAACACCTCTAGCACTCCAAATGTCATACATGCTAGTGTTGATAGTCCTTGCATATCATGTAGTAATTGCTTAACTAAATCTCATGATGATATGCTTTCCTTGTCTTGTTGCCATGATCAAAATGTTTCTATTTCCTCTAGTACTTGTTTGGCTAACAATGTAGAGGAATCCCAACAATTGTTGGAACAAGACATGGACCTCTTTGGTGTTTCAAGTAACTCTTCATCGTCTTCATCCACTACTCACCTTTGCCTTATGGCTAAGGAGTTTAAGGTATCTCCTACCGTGCACTCCAATATATCTCATGATGATGATGATGATGATGTTGATAATGATACTAGTCTTGAAATCAAACAAGAAATTATTGCTTTTGATCATTTCATGACTAACTTGCAAGGAGTTGGCAAGAAACACTTTGGCTCTCTTATGAGCCGCATAAGTGAGCTTGAGGATGTTCTTGAGCTAAAAGGTGAGATTGAGAGAGAAGATGCCTATGAAAAGGTATCTCTTCAATCATCTCTAGAAGATGAACAAGAAACTAATGCTCACCTTCAAGAAAGACTTGAAGAAGTGTCATGAAGGGAAGTCCACCCTCGACAACATGTTGAGAGTGCAACAACTTCCTCATGACAAGAGTGGACTTGGATTCAACTCCAATAACAATAACAAGTCCAAGAACAAGATGAAGCACAAGTTCATCAAGAAGAAGGGCCAAGAACAAGTAATTGATTCGGCCAAGATTGTGTGCTTCAAGTGCAAGGTTGAAGGGCACCATGTTAGATCTTGCCCGTTGAAGAAGAAGCCTCTTAGTGAGAAGCAACAAGGGAAGCTACCTCAAGTCCAAACTCAAGCTTCCCAAGTTGAAGAACCTCCCCTTCCCAAGAAGAAAGGTAAAAGCCGACTTTGCTACAATTGTCGTGGGAAGGATCATTTTGCTTCTTCATGCACTCACGGTACCTTATCCAACCCCACTAAAATTGATAATGTTCATTCTCTTCGGAAGGATAAGGTTGGCAATGTGTTTGCCAAAGTTATTGGTACTCAAAGTGGTGTCAAGAAAAGAACCATTTGGGTTGCCAAGCCTATTGTGACTAACCTCTTAGGACCCAACTTGGTTGGGGACCAACAAGCTAAAACTTAATCAATAGGTGTTGGAGGAGGACATTGGAGACTTGACCACATCATGAAGAATTAAGGGATCTTCATCATCTACATTCTCTCAAGTCAAGTCAATTGGATTATATTGTCTTAGCTTTTATCCAATGCTCCTCCTTGCGGTAACTTGTATTTAAATCATATGTATGCATTGAAAGTTACTTACACCCTTGCATGTGTTTGGTTTTGTACCTTACAAGTGTTTATATGTGTTGTGCACTCTACTTACTTATGTTGAGTAATCAAGCTTGTGTATGTTGGTTTGCACACCATGTATGTTTTGAGCCTCTTGCCTATTTGCTTTCATCTTAATTGGCTCTTATAAGGATATTAATGGACTATCCCATTTTGGTATCTCCAATCATGTGTTGATTTGGGTCTTTGATATAATGTGGACAAATCTTTCTCTTGCCACACTTTTGTGTAGCTTCTTGATTTAATTGGTGTTTTGTCCAAATTGTATCTCATTTGGTTCTTGAAAGTTTTGTGCATGCATATTTACTATATGTATATCTTATGGCATGCTTAATTTCGTTGATCCAATATATAGGATAAACTCCATCAAACCCTAAATGATTAAGATGTGCATGAAATTCTATTTCATATCAATATGCACATATTTATGTGGAGTTTGTCCTATGTATTGTAGTTGCTCTAACTACTTTGGACCCAATTAGTTTGGGTACCATGGTGTACTTGATTTATTTTAGGTACATGGGAGATGCATTGGAAGCTTGTCACATATTAAAGAAGATGTCTTCACCATGTGCTTTTTGGAGCCAAGCTTGGATGATTGTGAACTCTCATCTTCTACACCGTCAATGCTATCTCGGTAACAAGTATCTAACTCATGCATATATTTCTAGCTCTCAACCATGTGTAGGTTGCTCTTTGGCATGAGTATGTCTAAGTTGCATTTGATATGGTTTTTGCAAAGTTCCTTTCAAAACATCTTCATTGCAAATGTGAGTAAGCCGAGATGATTACACATCAAAGGGAATATATATATAATCATTTTCATGATTCACCGATCCCCAATATGTTAATCTAGCAAATCTTCTTCAAAGTCTCTCATGTGCAATATAGATGAATTCTCAAAATCATTTGCCTTATGTGATATTTGTTATCTTTCTCGAAGCATCTCAACTATCACTTATCCTATGTGGGTATTTGTGATGCTTTGAGAATTTGGTGTTGGAAGTTCATCTATGCCCTCTAAGATTAATTTGAGCTATGTGCTTTGCTTTTATGCAAAAATCTTATCGGTGTATTTATGACTTCCGCTTGGATACCATGTGCTTTACCGTGTACCTACATTGTGTGTGCATGTTTCTTTGTGGACTTAGTGTCTACTTAGAAACTTATACACATGAGTGTAGTTACATCTTTAATTGGTATTCTAAATCTTTAGTGATCACCTTTTATTACTTTCTTGATTCTTTGGTGATCTCTAAAAGGCACAAGCTTTGCTTTTCTATTGGTATCTCATTGCCTCTTAATAAGCTTGTGATCGTATTTGATGTATCCTCTTTGGTGTGCTTGTATGCGAAATACATGATATGCACTATGTGCCTCATATTTTGAAAGACTAGTGATGCCTTGGCTCATCCTTGTTTTAGTCTCCTAAAATGTATTTCCATGTCACACCCATCCTTTCTTGTTTGAGCAAGTCTTCATTTGTCACTTCTATTTCTTGTTGCTCAACATTTGTTTGTGTTCAAAATTATCTAGGAGGAAGTGAGGATTCCATGTTATGCACACTATATTGAAATACAAATCTTTCATTGTGCATGTACCTTGGGGAGTTCCCTCTTTATTTTTAGAACACTTGGTTGATCTTATCATAATATCTTCTTGTGCCCAATTGTTTTTCTTGGATCCTTTGATTGCTTGCTTCTTTGTGAATGCATCTTTTCTTTTGCAATTGGTATCCTTCTAGTGGATTTCAATTGTTATCTTTCTTGTGCAATCGTTGGATCCTCAATATAGTTTGATCCCCTCCATCTATTCGTCATTGGATATGTGCATTTGATTTCACTCACATTATGAGAAATGCACACTTTATGAAGGAGATCTTATTATGTTGTCCTTCTAAATCTTTTCGCCCATTTCGGCAATCGTTGCCAATGGGGGAGAAGTTTTGGAGGGTTGTATGGAATTGGCTTTGTACTTTGCTATATTGGCCTTTGCATTCGTTGCTTGGTTTTATATATAGTGGAAACTCCACCATCGGTAATGGTTGACAATATATGCAATGAATTCATGTTCATACACACGTGCATAAATTATGGGGGAGTTTGCACTATATATGTGGATGGACTAACATCACATACCTTTGTAGTATTTGATGTTAGTACAACCACTCTTGTTCGTTAAATTCCATATTATTAACCCTCTCAAAAGAGATTGTCATCAATTACCAAAATGGGGGAGATTGAAAGAGCATTTTCCCTCATGTGTGGTTTTGGTAATTATATGACAATCTCTATGGACTAATGCTTGCATTGAGATATCTTATAGATCGTGTCCATGAGAATAGTGGAGTTCATGTGTTGGACTCTTGAAGCTTATTTGATGACCAAGGTTCCATTCCATGATGTATATGGTGGATGGTCATGTGTTGAAGTTGAGATGTGCAAGACCAAGAGAAGACTCTTGAAGATATCCTATGCTTGGTGCTTGCGATGGATACATGAAGACGGAGCATTTGGAGAAGTCTTCATTAAGCATGTGCTCGGACACGCAATCAAGAAAGAAGATCCACTTGAAGAGATCAAGATAGTCATCATCTAGCTCAAGTGGAATGCTCAAGGCAAAGGTATGATCTTGATAGGGCTATAGGATAGATAGGCGTACTATCAAGAGGGGCTCTCGAGTGAGTAACTTGATCGCATCTTTGTGGAGAGCTCAAACCTTTGCATAGTTGGCATATCATATTTCTTGGTTCTTATTTGGCTCTTATCCATGTGAGGAATTAGAGCTTGGTTCATCTTCATGCCAAGCGCTAGCTCATCCAATTCGGGATTTCATTCGTTCATCTTGTTGTGTTTTGGATGTTGGGTGTTGGTGCTTGTCGTGTTCCTCATGACAAGCCCAAGTGCTTCGAAAACGGTTTTACGTTGGCAAACTTCTTGCGTTTTCGGTGGCGGAAATATTGCCGGTTCGACCATGAGGAAAGTCCCACACCTTGCCATGTGTGGTGACTTTGCTCTATTTATGGGATGCAATATTTCCACTTTTTGTAGCCCTGTGCTCGTCGCTATCTTTCCAACAAAGTTGGTTTCACCTCATTCGGAGTTCATTTGCAAAAGTTATAGCGGTTTTAGTTTGGCTGTTCTGAACCGGATTATTGGGGCCGGATATTTCGTTCCACCGGAATTTCCGGTTCCCCAACTCGTCCAAGAAATCGGCTAAGGAAAGAAGGAAAAGAGGTGCTGGACTCAACCGGAAATTGTGGTCGGATATTTCGATGACCCGGAATTTCCGAGTTGCCCTCAAAGAGCCTCGCGTAAACGGCTAAGGAAAGAATTGTTTTCGGCACTGACTCCAACCGGAAATTTAGCTCGGAGATTTTCTTTGACCGGATATTCCGGGTGACCGGAATTTCCGAGTCTCACTTATACCGGAATTTCCGAGTTGCCCTCAAAGAGCCTCGCGGAAACGGCTAAGGAATAGTTTGGTTTTGGTTCTGACTCCAGCCGGAATTTCAGCTCGGAAATTTCATGGACTCGGAATTTCCGGTTGACCGGAATTTCCGAGTCTCACTTATACCGGAATTTCCGAGTTTCGAAACAGCCAACGGCTATATTTCCTGGAGAGCTATAAATAGCCCTCCCCTTCTTCTTCCTCAGGACATCCAAGGCAGCACGTTTTTCCCCTCTCTCCTACTCCATTGTTGACCTTGGAAAGCTCACTTCCCTCTCAATCCCTCCATAGATTCTTGCATATTCTTTAGGGAAAGTTGAGAGGAGATCTAGATCTACAATCCTACCAATCCATCTCTCCTCTAAGTGAGGGGAACCTAGTGGATCTAGATCTTGGAGTTCCTTTGTGGTTCTTCTCTTTGTTCTTCCTCTCTTCTCCCCCCATAAGCATTAGTTGCTTTTGGTGGGATTTGGGAGTGAAGGATTTGACTCCTTTGTGGTTTCCTTTGTTCTTCCTCTCTTATTCCCCCATAAACATTTGTTGTTTTGTTGGAATTTGAGAGTGAAGGACTTGAGCACTTCGTGTGCTCTTGCCATTGCATTTGCATCGGTTTGAGCCCTCCACGAGGATTCGTGGTGGTGTTACTTGTGAGCTTGTTACTCTTGGGTCATTGGACCCTAGACGCCTTTTGTGGCCGGCCTTTTGTGGCCAAGACCTTTTGTGGTCAAGACCTTTTGTGGTCACTTGAGAGCCCCCAATTAAGTTGTGGGTGTGTGCCTCAAGACTTGGGAGCCCCCAATTAAGTTGTGGGTGTGTGCCTCAAGATTGTTGTAAGGGATTCGATCTCCGCCCAAAAGGGGATCAATAGTGGAAGGTGAACTCGCAACCTTTTGTGGTTGAGTTCATCCGGAGAAGAAGGTGAGCCTTGGTGGCGTTGCGGCTAACCTGTTGTGGTTGCGCACACCTCTCCAACGAGACGTACACCCTTTGGGTGGAACTCGGGAATACATCCTCATCTCCGCGTGCCTCGGTTATTTCTATACCCGAGCTCTTTACTTATGCACTTTACATTGTGATAGCCTTCGTGCTTGAAGTCATATATCTTGCTATCACCTTGTTACTTGTATTGCTTAGCATAAGTTGTTGGTGCACATAGGTGAGCCTAGTATTTATATCTAGGTTGTATGCTTGTTAAAGTAAACCACTAGTTTTATTCCGCCTTTATCAAGCATACCGGAATTTCCGGTCCATCTAGGCTCGGAAATTCCGTCTCCCCGGAATTTCCGGTCCATCTAGGCTCGGAAATTCCGGCTCCCCGGAAAAAGTTTTAAATCGCCTATTCACCCCCCCCCCCCCCCCCCCCCCTCTAGGCGACGTCTATCCGTTCAGCTACGCCGATCTGCACGGCTTTGAGTTCGCCGTCCAACTCCCGTCAGGCGGCTTGGGGCCCTGTTCTTCACATCCCCGATAGGCTTTCTAGGGCCATGAAGGGGCGTGAGCCTTCTATCATGCGCATCTCCATGAAGGACTGCTTGGCGTCTTGGGTTGTCCCTATCACGGTTGATGGCGCGGGCCACATGACGTTAGGCAACGCATGGAGAGATTTCCCCGAAGCTCGTTGAGCGCAGCCGGGCTTCCTCATCACGTTCAAGTTCACCGCCGACGGAGAGCTTGTGGGGAAGGTGTTCGATGATCAGATGTGACAGCGCCCCGTGGGTGCTGAGTCTGACTCCGGTTCCAGCGACTCATCGGTGTCTGGTTTCAACGACGACGAAGAATGAGGAGGGCTTGAATAGGAATAGTTCACGTTCGGGATTCCCTATTCAAGGGCCCCTCCTTTCTTTCTCTTTGACATTGTGATCCTTGTAACCTTTCCTGCATGGATGGGTAGAAAACAACTTTGCTTCTATTTCGTTTCTGATCAGATGGTTAGTGATTAGAACAGAAGTAAGAAACCATATGTAAATAATCATTTAACTTTGATCGCTTCTCCTTTCTCTGTTTCTGCCGGGTAATCGTGAGTTGCCGCGTTATAAGACCAAGATCGAAAAGCAACTTGATATTTTATTCATAAGGCATTCATAGGAAAATGTTTTCATCAAATTGAACTCCTCAAATTGAAAACATTCCACCAAGGCTTTCCAAATGTAGAAATCGAAGGTTGCTTTTCGAAACCAAGGCTGGGAGAACATCAGCGAAAACTCTATGAAAACCCAAACACCCGAGCCCCCCGGGGTAGCTAGTTCCTGAGAGAACGGTTTACAACTGGGGGGTCTGGACGCGCCTCACTGTCTGGTGTGTGCGGTCCCACCCTGTCACGCCTTGCGGCCGAATGGTGCACCCAGTGCACCTGCGGGAGCGGCTCCGCACGCTATGCCTCACGGGTAGTACTTTTGAAGTTTTTCACTGGCTTTCCCTCCTCGGTCATCAGGCGGACGACACCTGACCTAATGACTTGTACCACCCAATAAGGTCCCTTCTACAGGGAAGAGAATTTGGTCATTCCTTCTCGCCTCAATCACCGGCGGAGCATTAGGTCTCCTTCCTTCTGCTCTCTAGGCAGCACTCTCCTGCTGTGATATCGCCGAAGGCCTTGCTGATATCAGACGGCTCAGATTGCTAATTTAAGCCGAATTTCTCAAGAAAATTGACATCATCAATCCTGGCTTCTCGCGGCATGTCTTCATTATATCTGAGCCGTGGGATCCGTAGCGAAACTTAGTGGGAAACACCGCCTTTGCCCCATATACCAGGTGAAATGGGGTTTCTCCGGTAGCGCGATTGGGTGTGGTAGGCAAGGACCACAATAGCGTTGATAGATGATCAACTCAGTTCACTCCTATTACATGATTAGTAATAAATTGGCCCATCACGCAAATTTCCCATTCGGTAAACTCAGAACCAAATTAGCGACCCAAACCCAGTTCACTCCTGCATGCTTAGTAACAAATTGGCCCACACACAAATTTCCCATTTGGTATGCTCAGAACCAAATTATCGACCCAACATATGGTCTCCAAAACTAAACAAAGGCTAAGGATTTGAGCAAATCCAAAATTGGCCCACAACCAGACGAAAGAAAAAGGAAAGCGATGGGCCAGCATCACCACAGTACCGAAATTGGAAATTTATTTGAAGTTGAGCGCGGTAGATGGCACCCGCAGGGTATAGGTAAGGGTGAAGCCACCCCATACCCTTACCTGTCGCTCTCAACCTTACCCGTCACCCTTACCCATACCCTTGTGCGGGTATAACTTTTTCCCATACCCTTCACCCGACAGGGTAAAGGGTTACCCGCGGGTAAAAATACCCTCGTTTGCAACACACGTATGAGTACAAAATAGCTACAAACAACAACACTTACGCATAAACAACACATATAAATAGCAGCACTTAAGTCATAGATGACAATCGTATGGCTGGTGGGACCAGGAATGTGAAGCGGACTAGCCCAAACGCTTATGCATGGTATGATTGGAAAAGTAGTACTTCATTAGGTTATTATTTGGAGACCTACTTGTCATTCTCGAATATTTAGGAGGGTATGCGGGTATGGGTTATATAAACCCATACCCGTACCCTCTTTACTCTATGGGTACAAGATTTTCCCATTTATATACCCATGGGTAATTTTACCTCCAAACCCTTATCCTAACAGGGTTTTTCCCGGCAGGGTACGTGGGTAATGGGTACCATTGACATCCAGTCCAACCCCTCACGTTATGTCAAGTGCGCAGCGCAGGTATCTTTTTTCTCTGCGGCCTGCACGAAGCTCCAGCTCCAGGTTGCACTGATGAATTGATGCCAATGCCAATCCAATTTGGATGCGCTGATGAATTTATACTGCAATTTCATGCGCTTTTTATTTTAAACATGGAAGTCTATGCCTGGATGCTTGGGTTGGCCGGGCAAGCACGAGGCGGTAGCTGCTTCCGTGAAGGGGAGAAAGCACACAGGCAGTCGCCGGGATGATAAGCAAGAGAAAAACGCACAGGCAGTCGGTGGCTCTCTAACCTCGCTCGTTTAATAATAGTGGAGAAACGGAGGGATGGGCATCTTTTTACTCTTAACCATACTCCCTCTCTCTCTGGCACACACAAAACGCACTCTCCTTGAGTAAGCATGGACCGGCGGCGCGCAGGGAGCCCAACGTATGGCGGGCGGCGCTCGCCGGCGGGGATCTACTCCGCCCCGGCGTCACCGGCACATCCCTTCGTCCAGCCCGCGTCGTCGCCGGTGCACCCGCTGGCTGCGCGGTCCAAGGCTCGAGCCGCGGCGGCGCTGGCGCATGTCATGGCGCGCCCCGGCGCGCGAGTCGACGAAACGGATGAGGACGACTACGAGAACGGCTGGGTAGACGACGTCGGAGACCAGCTGACCGCCGGCGGCACCAACGGGCGACGCGACGGTGGCCGGAGTCCCTTGCACGCTTACGGCGGCCGGAGCGCCGCCGGTGGCGGCGTCGTCAAGAACAAGGACAAGTACTTCGGTTTTGCGTTGCCCAAGGTATGTGCTAGTACTAATTATATTCATTACTGCTAATTACACCTTAGCTTTTTTAGCCCTAGTATCGTAATGGCACCGTGAATGTTTTCTGTTTTTGGCCTGTCGTTATTACTTTTCCTTTTTCTTTCCCCTTCAGTTTTTGGAGTGCTATTAATCTCTCCGTTAGGGCATGTATGTACAACGCAACGTCTTAGAGAGGCGCTAGGGAAGAAAATTAGTCAGAGCTTACAGTAGCTTAGAGAGCGGAAAATTAATTAGTGGGAATCCCGAGATGGTCTGGTCAGACGCCACGAACCCCATGCATGGTCAACGCACCTAATTAATGCGTGTGTCCTTACGCTCCGAACTTGTACAGTTTTGTTTAATCGGCGGAAAGGCCTCATAGTTCATACTCTGACGCGATCGAGTGCGTGCCCACCGCGACTTACGGCCGTCCGATGGCAGATGCAGGTCCAGCTGCTGGAGCACTAACATGCATCTGCCAGGGCCGAGCACGCCGCAACGGCAATCCGGCCACGCCACATCACGACCAAAATCTAACCTGTGTGAAGAAGGTGTTCTCATAGAGGTGACCAAAACAAAAACAAAAATTGAGACGGTCTAGCGTCTCGCCTCCAGGTACGGACGTTCGAAAAGGCCCAGCGACACTCCTAATGCTCGGTTAGCCGAGACGGTCTAGCGTCTCGCCTTCCTTTCTGGTGTAACCAGCCCATCCAGGTTAAGTTACAGACTTGGCATGGGTGCTCGCATTTTTCAGTGGTAAGTGACGTGCCCGTCAACAGAGAGGCGCCCGTGGTGACTTCGTCAACCTCAAGATATGCCGGACCAGTCTCTTACGTGCGTGTTTGTGAGCGTATGCGTCTGTACTGTGTTTTTTTAAAAAAAAGAGCCATTTTTGTGGCCGGCATCTAAAAGAATTTAGAGGCGCTTGGATATCGGATATGAGTTTGAGAGGCCTCCGACAGGGGTGGTCCACCCGTTGTACACATAAACGACGGCCTACATTGCCGTCCTGTAGCGTCAAAATTCTCAATCTTTCCTCCATTTATAAAACCCTTACGCCGCCGTCGCGACCTCCTTGTCTCATGGCCCCAAAGATCCTGAAAGAATTTTGTGGCCGGCATCCTGAAAGAATTTAGAGGCCCTTTACGTACCGGATATGAGTTTGAGAGGCCTCCGACAGGGGTGGCCCACCCGTTGTACACATAAACGGCGGCCAGTGATCCTCGTTTTCTACATTGCCGCCCTGTAGCGTCAAAATTCTCAATCTTTCCTCCATTTATAAAAACCCTTATGTCGTCGTCGTGACCTCCTTGTCTCCCATGTCATGGCCCCAAAGACCGGTCTCGGGAAATCGAAGGTGTTTCTCGCAAGCCGACGCCGCTGACGCAGCAGCAAACGAAGACGCTGATGAACCGTGAGCCGCATGAGGCGCTGAATCCGGACATGCTGCGCCAGGCCGCTTCCCTACTTCGGCAAACCGATGAGTAAAGGCGAAGCATAGGGCAGCGACTGAGTCCACGCCAAGAGAAACCGCCGAGATGTTGATCGCTATGAGCCAAATGAGCTCACGACAGCCGCCCCCATTGTCGGGTCAGCGGGGTAGCCAGGCTTTTTCGACGATGGTTACGGCTACCAGACGCAGCAGTTACAGTTATCCTCTCCATGTCTGATCGTCCTCGTTCTCCTGCTCCTGATCGGCCACCAAGGCGTCCTCCTCCTCCTCCTGTCGGCCACCACAGCCACCTTCTCATCGGCTACCACAACCTCTTTTTCAGGCAATGACATCGTTAGCCAGTTGTGGGCGGTGGTGTGTGAAGACAATATGAGCGATGTGCGGCCGACAACGAGGGTTATATACATGTGAAACGCCGTTTGGGGGCGGGCCTTTGGGGTGACATGAATTTGGAAGCCCTCGGTGGAGGTACTCTTATACCCGAAGGGAGGGAGTATGTAGTACTACGCATCCCTCCTCTTTAATTACTTGACATATCATATGTTTTTATCTTGTCGTGGAATTTATTAAACCCTATTTACGGCCACCCTCCTAAAAGACCTCCTTAGCCAATGGTGAACCTGACAAAAAAAAAGGCCCAAGCCGTGTCCCTCCGGTTTGAACGGCCTCAAAATATGTGCATCTCCGTATCAAACCTCATTTTTCGGTGCTAGATCGAAAGTGTTATACATCAACCACCTAGATCTCGACAGACAGATCGGAAGTGTCTCATTACTTCATTGTTCGATTCATAGACTATGAAGCGACGATGAATTTCCCCTTTCACTAAATGACGAAAAAGAAAGTCAATGTCGGAGCTGATTGTTAGAATACGTATACAACTAGGAGTTAGAGATAGACTAGTATTAGACTTCTTGTACTCCAAGTTTAGCTCCCTCCTTGTACCACTATATATACCCCACGAGGGCCATAGCAATACAACAACAAATATTAGGGATTCATAATTTCCTACATGGTATCAGAGCGGTTAGCCTCACGGCGCCGATCTTAGTACTTCCACCACTTCCGCATCGCAAGCCGCCCCCGGGGAGATCTCTTCTCTCCTCGGGGGCGCGGCAAGATCAAAGATCTGATCGGTTCTTTAGATTAGATTAGATCGAATTTTGAAATTTCTGCTTCCGTAGATTAGATCCAATTTCGATTTCAGTTTAGCCACAAAATAAATCCCTACAAAAATCTAGTGCCTCCTCGGACAAAAGTTCAAGATCTGTTCTTGTGGCGGCGCACGACATCAGGAGATCTCGACGGACGAAGCACGCTCAGCGACAAGGCTTTGAGCCGGCTATGCGCGCGTGCTCTAGGCCTACTAGCAAACGGCAGAGGCGCACGGCGCTCACGCCGGATTCCATCCAAGCACACGTACGTCCAGCGGGAATACTGGCCACGCGCGTGCAAGGTCTCTACGTGAGAAAAAAAAAATGGCGCGTGGATGTACATGTTCATACGCAGCCAAGGGCAGCGTACCAGGACTCCAGGAGGGTTGCTGCTAGCAGATTGCAGCGTCTACGAGTCCCAAGCGCATCTTCATCAACACCAGCGCCGAGGGTCCGTTCAGGCGCGGATCTTGTCGGACTACACCAAGCTGATCAACAACATCAAGTTGTACAACTACATCAAGATCATCGTCGAGTTCTTCATCGCCATCAACAAATTATCGCCAAGGTCTACATCCACGTGGTCTCCCGCCGTCACCGACAAAAAACCCTGCCGCCGCTGCCGATCCCAACGGATCCGCCGCCGCCGCCTACGACAAAATACTGCCGCCGCCGATCCCAACGGATCCGCCGCCGCCTACGACAAAACCTTGCCGCCGCCGCTGATCCCAACGGATCCGCCGCCGCCGCCTACGACAAAAAACCGCCGCCGCCGATCCTGTCGGATCCGCCGCCGCCTACGACAAAACCCGCCGCCGCCGCCGATCCCAACGGATCCGCCGCCGCCGCCTACGACAAAACCCGCCGCCGCCGCAGAATCCCTGCCGCCGCCGCACAAAACCCTACGACCAAGACCGCGCAATTTTTTTTGCGCCTTCGGCGCTCACGGCTACGACAACCTCGACCTTGGCTACATCACGACCGGCGATCTCGACATCGACATCAAGAACAACGTCTACAGCAACACATCGGCAACAACTCCAGTCAACAACGTCCGCGTCGTCACTTGCGTCCACGACACTCCCGTTGTGACTGCGGGAGGGAAGAGAGGAGAGACCATCAGAGACGCAGTTGATGATGCCGGAGAGGAGAAGACGACGATAGTGTAGGATTTTAAATCCAGTCGCAAACGTTCGTTTCACTCCCGTTACGACTGAGGGGGAATGTTAGAATACGTATACAACTAGGAGTTAGAGATAGACTAGTATTAGACTTCTTGTACTCCAAGTTTAGCTCCCTCCTTGTACCACTATATATACCCCATGAGGGCCATAGCAATACAACAACAAATATTAGGGATTCATAATTTCCTACACTGATGACAATGAGAACCGTATGATCGTCACTGTTCTTCCATCCACTCTTCTTCTAGCTACGTAAGAGGAGCTTAATGCCCCTCCCAAATGTGAAAGATCAGAACCTGGGTGGTGAACGAATAAAAACCGAGGAAGGGCTATAAGTCATGCTTTGCTATGAAATGATTATTTTTTACCACCCATCACCAGGTCGGATTCTATTTTGACGGTGCCTTAGAATGAAGAAGGATGTGTTCATGCTCAGTCTCATCGTGCACGGTGTTAGGAGTACGACTGGTAGTTCAACTGGAGAAAGATTGCATCAGACCTATTTAGAAATACACGGCTTCTATAGGGTGTCTTGTACATAGATTTGTTTTTGTTTACATTTAAAATTTAAAAGACGTTGGTTACACCGGCTGCACAATATGCTAAAAAAATGGACTGAAGTTTGTCCTAAGATTCACCCTTCCAAACAGTAGTTAGTTTTGTGCCTTATAAACCAAAAATTAAAAGAATATCGACATCGAAAGCCAAAAACCAAAAAGTTAGTTTTACTTGGAGTAAATGGTTTTTTGCCTTTTGAGTTACACCACCATGCAACAATATCGACACATCAAAAGCCAAACCCCAAAAAGTTCTGCCTTGCGAGTCAAAGTCTAAAATGTCGTAATAAACCCAGCTAAGCCTTTCCCCGTTTTGGTTGTTTCGCTTGCTTATTTCGTACTTGATGTATCCCGTTGAAATGACCACAAATTTAATAATTTGCGAAGACGCACTATCCTTCCAAGAGTTGTTTGAAGCAAAAATCTCATTTGACCAATTCTTGATGAAAACACACTGAGAAGGTCGTCGTATTAACATACGATACGATAGTTGATCCAGATCCTACATTGATAAATTAAATAAAGAAAAGGTAGTTTCAAATATTATACTCGTACCACTGATCAGGACAAGTAATATGAATGAAGCGCCTTGCTGCATAATCCCAACCTCCTTGCGCTCCGACCCAAATCGGCAGTCACACGGAAGAGAAAAAGTCAAACAAAAGTCAAAGCTGCAGCATCTACCAAACCAACGGCAATGGACGCGGCCCGGGGAGGCGGCCGCGGCCCCGCGCGGAGGCCAGGACCCGCTGCTGCGGCGTCGGACCCCCGGCGCGCAGCTGCGGCGCGGGAGGCGATGGCGCGCATGGAGGAGGCGATGCTCGCCCACGCTGGCGCGGCCGGCGAGTTCAGCATCATCCTCGAAGCGCCGCTCCCCAACCTCCAGCGCTACCGCCGCAACCCGACGCCTCCAACGGCCCCGTCGTCGCGCTCGCCCCCGCCGCGGCGGGGTGGCGCAGGCGCAAGGGACGAGCAGGTCCCCCCGCGCTTGCGGCGGCGTGAGGGAAGCGTAACCGAGGACATCGGCCGTGTGGACGACGCGCGATCGCGGAAGGCGGGACCTGCTAGTGCGCCACGCAACGAGGAGGAAGAGGTGGAGGCCCCGGTGCGGTTGAGAGACCCGCGGAGCATGCGGGGGGTGAGGCCTCCTGCGAAAGTCGCCGAGGTCGTTGCGTCGGCGGCAGAGGAGCAGATGCCACTGCAGATGCTGGCGAGCGGAGGATGGAGTTCGAGCGCCAATAGGCGCGTGGAAGTTACACTTGAGGCAGAGGCGCTGGCTGCGAGGCCATCGAGCCGACGGTCAAGCCGGGAGAGCAGTGCGGAGGACGTTGTGAATGCTATCGTAGCAGAGCCAGCGGTGGAGGTGGAGAGTGTCGGGTGGCGTAGCAGCCAAGAGAGCGAGGATGGAGGGGATGAGGCGGTGGCCTTGCCAAAGCCGCTGCAGGAAGCAATTGTCACCGGAGGCCGTAGCAGAAGCAACTCACCGGCCATAAGTAATGTGAACGATGATAGTTTTCTTTTATTATTAAGCCAAGCAATTTCTAAGAAAGTATTAGAACTTACTATGATCCAATCTGCTCAAATTAGGATAAACTGAGTTATGTTCCGTATATATGCTGATTCTGAAACTAACAAAATTTCCATCTCCTTTAAGTGCTGCCTAGTTAATGGATTGCTCGGGAGATATATTGTTATTCATTGCCTAATGTATTTGGTTGTGGACAACAGGAACTGTTGTAAGTAATTTCATGGTGGTGCTGCATTTTATGCTTTTTGTTGCTACAGTTTAGGTTCATTGTCCTTCATGCTGAATGGTGAAAAAGAAAACGAACAACAAAGTTTCTTTGGGTTTCAATTGCCTTTGAGAAATACTTATTGAACTATTGACACCTGTGCATGATAATCTGGTTATATAAGTTCATAACTCATGAACGATGTGTTTTCCAGTTTTCAGTTCGATGAAATAGCCGGCTTATTATATTTGTCCTTGTTTACCTAGTTAGGTCGGAACAGCGTGGACTCAGGTGCAGCAAACCGCCCACAATCAGCAGGAAGGTCCAGTTTCGCACCACCTGTTGGGGCTAATGTGAGGCCTCTGCAAACTGTGGAGGTGCCCAATGGGACACCTAGGGAAAGAAGGTATGGTAATATGTTTTTGACCTGAGTTTCCTGGCATTACTAAGCAAATTCATTTTTCACGACACTTTTAATGGATCGGAGGGAGTATGTTTTTTGTCCATCAACTAATTTGTAGGTAGTTTACAATTATTTCTGGTAATTTATTTTCAGTGTTGATTCTAGTAACCTTGCATGAGAGTGCAATGTGACAGTGTATAAAAACATTATCTGATACCACCATCTTGTCTACCAAATTGACTAGCAAAGTACATGCTAATGCATCTTTGATGTTTTCAGCATGAGCATGCTGTGTGCGTCGACCTTATATTGTTCTAACCACTACACTCCCTGCATATCTTCTATTGATTTGACATGTTACATAACAGGCCTCACTGAACGTACTCTTACATATTGCTGTTATTGTTGGAATAATTTTCACTATGTGTGTCAAGATCGTTCAACTGTAACTAATTTTAAGCAAGTATACTTGTAAATATAAATCGAAAACATATTGCTGTAATCAAATTTAATAAATTTATATTGAATATTTTGTAGGACAATCTATCCAGATCCTACTTTTGCGCAGTCCACAAGATCAAGAGATTCACATGACAGTACAACACTGGCAGAAGAGGTTCACCCTCAGCTTTGTTGTTTTCAGCTCACATTATAAGTTGACAGTTTATCATTTAACAAATTGTAATGTAATGAAATGTTCATGAATAATAACGTAGTAACTTAACTCGAATGAGGCGACATCTGACTACGGTTGCTTTTCTTTTTCAGGTTGAGATGCTGAAAGATGAGAATGTGAATCTTTTGGAAAAGGTGTGTTGATTTTGCATGCGTTGTTATCAATTCAATGAAATAAGTAAAGGGGAAGTGTCTTCCTCTTCTGTATGGTACTAGTTGTAATACTTTTGAAAAAAAAATTCAAATTTAGCTTGGACTAGCAGAAGAGAAATTTAGACAATCTGAAGCGCGGACAAGGGAGCTTGAGAAACAGGTAAGTTAAATGGTAATTCTTGTAAGCACCATGACCCTACAAGATGATATTTTCTAATCCTGTACATATCTAATAATATAGTTTCAGAGCCTGGGGGTTTATCCTCCTTTTCGTCAAAAAAATTATATAGTGCTAGTACGAATAATAGTAGTGTTTCTCACCCTTAAGCTTAAGTGATGCATGGAAGCATCAATGGTCTTCTAATATTAGTTAGTTTAATTTTATTCAATATTAAATCGAACTTCGTTTCTATCACCAAGGGGTTCTTTTGGCCTCGTAACTGGTTAGTTGCCTTAGTATGATTACGGGTCTATGGAACTTGAGAAGTAATAAACTAATATTATGCAAGCACGATAATGTCATTATGACGATCGCATGATATATCCATCTCACTTTTTTTAATATGTTCAGGTTGCTAATCTTGGTGATGGGTTATCTATGGAAGTTAAGCTTATGAAAAGGTAACCATGAGTATAATTGGGTCCTCTTGAATGTTAGCTTGCTTGCTACATTTTTGACGATTTCCGATTTGAATGCAGGAGGGAGGAGATGCTAGTGAGAAAGGAGGTACAGTCTTTGTTTTGTATAGTCAACTTACAACACCATTTAGTTTATAGAAAATTATTAAATAACGTTGGCATCGATACTCTTACTGTGATGAATAGTGCACCAAGACTGTTTTCACTGGACAAACTGGCATGATAATGTTCGCTAGATTAATCATTAATGTAATGTACATGTACATGCCCTTCAATTTGGGCATAGAAATACATTTTTTGGTAGGTCATAGTGCTACTGTTTTCCTGCTGGATGGTATGCATGGACAATTATTGATACATGTGCTATCGTGAAATTTAAACAGCAAGAAATACGGAAAGCGCTTATATCCAGGAATGACAAAAGTGAGGAAATCACCACTCTGCAACAACAACTCCAGGTAAAGTAGTATACTGCTAGCAAAACTAGTATCAGCTCAATCTGGTGTCAATTGTTGTTATCTCTTCTAGTCTGCGAGCGAAAAGGCAGCAGTTGCTGAGCAGAAACTCCATGAAGCCGAATCTGAAACGAAAGATTTACGTACAATGACACACCGGATGATCTTAAGCAAAGAAGAAATGGTTAGTTTTCTTTGCCTTTTAATCCAAAGACGCAAACTGGCAGAGGTCCATGTTCTTGTTAAAATGCTAATTTAAAATGCATGATGTGTAGGAAGAAGTTGTAATGAAGAGATGTTGGCTTGCCCGTTACTGGGGCTTAGCAGTTCAATATGGTAATTCATCGTTAGGGCCTTACCAAATATTGCTGACTGAAGACCAATATATTCAAAAGGAGATATATTATTTATGCAATTATTTATTTAAAAACACTATGCTGGTTACATGGCATTCGGGGATTTGAAATATGAGTGTTCAAATGGTACCTGTCATCGTTGTATTCAAACAATTATGCTCTCGTTGCTATGTTTCTTAACTCCCATCAGAACAGTAACTTCACTCCCGTTTTTAACTTGTCAATCTATTTCTGCAAGTTCCAAGTTGATACTTGTAATTCTCCAGGCATCTATCCAGACATCTCTATGTCAAAATATGAATACTGGTCTTCATTTGCTCCTCTTCCCCTTGAGTATGTGACATCTGCTGGACTGAGAGCTAAGAATGGATCTTATCATAATGGCAAGTTATCGACCTTCTGACTTTTCGAAGAAGTATATATGTATTAAATATTTGACTGTTCCGTTTATACTGAGTAACAGGGAGTACTGGTTTGGAAGAAACAGACATGCTTGTTCATGATTTGACTGTCACAGCAGGAGAAGGCAACATAGAAACAATGCTTTCTGTGGATAAAGGACTTAAAGAGCTTGCACTTCTAAAGGTGTTTGATCGTAATCTGATATTCCTAATTTTGTTCACTGTTCTGAAATCTGACATTGTGTTCCTAACTATAAGGTTGAGGATGCTGTTCTTATTGCTCTAGCCCAACATCATCGTCCTAATGTTGTGGAGCTATCAGATCCAGGTCTCTTAGTTGCAGTGTATTTCCTATTTGTTATTTACTATGTAATAAGTGGAATAATTTGGAATATATTTTACTAAAATGATACATTGAGGTTTCATTCTTAAATTGTTATGCATTATTTTATCTTAATTCCTTCATTGCACATCAGAGAGGCTAACACATGTCTATTCTTATTTGCAGATATTAAATCATCTGGTGATGAAAAATTCACTGAAGCTTTTGGTAAAATCATCTTTATTTCCTTCTGTCTACATATAATTAGCTACATGACAATGCTGTTCTTTCTGTACAGGGAGTTTTATAAAGTTCTTATCATGGCTAACTTAATTGTCGTTCTGCAGACCTTAGCAAGGAGGAAGAGGAAGATGTATTGTTCAAGCAGGTATCTCTTGAATTATATCCCCTCAGAGGAGATAATATAAGGCATTATTTTTCATAAGTATATGGTGTAATTTCATATTCCATTGCAGAATAAGGGTTCTGTTCCCTCGATACCCCTAATATACAACTTTACCTTGTATAACGCAAGTGCATGCGTTGATTGTAGAAGTCAGATAGTAAGTAGGGTAGCTTAGTCCTTTTCAGTGTCTCTTTGGCCTAAGCGCGATGAAATGTACGCCATATATTTTCTAAAAATTAACTTAATTGATTGATTATGTGAGAACAATCCTAATTTTCTCCATGATCAACATGTCACTTGGTCCAGTACTGCTTTGCTTGTGTGTAGCAAGGTTGTTTGAGGTACCAGAACCATTTCTTTCGGTTATTTATAACGCGACTGATCCTAGGCTTCCTAGCCCATATGGGTAGTGCTTTTATGTTCTTACAATGAAGTTGCATATAACACTACTTGCCTATAGGTACACTTAAGTTAAGGAAGTTGAATCAAGCCCATCTTTTTTAGATTTAGTGGACCAAGTTTATAAAACTGCCTTTTGTAATCTGTACTCTGCCATTAATTTGTACAAATATATTGCCGCTGAAAAGTTTCCACTACCTATCATCTGTGGCGGGTCTAGGACTTGATCGGTGGGGGTGCCAAGGTTTTTAAAAAAAAATCCTCATTGGGCTTGTCGGGTTTGGCATTTAGCTGGGAATAGATGTGGGCTTCACTAGTTTGGAGTTTTGACCACAAATATATGTTAACTTGGCATTTTTCCACCTTGTATACTGAGAGGATTAGTACAAATACTAGTACATAAAAAATGTGTATTTTTTAAAGGGGTACGATACGGCCCTGCTAGTGAGAATGACAACTGACAAGTGGGTACAGTTTAAATGTAACACAAACATCCATTGACATTTTACAAATCTGTGAACTTGTGTCATGGTTGAAAGTATAGAGTGGAATAGGGTCAGTGAACAAATGTAAATATTTCAAGGTTGGCCAATCACAGTTCCGTTGTTGGGAAAATTATCCAACACTCTTTTATTCCCCATATAGTTTGCCTGGCTTAACATCACCTTTATAGTAAAAGCACCTATATTGATATGTAATCAGATTGGTATGGTTGATCAAGTAGTTCATTGGTCCCTAGTCATAATAAACAATGTGGGGTGACCCTGGTACTCATTCAGTTTTTAAAAGGTGAACTGTTCAGGTGGTTCGGTTTTAAGTCAAGCAGGCAACATCTAGCATCTCGGATGAACATATCTTCCGACATCTCCATTGTGTTTCCATTTTCTTCTAAGTAAATTTACATGTGCTCCCTGTTCTCGTGAACCACCATAGCATCTTTGTTTTAATTCAGATCTTGCTTATTAACCAAGGTATTAAGTACTAAAAAAACTGATTTAGACCAGCTAATTACAGTAACCCATTCTTGATGCATCCTGATTATAATTTGATCCGTAAGAAAAAAAACTATGAGTTAAGAGTTTACAGAATGCAAATTTCTTTTCTGGTAATTAAGAGGACAATGAGAAACAAATGTACAGGTGGCATTCGATTGAAAAGTTGGGAAGCCACAAGAGCGCAGAAAATTACTGGTACTCCCTCCGTTCCAAATTACTTGACTTCCATTTGTCAAAAAGAGGTAATTTGGAACGGAGGGAGTAATATTTATTACATTGACCTTCCATTATTTTTGTTCCCTGTGGTATTATTTTGTGTATAGAAGTGTCTCTTCACTTTGCATATAGAAGTTACCGTTCATTTGGGTATTACTTAGGCCTGGCTCATCTATTCCTGGAGAAGGGCTAAATCCCATAATTTGGAGGAAGATATTGCGGAGGAACGATTGCAGATGTGGATTGATCGACATGACCAGCAACCAACTTCACATGATGCTGTAGATGGTATGTGCTTAATTGGCTATACATTGCCCATTTAAGATTTTGTTTGGTTTCATTTGCCACAAAATATGCAGCTGGCACAAATTGTGTTGTTCGAAATGCGAATACATGACTTTGTATAATCAGGCCATACATAATTCAGAAATTCCTTGCACATCCCATTATCTTAAAATCATAACTCAAACTTGACTTGCAACGAGCTGATTGGGATGCACAGTTACAGCAGAATGAACCTTTAGAGCTTATAGTTAGACTTTCTTCATGTAAAAGGTTAACTGTTTATTTGGTGAAAAAATTAGATTCAAATAGCTAATGTTTGGAATGCACAGACTTAAGTGGTCGCCATCCATGTTGATGTCGTTAACTTCAACTCCACACATTTATTCCAATCTGCATTCGGTTTTTCCCACTCTTGAAATATATTTTGTTACAGTTGAGCAAGGCATACATGAGCTGAGGAAGCTGGGAATTGAACAACAGTTGTGGGAATTCTCCCGCCAGGAGGTAAACGCGGTCAGAGGTGAATTATCTGATGCCACCAATGAATTATCTGATGCCGAGGACGATCTGACCTAGGAGGATCAATTCTGTTGCTTTATTTATAAAGCGGGGTGAAATCTTGTTTCGAGGAGGGTCAATTCTCAACAAGCGGCCACCATGGATCGCTCCCATACAGCTCAGTGACACTTGTGTACCATACAAACCATAGGACATTACAAAAGATGTTTCTGGTTTTGGTTTATTGTTCCGAGTTCCAGCTCCAGAACAGCTCATTGATTTTCTTTGTGTATATAACTTGCATTTAACAATGTTACTATTTACTAAAGCGGCTTTGGAAGGTGAAATTGGTAATTAAACATAGTGACGTGCTTTCCATAGGCCTAATAGATAGCTGAATAGTCGTACTTCCTGTATTACCATCCCATCTTCTGTCATTTTTGCGTGAACTAAGAACCTTTTTGCTGTTTATTGTCAATCTGACCGCATTAGCAGTTAGCCAACTCTTCAATCCTGTGACTAGCATGTGACAGTTTAGGAGGTCTAGGTGGCATACTTTCGGCTGGGAATTTAATTGGTTTATTTCCATCCATGCCGTGTTTTGACGATGTTCCTTTTTCCTAATAATAATTTGTTCTGGAAGCTGGATCAATTAACATTATCTCGAGACTGGAGACTTATGTAGGTCAGTTTGGGTGTTAGCTCTCATTTTGGGGCTACGTGTCAGGTTTTTTCTTCTACATTGTTACCTAGGGTTGGTCACTACCTCTATAGTGGTAAGTATGCTACTGCTTATGTTATCCTTTCTAAATACTAAGCTCCCTACAATTGGTGCCTTCTCCTTCTGCTACATGTCCACATCATGGTGGACCCCACTCACCTTTCACTTTATATTTATTTATAGTTCACATTTAAATACAGTTTTAGAACCATTTATTGGATATACACATATATTTGTAATTATCTACTAAATTTTTGGTGAAATAAAAAGGATCTCATCTCCATAAAAAGAAAATTGTGGTTGTAAGAAAGAAAAATTAGCTCCATTCTCCTCAAAATTACTCTTTTTGTGTAGACCAAAATACAAAAAAAGAACTTCTAGAATGTGTACAATACGTGTTATATGTTTTATTTCAAAAAAAATAAACCTAAACATGTCGTTTCGGATTTTTGTAAATAACATGCGGTTATCGGCACACACCTCTGGCTCCGTCAAGCACCTGAGAGTACAGGGCACCTCCATCGCTGATGTCCAGTCTCAAGTCCATTGTTAACTTGCACACCACATGCGCTCCCCTCTGGTGACTACCCAACGCCAAGTCCATTGTTAACTTACACGCCGCGTTCGCTCCCCTTTGGTGGCCACCCAACATCATTCAGCTGACTTCCTACAACCCTCATAGTAGCTGCACGTGAACACCCTTCCTGCATCGGTCGTTGTCACCGTTGCTGTTAGTAGTGGTCGACTGTCCATCCCTAATGTCGCGCCTCAAGTCCATTATTAACTTGCACGCCACGTGCGCTCCCCTCTGGTGGCCACCCAACTGACATTGACTTGATTTTCTACAATCCTCGCAATAGTTACACATAAACACCCATGTTTCCTGCCGACCGTTGTCACTGTTGTTGTTAGTAGTGGTCGACTCGATGGTGGTGGCAACAACGGTTGAAACCGTGAATGACAAATCGATGGTGAATGAGATGGAAAGTTGAGTTATACACATCGTTGTTAGATGCCACCAATTACTGATGAAAGATGACGTGGGTATTTATCCGTAAACTTTATATATTTTCTTATATCTCATTTGTATGCAGAGCACAAGTCAGATTATGTAAGAAAATGCATGTGTGTATTTTGTAGATAGTTGAATGCATACACTAAAAAAGACCTATGTTTGATTAGACTCGGTTGCAATCATCATAGTGTAGAAAAGTCATGACACCGAGGGTACAATAATAAAATAGCATGTGGTGTTGAAATGGCGAACATGTAAATTATATGTTAAAATAAGGACATTCTTACAATTAGATATATAATTGTTGGTGGTATTCACGCCTGTTAATTTTTTTATATTTTATTTAATACAATCTGGATCGAATGCACAAATTGAAATTGCATGTAAACAGTTTAAAATCTCAGTTTGCTCTATATTGTAGTGAATTTTTAATTATTTATTTGTGGAATACTCTTCTGTTTTTATATAGTATCCATGTTTTTATATAGTATCCACCGTATACGATGCAATTTATTTAAATATGCCAAGACATAATTATGCCAATTTATGTCAGAAAATTCTATCTGATTTCATTATATTAAAATCAATGACCTTCGTTATAGGACCTCGATGGCTAATGAAAACTTGGCTAATCTATCTCTCCGATTTTGCAATTTTCATCATATCGTACCATGTCTGCAGATTGTCAGAATTTTGATCAGTTGTTTTTTATCAAATCATTATAGAACCATATACACAATTTTACTTTCATGACATTTCATAATTATCGTTATCCTGATTTTCTAATTGAGTGTAAACTTTTTTAAGTGGGGTCATCTCTTTCTGATAAGTGGTGTATTCCTAACTTTACTACAACTAAATAGTTGTTTTCCTTCTCTACTTCTCTATTTAGTTATCCAATGGTACTATTTTTTCCATCATTAGTACTATTTTATATATGTGGTTCATTAAGAAAATTATTTATTCATCTATTGTTGTTCGTATTAGGACAGACGCGGCAACGCGCGTCTTTTCCTTCTAGTTTCCACTATGTGTAGCCTTAGGTATGGTGCAGGTTGGCCTCAGCAATGAAAGCCAACTTTTTTTGGTTATTTTGAATATGGAAAGTTGTCATCTTTGTTGGTGAAAAGTCGTTAGAACATTATCTAGATTCCACGATGTGTTTCCTTCCTACTCGCTCCGTTCTGAATTAATTGACTCAGATTTAGTGCAAGTCGGAGGGAGTACTAAATTATAATTATTGTATAGATTAAACAAGACACATGCAGCGACTGAACTCTCGTGGTTGCGACAATACATCTCACTCCAAATGCCACTGGGCCACCATCAATCATGTGACGTTGTGGATAGTTAACAACTTTACAAGAAACTAGACGAAACACCACACTTCGCCGCGCCGTCGTTTGTGCATGCTTGCACCGTTTGTTTGGCAGGGTAGTACATGACATGTGGCATGCGTACGTGTCATTGAAGGTGAGATCGGTCTGTCTACGGTATATAATGGCCTCCTCGGCTAGTCCGTCTCGGTCACTTTGTGCTACTCTTTGCTTTTCGTTTTTGAACAAAACCTTGAGTAATTAAAAGCAGCAGTGAGCCGCACCGGTCAATCTCACAAGTAATAACCTTTTAAAGCAACCATAATTTATTGAAATATTTTATTGTGGCTACAGCAGCTCACCTCCAGGCAGCAGAATGGCGGCTTGTATGTTCTGTATATTTCCTGCCTCACTTGGGGAAGACAACATGGTTCACATCTTCTAGGTCATCCTCCACACATGGGCTATAGAGGAGATGGGCTGGGCACAGCCCGCCAGCCCACAACCCATAACGGTTCAACACTCCCCCTCAAAATGGGTGATAAATATCTATCATTCCCATCTTGTCACATGCTAGGCTGCATTCTTTTGTTCCCAATCCTGTAGTTAGACAGTCTGCAATTTGTAGCCCTGAACTCACATGCTCTATCTTGATGATCCCAGCATCTAGCTTTTCTTTGATGAAGAATCTGTCTATTTCCACATGCTTGGTTCTGTCATGTTGTACTGGATTGTTTGCTATGTTGATTGCTGATTTGTTATCACACCACACATTAACACAACCAGTCTTCAATATCTTCAATTCTTCAAGTAAATTTCTTGTCCACAACATCTCACTTAGCCCTTGAGCCATAGCTCTATATTCTGCCTCGGCAGTCGACCCGGACACAACAACCTGCTTCTTACTTCTGCACGATACCAAATTTCCACCAACAAAGACACAAAAACCTGAGGTTGATCTACGATCATCTAGGCAACTTGCCCAATCTACATCACAGTACCCATCTATTACGAGGTGCTTGTTACTCTCAAATAACAACCCCCTTCCTGGAGTCCCCTTCAAGTACCTCAGGATTCTATTCACTGCTTCAAAATGATCACTCCTAGGTTCATGCATGTACCTGCTTACCACACTTACTGCAAAGGCAATATCAGGGCGTGTATGACATAAGTACAACAACCTCCCAACTAACCTTTGATATCTCTCTTTATCTACTGGCTCTCCTGACTGAGCTGTCACTTTGTGGGTTTGATCAATTGGAGTTGAGGCTGGCCGACATCCTAGCATCCCTACATCACTTAGGAGATCTAAAGTATACTTCCTCTGAGATAGTGAAATCCCCTTGGTGGACCTCGCCACTTCTATGCCCAGAAAGTATTTAAGTCGGCCTAGATCTTTGACTTCAAACACCTTACCCAAAGACTCTTTCAATTTTGCAATTTCTTCTTTGTCATCCCCTGTGATTATAATATCATCCACATATACAGCAAGTAGAGTGATTTTCCCTTTTGCATGCTTGTAGAACAGTGTATGATCACCATTACACTGCCCATACTCCATATTACATACAACACGCCTGAATCTGTCAAACCATGCTCTCGGAGATTGTTTCAGGCCATAGAGAGCTTTCTTTAACCTACATACCTTGCCAATAGTCTGAGAAGTAGAGAACCCAGGTGGGATCTCCATGTAGACCTCCTCCTGCAGGTCGCCATGCAAGAAAGCATTCTTCACATCAAGTTGATGTAAAGGCTACCCAAAATTTGCTGCACAGGAGATCAGAATCCTCACAGTATTCATTTTTGCTACTGGCGCAAAGGTCTCATCATAGTCAATGCCGTAGGTCTGGCTGTACCCCCTCGCCACAAGTCTAGCTTTGTACATTTCAATCTTTCCTTCTGCATTCTGCTTCACAGTGTATACCCACTTGCAGCTGATTGACTTCTTTCCTGTTGGAAGAGGTGTTAATACCCATGTCTTGTTCTTACATAATGCCTCCAGTTCCTCTATCATAGCTGCTCGCCACTTTGGATCCTCTTTTGCTGCCTTCCAATTCGTTGGAAGGGACACAAGCTGCAGAGAAGCAACAAATGCTTTGTAGGCCGGAGATAATGCTTCATAGGAAACATAGTTTCCAATATCATTGACATTGAACCCTAACCGTTCCGGTGGTATCCCTGCTGTTGCTCGAGTAGATCTTCTCAAAGAAATTTGCCCTTCAGCATGATCTTCATCAGAGGATATTGAAATCACATCAGTACTACCCCGTTGTTCTGTTGGTGGCTGATCTAGTTGCTCCCCCTGATGTGCAACACCATTACCACTCTTCCTTGCATACACTTTGAGTTGCTCCTCTTGCTCTGATGTCCACCTCGGCACATAGCCAGGCACCTCCCCCTGAATTTGTCTCCTAGCATAAACTCGAGGATTTTGTTCTTGATTTATCTTGCCCCACATGTCTTGCTGCAAGTTTGGCTTCTGTTGGTGCTGCTCACTCTGCTGTACCGGAATGGCACCCTCAATTGGCTGCTGCACTGGAACAGCCCCAGTACCACTACTCTCCCCCTCGTGACCTCCTGATGGGCACGACAAATGATCAAGGTCTTTGAATAGCACACTTAGATCAGTCTAGTCACCATAGAAGGGTTCAGATTCCCGAAATGTGACATACATACTAACAAAGGTTCTTCGCTCTAAAGGACTCCAACATTTATAGCCTCGTTGTTCGGAAGAGTACCCAATGAAGATACACTTCACAGCCTTTGGATCCAATTTTCCCACGCCCGGTCTATGATCCCTAACAAAACATGTGCAACCAAATAATTTCGGGGGCACCACAAATTTGTTCTCTCCTAGCAGCAACTCACATGGGGACTTCATACCCAATATCCTTGAAGGGGTTCTATTAATCAGATAAGTTGCGGTCATCACGACTTCACTCCACAAGAACTTTGGAACATTCATGCTGAACATAAGAGACCTAGCAACTTCCAGAATATGGCGGTTCTTCCTCTCGGCGTCTCCATTCTGCGGTGGAGTGTCTGGACATGAAGTCTGGTGAAGAATGCCATGCTCTGACAAGAAAGCCCCAAACTTGTTATTCACATATTCAGTTCCATTATCAGTTCTCATTGCATGTACCTGCACACTGAATTGAGTCTTGACAAGAGCATAGAAATTTTGAAAACAGTCAAACACTTCATCTTTATGCCGCATCAGATAAACCCATGTCATACGTGAGTGACAGTCAATGAAGGTCACAAAATACTTTGCACCACTAACAGACACCACGGGACATGTCCATACATATGAGTGAATAAGCATGAACGGAGAAATATCTCTAAGTCCTCTACTCACATATGATGTCCTCGTATGCTTTGCAAACTCACAAGCATCACATAACAATTTTCTCTTGTCTACCCCATTCATCACACAAGGAAACACCTTATACATCTTATCAAAGGATACATGTCCCATTCTGCAGTGATGCCTCATCGCCATAGCCTCCTTTCCTTCAACAACTGCTGCAAATATTGAGTTTCTCACTTGACCAAATCCCTCACGATCCATATACCACAGTCCTCCTCGCCTAATTCCAGCCCCAATTCTTCTACCGGACAACCTATCTCGGATCACACACATTTCTTTGTCAAGAGTTATTTGACAATCCAACTGGTCAATCAACGCACTCAGCGACACGAGATTTACAGGAAAAGCTGGTACATGTAAGACTGTTAACAACTTGATAGCAGGAGTACATTGTACCATCCCAATGCCCTTAATCGGTTGCGATGTACCATCAGTAGTATAAATGGTTGCATTTGAGGAGGTGCGTTGATCATATGATTCAAACTCTCTAAAGTCACCAGCAACATGTTTGGATGCACCTGAGTCAAGAATCCACTCTGGATCAATCTTATGGGTAGCCAGAGTAGCTTTTTCAGTACCTTCGTTTCTGTAGACGAAATTTGCAACACCTTCCATCTCGATTTCATCCAGCATCAACTTGAGTTTCTGGATCACTCCTATAAATGGGCTACCAGCTACAGACCTCGTTTTCATCTTGGCAAGCTTCTCTAACATCTTGGTCACATCATCCTCTAATTCGTGAAAACCTGGTGCGCCATTTAGCCTGTCCACCTTGACCCAGCCTCACGGGACAGAGAACACCCCCTGCTCCAGCAATCTCCAGCTGCGAGCATGCCGTCGTCCTCACTCTCCCGTATTGTGCTCCAGTAGCCTCCAATCGTTGGCGCAGACTCCTTCACAGGCGCCATCACAACTGCTCCTCGACACGCCACCACGCTCTCGCTCACACCCGCCGGCGTCGTCGACTGATCTCCAGCACGAGGAGCTGCTGCCCCTGCAGTCCCCTCCCTCTCGCAGTCCATATGCCTCTGCTGCTGCCGCCTCCTTTCTCTCGCGCAGCCCCGCTGTGCTGCACTCCCGCGCACACCTGCGCGCACAGCCACGCCCGGATACGCCGCCTTCTCCGCGCCGTAGCCTGCCGTTGGCCGGCAACTAGACCACCGTCGCTGCCGTCCCCGCTGCCCAACCTGGCTCTGATACCATGTGGCTACAGCAGCTCACCTCCAGGCAGCAGAATGGCGGCTTGTATGTTCTGTATATTTCCTGCATCACTTGGGGAAGACAACATCGTTCACATCTTCTAGGTCATCCTCCACACATGGGCTATAGAGGAGATGGGCTGGCCACAGCCCGCCAGCCCACAGCCCATAACGGTTCAACATTTATGCATGACCACGGCATGGAGGGTGAAATAGATACATGTTTCTCTGGGATGTCAAGAGATTGTGGCAATGGCAACAATGTTTCTCGTAAAAATAAGCAGTTGTTAAGAGAGAAGCAAGCACAACCTAGACAGCCTTCATTCTAATCTGCGACCGTTATGTTTATCACTCTCAAGGGTATACATTAAGAATGAATTACGTGTAATACATGGAGTAAGGAATTCTTACAGCTATACTTTTCAACAGTTGTAAAACCTAGGATCATCTTTTATTGTAAACTTATACTCATCAATTCACTACATTATCTAGGGAAATAAACAAAACTGAGAAGCAAAGTCTGTCGAGTGTAGTGCTACCAGTAAATAACCATGAAAAATGCACTGGATAGTATTACATCCAGACAAACCTTTCTCTTATTTTTCCAAGATCTCAATCCACATAGAAGTTCATTACAGTAACCGACAAATAACAACATTTCATTTAGCAATGGTGAATTGGTGGTCAGACAATCACTACACTCTTGCTACTTATATGATATTGAACTTGTATACACAGAATCACATAATAATGTGCATAGATAGTGGAACAGGATGTGACAAACCCGCATAACCCCGAGGTTCATCCATACTAAATTACTAATACATACATAACTCGCATCACAAACTTGCTACATGCTCAAATTCTGTAAGCCAAGCATAGTTGTGCCAGCTGTAAACATCGACAACCAGTATCAAGTATCAGTATGTATATAAAAACTTTAAATTGATCTCCAATGTGCGGATACGGCATGTCGTTATTTCCGAACAACATCATCTACCTTGCTAATTTGAGTCTTGTTGAACACATCCTGAAGAACCATGTTGTCCTTCATCCTATCACTCCGATGTCTTGGCATTAAAATTATGCTGATATAACCCGCAAAATGGAATTAAACAACAACCTGATAAGATGAAAAAAAGTAGAAACGATCAATAACAAAAGATTGGACCTCAGAAGACTTCTCTGAGCTCTTCATGCATCATCAAGCAACAAGAACTGAAATGTGTAAATCAAGCTACATTGCAGGTCGAGCACATGACATCCCCAAAACACATCAGAAATCATCGTAATTCCACTTAAATATGGTACTACTTCACAACAATGTAGCCAAGATGCAGCCCAATGCAGGTAGAAAATTTTAGCGTGAAAATAGAAGTGTCTAAACACAAAATAATAATTGTTGCCAATACATGATTGCTTGGACCTCTTCGTAAATTAAAAAACCAGCAACAGACTTGAAATGCAGTAGAAAATCACGAAGCTAACAAGAATAACCACCGGTACATCAGTACATGCATCATCAGCAACTGAGTTAGCCGCCCAATGTGAGATGTTGGACTATTATTATTATTATTATTATTATTATTATTATTCGGCACTATACACACCAGTAGACTTTAGCAAATGTGTACAGCTCGACACCCGGTACATAGAGAAGCTCTACTGATATACAATAGAATCCATAAAACACCACAGAGCATGTTGAAACAAGAAAAGGCTCAAGCCAAATATATCAATGTAGTGCTCAGCACTAAACGTTTCAAATACATGCTCAGATCAAAGCTTTCCCAAAATGTTCACCATGAAATCACTGATAAAACGATTCCAACGTCCTAACATGACTCGTGACTTGCAATTAAACAGTTCAAATATACAGTCCAATCAAACTACCACAAATCCACAATCCATTCTAGAACTCAAAACGGAATCTCAGATTATGGAATTTAGCGTAACATGTGCGGGTAAACAGCCCAGATTCAGTAAAATGCTAGTGATGTGATATAAGAATGGCTGCATTGTAACCTCGTGGGTGAGAGCTTCGTAGGTAAAATGCTAGTGATGTGATATAAGAATGGTTGCATTGTAACCTCGTGGGTGAGAGCTTCGTAGAAGAGTGAGTAGCAGGACTCCATGAGGTGGCGCTGCTTTTAACGGTGACCTCGAAATTGATTTACAACCATCGGAGCGCCTCCATGTAGTGCTTGTGCATGTCGCCGAGGACCTCTTCCAATAGTGACATGAACATCTTACAATATTTGAAATACAAGCATAATATTGGCTCACTGCACCTACATCATAAAAAGCTAGATCCAAGGGACTAAATAGTGCTCCAATCGTAAAGTGAAATGTTCAAGCCTCAAGCATGGCATGTGCTCAAATTTACTGAAGAAGTCTCAATGTAAGAATAAGGAGGCATTGCATATTTGTGTCATCCTCATAATCTGAATCGGAAGTATGTAATTGCAGTCATCCAGTAGTTTTAAAACAAGTCATGAATCTAGAAACGACACCTCCCAGGACACAATCATCCTTTCCTTTGGTCTCTTCGGTTACTTGAAGCTTAAAACCAAATTACCCAAAGTAAATCAGTTTCAAAGAATTGATGAGCGATTAGTAACCAAATATATCAGTCACAGTTTATTCAGTCTCGGTCCCGGTTTTTCGGTTCGGCTTTCTGATCATCGGTCTATATGCCCACCCTACTTCTAGCGCATACAATATCGTTAAGATGAATACCAGCTGTAATTTCGCAAAACTTGGTCATGAGATCTCAAATCGTGCAGGCATAGCACTAGTAGATACTGGCATACTGCACAGTGCATGCATTTTAAATTATCGTATCAACTCGTCAGATAACGGCTTTGTGCCACAATGATAAAAGAGCAAATTGCAAATTCTAGATTCAAGTGGCGTGTCTGAAGCACTAGCCCTTTGCAATTGTATATGCTTTCAAAACAAATCATATTCTCATCAGAATATTACTGAAGCCTACAATACAGTAATGTTGCAGTCTGTTTACATCCGCTGAAGCCCGCACCATTGCTCCATTGCTAACCACGAATCCTGCTGTCCTCTTCTAGTGTGTCTCAATGGATATCCAACCATTCATCCACTGTAAAACGGGAACGCAGGGAACAGCAAACAAGTAAAAGCAGGTACTGCATTTTGCTCACTCGGAAGATGGTTTTGTGTCGTCGTCCATTTGTTCATCTCCAGGCAGCCCAAATATCCGTAGGTTACGGTCCATAGAACCTACTGCGATATACTTAGCATCTGCTCCAAACTTCGCAGAGGTCACTTTCCCTGTCAATGGACGGAATCACAAGAAGTTAGTTCGCTTCAATCATACTACATGCCGAACTCAACCGGAGCCAAGAAGGGGTGGGAACCTGTTCCTGACAAATCTGGTAGGGTCTTGATAAGATTCCATTCAGTCTTAACGTTAGCTACTTGGTAAACCCTGCAACCACAGAAAGGAGATACTCAATATTTATTCTGAATTATAGCACAGATGACAGGAGGAGGGATGTCTAGATCTATCCCCCAGCTATAGCAATGCCACTATGCCAGAAATGAAGAACATACCTTATATCTGAACCAGCAACAGCAAGATAGCTTCCGCTAGAATCAAATTCCACTGCAGAACAGAAGAGAAGGCATTACAACTAGCTCATATGCACAAATCAAAACTTATCCATCCATTACAACTAGCTCATATGCACAAATCAAAACTTATCCATCCATGCTCTAAAGTTAACTCTGCTGTATTGAGCACAGAAGTGACATAAAAAAGTTCCTTACCGGAATTTGTTGGTGTGTCCGAATCATATGGCGAGAAAGTCCTAAAATTTCTCAATTTCCGCAGATCCCAGAGCTTGACACCATCAAGAGCGGCAGTCTGCAAGGGGACCGTGAAGATATCAGAATAACAGACACATTCAACACTGTGAACATTGTTTTATTGAGACATGCATACCGCCAGGAAGTAACCATTTTCAGAGAAGGACATAGCAGTGACTGGTCCAGCATGGCCCTCAAACTTTGCAACATTAGTCTACAGACAAATAAATGTTCATTAGCAAATGTATTTTAAGACAAGAAATTAATGACAATCTGATGCATATTCTTGAAAACAATTGCAGTACCAACCTGTGTCTTCACATCCCAAATTTTGACAATAGCTTCAGTAGTTCCTGTTCCAAGAATAAGACCATCTGGGTGGAAAGAAGCAGATGTATATCCCTCTTGTCCTGAAGCCTCGCCTACCTGGTACAAAAGATCTTTTAGCATGCATACACATGTATGTAAATGACGATTCTAGCCTGTGTGAGTGGACCTGTGAGAGGCAGGACCCTGTCGATAAATCATAGAAACACCATGTATTATCCTTGGCAGCGGTCACGAAGTACTTCTGCGTCGCATGGATTGTTACTGCTTCGACCTGAGATTTTGAACAATAAAATGAGTTAATAAAAGATATATTTTTGGTTCGACAGAGGGATATTTTACGAAAAAAGAGATGACAGAAACCCTAAAAAGAAAATATTAGCAACACTGCCAAAGTTCTAATGTGATTTATATGCAATGCGGCGCAGCAGAACATGAATCAACTGTAACAGGTCAACAGCTAAGAGTGCGATGAGCAAGAAAACTTGAAGAAAGGCGTCATCTGTGTAAACTTCTGTTTCAACCATAGTATATCTACCATCACAAATATGTCACAGTAGAACTTCTGTTTCTTTTTTTCATCATTGTTTCTCAAGTTGAGAAGTAATTCAAAAGAGAAACACAAAATTTTTGGCAAGATTATCGTTTTTTCTAGATGTTGTCAAATGTAATAGGATACCAAGAAAATGCCACAGAATAAATAAATAATATTGCATGGAATAAGTGTTTCCGTTAGCCTTAACCCATAGTTCCGTGGACAGGAAATTATAACCTCAAGCATGTAAGCTCTGTTCAGCAAAAGCAATATCCACCTAACTAAAAAAAATACCAACCTCAGCAGTATGATCTTTCAATGTATGGATGCAACTGTAGTTTCCCTCCTCACTCCCTTGCCAAATCCGAACAGTCTGCAGTGTTTACAAACAGGTCAGCGAAGAATTAACTACTAAAAGTGATAACCCTCTATCACTTGCTCGAGGACTAAAAAGACTGATCGGGTCCCGCTTTCCCAGTGTGAATCTTTTTCAGTGCAACAATGCAAAGCAGTCCATTAATAACGGGAGTAACATCCGGAGACCAATAGTTACTTTTACTTCAATTGTGATTATCCATAAAGTGAGCATGTAAAGGAAACATTCCCGTAACTTGAAGGTGGCATTAGTTTACTGACCAACATAACCAGGCAGGTATAAGTATAACATCACGGTTTCTAGCACGTCTGTGTTTGAAGAGAACACACGAGCTAAAGCATTACATAAGATTATTTCTAGATAAACCACCTCAGATAATGTTTACAAGTCATAATAGTAGACACATGAAATTCCCTGACTACTAATACCATAGCTCCAGTACACCCTAACTACAAGGTAAAAAAAAGTACTCTTACTACCAGCCAACAGGGTCAGCATGCTTCAGAGGATGAGCAAGCAACAAACAGTGATCTGAAGGACCATGCCAACAGTGCAATTAATCTCATTTTTAGTGTCTCATCTCTGGAGAAGCTCAAATCGAACAGAAAGAGCAGAAGGTCTAAGTGTCTAAATACAGAACTTCTTTTACATTACTTCCATAGTTCAATAAATTCCACTATAATTTATTTAAAGACATCCTCTAGTTAAGCATATCATCAAGCAAAAAAATCTAAGGAAATGTATTATTTTCATAGAAAGGAGGGTTGAATGCGTGGAGAGTTAGCATGGCAATAAGGTTATTAACATATTTGAACAACCGATGTGTTTACATAGGCATTGGTTGGGTCCAAACAACAGCCTACTGAACTCAACGAATTGCTTAGTCATTTTGGAAGCAGAGCCACAGCCATCACTTCCGGTAAGGAGTCAGAAGTTCTGTTGGTTATGATTAAGCTGGGTCATATTTGCAGTTCATATCAGAATATGTGCAACTATTAGCAATAATTCATATATATGTTGGCAAAAGAGGTAGCGTTGGAAATTTTGTGGTATTGGAAAAATTTAACCTACTTTGTTGTGCCTCTGAAAGCCATCTCACGAGCAAAACACAAGATACAAATAAGCAATCCAAATGGTTCTATAGAACATGTTGGTCGGCATAGATATAAAAGGAAGGTGATTGACATACGTGCTGATACAACTACTAATGACAAGAGTCGAGAAGCTAATAAAATCAACATGTGGTTATTTAAACCATTCTATGCAAATAATTGAGAAAATGGCCTACCTTGTCTGCCGATCCAGTTACAACAAGCTCGTCCCGGGGAACAAATTTCAAAGTGGTTATCTACAAGTTAGAAAGTTCCCATGTCATGATTACCTCAAAATAAAATAAAAGTTATAAAATAAAGAATCCATCAAAAGCACAAGGGTGAAAGACCTTCTTGGAGTGACCAGAAAGTGTGCACAGGATTTGACCAGATGGCCTATCAAAGAGCACCGCGTTCGTATCGATACCACCAGTTGCAATGATATCCTGTTAATCCAGTAAATTAATAACTTAATCAAACTACAACATCACAGTTAGCAAATAAACTAATAAAATGTTGGGTAGTACATAATGTGCAACCTACATCCAATTTAACCAAATGTAATAAACACATCGCAAAGCAAGGTATATTAACAATCTAACCTTTGAAGGATGCATATCCATAGATAAAATGCCTGGCTTGTTTGTCCTGTGGAGTGGATGGCTAGAGATCTGGGTATATCTCTCCAGTGCATCAATTGGTGCCAAACTTGGTGGTACCTGGGTGAAGACAGATAGAATTGTTGTCTTGTTTCACCAACACAGCCATGTAATGAAACTAGTTTTACAACAATGCAGGACATAAGATAAACACATTATGTGCAGATCCACATATTTCTGAATAACCCAATCAGCACAGTTCAATTGCGTGTTGACGGGAAGATCTTCTACTACCCTTCCCACCTTCAACCTTTTTTATAAAATGGCCCCATCTCATTTAACGCCTCACTTCCCTGTTATCTCTATATCTCACGTAGCCCCCCCTTTGTCTCATATTAAAACCCTAGAACGAAAGCAAATGCACATTTACGGGGTTGCGGGCATTTTTCTACAAAAACTACATTTCGGACGTGGGAGGTAGTTTAGAGACATCTGGACCATCTGTAATTGAACTTGTGGTCAGGAGCAAGTGTTCAGATTTTAAAATTATTTCTTCAGATTTTAAAGCTGGCTCCCTGCATAATGTGAAGGTGAAACAAGCTAGCTCTTTAAGAATTTTAAACTTATTTCTTGTAGCTGTGGAGAGGGGTGTGTTACCTGTCTTTTCTTGCGTTGGGCAGAAAGCATGGTATTACACTCCGTCAGTTCATCAATCATGACAGGATTGATACCAGGACGAATCTTTTTCCCATCAGGGCCAATTTCCTCCTCCATTGCTGTATCCAATAAGGCTAAACTATTAAAAATAAAAAATTATTAATAACAATACATTTGCACAGTTTCAAGTAGGAACCTCTTTTTCCGTTGGAGACGATAGCTGCACCCCCCGCAAGCGATGCCGGAATCTGTCTTTCGGCTAGAGCCAAAAGTGATCTAGACTCATCCCTTTCCTTCTTTAATCTGGCTATAACACGGCACGCAGCATCATGCTGGAAGGGGCAAAAAAACTAGTAAACAGATAGTGGATGGGCGGTGTTCTTTCATGCAAAAGACTATAACTGAGTTTACCCTCAATGGATTCACCTAGATAGGCTGCATGTATAAGTAAAAATAAACATACAATCCTGCTAATTAAACCAAACATTGAACGAACTATAACCTTATTGAACCAGATAACATAAAATATCAGAATGTAGAACAATAAAGTTTTTGCTGAGTAAAAATAAACATACAAGACTGCTAATTTAACCAAACATCGAACAAAATAGCCTGGTTCAATGGGCGGTGGTCAACCACAGTTTCATAAATAAGATTTGTGCTAACAAAAACTAGAATAGCTCTGCACATCAGGACAGAAACTGATCAGAGGATATTTTACTCCCTCCATTCATGAATACATGCCATTTCACCTTCCAATTATCGTTCCTAAGTACATGCCGCTCATACTTAGACACCATTTTGTTATTTGCGTACCCCTGCCTTTGGTTATTAACCGTTCTTTTATTAATCCAGACTAGGAGTAACACGCAACATCCCAAGAACAATAAGTTGAAATAACGAAGGGGGGGGGGGGGGGGGGGGGGATACAGAATTATGTATACTCTTTATTATTGAGAAAAATCCAAGAATAAAATCTATTCAGAAATGATGAATTATGAATGTCCTATTCCATGGTTTTCAAGGCGTCTGCCTAGGAGTCAAGCCCCCACTTAAGAAAACACATAAATATCAGAATGTAGAACAGTTTGACTACTGGGGCACAGAAATGACAGCACCAAAGTTATCGGCAGGTAATCATGATGCCACTTGACTAATTGACCACATAAGGATTTGGTTATAAATAATCAATTATGACATTAGACAGGTCAACACACAAAAGCCAACAACATTGATCACCTCGTCACATGATATGTTCAGGTGTGCTACAGTAATAGTTCTAGAAATAGGCGGCAAACCACCCACATAAGCACAGAAATAATTTACATACTAGCTTATTTTCAGATCTAAGAATGTAGAAGAAAACTTCCTCCGAAGGCCCACATGAAAACAACCCCATCACGTAAAAAAATCCTGACCATGGACTTTAGAACTGAGTCCAGGTCAGTAACTAAAGCACAGGTTCAAAACAACACCCTCTAAAATTGGATTCATTGTGCATAGTTTGAGTTAAGCTATAATTCCTGGATTGAACAATCCTAGGTAATGTTTATTGTGCATAGTAATAACAGCAGAGAACATGGTTCCAAATGAATGATTCAACATCCTACTGCATCTAATGAGACTATCACAGCCAATTCATAAAATGAGTGGGGTCACTAGAATGTTCACAAGAATCCACGATGTCATAACAATGAATCCATATAGGCTCATACTCCTCAAGCAAGCCCTTGGTCAGCAAAAACTGATGGTCCAAACGCTATGAAATACACAGACCGAGGAGAACAAAAATTCCTTACAATTTGACTTGCAGGGAGATTTCATTAATATTTTTTGCGTGAATTGAGAAGAAATAATTGCATAGCTCAAAAAAAGACCTGATATAGTGCATGACTAAGTTCTTGTCTTGCTGTGTGAAGCTGCTGCTCCAAAGAAAAATTAGAAAGCATGAGAGCATCCCACTCCTGCATATCAGAAAAAAGAACACAGTTCTACTGAGAATATGACAGTGTCAGATAAATAGTACCACAATGAAGCCTTCACTAGGAAGGAATATATTATCAGCAGAATTTAGGGCTAATTAATATAGTATTTCAGTAGTTAAATGAGATCATTCTCACTGAACACAATATGCAAAGCTAAGAATATAAGCAGCAAATATTACTGTAACAGTCCCTGGTTTCACATTTATAACCAACGGGCAACGGTCAGACAATTTTCTAGCTCTAACATACGGTAAGTTACATTTGTGTATATGCTAAAGTAATAATTCAAAATTTGGGCTGGCCACAATCGGAATCAATTATTTGTGTTCGGTAACTGCATAGTCTGATATTGAATGGAGGAATACACAAACAACTCAACAGTATTGCAAGAAACCAGGAACGTGTGTATCTTTGGCATTAAGAGCAAAATATAAAATTCACTGTTGGGTTTGAAGTCTAATTATAACACACTAAAGATGGTAAATTACAATATGTTTATCAATAGTTCAGAATCACATTTTTACTCAGAAAACCACTTACATTCTGAAAGATCCCGAGGAGTCCAGGAACACTTGCAGCCTGCAAAGGCCTGGGCTTCACAACCTGTAAATAACAAACCTAGTCAATGGTTTTTCGTAGACTGAGACAACTCTTCTCTGAATATTTTGAGAGGTGATGTATAAGTTAATTTTGCTAATTACTATATTGCCACCAGTTAACCGTAGATAGGACAATTCACCCTAACATGCTACTGACGCACGCTATTTCAAAAATTTGTTGACACTTGAAAGCAGCCTCACCTTGTTGGTCTTCACCAGCACGATGTCGTCCATGGAGAGATCCTCCTTGGTGACTGGACACTTCCCATGGTCCTGCGCCACCACCAACATCGCCACAAAATCTTAGCGCAAACAGGATAAAGAAATGCGAGGCGAGATCTAAATCCCTAAGACGTGGCTACCGACCTCAATGTAGCGCTCGATGAGCCGCCGCTCGAAAAGGAGCCCCGAACTCTTCGATACCACCGGCTCATCCGGCACCTCACCGGAGACTTCAGGCGGAAAGCGGAGAAGCTCCGCAAGACGAATTAGAGCACCGGTAGACGGATCGGAGAGCTAGGGTTTTGAAGGCAATAAAGGATGAGGGGGCGAGACATTAAGAGCTTACTTGCGCAGATCATCCTTGCGGCGGCGAAGGGAGAACCGGAGAGAGCGCGCACACGCGACACCTATCGGGTCGCAACTCTCTGGCGGCGGCGCGCCGGCGACGGGAGGAAGAGGCGGGAGCGAAGGTGTGTAGTCGCTAGGGTTTTAATTCGAGTGGAGTGGGAAAGTCTGTCTTCTCGGCGGGGAGTGAAATTACAGGAGGAAACTCAACCTTTACGAAATTTCAGCCATACCCTTTGAGCAGTCTCTTTTCTCTTGTTACTAGGCTTTCTTTGGGTGGCCCAGCCCGGCAAAACACAGGTATGGCAGTATTTTTTTCATGATAATATCTTTACTATTAAAGCAGAATGCGATGATATGGTGTCACACTTAAAATGCCACTCCGCTACATGACTAATTACGATGATGCCACCTATAAGTGAAATACCGGTTCAGAAATCGCTCTCCTATCTCTCCTACCTAAAAGAACCCATTGGTTCGTTCGTACCTCAAGGCAGAGTGCTTCGTCCGTCCGTTCGACCTTTTTTTTCTCCCACGCGGACGGACCGGGCATCACACCCAGGCCTCCGAGCACCGCCACGGTCTGGGTCTCCTCCGCCCAAAATCACCCACGCCGGCCATGTTCCTCTCGCACCTCGATCCCGTGCGTCCTATGAGTAGCACATCCCCCACTTAGGGTTCGGGCGCCGCCGCCTCATTTTCCCACCGCAGCATCCATCCTGCTGCCCGCCTTGCCTCAGATCAGAGGATTTGCCATGGCCGAAGCTCCGACTACCTGCCAGTGTGCGGAGGAGGCGTGGAGCTGGCAGCTTTCAGAGGAGGAGATTGAGGCGGAGGCGGAGGCCCAGGATCACGGAGGACTACCCAGCGGCGGGCAACACCCGTCCGCCTGGCTTGATGGAGTCATGATGGAGGTTGGAAGCAGAGGCCATGGCGATGTGGAGGACACGAGCTAGCGAGGTGCAGCCATGGGGAGGTCTGAGGAGGAGGTAGGGGACGGGGAGTATAGGCCATGGCGGCTGTGCCCTGTCCTCCGAAGCACATGCCTTCGATTCCTAATCTAGATCATGCTCGCCTCTTTGTTTCGCCTCCATGGCGCCATGTCTTTTCCTCTTGTGCCTCACTTTCCAGACTCCTCACTGGCTGATCCCGCGGCCTTTCCTCTGCGCTCGCCGAACGCTGATGCGGCAGCTTCTCCATGTCCTTGCGTCATTGCCTGCGGGCAGTGAAAAAGCATGGATCCAGAGGCAATGATTAAATTCTGGGCAATGTTTAAATCCTGCGGTAGCTTCTTCCTGGGACATCTCACCTCAGGTTTGATTTTCCACCTTAATCCTATGTTTTTCTATTGGATAATACTTTGGTTAACGAATTAATTAGGCTAGAAATGAGGGTCGTTGTTACTGAGTAGGATTTTGTTTTGAGTTTCTTCACCTAGAAGGTAGATTGGGGTGTGAGTTGCTACAGCTCCATTGCATAAATACAGACAAAATCCTTATAGTTCGGAAAACATTTCTACATGTATATTATCTGGCGCATCTACTTCTCATTCTATATATACTACAAAGGGTTCTTAGTAATAGCATAATTAGGAGAAGGAGGCAACATGAGACTGCTATACTGTCTTCTAAAGAAAAAGAAGAGCGCACTGCAAATTGTTGATTCATTTATTGGGGCATCTTGGACTTGGAGATATGTCTTACAAGTAGTATTCCTAAAAAAATGATACTATCTTGGACGGATATTAGATGCCATACATTTGAACTTTAGCTTATGTACCATGTTGATTAGGATCGGTATGGGGTGTGCGTTTCTAGCGATTTATTGATGAGGACATCCCTACACTTGATCCATCTCCAATCCGTGAAAATGAACAATCCATTGCTGCAAAGAAGATGTCCAATGATGAAATCAGGATTGGACCAATTACAAGAGCTCGTGCTAAGTTAATAGAGCAACAGGTGAATTCCCTCTTAGTTGATAATGCTATTTATTTCAATGAGAGCTTTATACTGCCTAAATCTTTGTGTGTATGCATTGTTAGATACGTTGGACATGAAGGCATGGCACGAGGGAGCAAGGAGACGTTGCAGCATGGAAGGGAGCGAGGCATGGGTGCAGAACTGAAGATCATACAACATGGCGTGAGGGAGGAGAGGGAGGCCGACGCCACAGCGTGAAGAGGAAGTCCTGCGTGCAGCTTTATGGGGCGCACCATATTATTGGGCCTGCGAGCCATAAGGCTGAGTCCAAACCTCTTGGACCAGTTTGTATCAGTTTTGGGTCGAACCAGTTTGAGTCCAAGTCGGGTTGCACCGGGTCGGTACTGTAGCTACAGTGCGCGTGAACAGTACGTCCCACCCCTTTATAAGTTAGGCCAGCCGCCATAGATGAGGTAGACCATGTTTAAACAAAACCCTAGTTCATGAGACTGCTGTAAGCATTCATCTTGAATCATCGTCTCCAATTCGTTTCGATCTGGAGATTATATACTGCAAGTTAAGTGTGATCCGCTGTTCCACTGGGAATTAGTGAATTGCAATTATACCGTTTCGTGGTCGACGGCTACGTGCGCAAGTGTGTGACGTTGTGAATATCCAAAGGGTTGAGAGCTGCTGCATTGGCATCAGGGATCAAGCGAGGAGAGTTCATCGGCGACATACAAGTTATCTATCCTTCATCACCACCGCCGCTTACTGAGAAGATCGGGCCACCCATATCATTTATATTTGCATGTTTTATAGCGCTTATATTGTTCTCCAGTTGTTCTAGGTGCTAGGAATCTCTACTAATTGTAAGGAAAATCCTAAAGGAGATCGCAAATGAGAAAATTTATGACACGAGGGCACACATCTTAAGAAGGCAATGCTAACCATGTGGGGCTTTGTGTGGCTGAATATTATTTCTAAAGGTTTGGACACCCTGAAAAATCTAGCAAAGTCATGCACGAGGTTCGTCGCAATTTCCTATAGCTTCTACTGACAGTAGTTTTAGTTTATAGCTAAAAGTCTTCAAATATCCGTACATTCTGAGAATTCATGTAATCCTGATGTTGGAATGCTAAAAGTTTTAATGCTATTTCAGTTTATTGCATATTAATGGAATAATATCTGTCATGGATATTTGTTCTTGGCTCCCCATGCTCTGATGTTGAAATGTTATGAATATAGGTTATTTGTGATGAACAATGGAAAGAGTTGGATGCCCTCGCATCATCAAATCCTTGTTGGATGCCCTCGCATCATCAAATCCCTGATAAGCTTCTTCGAGGAAAGGGCAATTTCTCGGCTTCGCGCAAGGCTTGTTTCATGCATCGTTTCTCTTTGTTAAGTTTGTTTGTGGTTGCCGCTTCAGGATTCAGATTCAATTGAACAATGCTTACACCAAATCCATGCCATGTCGTCCATGTAGTTATGCAAATTTGCATTGTAGTGAAGCCTTGGACTTCGGTTACTATCTCCAAGGCATCTTTGTTATAGTGGACTTTACCATCTGTGAAATGGAACCACAGCAAATTCGCCAAGGGTCTATGCATTAGTTGTGGTTCACTTTCCTCTCTTTGTTGGCGAATTTGTGAGCAAACACACAATTAGAGTTATCTTCTTTTATTTCACCTAAAGCAGCTTTAGGTAAAATATGTGTGGATATATCCATGTGATTCTTTGTCTAACTTGAAGCTAATTATTTTACGTGGATCCGGAATAGCTTCGTGCGTATCATAACTTCTACCTTCTTTTGTTTCATTCCTTAAGTATAGATAAAAGTTTGTCTTTTTAAAACCTAAATATTCATGGTTTGGATCTAACCAATGATGCTAAATCAGATCAAGTAGTATATGCATTATCTAGCTGAAAAACAAGAGGTCTAAGAATGCAACCTTTATTGTAGTTATAAAGAATTGTAGATGTAGCTGCATGTTCATGAATCCAAGATTTCAAATAAAGGGTATTTCTGAAGTGCCAACATATAAATTCTACGAGGAAAATTAATTGCTAAATTATTTTTTTGTGGAGAAATGAAGATCGTTACATATTAAACTCCTAGCCCTGAAGCCTGATGTCTGCCTAACAACAACATATGCTTCTATTTCTCTTATTTGTGGTAATATAATATTAGTTGTTTATTTGAGAAAAGCGTGATGGGTAGCTGCAGAAGAACACAGTGGCATTGTATTTGATCTGTGAGATTGCTGAATAATTATAGAGAATGGCTTTGGTTTTCTTTCTGTAGTTCCTTCATCGTACAAATGTTTTTACTCTCGACATTTATTGCTCGTTGTATATTCATCTATTCATAGATCAATTGGTCAATAAAATCAGGGTATGTTGTCCACAAGGTTTTGAATGTCAATTATTGGATTATGCAACTTTGTAGAGTCAGCAGATATGTGACAAATTGCTGCTATTGAGTCTGCAAGCTTCCTACTATGCAACCATTTATAGTCAGGAGAGAAATATAGTTACTGCATTGTGTGAATATAATATTTTTTCTGTTTATTGTTTTTACATAGACCACTTTGTACTGAAGGTATAGTTATTGTGTGCGAGTAATACATGGGTTGTCACCACACAATTTTTTAATTTGAAATGACCGATGGATGGAAAGTCGGTTTCACCTTTTCTCAGCATCGTTGAATGAGGTGGGGGGTAAGAATTGAAAGTTTACCTTCATGTATATTTCATCATTCAAAGATTTCAACCCGTAGCAAAGCACGGGCATTTAGCTAGTGTGTCTATAAAGATCAACCTAACCAGCTCCTACCTCTTGTTCGACACCACCAAAACCACAACCAAAACTAAAAGAGAGGAAAATATGTCACCTGTACAACAAAACTTGGCGCGGCCTCAGCATTAATCAGCAGCTTTATGCAGGGGCGGACCTATGTTAAACTAACGAGTTGTTAGCGTAAAACCGCAACTTTGATGCCCAAATTACGAAAAACCGCGACTTTGATGCGGGATCGCATAAAACCGCGACTTTGATGTCAATCGATAGCAATGTGCACAGATTTGGATCTAACCGCGAATTGACACTTAAACTGACCAGTGGGACCCACTTGTAAGGCTGACGTGGCAACTTAACTTTGATGCGGGATCGCATAAAACCGCGACTTTGATTGCCACGTCAGCCCTGACGGGTGGGTCCCACTAGTCAGTACTAGTGTCAATTCGCGCTTAGTGCAGAAAGTTTGGACATTGCAAACTCAGACCATCAAAGTTGCGGTTCTATGCGATCTCACATCAAAGTCGCGGTTTTTCGCAATTTGAGCATCAAAGTCGCGGTTTTATGCTAACAACTCTTAAACTAACCGGTGAAAACTCTGCTTATGCTATATGTAATTCGTATTTGGGAGATGGTTATATTGGATCAACTCTATTTTTTCAACAGGTTTATCCTCGGTCCTTCTTAATGGAGTGCCAAGGAGAAAATTTCCGCGTCGTCGAAGGGGCTGACTCTCCCCGATCCTCTTTGTGGAAGGGGCTGACATACTTCAGTCTATGGTGAAAAAACTCGCTCATTAAGGTGTTCTCACTGCTCCCCTCCCGATTCCATTTATCGATTTCCCCATAGACCAATACGCTGATGACACCTTGGTCGTCATGCAAACTTTCCCAACCCAACTGTCTGCTCTGAAAAGCACTCCGCAATTGTTCGAATCAGCAATTGGACTGAAGGTGAATTACAATAAAACCTGCATGATGCCGATCAACATCTCGTCTATTAGACTGGAGCAATTGGCAGCAACTTTTGGTTGTTCCGTTGGTTCAATGCCCTTTCCCTACCTTGGTCTACCTCTTGGTACGACTAAGCCTTCAGTTAATGATTTGAGCCCGATTATTGACCAACTTGAGAGAAGACTGAATGCAAGTGCTCGTTTCCTTGATTATGGGGGTAGAGTCACTCTGCTGAACTCAGTTCTCTCCTCTCTGCCAGCCTACTATTTATCATCCGTGAAGATTCATAAATATGTTATCAAGTTATTTGATTGTGGTTGCCGTCATTGCCTTTGGGCCAAAGAGGATAAATCCAGTTCCACACATTCTCTCGCAGCTTGGTCCATGGTATGTAAACCTAAAAAGCATGGAGGCCTTGGCATAAAAAATTTGGAAATCCAAAACACAGCTCTTCTGCTCAAACAACTTCATAAAAAAAATTATAGGGCAGATATTCATTGGGTTAAGTTGGTATGGTCATTATATGGTGATACTCCTCCACAGGCTCAATCCCCTAGGGGATCATTCTGGTGGAAAGGTGTATTCAATCTAATCAATATTTATCGAAGCATCACTACGTCGAAAGTGGGCAGCGGCTCTTTGACTCTGTGGGCAGCGGCTCTCTGACTCTTGCTTGCAAAGATTTTTGGCATGATGGCACTTTGCTATGTGACTATCTCCCTCATCTGTACTTGTTTGCTCTTGATGAAGACATCTCCGTGGCAGCTCTCAAGAACTCCTCGGATATCTCACAGCTATATGCTTTACCGTTGTCGGTTCAAGCCCCCCGAGGAGCATGGCAAGTTCACACATATCATTCATTCAGTTAACACTGACCCTGAGGTTCTGGATGTGCGGAAATTTGCATGGGATCCACTTCATATTCCTCTACGAACTTTTATAAGTCCCTATTTGCCCAATCTCCTTTAGATCCAGCTCTGAATGCAATTTGGAAATCCAAGTGTCTGCCCAAACTGTGTGTTTTCCTTTGGCTACTGATGTTAGACAGACTCAACACAAAAGACCTGATGATCCACAAGCATTGACACGTCGAGGAAGGGAATCACTGCATCCTTTGTAATGATCAGATCACTGAGACTAGAGACCACCTCTTCTTCAACTGCACCTTTGCCTCCACTTGATGGGATTTCGTGGACATCAATTGGGACAGCGAGCTCCCTATCTCACAGCGTGTCATGTTGGCCAAGCAACTATTCTCGGACGATTGTTTCGTGGAGATTTTTGCATGTGTCGCTTGGAACATCTAAAAATTGAGAAATTATTTCATTTTTAATAAGCTGGCTCCATTCTTTTGATGGTTGGAGAGTGCGTTGCCAGAAGGATCTTCTCCTTACTTTCTTTGACTAGATCTACTTTTTCTCAATAATGTTGCACTCTCATTTTTTTTTGAGCCCCCCCCCCCCCACCCAACAATTCCCACCACTTTGGTGCCTTCCTAGCAACATTTAATTGAGGGGTAATGGGTGTCCCAAAAACAAAAAATGTGTTTGGGTCTTGGACACCGATAAAAACTTAAACTGGACAATCAAAGCTAGCAGACAGAGACAACCATCTGCAGAGAGCATGCACGTAGGTGCGGCCCATCAGTAGCCATAGGTGTGCTTGCTAGCATCGATCGATCATGCTTGTAACATGCAATCAGCATATGTGGGGTGCTAGATGACACACAATAAGGTAATCATATCTACAGCTAAAACTGAACCTTTACAACTACCACAACTTATTACAGAATTCACTCCGAACAACAAGCCCTCTTGCCAAGCTCCAGCATAACTCTTGATTCAACAATGTAATTTATCGTAGGTGCAGTTTGCATCTCCATATAAGAACCCATAATCTGAAAACACCGGGCCTCGGTATTAATAAATTGTACGAAAAAAATAGACATGTGGATAACTCTACTATGCGTCTTACCAATAGTTTTAATGAGCATAACTATCTTCTTATTCAAACATCCTAAAAGCAAGAAAAAATCTACCAAAAATAGTCAAACACAATTTTAAATTCAGTACAAGCGCTGCCTACATTTGCGCATTTTAGACGGCAAGTAAATGCACACGTATGGTCTCTGATCAGCATGATTCAAGATAATGCATTGTTAATTACATAACAATTCTAAGCACAGTATTTTTTTTTAAAAATCACATATGGTCTTTGCGCATCTTAGACGCACTAGTGGAAAAAGGCTTATAGGTGGGATGCCCGTTTGTGGCGCACCCTCAGCCCATGCGCCACAAAAAACATTTAGTGGCGCACCAAACCAGTGCGCCACAAACATCTGTGGCGTACAAAATAAAAATGCGCCACTGAAAATTGCATTTTTGTGGCGCACCATCAAGAATGCGCCACAGAAATTGGGTGGTCCCCGCCAGGCAGGTCGAATTTGGAAATCCGTGACACTTTCTGTGGCGCACCAGGCACATGCGCTACAGAAAGTAGGCATTCTGTGGCGCATGTCGAAGGGTGCGCCACAGAAAACCAGCTTTCTGTGGCGCAGGGGCCTGGTGCGCCACAGAAACAAAACCCCAGCCACGCCATTTTCCCGCCTTTTTTTCTGTCACGCCCTTTCCCGCCTTTTCTCCCGCCACCCTTTTCCGCCATTTTTCTGCTCTCCTCTTCCTATAAAACCCCCCCTCCGGTCTGAGCTTTGGTATTATAGATTTTCAGTCTAGGGGCAAGCATGGTTTGTGTTGGTCCTTGCAATAAGTGTGCGTCTGGCGGGTTCCACAGTCCCGCCGCCGAGTATCTCGCGCGTATTGCCCATAATTTGCATGTTGAGGGTAGGAAAGTGTATCACGACGAACTTATTGAGAGTGAGAGCCATCTCGCTTTGCTGGGAGCCAAGCTATGCAGCGCTGGGTATCCATATCGGACCCCTAACCAAATTCGTCGTGAATTGATTAGGATTCGAGCCAGGTTTGAGAAGAAAGTTGAGAAGGGCAAGTTCTTCAAGACTCAATGGGATCTGGATTCATACGCCGAGTCTTACCGTTGGGTAGATGAGAGCGATGATTCCGATGACTTCATGCCGTCGTCCAAGGCCCTGAAGTCTAAAGGAGCGTCGAAGGGGAAGGGCAAGAAGGTTGAATCGTCGTCCAAGAAGAAGAGTGTATCATCGTCAAAGGGCAAGGGCACTGCATAAACGGATGCAGGAGGCTGCATTGATGGGAGGTGAATTTATTAAGTTCGGCGAATTTGAGTTGTGTTGTATCTTCATTTCATCTATATGTTGTATCGTCATTTGAGTTGTGTTGTATTATCTTAATTTTGAGGTGTGTGTTGTATCTTCATAATTTGTCGTGTGTTATATCACTACTGGAAATCGGGGGTATATATATCATTTCTTGAATTCAAATAGCATGCATGATAACACACAATGCGAGCAGTACATATGAGAACACAGGACACGTACATATAAGAAATCCAGGAGGAGTCTCGCCACACATATATGAGAATACATATAGCTACTCATCAACGACATTAAGATAATCGGAATTGGTGTTATAGCCTTTTAGACTATACCACCTCCGTGCAATCTCGAAACCAAGGCGAGCGTCGAGAGCGGCATACACGACTTGATTGTAGCTCAATGGAACGTTGGTCCATCCGAAAATTAGTTCCCGGACTTCTTCGTCGTTGCTGTCCCTGACCTCATTGTACCTTTTCTTCTTCTCAAGGTTTGTCTCAATGACAGCATTGGAGAGGTCATAGAGACTCGGAGTAGGATTCGTGGTTGGGTTCCGGTAGTTCCTCTGGAGGTCGACCGCGGTCCCAATAACAATTCCGTAGGGGAGTAGCATTCGCATATCATTGTGGATAGCCACGCCGAAGAACTTGATGGACTTGTCACCTAAGAAATCAAGGAGGAGCTGCGGCACCCGATCAGCCCAACATATTTGGAAGACGAGCGTCTCGGTCGCCACCGAGAGTTGAAGGACGGCGGCGCGCTGACCGGGTTGTCGAGGGTCAGTGAACTCGCAGTCGAGGCCAACGCCTTTGATCGGTGCGGCGTCGAGAAAGTACCTCTTCACGTCATGGATCCAACTCTCCACGCTTGATGCACGGAGGGTGACCGTCACCTTGAAGCGAATACCCTCCTTGACGATGTAGTACAACCGATCCTCAGGTACGTAGTTGAATGGATCCGTTGGAAAGAGAGGGAGATGCGGGATGGAGAGAGAGAGGGAGAGTGTGTGTTTTTTGCAAGGATTAGTGTGGCATTTTATAGGGATCAACGGGAGGCCAACGGGCAGAGGGAGGCCGGCCGGGCAGAGGGAGGCCAACATGCGCCACAGAAATGCTTACCCATAAACCCTAGCTAGCCTCCGTACGCACCAGGGCTTATCCAGGCGCCTCCCCGCGAGAGCGCCTCCCCGCGCACCGCCGCCGCTCCTCCCGCCGCCGCCTCATCCCACACGCCTCCGCCGCCTCCTCCCGCCGCTCCTCCCGCCTCCGCGCACGCCTCCTCCCGCACGCCTCCGCGCGCGCCGCCACCGCTCCTCTCGACACCGCTCCTCCCGCCCGCCTCCCCGCGAGCACCAGCCCTCGCCGCCACTCCTCACGCCTCCGCCGCCTCCTCCCTCACGCCTCAGCGCGCCGCCACCTCTCCTCCCGCCACCGCTCCTCCCGCCCGCCTCCCCGCGAGCACCACCCCTCGTCCGCGCCGAGAACGAGCGCCACCTCCGTCCGCGCCCCGCCATCCCTCGCCGCCGCGCCAACTCGCCGCCCAGCGCCTCGACGCCCCGCGCCCGCGCGCATCGGCGGTTGCAGAGGAGCCGCCGAGCACGAACCACCCCTCGCCGCCGCGCCAACTCGCCGCTGCCGGCCGCCCCTGCGCCAATCACCGCCGCCGGCCGCCCCTGCGCCCTCGAGCTCCCCTCACTCCCCTCCCCGAGGTGCTTCTCTCTCCCCCTCCTCCCTCCCTCCATTACCGCACCGAAAGTGCTTGTGAAAATGCACAAGTGAATTTGTGCACTGTTTTTTGCATTTTTTTTTGTGTTTGAAAGCATTTAAATTTAATATGATATATGTTGCAACTGAAAGCAAGCATTTCAGCTGTCCAATATATGATATGTGTTGCATTTGAAAGCATTTAAGCAAGAATTTGTGCACTGTTTTTGTGTTTTTTGCCGATGATTCAAATATTTATAGTTTTGTATTCGATCTCTAGGGATGCCGATGATTAAAATGCTGTGACACCGTGAGATCTATAGGTGGTGTTAGTGAGGGCCAGTGGAATGCGACCTGATGTGCACGAATACACATTTTCTGCATCCCACTGGCTCTCACTAACACCATCTCGGACCATTTGTGTTCCAGCCTAAGTATGAGGCAAGATTTTTTAGTTCACCCAATTCCATTTCTAAAATTTATTTATTTATCATCCGTTAGTCTGATTTTGTTGGCTTAGTTTAAGATAACTACTTTTGGCCGATGATTAGATGGTTGCACGTTGCATATATCTTCAGGGAGGTGTGAGTGAACCATGTTGTCTGAACATATATGCAGTGTTCATTCCACGTTGTTCGCTAACACCGTCCCTGAAGCAATTCCATATGAGGCCTTGCTTGTTTTTGTTGAGTGCTTTTTAACTTGCCGATGATTAAAATGTTGTGACACAGTGTGTTCCAGGGGTGGGTCGAGCGAGCCTTGTGATATGCACAAGTGCACAGATCTCGTGCATTCCACCTGGCTCGCTTGCTCCATCTCTGAAACCTAAGTATGAGGCATGCATCATTCTTGTTTATAGTTTTGTATTCTCTAGGGATGCCAATGATTAAACGGTTGTGACACCGTGTGATTCAGAGGTGGAGTTAGTGAGACCTGTGATATGCACGAATACACATTTTCTGCATACCACTGGATCTCGCTAACTCCATCTCTGAATTTGTGTGTCCAGTCTAAGTATGAGGCATGCATTTCAGTTGACCCTACTTCATTTCTAAAATACCGATGATTAAAATAATGTGGCGCACTGTATATCCTGATAGTTTGTTGAACCTTGTATCATGCACACATATAAGTTGTGTGCCTCCTACTTGGTTCAACAAAGTTATCAGGATTCCTTGTGTGTTTCCAAGTATGAGGTATAATTTTTTTGAATCTTGTTTTGTCTATAAGTCTTACAATATCGATGATTTGTTTATATATGAGGCATGCTATGAGTATGAGGCATGCTATGAGTCTTGACCTACTTCATTTAGAATTTTTATTTACAAGTCACCATTAAGCAAGTTTAATGTGCTTTACTAACCGCTGAATCTCCTCTTGTGTAGACGATGCCGCCGCGCCGCCGCAGGTCGTCCGGCTTCCGCGGTGTTCGGGAGCGGCCCAACGGCACCTACTACGCCGAAATCCGTGTCGGCGGATTCCGGCAAACACTCGGGACGTACGCCACGCCGGAGCAGGCAGCGCGCGCATACGACGCGGTCGCGTGGCGTTTCCGGCGCCCGCGGAGCGAGCTAAACTTCCCGGACTGCCCGAACATCGTGGAGGCGGAGTTCCTCGCGCCACGGCCAACCCTCCTCACCAACGAAGATCGTGACCGCCACCGCCAGGTGCAGCGCCGGATCGCCACCGCCGAGCACGACGAGGAGCTGATGCGTCGGTGGAGGGAGGAGTTCCCGGGCAACGTCGCCGACGAGGAGGCGTTCTTCAGGAACCGAAGGGAGCAAAGGAGGGCAGACCGGCGCCGCCGTCGGGAGGCCGCCCAGAGGGAGAGCGAGGAACACTGGGACACCGATGATGACAGGTGGTCCGACTTCTTCTATAACACCAGCTCCGACGACGAGTAGCTTAGGTTCTATTTTGTAATAATAAGACTTCTCTACTAATTGTAACACCGACTTCTCTACTCTTGCGACTTCTGTGTATTTGTTCTGTTTTAATCTACTGTGTCAAATATATCGTTGTTTATAATATATTTGGATAAATACTGTATATATACCTATATTGTACTGCAGGAAAAATAAATCGAAAATTCCTGTTTATATTCTGTGGCGCACCTAGAATCCATGCGCCACTGATACATTTATGTGGCGCACGAGGAAGGATGCGCCACAGAAATTTGGAATTTTTTGTGGCGCATGGGGTAGGTGCGCCACATAAATATACCCCCCATTTCCCTGGGTGCGCCACAGAAAGGATTTTTGGTGCGCCACTAGTAGCCATTTTTCCACTAGTGACGGTAGTGACAAACAAATTGTTGTAATACGTTACATCGGCAGGAGTTGTGTCAGATATCCGAATGAAATTAATTTTGATCTCAATTAGACTATATGTGTGTTCAAAGAAAATGTCATCGTAGGATGGAACAAAGTTCCATGTTGCATTTGGATGAGTTCCAAAGCTCCACATTGTAAAGGATTCTACAAATGAAGGACAAGTATATTGTTGTTTTTACAAACGACGTACTATGAACTAAGGCTAAAATATCGTTGTTTGAGTAACAAACGATGGCAGAGTATATTGTTGTTTTGACAACGAAGTTTCAGTCAAGAAGTTCTTTCAAACTTGGTGTAGTTCTGAATGTGTCAGATCTATGAAGTTATATTGTATTTGACAATATTAGTAACATGATTCAGACAGATGAACTAATGTTCCACCGTGTGACCTAAATTTATATAATGTCATGCCAAAACTCATTCAAAATGAGTGATGCGTAGAGACGGAAGTAATATGCAAAGTACATACAGATCTGAAATGTTCGAAGACCCGTTGATTAAAACCTCTTCCACGAGCTAAACATGATCATCACCGGAAGGTCATGGATGTTAGATCTTTACGAATGCAAACTAGATTATTGACTCTAGTGCAAATGGGAGACTAAAAAAAATATGCCCGACAGGTGATGCACACGGTGGGTGTGTTGTTGGAAGACCCCAAGAGGAAGGTATGAAGTAGTGCAGCAGCAAGTTTCCCTCAGTTGTGAAACCAAGGTTATCGAACCAGTAGGAAATAATGAATTCCCCCGAGGTGTCAACGGCGCCAGAAAAGTCTGCAACGTAATTGACGTGCAACCTGCACACAACACAATCAAGATACTTTGCCCCAACTTAACGGTGAGGTTGTCAATCTCACTGGCTTGCTGTAACAAAGGATTAAACGTATGTGTGGAAGAAAGATGTTTGTTTGCAGAAAGTAACAGGTTTGCAGTTTGTGGTTTATCAGATTAAAGAGAAGGACCGGGGTCCACAGTTCACTAGTGGTGTCTCTCCATAAATAATAATAACATTCATGCGGGTAAACAAATTACAGCTGGGCAATTGATAGAATAATGATGAGAAAACCAATGCATATACCAACGTTATGATGTCTAGTGTGAGATTCATTCGGGCATTACAACAATATACATAGACCGTTCCAACCGCATCTATGACTAATAATCCACCTTCCGGTTAGCGTCCGCACCCCTTTCAGTATTAAGTTGCATGCAACAGATTATCGCCTTAAGCACTGTGTGTAAAGTAAGTAAGTAACATCATCCTTAGACAAAATACTACTGTTTTATCCCTAGTAGCAACAGTACATCTACAACCTTAGAGCTAGCTGTCACCACCCCAGATTTAATAGAGACATGAACCTACTATCGAGCATAAATACCCCCTCTTGGAGTCACAAGCATCTACTTGGCCAGAGCATACACAACTAACGGAGAGCATGCAAGATCATTAAATAACACACACATGATATATTATGAAGCAATAACTTTATTACTCAATATTCATCGGATCCCAGCAAACACAACATGAAGTATTACATAACGGTGATCTTGATCATGATAGGCAGCTCACAAGATCTAAACATGATAGCACAAGAGGAGAAGACAACCATCTAGCTACTGCTATGGACCCGTAGTCCAAGGGTAGACTACTCACGCATCAGTCCGGAGGCGGTCATGGCGACGTAGAGGCCTCCGGTGACGATTCCCCCTCCCGGCAGGGTGCCGGGGAGGAGTTCTGATCTCTCCCGAATTGGTGTTGACGACGGCGGCGGCTCGGGACCCGTGGAGGAAAATATGAACACCGTACTAGGGTTTTTGGTCTGGGGGGTATATGTAGGCGAAAGGGCGAAGTCGGTGGCGCCCCGAGGGGCCCACACCACGTGCTCGCGCGGCCAGGGGGCCCGCCGCGCGAGGACCTGGTGACGGCGCCTCGGTCGCCCTCTTCGTCTCGTCTTCGGTTTTCTGGAACGTTCCCAAATAAAAACTGACTTCTGAAAAGAAATCGTCCAATTCCGAGAATATTTCCTTAAGTACTTTTCTGAAACCAAAAACAGCAGAAAACAGGGAACTGGCACTGTGGCATCTTGTTAATAGGTTAGTCCCAGAAAATGCATAAAACTATATAAAATGCATATAAAACATGTAATAACTTGGTATAATATAGCATGGAACATAAGAAATTATAGATACGTTGGAGACGTATCAACAGGCAATAATAAAGTGGTTATTATCTTATTCCATGTTATGATAAATGTTTATTTCTCATGCAAGAATTGTATTAATCGTAAATGTAATACATGTGTGACTAGTGAACAAATAAGAGTTCCTGGTAACGCCACGCGTTTAACTAGCTCACTGATTAACTGATGATCAAGGTTTTCTCATCGTGGACATTGGATGTTGTTAATAACGGGATCACACCATTAGGGAAATGATGTTATGAACATACACCCAAAGTAAATATAGAAATGCAATCAAGTCATTAAGTTTACATTGTTGTATTAAGCATACGAATTAACCCTAATCCTAAGACCATGACATCATGCCAATCACTAACACCTGAAGAATGCTTTGATGACATCAAACGTCACACCGCAAATAGGGTGACTATAAAGGTGGCATTGGGTATTCCAAAAGTATTAGTTGAGGCTCATGGACCAATAAGTGGGTTTGTCCATCCAGATGACTGATGACCCACAAGTATAGGGGATCGCAACAGTCTTCGAGGGAAGTAAAACCAAAATTTATTGATTCGACACAAGGGGAGCCAAAGAATATTTATAATCCTTAACAGATGAATTGTCAGTTCAGCTGCACCTGGAAATAGACTTGCTCGACACAGATTATCAATAGCAACAGTTTTATAGCAGTAGCAGTAGTGAAATAATAGCAACAGTAAAATAGAGACATCAGTAGTGATTGTAGTAGACAACAGGATTAAAAAATTGTAGGCATAGGGATGGATGAACGGGCGTTGCATAGATAAGATAATTCATATAATAATCAAGACAAAGGCATTTGCAGGTAAATAATGATAAAGCATCCAAGTACTAAGTAACCATAGGCATGTGTTCCGTATTTAGTCGTACGTGCTCGCAGTGAGAAACTCGCACAACATCTTTTGTCCTACCATCCCGTTTGCAGCGGAGCCTCAAGGGAAAGTTATGGTAATTAATATACTCCTTTTAATAGAGCACCGGAGCAAAACATTAAAACTCCGTGAACACATGTGATCCTCACATCATAGCCATCCCCTTCGGTTATCCCAATTTCTGTCACTTTGGGGCCTCGGGTTCCGAACAATTATATGTGTATACAACTTGCAGGTATGATCTAAAACAATGATTATCCTCATGATACAATAACATGTTCAGATCTGAAATCATGGCACTCGGGGCCTAGTGACAAGCATTAAGCATAACAAGTTGCAACAATGACGTAAAGTACTAACAACGGAGACTAGGCACCATGCCCTAATGATCTTATATCTATTACATGAATGATCTCATCCAATCCCTACCATCCCCTTCAGCCTACAGTAGGGATTTACTCACACATGGATGGGGAAATCATGGATCGTTGATGGAGAGATGGTGGCGATGACGATGGCGATGATCTCCTCCGAATCCCCGTCCCGACAGGGTGCCAGAACAGGAACTTATGGTCCCCGAATTGAGTTTCGAGGAGGCGGCGGCGCTCGGGTGTGTTTTTGTGGAATATGACGACCCCCCCCCCCCCCCCCCCGACGTTTTTAGGTCAGATGGGTTAAGTAGGCGAAAGGGCGGCACGAGGGGGGTGGCCGAGGCGGCCACACCATGCCCCGACGCGGCCTAGGGTGGGGTTCAACGGAAGACTAGAAATAAAGATATCAAAGATAAAAGCATCAAAGTTATACTGTAGTTAACCACATTCTGGGACAAGCACATTACACTAAGAATGACAATTATGCTCTCGAGAAGGTGCTCAAAGAAAGGATGGTGACTCAACATAAAAGTAAAAGATTGGCCCTTCGCAGAGGGAAGCAGGGATTAACATGTGCTAGACCTTTTTTTTTACAGAAGTAAAATTATTTTGGGAGGTGGTTGTTCCTGTCAACGAATGGCAATAGAGTTACTGTTATCTTCCATACTAAACAAGTTGAGAATGGTTCCGAGATATTGATATTAGGGATTCATCGCATGCACTTTTTATATATAGTGTGACACTCCTCCCAACCTCTGCTTATACAAGGCATGGCTAACCAAATCCTCGGGTGCCTGCCAATCAATCACATACCATGGAGGAGTGTCTATTTTACTTTTTTGTACTTTTTGGATGTTATAGTGGTCTAACCAGATCTTTGTAAAATTAGTGACGAGCAGATGAAGCATGCAAGTCGAGGTACTTAATTAGTATGGAAGATAACAAACCCAACTACTACTTCCTCATGAGCTAAAAACAGTGTCACAAAATGAGAAGCAATTTGAAGGTTTTAAAGGTAGCATATGAAAATTTACTTGAATGGTTTGAAATGCCATGCATAGGAATTTATACACTACTGCAGAAACCCTTACCAGTGACGGGCACATTTTGTTCATCAGTGACGGGCACGCTGCCCGTCACTGGTATAGTGTCACTGGTATTCGATTAGTAGTGACGGGCAGGTTGCCCGTCACTGGTATATGTATACTAGTGACGAGCAGAAGAGATGCATGTCACTAGTTTATGACCAGCTCTGTTGGGTTTGGTAGTGACAGACCCATTACTGCATGTCACTGTTACAAGTTTTGGTATTAAAAAAAGATTTTACCACCAAATTGCAGATAGCACAATAAGAGACAAATAGACAATAAGATTTTGTACCATTAATATACTCACATGACATAATATGACGATGTATTTGTACAGATAACACGATGCTATAAGAACTTGAAAATTGCGTAAGCCAAATTACAACATGGCACTAATGATTATTACTTTTTCCTTCGTTGGCACGGCAACAGACGACTAGATTGATCTACCGATGGCGATGTCAGCGACGACCCGGACGATGCAGCACGTGCGGCGCTCCACCACTGCTACCCGAACCCAGCACACTTCACCTGCTGCTGCACGGCAAGAGAGGGGCACCACCACCTCTGCATGCAACTCCGTCCAACACGCCGATGAACTTGGGCATGAGCATCGTGACAGAGAAGGCGTTCGTGCTGGAGCGGTTCCGTAAGTGCCTCAAGGCTTGTGTTTCCATCCAGAACTCTATTTTGCTTCTAATGATGGAATGAGCTTCAACTTCTGTAAAACAAAATCATTACAACAACACATTAAAGGCAAGCCCAGCAAGCACGCACTATGCTATTATAAACATGTGAAAATAAACATTCAGCTATTTCTGGAACATTCGGCTAACTGTACCGTGTCAAAGATATTAAAATGTTATCAGAATGCCTCGAACTACACTGCAAAGATAAATTGCCATTTCATATTACATGCTAGAATTTTAATCTGGGCACTGCTTCCAAATATAAGAGCCAGCTCTAATACTTGCCTTACCTCTACTTATCGCAACAGCAGTCAAATTTTGGCTCACTCGGAGCAGTGGATTGCAGCAGGTAATATAAAATATCAACAAATAACATATGAGGTTTTCCTTTATCAGTTTTCTTACATGACCAAGTTTAGGGTACAAAAACATGCATCACAACGAACAAGCTTTAGTGCTTGTTGTAGGTACTTTTATTTTTTCAAAACTCTCTTCACTGAAAGTTGTAGCAAATATGCATGCAGTTTTAGCATCTAGTGAAGGTGTTAAGGAAAAGTTATATCGGTCTAGTTTTACTTACTCATCTAGATTATAGACCTCGAGCAAGATATCTAATTCGAGTAGAACTAGAACTCATCAGTGCAACAGAAAACTAACTCAGAGTTCATGTCTAAAATTCACATTACTAGTACAAGATTATTCCGTTGTCTAAAAACTTTCATTTAGAGTGTAGCTGGAAATAATGGGCATATCAAACAAGGTTTTAATTCAAAGATTGGGGACTTTGGCATCAACCTAGGATATTTCCTCCACCTGAACCTGTTGACACAGTTCAGGACAACACGGTGAGGCTCCTGCCAAGGACTCCAGCAAGCGGCCCAAGCTGCAAAGCACACAAGCTTATCAAGTAAAACGACCATGAAGCCCAACTTTCCTGAACTTTCTGAACCACTTCTATCATTTAAGGACCCTGTTCCTCCGCAGCTCCAGCAAGGGGCACTAATCGCAAAATTTCTATGAAGAAAAATTGCAGACACAAACGGGAACTAATCAAATCGAAATATAGGGTCTAGCCATCGATGGCGGCACTGGAATACCTGCAGGCTATAGCGACACTGGTAGATGAAACTTACGTTGAAAATCCTGCCCATATCTATCTAGCACCAGCAATTCTTGATAAAACTCATGTAGGTACAACATAAGCTTCAAGGCAGTGCATAAATAAATTACGAATGCAAAATTGTATTTGGAAGGGGAAATCATTAAATTAGATCTCGAGGTCTAGGGTACATACCTCTGGTGTAGAGGGGAACTAACTTGGTGAAGATGCGCTGCTGCCGTTGAGGTCATGTTCGCAGTCGTCCTGGTCCCTGGCGGAGCTAGCTGCAGATACGAGAGAAGGAGGTGAGAGCTCAGAGATGGAAACGGAATGAGAAGAGGGGCGTTTGTGGCGGACCGATTGGGGCGTCGCACGGGCCATCATCGGCGCCTCCTCTTGGATTCCTCCATGTAGAACGACCACGGTGATTGGGATTTGGAAGCTACCTTGCTGGGAGCGATTTGGAAGTTACCTTGTTGTGTGGTGGCTTGATTGGGGCGCCAGTTGTAGATACGAGAGAGCTGAGAGCTTAGAGATGGGAACCGGCGAGGAGACGGGCGTTGTGGGGGATCTGCGTGGGCCATCGTCGACATCTCCGCTCCAATTCCTCCTCCATCTAAGACGACGGCGGTGGCGCAGCATGGATGGGACGCCGCCAGTCTGCTATCGAGGACGTCAAGGAAGAGGAACCACGCCTAGACATGCGCCGCCGGTTACCTACAGATCCAATCGAAGCGGGATGGGCGAGAACGTGGAGGAGATGAATAGAATGAAGAGATAAGTCGGGGGCGAGGGGATTTAGCCCGCGAGAATTATTTCGAGCTGCGTGGCCGCGTGGGCAGGCGGGTGAGGGATTTCAGCCGCGGGATTATTTTTCGTTAACTTTTCATTGACTTTTTAGTGAAGAAAAAAATGCAACTCTAAACATAGACAATAATACTCAGTTTCTAGCTATTAGTGATATATGTACTCCCTCCACTCCACAATATAAGATGTTTTAGTTGTAACACATGTTGTCTAGATTCGGACTAAAATGAGTGTATTTATACACTAAAACATGTCTAGATAGTGCACACATGAATGTGAAAAATGGCTAAAACATCTTATATTGTGTAACGGAGGGAGTATGAGATAAGGTAGAGAAGGTTAGGTAAGGATGGATATACGCCTTATATGTGTATGCCTTTTGTTTTCTTCCAGATGAGCGACCTGCATTGTATGGTTATCGGTGACAGGCATTTATATATGCCCGTCACTAAATAATTTTCCCTTGTTGACATTCTTTATGTAGAATACTAGCGACGGTCATTTATATGAGCCCGTCACTGGTATTTCTTACTAGTGACGGGCTTGTTCTTGCCTGTCACTGGTAGTACTTATCAGTGACTGGCATAGTTTTGCCTGTCACTAATCATTTGGCAGCTATAAGCCTTTCTGCAGTAGTGATAGTGGACTCTTCGGAATAACTTGGTTTTCAGAGATTTGGAACCACAAGCAATCATTCCCGCTCAGTACAAGTGGAGGTTAGAAATAGACTGGGAAGCGACAATCAAGAGAGCAATAACCGTCATAATCATGCTTGCGACAAAATAAAATTAACGGAGGCATAAAAGTGATACAAGAACTCTGAGGCAAAGTAAATCATCAAGGCTTAATTGACTTTTTGTTTTTCAGTCATATGCATGCGTGAGCATGTGCCAAGTCAATTCAAATGAATTATTCAGAAGAGAGGATACCACAGTGTCATACCCTTTTATGAACAAAACAATGCAAACATACATCTATAAAACATGCTACCCACTATTAATAAGTTAGAACTGATCATAAGAGAACATGAACTACTAAGCATCCACTAATTGACATATACCTCACACGAACCAACTAAGAATGTTCACATGAATGAGTATATGTACAAAAATGAAAACAAATAGAGTTCATACCAGCCTCTCACCCCAACTCGGATTGTCGTAAATCGTCATTATTGCTTTTCACTTGTGTGGCTTGAATGATATGAAATGATAACCAAGCTCCACCGGAGTCACGGAAGGCTGTTGAACTCTGCAGCAAACTTTACAAAACCGAAAAGGAACAACAAATATTTTTGGGTTTTTCGAATTTAAAACAAGAGCAAAAAGAAACAAGCAATAAAGCAATTTTTTTTGGATTTTTGAATAACAAACCGAATTTAGATAAGTAAGCAAACTAACACTAGAGACTTAAAGAAACAAACAAAGAGAAACAACAGAAATATTTTTGGTCTTTTTGTGTTTTGGAAAGCAAAAACAAAACAAGAAACAACAAAAAGAAAGAAAGAAAATCGAAACATGGATATACAAAGTACCGACATCACTAGTGGAAAAAGGGCTACTAGTGGCGCACCAAAAAGCCTTTCTGTGGCGCACCCAGGGAAATGGGGGGGGGGGGGGGTGCGCCACAGAAATCTCGCCACTAAATTATATTTCTGTGGCGCACCCCGCCGGTGCGCCACAGAAAAATCCAAAATTTCTGTGGCGCACCCATCACCATGCGCCACAGAAATATTTCTGTGGCGCACCCCACCTAGGTGCGCCGCTAAATTATTTTTTTGAATTAAAAAAAAAGGCGGCTAGATCCAGATCTGGATCTGGCGCCGTCCGTTTTTCGCCGGAATTTTGTCGGAGCCCGTGGTCGGAGGAGGAGGAGAAGGTCGTCGTCGGAGTGGGTGGAGTAGGTCGCCGGAGTAGGTCACCGGAGTTTCGTCGGAGCCCGTGGTCGGAGGAGGAGGAGGAGGTCGTCGTAGGAGGAGGAGGAGGAGGAGGAGGAGGTGGTGGTGGTCGCCGAAGGAAGTCGTCGTCGTCGGTGGTCGCCGGAGAAAGTCGTAGGAGGATGTGGTCGCCGGAGTAGGAGGAGGTGGAGGTGGTCGCCGGAATAGTAGGAGGAGGAGGAGGTCGCCGGAGTATGTTGAGAAGGAGGAGGAAGGAGAAGGGGAGAGGAGAAGTAGGAGAGGAGGGAGAGGAGGAGTGGTGGTGGAGAAGGGGAGAGGAGAAGTGAGAAGAGGAGGGAGAGGAGGAGTGGTGGTGGAGAAGTGGAGAAGAGGAGGAGGAAATGAGAGAAGGAGGAGAGGATAAGGGGTAGCTGTCTCGCAGGATTTCGAATTTTTTTCCCGCCCCCAACAATTCTGTGGCGCACCGAGAGGTGGTGCGCCACAGATTTTTTTTTTCATTTTTTTGATTTTGCTGAGAAAAACAATCATTTCAAAATAACTTTTTTTCCTTTTCGAATTTTGAGGACTTTTCTATTTTTGTCGGTGTGGGCACTTTTCTATTTTTGTCTAGTTTTTTTTAAGGTATTAAACGCATTTAAGTTTTCTGTGGCGCACCCAATCTGATGCGGCACAGAAAGTAGGCCCATTTTGTGGCGCACCCTACCTGATGCACCACAGAAAGTACACTTTCTGTGGCGCATGGGCCAGGGTCCGCCACAAAATGCCTACTTTCTGTGGCGCATGGGCTTGGTGCGCCACAGAAAGTGCCCCGGATTTCTAAATTCAATCACATCTGGCGGGGCCCACCATATTTCTGTGGCGCATGCTCCTTGGTGCGCCACAAAAAGGCAGATTTCAGTGGCGCATATTCCTTTTGTGCGCCACAGATGTTTGTGGCGCACTAGTTTGGTGCGCCACTAATTTTTTTTGTGGCGCATGGGCTTAGGGTGCGCCACAAACAGGCATCCCACCTATAAGCCTTTTTCTACTAGTGCAGGACATGATATGTAAATGAGTGAGATGTCGGTGTACCTCCCCCCAATCTTAGGCTTTTGGCCTAAGTGGAGATCAATTCCATCGGGGCCAGGAAGTGGCACCTCCAAAGTACGACGAAGAAGGATCCTCGACCTGATACGAACTCGAGGACGCACCGGTGTAGTCCTCAGCGGTTGTCCTGTCCTCGGAGTAGTGCTGCTCATGGAAGCCAAGCAGACCCAGCTGCTCGTCCAACTCCTCCTTTGAGCGCGACCACCGTCTCTGATGACCCACAAGTATAGGGGATCGCAACAGTCTTCGAGAGAAGTAAAACCCAAATTTATTGATTCGACACAAGGGGAGCCAAAGAATCTTTATAAGCCTTAACAGATGAATTGTCAGTTCAGCTGCACCTGTGGATAGACTTGCTCGAGACAGATTATCAGTAGCAACAGTTTTATAGCAGTGACAGTAGTGAAATAATAACAGCGGTGAAATGAAGACAGCAGTAGTGATTATAGTAGACAGCATGATTAAAATACTGTAAGCATATGGACGGATGAACGGGCGTTGCATGGATAAGATAAGTCATGTAATAATCAAGTCATGGGCATTTGCAGATAAATAAGATAAAGCATCCAAGTACTAAGTAACCATAGGCATGTGTTCCGTATTTAGTCGTGCGTGCTCGTAATGAGAAACTTGCACGACATCTTTTATCCTACCAGCCCGTTTGTAGCGGGGCCTCAAGGGAAAATACTGGTAATTAAGGTACTCCTTTTAATAAAGAACCGGAGCAAAGCATTAACATTCTGTGAACACATGTGATCCTCACATCACAGCCATCCCCTCCGGTTATCCCAATTATTGTCACTTTGGTGCCTCGGGTTCCGGACAATAATATGTGCATACAACTTGTAGGTATGATCTAAAACAATGATTATCCTCATGATACAATAACATGTTTAGATCTGAAATCATGGCACTCGGGCCCTAGTGACAAGCATTAAGTATAACAAGTTGCAACAACAACGTAAAGTACTAACAACGGATACTAGGCACCATGCCCTAATGATATTACAGCTATTACATGAACGATCTCATCCAATCTCTACCATCCCTCAAGCCTACAACGGGGGATTACTCACACATGGATGGGGGAAACATGGATGGTTATGAGGAGGCGGCGGCGCTCGGGTATGTTTCTGGGAAAAGTGATCAGGCCCTTGACGTTTTTAGATCAGAGGGGTCTTGTAGGCGAAAGGGGGGCGCGAGGCGGTGCCCGAGCCGGCCACACCATGTGGTGGCGCGGCTAGGGGCCCACCACGCCACCAGGTGGTGTGGGCCACCCGTGGCTCGCCTCCGTCTCGTCTTCTGGCTCCGTTTGTCTCCGGGGAAAATAGGGACTTTTATATATTTTTCTGTTATTTTTCCCTAAAGTTGAATTTATGCACAAAAACCAGACACGAGGGCAATTCTGCTGAAAACAGCGTTAGTCCGTGTTAGTTGCATTCAAAACACACAAGTTAGAGGTAAAACAATAGCAAAAGTGTTCGGGAAAGAAGATACGTTTTGGACGTATCAACTCCCCCCAAGCTTAGCTTATTGCTTGTCCTCACGCAATTCAGTTAACAACTGAGTGCGATAAAAGAAACTTTCACGAACACATTTGCTTCATATGATGTATATATTCTCACTATGTTGACAAATGCTTAGGCTATTCATAATAAGATGTATGCAAATGGTGTCACCTAATGGTTATGTAAACTATGAAGAGATACCAATCATACCAATAATAAATAACATGAAACATATTAATACACAGGATTGCAAAGCTCATAATAAAGATGATAAAGTGGTATCTCGCTTGCCCAAATGTGTACAGCAAAACATCAATGCCCAGGCACCTCTCAAGTTCAAGAGAGGACTAGAAATAAAGATATCAAAGATAAAAGCATCAAAGTTATACCGCAGTTAACAGTATTCTGGGACAAGCACATTGCACTAAGAATGACAACTATGCTCTCAATAAGGTGCTCAAAGAAAGGATGGTGACTCAACAATAAAGTAAAAGATAGGCCCTTAATGGAGGGAAGCAGGGATTTAACATGTGCTAGAACTTTTCAATGTTTTGAAAACAGAGGCAAAATTGTTTTTGAGTGGTGATTATTTTGTCAACGAATGGCAATAGAGTTCCTGTTATCTTCCATGCTAAGCAAGTTGAGAGCGGTTCCGATTTATTTAAAAACAAGCATTTATAATATGCACTTTCTTATATAACTTGACACTCCTCCCAACCTTTGCTTTTCACAAACCATGGCTAACCGAATCCTCGGGTGCCCACCAACAATCACATAACATGGAGGAGTGTCTATTTTTTACTTTCTTAAATCTTTTGGGATATTATAGTGGTCTAACCAGCTCTTTTGCAATATTAATGACAGGCAGATGAAGTATGCAAGTCGATGGTTACTTAATTAGTATGGAAGATAACAAGCCCAACTAATACTTCCTCATGAGCTAAAACAGTGTCACAAAATGTGAAGTGTTTTGAAGTTTTTAAAGGTAGCTCATGCAAATTTACTTGAATGGTTTGAAATGTCATACATAGGTGTTTATAGTGGACTCTTTGGGATAACTTGGTTTTAGGGGTTTGGAAGCACAAGCATTAACTGCTTAGTACAAGTGGAGGCTAGCAATAGACTGGGAAGCAACAATTCAAGAGAGCAGTAACCGTCATAATCATGCTTGCGACAAAATAAAATTAACGAAGGCATAAAAATGATAATAGAACTCCGAGGCAAAATAAATCATCAAGACTTTATTGACTCTTTTGTTTTCAGTCATATACATGTGTGAGCATGTGCCAAGTCGATTCAAATGAATTATTCAGAGGAGGATACCACAGTGTCATACTCTTTTATGAACAGAACAATGTAAGCAAATATCCATAAAACATGCCATCTACTATTAATAAATTGGGACTGATCATAAGAGAACACGAACTACTAAGCATCCACCAATCGACATACACCTTATGCGAACCATCTAAGCATGCTCACATGAATGAGTATATGTACAAAAATGAAAAGAAATAGAGTTCATACCAGCCTCTTACCAACTCGAATTGTCATAATCATCATTATTGCTTTTTCACTTGTGCAGCTTGAAAAACATGAAATAATAACCAAGCTCCACGGAGTCACGGAAGGTGATGAACTCTGCAACAAACTATACAAAACCGAAAAGAAACAACAAATATTTTTTGATTTTTCAAATTTAGAACAAGAGCAAAAAGAAACAAACAACAAAGCAAAATATTTTTGGGTTTTTGCATATTTGAACCGAATTAACGGCGCCAGAAAAGTATTTGACTACCCCCAAGAGCAGGGGATCACTGTAGTACCTCTCAATGTGGAAGTAGGGTATCGATCCGCAAGAGCAAGAAGGAAAAGCTATCTTTTCCCTACAACTAAAGTGTCACAAGTTTTAGTTGATTATGCACTAAACAAGTTTAAAGAACAAGATGGTTGATTTAATGGATGGAAGTTTAATGTAACAAAACAAGAATGTAAAGTGTCCCAATCCTTTTCAATGCAAGAGCACAAGACAAAGGTTTTCTCTTATAGGAACAATGGACATGGGTTCATGGGTTCACTCAATCCTCTCTCTCCAATCTATGGTGATTATCATGTTATAGATAAAAGTACACGCAATTGTCATGTTTTAATGGTAACTTCTATGACGGCTACATGTCCTAAAACACATAGTTGAAAGAAATAATAATTTTCAGTTGCTCGGTCACCCTCGTAAGGCTAGCGTGGTTGTTGTCACCCCCACATCATACTTCTCCCTTTTTACCCCTAGATAAAGGACGTTGGGTTATATTATGTCACTCAATACATATGCCGCTGTCACATCGACCATCCCGTACCCACATACATCATACTTCTTAATGGACAATATTCTAAACACTTCTACAACAATTTATATGTCATGTGTATGACCACATCTCTCTCATCTATCTACACTTGGTGGTGTCAATCACCTCATGACATGGATAAACAAGGCATTTTGCATAGATCAAACCATCACATGCATCATAGAATATTTCCAAAGTATGAAAAACCATAAAAGATCCAATACAACGGTAAATGCATAACAAATATCATCTCATACCACAATATCCACCATAGGAATTACATAGATAGATCCATACTCATGCAAGACACATCATATAAACTTCAACAATAATCATACATAGAGAGATTAGATCAAGCTACCACCACAAACCCAATGTCCAGGGGGTGGACTACTCCCCCTTCATCATGGTGACGATGGTGGAGTCGTTGGAGAAGATGGAGACCACGCCGGTAGTGCCCCGCCGGAGTTTCCCCCTCCAATCTGCAGCTCTAGGTCTTCTGTTTCATGGTTTTGTGTTTCTGCGGCGCTCCCGTCCGAAAGCCGTCGGGGGACTATTTTTATAGTCGTTTTTAGGTCAAGACGAACGCACGGGGACGAAGATCGACGACATCGGAGCCACGAGGGGAAACGGGACCCTCCCACGCGGCCAAGGAATCTGGCCGCGTGGGACCATCCCTTTTCCTCCTCGCACTTCCACTTTTGCGCTTCCTTGGCTCCTACTCTTTCTTCCTTCTGAAAACTGATCCCCGCATAATATTAGGTCATTTGGACGTCATTTGAGTCCCCGAAACATCAAAATATAGGAAAGTAGGGTTTCTGACTATGCAGGGTTAATTTCAGAAAAATAGGGAAACTGTGAAATATTACCATAAACCAATATAAAACATTAATATAACCCTCATACGATGCAAATATGATAGAATAACAAGTAATACAATGCAAAGTTCATGTATGTATTTTACATACATCACACCCCCGACCGTCGCCGCTTCAGTCTCCCTTCTGCTGCCCCCGACTCGCCACCGCCGTCACCACCCGGGCGGCGGCCTGTGCTCACACTTCCGGGCAGCTAGGGCACCGCATCTAACTTGCGTAGGCTTCGTTTTGGGCCACCTGCTTCTGCGCCCACGAGGTGTTCGGCCATTTGCGCGGCCGGTTTTTCAGGTGAGATCCCGGACGCCTGAACCATTATATGTATGAAAAGGGCACAAATGTTCATCATATGCCTATTTTTTCGTAGATAGAGCTGAACAAGCGGATCTAAAAGTTTTACAAGACCGTCATCGAGCCATCGTCGGACGAGGAGTCCGACGATGATATCGAGCTAATGATGGCTGCGGCAATGCTCCTCCATGAGCACACTTCGAGGCCAGTGTACATGGGCTCGGTGAAGGGATGCAAGCCCAATGTGCACGAGGAGATCCGTGATCGCGCTACTCAACAACAGCTACAGAAAGATTTGATTAAACATCGGTGGGCATTGGTAGGAATTATTTCAGGAGACAACTAGTTTTGTCTTCTCTTGCTTTCATTTCAACTATGTTTGTTTAAACTATGTTGTCATAATACTCATATTATTTTGAATGATGACATTTTAGAAATTTACAATTATTTCGACGTAATTGTACGCTATTGCCTATTTGAATAGTTTGGAAAATATTCTATCAAATATTGATAAAAAAGGGTCGTACGTCCAAAATACGTCGGGACGCTGGGAGAGCGCCCGACCCAAATGGACAAGGGGAGAACACAATTTCTATCCGCGGTCCGACGCAAACAGATCAAATCGGATCAGATTTGAACTCAAAATAAGTTGGAGATGTCCTTACTGCTGTTCTTCCCGATACCCTTGCTGTACTTGTCAAATTGATACAGATTTGTGGTTGTGAATCTAGTTACACTCGGGGAACATAACAAAATACCCACACCACCCTGACTCACGTGCTGCCGGCACATCGATTGACAGCAGCGCGCATCTTAGGATTACAACGGGTCGCGAGCACCCCGAACCTGCAGCTGAATCCCTCCTCCCGCCGCGCGATCAGAATTTGCTCATCAGTATCGTCGCGGCACCGGTACGCGGGCTGCCGTACGTCCGTATGCAATCAGCCCCTCCTCTTGCCCAGCTACGATATTCCCTCGGCGCCCAACGATGCGCCGGTGAATTAAGCTAGCGCCAACCATGGGGTGGCGTAGCCGCGCTAAAGAAGTGACACCCGGAGCCAAAGTGCAGATCAGCTTTGCACGGGCACGTAACTTTCGCCCAGCGACTACACCTCTTTGCATGGTTCGATCCTTGCTAGCTGCCTCTTGCTGCTGGCCTTGCATCTTCTACTTGGACAACGATCCCGCTGCCTACTTGCCTATTGCACATTATATATACTTCGATCCTAGCTAGCTACCTGATGAGATGCACATTCCTGGAGATAGAGAACTAGCTAGCTAGCTAAGCGTCGTTGTGAATACGAGAGAGCGGCGAGGCTTTAGCAGACTGATGTGCATCTGTTCCGTTTGGCGCGCGCGCGGGTGTAGTTATTTGTGTAGACTAGCTACTAGCTTTTGTTTGTCGCCCTCTGTTCTTGGAGCAATCACTAGATTTATTTCCGATTAATCACTAGATTACAGGAGATTTGTGCTGTTCTTGGAGCCCCAAAGTGAAGAAATGTCTTATGTTTCTGAATTCTGATACACGATTCCAGCACAAATCTCCTGTAATCTCGAATCCCACGGCGCGAATCCGACGATGACAAGCCCGGGAGTGGAAGGGGACAAGACAACTAAAGCGCACGCGGCCTGTCCCCGCCGTACAAGAGCTTTTGCATGGTTAAATCGGCTCCGGCGAGGCTCATCCTTAATCTTCATCGCTCGTCGCATCCTGTTCCTGTCCGGCGACGAGATGCGACAAGGCAAATCCACCGCGGTGCGATGCGTCAGAGGCCGACCAGATTCCCACTCGAACAAGGGCCATGTCGCCGGCTGGTTCGTTCGCCGGCCGTGGTACGCTCGTACCTTGGCGCCCCGTCGGCCTCCGGTCATCCAAGCGAGCAGAGCGCATAAACCTGGATTGCAGGCTAGCACGGGGAAGGGGGCATCCACCACCCATAGTGTTTCCACGAATTTCTTTACTGCAATGTTTCGGTTCGTACGTACTCCAGCCTACATATATGCCCAAGGCTACGCATGGGCATGGCTAGAGCATGCAGCAGGAGAGAACCATGCCGATGCCGGTGTGGACGAGCTCTCTATTGGGCGCCTCTCAGCGTTCGACCTTACTTAAGTTCCATATATCTGGATCGTTCAATCGCTGTAGCATCGAACCTCCGCGCGGAATATCATTTTCTTGCGGTATATCTAAAACATGAAAAAAAAAAACCGTCGCGACAAATTTTGTGATGCAACAAATCCCTGTCGATCCAAACTGTCAAAAAAGTTCCCTGTCGATCCAAGCGACATAGGCCACGAGAATTGTGACCCTACAAAATTAGAACCATGTTCCTTAAGAAGTTTGTCTGGTCCGTATAGTAAAAAAATATAAAGAATATCCCCCCCCCCCCCCCCCCCCCCCCCCCCCGATCGTACATAGGAGTAACATTCCGTGAGTATTCCCCTTATCGCTTGTCCTTAGAGAATAAAAAAGTCTACACGGTTTTTCATGGTCAAACATTCGCATATGTTTCATTTTTCGGAGCGTGTGCTATATATCGCATACGAGTGTACAAATGTTTTATTATTTCATAAAATGCAATTACGATCCAGCTATTATTGGCGTTTCTTTCCTCCCCTCTTCTTCTTTTCCTACCGTTTCACTGCATTCCCTCCTATTTAGCGCCGCGGCCCTCATGTATAAATTTAACAAGCTAATAGAAGTGTTGTCGGTAGCGGCAATGGCTCGCTGTAAATCCAAATTTCCCGACGAGATGCGATACTCCATTAGAGCAAGGAAGCGGTTTTTTTCACGCGTGTGCCTCTACCTCTGCTGCCCAGACCTCCTCCTCTTCCTCCTCGTCTGAAATGGTCATCTGAAATGTTGCCAGGAGCATAGGTTGGCGTCACGTGTGCGCTTTGTCGTGTGCTTACGCTCGGCAAAGGTATTTGCCGTGTGCTTGTACACGGCAAAGTGCCATAATATTCTGGGTTTTTTCTTCTGAAATTCCTGAAACTGAAAATAATTCACATATAATTCAAAGATGACATTTCATCCACAAATATGACCAGATCCTCCATAACATATATAGAGATCTCAAACTAGAACTCCACATAGCATAAGACATAGATACAATCGCAAACTCCGCAATACACATAGCATAGAGATTGTTTGACGAAGATGGACGGATGGCATAGAGATCTCAAACCCCACATAGCATAGACGGATGGCGAAGAGATGAACGTCACTGTTGATCCTCCTACAAGTTCATACAAAAATCATGAGTTTTACAACTAAAATAGCTAAGTGTCAATGGCATAAGCATAGTTCAACTAACTAAGTGGAAATGGCAAGTTTGACAACTGAAATAGCTAAGTGTATTTTAGCTCCCTCACTGTAAACGTTTATTTGCCGTGTTCCACAAAATCGATGCACACGGCAAACCAGCGTTTATATGGCAACGACAGATTTTCCGGTAGTGCATGTTATGAGTTTTACTAAATTAGATTATTATTATACACAGAATTACAAAACAACAAGTTTTGTAGCCTTATTTCAGTAACCTCAATAGACATATAATAACTCTTGTGCCAATTATGTTGCCCAAGGCATGGTTAGATTTATGCCCCCTTGAATAAGGACTATAATAAAAGCGTTCAATCTATCCACACTTATTCAATATTTTATGTGTTCTTTTAATTGTACAACGCGACAAATCTGATCTTATATACATGCACAAATGCTAATATTGATGAATCATTCAGCTACTTTTGAAGCTACATAGCGAAGATTAGGAACCAAATTGCTATCTTCGTCAAGTGTACCTTACACTAAGGAGCCGGATACCACTGTCAGCCGTGCTAGAAGGTTTCTTATTCGCTGACTTCATACAATATGCTTGCTTTGATGTGATTATATAATGTCTGCTTGTTGTATGATGTGAAAATAGTTCCAATGGTTTAGGAATGATTATTATGATGTGAATAGGTAAATCTATGTGATTATATATTGTCTGCATATACTATGATATCAATAAATATAACCGAATAGATAAACATAAACGATGGGAACAGATCTGGGTTGCAGCACGGGGACGTCACCCGGTCGACGTGCCACATCAATATGTGTCTCGCTTCATGCAGCATGGTTGTTCATCGACTCACAAACCCTCGTGGATGACGGTGCTTTTCTGGATCCTGCAGTGGTCGAGGCTCCGTGTCTCTTCTGACGGTTGTTGGTTATGGTGGTTGCAACAAATCCTAGCGATTGTTTTGTATTTCTCAATGTTTTAAAATTTGATCTGTAAATTCAGGATAATCATTTTATTCTGGTTTGTCTTTTAGTTTCCACGCTCGTGACTTCTTATAACTTGATTTTCGTTTAATGAAATACGTCGTTGCTTAAAAAAAACATAGTCTACTAAATAACCTTTTTTTTTTTGAAACTAAATAACCGTGTGCTATGCTTTTAATTACCATTGCACATGATTTTGGTAACCGTGTGCCAAGGGCTCGGTGTTTGGTTAGATCTTTGGAGCCGCCCCTCAAAACTCAGTGTTGACGTAGCAATGCTCCAGTTCGTTGTCCAAAAAAAAAAAAAAAGCTCCAATTGATAAAAAATCGTATCAGCAATATGTTTTTCTAGATCTGGGATAAAATAACAGCTGCTCCGCAACTGAGCAGTCCTAGCAGACAAAGAGTTAACTTGCGCTAGATGATGAGCGAGATAGAGGCTAGAGCACGGACGGCATGAATCGAAATTAGGGCATCAGACAAGCCTGGCAACGCCAAATCTTTTCGTTAGCTGCAGGCAGCAACACAAATATTCCTGTTCTCCATTATAACAGGAGTGTTACGCATCAAGAACTGATACCAGCTGCTACGTTTCGTGTACGTAGCCGGGTCTATCCAAAATTGTGCTCGTAGCTATAGGTTCCACGCTCTGTCGACCTCGGTCGCCATCCACGATCGAACGATCTTACTTAATCGCCGTCAGTCCAGTTAACTATCCGCATGATCGATCTCTCCCGCTCGCTTGTCTAGGGGTGAAGCTCTCAGCGCTATGGCACACAATGCACGCGGGTGTCCTTCCATATGCATGATTGGTACCGACGCAGCTGTGTGATTCTGCGTATGTACGTACGTGTCTTTTGCACGTAGTTTTCTGCTTTTCCGTGACGTGCAGCATCAAGTTCTCCACGAAAATTATACCAACCTCCTTCCTACCTATGTGACCACTCACCAAGGTGCACCTGCTAAAGAATGCAGGAACTTCTTCTGGCTTTCTGAACCTAGTTATTAGTCTCGGGGGCAGATCACTGAATTTAACCAAAGATTGGCCAAACTATTATAAAGATTTGCTTGGCCTCACACATCGATCGATCACTGGACATAAGAAAATGTCAGAAGAGTTTTGTTTCATAAACATTCTTCCAAGGCGTGCCAAGCATGCATGGCGATATATTTAGCTTAATCAGGAAGTCTCTCAGATTAAAGATCATGCATATGCATGGCATCGATCGGCCTAATGGAATCAAGATATAGTATCTTCCGTTTTCCTCGCATTATTTTGTGTATGGTTTCTCGGTCAAAACCGAGCTAAGAGTAAGGAGAAAAAACTAATCTTGGATCGACAACGAGGTTAATTTACCGCCAAAATACAGCTCATGACCTGCACAAAAATAGCTATCTTGAACACTTCCAGTTCCTTTATTCCCTTGAACGCTTGCCAATTTCAGTTGTAACCGAGGACATATTTGTCCTTGGCCATGGGACATGTGTGTAGCCCTTGTCCTAATTAAGTAACTAGGATGGTCTAATTGTCATAAGAGAGTTGCTCCGGTGCTTTCCAGGATTTTTTTTTGCACAAAGTTTAAAGCAAACGTACGGCTCAGATTGCATAAGGAAATCCCACCAAATCAGTCGTTGTCCAAGCCCAGGTCCAGATCCAAGCCCACTCAAACCCGGTGGTTGACCAGACCACGATTTCCCCTGAGTCGTTCCTCACCTCCACGTCCATGTCCGTTCACCAGCTTCTCCTTTCTTTCTTGGAAAACCTCCTCCGGCGAGCTCGTCGTCTGCCGCCGCCGCCCAGACTTCTCCTCCGGCACGAGCTCGAGTCGGCTGCCGCCTCCCAGAATCCTCCTCCCGAATTAGATCTAGTCATCGAGCGGATGCCGCGGTCGCTGCCGCTGCACGACCTCTGGTCGAACGGCACCCATCCAGCTCGGAACCTCGAACGCCGCCGCCCGGCGAGCGCTCAGCCGCACTACCTCCTCAGAATCCTCCTCCATCATTAGATCGAGGCCTAGAGCGGCTTCCGCAGTCGCTGCCGCTGCATGACATCTGGTCGGATGGCGACCCGCGAGCTCGAACGCCGACGCCGCGGCGAGCTGCTCGAGCGCTCAGCGACTACCTCCTCTCTGACGCCGGCGCCCGTTTCTCTCTCTCCGCCGCCACCCAGCGTCCTGACCTGGGAGAATCCTGAGGATTTCTTACCCCGGATACACATGCTGGGCAGAAGATGAGCAGAGTAATCTTCATGTATGATTCTATTCAACCCTCAGCACTAATGGCACCAACACTAAACGTGTATGGTAAGCATATGCACACTTGCTCGGTTGTTAATGATAGAGTGAAATTCTGGCACTTGGACAACAGAAAGGGGCAAGAAGATGAGCAAAGTTATCTTCAGTCAACCACCGCATCAGTTTGTCTAACTTCTGATTTCATCATCTATTGATAGGAATAGGGATTCCTATAAATCTGAAAGTAATCAGTACACACATCCACACAATAATGTTGTAAAGATATATTTGCATGCTTGTCTTAAGGAACGATAGAGTTTAAAATGAAGTGAGCCATGGTTCGGTGAAATGAGAGAACATGGGATGTTCTCTTACTTATATACTTCAGTTCAGTTAGTTGCAACAAGAATTTATAGACCATCCAATGGAAATACTCCAGGTTCATGACACTATTTTATAGCAGCTTGTACTAGGATGTTCAAACCCCTGAACGTTCTTTTTAGTAGTATTATGTTGAGACGCATGAACTCCTAGTTGAAATGCCCCCATAAGTTGGTCTTCTAGCAACTCCTCCCTAGTTGAAATGTGCACTTAAGCAGATATCTCAGTCTTGCGCATAAGTTTGGAAACCGTTTCTTTCACTTTTGTGTTTTGGTTTATCTGGGAGAAGATTAGCTCCGCGAGCATCTTGCAATTTGAATTGTATATATCCGTCTGTAGTAGAGAAATGGCAACAATTAAGTTTACATTGAGGTAACAGCCTATTCCCCACTCTTCCAGTCTGCTGATTTGGGTGGGATTAAATTTGGATACGAGACCATACCACTTCTCTGGTGAGCAAGGTATATCTTCCATTCTTTCTGAAATGTAGGATTTGTGAGATGCAGTTAGACGAATGTCCTGCCTACTAAATTATGCAAGACATCTGCTGGAAGAAACAAGGACCATTGCCTACATCTAGAAGAGACAAATCAGCTGAGACAGATCATGCATCAACTAGAAGAGACGCTTACCAGTACCTTGTCTTTTGTCTTCGATTGTAATCAAGATGGGTGTGTGTGTTCTGCCAGTATGAGATTGGTGTGGTGTTTTTACCTGCGATTGTAATCAAGATGAGTAGATGGTGTGGTGTGTGTACCTGCGTTATATGTTCAGTTCAAAAAGAAAGAAATGATCAGGCATCAACTAGAAGAGACGCTTACCAGTTTCTTGTCTTTTATTTTGTCTTCGATTGTAATCTGGGTGTGTGTGTTCTGCCCAGTATGAGATTGGTGTGGTGTTTTTACCTGCGACTGTAATCAAGATGAGGAGATGTTGCGGTGTGTGTACCTGCGTTATATGTTCAGTTCAAAAAGAAACAAATAACAACATGCAGCAAATCCGGCTGCTAGCTAAATAACTATCTGATCCTACTATTTGGGAAACTCAGTCGCGCTAACTAACTAACAGATCCTACTATTTGGGAAACTCAGAACGCTGCAAAACAACTAGCGTTCAGGCAGCGAGATAAAAAATTGAAGCCAAAGTAGAACTCGAACTAAAGACCTGCAGGTCAGTGGTAACGGGGCTAACCATACGACTAACAAGTATTATGTGAAAAATTACCTACATCAAACTTTATCAACTTTAATGTTGAATAATTTTGATAAATCCCATTAAACTCTTCTAATCCATGGAATATAGCTAAAGAGGTCAAAAATTCAAGATACTCATATTTTGTGGGTCAAATATGATATACTTCCTGTGAAAATTACCAAAGTCCAGTTTTCCATTTCATCTGTGGCAGCTACTTCCCAAAATATTGCAATTTTGGGACTAACAAAAATAAATAAAAAATATCTTCAAAAAATCTTGGAATCTTTGTTTGGCAATCTTGTTTACAATGTCAAACCCCATGTTTGTGCCAAGTTTCATCATCATAGAAAAAGTTTAGCCATGTATATAGGCTTGATCTTGGCCATTTGCATTGAAAGCAATGGATCTTCATAGGAGATAGTCCATTATGTGAAGACTTTTTCTGCGAAAACTGTTGTATTGCAAGTTTATGATTTTTCCTTGATAATAGTTAACTAAAAAGGAAGCCTCTCGAAAATTTTCAATTTTTTCGATGCTTCCTCGATTTGTTTGATTTTTTTCAAAAGAGTGCCAAAATCGTCCGTATGACCATTCATAGCTTAGGGGTCAATTTTTTGACTTTTCTTGATGATATTGCATGGAATCAAGGTACCCTACGTTTTCATGATTTTCCTAGAATTTTTTGACCAAACTATAATAGACATGTAGTTCAAATTTCACTAAATTTTGATAAATCCCATTAAACTTGGTTAATCCATGGAATATAGCTTAAGAGGTCAAAAAATCAAGATACTCATATTTTGTGGGTCAAATATGATATACTTCCTGTGAAAATTACCAAAGTCCAGTTTTCCATTTCATCTGTGGTAGCTACTTCACAAAATATTGCAATTTTGGGACTAGAAAATCAAAAAAAAAAATTCAAAAAATCTTGGAATCTTTGTTTGGCAATCTTGTTTACAATGTCAAACCCCATGTTTGTGCCAAGTTTCATCATCATAGAAAAAGTTTAGCGATGGATATAGGCTTGATCTTGTCCATTTGCATTGAAAGCAATGGATCTTCATAGGAGATAGTCCATTATGTGAAGACTTTTTCTGCGAAAACTGTTGTATTGCAAGTTTATGATTTTTCCTTGATAATAGTTAACTAAAAAGGAAGCCTCTCGAAAATTTTCAGTTTTTTCGATGTTTCCTCGATTTGTTTGATTTTTTCCAAAAGAGTGCCAAAATCGTCCGTATGACCATTCATAGCTTAGGGGTCAATTTTTCGACTTTTCTTGATGATATTGCGTGGAATCAAGGTACCCTACATTTTCATGATTTTCCTAGAATTTTTTGACCAAACTATAATAGACATGTAGTTCAAATTTCACTAAATTTTGATAAATCCCATTAAACTTGTTTAATCCATGGAATATAGCTTAAGAGGTCAAAAAATCAAGATACTCATATTTTGTGGGTCAAATATGATATACTTCCTTTGAAAATTACCAAAGTCCAGTTTTCCATTTCATCTGTGGTAGCTACTTCACAAAATATTGCAATTTTGGGACTAAAAATATAAAAAAAAATATTTTCAAAAAATCTTGGAATCTTTGTTTGGCAATCTTGTTTATAATGTAAAACCCCATGTTTATGCGAAGTTTCATCATCATAGAAAAAGTTTAGCCATGGATATAGGCTTGATCTTGGCCATTTGCATTGAAAGCAATGGATATTAATCGGAATTTGGACTGGTCTGGAATATTCAACAGTCATGGATGGTTCGTACGTGTCGACTTGAATATTCAAGACAAGGAAACGGTCTCACGGCCTAATCCCCCACTCTGTCCACTCGTCTCTCACGTCGACCCCCCCACGACCTCATCTTGACTGCAAACCACCCCGTCGTCCTTCTCCTCTCCATGCTCATGGAGCGGTGATGCCAATCGATGCGGGCCATGAATCGGGAGTACCCGGAGGCCGCGCGGAGGCCCTGGACGGCGACCCGGAACTCGCCGAGGCGGCCGACGCTCTCAACCGGCCGCCCTCCTCCTGCCATCCCACGTCGGCCCGCTCGCCCTACTGCTGATCCAAGCTGTGGATCTCTGCTGCTGTCCAGCTCCTGCCTCCGCACTTCCACACTCCCTTAATTTTCTTGCTAGCTAGCCTCTCTCTCCAGATTGTTTGACTTCCTAGCTAATCTGTAGTAGTGATGCATCGCTGTTTGCAGATTTACTAATTGAAGAGGAGCTCACGTAAATCTCAAGCGCGCGGAGAAAGCAAGGATATTAGTCAGCAAAATTCCATGTAAGCATCTGTATTTTTTGTGGATGTTTCTACTGAAATATGTAATGTTTGGATGAACTCCCACAATTAAGGAACCACCAGTAGATAATGGGATAATGCTACAAGCATTTCACATCATTATCAGTTTGATTTGCTTGAAGGATAGCTACTTAACCAATGCTTAATCTGTTCTGATACTATTATTGGACTCCTAATTATGTCTGGCACTCATTTTCTCATGTTGTCTGGTGGTTGGCCTACTCTTTGAAAAAGCTGTATACAAAAATAGCAAGGATATACTGAATCAGCTTCCATTTATTTCAGACAAGATAGAATCTGAATATCATGAGACTAGCAGCTTCACTTCCGTATGTGACTTAGGATTTCCTCTTTGACGTCAGCCATGTCCTTGAGCTCAGCTAGAACCAACTCAACAAGAACACGTAGCCGAAAGGTATGAACATCAGACTGCGTAAAATATACAAATGCATTAATTCTTTTGGTACATCAAATTGCAAAATCCACTGGTACTATATTATTAAATGTGCTAACCTCTCCAAAGTCTTTTGGCAAGTAAAATCCATTCCAAAGCTCAATAAATCTCAGTACATATAGCCCGCACGAACATCTGCATGAAAAATACATAAAATTGGTTGGTAACGTAAATGAATCCTTGAGGAGGTAATGCTAGAACATACCCATCTTTCTGTTGAGGGATGTCTCCCTCCTGGATCACATCCCAACTCAAAGCATTGGCCTTAAGCGTAGATACACCTAGGATAGCATTGATCCCCATAATCTGTATTTCAATAGAATCTCTACTAGGACGTTAGCATATTGTACTGCATAAATCATGCACAAACTAAGTTAGATTATGTCACCATTTTATCAATTTATTCTCTATACGTGCTAAGCTCCCATAAAGAGTCCAGAACTTGGAAATTGTTTCTCCTGTTGTTCTTCACAAGCAATATCCAATGCTTTGCCCTCCCTCGTTTCACTATCATGGGAAAGTACACCTAATTGAAGGAAAATCAGTTAAACTCGTTTCACTATCTTAGTTCTTTAAGCACGTTCAGAATTTAACTTTCTTCATGTTTAGAGCCTTTGCCGCCATGAGTGGGCTCATTTTTTGCATCTATTATGACCTACAAAAATTACAAAGATAATTCTACTCATCTTGCAGGGATGAAAAAATCAAGATCTGCCGGCGCGTCATGACGAATCTCCGATCTGCCAGCGACCTTGACGAGACTCTGGCGCCAGCGGAGACTAGCGGAGGTGGGATGATGCATACCTGAGAAGCGCCGGTCTCGACGCAGATTGAGAAAGTTGAGACGGTAGGAGATTGTTGGTACGATGGGGGCAATGGTTGCGAGGGGCTGGTCTGCAATCAGACTTCACGTCGAAGTCGATGGGAGGCATAATGGTTGCGACGGACTTCACGTTAAGATAGCCTATTCCTATGTATTTGGATATTTGGTTAGGATAGTTGGGATTCTGTTGCCGAGTGTTAGCTGGATTCTGTTTCCGTGTCAACATCTTCCGTATGTTAGTTTGGGATGCGGCTTGCATGTGCCCAGCCCCTGCGCCCATATGTGCGCCCAGGAATTGGGCGGACATATTTTACCGTTTTGCGTCCCAAGTCAAACTTTAGTAAATTTTGACATGCTTATAGAAAAAATATGTTGACAGCTCCTGTAGTGTTCACCTTAATAGATTCCAGTATAACCTAATTCGAACGAATTCCACGGATATATAGTCTGCTGAGCCAGATACAGATGAACAGGAGTGAGAATCTAATCAACAAAATAATGAATTTGTACGTACAACCGTCTTACATGGCACCTTATATATGTTTCGTTCTTTTTAGGAGGATGCATGTGTGAGTACTAACAAGCTCATTACGTGAGACGGTCTCAAACATGAAAGTTGAAAACAACAGTTTTTCTGCAGCTACAGAAAGATTGCGATAAAAAGTTCAAAATATTTTTCCAAGAGGAGTCCATGGCACCTCATAATGTTTAACACAAAAGATTCTATATCCGGGCCGCCTTGTCCGAGCATATAATACCAGGTCCAGGATGTAAAGTTCATTGACATTTCTACAGGCACATCCGTACAAAAGAGTTCTCCAAGTATTTGCAGACGAGAAAAACTGTTGTACTTGGCCTCAGCAAGATGCAAATAAGAGAGAAAGGATGAACAAAACAATGGTCTTCCTAACGCTGAACCCTTTCTTTGCAGCATAAGAATTATAGAAACTGTAACATTGGTCTTCACTTTCAAATGTCATCTTGACAATTTTCCAGGTACTCATCTATAGCTTCACTTTCTTTCCCAAAATTGCTGAACATACCATTACTGTTTCCACAGTCATGAGGCTCACTCAAATTGCTGTTTTCCTGTCATCAATATAAACAGCTTCCAGATGAGATTCAGCTCGTAAAGAATTTATATCCCTAGTTCATGCATGCACACCAATTTTAAAACATAACAGTATTACCTCTTCACTGTCGCATAAGAATTTATATCCCTAGTTCATGAATGCATCACCATGCCATTCATCCATCCCGTCGTCACTGTTAGCAATAAGCAAGGTATGAGATGACATACACCATACGAGGTATAGCAAACAGCAAAGTCAGATTCTAGTTCTTTTCCTCGTCTCAGTTGCCTTAATTATAGTACGAGATTTGTTGATGTGTATCTATACACTTGACAACTGGCCATTTCTGTGTGAATGTGCGTACTGAAAACATAGCATCCTACTCTTAAAGATTTACAATAATTCCTATCGCTACGAGGTTACTAAATTACAGAGAATAGGGTTCATGTTTGTAGCTTAACACTGAATCTATTCTCTCAACTGTACCTCTCTCTGTTAAATCCAAGCTCTGTGTAAAGTCATGGTTAGTTGTACACTCATGAAACTAAATCCCGCTGCCTGTAGTTGATGATCGATGCAACTAGAAGTAAAAAAGTGCAGCGATTTCAAAACAGAGTACTTAATCAGCATTTTTCTGAAAAAGAGAATCCCCAAATTTCTTTCGTCCTATTGCAGAAGAGGTCACTGGAAAAATAATTTATCTCTCACTCTCTCGAGAACCAAAGCAAAGCCATTTGTCTATACGGGCGTAGACGAGAGGCTCAAGAACTAGCTGATGAAGCTGAACTGCCGCCGGACAGGGAGACGAAGCGGCCATGAAACGACACGCGGGCGGCCACCGCGAGGAGAAACCATCAGCGCGCGAGCACGAGATGACCCGAAAGGGACACGAGAGACAGAAGAACAACAAGAAAAGGGAACAATTTTTTCATACCTATCTGACGCCTGTCGGCTCAGGCCTGAAGGCACTCGAGAAGCAGACTGTCGGGCTGACGGTCGGGCGGGGCGCTGGGTGGTGGCAGAGACAGAGACCAAAGCATCCGAGAGGAGGTCGCGAGGACGAGCGCTGGAGGAGCTCGCCGCGCGTCGGCGTTTGAGGTTCCGATCGAGCTTGATGGGCGCTGTTTGACCAGAGGTCGTGCAGCGGCAGCGACCGCGGCAGCCGCTCGAGGCCTCGATCTAATTCCGGAGGAGGAGTCTGGGCAGCGGCTCGCTCTAATTCCGGAGGAGGAGTCTGGGCGGTGGCAGCTGACGAGCTCGCCGGAGGAGGCTTTCCGAAGTAATGAGAAGCGGGGAACCGCGCAGGGGACGCACGAGGTGAGGGACGACTCGGGGGGATCGTGCTTTCTGGTCAACCACCGGGTTTGAAGCGGGCTTGGATCTGGACGTGGGCTTGGATTAAGTCTAACTAGGAGGGATTAACACACATAATCTGAGCCGTCCGTCTGCTTTAAACTTCGTGCAATTTTTTTTCCGGAAAGCACCGGAGCAACTCTCTTGTCATAATCTCTTGTTGAAATCCACTTCTCGTTACAACAAGGTTTCCGTATCTCATGGCCTATAATTAGCCTCAACTCCTAGTGCCTGATCTTCCTGTTCCTGGCCTTATAAATAGAAGCCGTTCTGCCAGCTTCTCACATCGTTTCCCATCTCCTTGTTCCACCCCTCTCTGCTGTTTCCTCGTCGATACCAGAAGACGAGCACCTGTTGAAGCAAAAGTATTGTTCACGATCATCGCCGGGGTTTCAAATACGCCATGCTCGACGACGATCAGTCCTTCCCGGTAAATCTCCTGACCATAATTTACGCTCAGTTCTGAGAAATTATTTGCCCTGCTCCTGCATGGTTTGATCTCCATCTCCTTTAGCCTTCTTGCCCATGCATGCTATGCTGTTGATCAGGATTCCATTCAAATGGGAATTGCCAATGATGATCTTTGATTCTAGACCAACAGTTACGTACATGGTGCAATAAGTGTTTAGGTGGCTATCAAACCAAAGCCTAAAGCAGGCATGGGATCCAGAAGAAAATCTTTTGGACCCCCTTGCAGCACAAAGGGAATCGATGCCTCGACTTGATGGTTTTTTGCTTCGTGATCTCGTTAACCTTTATATCCGCATTGTACGCACGCGCCGCCGTGGAGAATTCCGATCAGGGACGCCTCTTGGCCTAAATTCTCTTTTTTTGAAATTCTTGGCCTAAATTCTCTAATCCTCAACAGTAACATTCTCCGGCATACGGCATACGGACCTATACTTCCACTGCTCTATCCGTCTTCATGGATGCAGAATTGAGCTGTACTTATGCAAATACAACAGTACGCCATTTGATTCCCTTGCAAAGACAGATTATAAAAGCAAACGTTTCTGATCTTTGTAGATTGTAGGATATATACACTTTTGTCGTTGTTGATTTCTCCATCAAGAATTTGTATATATGGTGGCTCATAGCATTTGCATTCTACAGGCGTGTAAATATGTACAACCTGATATTGTTGAATGTTGATCGGAGTATAGTCCGTAGCAGGAGGTGCTGACGCGCGAGGTGTTGGTTTTGTTTGCAGGATGGCATCTCGAGCCCCATCGCGGCGCACATCCTCGATTTCTACGACGATGGCACTGGAGGCGGCGACCTATTCGCGGCGGTGGACGCCGCCTCCGACGTGTTCGCAGCCTCCTCGGAGGACGCCTCGTCGTCGTCCACCACCGCCACGCCTCCCCTCTGCGGCGACAACATGTCGTCGTCAGGCGCGGCCGCGGTCACCGCCTTCTCCCCCTTGCCATCCCTGGACTCCACCCTCTCGGCACTCCTCGAGGAGGACGACCAGCCGCCCGGACCCGTCGACGCGGAGCTCCTCCTCCCCATAGACTACGCGTTCGCGGCGGACGAGACCCAGCGGGATCAGCAACAGTTTGGTGGCCAGATGGTGCTCCCGATGGCGTCCCCGGCAGAGCACCACCCGGCGCTGCAGACGCAGATGAGCAGCACGGCGTCCGAGCTCATGCAGCTCGCCTCAGGATACTCGGACGAGTGCTTCGCTGCTGCCTTGGCCGGAGGGTTCATGGGGCTGGACGAGGCCACCCTGTGCCAGCAGCAGCCCGGTGCGATGCTCCCTGCGGCGCAGGGGTGTTACGCGGCGGCGCAGGGAGGTTTCTTCGACGGCAGCGCCTGTGGCGGTACGGTGATGTCGATGATGCTGGGGATGGAGGAGATGGGCGAGTACCAGAGGATGACGATGATGGACGGCGCTGGCGCGCTCGTGGACAATGACTCCTCGGCGCAGATGGCGTTCCCGGCCGCCTCGGAGATGCAGGTAGAAACCCAGCATTTCAGCTCAGACGCCGAGAATCGAATCGCGCGAATAAACAGAGAATGACCAATCGTTTCGCGGTGCATAGATGGGAAGCGGGAGCCCCGGGCAGCTGCCGGCGACGGGGGAGAGCTCGAGCCTGGAGGAAACCTGCTTCAAGGCCGCGCGAGTCTCCGTCGAGGAGAGGAAGGAGAAGATCCATCGGTACATCAAGAAGAGGAACGAGAGGAACTTCAGCAAGAAGATCAAGGTGAGGCAACCAAAATCACGATGACAACACCTCCATGTGATGAAACCATGATCTCAAACACTGACATTCTCGATCGGAAAAACGAAAAAATGCAGTACGCGTGCAGAAAAACCTTGGCGGACAGCAGGCCACGCGTCCGCGGGAGGTTCGCGAAGAACGACGAGTACTGCGAGTCATCCAGGGCGATCGGATCACAGAGTCACCAGGAGTACGGCCAGATGGTAAGCACCAAGATACGAATTCATCAAGAAATCTGTCGATCATGGCGTTAACTTGATTTGTTCTTCTGACTTCATTCAGTCTGGCGTGAAGGGAGAAGACATGCTTGACCCTGAGGCGCTGGTGCACATCAGCAGCATGAGCACCTACATGTACAACCACACCGTGGAGTCGTGGATATAATTAATCACACCGCACGAACCAACACAAGATCGATCGCTAATTTCTTCCCCTCCCTGTTTTGCATGTGCAGATCTTAACAGCCTGTTATCACTAAATTTTGTCCCGTGAATAATTTTGTAGCTTTTGAAGCAGTGAGTTTAATTTACCATGTAGAGTCGGCCGTCTGTTGTGTCAGACAAATCTGTTTCTTCGCTTGTTGCAGTTGCACTCCATTCTTTCAGGTGAATGCATGTGAGGTTTTAGAGTTTGCACATGAGTTATGTACTTCTTGGCTTTTTAGTAGAAACACAGCTTCAGGGATCATATGTCTGGTGTTACTCTCTTTTCTAATTGAACTGAGAATATTTTGGGGAAAAGCTATTAGTCCCCCGGAGGATCCCGCACTCTCCATCCTCCTCCTCCTGGGTGTGACGCGTATCCTTATGGACTCACCTGTCGTCAACCTCATCCTATCCGTCGGTTCGACACAAATCAACCCCGAGCGGATTCCCCACCGGCCACCCCTTTCAATCAGTGAGCACGAGGCCGGCGGCCACCAAATTCGGCCGCCTCTCCTCCGGCGGTGGCGTCCCTGCAGCGCCGCAGTCGCCGCGACATCTCTCCGCGTGGACGTCCTCCTCACCCACCTCGCGCGCACGTTGCCTCCTCCGTCTTCTTTGCTGCCGCCACGTCCAACGCGCCGCCTCAGCTCCTCGAGCCACTCCCGCTCCTCCGCGACGGCGCCGCCGCCAACCGCCCCGGTGTCCGGTGCCGGAGATGGAGGTCAGCCTCCAGAGTTCACCGAGGCCGACGCGGAGGCGCTCTTCTCGTGGGTGTCTGACTCTGACCCACGCGTCGTCCTCTTCAAGCATCACGAAGCCTACGTGGGCGTCGACGAGGCCCTTGGCGTCATGAGTGCTGCCGTCGTGACGGCGGTGCGCCATGAACAGGCGGCTGTGCTGCCATCGTCGGCCGGGCTTCCACGCCGGCGACCACAACCTCTACCTCACCCTCCGTGCCGTCGACGCCATCGACCTCGACCTTGCCTCACACGCGCGCAGCGGTGCTGCCTGCGCTCAAGGGTGGCGCTGCTATTTGCCTGGCAGCGGCGGAGCTGCCATGCAGTTAAGCGGTGCTCCCGGCTGCGGAAGTGCTCTCATAGGTCGACTGCGGTGCTACCGGGACAAAAACAAATCAATGATTTTTGTGTCCTTTTTTGGTGCAAATTTTATAAAGCTTTGCAGCAAAATTCTTCCCGTTGTAATGCAAATTCACGAACAATTGCAACAAGTTTCATTTTCGTTTTTTTAAATGTGGTGCAAAGTTTAGAGGTTTTGTAGCATTTTTTTTCATTTTGATGCAAATCCGTAGAGATTTTGTAGCAATTTTGTTTGTGCTACTGAGCAGCAATTTATTTATGCTGCTGAAGCTCGCATTGTTACTAACAGTAGCCGAAGATGCTACCGTTGGCTATTTTCGAAGATTTGAAGCAAAAATGAATCAATGATTTTACTACGTGAGATGCTACAATAGAAAAAAATGCTACATAAAAAAATTGCTACAACAACACAATTTTCCCACGTGAGATGCTACAATAGCAAAAAAAAAAATAGCACACATTTTGCTACGTGCTCCGAAGTTTATATTGCTACAGCAGCACAATTTTCCCACGTGGGATGCTATAATAGCACAAATTTTTGCTACGTGAGATGCTACAATAGCAAAATAAAATTGCTATTAAACTTTTTTCTCCGTAGAACTATTTGCTACAATAGCAAAAAAAAGTGCTACAGAAAAAATTGCTACAATAGTTTTTGTTTGCTACAAATAGAACTTTTCTTTTTCTCCATACAAGCATTTACTACGAGTAGCACAATTTTTTTTGCTACAAATAAACTTTTTTGCTCCGTAGAAACATTTTTTGAGTTTTGAGAGAAAATTAGACTTGAGGGTCGACGATGCTACCGACAAGGACCGTGGTTGAGAATTTTGCTACTCGGTGGTGGATTTCCTACATAGCTATACTTGTTTTGCTGTATAGACTTTTAATTTTGCTACAATCATCTTTAATTTTGCATCATATGTTCAAAAGTTTTTTCTACAACCATTTTGTGTTTTTGCTACAATCGTACAATTTCTTGCTACGGAGGTCTAAGGACGATGTCTTCGGCCAAGCGGATTTTGCTACAGTAGCAAGTTTTGCACTTTTGTTACATAGCCAAAAAATTGTTATAAATTTTTTTCTCCATAGAAGTATTTTGCTACGAGCAACACAATTTTTTTGCTACGAATGAAACTCTTTACAACTGTGCATGTATATAAGTACAGTGGTCCTGCTATAATGTTACATGCATACATGCTTACGGAAAAACCAAAGAACCGTGCTGAAAAAAATGCTTGCTATGCTAGCTAGTACTCCCTCCGTTCCATTTTAATTGACTTGCTATTCACTACATGTGGATGTATCTATACAAGTGACATGTCTAGATACATCCATATTTGGTGGATAGCAAGTCAATTAAATTAGAACGGAGGGAGTAGCTACATACTGAAAGCGATAGCGCGTGGGAAAGGACCTACGATACGCGCGGATATGTCTCGATGGGCATAAGCAACATGATCCAAATGGATCAATCGGACGGCTGTCGACCCAGGGGATCGGCGCGCGGGATCCCCCGAGGGACGCCCAGCGCTGTCCAATATTTTGTGAAGTTTTTGTTCTTCATCGACAACCAACTAGACAGCAAAAAATAATGACACTTGTAGAAAACTAAATACTTATTATACAGAATCAAGTACTGAATTAATTTAAGGAACCTCCCTCTTAAGACGATGCAACAACCTGTGGAACTGCATCTACCACTTGAAGTTTTTTTTTTTGAACTGGATCTACCAATTGATGGTGAAGCACGGCACTCTTCCCGTAGTGGACCATGTGACCTTCACCTCCACCTCCAGCGTCCCTCCAAACACAATTGTTTCCTCGCTGCTCCCGTACTTCTGCCCTTTGAAGGAAAGCTCATGGGTCGCTACTGTCCCCTGCACTTCCCTCTTATTGGCATCTTCATGAAATTCACATTCAGGATCATCTTCACTGCTGACATCCAATAGTAGCTTCAGCTCCCTAGCTGCCTCCACAGCCACCACTGACGAATCGACGATCAATAATGGCAGTCTGTCCTCCTTCGTTGTTGTCCCTTGTGAGGAAATATAACCATCATACAACACGATGCCATTCGGAAAACAACTGGTAAAAGCAGTAACCAAGTCCAAATTCTGAAAACATTTTCCCTTTCTTTTAATCTTAACATCAATACAGGCCTCCACAGCATGCGTCAAACTCGCAAAATGGATGTCCACTGTCCACCTCATGGAAATGTTTATCCAGATGGTCGAACTCAAAGCAACCATCTATGAGTTCAACATCCCCGTTGGCGCAATCACTATCATTCGCTTTAACCTTGATACTATATTCAATAAATGCATTAAATTCTGTAGATATCCCCCGAGCTGGGCTTATCAAAGGTATATTTGCTGAATCCTGCATTCCTGCTTCAACAAAGAAATGTAAGCTTGACAATTAAATGTGCAATGAAACGTAAGCAGCTTCAACAAAGAAACGTAATTTTGACAACTCTGTACGCGGCGGAGCTGCATACGATTCGAGATATCCTTGCACTCTATGGACACACCTCAGGCCTACACGCCAACTTCGCCAAGTGCTCCGTCTCTCCTATGGGGTGTGGGAGGAAGCTGCAGCTGGGGCAACGGAGGTTATGGTGTGTCCCCCTTCCCGGTCAAATGTCTTGGCATTCCCTGTGTCTCCGTAGGCTTCCGAGCTAGGCTTTCCAACCCCTTCTGGACCAGCTCGCGGACAAGTTGCCTATATGGAAGCCGGCTATGATGCATAAGGCTAGGAGGCTCGTGCTGGTCAAGGCGGTATTAGCTGTGATCCCCCTCCACAAACTCATGGTTCTGAGTGTGAACAAAAAATCCTTGAAGAGAGAAAATCCTACGAGGCTTCCTTTGGGCTGGGAGGGCGGATCCGAATGGTGATCACTGCCATGTTAACTGGGCCAGGGTGTGTCACCCGTTGCGGTTGGGTAGCTTGGCCATCCCAGATTAGGGGCGCACGTCAGTAAGCCTGCGGGTCCGCTGGTTGTGGAGTTTGTGCATCGACCACCAGAGGCCATGGTAGGGACTCGATATGCAGTTCTCGATCGAGGAGCGTCAGATCTTTGATGCCTCCTCCGAGATGACCCTTGGGGACGGTTCCACGGACAAACGGATGGAGGGAAAATCGATGAAGGACGTAGCGCCAAACCTATTCACGCTGATCTTCAGGAAACCCATGAAAAAATGGACGGTACAAGAGGCGCTGATGGATTCCATATATCTTAGAAGCTTTGGGTTTGCTGGATCTTTGGCAGTATGTACTCTAAGGGTGCACTTGTCTGAGCAGATGGACGCTTGATTATGATTCCATGTTTCATTGTTTTAGATAAGGGGGTGCGGATCCCCGGCCTCTGCATCAAAGTGATGCACACAGCCATCCGCAATTATTCATCAAAGCTTACAAGTTACAACATTGATCAAACCGAAATCAGCCGCTCGGCAACAAAAAGTCGCTACAACTATAATGGGGGTGGTCATGATCAGAGTCGCATGCCTTGACCTCACACCTACATGCATCATCTACAACCAGAGTACCGGTCTAGCAGATCCTCAACACGCACCGCATGTTTCATGGAGCGATTGAATCGTGGGTTCGACTGGTCTACTTGTCGGTACCCCATCAACAAAGCAAAATCTCGACTAGTCGTGCGGCTTGTCTACTTGTCGGTCCCCAGCGACAAGTTGCGACTCATCGACTCGTAATCTTGAACAGAACACGATCCTCTTCCACAACACACGTCCCTCGGTTGGCGATTTGGTGGAAACCATCAATTCGGAGCTTGGGTGAGCGCAGGGGCCCTTGGCCTCGCACATCTGCTCCCCTAGTTTAGGTTGTTCGGTTGAGTTGTATGGTGTGGTGTGGCCTGACTCTCGGCTTGCACATAAATATTATCTCTATCAATGTATCAAAACACAACGTTTTTTTTTGCATTTTTCGTGAAAAAAAATTCAACGAAAGACACTTACAACACGATACTACAAATAGCTGTTGTAAACAGGAGCCTAGGGGTATACAGTTTAAAGTTTAAACAATACCTTATGAATAACTGGAGAAAATAAACAGTTTATTTCTTATAAATAATCATATAGAGCAGTGTACATACTACTATACTAGGCGTCTGATTACATGGAAACTAATATATCTCTCAATGTTTTGAATTTACATCACTCCACATGAATGACTGGTCAAAAGGGAACCCCCTCAGCCCCGAAGTAATTTTGTACTGTATGAGTTCTGACCCAACATCACTTCCTTTCCCGCATGTTCTGCTACATCCCTCCCCCCATATCGGCGGCATCTCAGCCTTCATGAGCGCAGATCGACAAGAGGCTGGTCGAATCGTTGAGATCTAGCGGGGCCGCCGAACACCAAATTCACTCCTCCCTATTTCTCTCCTCGTTTTTTTACAAACCAAATATTTATTTTGCATGTGAACTTCAGGGCTCAGGTGACTTGGTAGTGAAACTCCTGAAGCCGATATGGTGGATGATTCTGACTTGGCACATAATATCTAAGCCAATAGTTGGGTTACTCTTTTTTCTTCTTGTTCTTGTGCTGTTGTTCACCGTGGAGCTGACGAACAACCTGTACACCAACATCCACTCGGGTTTGCCACCAAGACAAGTATCTCCACATGGTACAATTTTTCTTAGACGATTCTGGTAATACAAATGTCTTATGTTTGTTTGATTAGGTGATGAGTTTCACTCAAGGTAACGTTGTTTCTGAGATTTGCAGCAGAGTTTCTTTCATAAAGTCAGTACATAGATTTGTTCCTGGCTATCTCATGCATGCGACCAGTCAGCACTCCTCTGAACCACTTTTGTGTAAATTGTCCTCATTCATGATTAACAAATCAAGAACACCAACAGAACAACATGATCACTCATAGTAATTGAGAGCCTTTTCACGAATGTATGGTTCATTGGTTCTGAATATTGGAAAAAACATTGTGGTCTTTCTTGTGAGCCTTTTGGTTAGGTGACACACTCACTGGAGCTTGTGAGTCCATCTTAATTCGTTCATCTTTCGTAGCAGCAACAATGACTGATCCATGTCTCATTAGAGTATTAGTACTAGGTCTTTCCGTGGGGTAAGGTGTTGTTTTTCTCTATTGAACTGTTCATATCATATCTTCTAAGACGAGGTCTGACCAGGCTGTCTGGTTTGGTACACTAGCCTTTTAGATTCACACTTATCCAAAACAATTCAGTTTGTTGAGATAATGCATCCTACATCTGCATTTAAAATCAGCGATATGGCTGGAACAAATTTTACTCAAGGAAAAATGCAGTGCTGTGCAGGCTCTCATGCATTGCTCAATTGATATGGCTAGCTAGTAATTTGGCCCATCAATGTAAGTTGCATTAACATTTTATTTACGTGTTGAGTATACATAAATTTTGATCTATTTACATTTTATATAGATATCATCAATTCACCTTGTTAGGAATGAGCAACTAACATTCACAGGGGGCCAAAGACCAATACATGTACATGTGTGGGCAATATGCAAAGAGCGCCTTATACTATGGGAAAAAAGTAAAACAAGACTATACATGTCTAACACCCCACCTCAAACTCATGGTGGGTCAACAACACTGAGTTTGGAGAGAAAGAAACAACTGCAACTCGGAAGGCACATACTGGAGAGCGAGAATCTGATCTTGCACAGCAGTGCGCACAAAGAAGGCATCAACACCTATGTGTTTGGTGAGCTCATGCTTCACCGGATCTAGCGCAATGCTGATAGCACCTGTACTGTCTGACAATAGAGGAGTCGGCGTAGTGACAGACACACCAAAATCCTCCAATAACCAGCGTAACCAAGTCACCTCGGCCGTCAAACTGGCCATAGCTCTCAACTCAGCCTCTGGAGCGCTCCAGAAAACGGCGGTCTGTTTCTTTGTCTTCCAGGCATTGAGTGAACCATCAAGAAACACACAGTAGGCAGAAAGCGAGCGACGATCCGAAGGATCACTAGCCCACATAGCATCAGAGTAGGCCTGGAGCTGTAAGGAGCTGGAACGAGGGAAGAATAGACGACGAGTGATCGTGCCTCGAAGATAGCAAAGAACACGAAGAAGATGACTATAGTGAACCGAGGTGGGAGCAGAAACAAACTGACTCCGAATATGGACAGGATGGGCAATATCTGGTCGAGTGACAGTAAGATAGACAAGGCTCCCAACAAGATGGCGATAGCGTGTCGGATCAGAAATAGGATCACCATCAGAAGCGCGAAGCTGAACATTGAGCTCCATAGGAGTCTCAACTGTGCGCTCATCACCAAGAGTAGCACGAGCAAGGAGATCCTGGATATACTTTCCTGTGAGATATAAAATCCATCAGAAGTGGAGGACACCTCAATCCCAAGAAAGTAGCGAAGAGGACCAAGATCAATCATAAGGAACTGCTCGCGAAGGCGGGCCTTAACAAAGGCAATATAGTCAGAGTCATCGCCGATGATTATCATATCATCAACATAGAGGTGGAGAAGGGTCCGCCCTCGAGGAGAAGTGTGAACAAACAGCGTGGGATCATGGGCACTCGAGGAGAAGCCAGCAGCAGTCACCACAGAGGCGAAGCGCTCAAACCAGGCGCGAGGGGCCTGTTTCAGGCTATAAAGAGAGCGCCGAAGACGGCAAACCATGCCATCAGGGACAGAGTACCCAGGAGGAGGCTGCATGTAAACCTCCTCACGCAACTCACCATTGAGAAATGCGTTCTGAACATCAAGCTGAGATACGGACCAGTGGCGAGCAGAGGCCACGGCAAGAAGAGTGCGCACGGTGGTCATATGAGCCACGGGTGCAAAGGTCTCATCATAATCACGGCCCTGCTCCTGCTGGAAGCCATGAGCCACAAGACGCGCTTTGTAGCGCTCAAGAGATCCATCAGAGCGAGTCTTAATCTTGTAGACCCACTTGCATGTGATAGGACGAACACTGGGAGGAGGAGAGACAAGATCCCAGGTGCCAGTGCGCTCAAGCGCAGGAATCTCCTCGGCCATGGCAAGCTGCCATTCGGGATGGCACTGAGCATCCCGATAAGAAGTCGGCTGAAGGGAAACAGAAAGACCATAGTGACTAGGAGAGTAGCGATCAGGTGGACGACGATGGCGAGGAGGAAGAAGAGGAGGAGGCATCCAGAACATGAGAGCGACGAGAATAGTGAAAAGGAAAAGGAGAGAGTGTAGAGGCAGACAGAGAATCGGAAGAGGAAGAAGGGGGACTATGTGGGGAGGAGGGAGGCGGTGGGTCATCGGCAAGAATGGGGCGCGAAGGAGGATCGATAGGCACAGAGGGTGGTGTGTCAGGAAACAAGAGAAAGGATATGTCATCGACCGAGAAAGCCGGAGAGGAGGGACGCGGGTAGTAGGGACGCGACTCATCAAAAGTGACATCACGAGAAATGCGCATCCGAGGACCAACGGGGTCCCAACACCGATAACCTTTGTGCTCATCGGTGTAGCCGAGAAAAACACACTCAAAAGATTGAGCAGTCAATTTGGTGCGTTCTCGAGGAGCAAGAAGAACATAGCACACACACCCAAAAAGACGAAGAGCTGAGTAATCAGGAGAACGACCAGAGATACGCTCCATGGGTATACCACCCTGCAAGGCAGCCGATGGCTGAAAGTTTATAAGATAGGTGGATCCAAAAACATACTCAGCCCAGAAGTGGGGTGGAAGGGAGGCGGCGATCATCATCGCACGAGCCGTCTCAAGGAGGTGGCGATGCTTGCGCTCAGCAACACCATTCTGAGCATGGGCACCAGGACAGGAGAACTGGGAGAGAGTACCCTGCTCAGCAAGAAAACCACACAACATCTGGGAGATATACTCACCAGCTGAGTCAGCACGAAAGACACGAATGGGCGTGGAAAACTGTGTGTGAACCATGGCAGCAAAACGCTTGTAGATAGAGAGAACCTCACTGCGAGATTTCATCAAGTAGAGCCAAGTGTAGCGAGAGAAATCATCAATAAAAAGAACATAGTAGCGATGACCGCCGCAGGACCCCATACATCAGAATGAACTAAATCGAAAGGTCGCTGAGATACTGACTCGCTCATAGGATAAGGTAGTTGAGTCTGTTTGCCAAGTCTACAACCATTACATTGTAAGGAGACATCTCCAGATACAGACCCCAAAACACCTTGACACACTAATGACGACAAGCGAGAGCCACAAATGTGACCAAGGCGATGGTGCCACGGCTGGAAGGACGCAGAAGAGGAGGCCGCAAGAGCATGCGAACTGGCGGGAGTGGTGGTAGCGGAAGGAACATGAAGCCAGTCTATCTCCCAAAGGCCTTGAGACTCACGGCGCCGAGGGCCAGCCCCAACCAGAGCCTTGGTGCGACGATCCTGAACAGAGCAAAAATCGACATCAAGAATGACGTGACAACCAGAATCAGTAAGTTGAGCAGCGGAAAAGAGATTCATGATAAGACGAGGGACATGAGAGACACTGGGAACAGAAAAAGATGGAGTAGAAAGGGTGCCGCGACTAGCAACAGGAAGAGGTGTGCCATCGGCAGTGAGAACATTGATAGGAAAATCAAGAGGTCGAATAGAAGACAAAGCGGAAGAAGCAGAAGACATGTGAAAAGAAGCTCCAAAATCCAGAACCCACGAAGATGTACCTGACTGTGTAGGCAGCGGTGGCTAAGTGGTGGTGGCAGCAATCACAGGTGCTGCAGTGCCCGTCGAGGAAGAGCCAGAGGAAGCCAACAGACGCTTGAGCCGCACAATATCCTGATCAGTGAGTGACAGAGTCGAGGAAGAAACATGAGCACCACTAGGAGAAGAGCGTCTCAGGTCTCGCCGCTTCTTGTGACAATCAGACTCTGGGTGACCTGGCTTGGAGCAGTAGCCGCAGAAGGTGTGGGAGCGAGGCCGACTCGCTCCTGCAAAGGAGGGCGGCCTGCCCCCCCCGAAGGCGTGGGTAGGAGTGCCGGAGCAGTGGAGGCGGCAGGAGCGCGAGCCGCGAGCACAGTGGGTACCGCAAGTAATCCAGCAGAACGGAGGCGTGTCTCCTCAGCACGAAGCTCGGCAAGGACCTCCGAGATAGGAACACGCCCACGAGCAAGTAAGGCAGCACGTCGAGACTCAAACTTTGTACGGAGGCGTGACAAGAACTCATGGACACGCTGAAACTCAAAGTCTGGTCTCACAGTCTGACAGCAACGGCAAGCACCACAAACAATAGTCCGGAGAGAGTCAAGCTGACGCCAGACGGTAGAGCACTGCATATAGAACTCATGAACAGTAGAGTCACCCTGCTGAAGTGCATGCTCCTGGCGGACCACAGATAGATAGAGAGCGTCACCAGAGGGATGATAGCGCTGACAAAGGTACAACCACATCGCAGCAGCAGAATCGAGCCCCATAAACTCAGAAGCAAGCTGAGGCTGAACACTAGCAGTGAGAACAACAGCAGCCCGAGGATCATCATTGCGCCACTGAGTATAAGCCGACAGGGCATCCCGATAGACAGAGAGAGCATTAGAGTAAGTAGATGCCTCCTGATCATAAGCCTCAACCGCAGCATCATCACTTGTCTTGGCTGCATCCCTATCAGCCTGAGAAGCATCAGCAGGAAGAAAAGGCGGCACCGGCGGCGTAGGAGCCACAGGAGCAACATGGGATGGCGGACAGGGGACCTTGCCAGAAAGAACGCCCCAAAGGAGAAGGCCGCGCATGTGGATACGCATAAAGCCAACAAACTCCGGATCCGTATAGAGCTTGCTCCTCACAGACGCTGAGCAAGAGAAAATCAAAAGGAATGATGGTCATGAGGGTTGTCGAATTGTTTGGACATATTTCTAAAGAAAAATAAAAAGATGGTAGTATGAAGCATTACTAGGATTGGTGTTTCCCATTCGATAAACCCTGTACCACCATTAGAACCTGCTAGGATAAGGAGAACGGGGCAGTAATTTGAAATAATCAAATTTCTCCATGTCACTGAGCGTGCAATTAACCTATGCAATCATTTTTTTGTAATCATCGTCGTCCTTTTTATACTTAGCTGCATTATTTGAAGCACGCTCTGGGGAGGAAAAATAAACTATAATGAACAAGTAGGAAGTAAGAACATAATTGATACACCAAACTAGCTCAGCTGGGTCTTCTTAAAAAATGTCTACTTTTTCATGTACTAGGATTATCAAATTTTGACAATTATTTAGTGTTAATGAACCACAGAAAACCCTAGCTATAGAGGTGAAATAATAATTTAGATTGTATATCCGAAAACAAAACAATGAAAGTTTTGACTTTAAACCATCACTTGGTACTACCCAACATTATTTCATGAAGGAATTAACTCTCTATACAGAGAAAGTAAATCTTCAAAATATAACTCCATCACAAACGACCTTGCTTAATCAGTCATAAGACTAGCATGTAACAATGGAAATCTTGAAAACAGCAACTTGCCGTAAAACTTGGATGATGATAGAAAGCTAACTCCAATCACAGCGGCTTACCGAGAAAAACTCTGTTGTATTTAGTCACCTTAGCTGTTTCCCAATTTCTTTGAGGTACACCAAGGATAACATCCCACAGTATTTCATCCAATCTAGTGATGATGGGAAGATGGAACAACGTAAGATAACTATGATACACGACAGCGTTTAAGAAAATTATAGTCAAGATACATGTACGATATACATATAAAAAGATTGTACTCTTCTACGCCTATCAAAGAAAATACTCCAGCCCTTGTTAGCCATCTGATGAACTACACATAGGGGCTCAGATACAAACAACGTTCTTATTTAATTTGTAATAAAGAACATCCAAAATTCCTTCAGACATGACTATTGATCAACTTTAAATCTGCTGTCAAATTCTTTGTGCTGCCGCTACTCCACCCATATACAAGTTACTTAGCATTCTGGCATAATTCAAATCTTGTTAACAACTTCACTAGATTAACACGCACAAAGAGAGCACATCAAGTTTTTGCCTGTTCGGCAACACGGTTTAAAGTGCTACTATGTAGCACATACCATAATGACATAATCACTTATATAACCACAGATTGCAGAGGCCGGGAATGCTCCCTCCTTTCTGGAAAACAAAACCTCCAAGCAGATGCTATTGTGCAGACTTACTGTCTAGTTGAACCGAAACGAACGGAAAAGGGGGATGAGAACAGTTTAAGAATTGCGAGTTGAAGGATTGAATTAACCTGAATCAGGCTCATCCAACACACGGTTAAAGATGCTCTTGTCGAGCTCTATCACCGGCAGCTTGCGCAGCATGTCTTCCAGTTCCAGATCGGATTCGTCCCAAGAGGCCCCTTCTCGCTCCATCGGACCGAAAACCTAGGTTGGCGGCGCAGTGTGAGGAAAGGCTAGTGTTTCGATTTGAAGGGAGGCCGGAAACTATTTTCTGGACGGACCGTTCGGATTTCGATCGAGAGCAAATCCTTTCAGCTTTTGGACCTCCTTGCAGTAGGAAGAGAATCGGGGAAGGAGAGTGCGGTTTTCCCACAACTTTCGGGTACCCGTCCTATCTGAGCCGTTCATTCGGTGCGGATCCGGTTGAAGCGGGAGGGTCGGGCGCGGTGGTTTGACTCGGTTAATGCGATGAAAAATTGTCTAAACTGTACTCCCCACAGCTATCTCTCCTTCCTCGCACGTCTCCGGACCCCACATCCTGTCAGCTCGCACATCGCGGGGGCGCGGTTGTTCAGCATCAGCTCAGGCTCCACGACGGCGGCGCTCCTCTTCTGGACGTACTCGACATCAGCTCAGGCTCCACGACGGCGACGAGCTCGGAGGAGCATACGGAGGGGATGATGCCGCCGGCGCGGAACTGGGCGGTGTCGTCGGGGCGGAGGCGGGAGCGGGAGGAGGGGCCATGCTGGTGGGGCTGTGCTTTAGGAGCGGGAGGAGGGGCTGGGCGCTTTAGGAACGGGGGCGCGGGAGGACTCGCAGTCGTCGGCGGCGCCGCGGCGGGCTGGAAGCGGATGGAGCAGGGGACGTTGCCGGAGGCGGGATCGAAGAGGCCAGAGGCGGAGGGGCGGGAGACGTTGCCGCCGGGGTGCCGTTACGGCCGGCGAGGACCATGAGTCCAGTTGGCGTCGACGCCGCTGGTGAAAAAGAAGGCGCCGGCGCGGTCCAGCGTGAAGACGGTGTTGCCGTCGGAGAACTTCTTGTCGTAGTCCGCTGGCCGCACCACCAGCACCGAGTCCGTGTCCTTGGGGTACACGAACACCGTACGAACCAAAGGAAACCGCCATTAACACATCAAGAAGAACTGAAGAAATAACCAGCACCCTTCGCCATGGCTGGCAACCTGAGATTCCCGAGCTCGAGCAAGATAGCTACACAACCGAGTGCTTCTTCTTCTTGTGGATGGATGAGATTGGAAGAGCTTGGGCCTGCCAGCTATTTGTAGGTCTCGATCGACGATCGAGCTGTGATGCAGCCCGGGGTGCTCTGCTTTCGAGCTCCTCAACTAAAATGCGATCCCACTACTTCGTTCTGGTCGGGCCGTTCCGGTCGAAGCGGACCTTCTCCCTCCACCAAGCACGGAGGTTGTCGGAGGCACCGCTCACCGGCTTGCCCTTCTCCGGGATGATTCCGTACGCGAACCCCTGGGCGCGTGGCACACCTCCATCATCTTGAGCATGTACTTGAGGATGCCGTCCTGCGCGCGCGACATCTTCTTGCGCCGTGCCGCGCCGCGCCTGCTCCTGCGACTGCCGGGGCTTCAATCCGTCGCCCAGTCCGCCGTCGCCGGCCGCCTGCTCCTTGCTGCGGGTCTGCTGAAGCTCCTTGAGCCGCTTCAGCTTCATGCGGTCACGCCATATACGGCGCTCCAGCAGCCAGCTCCTCGATGTCATCCACATCGACGTCGCTGTCGTCCTCCCCGGCCACCATCTGTTCGGCGTCGAGCTCGTCTCCGCTGCGACAGGTTTTCCAATCGGCTGCAGATGGGCCTCAACTGCTGCTGCGGCATGAGGATTTGGCCGACATGGAGTCGCTAGCGGTGGCGGCGGCTTTGGAGAGGATGGGTGGTGAAGCGAAGCGGTGGCGGCGGGGTGGGCTTTGGTGAGAAAATGGCGGGGCGGCGGTGGCCGGAGCCGAGATGCGGGAGAAAGGCGGCTGGGCGAGGTGAGAGGATGTCGGCGACGGACAGGGCGCGAGAGGATAAGACGAGAGGTGAGAGAAAGAGTGTTAACGGGATATACCACACCACTCTAGCTATGGTTGATTTGTGGATGCTAGGCATCCACAGTGTGTAGCCAAATACCGATGCCAAATAGAAATTTAGCTTTTGGCATCGCTGTGCAACACTGTGGAGCTAAGATTCAATCGATGCTAAAACCAAATATTTGGGAGCCGGCGCATGTAGTTGCTCCGACGCCAAATTGGTGAAGGGGATTAAAAAATTAGGAGAGAGAGCCGTGGGAGTTTTTTTTTTAAATAATACGATTTTTTAATAGAAATTCGGATTCTAGCGCGCGGAATCAATTTTTTTGAAAAATAGGGCGCCGTGGGCACGGGTCGTGCCGATCGGCAGCGATCACGCCGATCTGCATGTGGATCGTACGTGATCGTATGTAGGTTCTAGTTTCCTTTACATTAATATAGGATTAGATAAACCTTGTCTCGGTTCGAGATGAAATATGTATAAAATATGTGCGTATCGATGAGTAGGTTCCATTCCCGCGATCGGTTTCAAGTTTGATCGCCTCTAACTTCTTAATTTTGAATCGCAACTCGTACAATTATTCGACGAATTTTGTCAAATTCCTCGCACTCGTTTGACCGTTTTAAATTTCCTTGCACGAGTACCTCTAACTCACCATTCTTCACAACTGTTACGTTGTAACTTTTTTGTTTCGACAGATGTATTTATATTTTCTTTCAAATATATATTTTTGCTATAGATACTACCGAAAAAATAAATACGTCCACCGAAAACAGTTGTGGAGAAGGGTGAGGTAGATGTACTCGTGCAAGGAAATTTAAAACGGTCAAACAAGTGCGAGTAATTTGACAAAATTCGTCGAATAATTGTACGAGTTGCGATTCAAAATTAAGAAGTTAGAGACGATCAAACTTGAAACCGATCGCGGGAATGGAACCTACTCATCGATACGCACATATTTTATACATATTTCATCTCGAACCGAGACACGGTTTATAGAACACCTGAGTACGATCGCGTACCATCCACGTGCATATCGGCACAACCCATGCCGACCGCGCCCTATTTTTCAAAATTTCTGATTCCGCGCGCTAGAATCCGAATTTTTATTAAAAAATCGTATTATTTAAAAAAAAACTCGAGCCGTGGAGTGTCGAGATGAGTAGGAAAGCTGGGAGAGAGAAGAGGAATGTCATGCATGTGCAGTTGTTTATTCTTTGGTAGGTCTCACTCTAAGAAAATTTGGCACAATGAACATTGCACAGGAAACGGAAATATAGCATCGTTGTCAAATGAATCTAACGTGGCAAATTTAGCTATGGCTACACTGTGGATGCCCTAACACTGAATGGCGCGGGGTGAGGTCGTTGACCAACACGGATCTTACAGCGCATGGTTGGTGTGGATAGGCCAGGTACCCGAACAAATGTGTGGGATTGCATTTTCGAGAGAATCGTCGACGCCATGTGTTGATACAGTTCTTGCATTATACACAGGCGTCTAAACGCGTACCTGAAGCATCGGTCGGAAACAAGAGTTGCTGAAGAGTTCTTAGTTTCTCCAAGAAGTTAGGGGCAGCTGTGAAAAGCGCATCAACAAACGACGATTGCTCGTGAAGGTTTCCACAGATTAATCATGAACAACATGATCGGGGAGTAGGACGAACAGAAGCTCTGATTCTTTTTATTCCTCCTATATTTTCGTGGTGCAGATTTCAACAGCCTTGTTTTTGACTTGTTGTGGTTCTGTGAAAAGATTTGTAGCTTTCGAAGCTCTAAATTGAATCAACCAGCTTTGCTGTGTCGTCCTTCTGTTGTGTGAACCAAACTGCTTTTCGCTTGTTGACATTAAAGAAACAGTTTCACTAATTCTCAATCAACTGAGAATTACCAAAACCTTATACTATATTATTATTATGAGCCCGATGTATAATTATGCAGGTAAGCTATCATAGTACCACATCATAACTTGTATTCCCTCCGCCCAAAAATAGATGTTTTGGATTTGTCTATTTAACTTGTATAACTTGTACACATACATCCAAATTTAGACAACTCGAAGACATCTATTTCCGGACAGAGGGAGTGCAAAAGAGAACTGATGTTCAGATTCCCTTGGACAAATATCTCGGTTATAATGCAGGTATATATCATCCAATACAAAACTGATACTACGAAAACATGGTATCATCCCAAACGAGCTCTCACAGTGGCATTTGCTGCACTAACAATCGGTACAAAACTGAAACTACGCAAACACAGTATTATCCCGAAAAAGCTCTCAGACAATGGCATTTGCTGCGCTAGCGATCCTAGGCCAGAGGTCAGCACACTCCTTACCAATGGGTCCAGTGATAGCAGATCCTGCAAAGATAATAGAGGATCTGACAAGTTAAGCAGTATTGTTGCAGGCTTGTAGCCTAAGGCCGTATAGGATATACATGGTGGTCGCAATATAAAATTATATGATTATATCCCATTCTTACCTTTCATCTCACCCTTAGGATTCACAATCACCCCAGCATTATCTGCAAATAAAATAGATCATCACAGTTAAAGTTGAGAAGCTCTGTAATTTGATTTTCACAGCTGCATTGTACATGCCCTAAGGCTTTTTTGTTTTAAAAAAAATCTTGCAGTATCCAAAAGCATGCATTGTTCACAGAAGAGATATAAGGGACTCATACCCTATCATCATTTTGGGTGGCCTATTAATATCTTGGCACAAAACTACTTCTTCACTCAATAAGATAACACAAGTCGTGGGAAATGACAAGCATTCAGATTTCGTATCAAGGGCTAACGTAGAAACTGCATCAACATCTTGACTATGGTCAGTTGTACTACCAGCTCTCGCAATCAGATAGAAGGCCAACTACGATCAGAGTCTGGGTGGACGCTTTGGGCCGAGCTTTTGGGCTCGGCCCGAGTTTTCCCGGCTCGCCCCGAGTTGGGCTCGGCCCGCAGGAAAAAAAGACCGGGCCGAGCTTCCTTTTCCAGCTCGTTTTGGCCTCGGGCCGAGCCTGGCTCGGCTCGGTCCGGCTCGGTTGGCCCGTCAGTATGTGTTTTTTTCACCCACGCGATAGAGAGTTGGGCCTGTTTTTGTCTGTCGTGACTGAAAATAAAGCAACGAGGACACAAGTCGCTCTTCTGGGTATGACTATCTAGAGGGTTGCCGTCTCTTTTTGGCCCGCGGGTACTCTCTCAGCCCGCCACGTGGCGTACGAAGCGCGGGACCGCACCAGATCCAGATCCAGATCCAGTTACAGATAAGATGTACAAACAGCACACAACACCATGTACAAAAATAAACTTAACTAGTACAACTACACAGACATGGTTGTACGTATAACTACACAGATCACGTTGTACAAATCACGTTGTACAATTACAGCAGGTTGTACAGATTAGGTCGTACAACTATACATATCAGGTTGTACAGAAACATAACTGAACGTACAACTACACAGATTAGGTTGTACAGATCTGTTTGTACGTACAACTACACCCAGTTTTAGTTGGATGTACAACTACGCATATCAGGTTGTACGAACTGTAAACAATCCGAAGTACAAAAAAAAAGTTTGTCGAAACCTATCAACAATGGATCTAGTTTTGAAGATCTTGACGCGAGGAGTTCAAAAGTGAAAACGGTTCGTAATTCGGATAAACGGTTCTTAAGATATTTTATTTTGAAAAAACGAATCTAAAAAAAATGCACATACATCTCTCTGTCCACCACAAGCTGCCACTTGTCATGCAGGGAGGAAAGGTAGGGATTGAAAGCGCCCGAAATTACGACACTTGGCAGCAGCGGAGTGGGCGACCTTCGCGAAGGGAAGCCTTTTTCTAAGGATTTCCTTCTTCTTCCCCGCATCAGTTAGGATTAGGTCAGCCACGCGCCGCCGCCGCCGTCGCAAGCGCAACCGCCCCCGAGCTGCCCGTCGACGTCGTGATTTCCGCGCCGCCTCAACTACTCTCCTCTGCCCGGCTCCTCCTCCCCTACATCTCTTGTTCGGCACATTCTTCAACTTCGTGCTCCGCCGCCGTCGGCAAGAGCCGCTGCGCCGCCGCGCAAGGTCGGCCATTGCCGGAGATGACCGGCCCCACCTGTCAGTGACACACCGCCGCGTGGCCCGCGAGCTGCACCGAGTTTGGGGGAAGCTCGGGTCGAGCTCCGATTCATGGCTCGCCGGAGGGAGCGAGCCGGCTCGCGGCTCGCCATTTTTGCCCGAGCTTTTCGCTGGCTCGGCCCGAGCCAGCCCGAGTTGGCCCGCGTCCACCCAGAGATCAGAGTAAAAGTACAGACAAGATGTGTCCACCTGCTTAATTCAACAACATACGACCATAGCAAAAGCGAAGGGATCACATGAAGCACAGCATTATCAGCACTACTGCACTACGGATCGCATTGTTCAAAGACACGGGAAGCGCATATACCTTCGAAGTACATGAAGACACCGTCCTTTCGGCGCCACGGCTTGCGCTGGCGGATGACGACCGTCGGCATGACCTTCTTCCTGAGGTCGGGCTTCCCTTTCTTGACGGTGGCCATGACCATGTCGCCGACGCAGGCCGACGGCAGCCGGTTGAGCCTGCCCTTGATGCCCTTCACGGAGATAATGTAGAGGTTCTTGGCGCCCGTGTTGTCCGCGCAGTTTATCGTCGCCGCCACCGGCAGACTCAGCGACATCCGGAACTTGTTCCCGGCCGACCCTCCCCTCCCTGCTCAGCTTTCCACCACATGAGAGCAGACTAGGTTAAGAACACCGGAATGAAGAAGAAGTCGCCGAAGGGTGAGGAGAGAGGTGGCCGGACGTACCGCGCTTCGACATGGCGGCGTCCCAGGAGGCGCTTGCTGGAGGCGGCAGCGACGAGTAGTGTCTTGATTAGGGTCCCCCCATTTAATTCCCTTTATTGTTTCTTTTCTTTATGTTTTTGTGCGTTTCATTCAGCTCGTTCCTTCAATGGGTTTTGTTTGTCAGACGGTAATGAGTGACTTGCTGATGCTTACACACGGATGAGTAGAGCGCGGTATTTAACTTGGTGTGCATCTTACTAATCTACCGAGGTGAGACTGTTTCTCCTCGCTAATATGAAATCATAATGCATGTATAAAATCATGTGTACACTAGTAGAAAAAGGTTTATAGGTGGAGTCCTTTTTGTGGCGCACCAAACATCATGCGCCACAGAAAAGCATTTTTATGGCGCATCTTTTTGCATGCGCCACAGAATGCATTCTGTGGCGCACCCCACCTGATGCGCGCATGGGTTCGGGTGCGCCACAGAAATATGACTTCTGTGGCGCATGTGACCTGATGCACCACAGAAATTCGACTTTCTGTGGCGCATCAGGTGGGGTGCGCCACAGAAAGTAGACATTCTGTGGCGCATCAGGTGGGGTGCGCCACAGAATTTATTTGCTGCAATCAGATCCCACCCCCCCTTGGATCGCCTTTTTATGTTTATGGAAAAAAGAAGAAAATGAAAAAATGTTCAAAAAATTCCATCCTTTAAGATATGGTTAGGTATTAGTGTCTACTTCGTGTAGATCATTTGAAATATGAGGTTTGACCTTTTATGCAAAATCATTGTAAAAAAAGTCGAAACGGCCATAGCTTTTGCATACGACGTCGAAAAAATGCGTTTAATACCTTAAAAAAACTAGAGAAAATTAGAAAATTGCCCACACCTGGGCTTGCCCGGTTAGGATTTTTCAGATTCTCCAAATTCCAAAAGGAAAAAAAGTTATTTAAAAATGATTGTTTTTCTCAGCAAAATCAAAAAAAAATAATTCTGTGGCGCACCGGGAGGGTGTGCGCCACAGAATTGTTGGGCGGGAAAAAAATTCGAAACGGAGCAGCCAGCTCCCCCTTATCCTCTCCTCCTTCTCTCATTTCCTCCTCCTCTTCTCCAGTTCTCCACCACCACTCCTCCTCTCCCTCCTCTTCTCCACTTCTACTCTCCCCTTCTCCACCACCACTCCTCCTCTCCTCTCCTCTACTTCTCCTCTCCCCTTCTCCTTCCTCCTCCTTCTCAACATACTCCGGCGACCTCCTCCTCCTCCTACTACTCCGGCGACCACCTCCACCTCCTCCTACTCCGGCGACCACCTCCACCTCCTCCTACTCCGGCGACCACCTCCGACGACGACTTCCTCCGGCGACCACCGACGACGACGACTTCCTTCGGCGACCACCACCTCCTCCTCCTCCTCCTACTCCTACGGCGACCTCCTCCTCCTCCTCCGACCACGGGCTCCGACGAAACTCCGGCGACCTACTTCGGCGACCTCCTACACCCACCTCCGGCGACCTCCTCCACCCACTCCGGCGACGACCTCCTCCTCCTCCGACCACGGGCTCCGACGAAATTCCAGCAAAAAACGGACGGCTCCGGATCCAGATCTGGATCTGGCGCATGGTGATGGGTGCGCCACAGAAATTTTGGATTTTTCTGTGGCGCACCGGCGGGGTGCGCCACAGAAATATATTTTAGTGGCGAGGATTCTGTGGCGCACCCCCCATTTCCCTGGGTGCGCCACAGAAAGTCTTTTTGGTGCGCCACTAGTAGCCCTTTTTCCACTAGTGGTATAAAAAAGATAGATGATATTCCAAAATATCTATAATCCAGTCAACTTAGCAGCCATCCTTTGAAGAAGGCGTAATAGCTCACTGATCTAGCTCCATGGCACCGAAAATGTCTCAGGGCTCAAGTGATTCACCGAAGCGACGAGACCTTGAAAGCGGTTTTTTCAAGTGTCAGTAGCTGGACGTTCTGTCAATCGGGGAAGGTTTTTGGTGACAAGACCTGGAGATATCAGAAGTGAGAATGCTGACACGAGTAACGAGAAATCCTGTGAAAAAAAAAGAGTTTAGAAAAAACTATAATTCAATATCTTTTCAATAAGAACTCATGGACTCATGATGCATGTAAAAAATTGCGAGTATAAAAAATGTTGATATAGTACTTAAGAATATCTAGAATCCACTTGGAGTTCAAAAGAGTTTCAAAAAAACTTTTGATAAAATGTGCTGAAACCAAAGACTTGGCTAACCATTCCTTATTATAGATCTATCTCATGATGCGCTTAACAGTTCCCTATTAGTTACACCCTACATGGTGTCAAGATATAACATCCTCTCAAATAAACCATGACCACAATGCTTTCCAAAAAAAGTGTATTCGGCAGAAATAATGTACACATTCCTCCCAAATAGTATCAACTTAATCACTTCTCAAAAAATAGAGTAGCCTTGAATGTTTAATCAACGGAAGGGAATGTGAATGAGATGATGAAGATATGAGAAGAAATTCAACACATTTATGTTACCAAATACACATTTGTACCATCATTTTTCTTATAAGATGGACAAAACAATACAGATAAAACAATTATTTACCAATCGAAGTACACTACCCTTCATGCATGAAGTATTCCACGACCAGCTCCTTCACCGTATTGAAGTCGACTTGCCCCTCTAGTTTTTCTTGTAGACCTAGAGCTAACTATCCCACCAACGCGCCTTAATCCCAATACATAAACGAGCACCCTCTCCACAAGCTGAGTTCTGATGTGGTGACCAGCAAGCCGCCGCACCCGGCCTGGCTCCATTCCTCCTGCAACAGCACGCTGCCAGTGCCAGATTTATGTATAGGTTGGCGGCGCTGATCTCATTCCCATAGGCCAACATGTAATATCTCGAGACATGGTTCAGGAGATGTTCTATCCAACAACCATGAACAGCAAGCCAAGTTTGATTGCCTTGCAACAAATTTTGAAACCAACCACCAGCGCATGTCCTCTTCTCCCGTCTTAGCCTACAATAAAAAAAGTAATATTATATTATATCCTGCTAAAAAAAAGTGTTATCAGGTTCTCCAAACTAAGAAAATGCTCCATAGTATTAGTCAGCGCCTCAAAATGGACGTCAGAAATTGCCTTGCATGATGGAGGCATGTGTCAATAACAACATTCCTCTCCCTACATTAGTTGACGCAAACAATAATTTGGCTCCACCCTCAGCTTTGTTACACATAACAAGAGCTGGAAAAATACGACAAAGTTCACATATATGTAATGTGACACAAGATACAACTTGAAACCTAAGGAAAATACTGTCGCGGATTGTCGGAAAGTGATATGTTCCCTTATGTTCTACAAAATGAAGTCAAAGATGAAAAACTCACATAGATGTAATGTGACACAAGATACAACTTGAAACACTGTAGCAGAGTGTCGGAAAGTAATGTGTTCCCTTATGTTCTACAAAATGAAATTCAATATAAGAATCTTGTTTTTAGAACTAAAATAACAGAGCATTGCTTTTTTTTCGCAGTTCTCAAACTATAAAATAAAGAAGAGATAAGCTCTTGTACATCGGAATATTGACATCCTGAAGTATAATCAAGAATATGGTAAAATCTCAGTTCTCAAACTATGAAAGGAGCCTACTGCTAACGCCTCCGACCAGCAATATCAAGGACACGACAACCTTAAAGTTTTCTTATTCCGAAGATTAAAAACTGACAACATACTTTGATATATTGTATGTCTAGTTGAGAACCTTAGTAACAGCCTGAAAATTTTGGTCCTATTCTGCTGCTTGACGGAAGAAACTGTATGCCCAGGTTGTTGCTGCCCATGATTTTTACATAGGTTACATGCTACAACAGAATGTAACTAAGTGAACCAAACATCTGTGGGGCATACTATGTCAACCGACATTATATACACAGCCTAAGCGCGACCATTAGACTGCTATGAATTAGAGAGCTCACCGCAACTATGTAGGCCATGCCCGACCTCAATGAGTTCCTCTATTGTAGCCTGCCTGGCATTTGGCGTCGAGGTCCTCTTCAGCTCACTCTACAGATTGTTGAGGTCAATTTCTATTCCCAAAGTGTAGCTAGCAAACTTGCCTTCGTGCTCGGCTGCGGGCTCCTCGCCTGCAGTTCCATCTCTTGAATCTGTGTACACATAAAAGAAATCATCACACGTTGCCCTAGCCTTCAATCAAAATGGAACGGTAGACCTATTTGATCAATTTGGTGGTGTGGAAAATTAGTAAATTGAATGATAGACCTATATGACGAAAACCAATATACACAGCTTACCTTCTTTCTACAATTTGTAGATGTTTTATCACCCTCCACCAATTTCAGTGTCAATCCACCAAGTATAATTGTATCCCACATCCTCTTGGTCGCCTTATTCCCATGTTCACACATCATGAAAATAGCTTCCCTACCTTGCCATTTTCCACCTAGTTTGGCCGAGTCAATTTCTTCTAAAGCACAATTCTCAGCGAGTGAAACATCTCCAACTGTTTCTCATACAATATATTTGGATACTCTCTCAAACTTTGATGCTACATAAAAGATCTAAAAGCTTTTCTATCTTATGTATGGAGATGCGGCTGATATAGCCGTGGGAGAGACACCGCCGGCGGTTCCCGAGGCCGCCATTTACTCCGGCTGAGCGACGCGGCCATTCAATGCGGAGCGACGCGGCGGTTTGCCGGCGGCGGTTCGTGCGCCCGCAAGGTGTTCGAAAATTTGCGCGTGATTGGGGGCGGGCCTTTGGGGAGTGCCGCTGTGGACAACCTCTAAATGTTGACCGGACACATGCCCGGCACCCCCCAAATGAGGCCTAATTGGGGGGTGCCGCGATTTAGAGGCCCCGCTGGAGATGCTCTAAAGAGGAGCTACTAATTTAGTATACATCACTTCACTCGCCATGGCCTGGAGCTACTAATTGAGTGCTCTCAGTTGAGCAGACCAGGTGAGGAGAGATACATTTTTCTATTTATTATTATTACTCTCCAAATATGGATTTTTTAAGAAAAAACAACACTTTATTGATCATAATAAATTATTACGCATAGTCTCTCAAATGAGCTACAACGTGTGCTGAATCATTGAACAAACTTGAATGAATGAAAATTCAGGACAAATACTTGATGTCTTGAATCACCACGCCAGCTGAACTACAATTCATGCCTGAAGAATTGACGCGTTGGATCGCCATACACAGTCGGAAACCACCATTAGCTTGCGGAAACCCTCCTCGGCAGTTGTGGCCTTGGGTGTCTCATTCTTGGAAGTTCTCGGTTGAGAAATGTGTGGTTTTATACTTGAGAAATGTAGTTTATACTATAACCTAGGCTGATAATGAGTGATCATCAATCATCATAAGTAAATGTCGGATGGTCGTGAATGTTGTACATGTTAATGTTGTACATGTTGTAACAGAAATTAAAAAATAATAATTAATAATCACTACGTTGTTAACCCGTTGCAGCACACGGGCATTTAGCTAGTTTATAGTAAAAAAAGATAGCAGCACATTGCGAGTAAAATAACACACCTCACGTGCCACACATTCGAAACAAACAGCACATGGTGCGGCCAGTGCACTTCACACACTCTCTCTCCTCAAACATAGATTTCAAAAAAATCCAAAGACGCACGCACCTTGTGCAGTTACCACCCTGAGTAGTAAAACGGCTCTCAATAAAGTTGGATGGTGTTTAAAAAAACCTTCATAAATCTTTATCCCGTGCAAGCTTTGTGAGCTATTCATATGACCGTCGCGGTGTGTTAGCGTTGTCGAGTTAGCGTTTTGAGCTATCCATATGACTGTCGTGCAAGCTTTGTGATCTTGTTGAAAGGATGGATCAACTTTAAGAGCATCCCCACTCGTCCCCCCAAAGGCCCCCTATAGAGCTATGGGGGCCGCCGGCGTAAAAAATCCCGCCCAGCCGCAGCCCTAATTCCAAAATCGCGTCGGCGCGGCCTAACGATTCATCCGGCGCCCCCAGGCGAAACCCGATACATGGGAGGGCTAGCGGGGGCGCCGGCGCGGGCTTATTTTTGGGCGGGCCACCCCTGTCGGCGACATAATTCAATGTTTCCTTCCAAATCCTATTTTTTCCCTCCATTTTGCCTCACAAAGACACCGTTCTCTCCCGCCCGTTCGCCCATTCCCGCCATTTCCCCCCACCAGAAGAGACCTCGCCGCGCCGCCATGCCGCCGAAAAGGTACCTAGCTCCCCGTGCGTCGGCTGAACTGCCTCTGAAGAAGAAGAGCAAGGCCGAGAAGGAGAGGCCGCCGGGGATGACCAACACAGAGTGGGCTTTCGATCTGCAGCGGCGGCAGATGGAGAACGCCTGTCGCCGCGCACGGGAGCTGAAGGCCAAGCAAAGGATGGCGCTGCAGATGCAATCTGCGGCGATGGCGGAGGCGCAGATGGTCGCCGCACAGGCATAGATGGCTGCACAGATGGCGGCGGTGTCGCCATCTTCGTCAAGCGCGCCGCCGGTGGCCGGATTTGACCAGTTCCCCGACCTCCTCAGTGCCAGCAACCTCAACGCCGTCTTCTGTGCGTCGCCGGAGCTGCATCGTTCATGCGTCAAAACGGTATACCCTCTTCGCAGCTCTCTTTCCCGCAGTTCCCATCTAGCAGCACCGACCAAGGCACCGCGCCGCAGGGGCTGTTCTTCACTGCGCCGATTGACGAGTCCGAGATGGCCGCGCAGATGGAGGACCTCATCTGCGACAGCGGGGGTGGGGGTGGGCAGCCTTCATTCACGCAGGAGGAGGCCGCGGCGTACGGGAGTAGCAACGACGAAGCGTGGGAGGATGACGCGTACGACTTCGCCGAGGCCGACGAGGATGTGCCGGAAGTGGCCGACCCGAAGCCATTGACAGCGGCTCAGCAGAAGAAGCTTGCTACGGCTGCTGCCAAGGCCGCGGCGGCCGCTGAGAAGGCCGCGTAGAAGAGGAGGAACGGCGGTCGCGGACCAAAATGGATCTCAAGGGAGGACGAGTGCCTCGCCGAAGCATGGAAATCGGTGAGCATCGACCCATTCACCGGCACCAACCAAAACTCCGACTGCTATTGGAAGAGGGTGAAGGCGGCGTTCGACGAGCGGCGTCTCTTGGATCCGTATTTCTAGAGCTTGCACCATGACCGCAATGACTCCGGCATGTCTCACCTTTGGGCCATGATTCAGCACGCCTGCAACAAGTGGCATGGCATCGTCGAGTAGGTCCGCCGCACGCACGTCAGCGGCACCAACTTCGACGATCAAGCACGCCATGATCCCTTCTCGGCCATTGTTTGGCTTTCATTGTTCACCCGCGGCATTGTCCATTGTAGATGCGTGCCATGATAAGGCGTACCGCGACGACAACGAGGACGTGGAGTTCAAGTTCATCCACGTCTTCGCCCGCATTGAGGCGTGCGACAAGTGGGCGGAGACGAGGACTGCACTTGTCAAGGCGACCGCCGCGTACGATCCCGCCGCTACTCCAACGCCGGCCTCTGAAGGACGCCATGTCGGCCACAAGAAGGCCAAGGCGGCGAGGGACGCCGCACCGGGTAACGAGAAGCTGCACGCCTCCATCATGGCTTGCATGGTTGATGCCGCGTCGCACGCCAAGCTGAGGGCAGACCAGGCCGCAAAGATGGAAGAAGTCGCCGCTGTAAGGTGTGAATCGGTCATGGCGCGCCAAGGCATCAAGCTCGACCTGTTCAAGGCGACATCGCGGCCAAGAAGAGGAGGGAGGACATGGCGATCCTCATGGTCGACACCAGCGGCATGGACGACGACGTGAAGGCATGGCACCAAGCGCAGCGCGCCATGATCCTCGCCGAGAGCACCGCACCGCACAGCGCCCCTACAACACCGGCTTCGTCCACCGCAACAGCCTCCGAAACGCCGCCAGCTAGTCCTACAGCGCCGCTGACTGCCCAGGGATGACACCGGAGGAGGCTCCTACGCTGGTGATGGACGTCGATGAAGACGATGCTTGATCCTCGCCGCCATGCCGGCATGTGAGCCCTTCTTTTTTTGAAGTTTTATGCGCCCTTCTTTTGTCTCGGTAGACATTGATTTACACTATTTGCGACGATGGATCGCCTGGTTTGTAATATGGGGCGATGGGATCGCCCGGATTTCTGACCATTTTGTGGACGCCAAAACTATTGATTCATCAAGTGGTACTTTTAAATTTGAACTTGTAATTTGGGGGTCGTTTGGGGGCTACGGCTGGGAGCCGCTGCCTCCTCATTTGGTCGAGTCGCGCCGGCGCCCCCCATAAGGCCAACCGCCGGCGCCACATGGGGGGACGAGTGGGGATGCTCTAACGTGAACTTCGATTTTTGCAAAAGCCTGGTTGGTTGGATGAAACCGACGTGCGTCATCCGAACATTGGATATTGGATATACTAGCAAAATGCCCGTGCGTTGCTACGGAAAAAAAATCAACTTTCAGAGGAAAAACGAAAACAAATTTGATCTTAAAGTCGATTGACTCGGATAAACCCTTCTTTAGAGCATCTCCATCGGCACCCGTTAAATTTGTGTCCGACATCCCAGTAGTGCTCACATGGGCACCCCATACAGACCGGACAAGTGCTCACAGCAATGCCCAGAGCACTCGTGCGGACAACCCTTTGGGCGGCGCGAGTGGAAATGGTCTAATTATAAATAGCTGCTTGCTCGCATTTTAATACATAAAAATGGCATAATAGGGGTCTTCCCTACTATATGTGCTTACAAAAAAGTGACCCGGATCGCTCTTGTACCATGTTGTATTCTTGTACTCAGCTCATCAAATTAAACGGAAACATGATATCGGAGTCAAACACACCCACACATCAAAACAAAGAACAGAAAGCCTCCCTTTCTTCCTCTATGTTTATCTATTTTCAACATTGCAATCAAACGGATGCATCATTACATATTATATAAAGCCCTATACAATTGCCACGGCACATGACCCTCCAATAAATATAAATGCAAGGTACCATCATCTACTATACACTTTTCTCATCTCCATTTTAATTACCAACGGTACCACATTGATCATCAAACAGGTAACAAAATACGGTGTGATGTAAAAGAGCGTCAACTTAATCTCTTAATTTTATTTTAAAATCTAGTTCCCTTTGTCTACATTCCTCTGAGTTCATAAACTAAAATTGATACTATTGGACCAAAAAAAGTCAAAGTCGATAGATGAACAAGCCGAATACAAACGCCATGCTTTAAAAAGTCATCACCAGCCACCGCTTCATCCTACTTATCCATATGTGTAGTCACGAGAGCTGTAGTAAAAATAAAATGAAATAATATTATTGGTATAATTAAAAAGTTAATCCATAAGTGCAAATGTTGGCGAAGTAAATTGTTTGAGCAAATTCAGTCAAATCTATAACTGCTGTTTCTTGCAGCTACATGTGTAGATTCACTATGCATTACACCTTATGATCCCAGAAGTATTGCAATAAACGTGAAAAAATTATGTAATCAGAGCACATTACGGTAGTGAATTTTTGTGTCCCTAAGCTTCTGGTTATAGAGCGCTCCAGACTGAAATTGTAAACCTGTCGTGGAGGATGCATCTGCTCCGTTATCACGCTTCTTAGGGCTTCCACTTGTAGAACTCCTACCCTCCACAATTTTAGATAAATTGTAAGAAGGATTTAGTTTGGTACCGAAGTAAGATTTATCGAATTTTCGGATGAGGCAGTGGCATCATCCATGACAAGATTGATCTCGTGGCAAAGTTAAGGGCAGGAGCTCGGCTGGCGACCATGGCAGCAGTTCAAATGGGTTGGGCGTAGCCAATCCTGCAACTTGATCTTACCTTTCTACTGTATTGCCCCTAGTGAGATTCATGGATGACCAAATAACCTGGCTGACACAAATTAGACTGACAAAGATGGTAGGCTGACAGTTTCATCACATTTTTTTCAAGAACAATACCTGCCTGTATAGATGGAGATCCTTCATTCGAAGGGGAAATTGTAATTCACTCGTTTTCTTTGCCAAGGAGCTAGTGGTCAATATTGTAGCAATAACCTAGAATATTTTGAGTATCCTGGATCAGCTCCATTCCTACACGGACATAGCATGACAATGGAAACAAACAAATGCTCATTTTTACGCACTTTAACCGGGCCGTCAGAACATTTCTAAAATGGTTAAAAGGAATATCTGTAAACTACATTTATTTTATTTCCCTTGTGGCTTGTTTACAATTGATTTTGGTTATTAATTCTCAAGGTTCAAAAAGAAATACTATGCATAGCTGACTTGTATATTGAGTCCACAGCAACAACCAATAGCCAACTTAATTACTTCAGTGGCATGATCTGAAACCTAGGTAGGAGGTGTAATCAGAATCAGTTCATAAATATGTTACTACTTTTCTGAACAAGACACTGGAAGTATGCAGTAACATATCTACTGTCATATGACACACAGGCTACCAGAGACCAGACAAGAATGATGCAGTAGTTCTAAATCACTATATGCAAATCGAGTAAATACTTTGAATGAAATAAATGTGTGTAGGATATGGTGTTTACCACTAACCAGTGGATACATGTGCTAGTCTTGCCCAACTCATGAATTCTACTGATAGTTTGTGCAGCTGATGGATTTAGTAATTGCTCCAATAGAATTTCATGTTGTGCTTCCAGTAGATTCAGTCTGTTCGCACAATTGTGAATAAGCATTAGCAATTGTTGAGCGGGCTGCATTTTGGAAACTGTCTTCTCCAATATCTCTCTCTTGGATGCCTGGCCAAGTTTTGTGGAGGAAAATGGACTTCATTAAGCGTCTGCATTGTCCATAGGATCAACATATACTGAAGACTTTGCTAAAATAACAACTATCAGAATTGGAAGCAGAAAAAGAAGAACTTCAAGAAATCTAATTTCCCAACATTATTTTGCTTAGTAGTTAGCAGAGTGAGATAGATAATTAAGCATGTATGCGCGGGGCGACAAATATCTCACCTTGCTCCTTTCGTTCGAGCAATAAGATATAGATATTGTTAGCAGGAAGGGAGCAATCTAATACATCGTGAACATCATTCCAACTTGAAAAAACAAGTACTTTGGCTGCTCCGTCAGTTGAACTGATCCTCAAAATCCGTTGTACCATGCCCCTACACATAAAAATCAATCAGTCCATCACGAAATACGAGTGGGAAATGGATAGAGTGGGGAACAGATGGGATAGTTTTACATGAGGATGTTGTTCTTGTGGTTGACCTGGATGGTGTCCATGACGGTGACGGTGGCGCCGACGGGGGCCGAGGGTCTGGATCTCAGCGGGAGATATCGAGGTCTCTCATGGCCTGTCTGAGACCAGGAGGTAGCTTGGATGACGTCGAGGACTGGGAGGCGGAGAGGAGGTCGCCGATGGCGACGCTAGTGGGGCATGCGCGTGCAGGTCGGCGCGGACGCTGGCAGGAGGAGGCGCCAAGAACAGGCATGGGGGGGGGGGGGGGGGGGGGGGGCGCTCGGAATCTAGGAGGGCAGCACAAACGCGTGGTAGGTCTGGGCTTGCAGAAACGGGCAGGGCTGCGGCGCCGGCAAGTGGGGTGCGGGCGTGGGATCTGAGAACGGCGAGTACTGGCGTCAGACGGGCGAATCGTGTTGATGCAGAGCGCCGGAGGCGAATCGTATTGATCCAGAACGCCGGAGTCAGAGCGAGCAGAAACAACGGCGTCCTTGCAAGGAGTGGGTTTCGTGAGTATGCTGGTTTTTTTTGAAAGGGTGAGTGTGGTGGTTTGCGGTTTTGCGCCGTGATTTTCTCCGGCGTAATATGGAAAGCTATGGTGTCGGTGCGGGCGAGGCGAGCAGTGTAGGGAGTTGGACGAAGGGTGACAGAGGGTTGGACGAAGGGTGGGCAGAAGGAGGAACCAAATTTTCTTTTTAGATAGGAGAGATATGTATGTCATGCGTGTAAAGCGTGCTTCTGCAGTCAGCTCCCTCGCACTGAATTTATTTGTTTCAGAGGTTGCTCACTTTCGATCGAAATTCAAAAGAAGAGTATCTTCGAACGTTCTTCACATACCACGTTGCTTACTGCTTGAGCTTTAGCATAACCAACGGATAAAGAGCTTTAACAATAACCTTTCTGAGGTGGACACCGTGGACGGCGGTCGCAAGGGGAGTGGGAGAAGTGAAGATGTCTGAAGTGTGCTTTTGCTACGGCCATTCTGATGCAATGCAAGGGATATCGCGCGTGGTCGATGGCCTCGTCAGCACCTGAGATCGTGCGCTACTCGTGCCGGGTCCCGCCAGCGATGGCGACGCGTGCCCAGCCTCATGGTTATAAGCAGCTGCCGGTAGTGCTGGTTTGCGCAATACACTAGTACTGTGTGCTCATCGGATCAGAAGGTAGCTAATTAAGGAAGAACACTTGCATTTGGAGGCAAGCAGTAGCAGTTGCAGAGACCAGTGATTAGTTAATCAGCTGCAAGCTGAGTGAGCTGTGGAGTGTTGTGAACATTTATCATCGACCGAAGATGGCCTCTCTGATAGCTTCCCGCGGCGGCGCGCATGGCGGGCGCCGGCGCCGGTGAGGCAGCTGTTCTGGAGGGCGAGGTCCAGCTGGAAGAACGCTGTGATGCGGCGGCCGAAGCGCGGCGCCGCGAGGTTCGGCTACGATCTGCAGAGCTACTCCCTGAACTTCGACGACGGGCAGTTCGTCTCAGCTGCCTTTAGTGACCATCCATAGCTTCTCATGTAGCTAGTCATCAAGTCATGTGTGTACATAATCCCTTTTGTTCTTTCTTTCCGACGACCCGGCTATGGCTTGCGAAGCTGGGGCTGGAAGTTTGTTCGCTTCTTTGTTGGGCTGCGGCTGCCTCTTTTTACTTCCGTGTGTTTTAAAATGTAATTTGAATAATGAATATGATAATTAAACTCTTACATTAAATAATAAATAGCTGTATGCATCGCTTGTTGAAGAGGTCAAGATTTTTTTTAATGTCGCCACCGTTTTACCGTCCTCGTCTAGCTAGCTGATGTCTGCCCGTGTACGACAGCTAGTAGTATAAGTACATGGCTACGTGCATCAGTTGATCAGTATTTATACATGTAGTTACGCAGCTTTGCTAGCTCGTTGTTCAGTAAATCAGTATGCTATACATATTGACTACTCGATCAGAATGGCATGACTCGATGTTTTACCGTTTAACATACGCACTACATGTCTACATATTGACTAGGATCAGCTAGCTAGTCGTCAGAATGCCATGGCACATGATGTACGTTCGACTGGTTGATATGCACACACTTGTTGACCGCGTATATATTTTTACGTTTTTTCTTGTCAAAAGCCACCAAAGTCTACCTCAAATTAATGTCCCAAATCTCGATCCAGTGCTAAAATCAGTACCCCCAAAAAACAATGTATGGATCACATCATCTATGCAATTTTTAGCTTTTCGAAGTTCAACCGGATAGTTTTATAAATAATATTTCTTACGGTTTTGCTTCCACTGAGTGTGCAGCTAGTCATGATCAAGTGTATCATAGTAAAATGTAATTTTCAAACCTCATCCGCGCTATTTGGCGGCATCGATGTAGACCAAGTCGACCAAAAGAAGAAGAAAAATTATATGCAGTAACTCCAACCAACTACCAATAATCCTATTGCCAAGTGACCGAAACAAACAAAGTGTACATAACTCGCCACAAAACCTTCAGTAAGGAATCGTCGCACGTGCACCTATAATAACGAGTCCAACCATAAGTCTGTATCATGATTTTGATGACCGAAGTCGGGGGAGGCAACGCTGCTACTCATCGTCACCGTCTGGAGGCGTACTCCCGGCTGCTCACACCCATCCCGTCGTGACCTCATGGTCGTGGCCGTATCTAGAGGCCATGGATCTGTCTGAGGAGAAGGGGAAAAGGTGTGAAGAGGACTCACCGGATGAGAAGAAATGCGGCAGAGAAGATCGAGAAATGAATCCTAAATCAACCCTCATACTGTTGATACAGTGTATTGGGTACCAACTTAGTGGGTACTTGAAAAAAAAATCTAGGCCGACCCTATATATAGTTTTTGTTTGATATAAAACCACATATCGGCTGAAATTTTCCATGCTAAGTGGATTCTAAGGGCATGTACAATGGTTATAACTTAGCGTTGACACATAAGCTGACTGCTGAGTTGGAGGAGAGAGAACAGTAAAAAAGACTCTTGTCTTATCTTAGATAAGAGATGATCTCTTAGCACAATATGTCTCATTACAATTTTAGGAGATCTGATAATTAAAGATAAGATAAAAATAACCCATTGTATATCATGTTTTATCGTCATATCTAACTTACGTGGTAAAACTAAGATAGACGGTCTTAACAACCATGGTACATGCCCTAAGGGGATTTGCTTAGATAATCTAAGGATTTGTTTGGCCGGTAGTTTTTCTGCTCTTTAGATATACCTACACCGGCTAACGCCTCAAATATGTTTGGTAATTGGTTAAATAGTATTGATAAAAAGACCAAGCCTAGAATTTGTATTGGCGTTTCGGCAATTTGTTGGTCTATTTGGCATTGTCGGAATAATCTTGTTTTTAACAGGAAAACAAATTTTCATGTCTTGCATGTTATCAATATGACTTCTTACTAGATTCAGCCATGGGCATACCTAATTCCTTCGTACCACCAAAGTCTTATGGTTACTGGATGTGCGCGGCTCCTGTTGGTGGCTAGGTTTTCTGCCGGCATACTTCAGTAGTTTAGCTATATTGTTTTTTCAATGGTTGATACATGCTTCAACCTTAAGTGATCCTTAAGTTGTAAACGCTTGATACTCTATACTTTTTTTAATAAAGGACTGTGTGCATCACTCGATGCAGAGGCTAGGATTTTTCCCTTTTCCAAAAAAAGCATTGCTAGTGTTTTTCAGTTTTCTACCTTTTGTTACCGAGATTAGTCTCACCTAGAATGATCATGAGTAGCAACTTGAAATATGTATGTGCCGACGTCGGTACCAACTGATCCTAGCAGATAATATTAATATAGCACGCCCAGCTTCAGAAATCTTTATCGTGTGTAAGCTTTGCGGCTATCCTTATGACTGCCTCTCGGTGTGTTAGCGCTGTCAACAATGGCTCTTTGCCAGAGGATGGACTATAAGTAATTTAACTTGCAATTCGGTTTGTGCAAAAGTCTGGTTGGTTTGATGAAACCGACGTGCGTCATCCAAACATTGGATATGTATGCATGTCATGCGTGTAAAGCTTCCTTCTGCAGTCATCTGCTTGACTTTATTTTTCAAAGATTTGGTCACCTTTGATCAAAAGAAAGAGTATCTTCGAACGTTCTTAACTAGCCATGTTGCTTTCGTGCTTGAGCTTTAGCATAAACCAACGGATAAGCAGCTTTAACAAGAACTTTTTTGGGGTGGACGGCGGTCACAGGGCCGCAGGGCCGCAGGGGGAGTGGGAGAACCAAGTTCGCATCGGATCGGCTCGATCATGGTATTGGTAACTGAAGCTCAATATGCCTAGCGTCATGGGTTCCCTCTTCTGTAGCCGACCTTCTTTTCGAGCGACCTTCCCATGCCGACAGGCGACAGGTCACTCACCGCCAGATCAGTATCTGACTGTAGGACGGCGGCGAGGAGATCTAAAGATGCCTGAAATGTGCTTTTGCTACGGCCATTCTGATGCAAGGGAGGTCGTGCGTGGTGGTGGATGGCCTCGTCAGCCCGCAGTGGTGCCGGGCCCCGCCGGCGACGGCGACGCGTACGCAGCCCCATGGTTATAAGCAGCTGCCGAGAGTGCTGGTTTACGCAATACACTTGTGTTTGCTCATCGGATCAGAAGGTAGCTACGGAAGAACATTTGCAAACTAGTCTAGCTAGCAGCAGTTGCAGATAGAGGAGCTGAGTGAGCCGTGGAGTGTGGTAAACGTCGATCGAACCGAAGATGGCGTCTCTGAGAGCTTCCGGCGGCGCGGCGTGGCGGGCGCCGGCGCCAGTGAGGCAGCTGTTCTGGAGGGTGAGGTCCAGCTGGAAGAACGCCGTAATGCGGAGGCCGAGGCGCGGCGCCGCGAGGTTTGGCTACGACCTGCACAGCTACTCCCTGAACTTCGACGACGGCCAGCTCGTCTCAGCTGCCTAGCTAGTGACAATCGATGGCTTCTAGCTAGTCCTGTGTGGCTGTGTACATAATTTGATTTTTCTTCCGACGACGTACCGGCCATGGCTTGCGAAGCTGGGGAGCTGGAAGTGTCGCCACCATTTTTTATTTGCTCGTCTAGCTTAGCTTAGCTGATGTCTGCCCGCCCGTGTACGTTAGCTTGTAATTATACATGGCTGCGTTCATCAGTTGATCGGTATTATTCATGTAATTACACGGCTTTGCTCGTCTACATGCTGACTATTCGATCAGCTAATCTCGTGAATGACAAGATACGCTGTCGTCAGAATTGCATGTCTCGGTGTTTTACTGTTTGATATGCACACACATTTTTTTAAGATAAAGTGAGTTTTATTATTTAAGAGTTTTAAGCATTACACCCGGCCTCCTACTCTGCATAACCAAGATGCACACAGCCACATATGCACACACATGTTGACTTCATACAAACTTACGTTTTCTCTTATCAAAAGCCACCAAATACTCCCTCAAATTAATATCCCCTGTCTTAATCAAGATGCAATTTTTTGCCACCTAATGCTCTACTGATAACATCACATCTTGCATTTAGCCTTTCGAGGTTCAACCAGGTAGTTTCATAAATAATATTGTGTGCAGTTTTGGTTCCACTAGTGTGCAGCCAGTCAAGAGATGCAAGTGTATAAATGCATTTCGTTGTACGATGTAATTTTCAAAATTCGAACCACACAGCGCTAGTTGTGGCATCGTGAACAAGTCGACCAAAAGAAGAAGAAAAACTGTTGTATGCTCTATGTTGTAACTCTCAACAACCTAACTGTAACCCTATGACCAAGCGAGCGTAACAAATCAAATGTACACACCTTGTAGACGAAGGCTTCAACAAGGGATTGTGGCCCGTGCGCCGACAATAAGTAGAGTCGTAGGTTAGTCTCGGGATTTTCATCACCAACACGGAGTTTGCAATTACCTTAAACAAGCGAACGATTGCATGAAGCATGTGCAAAGTCGGTATTGCCTTATAAAGCAGGTCGACATTGCCTGATAACTGATTTAGTATTTTCACTGAAGTGCGTGCATACTTGTCACACTACAGGAATCACTGGGAACGCCGACGGCATTTGCCGTCGGCCTCATCACGGGTATCCTCGGCGTACAGATGCGTCGACGGCAACCGTCGGCGTAGCATCGTCGGCGTACAATCCATCGGCGTAGTTCCGTTTCCGTCGGCGTACCTGCGTATGCCGACGGCATTCTTGCGGCCGTCGACGTCATACTGCCGTCGGTGCACGAATCTTACAGACGGCGCCTGCCGTTAGACGTCCACAGTGCCGATGGCAAATGCCGTCGGGCTCACTTAACACGCGTCAGCAGCTGGGAGTGGCGTGTTCGTCTCGGCCGAAAACTATGCCGACGGCATTGCCGTCGGACTCACTCTAGCGTTTTCTATGCCGAGGGCAAATGCCGTCGGCCTCATCACGGCGTGAAGCAATCCTTCAGGCCTACGCTGACGGCATTGCCGTCGGCACTGTTGTATCAGGTTTTGTGTTTTTTGCTTTTTTTTATTTTCCCTGCAATTTTTAAATAGTTGGCTGGCTGTGCAGATTCATATAGCTGGCTAAACCACAGATTCATATAATTTGACAAACACAACACATGACACATAAAACATATCATCCATCCTCATAAAGTTCACAAACATATCATCCATACATGTCCTCATCCGTACATGTCGCAAAGCAACATAAAGTAACATAGTAAATATCTAACACGAATAGAACATGTTCACTACACGGATCAACTACAAGTTCACGAAACGACATAGTGGATTGAACTACACAACACATAGTCCACCGCCGAGAGCATGATCACTACAAAATGAAAAAGAACACTCGGGTTAGCATGGCACATGTATCAAGTCCAAATTCATGCAAGGAAAATTGATCAAAGTCATGCAAATGTTCTAAGTCCAAATTCAGGAATCACTTCTAAGTCCAAATTTATGCAAATGTTCTAAGTCCAAACTGAATCATGAAAAATAGTTCTAAGTCTATTGTTGGTTTATGTTAGAGTTTGTCTTAAACTAACCGGGTTCGGCGATTGTCGACGCGACTCGCGGCTCTCGGAGTGGGGTGCCCGAGTGAGCGAGGTAGAAGCACCCGGGCTAGGACCATGTGAGTGAACCGGAGTGGCCGTGGGCGAGGCAGAAGCTCGACCAAAAGGAGCCCGTGCCCGTGAAGAAGACGTTCCCTACATGTTTGAACAAAATATGACTAAGTGTAAATATCTAGATGTACATATAATTACTTAGTGAAACTTTGGTGAAGTACTAACAGGAGACTCCTGGGTGTAGAGTGCGACGAAATTGGCGTAGCACGGCCGTGGAGGATACGGCGGTGGTGGCGGAGCCGGTATTGGCTCGGGTATTGGAGTACCATTTCTCATTGCCGTAGTAAGCGCCTGCAAGTGAGTTTATATGCCATGCATCATGAAGGACAAACTCGGATAATGAAATTTATTGGCAAGTAGATAGGATGGACCACAACTCACCGTCATATAGGCAAACTGATGCGCCTGCTGGGCTTCATACATGGCCGTCGAATGATCCTGCACCTGCTACATCCAAGCATCCTGAGCCTCTTGCCAGGCTTGTTGCATTTCCTTAAATATAACATAGTGAATCTCATGAACATACACATATATGAATGGGAACTAAGAATGAAGAAGAAAAATGAGAGAAAGCTTACATGGTCCACGGCACGAGTGGGTCTAGCATGCGGTTCACGAGGTTGCAGAGAAACACCCGTGATTGTTTTGACACGTGTGAGAGTGGTGGTAGGCTCGATCACCGTGTTAAACATCTTGAAGCGGCCATGTTTCCTTCCTTCTCCTACGAGAAACACTGCCCTCTCGTCGAGTGGCTCCTTAAGGGGGTCAGAATCCGGTCCATTCAACTCCTTGTACCTGATGGCATTCATAACAAGTAAACAATTAGTAAGTACAAATGAAATCTTGATGGCATTTAGTAAACATGATGTTGAAAAATAAACCTGGTCGTGTACTCGGTAAGGTCACCGCTGATTGTGCCATAGTATGGATCCTCACCCGGCGAGACCACCTTCTTCAAGTGACCCATCTTCCACACTTCAACCTCTCCAGTGTCTCGCCCTTCATTAGCGGCCACCTAAAATGCATAAAACAAATGGTATGCATCAAAAAGAAAACATTGTCGGGGAAACGAGTAGGTTGTTCCATATATATACCTGTGAGTCCATGTAGCGGTAGAAGTCTCGGTTTCCTTGACTGTGTGTTCCCTCATGGCCGCGATTGAGACTGTTTTGAAATCTCTTGGCCGCGAAATTTAGATCTTTCCCGGTCCACATGTCCACCAGTTTCTCCCAACCGTCCTTCTTTCCCATAGCCCATTTTGGAACAATCTTACGATGAAAACATGTCAAGTGAAGAACAGATTATGCAATTTACGATGGACATGGAATAAAAAGAAAATTTAATTACCGCCATGAAATCCTCGTGGGACATCTTCTCTCCAAGTTTTAGCTCAAGGATTTGCTTCTTGTTGTATCTCTTGCCTCTCTCGGCGTAGAACTGAGAGATAGCTGTGATTTTGATATCATACCACATTTGGCGTAACCTGGTCTTCGCCATCATAATCAAGACCAGATTGCTCCTGTCCTCGTGCTCGGGAGCCACGCGATAGAACTCCTACAATCATGTAAAAAATCTTACTATGGTGAGAATCACAAGTTTACAATATGTTAATTATGGTTGAGAATCACAAGTTAACAAAATCTTACCCAGGACTTGTGGACCACAACCTCTGAACAGGTGGGCACAAACTCGTGGCTGTCCGTGGTCTGCATGTAGCCTATGCCCGACGCGGTCTCGTAGTCCTCCCACCTGAGGGCTAACTTCTTCAGAGGAGGAGACTCATCTTCCACCTCAGGGCCCTCCGAGTAGAGGCCTGGCCAGTGCCTCTTCAGAAGGCCCACAAGTGCGCCAGCTGGAAGATTTGCCCTCGAACCACTGACGACACGAAAATTGCTGCACATGAAAAGACAATATTAGTATGCAAGGAGAGTTAGCCACATACTTATATGATCAAGAGATAGCCACTTACTTATTCTTGGTCGGCTCAATAAGAATTTTGCCCTCTGTAGTTTTTGATCTTTTTGGAAGATTATTTATTCCTCGAGTCCACAAGGGCACAAGCCCCTCCTCCTCGTGCTGCAAATTAGAGTTCAAATTAAATGTAAGTGAACAAAACGAAGTGGTAGGAATAGGAGAAAATAGCGTACCTCCTCCTCCTCCTCCTCGGCGTGTTGCTTCGGGTCCTCCTCAACGTGCTGCTCCGGGTCCTCATCGACGTGCTGCTCCACGTCCACATCAAAGTACTGCTGCTGCTGCTCCACCTCGACGTAGCGCTGCTCCCTGTCCTCCACGTAGCGCTGCTCCCCGTCCTCCTCGTGGGATGTTGCGGAGGGTACCTAAATATAATAGCAGTTAGTGAGTATGAGCATGATATCGGTTAGTATGCATGATAGTAGGGTGTAGGCATGATAGCAATTACCTCACTGAAGTAAGACGTCGAAGGTGTCGTCATCCGTGAAGTTGAAACCTCCGACAAAGGTCTAGTCCTCGAGGCTCGTCCTCGTCCTCGTCCCCGCGCTCGCGGTGGAAGTCGCCCTCGAGCCTCGTCCTCGTCCTCGTCATCGGCCTCAACTGTGGTCGCCCTCGAGGCTCGTCCTCGACCTCTAGGGGGCTGACCCCCGCCTCGTCCTCTAGGGGGTAGACCCCCGCCTCGTTTTTCGTCCTCGTCGTCACTCTCACCTAAGCGTTTAGGGGGATTTCGCGGACGAGCACAAACAAGCTTCTTAAGCATGGCTCCTACGGAATTCTTGCTCATGGTTTAGTCACCTGCATTGAGAACATGTAAAAAGTTAGTATGCAGAAATTACATATTGATGCAAAAATAAGATATAGTAAGCAAAAACAAGACATAGTAAACAAGTTGCAAAAAATAAGACATAAAAGACGCTCACCGCGAGTCTAGTCATCATCAGGGTCACTATCACTATCACGTGAGTAGTAGGGTATGTCATCGAACGGTGGAGGCTCATCCTCATCACTTTCACTATCGAGATGTAACTTGCTGAGCATATCTATGTCCTTTACATTCACAACTGCCTCACCTCTTCCATGTCTTTCACTATCATCGACTTCATCAAGACCACCCATAAGGACATCAAAGTCCCCGCCATCCTCTTCCTCTTGGTAGAAATCTCCCTCGTATGTGATGGGGTTTATATTGTTGTAATCGTCCGCGTTTGGCCTGGGTAGCTTACCACGTGGTGATACCTTGAACACAACTTCCCAACCCTGTAGTTCCTCGTTCTGGCATGGGTAGGGTAGATAATAAACTTGTGTTGCCTGATTAGCCACAATAAATACATCGGACCCGCTATAGGTGGTTGAAGGCCTCACTTCCACTAAACCAATGGAAGGGATACTTTTTAGTCCAACCACTGGGTCGAACCAATGGCACTTGAACACAACAGAAGTGAGAGGATGGGCCCCTTTATCGAATTTCACCTCATATATGTTCTGTAACCTTCCATAGTACTCATCCTCATTTCGACCTCCGGTAAACACTCCAGTATTTACTGTTTTCGCATTTGGCCGAGTATTTTGGTGCTTCTCCGTATGGAAGCGATACCCATTCACATCATACTTTTCATAAGTCGCCACCTTAGGGTCGAAACCCTGGGAAACCCATCTCAATTCATTCGTCATAGATGTTTTCTGATGATTTCCCTACAAGTTTTGTCAAAATTGTGAGTTCCGTGTTAACATAAACTACAAGGGACAAGGGGGGTGAGTTAGAAATTACCTTTTCCATGAACCAAGCCACGAAATTTTTCCTTCCGGGGGCACCCTTCCTTAAAAGAGTATTAAATTCCGGCACAGTAGGATTCTCTATTCCCGACCACTCCTCATCCAGAAATTGAGGCAAGAATGTATCCTCTACTTCCTCTATATTCATCAACACATAGAGCATGATGTCCTCCCACTCTTGCTCCGTCACGGTGTAATTATGTTGACCACCAGACTTGCCGCCTTGGCCTTGGAAGAGAAGAAGCTTGGGTATATAGCTGGGGTCATTGGTATTGTACCGAGAGAGCGTATTATGCACAGTGGGAACATCTTCGGGATAGTATGTTGTAGATACATCTGACACCTCCTCGATGATATATGCCTCAGCTATGCATGCTTCAATCTGATTTTTGTTTCCACATTTGGTTCGCATATGCTTAAATTCTCTCTCTATAGAAAACTGCCAACGATTCTGAACCGGACCCCCCAATAATGCCTCGTTAGGTAGATGCAACATGAGATGTACCATCGGAGTAAACATGCCTGGCGGAAAGATAATCTCTAACTTGCATATCAACTCTGGGACTTTCTCATGAAGTCTTTTCATCATTTCCGGACATATTTCTTTGGCACAGAGCGTGCGGAAGAAATGGCTCAACTCCGCAAGTGATCGCCAAACACGATCAGGGAGATAGCCTCGAAGCATCACCGGCATTATTCGCTTAATCCATATGTGATAGTCATGACTCTTAAGCCCGTTGACTTTGCCCGTTGCTAAATTGACTCCGTTACTCATGTTAGAACAATAACCATCTGGGAACTTCACATTGTGTTTGAGCCAATTGAATGCCTCCTTCTTTTGGTCAGCTAGAAGGCAGAAGTCAGCATTTGGCTTGACCCAATTTCTTCGATTGCCCTCGGGACGCTGCATGTTTAGTTTTTTTTTCTGTCACAAAGCCTCTCTTGATCGAATCTAGCCTTGACATTGTCCTTCGTCTTCTCAGGAATGTTCAGGGTTGTGTGAAAGACGGACTCTGCGACATTCTTTTCGGTGTACATCACATCGATGTTATGGGGATGTTTGAGGTCCTTGTAATAGGGGAGTTGCGTCGAACCTGGTATGTGAGTCCAGTTGTGCGTCTCACCATATCCCATAAAACCTTTTCCTTTGGTCTTAGGCTTTAAAGCACGTAGCTCCGCATCAACAACTGTACCATCAAACGTTGGTATCTTGTTTACTTCACTGACAACTTTGACTTTAAAGAAGTGTTTTTGGTCGTCTCTGAATCTATGACCTTCTTCGAGGAACTGTCGATGCTTGTCAAAGGCGGAATACTTGCCACCCTTCTTCAGCCATATGAAGATAAGAGCATGCCTGCACACTTGGCATGGCATCTTCCCAGTTGTACTACGGGAGTTTCCCACCTCTGAGTGCATGAGCTTACTACGGGGTAAGAGGGGTCGATGAAGCGGGTCGCAGCTCGGAGCTGTATCTTGGTTCCCACAGCCTACCAACACACTAGTATACTTATGTTAGGGGTCCATGCAAGTGTTGGTGGGGTTCCGACGCTCCGTACCCCCGCCACGGCGAAAACCCACTTCCGCTGGGAAAAAGTCAAACCCGGCGATCTACCCCTTGAAACGGCGCCGAGGGGGGGGGGGGGGGGGTAGACGCATGAACTTTTTTGCTTGGTTGTGTTAGGTGGATACATAGGGCCACGGGGAGCCAACATTTCATGTACTCCGTCGCACGATTCCATGCCCGATACAAGAAACGGGAGTTTCCCACCTCTGAGTGCATGAACTTACTACGGGGTAAGAGGGGTCGATGAAGCGGGTCGCAGCTCGGAGTTGTATCTTGGTTCCCACAGCCTACCAACACACTAGTATACATATGTTAGGGGTCCATGCAAGTTTTGGTGGGGTTCCGACGCTCCGTACCCCCGCCACGGCGAAAACCCACAACCGCTGGGAAAAGGTCAGACCTGGCGATCTACCCCTCTAAACGGTGCCGAGAGGGGGTAGACGCATGAACTTTTTTGCTTGGTTGTGTTAGGTTGATACATAGGGCCATGGGGAGCCAACATTTCATCTACTCCGTCGCATGATTCCATGCCCGACACACGAAACGGGAGTTTCCCACCTCTGAGTGCATGAACTTAGTACGGGGTAAGAGGGGTCGATGAAGCGGGTCGCAGCTCGGAGCTGTATCTTGGTTCCCACAGCCTACCAACACACTAGTATACATATGTTAGGGGTCCATGCAAATTTTGGTGGGGTTCCGACGCTCCGTACCCCCGCCACGGCGAAAACCCGCATCCGTTGGGAAAAAGGTCAAACCCGGCGATCTACCCCTCTAAACGGCGTCGAGAGGGGGTAGACGCATGAATTTTTTTGCTTGGTTGTGTTAGGTTGATACATAGGGCCATTGGGAACCAACATTTCATCTACTCCGTCGCTTGATTCCATGCCCGACACAAGAAACGGGAGTTTCCCACCTCTGAGTGCATGAGCTTACTACGGGGTAAGAGGGATCGATGAAGCGGGTCGCAGCTCGGAGCTGTATCTTGGTTCCCACAGCCTACCAACACACTAGTATACTTATGTTCGGGGTCCATGCAAGTTTTTGTGGGGTTCCGACGCTCCGTACCCCCGCCACGGCAAAAACCCACATCCGCTGGGAAAAAGTCAAACCCGGCGATCTACCCCTTGAAACGGCACCGAGGGGGGTAGACGCATGAAATTTTTTGCTTGGTTGTGTTAGGTGGATACATAGGGCCATGGGGAGCCAACATTTCATCTACTCCGTCGCACGATTCCATGCCCGACACACGAAACGGGAGTTTCCCACCTCTGAGTGCATGAACTTAGTACGGGGTAAGAGGGGTCGAAGAAGCGGGTCGCACCTCGGAGTTGTATCTTGGTTCCCACAGCCTACCAACACACTAGTATACATATGTTAGGGGTCCATGCAAGTTTTGGTGGGGTTCCGACGCTCCGTACCCCCGCCACGGCGAAAACCCACATCCGGTGGGACAAAGTCAAACCCGGCGATCTACCACTTTAAGCGGCGCCGAGAGGGGATAGACTCATGAACTTTTTTGATTGGTTGTGAGAGGTTGATACATAGGGCCATGGGGAACCAACATTTCATCTACTCCGTCGCACGATTTCATGCCCAACACACGAAACGGGAGTTTTCACGTTAGATTCTTACATTATCGCACACATTTGATCACAATTAGTCCCTCCGTTTTTTAATATAAGATGTTATAGCTATTATTACACATGTTGTCTAGAGATGTACACAAATGAGTGAATATAGACTATAAAACATTTTCTAGATACAATGTTGTACATTTTGAATGTGGAAAAGGCTAAACATCTTATATTAAAAAACGGAGTGAGAATCTTATATACAAGTACAAGTACAAATGTAAATAAGTACAAGTATAGCTGAAAAATATAAATGAAATACAAATGACAAAAAGGAAAAAAAAGGAGAGCCATGCCGACGGCATTGCCGTCGGCACAACTACTGCAGTTAAAGACGGCACCGTGCTGCCGTCTGTGCGGGGCTCCAGGTCCGACGGCACAATGATGCCGACGGTGGCCGTCGGCCTCAGGACGGGTGTGCTGACGGTATTCTGAGCCCGACGGTGGCCGTCGGCCTCACCACTATGACGCCGACGGCAAAACAGCGCTGACGATTTTTGCCGTCGGCGTTCTCAGCGATTCCTGTAGTGTCATGAAGTTGATATGCCACTATCCCTCTACCGATGTACGGCATTTTACTAGCCGGGTACCGCTAGAGGAGATACGTGTCACAGTACTGCTTCCAGTGTTGCACCACTTTCGATTAACCTCCCGCGGTGATAAAGGAACATCTATGACTCTGTTATGAAATAAGCTCACCCATAGTGTTCTAGCTTGATTCCTTAGGTAGGAGACTTGGAAGAATTAATTCTAACAAGTCGGAGTGGCTGGTCATCATAGATTCATGGGCACAGCAAGCGACTCGAAAAAATATATAAATGTCACCTTCACAACGATTTTCGTATCCAATTTCAATAGGAGAGGAGATTCGAGAGGTAAAACTGCTGCCATCCCCCTCCATCGGTGAAGCCGTCGGTCCTTGTCCCCTCGGCCAACCGCTCTCTGGTGGACGACGGTGGGCACGTCGTTATGCTCCAAGGATCATAGAGTGTTTTGCAGTGCTTTTCTCAAATTTCCATGACACCTTACTGTATTGGTGTCTCTTGTGGTTTCCACATGTGTAATCTTTAGAATTTTTGTTGTCCATTGAAATGTGGTTATTACTAAAGGAAAGAGACACGTACATAAATATATGCACCTCCTTCTCAGGTCAGCAAATGGCCGTCCTTCATGTAGTGTTTTGCTACTCCTAACTTGTGGGCAGCTTCCTATTGATATTTGTTCACTAGTGCTCCGTCTTTTACTGTCTGGTGTTCAGATCAGCATAGTAGGACGTGGAAAAGTTGCTTGACGCCCGCTGGTCGACACTGCTGAGAAGATATATATAATCATATACAGAGAGCTATCAAGCGCACTGTACATGCTATATCCCCTACTAGTTACGCCTTACGAGGGAGAAAAAGAAACATGATCGAAAGTTTGAATCTCTTGTTGCTTTGCGAGAGCTTTAAATTTCCGATTCATTATCTGTGTGATGTTGTTAATGTATACTGTACATATGTGCTCTTCATCCAAGGATAAGATCATGAGAGAAAGCTTCCTCGATCGCTTTTGTAGACAAAAAGTTGAAAATGCTTACTGCTGCTCAGTGATGTGGGATCCGTCATTGCAAACGGCCGACATCGTTGCCTGAACCTGAACAAACGATATACAGTATCATGTTTGTGTCATATGTCGACAATCATGCGCATAAAGCGTCCCAATGCAGTCATGCATCGTCTCTTCCTTTTGTTTCTTTTCTAATGAATATTTGTCCCAAAGAAGTATATCTTCGTGATCGGATATACGAGTTCGTCACTAAGCACGTGGTTTCAACCTAGCTTTAACATAACCAACACATACTGACGTGCCACTGTGAACTTTTCAGTAACCTATGCACATGCGCGAGATGCCGATGCCGCGTCAGGATTTGACTGTAAGAGATGGCAACGAGGAAAGATGTCTGAAAATGTGTGCTTTTGTCTAGCCCAGTCGTGCATAGTGGAATTTTCCGTCAGCAGTGACAGTGAGTGGGCTCGCGCGAGTGCTGGCGGGTCCGGCCGCCGACGACATCTATCGTCGGCCCTTCATCCATTTGGAGCCTATAAAACGGGTGCTGAGGAGGCTCATCTTTGCAAACGGTGTGTCGATGTGTTCATCGATCTCTGACTATCAGAAGCTAGCTAAATAATAAGAGCGCGATACAGTTGCATCGTAGTCTCTCTAAGATCCCGCCGGCAAGATCATGACATTTCCACTGGGGTTATTGCGCACGACGAGGAGCGTTGAAGGCTGGAAGAGGATGGACAGGAAGAGCGGCGTTGAGTCGCGGCGGCAGGCGCCGGCGCCGGTGAGGCAGCTGTTCTGGAGGGTGAGGCGTGCCGTGCTGCGGCCGAAGCGCCCCGCCGTGAGCTTCGGCTATGACCTGAAGAGCTACTCGCAGAATTTCGACAACGGACTCGTCACTGCCCACCGCATGTAGTAGCAGCACTCGCAAGGGAACATTATTTGTATTTGTTCTTCTTTTCTTTTCACTTTTATACTTGCCGCCCGGCCGGACCACGGTTTGAGGCTGGAGAGTTGGAGTGTGCCACCAATGGATTTGCTCCTCTATCTTAGCTCACCCGGTGTACTAGTATTAGCCAGTACTACGGTTCAAAGTATATACTCCGGGTAGCTACTTGACTAATACTAGTACATATCCTCAAAGTATACATACTCAAGTTGCTTCTTGACCAAAGTGTCGAGCTACCAAATGAAATTCGACAGTGTTGCTTACATGTATGTACTCGTCAAGTTGTCACTTGTCACAAATGGTCTTGGATGAGCTGGGCTCTTGGCACGTACGGTGATTTGAGCGCAGTGTGGCATCTCTCTCAGAATAGTGGATCCAAGTCTGCCCTATGTCTACTTGACAGTGTGAAATTTTGGTGCATTTGTTCCATAAATATCAGTGATTTGTTATGCGGTGATTTTGTTCATTTTGGTTAAGGCCAAAGATGATGATTTTTTTTACGTGGCTGGCTTAATTGTGATGGTTTGACGTTGTTTAGTCATGAAAGATGTCCAAGGACGTATGCCCTAGGTGAGACAAGGCCTTGGTGACCGTCAAAACATAAATCTCATCCTTTATCGAACTACGATGTTTCTCCATATTTGGGCATGATGGATGCACCACTCTATTCCCGCCAGCACTATGCGGTTCGGCGAATCGTTAGGGCCTCCAAGGATCAGAGTATTTTTTTTCTTAACCTTCTGTGTTCTTCATAAATCCGCATGGCACTTATCTGTATTGGTTTCTCTTATAGTTTCCACGTGCGTAATCGCTATAATCTTGTTGTCTAATGAAATGTGGTTATTACTAAACGACAGAGACTTGGAAATATATGCACCCCCTTTACAAACAACCGTCAATGACCATCCTCCATGTTGTGTTTTGCTAGTCCTACACCTACCTAGTGGAGTAGAGGGTAGCTTCTTGTTGGTATTTGAGAACGGGACAGGGCAGAGGCCCAGTGGATAGGAAAGCAGTGGTTGATCCCAGCGATCACGGTTTGATCCCCGTTGGGAAGAATTTGTGGAATTCTCACTAGAAGCGATTCTTTTATTATAAAACAGCCACCGGGGCTAGTCCTGAATGGTCTCATTTTTCTTTACTTGTTCAAAAACTAGTGGTATACCTATTACTGTCCGCTTTTCACATGATTTTAGCAGGACGTAGGAAAATTGCTCACTGTGGGTCTGCTTTTTACATGAGCTTAGTAGGACATAGGAAAGTTGCTCGATGACCGCCGATGACATTGCTTAGCACTAGAAACATAGGGTGAAAATGAAACACGGCCGAGAGTTTGAATCTCTTAACTGTTGCACTACGAGAGCGTTAATTTTCTGATTCAGTATCCGTGTGATGTTGTTAATGTACACATACATATGGCTCTTAGATCTAAGGATAAGATTATGACAAAGGAGTTCCTCGGTTGCTGTTCCACACAAATTAATTTTGGAAGTGCTTAGTGATGCTCAGTGTTTGTGCATTGTTGACCATGATGCGCTTAAAGCGTCCCAATGCAGTCATGCATCATCTCTTCCTTTTGTTTCTTTATCAAAAGATTTGTCCCAAAAAAGTATATCTTCGTGATCGGATATCCGAGTTCGTCACTAAGCACGTGGTTCCAACCTAGCTTTAACACAGCCAACACACACTTACGTGCCACTGTGAGCTTTTCGGTAATCTCATGCATGTGATCCAATGCTTCTAGCAGACACTAGTGTTTTGGATGATGAACACACTTTTATGCGAGACGAGATGGTACCATCGCGCCGTGTCGGAATTTGACCGTAGGACTTGTAGGCTGAGCGTGGCAACGGGGAAAGATGCGTGCTTTTGCCTTGCCCAGTCTTGTGTAGTGGATTTTCTCGTCAGCCGTGAGTGGGAGAGCGGAGTGGTGACGGCACGTCGACGACCCCTAACGTCGGAGCCCATCCATTCGGAGCTTATAAAACGGCGGATGAGGAGGTTCATCTCGGATCAGAAGCTAGCTAAATAACAAGAGTGCGATACAGTTGCACCATACTCAATCTCAGATCCCGCCTGCAACAAACTCATCAAGGATCATGGCATTTCTGCTGGGGTCATTGCACGCGACGAGTACTGGTGGCGGTTGAAAGGGTGTGGACGGGAAGATCAGCGGCGGCGAGTCGTGGAGGCGGGCGCCGGCGCCGGTGAGGCAGCTGTTTTGGAGGGTGAGGCGTGCCGTGATGCGGCCGAAGCGCCCCGCCGTGAGCTTCGGGTACGACCTGAAGAGCTACTCACAGAACTTCGACGACGGCCTCGTCACTGCCCACCGCCTGTAGTAGCAAACACTGGGAGTGGGAGGCGAACATTATTTTCTTGCTTCTTCTTGTTGTCTTCACTTCTACTTGCCGCCCGGCCGGACCACGGTTTGAGGCTGGAGAGTTGTAGTGTGCCACCAACTGATTTGCTCCGCTCCTCTAGCTTAGCTACCCGGTGTAGTAGAATTAGCTAGTACTGTTCAAGTATGGTGGATTTTACAGTACCCTGGTACTCTAAAAAACCCTGGAGTACCGGGTAGATCTGGTCGTAAGTGATGGAGGGCATTTTAGAATTCTTAGCCTGTTATCCCAAATCAAATAGACAGCCGCAGAAACCTCTGTCGGGATTGCCCACGTCGCGCCGCCGTACCGAACGAGCACGTCGCCGTCTCAGTTGAGCGCACGTTACTGTCTCTCCGCCGCCATCGATTGCCCTCGTGGCCGCCGTCCCAGTACAACGTCCCCGATTGATTGCTTCGACCTCTCGGGCGAGAGCATCCGCTGCACTCGGGATCTGGCCTGACTGCACTTAGATAATGAGTTCTTGACATTGATTTCTACTCTAGCAGTAACCGGACGGTGTGCTGTTGTATCAATCTAGCAATGATCGGCCGTGTTGACATGATTTTGGGATTTTACGGGACAAACCTTTGGCAAACCAAAAAAAAACTGAATGCAGAAGACCCGAACGCCCCTCTAATCGAGGTACTCCATGAGTTTTTCCTGGTTATTCGGTGAGTACTCCATGGACTAATTTTGGAGTACCAAACCACTGGAGCCATTGGATCGATAGAAATGAACGGTTCCTATTAATTTTGGGTACTGTAAAGTCCTCAGTATACATACTCAGGTTGCTTCTTGTCCAAAGTCTGAAACTACCAATGATATTGAACGGTGTTTTTTCATGGTAATACGTTTCCCATTTAACAAAGATAAGTTACAAGACACTTACACACCGACCTTACATATCTGAAAAGATAGGATAAACATATATAAAAAAAAAGCGTCTACCCTCTCCTTCAACAATAGAAGTGACCACCAAAAGGACGGAAGATAGATCATCTCTTTACCTGAGCTCGATGCGGCTCCATCATTGATTAGCAGTTTTATGGACGTCCAAAGTAGTTTACCATAAGCAAAATCATTATCCTTGAAAGAATCAGATCGGGGCAACATGTTTCCGGACACGCCATCGAACTTCAGAACTGAAACCTCCGCACAACTACGACGTCGAAAGAGAAAGCCCAAAATGTCAACCTCCAACCATAAACCCAACACAAGATACACGATCTTCCAGCTATCACCTATGTAGACAACCGTCTGCACGTACTCCTGGACGACCCATTCTCCCTGCTCTACCATAATGCTGGACAAAATGCCGCAACAACAGGGACAAAGCAGAAGGAGAGACACACTTGATGGATCGCCGCCATCGTCCCAACGACACCATCCATGAACCCTAAAACCACCGATCTTAAAAATCAGCAAGCACACAATGCCACCAACTCCGAGATGCCGCCATAAAGGAGAATACCGGTGTGAAAGTAGAGTTGAGGCAGATTTATTTCCCCCGAGCACCGCTCCCACCACGCCAACGATGCACCATGCAAGAACTATCCCTCTTACAAAAACGGAGAAGACGGTCCCCCCTCCCTCTTGCCGCCGAAGTAGAAAGTGGAGGGAGAGGGGGCCAACTCGTCCGCCAATGGAGATTGGTGGAAAAAGGGCCTCTTTCCTAATCGCCTTAGGCGGCGGCCAGGTTAGGAAAAAGAGTCATGTTATCAGATTATGATATTAGACAGTGTTGCTCTCATCTACATGTACTCCCGCAGTCCAGAATTACTTTTGACACATGCTTCTGTAACTACAAATATATCTGCCAAACATGTTAAAATACATTTGCTTTTTTTCTTCTAAATTTCGGGATGGAGGGGGCACTCGTCAAGTTGTCTCCCAATGGTGCTGGATCAGGGTGGGCGTTCGGGTTACCCGGCAAAATAGGGTTGGGTAAATCGGGTTCTAAGAACTCCGGGTTTTGAGAAATGACACCCAAAATTTTCCAGAAAAATCAAGAACTTGACATTTCGGTCGGGTTTTCACGATTTGCCCGAATGAAGAGCAACTTCCAACTAGCGATGACTGATGGGATAAAAGGGAGGAAGAAGGTTGTCGGGCGCGGCACTGCATTACTCCATCACGACACTGGTTAGCGTGGTCGGCGTCGTGGTTGCGCCCCAGCGACGGGAAAAAGGGAGGCGGTTGGCGCGGTGGTTGTGCTGCTCCTTGCTACTCTGAGGCAATGGCGGCAGGGAAGGAAAGACTGGTCGTCTGTGTCGTGTGCGAGGGCGGCGGGCAGGGACAGGAAGTTGCTGGTGGCTAGGTCTTGGTGCCTTGGTGCGAAACGGGATTGGAGATTCAAAGATGGCGTTGTGCCGTCTTGAGCAAGGATCGAAACGGGATTGGAGATTCAGAGATGGCGTCGTGCCGACTTGAGCAGGGATCCAACGATCCAGCCAAGGACTAGTTAGGTTGGGATGTTGGGCTGGGCTTTACCAAAACGAGGATATTTTTTCACTAGGCTTTCTACAAGTTTGGGTAGTTCGGGTAGTTTTGGTACCGTAACTTCCAATCCGAATTTGCTGAATACGATTCGGATTTCAAAACTGCTTACCATATGTAGCTCTCGGGTTTGTCGGGTTCGGACCTTATGTGATCAGGCTTGGGTTTTTTGGTTCGGGCTTCGGGTTTTATGCCGAGCCTGAGTGCTGGAGGAGCTCGGCTCTTGCCTCCTGACAAAGTGATGTGCGGGCAGGGGTTCTGAACATCGGAAAGCGAGTTAAACAGTCAAAACGAAAAAATCAGTCCCGGTTCAAACGATCCCCAGTGCACCATGTTTTTTCTTTTTCTTTTTGGTTAAAATGGTGACTCTCTGACGCGGCTGACGTAATTTTGATGGTTTTGCGTTGTTTACCCTTGGTGTTTTTTTTCGAGGGAAAGTTTATTCCTGGAGATGCCGTCGCCCCAGGTGAAACAGGGCCTTGGCAGACCGGCAAGGTTTGTCGGGCCGGCTGAAAAGTCCATGAGCCCATCATCTCGTCTCTTCTTTCTCCCCCACGCCTGCGATGGTCCGACCCGTCTGTTTCACTCACAGCTTCTCTTTTGCGCCCCACCTCTCCTTTCCCTCACCGGCGTGGACGCGCACAGAAGGCTCCACGCCGCCACCGGCACCGGATAACCCCGCCGGGGATACAGCTCCGCCTCTAGAGCTCACCGAGCCGCCGCGTCTGAATATACATACGCTCGCCGAGGCTTAACCCTATCCCCCACCACTTAACCCCGGAGGAGGCCGCGCCGGCGCCGGCGCGATGCTGTTCCAGGTGGGAGGACAGGGCGCACGGCCCACCTTCTTCGAGATGTCCGCGGCGCAGCAGCTCCCGGCGAGCCTCCGCGCCGCGCTCTCCTACTCGCTCGGTGTAAGTCCAACCTCGCCCCTATCCGATGCGATCATGCTCATCGATCCGGTCTGCTTAACTGGTTGGCTGTAATCAGGCCACATTTTTTGGGTGTTTATCAATGGTTGAATGATGTCTGGTCGTACGGTGTATTGTAGTGATCGCTTGGAGAGTGTGATTTCTGCGCGTTCCTTTAGCTATTTGGTTGAAAATCTGGGCCAGTCTTGATCGGTGAGGCCAAGGAATTTTAATTAGCCAGGTCATATAGTAATACGAATATTAGTGAGTGGAGAAGTTGCTTCTGCTGCCGCTGAAAGCCCACTATTTACTTGTTTTTAGGTGCTTTGACTAGGTGCAATGCAATGGCCTGGGTAAACTCATGGTTATGTGTGGAATAGGGAAATCGACTTCATATTGGCTTCTTTAGAGATGGAAACTGAGCTCACTGTTTTGCTAGAGAGACATTGTTAGTTTGATAGTCATGAATATGTTTGAGGATGATGGGAACTTATACCTTGCTTGTCTTGATGAGTGATGACTCGAATTAGCATTCTTGTTAACTTGAGTGGGCGACCATGAAACCTGAGCCTTTTCTCCCGTCAGAACTCTGCTCATGGATCATAACTGTTACGCAAGGAGCCTAGCTATAGTGGCAAATGAATCCATGTAACAATATGGAAAGTACTCAAAATAGTAGCAGGGTGGAAAACACCCAAGAACACCACTTGTAACAGGACTTTGCAACGAGTACCTTGACGAGGCACCTTTTGTACATATATACAGCTGATGCATACTTGTATGGTTGTTGGATTTTGAGGTGATTTGGTTGCTCAGTGTCCATAGAAAATTAGACATCTTAAGTTTGGTTCCTTGCCTGTGCTGTGCATAGAGCCATACAGTACCAAATATCTGCGTGCTTGCTTTCAGCTGCAAGCTGCAGTCAACCGATGGACTTGCCTATATTCAAGAAAGTCAATTACAATTTTCTTTCTATCTTAGAAACTAAGATTTACATCCTTTGATCTCACATCACCATCTAGATTATTTTTCTTTTGATCTTAGAAACTATGAACTGCATCCTTTTTCCTTCATTTGCTGACAAAAATAAAAGTATTTTAGGATGGAGTGCACATAACAAGGCTGGCACTTCACCTTCCAAAAAGCACCCTAAAAACTCAGAACTTTGTGATATCAAGGCAGCACAAGTCTTTCTTAGGCACTGAGTGTTACTTTACTGAAGGCTGTTTGTGAGAAAAGAGCCTGGGTATTGGCACATCACAAGTGTAATGTGTACAAGATTTTGGTTAAAGCAACGAAATTTTAAGTATCATGACCTGCGAAGTCCTTTTGCCAACTGATGCTTCTACAAAACTATCGCTGTCTGTATTTGCTTTGGGTTTATCATGCCCCTTCTTTAAATTGCTAATTATCCATACTATTATACTTGCAGGTTTTTGCACTAAGAAGGCCATTTCTACATAAAGTTTTAGATTATGAAGATGAATTCTTTGCATTGTTAATGTCTGTCCTTGAGTCCCATAGTTTACGAACAACAGGTTTGTCGTCACAGTAGCAGGACCATTTTCTGCTGAACGTTTACTTTGTTTACTTCATATGTATTCAAGAATGGAACAGAAATATAGGAAACCTTGGGAAAATGTATTATTATGTATGTAGGGCTAATCTGGAGCTATTTATTTTCCTGTCAAAATCAGCATGATGCCCCCGGCAAAAGATAATAAATAAGTAAATAAAATTAGCATGCCGCTCATCAATGAGAGAAATTTCATACACCACTCTGTGATAGATGTCAATGCATCTCTTATTCTTCCTACACTTGGTCACCTCAAATCCTCTTCATCATCAGCTCGTGTGATTCAAACAAATAATGACGCTACTGCAGGTTAGGTAACAACAAATTTTGCTGTCTAATGGGACTATATGGCAGAGCAGTAAGCTTTTGATTTGATGAATCCTTAAGCCAGCCAATCCTAATATCCAAGAAGATTCTTTTTTTGGTTGGGGAATGGAGGATCAACATTTTTGGTTAAAAAGGGGAATGACCACACATTAGGACTAACTCCTTCCACAAATGAAAGAGATTACTAGTACTATGCTCTTTAACCTAATTTAGCCTAGTTGTGGTAGTGCAATGATAATTATCGATGAAAGAAGTCTGACATGTGATCAATAAACAAGTGGTTATATTACTAACTTTTCCCTACAGTGGTTGTAGTGGATTATAACTTTCGGCATATTTCTTTCAGATGGCTCCTTTTCAGAGGCATTATATGGTCTCAGGCGGAGACCTGTTAAGCTTTCAGTGAACCAAATTAGTTCTGCCGCAGAATCTAATGACAAAGCCCATGACTCTGCACTAAGGAAGCGCCAGAAAACCCTCTCCGTCATTTTTTTGGTATGCTGTCCCCTGGCAGTTTATTTGAAGTATTTTCTGCAACTTTATGCTGGATTTGTTATTCTATGGTTTAAATAGGTCTAGTTATGCTGATTTTGCGGATGTAATTGCCTTTGAGCAGCTACTACCAAAGCCCTACTAAATTATTCTCCTACTGAATGCATCCATCATTAAATCTGGAATCTCATCAGGTTAACTCTAAATCACTAAGAACAAAACTCACCTTATGTTAAGCCCTCATGTAGTCATGTGATCTTCTTATTTGCAATCTTCAGTCATGCTGTTGTTCTGTTGGCTGTATAATAATATTTGCCATCACAGTGCTTCTTCCCGTGTAGTTAACTCCTGTTAAGAGATATAATCTGTGCATTCCTTGATTGCAGGCATATTAAGCCTCAATTTTGCAACGTACTTGTTTTTTATTTTCTCGGGATGCAACTTTATTTAGCTTAGCATCTCTATGTTAAAATATAATATGTAAAGCACTGGTATTCTTTGAATCCGTTATTTTTTGCCTAATATACTGTCCCAATGTTCCTCAATAGCCCATGCACAACCACGTAGATTGTGCCATTGTCAAAGTGAACCATCTGTATTTTAATTTTGTCTTGTTAAGAAAGAAGATATGTTATGTAAATTATCTAGACAAATATGTACAGTAATGAAATAGATCTGTTTTGGGCTATTTCTTCTATTTTGTGTTAACCTGCTCTAGATATCTATGCAGGTTGTTTTACCATATTTCAAGTCAAAGTTGCAGTCCATATATAACAAAGAAAGGGAAGCAAGATTGCAGGCAAGCCTATGGGATCAGGGTGAGGTTAGCTTAGATGAAGCGGGCTATGTATCAGATCAACAAGGGGAGACTTCTCAAGCACATGTTGGGACTACAACTGGAGAAGTGTCACATTTGACCCGTCTTAAGACGAATTTTGTGGCACTAATAGGTGTTTGTTATCCGTGGATTCATGCGACCAATGAAGGTTGATACACTACTCATATATCTAAACATCTCGTTTAAATCATAAGTTGTTCCAAAGCTTCTTCTGTAGTTAATAATTTTGCAGAGCTTACTTCATTCATATTGCTCGTTTCTCGTCGCCAATCAGTTTCAGTTTTGTGATTTGTTTTGTTACTTCGGTTAGATGTCCTTTTTCTTTGGTCAGTCAACACATTTTGCAATGCGAGTAGGCTTTGTTCAGTTTGTCTTGCTTTTTTCTGTTTATATTTTGTGTAAGCAAAATAATTGTGCATTGCTGCTTTGGCTGTTCCGTCACATGGGTAACAGAAATGTAACTTATGATGCTATATTGATTTGCAGGCCTTTCGTTTGCTTATCAGTTGCTCTATCTGTTGGATGCTACTGCATTTTATAGTCCTGGACTTCATGTGCTTGGGCTTCACGTTTGCCGTGCTACTGGACAAGAGCTGGTATACTACTTACCAATTTGCATAAACACATATATTACTGGTTAGCACGTAACACAACACATACAGAACCATATTCTCTATCTTATTTTTCAGGATACATCTTATCTAATGTTAAACTGGATTTTCCTTACTGATAATAGCCTTTTTTAATCAAATGAAGCATTGTGAGATGACAAAAGCATTTGCTGTTTCCCTTTTTGTTTAGATATTGTTATTCTGCTGAGATACTTCCTCTTGTTTTTCTTGACAAAGTAGATGGATTCATCTTCTAGGATATCAAGGATTAGAAGCCGTGAACTCTCGAGACTTCGTGGTCCTCCATGGTTGAAGGTAGGAATGGACTCAAACAATACTCGATAGTTTGATTGCTTACACGTATGAATTTCCCAGTATAACTCATAATAAGAGTTTTCTATATGATCTGTGCAGACGATGCAAAGGGTGCTCCTTAATTGTATGTACACGACTCTAGATTATGCACAAACTGGTTTAATTGCTGCGGTCTTCTTTTTCAAGGTCAGCTCAAATTTCTGCCCTAGATTCCAAGAGACTGGGATCTTTGAAGGTTCTTTCAACTTGTATAAACATTCTCGAGCTAATAACATTATGGGTACACGAACTTGTCTTCTGCGAGCAATTTGGTACACAAACTTGTAAACTGCGGTCAGTTGGTCCATCAACTTGTGAGGCGTGTGCAAAATTGATCCAAACAGATCCGGTGCTTACACGTGTCGTAGTTCTTCTCGCAAAAGACACCCTTCAAATTTTCTTCTGACGGCCATGCCCTTCCCTTGTCCCCCCTCGCCGGCCAGGATTCCGCTTCCGCCAGAGACAAGCGCCGGGAGGAGCGCCAGAAGCCAGCTAAGAAGGTTCATCGGACAGCGCTGTGTGTGCACGCTCATCGCACATGCCGGCACCGGACCTCTGGCACTGGCTGACGCAACGAGCGCCTCGTCCCCTCACTCCAATCTCGGCATCGTCGTCCTCGTCGACGTGTCCTGCGCTGGCCATGACGGCAGAGGAACTCTCGTTGGCACTGTCATAGCCGCGGAAACTGATCCGGCCTCGTGAACCTCAGGTCCGTTTTCGTGCTCAACCGCGGCGTCCAAGGGCGCCGTGTTCCACGTCTTGTCCGACGTGGGCGACCATGGCATGGCCATGGAACTCAAGGTTGTCTCCCGAGAGGCAGCGAGACACAAGAAGGCCCCGCTCGACGGCAGAACATGCATCGGGATCTGATTTGAGTGTGATGTGCTAGGTCGTACCAGATCAAGCTGCTGCTAGTGTTACTGAACCGATGCAGCGTGTGTGCGCTTGCTCGGCTCGAAGTCCTCGTCCTCTAGGCTGCAGCGTCGTGCGGCCGCCACCCGCCAGCATGCAAGCAACGGTACTGGAACATGCGCCGGAAGTTGACGATGTAGAGGCACACACCGCGGAACATGTTGGGCATCGTCAGGGATTTGAGCTGCTCGGCGAATGAAAGGACTAGGGGAACCAACATGGAGTTGCTGGTCATGAGCGCGTTGTCGGCCACCGCCATGAGCTCCCGCGCCACGACCTTGTTGTTGTGGTATTCGCGCTGATTCACACAGTTGAAGCACTTCCATGGCGCCCTTGTGCGGGCGCACAGTTTGGAACAGCTGTACTTGGCGTAGCCTGCATCCAATCACCCGAACATGACCGCCTCTGTCTCTAGCTGCGCCTCGGCCACGTCGGTGCACGTCGCTGACGAAGATGTTCTGCACGGCGTGGATGCTGGTCGTGGCAATTACGGAGGAGAGCCGGGAGGCAAAGGTCGTAGCTATCGACGCTAATGCTCTGCTCTGATTCGCTGCCATGCTCACCATCACGGAAGATCATCACGGGCATGTCCAGGAAGAGGACATCGCTGTCGTCGGCCAGCCTACCAGAGCCATGAGCCCACGACTGATCTTGCTCGACAGGGACCCCATGGCCGACGAGAGGCCCTTGAAGCTGCTGCTCCCGAACCCGTCTTTCAATTAGCCTTCAGAATGCCGCCGCTTTGCCTTGTCTCGTCCACCACGAGCAGGGAGATGCAGCTGCGGCAGAAGGGGCACGTCGGCCGTGGACCAGCGACGTGACGGTGGCGGAATCCTGGAAAGCGAGATTATAATGGAACAGGGGAAGGTCACGTGAGAGAGAAAACTATGAGGGTGTTTTTGGCAAAAAACAACGCCACATGTAAGCGTCAGGTTGGTTTGGATCAATTTTGCACACGACTCACAAGTTGATGTACCAGTTGATCCCAATTTACAAGTTTGTGTACCATTCTGCTCACACGCAACAAGTTTGTGTTCCGTCCATGTTATTAGCTCAACATTCTCTAAACAGACGAACAACTTAGGTTGATTGTGTAATAGTTCTGTTGTGAATGCTCAGATCTTAATTTTCTGTTATAAATTATGTGGTTGTCCTAGCATACTCTCTTAATGTGTTTTTATGTTCGTTGTGCGGTAGATGCATTGTTGATACAAAACACATTTCCAGTGTTGAACCACAATTAATGCTCTTTTAAAAAATTATTCAGATGATGGAGTGGTGGTATCAATCTGCTGAAGAAAGAATGTCAGCTCCGACTGTGTATCCCCCACCCCCTCCTCCACCACTACCAAAGGTATATCTCCTGAATGCTTGTCATGTTTGCAAGAAAGCTACTACCACGACATCTGAGTATCAATCTGTGGCAACTTTGTGATGCGAACCATTGATGAAATCAGACCTCTTGATTTTGTAACTGTCCTGTTTGTTGCCTGCTGACTTGTACTACACATGTACTCCCTCCGTTTTTTAATATAAGATGTTTTAGCTATTGCACATATTGTTTAGATACACACAAAAATAAGTAAATATGGACACTAAAACATGTCTAGATACAAGTTTGGACATATAAATATGGAAAAATGCTAAAACGTCTTATATTAAAAAACAGAGGTAATAGGTGTTTAAGATACCAGTTTGATATGGACCTCTTATCATTTTCTCAGGTTGCTAAAGATGGACTTCCCTTGCCACCTGACAGGACGTTGTGCCCTCTGTGCTGCCAGAAGCGCAATAACCCCTCTGTTCTTTCTGTTTCTGGATTTGTTTTCTGCTACAGCTGCATATTCAAGTCCGTCTCTCAGGTAAATATTCTGCTAAACCAGTCACTAGAAGCAGCATATTTTTCTGTGTTCCACTTCCAACTCTATAATGTGACGTTGTTGATTGTTTCATTACAGCATAAAAGATGTCCTGTGACGTTGATGCCTGCAACTGTTGAACAAATCAGACGCCTCTTTCATGATTTGTAGTGCAAATAGACACAGTTTCTGCTTCCTGCTAACAAGGATGAAGCACTTCACAGCCGTCTATTTTGTCAAGAATGACGAAAGCTTCCATTTACAAAAACATCTCATGGCACGGGCACCATAGGCACTGATGATTCTTCTGCCTTGGGAATCTGCATGTCCATACAGCCCTTGTGCCATTTTTGTTGTTTGTTGGAACTTGTTTCAAAAGAAATAGGTAGTAGGTTCAGTTGGTTTATTCAGGGGTGTTGGCTGAAGTGGTCCTTATCCATTTTCGTGGCAGTCTGAAGTCACGCAAAAATCACCTTTTCTATTTCTGTAAAATGTGCCTGTAATGGTAGTATAAATCTGTAACAATTTTTTTGCTCTGTATATGATTGCCAAGTTCAAGTTTAAGCAATATTAGTTTCACGTGTCATCTGAACGATTATCTAAAATGCTCACTTGAGTTGAGAATCTTGCGATTGCAATTTTCAAATTCTACTTGAAGGAATAGAAGACGGTAGCCCACTATCACCATGTAAAAACTGCATAGTTGGATCGTGGTCAATTTCAACAGCTTTGTTGGAACCACTGCCTCTGGTGTTGCTAGCCACTGCTCATTTTCTCTCCTCTATGAGAGCTCGTGTTATTACCCTTGTTTATATTGACATCTCTTCCATAGAGGAGAGGACTTGTCGGCGAGGAGAGAGAAATAGAAACGGCGAGAGGGAAGATTGTAAAATGGAAGATTGGATCCACATGACCTCGTAATGCTTCTCCCTCTGCTTACTCTCAAGTACATGTTGATGACCTAGGGTCTTCCCTATGCCGGTTTCCCTCTAATATCCATGGTGACTGGTGAGGCTAGGCTTCGTTCGCCCTCGCTCTTGCTGCACTATCCCATTTTCTGGTTTCCAATAATCCCTTCCATCTTTGCTCCAAGATCGGCTGCGGTTCTCCAAAAATCCCCCTGATCTGCAATACCTAGTATGTTTTTAAATTTGCCCTTCTAGCGGAGGAGCATGTTGAATTTGGTGCATGGCTTCAAGATTTGCTTAAGGCGCCGAATTCCTCTTGTGTGGGTGATGCTGCTCTTGCCTTTCTTATGCAGGCAGTCGACGCACGCTATGGCCAACTTGGAAGGACATACGTCGCCTAGAGGGGAGGGGTGATGCTCTCGCAGCGTTGGGCTACCATAAGAGGAAGGTGTGATGATGCAGAAGCAGCAAGTTTTTCCTCAGTTTTGAAACCAAGGTTATCGAACCAGTAGGAGACTAGAATTCTTCCGGAGGTGTCAACGGCGCCAGAAATTCTTGCTGACTGCTACGTTGGCGTGGAACCTGCACACAACACAATCAAGATACTTTGCCCCAACTCAACAGTGAGGTTGTCAATCTCACCGGCTTGCTGTAACAAAGGATTAAATGTATGGTGTGGAAAATGATGTTTGTTTACAGAGAATGAAATTAACAGGATTGCAATAGGTTGTATTATCAGTTTAAAGAAAAGGACCGGGGTCCACAGTTCACTAGTGGTGTCTCTCCATAAATAATAATAGCATACATGTGGGTAAACAAATTACAGCTGGGCAATTGACAGAATAAAGAAGTGCATAATGATGCATATACTATAGCTATGATGTCTAGTATGAGATTCATTTGGGCATTACAACAATATACATAGACCGTTCCAACCGCATCTATGACTAATAATCCACCTTCCGGTTAGCGTCCGCACCCCTTTTAGTATTAAGTTGCAAGCAACAGATTATCGCATTAAGCAAAGTGTGTAAATTAAGTAATACAAATATCCTTAGACAAAATACTACTGTTTTATCCCTAGTAGCAATAGTACATCTACAATCTTAGAGGTTGTGTTACTCCCCCAGATTAAATAGAGACATGAACCCACTATCGAGCATAAATACTCCCTCTTGGAGTTACAAGCATCTACTTGGGCAGAGCATCTACTAGTAACGGAGAGCATGCAAGATCATAAATAACACACACATAATATATTATGAAGTAATAACATAGTACTCAATATTCATCGGATCCCAGCAAACACAACATGTAGTATTACATAAAGATGATCTTGATCATGATAGGCAGCTCATAAGATCTAAACATGGTAGCACAAGAGGAGAAGACAACCATCTAGCTACTGCTATGGACCCGTAGTACAAGGATGAACTACTCATGCATCAGTTCGGAGGAGGGCATGGTGATGTAGAGCCCTCCGGTGATGATTCCCCTCTCCGGCAGGGTGCCGGGAAGAGGTTCTGAACCCTCCCGAACTAGGGTTGGCGACGGCGGCGGCTCTGGAACTCGTGGAGGAAAAGTGTTCGCGTCTGAAGGGTTTTTTCGTCGGGGGGTTTAAGTAGGCGAAAGGGCGAAGGCGGTGGAGGCACGGGGGCCCCACACCACGTGGTGGCGCGACAGAGGGGGGAGCCGCGCCTCCACCAGGTGTGGCCCCCCTGCTGCCCGTCTTTGAGTCCATTTCGATGTTCTGGAAGCTCCCGAGAAAAATAATAACTTTGACGTTTCGTTTGTCCAATTCCGAGAATATTTCCTTAACAGTTTTTCTGAAACAAAAAACAGCAGAAAACAGGCAACTGGCACTGTGGCATCTTGTTAATAGGTTAGTCCCAGAAAATGCATAAAATGATATAAAAGTGTATATAAAACATGTAGCAATTGACATAATATAAGCATGGAACGTAAGAAATTATAGATACGTTGGAGACGTATCAAGCATCCCCAAGCTTAGTTCTACTCGTCCCGAGTAGGTAAAACGATAACAAGAATAATTTCTGAAGTGACATGCTTTCACACAATCTTGATCATATAATAATGTAATGCATGTAAACTGAGATCAAATGAATAAGAGTTGTAGTTTATATTGATATCAAATGAGTAATAAATAAACAAGTAGGTAGAACAAAGTAAAACTTTCAATGAATTAGTACTAGAGAGCAATCAACTGTGCAAAGTAGATATTAAAGATGATTTAAGCTTCAAGAACAACAATAAAATCATCTAATGCATCCAACACACATGACAACTTTGTGAAAGGATCAAGTCAAGCAATAACAATATGCACGTAGAAAATCATCTCTCTATTTGTTCACTTAAAAACAAGCAAGCGTTCAGCGTTGGTTCCTGGCACCAGGATGTTGTGGCTAAGAGAATGTTAAGGGGGGTTTGGAAGGCCAACGGAAGAAAGTCTCACAAAGCTGAAAGTGATCATTAGACAAGAGGAAGTCTTATAATCGAAGCTATGCAAGGAGTAGTGATTGCCACACAACGGATGCACATAGAGCTATAAGTGTATGAAAGCTCTCCAATGGAACTAGTGGGGGTGCATCCAACTTGCTTGCTCATGAAGACCTAGAGCACTGATACGTCTCAAACGTATCTATAATTTCTTATGTTCCATGCTTATATTATACCACTTGCTACATGTTTTTATACACTTTTATATCATTTTATGCATTTTCTGGAACTAACCTATTAACAAGATGCCACAGTGCCAGTTGCCTGTTTTCTGTTGTTTTTGGTTTCAGAAAAGTTGTTAAGGAAATATTCTTGGAATTGGACAAACTTAACGTCGAAGTTCTTATTTTTCCCGAGAGGTTCCAGAACACCGAAGAAGTCACGGAGGGGGACCCCGAGGGGCCCACACCCCCTAGGCACGGCTCCCCCCTCTGCCGTGCGAGCAAGGGGTGTGGGGCCCTCGTGGCTCCACCGCCTTCGCCCCTTCGCCTACTTATACCCCCCAGATATCTAAGACCTAGAGCGCGCACCTTTTTCCTCCACGAAGTCCAGAGCCGCCGCCGTCGTCAACCCTAGATCGGGAGGGTTCAGAACCTCTTCACGGCACCCTGCCGGAGAGGGGAATCATCACCGGAGGGCTCTACATCACCATGCCCGCCTCCGGACTGATGCGTGAGTAGTTCATCCTTGGACTACGGGTCCATAGCAGTAGCTAGATGGTTGTCTTCTCCTCTTGTGCTACCATGTTTAGATCTCGTGAGCTGCCTATCATGATCAAGATCATCTTTATGTAATACTACATGTTGTGTTTGCTGGGATCCGATGAATATTGAGTACTATGTTATTGCTTCATAATATATCTTGTGGGTGCGTTATTTATGATCTTGCATGCTCTCCGTTGATAGTAGATGCTCTGGCCAAGTAGATGCTTGTGACTCCAAGAGGGGGTATTTATGCTCGGTAGTAGGTTCATGTCTCTATTTAATCTGGGGTGGTGACAGCTAGCTCTAAGATTGTAGATGTATTGTTGCTACTAGGGATAAAACAGTAGTACTTTATCTAAGGGTATTTGTATTACTTACATTACACACATTGCCTAATGCAATAATCTGTTGCTTGCAACTTAATACTGAAAGGGGTGCGAACGCTAACCGGAAGGTGGATTATTGGTCATAGATGCGGTTGGAACGGTCTATGTATATTGTTGTAATGCCCAAATGAATCTCACACTATACATCATAACTATAGTATATGCATCATTATGCATTTCTTTATTCTGTCAATTGCCCAGCTGTAATTTGTTTACCCGCATGTATGTTATTATTATTTATGGAGAGACACCACTAGTGAACTGTGGACCCCGGTCCTTTTCTTTAAACTGGTAAACAATCCTACTGCAATCCTGTTACTTTCATTCTCTGCAAACAAACATCATCATCCACACATACGTTTAATCCTTTTGTTACAGCAAGCCAGTGAGATTGACAACCTCACTGTCAAGTTGGGGAAAAATACTTTGATTGTGTTGTGTGCAGGTTCCACGTCAACTACAGCAGCATTTTTCTGGCGCCGTTGCCACCTTGAGAAGATTCCAAGTTTCCTACTGGTTCGATAACCTTGGTTTCACAACTGAGGGAAACTTGCTGCTGCACTACTTCATACCTTCCTCTTGGGGTTTTCCAACAACACCTCACCGGTGCATCAAGCACTTTTGAGGAGGCTCATCATTGGAATATACAAGCCAAGTTCTATAATGTAAAGTTCCCCACATAGTTATGAAAGTAAGACATGAAAACTCTCTCATATGGAGTAAAGGTGCTAAACATGAGCACAAATGATGACTATGAATACTATGGGTGCTATAAAATGAGCACAAGTGTGGATAAAGAATAGTAATGTTGCCCCCTTTTTTATTTTTCTTTCTTTCTTTTTTTCTTTCTCTTTTTCTGTTTCTCTTTTCGATGGCCTCCATGGCTCTTTTCACTTTTAGGGGCAAACATTCTAATATGACAACACACTTTGATGCAAATAACTCATAATGAATAAGACATAATGTATATGAAACGGTGCCTCTGCCAGTGTAGCAGGATATGCAATGATCTAGCGTAACATGGGTAAAACCACACATCAGCTGTAAAGAATCATGCAAGGCAATATATAAATGATAAATGACAACAAGTCATGTAATGTAAGATGATAGTTGCATGGTAATATATCTCGGAACAGCTATGGAAATGCTGTAGTAGGTAGGTATGGTGGATGTTTTGAGGAAGATATTTGGCTTATGTGTAGGAGAACATGATGAAGATCTCCCACGAGTTTCGGATGTACCCGCGAAGTATGCACCAACTCTCAATGTGAGAAAGGGCAATGCAAAGTACCGAAGAGGCTAGCAAATATGGTGGTGGAAGTGCCATGAAAACCGCAGCTTAGAACTCACAAGCAAAAAGATTCCAACTAGAAATATGATCTTACAAGGCATAATGAAAATCACTCCATGAGGGACTGTGGGAAACGAACAAGTCAATGTTGGGACCCCGACCGTAGCGCATAACACAAAGTCATTACGGTTGCTTTTAACATTAGAAGTCATATATCATTATGCTATCAACTGGATATTTAAGTGTGGCACAGCTTCAAGTTTTCTAGACCAACCATTAATCATTCCACTTTACTAAACCATCATGTTTACCATTAAGCATATTAATATCTCAAAACAACATCAATGATTCAAGTGACACAATTTAATGATCTAGAAGATTATGTATCATTTCATCATACCATCTACCACATTTAACACTTTCTGTTCTTAACCAAACACCAATCACTTATTTAAAAATAAACTCTCCAAGTATTTAACAATGAGATATGAGAGTATAACATAAGAAAACTAACAGCTCTAGCAAGAGATGCATGAAAAGCAAGATCTAGAAAGTATTGAATTAACATAGAATACAAGTATTCATAAGAAAAAGCGGAGCGTGTCTCTCTCCCACAAAGGAATGCTAGGATCCATTTTATTCAGAGAATGAAAATAACAAAAATAAAAACAAACATACGCTTCAAGTAAAGCACATAAGATGTGTCGGAATTAAAATATAGTTTCACTAGAGATGACCTGATAGTTTGTTGATGAAGAAGGGGATGCCTTGGGCATCCCCAAGATTTGACGCTTGAGTCTTCTTGAAATATGCTTGGGTGACTGTAACATCCCAAAATTTTGGAATGTTTAAAAATCACTAAAATTTAAAACTTTTATTTCATAAAAAAAAATCATCAATAGACAAGAAAACAAAATGAAAAGGATTATTAAGACTTATTCAAAAGTATTATGATATTAATTGAATCAAGTAAATTATTTTTCAAACTTAAGGGTTGAACTATAAATGGATATCCTAAATACTTTTGTAATCCTAACACCATATTTGTAAAGTACCATCAATTATTTTGTTATGCCTATTTCAAAATGTTTTGTATAAGTTGTTTAATTCAAAAACATTATATTTGGAATTCTTAATAAACCCTAGGCCAATATTTAAAGTCATAAAACTATTTGGAATATTTTCCGATTTTTAAATATAGATTTGATTCAAGTATTTGATTTTGAAAATGGATTCGAAATTATTATTTTAAACATAGGTACTGTGATATTCTTTTTGATTTTGATAAGAAACAAATCCTGTTATTAAAACTCTATTTTAAATTTTGCAAAAAGTTTCAAATTGATATCTAATCAATATTTCAAATTATTATTTTTGAAAAGTTTGGGAAACATGTATTTGAATGTTTTAAATGAAAGACATGTATTTTGCAAATTTTTAGAAATTGGTTTGAGGTCATTTGGATTAACAAAACAAAAGATATAAAATAAATAAGAAAACAGAAAAGAGAAAAGAAAAGAATCGGAAAAAAAAGATTAATTGGGCCAGGCCATCTCTTACCTACCGCGCGCGCGGCGCTAACGGCCCAGCAGCAGCCCGCGGCCTTCTCTCCCCTCTCTCTCACTGGCCGCTGGGTCCCACCCGTCAGCCGGGGTCATCCCCAACCTCCAACTCGCCCACGACCCCGGAGAAGCTCCCCACGACCTCGCCCCACTCCCCACTCCCTCGAGCACCCCCACGACGCGCCCGCAGTCCCCTTTAAACCCCCGAGACCTCCTCTCCTTTTTTTGCCCCTACTCCCCGCACCATTCTCGCCCCCAGGCCGACGAATTTTGTCGCCGGAGATCCGCACAGCCGCCGCCGTGTTTCCTCGTTTCCGGTCGACCAAGTGAGTCCACGCCTCCGATTCTCGGTCTCCTGCCTTTCCCTTTCGATTACGCACTTTCCTGATGCCCTCTCCCTATTTTTCCGTAGCCTAAGTGAGGAGGACGAGCACGAACCGACGACGCCGCTCCGTCCCAACTGCTCCGTCCGCGCGTTCCCGCTGCATCCCGGACGAGTTCGACGACGACGCCGCCTCCATCGAGTTCACCGTGACGAGCCGCACCTCCTCGTCGTCTTCCCGAGTGCGGGGGAACACCGGAGCGACGAGAACCACCTCGCCGGAGCCGTCTGCCACCGCCACCTGCCTCCACTCCGGCGAATCCCGCCGCCACATTTTGGTCGACTCCGGTGAGCCGTCCGATCTCCAATTTGCGGCCGAGATTATGTTTTAAATCCGAACCGGTATCAGCCAATCCCAGCATGCCACGTCACCCAGCCTTTTCTGGATTATATTCCGAATTAAATTAAAATGTCAATTTAGCAGAAAAGCCCCTGTAATTTCAAAACATCATATCTTTTTATCCACAGATCCAAATTCGACAAACTTTATACCTTTGGAAAGCCCTTGACCTGTAGAATATTTTAGCACTGTTTAATTTCAAATTTGACTTGTTCAAATTCATTCAAATTTCAAATGGAAGATTTGAGTAAAATTTGACCTAAGTTTAAATCCATAAGTCCAAAAATTGCAAATAAAATATTTTTGAAAACCTTAGGATCTGTCTAAAAATGTTGCACTGTTAAAATTTATTTTTAGCAATGTCATTTCCAATTGAAAATCAGAAACCCAAATTGTATGTTTTAACATAGTTTAAATTCTATTAACCTTATTAAATTCTTTTCTTTTACAACAATAACACAAGTAATGTATTTTGACCAAAAGTATCAAAACTAAGCCTACTCAACCACTTTTGAAATACAAACTTATAAAGATGTGTTTAAAACGTGTTAAAAGTAATTTTATCTAAAGATATGTTGTTTTATAAAGCAAAGACTCAATTTGTGTAATTGAGATATAACTTAAATTCTATAAATCATGTTAATTGGAAACCTTTTGCAAAACATCACTAAAATAACTATAGGTCTAGAGAAAACAATACTAAACTTCATTAGGTCCACATGATTCATAAACCTGAGAAGTTGATTAAAATCTTGTGACCTTCTTAAATCACAACCATAGTTTGAAAATGGTGTTATTTTACTTTTGATAAAAGCATTGTGCAAATATTTTGAACATGACCAAACATTACAATATTGAAACAATACTTCAACCTGTTTAGATTTGAAATATTCAAATTTGATTTAGACCATCCCTCGACCATAAATGGCAAACCCTAAGTTCTATCATATTAATTCCTTTTGTAAATTGAATTATGTGATAAGACTTGACCATAAAATAAATGAACTAAAACAACTATTGATGAACACATTATTGTGATGTTTGCTTTTATGTGCTATGTGTTTGTTTGAATTGTTTGTTTATTGTATTTCTCTTTCATCGTATAGATTACACGAAGTGATACGTTCTTCGTTGAAGAGAGTGTGAGAAACGAACAACTTTCAAAAGGCAAGTGACGCTCATAAACCTCCTATTATTTTGATATATTGCATAGTAGTTTTTTTCTGTAGTATGCATGTTAGGAATTGTGTGCGGATACTATATTATGCTATGCTCCTATTTAGTGTGTAGCCTTCCCCCACCCTGAAACGTAGTGGCACCATACAAGGTAGAATGCTTAGTCAAGCAATAAAAATGTGTTGATTAGTTGGATAGTGAAAATTAACTGAAACTAATCAATGAACTACCTGGGTGCTGGTTGGAGAACCATGGTGGGTGGCTACTCAGGGGGTCCATATCTATGGTAATCGCCCTTGGTGGAAGTGCACAATAGTGGAAAGTCACCCAGGCTTAAAGAGATTGTAGACGCACCTTGTTTAGTAGCTTCCAGTGCAGCCACATGTCATATGGGCTCTGTCTTGACCATATAAGTTGCGAGACTCCGAAATCCGCGTGACTGGCAGATGTAGGGGAATGATAGGTGGGAGGGGTCCGCTTTATGGATTTTGGGGAATTGCTTCTGAAAGGTCTCGTCTCGATCTTCTCTTTTCCATTTCATAATTGGGTGACATGGACGAGGGAATGATTGGGTCTTGTGGTGAAAGTGCACACCCTCTCGAGAGTGAAAAACTAAGTATACTTAGCCGTGTCCCCGGTTATGGACATTTGAGCAACTAGACAGGGCAGATGTTGAAGATCTCCTCATCCCAATTTCATAATAAAATATGATGGGTGAACAAGGGTATGGGAGAGCTCACCGCTTTCTATCGGTGGTGCTCGTTGTGTGTAGTTTTCAAAGTTGTTCACCGATGTCTATCGGTGGTACTCTTTGTTGTCAAAGGTGTTCACTGATGTCTATCAGTGGTACTCTTTGTCTAAGATGAAAAGATGTTTTATAAATGATAGGACAAAATTGGCTTTTATGCAAATCAGCTTCAAACTCCACCTGGCCAAATATGCATGTAGCATAGACTTACTAGATTAGTCAACATAGTGTCAACTTGCCACCACAATTCAATTGTGCTGACCCAATATAGTTTGGGCTGCAACTCACCATTGCAGGACCCTCCGACGAAGAGTGAAGATTGTTAGGGTCGCGAGTCTCCACCCAACATGCCTTGCCTGTGGCACATGATGAAGATGGAGCTCACTTTATCCATTTGCTTTCCGCTGTGTGTTTATTTCGGTTTGAGCTAGCCTTAGGCTATGCACCTTGTATCGAACCCTTTTATTTCTGGATCATCGTGTAATGAATATTGATGCAATGTTATGGTATTTCATCTTAAACTGTGTGCGCTAGCAAGTCGATCTAGGGACTAGCACTATACACAGGAGGTCGCTACCTTATAATAAAAGGGGGGCCTTTACAGATGGTATCAGAGCACTGTGTTGCCTGTAGGTTCGTGACCCTAGGTTTGGAATAGAAATAGGAAAAGACCTTAGGAATACAAAAATATATTTTGTCCCTTATAAAAAAAATTACTTTTCATCTTTTCTCGTACTCTAATCTATTACCCATCCTTCTAAATGTCTTCTCTTGTTCATAGATGTCCAGTCTCATTGACTCAATCAAGAAGGGACCAGTGTTTACCATGACTTTGGAATGTGAAACTGAGTTCCCGAGAGTACTTAAGGAGAGCATGCAGACCATGGGATTTAATGGAGAAGCAGTTTACAAAGGATTCCCCGTAATGGATGAAGGTCAAGAATACTGGTGGGTACAACTACACTTGTATCAGAATAAAGAAGACGACCACAAGAAAATAGGACGATGGATGTTCACCAACGGGGTACTGCATACATCGTTCTTTGATTCAGCACGAAGTGCAGCATGGAGGGCCATCGAGGAACTTTCAACAAGAATTAAGTTTATGATGCACAACACTCAAGGATATCTCAAAGATGTGGAAAAAGAACTTGAAGAACTCAAGAAGGAGATAGAGAAGACCAACGTCTTGAAGACCACTGTGAACCAGTTGAGGACTGACATGGTGAATATGGCTTCGGGACTATGCAACCAAGAAGACCAGATGCTTGCCAAGGATGCCCAGATTGCATCAATGAAGTAAAAATGTTGATATCTGAAGAATCAGCTGATCATGTCCAGAAAGGATAAGAAGACAAGGAAGTAATACACTTTGTTTCTTTAGATCAGACCACCACTTAAGTGCAACTACGATATCGTGTTAGTGTGTTGATCGTGTAAAGCTAAGTAGTATGTTAATACTAGATTGTTTGTTTGTGTTTGAACCTTGTTGCTTGACGTTTGTTAGATATTGTTTGTAAAGATGAATTGCATTGATGTGTGGCGTTTGATAGGATCATCCCTTAGTACCTTTCTATCTCTACTCATCTCTGCTAAACCCAACCAGATGCTTCTTCAAAGTTCCAATAACGATGAGATACCAAGTGCAATGCAAATACTACTAGAGACTCAGAATAAGTTGATGCAACACATAGCCCAGAATCAAGTCAACAACCCCAATAAGGAGTTACCCCCTGGATGGCAGCAGCTGTTGTATAGCCAAACTCAAATAGTACAGATGATGTATCAGACTATGAACGCCAATGACAACAATCAACTAGAAATAAACTATGACAACCAGGATATCCAAGAGGAGATGGTGAAAACACCTAGAGCCTGCAAAACTTGTGGGGAAATTGGACACATTTCCAAAGAATGTCAAGATGAATGGCCTCATTTTGATGCAAACAGTTCAGCTGAGGAATACCCCACCACCCAAGTTACATGCTTTTGTGTGAAGGAGACACCCATGTTCCAGCTGAGTGTCAACTCTATCCCATAGTACATCAAGTTAGTCGACAAGTCAAAGAGGGAATGCACGAGACTTTGAAGATTGAGTTTGAGGAGCAAGAAAAGAAGGGTAAACGCAAGCGAGATATTAGTCAAGTAGATTGCTACAAATGCGAAGGGCTGGGACATTATTCATGGTACTGCCCAGAGAAGAAGATTGGCAATGTGATCGAACCTAATCAATTGCAGAAAAGAATTATGGATCATACCAAGATGGAGAATAAGGCCAGAATCAAGACACAACCTAACACATCCAAAGGCACCACCAAATGTTGCTATTCCTGTGAAGAAGAAGGACATTTTTCTCGAGATTGCCCCATCAAGCGAACAAAATCATCATCCATAATAGTACAATACGACAAGCAGGATACAGAAGCCCTAGTAGCCTTGGAAAGACCTAAGAAGAAGAAGAGAAACCCGAGCCAGATCATTTGCTTCGGGTGCAAAAAGGAAGGACATTACGTCAGTGATTGTCTAGAGGGGAAATCTAAGAATAGCCACAACAACGTTTGTGCAAAACGAGACTTTTGCCAAGTCACTTGCCCAGAATGTAAGTACAAGGGACACTGGGCCGATCAATGTCCAGAGAAGAAACATCAAAACTGCCAAGGGAAGAAGCTTAAGGAATGCCCCGACAACTCCCACAAGAAAGACATCAGTCAAGTGATATGTTACAAATGCAAAGATACTGGGCACTATGCTAGTGGATGTCCTGAGAAGAGGAAGAATAAGTTTCTCAATGGGTCGAGCGGTGAAAAGTAAGTTCCTAAACAATTCTTTGAATTCACATGACATTTTGATGCTAGTACAAGCCTGGTGGTATAAGGAATGATGAAGCATCATCCATCAGCTCAAGTCTACCTATTAAAGATTTATGGACCCATATGTGACCTTAGTTGAATTAAGAAAGTGCAGTTTGTCCATGAAAGTTTTCTTTTAAGGGTGGTAGCCCACCCAATTCTCCTAACCCCGGATATCCAGACCTATCTCTCTTTCTAGCCTCTTCGAATCTCGGGACGAGATTCCTTTTAAGGGTGGTAGTCTGTAACATCCCAAAATTTTGGAATGTTTAAAAATCACTAAAATTTAAAACTTTTATTTCATAAAAAAAAAATCATCAATAGACAAGAAAACAAAATGAAAAGGATTATTAAGACTTATTCAAAAGTATTATGATATTAATTGAATCAAGTAAATTATTTTTCAAACTTAAGGGTTGAACTATAAATGGATATCCTAAATACTTTTGTAATCCTAACACCATATTTGTAAAGTACCATCAATTATTTTGTTATGCCTATTTCAAAATGTTTTGTATAAGTTGTTTAATTCAAAAACATTATATTTGGAATTCTTAATAAACCCTAGGCCAATATTTAAAGTCATAAAACTATTTGGAATATTTTCCTATTTTTAAATATAGATTTGATTCAAGTATTTGATTTTGAAAATGGATTCGAAATTATTATTTTAAACATAGGTACTGTGATATTCTTTTTGATTTTGATAAGAAACAAATCCTGTTATTAAAACTCTATTTTAAATTTTGCAAAAAGTTTCAAATTGATATCTAATCAATATTTCAAATTATTATTTTTGAAAAGTTTGGGAAACATGTATTTGAATGTTTTAAATGAAAGACATGTATTTAAAAAAAAATTAGAAATTGGTTTGAGGTCATTTGGATTAACAAAACAAAAGATATAAAATAAATAAGAAAACAGAAAAGAGAAAAGAAAAGAATCGGAAAAAAAAAGATTAATTGGGCCAGGCCATCTCTTACCTACCGCGCGCGCGGCGCTAACGGCCCAGCAGCAGCCCGCGGCCTTCTCTCCCCTCTCTCTCACTGGCCGCTGGGTCCCACCCGTCAGCCGGGGTCATCCCCAACCTCCAACTCGCCCACGACCCCGGAGAAGCTCCCCACGACCTCGCCCCACTCCCCACTCCCTCGATCACCCCCACGACGCGCCCGCGGTCCCCTTTAAACCCCCGAGACCTCCTCTCCTTTTTTTGCCCCTACTCCCCGCACCATTCTCGCCCCCAGGCCGACGAATTTTGTCGCCGGAGATCCGCACAGCCGCCGCCGTGTTTCCTCGTTTCCGGTCGACCAAGTGAGTCCACGCCTCCGATTCTCGGTCTCCTGCCTTTCCCTTTCGATTACGCACTTTCCTGATGCCCTCTCCCTATTTTTCTGTAGCCTAAGTGAGGAGGACGAGCACGAACCGACGACGCCGCTCCGTCCCAACTGCTCCGTCCGCGCGTTCCCGCTACATCCCGGACGAGTTCGACGACGACGCCGCCTCCATCGAGTTCACCGTGACGAGCCGCACCTCCTCGTCGTCTTCCCGAGTGCGGGGGAACACCGGAGCGACGAGAACCACCTCGCCGGAGCCGTCTGCCACCGCCACCTGCCTCCACTCCGGCGAATCCCGCCGCCACATTTTGGTCGACTCCGGTGAGCCGTCCGATCTCCAATTTGCGGCCGAGATTATGTTTTAAATCCGAACCGGTATCAGCCAATCCCAGCATGCCACGTCACCCAGCCTTTTCTGGATTATATTCCGAATTAAATTAAAATGTCAATTTAGCAGAAAAGCCCCTGTAATTTCAAAACATCATATCTTTTTATCCACAGATCCAAATTCGACAAACTTTATACCTTTGGAAAGCCCTGGACCTGTAGAATCTTTTAGCACTGTTTAATTTCAAATTTGACTAGTTCAAATTCATTCAAATTTCAAATGGAAGATTTGAGTAAATTTGACCTAAGTTTAAATCCATAAGTCCAAAAATTGCAAATAAAATATTTTTGAAAACCTTAGGATCTGTCTAAAAATGTTGCACTGTTAAAATTTATTTTTAGCAATGTCATTTCCAATTGAAAATCAGAAACCCAAATTGTATGTTTTAACATAGTTTAAATTCTATTAACCTTATTAAATTCTTTTCTTTTACAACAATAACACAAGTAATGTATTTTGACCAAAAGTATCAAAACTAAGCCTACTCAACCACTTTTGAAATACAAACTTATAAAGATGTGTTTAAAACGAGTTAAAAGTAATTTTATCTAAAGATATGTTGTTTTATAAAGCAAAGACTCAATTTGTGTAATTTAGATATAACTTAAATTCTATAAATCATGTTAATTGGAAACCTTTTGCAAAACATCACTAAAATAATTATAGGTCTAGAGAAAACAATACTAAACTTCATTAGGTCCACATGATTCATAAACCTGAGAAGTTGATTAAAATCTTGTGACCTTCTTAAATCACAACCATAGTTTGAAAATGGTGTTATTTTACTTTTGATAAAAGCATTGTGCAAATATTTTGAACATGACCAAACATTACAATATTGAAACAATACTTCAACCTGTTTAGATTTGAAATATTCAAATTTGATTTAGACCATCCCTCGACCATAAATGGCAAACCCTAAGTTCTATCATATTAATTCCTTTTGTAAATTGAATTATGTGATAAGACTTGACCATAAAATAAATGAACTAAAACAACTATTGATGAACACATTATTGTGATGTTTGCTTTTATGTGCTATGTGTTTGTTCGAATTGTTTGTTTATTGTATTTCTCTTTCATCGTATAGATTACACGAAGTGATACGTTCTTCGTTGAAGAGAGTGTGAGAAACGAACAACTTTCAAAAGGCAAGTGACGCTCATAAACCTCCTATTATTTTGATATATTGCATAGTAGTTTTTTTTTCTGTAGTATGCATGTTAGGAATTGTGTGCGGATACTATATTATGCTATGCTCCTATTTAGTGTGTAGCCTTCCCCCACCCTGAAACGTAGTGGCACCATACAAGGTAGAATGCTTAGTCAAGCAATAAAAATGTGTTGATTAGTTGGATAGTGAAAATTAACTGAAACTAATCAATGAACTACCTGGGTGCTGGTTGGAGAACCATGGTGGGTGGCTACTCAGGGGGTCCATATCTATGGTAATCGCCCTTGGTGGAAGTGCACAATAGTGGAAAGTCACCCAGGCTTAAAGAGATTGTAGACGCACCTTGTTTAGTAGCTTCCAGTGCAGCCACATGTCATATGGGCTCTGTCTTGACCATATAAGTTGCGAGACTCCGAAATCCGCGTGACTGGCAGATGTAGGGGAATGATAGGTGGGAGGGGTCCGCTTTATGGATTTTGGGGAATTGCTTCTGAAAGGTCTCGTCTCGATCTTCTCTTTTCCATTTCATAATTGGGTGACATGGACGAGGGAATGATTGGGTCTTGTGGTGAAAGTGCACACCCTCTCGAGAGTGAAAAACTAAGTATACTTAGCCGTGTCCCCGGTTATGGACATTTGAGCAACTAGACAGGGCAGATGTTGAAGATCTCCTCATCCCAATTTCATAATAAAATATGATGGGTGAACAAGGGTATGGGAGAGCTCACCGCTTTCTATCGGTGGTGCTCGTTGTGTGTAGTTTTCAAAGTTGTTCACCGATGTCTATCGGTGGTACTCTTTGTTGTCAAAGGTGTTCACTGATGTCTATCAGTGGTACTCTTTGTCTAAGATGAAAAGATGTTTTATAAATGATAGGACAAAATTGGCTTTTATGCAAATCAGCCTCAAACTCCACCTGGCCAAATATGCATGTAGCATAGACTTACTAGATTAGTCAACATAGTGTCAACTTGCGACCACAATTCAATTGTGCTGACCCAATATAGTTTGGGCTGCAACTCACCATTGCAGGACCCTCCGACGAAGAGTGAAGATTGTTAGGGTCGCGAGTCTCCACCCAACATGCCTTGCCTGTGGCACATGATGAAGATGGAGCTCACTTTATCCATTTGCTTTCCGCTGTGTGTTTATTTCGGTTTGAGCTAGCCTTAGGCTATGCACCTTGTATCGAACCCTTTTATTTCTGGATCATCGTGTAATGAATATTGATGCAATGTTATGGTATTTCATCTTAAACTGTGTGTGCTAGCAAGTCGATCCAGGGACTAGCACTATACACAGGAGGTCGCTACCTTATAATAAAAGGGGGGCCTTTACAGATGGTATCAGAGCACTGTGTTGCCTGTAGGTTCGTGACCCTAGGTTTGGAATAGAAATAGGAAAAGACCTTAGGAATACAAAAATATATTTTGTCCCTTATAAAAAAAAATTACTTTTCATCTTTTCTCGTACTCTAATCTATTACCCATCCTTCTAAATGTCTTCTCTTGTTCATAGATGTCCAGTCTCATTGACTCAATCAAGAAGGGACCAGTGTTTACCATGACTTTGGAATGTGAAACTGAGTTCCCGAGAGTACTTAAGGAGAGCATGCAGACCATGGGATTTAATGGAGAAGCAGTTTACAAAGGATTCCCCGTAATGGATGAAGGTCAAGAATACTGGTGGGTACAACTACACTTGTATCAGAATAAAGAAGACGACCACAAGAAAATAGGACGATGGATGTTCACCAACGGGGTACTGCATACATCGTTCTTTGATTCAGCACGAAGTGCAGCATGGAGGGCCATCGAGGAACTTTCAACAAGAATTAAGTTTATGATGCACAACACTCAAGGATATCTCAAAGATGTGGAAAAAGAACGAGAATGAAAGTAACAGTTTGTAGTTGGTTGTATTATCAGTTTAAAGAAAAGGACCGGGGTCCACAGTTCACTAGTGGCGTCTCTCCATAATAATAATAATAGTATACATGCGGGTAAACAAATTACAGCTGGGCAATTGATAGAATAAAGAGCTGGATAATGATGCATATACTAATGACATGATGTCTAGTGTGATATTCATTTGGGCATTACAACAATATACATAGACCGTTCCAACCGCATCTATGACTAATAATCCATCTTCCGGTTAGCGTCCGCACCCCTTTCAGTATTAAGTTGCAAGCAACAGATTATCGCATTAAGCAATGTGTGTAAAGTAAGTAAGTAACATCATCCTTAGATAAAGTACTACTGTTTTATCCCTAATAGCAACAGTACATCTACAACCTTAGAGCTTTCTGTCACTGCCCCAGATTAAATAGAGACATGAACCCACTATCGAGCATAAATACCCCCTCTTGGAGTCACAAGCATCTACTTGGCCAGAGCATCTACTAGCAACGGAGAGCATGCAAGATCATAAACAACACACAACATGATATATTATGAAGCAATGACAAAGTATTCAATATTCATCGGATCCCAGCAAACACAACATGTAGCATTACATAAAGATGATCTTGATCATGATAGGCAGCTCACAAGATCTAAACATGATAGCACAATAGGAGAAGACAACCATCTAGCTACTGCTATGGACCCGTAGTCCAAGGATGAACTACTCACGCATGAGTCCGGAGGCGGGCATGGTGATGTAGAGCCCTCCGGTGATGATTCCCCTCTCCGGCAGGGTGCCGGGAAGAGCTTCTGAACCCTCCCGAACAAGGGTTGACGACGGCGGTGGCTCCATGATGAAAAGTGGAAAAGTGTTCGGGTACTATGCCTTAGGGTTTCGGGGGGATTATATAGGCGAAGGGGCGAAGGCGGTGGAGCCCCGAGGGCCCCACCTCAGGTCCAGGCGCGGCGGGGGGGGGGGGGGGGGGGGGGAGCCGCGCCACCCCTTGAGGTGGGCGCCTCGGGCCCCGTCTCCTTCTCCCCCTCGGACTTCTGGAACGTGTCGGAGATTCTAAGCCTTTTGGTTTTTGTTTCGTCCAATTCCGAGAATATTTCCTTAAGTGGATTTCTGAAACCAAAAACAGCAGAATACAGGGAACTGGCACTGTGGCATCTTGTTAATAGGTTAGTTCCAGAAAATGCATAAAACTATATAAAATGCATATAAAACATGTAGGCAATTGGTATAATATAAGCATGGAACATAAGAAATTATAGATACGTTTGAGACGTATCATATATGCATCATTATGCACTTCTTTATTTTGTCAATTGCCCAGCTGTAATACATGTGGGTAAACAAATTACAGCTGGGCAATTGACAGAATAAAGAAGTGCATAATGATGCATATACTATAGCTATGATGTCTAGTATGAGATTCATTTGGGCATTACAACAATATACATAGACCGTTCCAACCGCATCTATGACTAATAATCCACTTTCCGGTTAGTGTCCGCACCCCTTTCAGTATTAAGTTGCAAGCAACAGATTATTGCATTAGGCAATGTGTGTAAAGTAAGTAATACAAATATCCTTAGACAAAGTACTACTGTTTTATCCCTAGTAGAAACAGTACATCTACAATGTTAGAGGTTGCTGTCACTCCCCCAGATTAAATAGAGACATGAACCCACTATCGAGCATAAATACTCCCTCTTGGAGTTACAAGCATCTACTTGGCCAGAGCATCTACTAGTAACGGAGAGCATGCAAGATCATAAATAACACACACATAATATATTATGAAGTAATAACATAGTACTCAATATTCATCGGATCCCAGCAAACACAACATGTAGTATTACATAAAGTTGATCTTGATCATGATAGGCAGCTCACAAGATCTAAACATGGTAGCACAAGAGGAGAAGACAACCATCTAGCTACTGCTATGGACCCGTAGTCCAAGGATGAAATACTCACGCGTCAGTCCGGAGGCGGGCATGGTGATATAGAGCCCTCCGGTGATGATTCCCCTCTCCGGCAGGGTGCCGGGAAGAGGTTCTGAACCTTCCCGAACTAGGGTTGGCGACGGCGGCGGCTCTGGAACTCGTGGAGGAAAAGTGTTCGCGTCTGAAGGGTTTTTTCGTCGGGGGGTTTAAGTAGGCGAAAGGGCGAAGGCGGTGGAGGCACGGGGGCCCCACACCACGTGGTGGCGCGGTAGAGGGGGGAGCCGCGCCTCCACCAGGTGTGGCCCCCCTGCTGCCCGTCTTCGACTTTTTTTCGATGTTCTGGAAGCTCCCGAGAAAAATAATAACCTTGACGTTTCGTTTGTCCAATTCCGAGAATATTTCCTTAACAGTTTTTCTGAAACCAAAAACAGCAGAAAACAGGGAACTGGCACTGTGGCATCTTATTAATAGGTTAGTCCCAGAAAATGCATAAAATGATATAAAAGTGTATATAAAACATGTAGCAATTGGCATAATATAAGCATGGAACATAAGAAATTATAGATACGTTGGAGACGTATCAAGGGGGTGTGAATAGGCGATTTAAACTTTTTCGAGGAGCCAGATTATCCGGTCCAAGTTGGTTCCGGATATTTCGGTAGGCTTGATAAAGGCGGAATAAAATTAGCGTTTTACTTTAACAAACACACCTAAATATACTAGGCTCATCTATGTGCACCAACAACTTAAACTAAGCAAGGCAAGTAACAAGGTGATAGCAAGATAAAGAACTTCAAGCACGAAGGCTATCACAATGTAAAGTGCACAAGTAAAGAGCACAAGTAAGGAGCTCGGGTATAAAAATAACTGAGACACGCGGAGACTAAGTTGTATTCTTGAGTTTCTCCTTGTTAAGAGAGTACGTCTCATTGGAGAGGTGCGGTCCACCACAACAGGTTGGTCTCAACGCCACAACAGGCTTCACCTTCTTCTCCGATGAACCACGCCACAAAAGGTTTGGTTCACCTTCCACTATTGATCTCCTTTTGGGCGGAGATCGATTCCTTATAATAATCTTAGGGCACACACCCACAACTTAACCGGGGGCTTCCAAATAACGACAAAAGGTCTTGGTCACAAAAGGCGTTTAGGGTCCAATGAGCCAAGAGTAGCAAACTCACAAACTTTCACTTCCACGAATCCGTGGAGAGCACAAACTGATGCACAATGTAATGGCAAGAGCACAAAAAGTGCTCAAGTCCTTAACTCTCAAATTCCAACAAAGCAACAAATACTTATGAGGGAATAAGAGAGGAAGAACAAGGAAATCAACAAATGAATCACAAGATCTAGATTAAATATGTTCCCCTCACTTAGAGGAGTGATTGATTGGTAGAAAGGTAGATCTATATCTGCTCTCACTTTTTCCCAGGGACGGAGCTGGCATAAGAGGACCGAGGTCAGCTAACCCCAATGGAAATATAAAAGTCCTTCGCTAATTATCACTAACTACAATTATTTGAGTACTAACCTATGGAGAATGACCCCACTGCCATAGAGACAAAATAGAAATGATCCCAGTGTCCATTTTTTCCAGTTTCTTCCCTGGGGAAAAGTCAAAGATATGCAAGAATCATGTGAGGGATTGAGAAGGGGCAAGCTTTCCAAGGTCAACAATGGCAAGAAAGAGAGGAAACAAACGAGTTGTCTCAAGGTGGAAGAAGAATACCCCTCCCAAAAATACGACCGTTGCAGCCTGTAAGGACTGGAACATCCGGAACTTAGACCTGAACTTCCGGCCAGGCCGGAAAGTTCCAGACAAAGTTCCACTGGAGCCGGTGCATGATCACATTTTGACTTAGCGAAAATTCTCTGAGTCGGGTCCGGAACTTCCGGTCTCTCGGAAAGTTCTGGCACAAGTTCCGGACAAAAGTTCCGCTTGTGCCAGTGGGTGAGCACATTCAGACTTAGAAAAATTCGCACGGCCAAGTGCGGAACTTCCGGAGCTAGGGCCGGAACTTCCGGTCACCCGGAAAGTTTTGGCACAAGTTTCGGACAAAGTTCCGCATGCTCTAGGAGGCAACACGTAAACTGAAATATCTTTTGGAAATGAACTCCAAATGAGGTGAGACCAACTTCGTTGCAAAGATAACGATGAGCACAATGCAATAAATTCACCACAAATGGGAAGGTGTGGAGCTTTCCTCAAGGTTGAACCAGTAATATGTACACGCAACAAGTTTTTCAAACTAAAACCGTTTTTGAAGAACTTAGACTTGTCATGAAGATCACGACAAGAACCAAAACCCAACAAGGAGAAAAGCCAAAAGAAGAAACAAGAAATATGATATTCCAAGTATGCAAAGGTTTGAGCTCTTCACAAAGATGCGATCAAGTTACTCACTCGAGAGCCCCTCTTGATAGTATGCATATCTATCCATAACCCGGTCTCCCAACCAACACCATGAGACTGGCAAAGGATAACCCTATCAAGATCATAACTTTGCCTTGAGCATTCCACTTGAGCTAGATGATGACGATCTTGTCTCTTTCAAGTTGAAACATCTTTCTTGATTGTGTTTGCTAGCACATGCTTGATGAAGACTTCTCCAAACACTCCATCATACTCCATTATGGGAAAGCCTCGCTTAGCTTCGTTTTCATGTCTCCATTGCAAGCTTCAATCAAATAATATCTTCAGAGATGAATCATATTGAACTTGCACTTCATATTCTTCTCTTTGTGTTGATCAAATTGAATCTTTGTCATGATCAACTTAGTACTACGCCTTGAATATAACCTTGAACATCATATAAGCTTTTAGAGTCCAACACATGAACTCCAATATAAACACATGGACAAGATCTATAAGGATTTCTTAATGCAAATATTAGTTCATAGAGATTGTCATTAATTACCAAAACCACACATAAGGGCACATGCTCTTTCACAACGTGTGTAGCTTACATGTCCTTTCAGTTGCTTTGTATATATACTCCTTTTCCAACTGTTGTACCCTAAACTTCTTATCTTGCCTTCTAAATACATCTATGCAAGGGTTTATGTTTGCCAAAATAAGGATTTTTTTCAACTAAAAACAGAAGCCTTAAACTTCCATTAGAAGGATTGAAGCGTGCAACATGAAAAAAAAACTTTTAACCATAGGAATTTAAATGTCAACCAATATTTAAACAATTTTAATCAGATCAAAACTAACTTTCAACCTAACTCGTCACAATATGTACGAACCCAACCTTGATGTATAAAAGAACCAACTTCTAACTCTATGCTTATTACCACCTTTCAACTCCTCTAACTCTATGCTTATCACTTTTCAACTCTAGATTCCACATACATTATATTTGTAGAGGGAAATTGGAATTTTTAATAGGTAAAATTAAGGGTACATATATTGGCGCTTGAGTGAACCAAAAATGGCAACCAAAAGGTTGCGTAATAATAGAAATCCTACCATTGAAAAGTGTCCTTGACCCCTGAGCACTAGTGGTCCAGTACTTTGAAAAATTGAGAAACTATTACGAGTCGAAAAAAACCGATGGCCATTATTGTATCCTACAAAACGTGCAAAAAATCAACTTCGAATACTTTATATTATGTGGTACACAAAAATGTAAACTCTGGTAAATTTTGAGATTTTAAAATATGCATATTTAGTTCCACACTTTCGTCATTTTTTGTGTAGCTCAGTATACAAAGAAATTTCAAGTTAAGTCCTTTACGTGTGTGAAATACACAATTGGTTACATCGGGGATTTTTTTTCCAATTTTTTTGAAACTCTTAAATATTTTTTTGGATATTTTTGAAACATCGGATCATTTATGCTCGGGAGCACGAAATCTCCTCTTGCAACTAATTGTGTATCACCGTTAGCATGCGTACTTTTTTATGCTATAACTTTACCTCTTCAAAATTCGTTGTCAGCTCCTCGCCTTCATCCTATTTGTTGTTTCCATGGACATAGGATGGTCGGGATCGAGAGCATATCTAGTGATACCATGATATCACATTTTAAAAATAAAATTAGTAAGTTTTAGAAAATCTCAAATAAATATGTGGGTGATCATACGATGTGTGTTTACTAATGTTGAAATTAGCAGAACTCTCGAAGTTGCTCATAGGGGTAGGGTATGCGTGTGCGTGTTCATAGGAGTGAGTGTATGCGCGTGTATATGAACGGTTGCGTTGTACTGTGTTTCATAAAAAAAATCTGATATATGCAAAGGGAAACAAAAAAGTCAAACCAACATGAATAATGTTATAAGAAGATAAAAAATACAAAATGACACTATTTACACAAAAATATCTTTTTTTGTCCTTAATATGTATTTCGAGTTTGGTTCTGATATATTTTAGAAAATGTTAACACACGTCTTGTGAACACCCACAATTATTTTAGATTTTTTTTGACACTTGCAACTTAGAATTTCATTTTGATAATGGGTATTTAGAAAATGGTGGTGTCCGGAAATGTCTAAAACGTCATTTATTTTTTGATGGAAATAGAGGGAGTTGTAGTTTCTTTATGCTTCAGCGGTTCAGCCCATAGAGAATCCGACAGAAACTGGGTCGAAGCCCAGGTAAACCCACACGGACACGGCTCATACACTGCGTCCAAATCTCCGGAGGCCGAGACATTCTTCCCCTTCCTTTCCCTTCGGCGGCTGCCCCTCTCTCCATCTCTCTCGCGGCTCATCCACAAAACCCTCGGAAAGCAAAGGCGGCGGCGCGACATGGCGGAGATCGAAGCTCCGGTTCCGGTGGCAGTGACGGAGAACCCGGAGGTTGCGGCGGAGAGCGACGCGGGTGCCGCGGCGGCGGCGGAGGCCAAGGGGCCGCACAAGCTGCAACGGCAGTGGACCTTCTGGTACGACATCCAGACCAAGCCCAAGCCCGGCGCCGCCTGGGGCACCTCGCTCAAGAAGGGCTACACCTTCGACACCGTCGAAGAGTTCTGGTGGTATGTTCCTCCTCTCCTTTGCAGCCAATCCGATCAGATCTGATCTAGCCATCGAGATGCTTTGTTTGTTCCTATACTCGGTGGCTATATGGTGGGATTTTTAGATGGAGAATATCATCGTCTATCCCACCTTGCACTGTTGTTAAGCCAACAAATCCAATAAGGACGTCATAATTTTTGCTAGTAGCTGATTTCGAAGATATTCGTTGATTATATGATCGCCTGCTACAAATATCAGATTTGATTTCATTACAATGACTCTATGAGTAGAGATGGGATTGCCCTTGGACAATATTATTTTTGGTGTATGCCCTCTGATATGTAGGTAGCATTGATGTTAATGTTGGAATGAAGTATATGATACTATTCGTTACTGCATCTGATACAAGATTATTTTCCTTCTTATCAACAGTCCCGTGGATTCTTAACAACAGTTTATAAATATGTTAAATTCCCCTACGTAGTTGTTACCTCATACTCGTATTATCCCAGTTGAGCATGGCAAGTTTTGTTGAAAGTAAAATCTTAATGTATGTTTTCATTTTGGGAGATGAACTAAAAATCTCAACATATGCGCACGAGATTATCCTGTTTCAGTGTGTCGTTATTTGACTTGAACCTGGATATTCCTAGATTGATCTGATGGCTGGACCTGTTGTTTCGGCTCAGTCCCTTCTCTTGTTATTTGGTTGTTTTACTTTTCCATTTTGTTCTGTTAGCCACTCTACTCGTTGGCACTGCCTTTATGAAAATGCAAAGAAGACCTAGTTATTATAGAAAATAATAATTGTGTAGCACAATAATGATTTGGATTTGGTTTTGGACATGCTTTGTGGATACAAACGTGACCCTTAGACCCCTAATGAATTATTATATTTGAAGAGTACTGGAGTAGCCGTACCAAATACATGGGATTATGTTGTGTAGGAACTCAAAATCAATTTTTGTGTGTAGTAGGAACTTGAAAGCAAAATTTAGTTTCTTATTATGCTGAACGTATACTGCAGCATCGTTAACTTTGATTATCCTTTATGTTTCTTGTATGCTACAATTCCTTCTTAACAGCTTTGTTTCTTCTGCAGTTTGTATGATCAGATTTTCCGTCCTAGTAAGTTGGTAGGAAGTGCAGATTTTCATTTATTCAAGGCTGGGGTAGAACCCAAGTGGGAAGACCCAGAGTGTGCAAATGGGGGCAAATGGACTGTGATATCCAGCAGAAAGCCCAACCTTGATACCATGTGGCTTGAAACAGTATGTTTTTGTGATTTTAATGTTTTATTTATCTGAGTTGCTTTAGAGATCTAACATAGTATCTGATTTTTTTATCTGGCTCATAGTTCCTCTTGGCACAATTGGTTTTACTAACTTCGTAAACATGGCAACATGCAGTGTATGGCTCTGATTGGAGAGCAATTTGATGAAAGTCAGGAAATTTGTGGAGTTGTTGCTAGTGTCCGCCAAAGACAGGATAAGCTTTCATTATGGACCAAGACTGCGAGTAATGAAGCTGTTCAGGTTTGTTCTGAAAACAAAATCATTTTGCAAATTAGCCTCATTAATGCTTGTGTTGTTAGTGCATTGTAATGTTTTGGTTCAGATGTTGTAGGACACCTTTATAATCTGTACTCCAGTGCTTCATCACCTCTTCTGGTCATTAGTCAACACACAGCCAAATTTTTTGTGCATTTTAACGTTTGTAAGGTTATTTTTAAACAACCTGAGCCCTCAACAGATCACAGCTCCAATGGATGAAACATGATAACTTAACAATCTTTATGTGAACATAAGAGGTTTTAACGAATTGTTAGTAACCGTCTACATGGCAAGGCAAAGTATCAATTGGACAACCAACTTAAGGGTATATATGATCCATGAACTCATCAGCTTGGTAAATTGACCAAAGGCCACTCAGATTCATATCTCTTTGAAGTGTAACCGTTTAGCTTGAATTAAGAAAGAGAACTATTTCATTCCATTTGAGTTCATTGAATGCTATTTTTAGCTGGCAGGGATAGTACTGGTCTATTGTGTGGGCAGACCTTAGGGATTCTGTTACTTTCCAGTGCATGCATATTTAAATATAACGGGCTGTGTTTCATGTATATACGGTTTGAGCCATTCACCACCGGAGCGCCAGACCACGACTTTTGAACTGTTTTGTTGTGTTCAGATGGTATTAACTAATGTACTGAGTTCACACTCATTTGTGATTCAGGTAGACATTGGGAAGAAATGGAAGGAGGTTATTGACTACAATGATAAGATGGTCTACAGCTTCCATGTATGCCTCTGTTCTTATTGTCTCAAACAGCATATTCTGCCCTAGGCACTTGAATAAAAATAATATTTGTCCACAGCTCATTTTCTTGTGTTGCTCAAATGCAGGATGACTCCAGAAGTCAGAAACCAAGCAGAGGTGGACGATACACCGTGTAAGGCTGCACATCATACTGCTCGCAGCTCGGAAAAAGTGGCATCGAGTGTTTGCTGAGATTCGAATAGCCTCGGCTAATGTTATTTGAGGCAATTTTCCAATCTATTATGTTGTTTTGTTCTGATAGCTTGTGGCAAGAGATACTAAGTTATTGTATGCACTCAATTTTCCTCTGAAGTATCTCTTATAATTTTAACAACCCGGATGAGCAGTCGCGTGTTGGTGTGGGATGAATACACGTTCGCACTGTTATTTGGTCCCTCTGTGAAAGCCATATATTTGCCATTTTTGCGACGCCTACCCCCACACAAATGTTTGTCGTCTCGCGTAAGACATTTGCCATTCCTGCAAATCCAGGACCAGGCTCGAATTTGATACACGGGTATTCTCCATAGATGTCTAACGTGGTTAAGTTATATGTTAATTATTTTCACAAGAATCTTCCCTTGGTACCTGCTTAACATAGAACATGTTTTGATACCCAGTGATAGAAACTGTTTTGTACCCCTGACGTTTGAGCAAATGAAAACGAGCGTCGGGACTGTGTTTGCTCCTACTTTGTCCCCCCAGGCAAACACGAAGTCTTTTCTTGGTTACCAACAACACAAGAATCGGACTTCACCTCAGATGTCTCCCCTACCGTCTGCCATTTATACACGCACTGTCTTCACGCTCACTCACACGGCTGCCACCAGAAACACCGACGCATCGCTCACCGTGAACCACCCTACGTCGACATCTCAGTTCACCGCTTGCTTCACCCATGGCTTTCTCTCTTTCCCAGCTCAATCTCGCCCGTTTGAGTCCAATATATCCTTTTTGCAATCTTTTTCAAGGCCTTTTGCTTCAAGAACACTGCCTCGTTTTCCATCGCACCTAAGAGCAGCGTCTTGCTTTGCAAGCGATCCACGCTGTGCGTCTGCCTTGCCTTGCCTTGGCTTGTGCTCTAATCAAGCCGGACTCTCCACCCCACGGTTGGTGACAGACGACGCCCCGCCACCTTACCCGCGCGATCTCACTCTCCTCAGCAGCTATATCACTTGTTCGCCTCCTCGTCCATGTCCCTTCACCGATACCTCACCCCTCCACCACACCACCACCACCGCTCCGAGCGGCACGGTCGCAGTGTCGCGCGCCATGGATACCGGCGGCGAGCCGAAGGCCAAGGCCGCCAAGGCGTGCCGTGCGTGCGGCGATGACGTCGGGGCGCGGGAGGACGGCACCCCGTTCGTGGCCTGCGCCGAGTGCGGGTTCCCGGTGTGCCGGCCGTGCTACGAGTATGAGCGCAGCGACGGCACACAGTGCTGCCCGCAGTGCAACACCCGCTACAAGCGGCACAAAGGTACTCAGCAGCAGCAGCAGCATAATGTGCATTCATCGATTAATGCCAGAGGGTGTACTGTGCAACATTAATTTGGGTTCAGTTTGACATGGTACTAATAATTTGTTTCCTGATCGCGCAGGGTGCCCGAGGGCGGAAGGGGACGATGAGGACGGCGAGATGGACGACTTCGAAGAGGATTTTCAGGCTAAGAGCCCCAAGAAGCCTCACGAGCCTGTTCCATTCGACGTCTACTCGGTGAGTGAGAATGAGATCAATCGATGTGCAATGCAAGCAATGGTTTTACTCTATTCAGTCAACAAAATGTCCAATGTGTAACACGATGCTTGACCTGCAGGAGAATGGCGAGCAGCCGCCGCAGAAGTGGCGGCCCGGTGGTCCGGCGATGTCCTCCTTCGGCGGAAGCGGTTAGTGCAGAAATATAAAACAGAGCAGCAGAACAGAACGCGAGTCTGAGAGCGTGAACTGAAGAGTTCTTCGTGTGATCATTTTGCAGTGGCTGGCAAGGAGCTGGAGGCGGAGCGGGAGATGGAGGGGAGCATGGAGTGGAAGGACAGGATCGACAAGTGGAAGACCAAGCAGGAGAAGAGGGGGAAGCTCAACCGCGACCACAGTGACGACGATGACGATGACAAGAACGACGACGAATACATGCTGTAAGTTTCAGTCCCCACGGCTGCGGCGTGCTGCTGGTTCAGTTTTACAGTAGTTCTTAGGATTTTGAATTGAGTTAGTGACACACCACAATCGTGCGCAGTCTGGCGGAGGCGCGGCAGCCGCTGTGGCGTAAGCTTCCGGTGCCGTCGAGCATGATCAACCCGTACCGCATCGTGATCGTGGTCCGGCTGGTGGTGCTCTGCTTCTTCCTCCGGTTCCGGATCATGACCCCGGCGAACGACGCCATCCCGCTCTGGCTGGTGTCCGTCATCTGCGAGCTCTGGTTCGCGCTCTCCTGGATCCTCGACCAACTGCCCAAGTGGTCGCCGGTGACCCGTGAGACGTACCTGGACCGCCTCGCGCTCCGGTACGACCGCGAGGGCGAGCCGTCGCGGCTGTCCCCCATCGACTTCTTCGTCAGCACGGTGGACCCGCTCAAGGAGCCCCCCATCATCACGGCCAACACCGTGCTGTCCATCCTCGCCGTGGACTACCCTGTGGACCGCAACAGCTGCTACGTCTCGGACGACGGCGCGTCCATGCTCTGCTTCGACACCCTCTCCGAGACGGCCGAGTTCGCGCGCCGGTGGGTGCCCTTCTGCAAGAAGTTCTCCATCGAGCCGCGCGCCCCGGAGTTCTACTTCTCCCAGAAGATCGACTACCTCAAGGACAAGGTGCAGCCGACGTTCGTCAAGGAGCGGCGCGCCATGAAGCGCGAGTACGAGGAGTTCAAGGTCCGGATCAACGGGCTGGTGGCCAAGGCGGAGAAGAAGCCGGAGGAAGGGTGGGTGATGCAGGACGGGACGCCGTGGCCCGGGAACAACACGAGGGATCACCCCGGGATGATCCAGGTGTACCTGGGCAGCCAGGGCGCGCTGGACGTGGAGGGGCACGAGCTGCCGCGGCTGGTGTACGTGTCCCGTGAGAAGCGGCCCGGGCACAACCACCACAAGAAGGCAGGCGCCATGAACGCGCTGGTGCGCGTGTCGGCGGTGCTCACCAACGCGCCATTCATCCTCAACCTCGACTGCGACCACTACGTGAACAACAGCAAGGCCGTGCGCGAGGCCATGTGCTTCCTCATGGACCCGCAGCTCGGGAAGAAGCTCTGCTACGTCCAGTTCCCGCAGCGCTTCGACGGCATCGACCTACACGACCGTTACGCCAACCGCAACGTCGTCTTCTTCGACGTAAGACACGCTACTCTGTTCTGACTCCTGAGCCATGAACTGAGCTGAGCTGAGCTGACAATGTTTGCGTTGCAGATCAACATGAAAGGGCTGGACGGGATCCAGGGGCCGGTGTACGTGGGGACGGGATGCGTATTCAACAGGCAGGCGCTGTACGGCTACGACCCGCCGCGGGCGGAGAAGAGGCCCAAGATGACGTGCGACTGCTGGCCGTCGTGGTGCTGCTGTTGCTGCTGCTTCGGGGGAGGGAAGCACCGCAAGTCCAAGGACAAGAAGGGCGGCGACGTCGACGACGAGCCGCGACGTGGCCTGCTCGGGTTCTACAAGAAGAGGGGCGGCAAGAAGGACAAGCTCGGCGGCGGGCCGAAGAAGGGGTCGTTCCGGAAGCAGCTGCGCGGGTACGAGCTGGAGGAGATCGAGGAGGGCATCGAGGGGTACGACGAGCTGGAGCGTTCGTCGCTCATGTCGCAGAAGAGCTTCCAGAAGCGGTTCGGCCAGTCGCCCGTGTTCATCGCCTCCACGCTCGTCGAGGACGGCGGCCTACCGCAGGGCGCCGCCGCCGACCCCGCCGGCCTCATCAAGGAGGCCATCCACGTCATCAGCTGCGGCTACGAGGAGAAAACAGAGTGGGGCAAGGAGGTAAAAATCTCGCTTCGCTGCATACTTACTTGCAAAACAAAAGTAAAATTGCACCAGCCGGGAATCGAACCCGGGTCTGTACCGTGGCAGGGTACTATTCTACCACTAGACCACTGGTGCCTATTGGTGTTGTGCTTATTCATATTTCTTACATAAATGATATGCAGATTGGGTGGATCTATGGGTCTGTGACGGAGGACATCCTGACGGGGTTCAAGATGCACTGCCGTGGGTGGAAGTCAGTGTACTGCACGCCGACGCGCCCAGCGTTCAAAGGATCGGCGCCGATCAACTTGTCGGACAGGCTTCACCAGGTGCTCCGGTGGGCGCTCGGTTCCGTTGAGATCTTCATGAGTCGCCATTGCCCCCTCTGGTATGCCTACGGCGGCCGCCTCAAGTGGCTCGAGCGCTTCGCCTACACCAACACCATCGTCTATCCCTTCACCTCCATTCCCCTCATCGCCTACTGCACCATTCCCGCCGTCTGCCTCCTCACCGGAAAGTTCATCATCCCCACGGTAAGTCCTACTAATCTCCATGGAGCACGCACCACTCAAGTACTGAACTGGACACAGCATGTTTAGTAACCGGGTCGTGCGTGGATACGAATGTCTGCAGCTGAACAACTTGGCGAGCATCTGGTTCATCGCGTTGTTCATGTCCATCATCGCGACGGGGGTGCTGGAGCTCCGGTGGAGCGGGGTGAGCATCGAGGACTGGTGGCGCAACGAGCAGTTCTGGGTGATCGGCGGCGTCTCGGCGCACCTTTTCGCCGTCTTCCAGGGCTTCCTCAAGGTGCTGGGCGGTGTGGACACCAACTTCACCGTCACCTCAAAGGCGGGCGCCGACGAGGCCGACGCCTTCGGCGACCTATACCTCTTCAAGTGGACCACCCTGCTGATCCCGCCCACCACGCTCATCATCATCAACATGGTCGGCATCGTTGCTGGCGTCTCCGACGCCGTCAACAACGGCTACGGCTCGTGGGGTCCCCTCTTCGGGAAGCTCTTCTTCTCCTTCTGGGTCATCGTCCACCTCTACCCGTTCCTCAAGGGGCTCATGGGGAGGCAGAACCGCACGCCCACCATCGTCGTGCTCTGGTCCGTCCTTCTCGCCTCCATCTTCTCCCTGGTCTGGGTCAGGATCGACCCCTTCATCGCCAAATCCAAGGGACCCATCCTTAAGCCATGTGGAGTACAGTGTTGAGCTTAGTTTCCACATGTTGCACTTTTGGGGCGTTTCATATTTCACTTGTTTGTTCTGTACAAGTTTTGGAGTGAGATAAACAACGGTTAATTGGATGGGATTCAAGTTGTAAGAATTGTTCCGGTGGTAATATTCGAATTGAGGAACATTATTTCTGGATTTTGTTACTCGTTAGACTTCTAACTGGTGACATTATGCATAGAAACATCATTGCAAAACAAGGAATATTAAAAACAAATGATGAAAGGTTTGACCTCTCTAAAAGCGATGACCGGTAAAACCTCCCAAATCCAAAATGCAATAACTTGAGCTTAGAAACTCCGAAAAGGACGAAACCAATTTTTTTTGGAAAGGTAAAACATAGAAGTATCCAAAAAAAATCAAGTAACTAAATATGAGGAACCTCCTTCAGACAAGGACCGAGAAATAAGTCAACATAAAAAACGCAACAAGGTTTCCATGAAAAAATCCGTTTTTGATGAACTAGAGCTTGTCATAAGAATAACCACAAGCTGCATAACTCACATGGATAAGATACAAATAAAATCCAAGAAACATGATGCCAAAGATGCAAAGGTTGGAGCTCTCTATGAACGATGTGATTAAGCTATTAACTCGAGAGCCCCTCTTGATAGTCTATCCCAAACCCGGTCTCCCACTAACAACATGAGACCGGCAAAAGAGAAAACTGAAGGGAATATGCCCTAGAGGCACTTAATAAAGATAGTTTATTAGTCATATCCCAATTGTTCATTATATGTTTTATACCATGCTATAACTGTATTAAGCGGAAACATTAATACACGTGTGGTGGATAAACAACCAAGTCCCTAGTAGCCTCTGTTTTGACTAGTTCATTGTGCAATCGATGATCGAGGTTTCCCGATCATGTGACTTGGAGTCTATTTGACAATGAAGTCATGTCGTTGGTAGAACGATGTGATGGACATACCCAATATTTGTAGGACGTAGTCATTACACCTTCGACCGTGAGATCTACTCTTATTGCTATTCCTGGAAGACACTTTGATTGCATCAAACGTCATATTTATATAGTGTGACAATAAAGGTGTCCCTCTCGGGTGTCGGAAAGGAGTATGTTGAGACGGGGGGTCAAGAGCGGGATTTGCCAGTCCGCATAGCAGGATAGATACTCTAGGGCCCACTCGGTGAGATTATGTCAAATGAGTTTGCAAACATGTGACTAGGTCACCAGCTGACATAATATCATAGACGAGTAGAAGATATTGTTGTCGGTAACGAGATCAAGCTAGGTATGGAGATATCTATGAATGAGTCTCGGACACGCTAAGTATCGCTATGGCAAAAGGTTTAAGACTCAGACGTCCAGGTTCGATAGGTAAAGTATTCGTTATCTCGCAGGGATTAATTCTGGGTATCCTCGGTCCACGAATTAGTCATTGATCGGAGAGGAGTCTCGATCATGTCTGGTGAGATAATCGAACCGCTAGGGTATCACACTTAAGGGGAGTCGACATTTTACCGGAAGAGAAAAATAGGAAAAGAGAGACCGGGAACGTCCCGGGAAAGTTCCGATGGAGATCGGGCAGCGACGAAATAGTTTTCGGAGCCGGAATAAATTATGTAATATGTATTTAATATTAATTAGTGTAATTAATAGTTAAATATATATTTATTTAATTAATTTCGAATTTTTAAAGGCAGCCCACCTTAAATGGGCCTTCCATGGGAAGGAAGGCCCATAAGGGGGGAACTTCCCCCCTTGGTGCGGTTTTGGAGGGGCTGCCCTAGGTGGGCCAAAAGGGGCCCACCTAGGGCCGGCGGCTCCTCTTGGGGCGGGGCTGGTGTGGGATTAGTCCCACACCGCCCAGCCAGCAAGGCTGGCAGCCCCTCTCCCCCTTTATATAGAGGGGCACCCCTGGCCTTTGAAGAAACCAATTTCTCTCTCTCTCTCTTTCCTTGGATCACGTGACTCCCAAGTTTGGAGTTGCGCCAAGGATAAGTTTTCTCCACCATACGCACGCCGCCATGCTGCTGGTCTTCCGGTCCCAGTCTTCCGCTGCTCGTACCTGGATCGGGCCCGGAGTTCGTCGGCTTCACCGTATGTGTGTAACGCCCTGCGAGGTGCCACACTATTGGTGCTGGAGGTCTGCTTCCTCCATACGGCCTCAAGGTCGTCGTCGGTTTCACCGACATCGCCGCGTCATCGTCTTCTTCGTCGCGCCAAGTTCTCCGCGACCTTGAGGTCGGCTACGTCGTCTTCGTCGTCAACGCTTGTGCGGGAGCGTAATCCCCGCTTTTCGGTCTACAAGGGTATGTATTCCGACCCCCCTGCGTACTACTATATCTGCATAGTGTAGATCCTGGCTGTTTTAAGGATATCGTTGCTAGAAATTTTTTGTTTTCTGCCTGCGATCCCCTTCAGTGGTATAAGAGCCGATCTATGCGTAGATATAGCTGTGCGCTAGCTTCACCCGTGTTTTACACGGGGACATCGTTCTTATTATTTGCTACCCTCTCGCGTGCACTTGCACTGCCGGCAGCATCGAGTTGATGAAGCGGCCCGGACCGACCTTACGCGTACGCTTACGCGAGACTGGTTCCACAACTGACATACGGCTGGTTCCGTATATGTGGCTGGCGGGTGTCTGTCTCTCTCTCTTTAGTTGGCTTTGCATTTTCAATGGAGGGCCCGAAAGGGATACATAAATATGCAATTATTTGATCGTTGTTGTGGTCATAGGTTCGTAGGTATGAAGCGGTTCTATTTACGACAGCCCCAAGCCACGTAAAATATGCAAAAGATAAAGTAGAAGCGTCTAACTTTATTTTGCAGGGGCAATGTGATATGGTCAAGGTAGGTTTATTAAATTGTTTATGAACTGTTGGCGCGAAGGAGACCAACGGCGCAAGGATCATGTCACATCGCATTACATTTTGATGTTTTGTGTGCATCTTATATTGTGTGATTATATATTAGTATATATTAGTTACACGGCGGTAGTAATATAAGATGATCCCTCCAAAATACCACTAGTGTTCTTCCTTCGACGTGCACCACCAAGAAAGTTCTACGTTATGAGGCAGGCCGTGACGATCGGGTGTCAGACATATCGTCGTTCGCATACAGTGGGTGTAAGCCATGTTGCACGCGCGTTCGTTGAAGGTTATTGTGGCGAGCCTAGCATATGCAGATATGGCCTCGGAACACGGAGGCTGAAAGGTCGAGCATGAGTCACAGAGTTGTTGTGATCGACATTTCGATGTCCACCTTTGAAGTTGTGTTGCCGGCTCTGACGACGAGGGGTTGCACAATGAATGGGGGTCGTGTAATCACTAAAACGATTAGAGGGATATCGTTTTGAGTGGGAGTTCTGATAGTTTTATTTTATTAAAACTTGAACCCTATTTTATAATGAACAAAGTCTGTTTTGCAAAACCTTTGTAGATATTAACCAGTGTAATAGCCTTCTTTGAAAATTAGGCACAATCCTGCGATTGAGAAACTTAAAAAGTTGGGTCCAAACTTCATAGTTTTATACTTTAGCTTGAGGATACTCCTTGTTTAAACCGTTAGCTCTTTGTGATACAATACCCGCTAGGAGATAAACCCGGAGATTCCGCTAACAAAAGATAATTTGGATTATCAGGTTTTGTGCGGATGATATCATCATAGTCCAGTGTATGCTATGATCTCTGCCATAGAGAACCAACGGTGGGTACGAGTTTTTAGATCGCGAACATATGAGATGGTCGCTAAACTCGGGGTACCCGTAAAGTTGGGTTGATGAAGTTTATCAGTACGTTGACTGATTGTCTTCTCAACCAAGATGGAAGAGAATACACACATTGAAGGAGCACGTGGCAGTCATACTTGATAACATTGGTCATACTTGATGACATATGGTCATATTTGATGAACATTGAGACGCCTCGCTCAGCTCGATCACTGGATGACAGACGTCGTTGCCAAGTGCAAATGCTATGTCATAGACTATGTCATGCAAGGAGAATCGTTCACCTTCATGGTTCTTGATTACGTTGGAAGTATCAAGAAGATAAAACAGATCGCCGGAAGTCATCAATGATGATGGTGTATATATGATATACATGTTATGAATGTTTTAGCTAAGCAAGTACTCGCAGTAGTGACTAAGTTTTGATACTAGTCATGTTTTATGAAAACCAGGTTTACTGCTTGAGTGGCTTGAAAGGATGAGGCGACATTGCGTGTTGATAATGGCAGACAAATTGTTGTGATGGCCATAGACACTCTCCCTCTAGATCTACCATTTGAATAAATTCTTTATGATCGCCTGTTAGTATGATCGTTATAAGTGTGTCTCCTCTAGCGAGACAATTGTTCATATATGTTAGTGACAAATTCGTTGTCCTATATTTATGAAGTAATGATCGTATGCCGATTTGAATTTAGATGGTAGAAGCTCCCACATTCATAATATTAATGCCAAAGGATACAAACTTAATAAAGACACCACATATGTGTGGCACTGCCGTTTAATTCATGTCAATGTTATAGTCAATGAATTAGCACCATATCGGATGGATCTACAAGTCTTTAGATTTGATCTTTTGACACTTGCAAGATAACTAAGACACCGTTTTCGGAAAACGGGCATATAACTTATTGATAGTCATGCATATAGATGTATGTGGATCAATGAAGTAATTGACGGGTAGTGAAGACCTTTATTTCGTGAACTTCGTTGAACGTTTTGAGTATAACTTGTTGAGAATCATGCATATGGGTGTATGTGAATCAATGAAGTACTTTAAACGTGTAGTGGAAGTCTTTATTTCATAGACTTCATGAATATTCCGAGTAGATATACGGATATCCACTTAGGGAATGTCAGTCTGGAAATTTTGATTCAATCAAACAAGTTCAGAATGAAGTAGGAAATAAATTTAACAAGAAAATCTAATTCCTGCGATACAGATCGAGGAAATAAAGATTTGAGTTATAATGTTGGCACGTCATTGGAAGACTTGTGAGAAGAGTTCCACAAATTACGTCGCATGGAACACCATAGTGTTATGGTATGTTAGGACGTCGTAATCGCACCCTATCGGATAGTGTGTGGTAAATAAATCTCTTACCGAATTATTGTGATCATTGGAGTAGTATGGTAGAAACATAACATTCACATTAGATAATAGGGAAACCATTTAAATCCATGAAGACAATACCATATGAATGGTGGCATGGCTTTTAGCCTAGATTGTCGTTTCAGTAATTTAGTGTTTCGATGTGATCAAACCTAAAATGGATTAATCTTTGTAGTGTACCTAAAGAGTTAGTTGGGTACATGTCTCACGACATAGGCAAAATCGTTGCCGGGATATACCTTGCGAAAGAAATAGTTTCTTGTCCAAGGGTATAAGTGGGAAAGAAAGTAGAGCAAGACGAAGTTAATGAACTTCCTCTCCAGACATCAGAGTGGCGCAGCGGAAAGTGTTTTCCGGTGTCATGCTCCTCAACTTGAAAGAAGCTGATGATTAAGATCATGATGCTCTGAGCTCATACTGAGAACGTAGGCGTGCGAGGTTGTGTTCCAGATTGTGTGGTACGACAATCTTGTAATGAAGGTCATATTAATAGAATATGACAGACCTACGAACTACGAAGAAGAGATGGTAAACCTAAGTCCGAGAAATGGCTATGAGTCATATATGATCCGATATAAAATCCATGTACGATTACCAGGTAATGACTTGGGAGATCTTCTTGATGGCATCTGGGCTGTTAATGGAATATGGAATTTTATGAGAGAGTAGACACTGATAAGGATCGATTTGTCGTAAAACAGTTCCGACAGATTCAAAAGGTTGACCACAACGAGATTTGTCTCAAGTGGCGAAGCCTAAATCTATTCGGGTCGTTTAGCAATTACTATAATTTCAAATTGAGAAATTAATAGATGGATAAGGAAACCATGTTTCTTAATGGTCTGATTAAGAAAGAGTTGTAATTAGTACAATGAAATGGTTTGATGATCCTGAGGATGCTAAACATGTATGCAAACTTCAGATGTCCATTCATGGGCTGAAGTAAGCATATCGGAGCTGGAATCTTCACTTTGATGATGTGATCGAAGGATTTTGGAGTTGTCCAAAATAGTTGAAGAAACTTGCATTTGCAAAGAAGTGAGTGGGAGCAAAGTAGCTTTCCTTGATCTTATATGCGGAAGGCATATTTGAGTGGGAGCTAGGTGTCATTCGTAATTTTGTATGTAACGACATATTGAATGACACAGATCCTCTAGTAGAGTGTAAAGGATTATTTAAGTGATTAAATTTTCTATGAATGAAGTTAGGAGTATTAGGCATTCGATCTATAATTGTATAGATCAAGAGGGGCTTAATAACATTAGGTCGGAATATTTTCCTAGGTTAAGATTCTGAAGTGTGTCAGAATAGAACAAGCGAAGAAAAAGGTTCTTGCTTGTATGACTAGGTATAATATTAAGTTTATCTTGGCATTTTCAGTGATGGCTGATGAAAGAAAAGGGATGTTCGACATGCTCTATGCCTCAGACATAGATTCTATCAGACTGAAAGCTCGACTTGGTGTGACCCACGTTCTTGGTTGAAGAACGGGTTCTAGAGTGATCCTTGTGTGGATCAATGAACAAACGTTAAGTATATTTTTCAGTGTCTGTGAGAACTGAAGATATGTTTTCTGGTAAAGGGTAAGAGTGCAACTTGCCTTAAAACGGTTACGAGGATGCAAGTTATGACACTGACCCATACGACTAGAAATCTCATATAGGAGATGTCCTTCGTTTTGAAGAAAGACATGGTTAGTTTGCGAAGTCGCATATGAATGCACTGTCGCATAATCTACATAGGTATAGAAGTATATGGCAACTTCAGAAGTAGCTAGTATGATTGGACTGAGTCTCACTCCATCGACTAAGATATATTTCGCCGTTATCGTGAGATACGGGATGATGTCAAACCAGGTGACATAGAAGTGTTGCAAAACACATATAGGTCTCAATGTGTGAGATCTGTTGACTGTATTCCTCTTCCACGAGACAAGCATGCACCAAGATGCTATGGGTGTTGAGCTTTTACCAAGTTGTAAACTAGATTAAGTGTTACTCTAGTGCAAGTGGGAGACTTAAGGGAATATGCCCTAGAGGCACTTAATAAAGATAGTTTATTAGTCATATCCCAATTGTTCATTATATGTTTTATACCATGCTATAACTGTATTAAGCGGAAACATTAATACACGTGTGGTGGATAAACAACCAAGTCCCTAGTAGCCTCTGTTTTGACTAGTTCATTGTGCAATCGATGATCGAGGTTTCCCGATCATGTGACTTGGAGTCTATTTGACAATGAAGTCATGTCGTTGGTAGAACGATGTGATGGACATACCCAATATTTGTAGGACGTAGTCATTACACCTTCGACCGTGAGATCTACTCTTATTGCTATTCCTGGAAGACACTTTGATTGCATCAAACGTCATATTTATATAGTGTGACAATAAAGGTGTCCCTCTCGGGTGTCGGAAAGGAGTATGTTGAGACGGGGGGTCAAGAGCGGGATTTGCCAGTCCGCATAGCAGGATAGATACTCTAGGGCCCACTCGGTGAGATTATGTCAAATGAGTTTGCAAACATGTGACTAGGTCACCAGCTGACATAATATCATAGACGAGTAGAAGATAGTGTTGTCGGTAACGAGATCAAGCTAGGTATGGAGATATCTATGAATGAGTCTCGGACACGCTAAGTATCGCTATGGCAAAAGGTTTAAGACTCAGACGTCCAGGTTCGATAGGTAAAGTATTCGTTATCTCGCAGGGATTAATTCTGGGTATCCTCGGTCCACGAATTAGTCATTGATCGGAGAGGAGTCTCGATCATGTCTGGTGAGATAATCGAACCGCTAGGGTATCACACTTAAGGGGAGTCGACATTTTACCGGAAGAGAAAAATAGGAAAAGAGAGACCGGGAACGTCCCGGGAAAGTTCCGATGGAGATCGGGCAGCGACGAAATAGTTTTCGGAGCCGGAATAAATTATGTAATATGTATTTAATATTAATTAGTGTAATTAATAGTTAAATATATATTTATTTAATTAATTTCGAATTTTTAAAGGCAGCCCACCTTAAATGGGCCTTCCATGGGAAGGAAGGCCCATAAGGGGGGGAACTTCCCCCCTTGGTGCGGTTTTGGAGGGGCTGCCCTAGGTGGGCCAAAAGGGGCCCACCTAGGGCCGGCGGCTCCTCTTGGGGCGGGGCTGGTGTGGGATTAGTCCCACACCGCCCAGCCAGCAAGGCTGGCAGCCCCTCTCCCCCTTTATATAGAGGGGCACCCCTTGCCTTTGAAGAAACCAATTTCTCTCTCTCTCTCTTTCCTTGGATCACGTGACTCCCAAGTTTGGAGTTGCGCCAAGGATAAGTTTTCTCCACCATACGCACGCCGCCGTGCTGCTGGTCTTCCGGTCCCAGTCTTCCGCTGCTCGTCCCTGGATCGGGCCCGGAGTTCGTCGGCTTCACCGTATGTGTGTAACGCCCTGCGAGGTGCCACACTATTGGTGCTGGAGGTCTGCTTCCTCCATACGGCCTCAAGGTCGTCGTCGGTTTCACCGACATCGCCGCGTCATCGTCTTCTTCGTCGCGCCAAGTTCTCCGCGACCTTGAGGTCGGCTACGTCGTCTTCGTCGTCAACGCTTGTGCGGGAGCGTAATCCCCGCTTTTCGGTCTACAAGGGTATGTATTCCGACCCCCCTGCGTACTACTATATCTGCATAGTGTAGATCCTGGCTGTTTTAAGGATATCGTTGCTAGAAAAATTTTGTTTTCTGCCTGCGATCCCCTTCAAAAACATATCAAGAACAAATCTTTGACTTGTGCATTCCAATTGAGCTAGATGATGAAGACTTGTGGATTGCTCCCCCATACTTTTATGGATGAGCCTCTTCTTCGGACGAGTCTTCACATGTCCATGATCACCATAGAGACGGCAAGCATCAAGGTTGTGATCACCTCGAGAGATGGCTCATCTTTAACTTGCACTTCGTTTCTTCTTTCTTCATAAAGACAGTGTCTTGAATATGCACATGAGGTACACTCCATCTTCTTCTTCAAGATATACTTGCCATGGGCCCAACTCTCACTTGATCAGTCTTCGCTTTCTTCATCACTTTCTTCTTCTTTCAACCTTGAAGGCAACATATGGTTCAAGTATGACCTATAGACAAATCCTACAAGTATAACTCAAGGCAAACATTAGTCCATAGAGTTTGTCATCAATTATCAAAACCACACATGCTCTTTCGGGAGGTTTTCTGCCTCCCAGAAATTAAATACCAATGAAGGGAACTTTGTAGGAAAGTACCATTAATCAACTAAAAATGCATAAATAATGATAGATCATGGCAAATATCATTCTAAACAGATCATATAAGTTTCTATAAAGATGATACAAAATGCACGTATCAGTGTGGCGTGTTGCTGATGCTCCTACCGGTGTGGAGATCGAAGATTGGTGCTCTGACCTCTGCCACCAATTCTGGCCGAAGGATCGCCGTCACATCCTCGTAGAGTTTCCGATAATATATAGCCTCATAAACTAAAGGAAATGTACCTCCATAACACACATCCGGTGAGCGGCGCACGTAATGGCTTCTAGGAACCGATTTGGATTCAAGCGCTCGTCTCCCTGCCGCGGATTTTTTGCACATATGCCATATTTTTTGTCTGAAATTTGCATATTTGCCACATGACCACAACATGTTAGTGAGACAGAAAATGACAAATATGAAAACAGTCAACTAAAACACGTCCTCAATCGCCGTTCTCCCTCGGTCTTTTTTTAGCAGTCCATGTCTAACTCATTCCAACGTAGCCTCGACGAAGTTGGGCTTTAATGGGGGAGCTGAGGCCCAATTCACCAAAGAGGGACAATTTGACATCCACAGTAGATGCCTTAGGGATTTTTGTCCTATTACGATCACTGTTGGATCTAACGGCCAGACATGGCCGGGGAGCGTGATCGAACGAACAAAATTGCCGAGTTCCTGAGAGGCCTCATGAAACGCGCTTTGTATTTTTTTAAAAATCGATATCACGGATCCTATATGTAAAGCTGGCCATCGGGCCGGGCATTTTTGGCCCAGCACGAAGCAGGTCATGCTTTTTCCAGAAATCCGGCACGTGGGTTGGCCTGAGCACGACATGAAAACTGCCATGCCAGGCACGGCTGAGCATGGCACGAAACGCCTGAAAAAACATGTGGAGAGCGGGAGCCAAGAGAGCGGTCGGATCATGAAAAAAAGAATTTTGAGCGGGGGAGCGGGAAGACCTGGGCGCGCATGGGGCTCTCTGCTGCTCTCTACGTTCATCTGCGCTCTGCGTCTGACGCCTGTATAAAACAATTCAAAACCACTAAAACTGGACAAAAGCAGTCTAAAGACCATATTTATTTGGGCTTCTGCTTTTAGACTCCAAAAACAGAAGCCAAAACAAACGCCACCAAATTGAAAAGTGTGGACAAGCGCGGTACGCAAATACACTAGGCTAGCCAACGCGCGCGGAAGCGGAGCGAGAGCAGCTTCCCGCAGCTTTCACTTAGAAATAGCGAACCGTTATTCTTCTTACCCTTGCCGTTCGCTCCAAATTACAATCCCAGTGCCATCCACTGCCACCGCGACGCCAGGAGCTGGAACCAGCATACTGCATGCCCAACTATGTATGTACTCCGTACGTGCGTAAAAAATAAGACTTCATCTCACACAAATTTATTTTTATTCAAAATAATTTATATACGAAACTTGTGCTTGTCGACCAGTAGATTCCATTCCCATAATCAGTTTCGAGTTTAGTGAACTGTAGATTCTTAATTTCGGACCAAGTTTACACTATTTTTAGATAAAATTTGTCAAATTAATCGCACTCGGTGAGCTGTTTGAAATTTACTTTCGCGAGTAAACTGATTTCGCCGTTTTCTCACAACTTTGGTGTTGTAGCCTTTTCGTTTTGCCAAACAAATACGGATATATCTTGTAAATATGTATGTACGTCTTACCCGTTCCGCCGCCGTTGTTCCTGCGCCGTGAGAGGAGGACATCTAGCCGCCGCCTCACCGTTTCTCATCCGTTGCCATCCCATGAGTTCTCCGAGGGTTCAGTGCATATATCACATTACAAAATACTCCTAAAAATTCTTCGGCCAAATTCTCTGACGGTTCAGTGCATATATCACGTTAAAAATAATTTTACTAAATTGAGAATTTAGCTCTTAAAAATATAATTCATTAAAAATCACTATTTATATAATTTCAACATCTAGGGACATTTCAGACTTTTCACTCTTAAACATACAACTACAGCTATACGTGCCAAACATCAAATCTCTGCTTTTCACGGTTGCTTTTCACAGCTTCTTTTTCACAGCCCACCAGCTCTTCTAAAAGGTTGAACAGACCCTAAACCAGCCAACACCGGACGAATCTGGCGGTTGCAGGCTAGCAGCCGCGTGCACACGCGCCGTCCCAAATTTTGGGGAGCCACTATTCTCTGCCTGTTGCGGGACGGATTAGTCTCCGCCCGCACGGGGGAGTAAATGAGCCGCTCCAATTTTGGCCTGGTAAGCGCAGGTACATGTACATTTCTTTCCTATTTTTTATTCTTTTTATTTTGCATTATTTTATTTAGAATTGATCTAATTCGAAAAAAATTCTGTATAAAAATGTTCAGATTTCAAAAATGTTCACATTTAAAAAATGTTCACGTTTCAAAAATTAGTCTAAATTCAAATTTTGTTCTAATTCAAAAATTGTTCCAATTCGAAAATTGTTCATGTCCGAGAAATGTTCACACTCAAAAAATGTTCACGTTTCAAAAATTTGTTCAAATTCAAAAATTATTCACTCGAAAAATGTTCACACTTCAAAAATGTTCAAATTTCAAATATGTTCAAATTCATAAAATGTTTAATTTTGAAAAAATTCACGTTTCAAAAATATTTTCGTTTAAAAATGTTTGAATTGGAGAACTGAACAGGAAAACCGCTGAAACTGACGAAATTGGGTCGGGCCATATGGCACGAAGGGGTACGCGCGCGAAGGCTAATATGCATCGCCACGGGCGATGAATAGGTTTTCTACAAATTTTGAGTGCGGAGAGGCCATCAACGGGCGGGAGGCGGAAACACGCCACGCCGTGCTTTCCGGACTCTCGGGCCGCCGTGCCAGGCTCGTAAGACTACTGTGCCGTGCTATTTTCTGATAGGAAAAAGTATAGATTTCACACTGAAATGTCATGATTTGGAGACAATTCACCCTGAACTTTTAATTTGGAGACATTTCACCCTGAACTTTGCCATACCGGAGAAATCACACCCTAAGGTGGTTTTGGTTCGATTTGGGCAGTTTTCTGTGATGACTAGGCGACGACGTGGCAATGACGTGGCGCAGCGCAACGTGGGCCCCACTTGTCATCCTCTGCTCCGCTGCGCCGCCGCGTTCCTCGACATGCAGCCCGCCGGCGGCCTCGCGCCGCCGCGTCAATTTCTCCGCTCGTCTCCGCCGAAGTACAGCTGCACGGACGGGACCTGGCTCCTAAGGATTTCACGCAGGTGAGGGTCGCCGTCAATTGCCGCAGCCGCGTCAATTTCTCCGGCCTCCGCCTCGTGCGAGCTAATCCGGTCGCCGCCTCGCGCGTGCTCGTCCATCCGCAGGCTGCTCTGGCCTCCGCCTCGTGCGAGCTCGTCCAGCCGTGGGCTGCTCCGGCCGTCCCCTCACGTGTGCTCGTCCAGCTCGCATCCTCGCCCCCAGCAGTCCACGGCCACTGTCGGCGTACGCTAGCAGTCCACGGCTGCACTCGTCGGCGATTCCAACGGAGCTGAGAGCTCGCTGCCTTCCCATAGCGTACATGGCCACCGGCGGAGCAAATCGCTTGCTCCTTCCGTAGTTAACCCCAGGCATTGTGATTTGGTAATGGAAATTGGGGATTACAGGCTCGCGTGGGCTAGCTGGTCTCGTTTCTCTCGTTGGCGGCGTGCTCGGAGACAAAGAACCCACCCGCCGTCGCCCTGGCTGCCGGGAACACCATGGGCGCCTTCCTCCTCCTCCTGCTGCTCGCCGTCGCGGGCAATGCCGACCTGCTGGCGACGCCCTCGCACGGGCTCAACCAGGACGACCTCCACCTGCTCGACGCCAAGCGCGGGGAGGAGGACGGACGTACGCCGCTGGCGAATGGAGACCAGCTGTTCGTCTAATCATGGCGAGGGCAAAACCACACGACCAGATCTCCCGCCGACCCGGCCTCCGAGCTCGACCTCCGTGTGGAGCGAGCCCTCGTAGGAGCTCAGCACAGCGACGACGTTGGGCAGCGTGCGGAGCCCCAACTGCTCCTCCACCCGGCGCGCGAGGCCGCTGTCGGCGGGCTGCATGTCGAGGAACGCGGCGGCGCAGCCGTGCAGAAGATGACGGGTTGGGCCCACGTTGCGATGCGCCACATCATTGCCACGGCGTCGCCCAGTCATCACAAAACTGCCCAAATCGAACCAAAACCACCTTAGGGTGTGATTTTTTCCGGTATGGCAAAGTTCAGGGTGAAATGTCTCCAAATTTAAAGTTCAGTGTGAATCCAATTGAAATCTATTTTTTTTCCTTTCTGATATCAGGCATGTGGGCCGGCCCGTCCCGGCATGACAGAAAACAGGCTGCTTCGGGCCGTGCCTGGGCCGTGCCGTGTTCAGTACTGTTCGTGCCTGGGCTGTGTCCGGCCGGCCCGATGGCCAGATTGGATATATGGAACCAGACCCGTGTCAAGCCGTAGACCCGTGTCAAGAAGCTCTAGAGTCTAGACCCCGGACCGGGAAGTTTTAGGGGACGCCCAGTGCTTCCGTTTGCCCTAAAAAAAGTTCCCCGTCGACTCGTTCGGTCTCCACGCAAGTCGCACCCTTTTCGCGCGCACGATGGGGAGACATCGACGCCGGCGCCGGCGCCGGGAAGCATCCATGTCGGCGATTCCCTCCTGCGCAGGTGAGTCAGCCATGCTGCTATACGAAGCACCATCTGGCATCGCAATATTCTCTTTTGATGAGGCCTACCTCAACAATCCAGTGAAGGTACAATACTTGTTTTTTCGTTGATGCTCCCTAGCTTTATCTTTGTCACCAATGAAAGATCAAGATCGTTTGACAGATTTCTCTCTAGTTTTTTCTACAGCACTTCTGGGCAAACACCCCAAAGCTTGTTAGTAACCATGCCATTTCTTTCCTCAGTATTTTTTGACCTATTTCCTTACTCTTCTTGTTGCCAATTCGATCAGAATAACACTTTGCAAAATTAAGTGCGATCGTTCGCCGTTCTTTATTGTCAATTTTCGTTGCAACGAGGGGGTGTATATATAAACTAGGAAAAAGTCCAAAATAAACCTTGAACTTGTACTCCCTCCGTTCCAAATTAATTGACACAGTTTTAGTATAACTTTATACTAAAACTGAGTCAATTAATATAGAACAGAGGGAGTAGGCGTTAGCTAAATCGAACCCCCAATTTCGAATCCCTGAAATTGTCACACCGAACTCTCGAATCCCGGTCTATTTTAAACCTTGAGTATGTTTGGCTCATCGGGAATCAACAATCCCGGTCAGGATAACTGTTAAACCTGTTAATGAGATTAGGCATTGTGTCAAACACCTTGCGCGCACGGCATCTACGGTGAAGCTTCCCGATGACGGGGCAGCGCGCCAGTGCTCGAGGCTGAGAACGAGCATGGAGATGTGACTTTGACTGACCACGTACAGCTAGCACGCATGCGCGTCGCAGCTAGCTAGCACGCCCGGCTGGGGAGTGCGCGCACGCACAGCTCGATGACCGGCGACCGGCAGCCCATGCGTCCGGCGAGCGCGCGCACGCAGCAAGCAAGCTAGCATGCGGCCGGCAGCAAGCATGCGCAAGCGGCGAGCAATTTAGTACGCCTGTGCGCGGCGGCGTTAGCATGCCTCATGCCTGTCCGGCCGGCGACCAGTAGCCCACGCGCAGCTAGCACCGCACCATGCACGAGCGCCCCTCCGCTAGCTAGCATGCATGCCCGGCCGGTGAGCGCGTGCACGGCCACGTCGCCGCGACTGGACACAACGGCGAGCATCTTCATCGCGTAGGCAGAGAACGGCCCCATGCGATCTAGAGACCGCCATGGCGAGCGTGTCCAGCAGGGAGCGTCATGCGCTTCTCCGGCGAGCTTCGGACCGAGTGTGGTCTGTATGGATCTGTCATGTGGGACCAAGTCAATATCCTGGGTTTGACCTGTCACGTCAGCGAAATTTTAAGTCTAAACGACCTAAGGTTTAAAATAGACCGGGATTCGAGAGTTTGGTGTGCCGATTTCAGGGATTGGAAGTTGGAGGTTCGATTTAGCTAACGCCTACAAGTTCAGGGTTTGTTTTTGAATTTTTCCTATAAACTAACTCATTACTGGGCGGTTGTTATTTTTCAATGAACTGATTAGAAGTGGAATCAAGCTGATAAACAATACTCCCTCCGTCCCAAAATAAATGTCTCAACTTTGATAGAAAGTGGATGTATGTAGACATGAGGAGACACTTATTTTGGGATGGAGGGAGTATTATTTTTCTGGGTTGGACTAATTCCTCATTACCATGTTTTGTTTTGGTGTCATGGTGCACTGTCTTCATTGGCCAGTCATTTGCTAATAGATCCTTAAAAGATCAATTAACGCATGCTGAAACCAAAGTGGGTACTCTGCCCAAATTTCTACTAAGTGGTTACATCTTCCTAGCTGTGGATGAATGAGCTCTGAAATGTTACGTAAACCACGAATGGGACTATGGGTTGTTGTCAAAATACTAACATCCAGCTTTACGTGTGAACATTTGGGAGCACCACTGCGCAATGTTCAAAAGAGCGATAGGCGCTAATTCCTAGTTTTGCCTCTGCCTAGCACATATCTTGCTTAAGCGCATGCTCAATTTTCGTTGCAACGAGGTGGTGGATATAAACGCTAACTAATCTAGCTATCTAAAAAGGCTTATATTTTGGAACGAAGGTAGTAGTTGTTATTGAACTGATTCGAAGTGGAATCAAGCTGACCGACCATATTTTTTTCTGGGTTGGACAAGTTCCTCATTACCATGCTCTGTTTTGGTGTCATGGTGAACTGTCTTCATTGGCCAGACATCTGTAATAGATTCTTAAAATATCAATTAACACAGGTTGAAACCTACTTACTACTAAGCAGTTACATCTTCTTATCTAGGGATGAATGAGCCCTGACATGGTGCTCCTACCAATAATGACACTATGGGTTGTTTCCGAAATATTAAAACCTTACTTAGCATATGAACATTTTTGGCGCACCACTGAGAGACAAACAAACACTTAAGCAACACTGTACTTTATCATTGCCACATGGGTACTTAATTACCCCGCCTCCTTTCATGATTTAGGCATTTACACTATATTTGAAAACCTTTTTTTGATCGCTTCTGTGTTTCTTCTCAGAATCTGGAAGAATTCATGAAGCGCGAGAAGGTGCCCACCCCCTTTGGCCCTGGTAAGGGGGCTATTGATGATGTCGGCCCAGTGGGATCCAGGGTGTGCAGAGCCCACTCTTCACAGCCCTCACATGCGACAGAATCGACGAAACGACTAAGTACCAAGCAGAGCGCTTGGAGAGACCCTCGAGAGGAAAGGTCTCTCGAGGGGACCGGAGGGAGCAGCGAAGGCCTGAAGAGGCTTCTCCCGAGGCTGCCCCTCTACGAGGCCCCTTCCCTTGGAGAGGGGTCAACGCAAATCGCTCCGCAAGGCCGCCCAGGCCCTGTGGAGACACTTCGCCACGAAGCAATCGCCGCAGAGCGCACATGGCCTCTGCCGCGGCCGCAGAGTGACGCGCGCGTCTGCGCGCGGTGACGACGGTGCCGCAGTTGCCATTCTCGTGATTAAAGGAGTCAACAAAGCTGTGTCCACTGCGCCGGCTTACGAGGGTTTCCTCTTTGGTGATAAAGCAGTTGGCCGGCGCTACGCTCCAAGGACGACGTCACCGTGGGCGCCCCCACGATCGCTGCTGCACCAGCTGGCCGTCCTGCGTGAACGGTGGCTTTCCCGCGTCACGAGCAGGCTTTACGACCATAAACCGGGTCCATGGACATCCCGGCAGCGGTGCACCCCGCTCTCCTGTTTCGTCGCCATGTGGGGACCCTTCCGCCGCGCAGTGCGCCAGGATGAGGCCCGGGGCGCCTATAAAAGGAGGGGGAGCAACACCGTAGCAAAGGATCGGGAATCGTCCATTTAGCACCCCACCATAGCTTAGCCTAGCCTAGCGAACCCAAGGAGGAAGAAGACCTTAGCTTCCCTCCTTGAGCTCCACTCCGCCGTAAGAGAGCCCTCGGCAAGCTCACTGTACTGTAATCTCTGCAGTGCAATTCAGACAAGCAGGAGTAGCGGTGTTACCTCCTCCTGAGGGCCGTGAACCTGGGTACGGGCCGCTGTCCATCTCTGTCGTGCTGTCCCTCTTCAGGCTCGACGAGTACCGTCACCGCGCCGGTCGAGGGTTGGAGACCAACGTGTTCAGTCCCCTTCTCGAACTACTCTTCAGAGTGTGACTATCCCTGTCTCGTGGGAATCACTCTCCGACATTTGGCGCGCCAGGTAGGGGGCTGAGGCGCGTCTTCAACCTCCAGCCGGTCTCCGCGCCATGACGGACACCCGCACGACGCGCGCCAACAGGCGCGCAGCTGACAGGGCTCATACCGAGCCTGGCACCGCCACCACCCGCGGCCGCCGAGGCCGCCCTCGCACGACGGAGCGCGCCAACACCGGCCCACACGTGGAGGAACCTGAGAGCGAGGAGCACCGTGGCAGCGACCACCGCGGCGACAGGGATGCCTCCCCGGAGCACCACGACGATGCTGAGTCCTCGCATCCGTCTCGGCGCCAAAGCGCGTCTTCTCAGGGACGCCCGGAGCCCACGCCGCACACCGCGTTGCTCATGGCCCAGGAGCTCCTCCGCTACCGGCCTAGCGCGGAGGCCCACGACCAGTGGCTTGACCGCCTCCACCACCTCGTCGACGTCGCGACGACGCGCCCCGCTCCGTCTCGCTCCCTCGTTCACCATTCTGCCCGCGCTGGAACTGCCGCGCCGGATGCGCCTCCGCCGCCGCCGGGACCACCTCCGGCCGCAGCACAGAGGGCTCCCTCCCATGCGTCCTCGCCACGCGACTGCCAAATTGTGCAGCGCGCCGCGCCTGACGCGCGAGTGGGGATGGAACGCCGGAGAGACCTCCAGAACCGCCTTGTCGAGGAAATCGGCCAGGCGGGGCAGCAGAACCGCAGGGCTCTCCAGGGCGGGACCGCCACATACGCCACCGGCTGCATGGCCTTCACCCGCACTCTGCGCCGCGTGGTATGTCCGCAGAAGTTCAGGCCTGCCCTCCCCAAGGGCTACGACGGGTCCAGCAACCCCATCGAGTTCCTGCAGCTCTACACCACCTCTATCCAGGCTGCAGGAGGAGACGACAAAGTCATGGCCAACTGGTTCTCCCACGCCCTCAGGGACTCCGCGCTGTCGTGGCTCCTCAACTTGCCTGAGGACTCCATCGACTCATGGGAGGAGCTCTGCAGGCAGTTCGTCGCCAACTTCAAGGGCACCTACGAGCGCGCGCTCACCCACAACGACCTGCGCGCTGTGGTGCAGAGGAAGGATGAGACTCTCCGCAAGTACATCCAGCGCTTCAGCCAAGTGCGCAACAAGATCCCGAACATCCCCGACACGCAAGTCATTGCCGCCTTCAGGGAGGGCGTCACGAATCGCAGGATGCTCGAGAAGCTGGGCATTCACGACAAGCTCACCTCTGTGGTGAAGCTGTTCGACCTCGCTGACAAGTGCGCCAAGGCTGAAGAGGGGCTCCTCTTCGTCAAGATGAACCAGCGAACGGACGACCTGGCCGAAGGGTCCAAGAGCCACAAGAAGCGGGAGGAAACCAAGCGCAAGACTACTGCTGTCCTGGCGGCTGAGCCAGCCGCCAAGGGCGCCCGCAGGAACTCCCCTGAGCCTGGCGACAAAGAGGCGGACAACCGTCCGTTCTGCGTCTACCACAACAGGCGCGGCCACGCCACAGAGAACTGCTTCGATCTCAAGAGGCTGAGCCGAGAGCGCGAGCGCGAAGAAGGCAGCGGGAGCCGCGGCAGAGGCCGCAGCTACCGCAGGGACGGCAGAGGCGGACGCGGTGGCGGCTATCAGAGGCCGCCAGGCACTCAAGCCAATGCTGCCGAGAAGAACAACAACCTCCCTGACGAGGAAGATGGAGGCTATCAGGCCCCAAGGGGGGCTATGGCCTGCATCCTCGGCGGGGCTCAGGCGCCCAAGTCTAACAACCAGTTCAAGCAGTTCGCCCGCGAGCTCAATGCCGCGCTCCCGAGCACCGAGACCTCCAGGCCCCTCAAGTGGTCCCAGTACACGATCGCCTTCGACGCCAAGGACCACCCCAAGTCGACCAAGACTATTGGAACCCTCCCCCTGGTCTGCTCCCCCACCATCAACAACATCACCGTCTCTAAGACGCTCATTGATGGGGGAGCTGGCCTGAACGTCATCTCTGTCGAGACCTTCGAGACTCTTCAGGTGCCTTACGAGTGGCTCATGCCCTCCAGGCCATTCACAGGGGTCACTAGTGGTTCGATCGAACCTCTGGGGCAGGTCCGGCTGGCCGTCACCTTCGGCACGCAGAAGAACTACCGTACCGAGCTGATCGACTTCGACGTCACACACATCGGCCTGCCGTACAACGCCATCCTCGGCTACCCCGCCCTCGCAAAGTTCATGGCCGTCACGCATCACGCCTACAACATGGTCAAGATCCCCGGCAGCGCGGGCACCATCGCCATCCATGGTCATATCCTGGATGCCACGCGCGCTGTCGAGAGCGCCTACAAGGCAGCTGCCATGGCGTTTCCGGCTGACGAGGACATGGAGCCTCTCGAGAGGCCTCAGAAGAAGAAACAGATGTTCTCTCAAGAGCAAGCTTCCACGAAGAGGGTGTCGCTGGGCACCAGTGGCTCGGGGGCTGAGGGGACAGGGGCTAGCGTCACCATAGGCGCTGCCCTGCCTCCCAAATAGGAAAGCGCGCTCGTCGCCTTCCTTCGGGCAAACTCTGACTTGTTCGCGTGGACTCCGTCAGATATGTCCGGTGTACCAAGGGAGGTGATCGAGCACCACTTAGTCGTGTGTCCAGACGCATGCCCCGTCAAGCAAAAAGCACGCAAGCAAGCCCCCGAGAAGCAAGCATTCATCGTCAAGGAAGTAGAGAAGCTAAAAGCGGCAAATGTCGTCCGCGAGGTCGCGCACCCCACTTGGCTCTCCAACGGCGTGGTTGTCCCTAAACCCGCTGGAGGAGGCCGACTCTGCATCGACTACACAGATGTCAACAAAGCCTGCCCAAAGGACCCATACCCCATGCCGAGGATAGACCAGATTGTGGACTCCACCGCCGGCTGCGACCTCCTCTGTTTTCTGGACGCCTTCTCTGGTTATCACCAGATCAAAATGGCTAAAGAGGACGAGGAGAAAACAGCATTCCTCACCCCTTGTGGTGTGTATTGCTACACTTGCATGCCTTTTGGCCTGAAGAACGCCGGCGCCACTTTCCAGAGGCTCATGAGGATAGCCTTGGGGGCACAGATGGGCAGAAATGCAGAAGCGTATGTCGACGACATCGTGGTCAAGTCTCGCGAGGGAGACACCCTTTTGAAGGATCTCGAGGAAACCTTCGCCAGCTTGCGCAAGGTGAACATCAAGCTGAACCCCGCCAAGTGCGTCTTCGGGGTACCTTCAGGCAAACTCCTCGGATTCCTCGTGTCCCACCGCGGCATAGAAGCAAACCCTGACAAGATCAAGGCCATAGAAGGGATGCAGCCTCCTCGCCGACTCAAGGACATGCAGCGCCTAGCAGGCTGTATGGCTAGCCTAGGCCGCTTCATCTCCAAGTTCGGCGAGAGAGCCCTGCCATTTTTCAAGATCATGAAGAGATCCGGCACATTCAAATGGACCCCTGAAGCGGACAAGGCTTTTGAGGACTTGAAGAGATATTTGGCCAGCCCACCAGTCATGGTGGCCCCCAGGACAGGCGAACATCTGAAGCTGTACCTATCAGCCACTACTCAGACCGCAAGTGCCGTCCTGGTGGTCGAGAGGGAAGAGCCAGTCCTCCCCAAGAAGAGCGCTGCCACTCCAAGCCCAAAGCCGCCCGACAAAGATCTCGGCGACGGAGCAGTCCCCACAGACCCACTGCCAGGCCCACAGCCTCAAGTCGAGTCTGCTCCGAACACCCTTGCCGAGACCCCTCCACAGGCAAATCTCGACAAGGGCCCTGAAGAGCCTCCACAAAGAGCCGACGCTGCACCTCCCTCGACAGCCCTTGTCGAGCACCCCATGTACTTTGTCAGTACGGTACTGCGGGATGCTCGGGAGCGGTACCCAATGCAGCAGAAGCTTCTCGTCGCTCTCCTCATCGCCTCCAGGAAGCTGAGACATTACTTCCAGGGCCACCCCATCACGGTGGTCACTTCCTTCCCCCTGGAGCAGATTCTGCGCAACCCCAACGCCATACATCGTGTCGCGGGATGGAACATCGAGCTGTAGCCATTCAATCTGCGCTTCGACACCACAAGAGTCATCAAGGGACGAGTGCTGGCGGACTTTGTCGCCGAATGGACTGACCCAAGCCCTGAAGAGCCTCGGGAAGAAGAGGCCGAGCCCTCTGGAGACACTATGCCCAGCCACTGGACCATGCACTTCGATGGAGCCTTCGCCTGCCGCCATGGCGGGGCAGGCGTCGTCTTGACTTCGCCCAAAGGCGACAAACTCTATTACGCTGTCCAGCTGTGCTTCACGATTGACAAGATCTCCAACAACATCGCTGAATACGAGGGCCTCCTCGCCGGCTTAAGGGCCGCCATCGCTCTGGGCGTCAAGCACTTACTCGTCAAAGGCGACTCCCAGTTGCTTGTCAACTTCTCCAACAAAAGCTACACGCCTAAAGACGACCACATGGCCGCGTACCTTGAAGAGGTCCGCAAGCTCGAGAAGCACTTCAGGGGCATGGAGCTCATGCACATCCCGAGGAAAGAGAACCAAGAGGCCGACGACATCGCCAAGCGAGCATCACGAAGGCAAGCCCAACAGGCCGGCGTCTTTGAAGAGCGGCTCACCAAAGCATCCATCAAGCAGCCTCAAGAGACTACAGCCGCAAGCACGGACGAAGCACTCCCACCACCTCCTGAAGCTGGGGCACCCGACTGTGGTCCTCACACAGGGGAGCGTCTGTTGCTGACGGCGGCTCACCAAGAAACAGGCTGGATTGACGAGCTCAAAGACTACTTGGTGAAGGGGACCCTCCCCGAAGAAGATGCGGAAGCGGAGCGAATCGCTCGACAGGCAAAATCCTACTGCATCCTCGAGGGAGACCTGTACCGCAAGCGCCCAAATGGCATCGCGCTCAAATGCGTCCCTCCCGAGGAAGGCCGAATTCTAATCAAGGATATCTATAGCGGAGAGTGCGGCCACCACTCGTGTGCGCGCACCCTCGCAGGCAAGGTCTTCAGGAGTGGGTTCTATTGGCCGCAAGTGCTTCAAGATGCAGTCGCCATCGTCCAATCATGCGACGCCTGCCAGTACCACGCCAAGCAAATCCATCAGCCGGCGCTGGGACTCCAGACCATTCCGCTCTCCTGGCCGTTCGCGGTCTGGGCCGTTCGCGGTCTGGGGGCTGGACATTTTGGGCCCCTTCCCGAGGTCGCAGAGGGGCTACCGCTTCCTCTTCGTGGCTGTCGACAAGTTCACCAAGTGGGCCGAGGTCGAACCAGTGCGCACCATACCAGCCGGGGCAGCGGTGAAATTCATCAGGAGCCTGGTCTGCCGCTTCGGAGTGCCTAATCGCATCATCACCGACAATGGCTCACAGTTCGCCAGCGGCATCTTCCGGGCTTACTGTGAAAAACTCGGCATCAAGCTCTGCTTCGCCTCTGTGGCTCATCCACGGAGCAATGGTCAGGCCGAGCGAGCAAATGCGGAAGTCCTTAAGGGCCTCAAGACCAGAAGCTTCAACATCCTCAAGGGTCACGGCAAGGGCTGGATCGACGAGCTCCCATCTGTGCTCTGGTCCATGCGCACAACCTCTTCAAGACCCGCGGGTGAAACGCCGTTCGCCCTTGTCTATGGAGCCGAAGCAGTCCTCCCCGCAGAAATCAAGCACGGATCCCCATGGGTCCTTGCCTTCAACGAGGACACCCAAGAGGACCTCCACAACGACGACCTGCTGCTTCTCGAGGGACTGCGCCGCCGTGCCGCCCTCAGAGCGGCCAAGTACCAGCAAGACCTGCGACGCTACCACAGCCGCCATGTGCGCTCACGCACTCTTGAGGCGGGCGACCTCGTCCTCAGGCGAATCCTCTCCAGAGAAGGCCTCCACAAGCTCTCCCCGATGTGGGAAGGCCCTTACAGGGTCTCCCACATCGCCAGGCCTGGCGCCGTACGCCTCGGGACTGAAGACGGCATCCCCGTCAAGAACCCGTGGAACATCGCGCATCTACGCAAGTTCTACCCGTGATCATTGTCACGTCAGACATTTTTTGTCTCTAGAGGAAAGCCCACGGCTTCACCTCCAAGCTTCTCAAAGCTCCTCCTGAGGGTCAGCCCTCCGAGCTCTCCTGCTAACAAGCCACCGCAGGCCGCAGTGAATCTCAGCCACTAATGGGTGGTCCCCATGCCTCGACATGGAAGGAACTTTAGCTTGGCAAACCCAAGTGTAATGAACCATTTTGTTCCCAACTGAACTATGCGCTGAGGCGCCGCTGTGTAATATTTCGATGGCAAGTTTACTTTCGTCATTTACTTTTCCATGTGCGCTTATATTCTTCCCATGCGCACCTCGCGAGCGGGGGCTGAGTACGGTGCCTGTGCCTCAAGAGCACCCCAGCAGCACTACAAAATCCAAGAGATCCGAGCTCTGGCTAAAGGGCATGCTCCCGGATACACGCCACCTCTCCAAAGGACCTTGGTACTCTCTCTCCTCGCGAGATACCCATGAGGAAACCTATAAGCGCGCATGACTTGTTGCTACCATGTTCTAGCGTCTGGGTTTGCCTCTCTAACCTCCACAGGGAACGAAAGCCTCTCTAGGCTCGTGGAGGAAAAACTCCGCCCCTGGAAGAAAACGCATCGCCAAGGAAAGCCTACGACGAGCAAAAGCCTCGCGAAGCTAAGTTCCCTGCTCACACCAAGAAAGTCTCTTCATCCCTCTCACGAGCACTTCTAGTCCCTCGAGCGTTTCTTTTCCCTCACTCTCCATGGACTGCTCGCACGTCAAAGGGGGGCCCTTGAGCATCGCGCCTCGAGGACTCCTACCTCTCTAAGCCTTAAACTCCCCCCGGCCTTGCCGAGTCATTGCTCGAGCATACCGCAGCGGCGGAGTCATAGCGCAAGGAGCAGGGCCCTAGCGACGCAGAGCGATAAGAGGCATGGAGTTGAAGCAAAAGGCTCTCGATGGGACGCACACAAATCTATTAGCATATACTTAAAAATATAAAGTATATTACAAACCATGGAGCAAAGTCTCTAAACCAAACATCTCGACAAGCGCTACAAGTGCACTACATTTCAGGAGGAAGTCAGGCAGAGGCCCCGTCGTTGTTCTCCTCGGACCCTTCTTCTTCTGGCTCGCCCTCCTCGTCGCCGCCCTCCTCGCCGTCATCATCCTCCGCCGCGGCCCGCTTGAAGCGGCTGCAGAAGTCGTCGACTTGGTCGCGGACCGAGTTGGAGATCTTCCACCCCACCTCTCCCTCGAGGGGCTCGGTCACCGTGGAGTAGTCGAAGCCAGGCTGGAGGCGCTGGAGGTTGGCGAAGATGCGGTCGACCGCTACCGCCAGGAGTTGGCAGCATTCCTCCTCGACGACGTCGCGGAGTTTCGCGGCAGGGCCCTCGAGCGCCGTGAAGAGCTGCTCGAAGTAGGCGAGGTACGTGGCGGCGTCGGAGTTGCCCTGAACGGGTACGGGCGGCGCCTCCGCTCCCAGCTTCGCGGCGAGCTCGTTGCCCCGAGCCACTAGGGACTGGAACATGCGCCCCCGCTGCTGCGAGAGCACCCGCGCCGCCTGAGCGCTCTCGGCAGCCTCCACCGCCTTCTCCACAGCAGGGCCCACCTGCTGGTTCATCTCCTCCATGTCCGCCATGAGGGAGGCGAGGTCCTGCGCCGCGTGCTCGCGAGCCTCTTCAGCAACGCGGCTGCGATCCGCTTCGCGCCTCACCCGGGCGTTCAGGGTGGCGTTCATCTCCTCCAGCTGGTAGATCCGGGCGCCGTCCTCACCGCGTTTCTTCTTGAAGCGACTCTCCTGCTTCTTGAACTTCTCGTCAAAGTCCCGGGAGACAGCGGCGCGGTACCCTTTCTCCCGGGCTCGGAATTCCTTCTCGGCCTCCACCTTCATCTCGGCGAACTTCGAGTTGAAGCGCTCCACATGCCTCTTGTGGGTGGCCACTTCATGCTCGTGCTTGACGAGGGACTCGGCCAGGCTCTCCTCGCGGGCCTCGAGGGCGGCGCGCTGCCCTGACAGCTCCTGCTCCGCCAGCGCCAGCTGCTCGTCGCACCGGCGCAGGTCGCTCTCGCGCTCGCCCAGACTCTGCCCCCTGGCCTCCAAGCTCGCACGGTTGCGGAGTCGGCAAGGATCTTGGCCTCGAGCTGGACGAGCTCGCGGTGCTTGTCCGCCAGCGAGTGCTCCACAGCCTCCCGCTCCGCTCTGGCCGCGTCCAGAGCCTCCTCCGCAGCCTGGCGCTCGGCCTGGACGGGCCCCAGGGTCTCCTCGGCCTCGCGCACGGCGCCCTCACGGACCTCCTTGGCGAAGCGCAGCGCCTCTTCGCGCTCCGCCTGCAGAGCCAGGTCGCTCTGCCGGCGGGCCTCCACAGCCGCATGGAAAGCGGCCCAGGCTACCGCAAGCTCATCCCGCTGCCGGGCGAGCTCCCCGTCCTCGAGGGCGAGGTGAGCCTCCAGCCCGTCCAGGGACTCCCTCACCAAGCGGAAGGCGACGTCACGACGCCCCCTGCTCCAGTCCCAGCTGCCGGGGACAAGCGCCTGAGAAGTCCCGCGCGGCGCGGAGGGCCCTGCGCCTGCGTCAACCTTGGAAGAGGAGGCCTCCGCGCGGGCCTGGGGGCTCGGCGGCGAGTCCTCCGCCTCGGCGCCCGCATTCTGTGTGCCGGCGTCGCCCCGCTCAAGCGGCGCCTCCTCATGGGTTTCCGGGGCAGGAGAGGCCTGCCCCGTAGCCGCTGCCTCCTCCTCTGCCGAGGTGCTTGGCGGGGGCGGCGGAAGGTCTTCTCCCACCGTCTCATCGGCCTTTGGCGGGCTCGGGGTCGGTGTAGTGCCGGCCGCGGCCTCCTGCTGCGCTGGCGGAGTCGCAGCACGCGGCGGAGTGGGCGCCCTCTCCGCCTGCTCCTCAGGGCGCTCCTCCTCCGGAGGCGGCGCGGTCGCCTCAGCCTGAGGCGCATCCTCGTGAGGGCCTGCAGGGACCTCCTCCGCAGGCCTCGAGGCCTCTTCTGCTGCGGCCTCTGGCGCGGTTTTCTTCACGTCCGCCGCCTTGCGAAGCCTTCGGCGTTTCGCAGGCGCCGGGTCGCTAGCAGAGAACAAGAAGACTTATCGGAGGGGAGCAAACGAGCAAAAATTGAAGAAGAAAAACCAAATTAAAAACACTTACCCAGTCTTCTTGGCGCGGGTGTCAACCCACGCCATGCCGGACGAACGCCAAGAAGGCGTGGTCCGGGCTCCGGATCCCTCCGGAGCCGTCTCAGCTTTCCTCTTGAGGGGAGCGCTCGTGGGCTCCCCGGCAGGCCTGTCGTGGGCCGCCTTGGTCTGGGGCTCCTGTCGCCCCGCCTCGGCCTCCTCATCGTCGCTGGACGAGAGCTCGAAGACCTCCTCAGTAGGGGGCGCGGCTTTTGACGAGCTCGCTCCGCCTGCTGAGGGGACCGGCCCTGCCGCCGCGTCGCCTTGCTCGGCGTCTGATGCGTAGGGCGACTCCGCGGCGTCTGGCCCCTTCGCCATGGGCATGGGCCCCTCGTCCTCCTCTTTCCCCGCCAGGCCAAGCGGGGTGAACGTGGGCATCTGATCCAGCACCGCCAGGCGTGCGGCCAGGTTGAGCTGGTGGAGAGGCCTCAGCTCCGCAGCAACCGCCACAGGCACGTCTGGGTTGATGAAGAGGCCACCCATGATGGTGTCGACGACGGCGGGGCGATGGTCGCAGGGGTGGAGTCTCATCGGGTCGGAGGGGCCCGAGTACATCCACATCGGCTTCTTATGCGCCTGTAGAGGCGCGATGCGGCGGCGCACGAAGTCCTCTGCGATCATCTGGCCGGTGAGGCCGTTCTCCCGAAGCATCCTCATGCGCCCCACAAGGTCTCCTATCTGCGGGCCCTGGAAGATCTGCTTGCCCCAGTGGGTATTCTTCACGGGCGGCGCCTCCGGGGTGTCGAGGAAGGAGCTCTGCGACTTGGCGCCGATGAGGAACCACTTCTGCCTGAAGTCGTCCACCTTCTTCACCACCGCCGTGATGGGCTTCTCGCCGCTCCACGACATGGGGATGTAGACGTCCCCCATGCCGTCCACGATGCGGAAGGATACGCATCCCGTCCGCTCGAGCTTCGCGGAGTTCCGGAGCGCGTAGAAACTCCTGAAGAGGGCCACCGAAGGCTGCACTCCCAGGTAGGCTTCGCACAGATAGGCAAAGATGGAGAGGATCGGGATGGAGTTGGGATGAAGGTGGAGAAGATGGATCTGGTAGAACTCCAGAACTGCCTCCAGGAAGGGCGAGTACGGAGGAACCAGCCCGGCGTAAACGGTGTGGAGGAAAATGGGAAAGAACCCCGCCGGGAGACGGCCGAGCTTGGCGACCTGGATGGCGCTGGCGCCGTGTTCGTTGGTCTTCCCGGCGACCAGGTGCCGGATCTTCTTCAGCGCCGTCGCATTGACGCGCTCCCCGATCAGGGCGGGGCCGAGCGCCTCTTCACCCTGCGCATCTGAGGGGAGCGTCCCCATCGCCACCTTGCCCTTCGGTCCACCCATCGTCGGGAAAGGAGAAGGAAGCGAAGGACGAGGAAGAAGAAGGAGTTCGCCGGTGAGGGAAGGCTAGGAGGACGAGAGCGTGACGATTGGATGCGCGGAATGGGAGTAGTAACTGCTGTTCGGACCGGCGCGCAGCTTTATGCCCCATCTGGGCAGTTACCAAGGCGTGGTCGTGGTGGGACCCCCCACGACGCACGTTCTGTTGGAGAAACCGAGTCGCCGCAAACTCACCACCGAACGACGCGTGTCACGGGCCGGCCGGACATTCAGGACCCACGACGCTTCGTCTGGACCCGATGGGCCTCGCCGTGCCCGTCATGGGCCCGGGGGCTACTGTCGGCCCAGTGGGATCCAGGGTGTGCAGAGCCCACTCTCCACAGCCCTCACACGCGACAGAATCGACGAAACGACTAAGGACAAAGCAGAGCGCTTGGAGAGACCCTCGAGAGGAAAGGTCTCTCGAGGGGACCGGAGGGAGCAGCGAAGGCCTGAAGAGGCTTCTCCCGAGGCTGCCCCTCTACGAGGCCCCTTCCCCTGGAGAGGGGTCAACGCAAATCCCTCCGCAAGGCCGCCCAGGCCCTGTGGAGACACTTCGCCACGAAGCAATCGCTGCAGAGCGCACATGGCCTCTGCCGCGGCCGCAGAGTGACGCGCGCGTCTGCGCGCGGTGACGACGGCGCCGCAGTTGCCATTCTCGTGATTAAAGGAGTCAACAAAGCTGTGTCCCCTGCGCCGGCTTACGAGGGTTTCCTCTTTGGTGATAAAGCAGTTGGCCGGCGCTACGCTCCAAGGACGACGTCACCGTGGGCGCCCCCACGATCGCTGCTGCACCAGCTGGCCGTCCTGCGTGGACGGTGGCTTTCCCGCGTCACGAGCAGGCTTTACGACCGTGGACCGGGTCCATGGACATCCCGGCAGCGGTGCACCCCGCTCTCCTGTTTCGTCGCCATGTGGGGACCCTTCCGCCGCGCAGTGCGCCAGGATGAGGCCCGGGGCGCCTATAAAAGGAGGGGGAGCACCACCGTAGCAAAGGATCGGGAATCGACCATTTAGCACCCCACCATAGCTTAGCCTAGCCTAGCGGACCCAAGGAGGAAGAAGACCTTAGCTTCCCTCCTTGAGCTCCACTCCGCCGTAAGAGAGCCCTCGGCAAGCTCACTGTACTGTAATCTCTGCAGTGCAATTCAGACAAGCAGGAGTAGCGGTGTTACCTCCTCCTGAGGGTCGTGAACCTGGGTACGGGCCGCTGTCCATCTCTGTCGTGCTGTCCCTCTTCAGGCTCGACGAGTACCGTCGCCGCGCCGGTCGAGGGTTGGAGACCAACGTGTTCAGTCCCCTTCTCGAACTACTCTTCAGAGTGTGACTATCCCTGTCTCGTGGGAATCACTCTCCGACAGATGACCACCTGGCCGAGATGCTCACCAGGCATTGTGGCACTGAGAAGAAACTAATTGTGGGAAGTACTCAGCATAAAAAGATAATTGAAGATAAACTGGTCAGTATAATTTTATAAGCTTTCTTGCTTCGGTCCGTGTGAACAGTAATGATCACAAATTTCTTTTTTCAGGGAATAAACTGTCTGTGTGTTGATGTTCCTGATCGTGAGTTGATAAAATGCAGCCTTAAGAATCCCATGCCTAGTTTATTGCCTGAAGAAAAATTAGAGATGAGTAAAAGGGACTTTGATGTCAAAGAGTTAATAACATTCTTGCATCAACATGACTTTGATGTCAAGCCTGAGATGATGGTGCCTGAAATGGTGGGATTACAGCTTCTCCTTCATAATTTCTTACATGTGATGTTACTTTAATTCTCCATTTGTCATGCAATGTTGGTCTTTTCTTTTATTTTCTTTTCTTTTCAGCAATTGTATGCCGTAGCAAGCTTGAATAAGTCTGACTCTTGTCATACAATTTTAGTCCTTTCAAACTCATTGTCTGCTTGCAATACTTCATTGCCAATGATTGAAGTTTTCATAGACATACAACACTGTAAATTGACATCTGTAGGTCTCAGTTTGTTTTATTCATCCATGTACGTCTTGGAGATCTGCGAGATGAAATTCAATCAAAGGAAATCCTTAGTTGTTATCTGATCCTTGATAGCTAGAATTATTTGCCTTCCATGTTCCTTTCAGTGATAAACCAAATGCTCCTTTTTATCCAGGTTAGCAAATCTATTGCTGAAAAGGCTCATCTCCTTCTTGATGTCGACTTATGTGAAATGGCACATTTGAAGTTCTTCCGCATTCTTTTAAGGGATTTTATTATTAAATCTGGTGTTGATACTAAGGATTGGAGGTTATTCCAATTTGCAACAGTTCTGAAGATGATCTGTTGCCCTAGAGCATCATTTCAAATCTATCGCCCCATTAAGGTGAATCATAATACTGTAGATGTGTTCTGAATATGCGAATGCTGGAGAATGTCATTTTGGCAATGGACTGAGTTATGTTTCTTTCAGATTTTTTCACGTCACGAGTATTGGAAGATACTGGCTAATGCATCTCAATATAAAACAAGCTTTTCTAAGATCGATGCATTGTCTGTCTATGAAGATGTTGTTTCTCTCTATTCAGAAAAGTCTTCACTGATGGTCGATTTGTATATCCTGGTTGAGGAGGCTAAAGGTGAGAATTCTGATTTCACTCCTTTTTCTGTGTTTTTTTTCTATAGTGATGAGTACTTCTGAATGTTTTGAATTAGTTACAGCTCAACGAGATCAAAACACTCTTTTGTGAACAAATTTCATATATCAAATCATTACTTCTTTATCATCCTGTAGTCTGTACCGATCTAAGTGTTTAGTAATGAAGAACAAATAGAAAAAAACTTAAGCAGGGGAGCATGCCCATCTAGGTTGGGTTACATCTAATTGTCCTTTGTAGTTTTGGGTTGACATGAGATTTTTTTAAACATAAGGCACGACGTGCCCGGCTTTAAATTAATAAAGCCCCTGGGGCAGAGTAACACAAGCGAATGAACCACATGGATGGAAAACAAAGAGTTATTATAGACCAAGGTTCGAGCAACACCATGGCACAGAGGCCAAATAGACGTTAGGCAACAAGCCGACGATAACAAAATCTAAGACGAAGATGATAAACTAGGGCAAAGGACCACCAGCACCAGCCCAGCACCGCCGACGCCGACGGGAAGTTAGGAGCTTGCGACCAGGGCCCGCGTGGCGATGTAGATGGCCTTAGTCGATGCAGAATCGGCGTCCAGCAGCTGCGCGGCTCCATCCTTGAGCAGGGGCTTCCATTGCTGCAACAAGACATTGATTTTGTATAGGCAGTCAGCGGGTTGGTTAGGGAAAATCCCTTCAATAGAGTATTTATTGCGAATCAGCCATAAACCCTAGCAAATCGCGGCAAAAAGTACTCGCAAAACATGCCGCTTTGAACCCTTGAAACCTGCCAAAATGCTCAACATATCCTCAAACTGAGAAGGTCCCAGGAGACATGCAACTCCTCTCTAAAACCAGCCCACACGAATTTCGTCAGCGCGCAGCCGAAGAAAATGTGTGAAACGGACTCTGGTCCTTCGCAAAGAGCGCACTGCCCATTCGAAGGACCATGTCTAAGCGCGATCTGGACCCTTGTCGGCAGCCTACCTCTAGCTAGTTGCCACATGAAAAATGCGAATTTTAAGTGGCACCCTTGCCTTCCAGATGTCCTGCACGTTCGCCGCTGGTGAGCCAGCGCAAAGTCTCTTGTACAACGAGTTGGTTGAGAACTTTCCAGACTCCTCAAGCGCCCACTTGAACTTATCCCTTTCCAGCGACAACTCCAGCCCCTCTAACTCCCGCCGCAACTCCTGCCACTGCAAGACCTCAATTGGGCCGAAGCAACGTCCGAACTGAACACACCAGTCGTCCCCATTATGAGCCTGCGCCACCCGCACCTCTGGCTCCGTCGAGATGGCAAACAAGTTCGGGTAACGATCACTGAGGGCACTCTGCCCTGTCCAGTGATCCGTCCAAAAACGGATAGAGAGCCTGTTCCCCAGCAAGAAACGAGCTCCCAGCTTACACGTCCCCTTCACTTTGTGAAGCGCGCGCCAAAACCGAGAGCAACCGCTAACAGGAGCCCCAAAGAAGTCCTCGGTAGCCAAATATTTTGCCCGAAGAATTCTGACCCAAAGGCTGCCCTGCTACTCCTCGGCAAACAGCCGCCAGATACACTTAGCCATCAAGGCTTTATTCAAGAGTTTCGTATTGGAGACCCCCAGGCCACCCTGGTCCTTGGGTTTGCAAATATCCTTCCAGCTAACCATGTGGTACTTCTTTTTATTACCCTTTCCTTCCCGAAAAATCTACCTCTATGAGTGTCAAAACCAACATGCGTTCCATCTGGTAGGAGAAACAGACTCATGAAGTGAATGGGCATATTGGACAAACACGCATCCACTAAGGTGAGCCTAGCTGCCGAGGACATGAACTTCCCTTGCCAAGGTTCAGTGCAGAAACCCACCTTCGCGACAATTGGCTCCAGACCAGCAATAGTCAGTTTTCGGTCAGCAATGGTGAAGCCTAGGTATGTGAAGGGGAACGCTCCTTCTTTGCAGTTCAGGAAGTTTGCCACCCTCGTCTGCTCCTCTGCTGGCGCCCCCATCACGATGACATCACTCTTGTGAAAGTTTATACGCATTCCGGACATCATCTCAAAACAGATGAGTAAAAACTTTAGATGTGCAATCCCACTCTGGGAATTCTCAATCAGAATCATGGTATCATCTGCATACTGCAGATGAGTGACCCCCTCCGGAACCAAGTGAGAGACTACTCCTTTGATGTGTCCAGCCTCCGCAACACGGACCAGCATCAGATCTAAAGCATCCACCACAAAATTGAACAAGGTTGGGGACAACGGGTCCCCTTGCCGGACACCTCCCTTGTTTCTGAAGTACGGGCCAACCTCCCCGTTCACCGAAATTGCAGTTTGACCACCTCTGACCAACTGCATGACTTTTTGTACCATCGCAGGGTTGAAACCCTTCTTAAGGAGCACTGCCTGCAGAATAGGCCAGCTCACATGATCGTACGCCTTCTCAAAATCCAGTTTAAGAAGAATTGCCGGAAGGGCCTTGACTTTGAGCTCGTGCACTATTTCCAACAAAATGAGCGGACCATCAACAATGTGACGACCTTTGATAAAAGCCGTCTGGGCTAATCACCCGATGCGCTATCGGGGAGATTCTAGAAGCAACTGCTTTTGCCACAATCTTGAAAATGACGTTGATCAACGCGATAGGGCGAAACTGCTTGATACTTGTAGCGCCTGAGACCTTGGGAAGCAAGGACAAGATCCCGAAATTGAGTCTAGCAATCTCCACTGTCCCTAACATAAATTCATTGAGAAGTTGCAGAATCAGGGTTTTTATTTGCTGCCAGAACTGCTTGAAGAACGCCACCGGGAACCCGTCTGGTCCCGGTGCCGTGTTGGACTTAGTCTGTATGACGACCTCCTCCAGCTCCTCTTTAGAGAAGGTGGCTGCCAGCCGCCCATTCTCCTCCTCGCTAACCATCCTCTCCACCAGCCAGGGTTGAGCCGAGAGAGATAACTCCTTGGGCTCCTCTGAACCCATAAGCTCCAAATAGAACTCATACACGTGTTTCTGAATCAGCTCTTGCCCTGATATAGGTCCCTGTGTAGTGTCCAGGCTGAAGATTGTGCATTTCCGCTTCCTGCCACTCGCATAAGCATGAAAAAACGCCGTGTTTGCATCCCCTTTAAGAATCCAGTTCCGCCGGCCCCGCTGCCGCCAATACTCCTCACAGGAAAGGATTTGCATCATCTGCTCTTCTAGATGATACCTAAGTGCCCAGCCGTCTTCATCTAGTCCCCCCGCGCCAGCCTCCAAATCCAGGCCCTGAATTTGGGCAAGTAGGTTCTGCTTCAAAATCCTCTCCTCTTTGCCTTGGTTTGCACCCCAGCCCTTGAGGAATTGGCGTAAGGACGAGGATTGTGAATGCCAAAACTCCAACGGACCCCGACACCTCTTGAGACAAGCTTCTGAGTCCGACCACTCAAGCCAATTCTTTAAAATTTGGCATCCCTAGCCAAGAGGTTTGGAAGAAAAACCTCGGTGAACGCTGCAGGGGGCCCTCCCCTGTGTCCAAGATCAGAGGCGTATGGTCCGAGCCAATCGCTGCATTGGCCTGGAGGGAGACCAACGGGAATTTGGCCGCCCACTCTGGAGAAACCAGGAACCTGTCCAGCACACTGCGGACAGGATCCTGCTGGCGATTCGTCTAGGTAAACCGGGCTCCAGACCGCTGAATTTCTTGCAACGCTAGCCTTGCTATGAAATCATTAAACAAGGCCACTCTGGCGCAGTTAATGTTGTTATTATTCCCCCCGATCACTACGGGATCAAGTTGAATCCCCCCCCCCCCCCCCCCCCCCCCCCGATCACTACGGGAAGCTGACAACCAACGATTTTTGTCTCCAACTCGGTCAAGAACTCCGGCGATCTAGCATGGTCCGCTGGGCCATACACCCCAATGAATTCAAACTTGGTGTTTGAGGCCCTGTGCAGCAACTTGGTGCTGAGGAAAAACTGCCCCTGCTCAACCGCACCAACCTCACAGACATTGTCCTTGATACCCAAGAGCGTGCCACCCGATCTTCCCACCGATGCCTGCTAGTGCCAAAAGAACTTCTCACCGCTTTCCAAGTTGGAAAGTTCTTGGTCCGTAAAAGTCAATTTCATCGTCTCTTGCAGGAAAATGATGTCTATCCTTTCTTTTCTCAGACACTCTTTCAGTTGGGCTCGACGACCCCTTCGCCCAAAGCCCCTCGGGTTCCACCCCATGGCTCTCATGAAGGGACCCCTTGATTAACCCGTGCTTGGCGGGCAGGAGTTGCAACGAGATTGGTTCTCGGACCCAATGCAGATAAAATCCTCCTTCTCTTTCTCGAGCTTCGGAACAGCGCAACAAGTGCTAACCCGAGGTCATCATCAGAGCCAATGCTATCTTCACACGGAGGAGACCGCGGGGCCGCACTGGTTCCCGCAGTCTCCCCTTCTCTAGTATCTTCCTGTGCCTGCACCACGGAGCACACTACTTCCGCAACTTTCTTCTTGACAGCGGCCTCCGCAAGCTTGGCTTGCGCGATCTCTTTTGCACGAACCAGAGACAGAAGAGAGGAAGGGGAGGGGCCCGAAGGCAAAACAAAATCGATACCCGAATCCTTGGCAAGCGAAATCAAGTGCGCATCATCCAAAACATCCAACAACACAAACTCCGACGAGAGGTTGCGGATAGAAGAGTTACCTGGATCCTTGAGCGCGGCACGGCGAGAGACTTTTGCCATGATGGGCTCCGCGGCCTCCCCTTTGCCCCTGTCGCTGCGGCGCGTGCCCGACACCGGCTCCGCCACGGGGACAGAGCGCTTAGCCTTGACCGTCTTGTTCACTTCAGTCACTGCCGCCACCAGGTTGGGGAGTACTTTCTTAGGCGGATTCTCGACCTCACCGTCCTGCTTCTTCTTCATCTTTGCAATCTTGGCTGCCAGGGTTTCTTCATCAAATTCCCACTGATCCGGGCTCTCCCACCCAATCTCATCTCGGTCCGCCTAGCCCAGCTTCTTGCGCTTGAAAATGCTTGGTGAAGGCACAGGCGATTCCTCCGCAGATAGGTCCTGTGACGACACCAGAATGGGCGAGTGGGACTCCAACGCTCTGCTCAGATCCTTCTCTAGTTCGCTCTCGAGGTTAGATCCATACTGATTCAGCGAAAACGGAATAGGCTGCAGGTTGGACTTTGGAGGCGCCGACGCTGGCTTGGTGATGGAGACATCCACATTGGTGGGGATCGGCACACTGCTGCTGCCCACCGATGTCTTCGCCATCTTGCTGATCAGCTGGGGTGCGCATCCGGCCGGGATTTTATGCGCAGCATCCAGAGTGCCCAGCCTGGCCTCTACCGTTTCTACGGGTCTCTACGCCTGATTTTTAGCTGCCGAAGAGACCGCCTTGGTGGCACCTTTGGCAACCTTCTGACCGTTGGCCTCCTTCTCCTTGCCCTTCGTTGGGGGGGGGGGGGGGTGTGCTTCCAGTGCCTGTCCGATTGGCTCTGATCCTCTGTGTCGTCATCCTGTTCGTCGTCCTCATCCCTAGGCGGAGGGGCCGGGGCAGATGACTTCGGGCGGTGGATGGGTTCCACCCGCAAGCCAATCCGGAACCCCTCCAAGCCTTCAAAGATGAGGATGCTGGCTGGGATTTTCTCAGGAGCCTGAGAGTGGAACATCATGCACACGGGGCCAGCAGGCACAAGAAGAGACTCCTCATCCACCATCCTCGGCCGACCGATCATCTTAGTCGCCTCCATCAACAGTTCTGGCACTCTGAGGAAAGGCGGGACTCCAGTGAGGATGACCCACACCTTATTCAGCCTTGAGTTCGCATGAGGATTGAATTGTGCATCAACAAACAGCACAGAGGTCTTGCTTAGGGGGAGCGTGATGCCTCCAACATTCTTGCACAGATTCAGGATTACTTCATTTGGGAACACAAGGAGGAAATCGGTGGGAGCCACCTGCCTGATCTGCCAATCCCAGTCCTTCTGCACCAGCCCGCACATATCTTCCCGCAGCTGCTCTGCCGACAGAGTGTTCTCGGAGGCGATGACCATGGCTGAACGGGGTGGGTTGACCGCACTGGCCAGATCCTCCCCACTGTGCACCTCCAGGCAGCGAAAACCCACGCCGTCAAGGGCATAGCCGTACCACTGCAGAGACGGAGGTTTGTTCTGGTTAGGGCACATGCCCGTAGTGTGCCCCTCCGTGTCGCAGATGCTACAGTGCGCCGGGAACTGGCAAGCGGACTGGAAGTGGCCATCCCTGCTGCAGTGGTAGCACTTGATAGCCGCTTTCTTTGCTGCCGGCGTCGGCGCCTCCAGATCTGACCGCGAGGAGTGTGCCGCAGAGTTGATTGGCGCCGAATTCACCTGCGGGGACGGCAGACTAGGGTCCCTTTGCCTGGGGACGGACCCTCCAGTCACCTTACGCACCCCAACTCGCTTGCGCATGACTTGGTCTTGCTCAGACGAGAAGGACGGACATGTCTCCGCGCGCGCCGGAAACGGCCTAGATCTTGGGTCCTCGCGGCGCCGCTCTGGCCCGCGGTCCCTTCCCCAGTCACGCTCCCAGTCCCTTCTTCTTCTCTCTTCGTTGAGCTCCGCCCTCTGGCGCAACTCCTGCTCGTACCTCCTGTCGGCCTCCGAGACCTCATCCTCGCGCCCTCGCTTGAGCCCCAATGTGGAATCTCGCCCACGCTCCATGAAGTACTGCGCAAGCGAGCAGAACCTAGCCGGAGACGAGGAAGAGAGTGGGATTAGGCGCGGGAGAGGAGGAGGGAGGTTGGAGGCTTGAGATCTAGATCTGAATCTAAAGAGCCACTCCGAGACGTCGCGAGAGGCGGCTTGAAAACCTAAATGAGCGAACCGGGCACCCCGCACCACCCATGCCCACTTAAGTAGTGGCTGCTGGACGGTTGCCCTAGTCTGAACTGGGCTGGGCCGCACAGGCCCAACTTCACCCTCTGCATGAGCCACGAACCCTTTCGAACAGCCGTGACTGGGCTAGGCCGACCTGGCACATGGCACCCCGCTCTCGGGCCCCTCTTGAGCCCCACCCACCTAGAATGGCCCATGGGCCACCACCCGCGAGACAGGCTCCACCTCCGTCACCAACCTGGGATGCGAAACCCTAGCCGCCACCTCCGGCTGCGCCGCCGGCCGGATGGGCCCGGCGAACTTGCTGCCCTCCTGACCTGCACCAGCAGGGCTGTCCACGGTGGAGGCGCTCCCCACAGGAACCAACTGAACTGGGCACGACGGTCGCTGCGGCTGCCTCACAGAGAAGACGAAGGCACCACCGAGGCCGCCCTGGCCGAAACGGGAGCCCCTGCCTCCGGCGCAAACGCACCGCGGTACGCTGATGTCTACGCACGCTTCTATTCTCGTAGACAGTGTTGGGCTTCCAAGAGCAGAGGTTTGTAGAAAAGCAGCAAGTTTCCCTTAAGTGAATCACCCAAGGTATATCGAACTCAGGGAGGTAGAGGTCAAAGATAACCCCCTCGAACAACCCTGCAATTAAGATACGAGAAGTCTCTTGTGTCCCCAACACACCCAATACACTTGTCAGATGTATAGGTGCACTAGTTATGCGAAGAGATAGTGAAATACAAGTAATATGGATGATTATAAGTAGTAATTGCAATCTGTAATAAAAATGGCAGCAAGCAAACATGTAGCAGAACTTGTTGGAAACGGTGTTTTAATGCTTAGAAACAAGGCCTAGGGATCCTACTTTCACCAGTGGACATTCTCAACAATGACGTCAAAGTTAAATAAATAAACACTACTCTCAAACACTCTCATGTTGGATAACAAACACCATTCATTGTGTAGGGCTACAAGAGCACCCTCAAAGTCAGAGTAAACTAACACCAACAACGTCATAAAGGAATCACACACGGTGCACACACTGTCACCGTTACAACCGTGAATAACCCCGGAGTTCATATTAAAGTAACCTCTAGAGTGCATAATAGATAAAGAGTAGCATCACATATTCAACTAGGTTACAAAGTTCATGATCACATAAAAGATCACATCATGGGAGAGAGAGATAGACCACATAGCTACCGTAGATCCCGCAGCCTCGGGGGAGAACTACTCACTCCTCATCGTAGGAGTCAGCAACGGCGATGGAGATGGCGGTGGAGTCGATGGAGATGGCTCCGGGGGCAATTCCCCGTCCCGGCAGGGTGCCGGAACAGAGAGTTCTGTCCCCCGAATCTTGTCTTCGATGGCGGCGGCGCTCGGGAACCGTGGAGGAAATATTGCACACCGTGCTAGGGTTTTTGGTTCGGGGGGTATATGTAGGCGAAAGGGTGAGGTCGGTGGACCCCCGAGGGGCCCACATCACCTCCTCGCGCGGCCAGGATGCCTGCCGCGCGAGCACGTGGTGGCGGCTCCTCGGTCGCCCACTTCGTCTCGTGTTCGACTTTCTGGAACATTCCCGATGAAAAACGGACTTCAGAAAAGAAATCGTCCAATTCCGAGAATATTTCCTTAAGTACTTTTCTGAAACCAAAAACAGCAGAAAACAGGGAACTGGCACTGTGGCATCTTGTTAATAGGTTAGTCCCAGAAAATGCATAAAACTATATAAAATGCATATAAAACATGTAATAACTTGGTATAATATAGCATGGAACATAAGAAATTATAGATACGTTGGAGACGTATCATACGCCGCCTTCGTCTTCTTCACCGGTTTGGCCTTGACCTGGCTCCACGCTGGAGCGAGGAAATCCCCTAAGACCACCTTGCTCGGCCCAGATCTGGGCGGCGACAACTCGCCGGTCTCCTCGCCCTCCTCGCTCTCGTCGTTGGAGCTCTCTCCAGCCAGCGCCCAGAACCTTGAGCCGTGCCACTCTGGCGCCTTGCTAGCCGCGGACCACCGCGGGGGGCTGCGCCTCTGCGCAGCTTGCCCGGCGGCGGCGGAGAGGAGGGGGTCGCCCGCTGCGTCGGCGGAGAGGAGGACATAACGCTCCAGTGTACGCCTGGGTTGACATGAGATAGATTCATCTTATCCCATTATTTTAACTTGCTTGTTTTCTGGCAGGGGACATAAAAAATAATGAAGCACGATCCATGCTGCTATACGAAGCACCCTCTGGCATCGCAATTTTCTCTTCTGACGGGTCCTACCTCAACAATTCTGTGAAGGTATTAGTTTTTTCGTTAATGCTCCCTAGCTTTGTCTTTGTCATCAACGATGAATTCAAGATTGTCTAACTTCTGGGCAGACATCCCACAGCTTGTTAGTAACCCTGTTATTTTCTTTCCTTCGTATTTTTTTCCCTATTTCCCTACTCTTGTTGCCAATTCGAAACAGGTATTGCTTTGCAAAATTGGCTGCAATCGTTCACCATTCTTGATTTTCAATTTTCTTTGCAAGGAGGCGGTGGATATAAACGCTAACTAATTACTAGGTACCACTGTTCCTAAATATAAGACGTTTTGGTAGCCTACCGAAACGTCTTGTATAGTCGAACAGAGGTAATAGTTACAACTGATTCGAAGTGGAATCAAAGGTGCCATATTTTTTTGGGGATTGGACTCAGTTCCTTATTACCATGTTGTTTTGGTGTCATGGTGAACTGTCTTCATTGGCCAGACATCCGCTAATAGATTCGTAAAGGATTGATTAACGCAGGTTGAAACCTATGGTTACTTGATACTAGCTAAATGCCCGTGCGTTGCTACGGTCTACTTAATTTTCTCCTCGCCTTGCCGCAGATATAAATATACATTTGAAAATTTACCAGATACCCATAAGATTTGAAAAACAAATATAATGTAATTTGCTTTAAAAAATGTATTTCAAGAGAAAACTATAATTCGGAATCATATGTATAGAATGCAACGACCCGACAGTTATTTTTTGTCAACTGAGATTTCAATTTGTCCGTATTCGTGGCTTCAAGTACTCCCTCTGTCCAACAAAAGATGTCACACTTTCTATCAAATTTGGATGTATCTATATACTAAATCATGTCTAGATACATCCAATTTTTGATGAAGTTGAGACATCCTTTATTGGACGGAGGGAGTATTAGTTTTCATAGATATGTACAAGCTCATTTCTAATGATTAGAGCATCTACCCAATTGTCAAGTATTTAGTTTTCCTAGATATGTACAAGCTCTTTGCTAATGATGATAGCATCAACTCAATTCTGTAGTCTCATGTTCTCTGGTCGACCGCCCACTGTACGTTGTGCCCTCATAGTCATAAGTACCCAAAATTTGCCCCAAAATAGATTGACCCGTGTAGGATAATTTAACTTTTCTACGCAACTGAATATCAATTTAGGATTTTCTCTCAGTGATGAGTTGATATATATTTCTCTCATCTAATTTGAGCTAATTGTATCCTAGTGGCACCCAGCTTAGGTTTGCATGCTGGAAATCTTCCCAGTGCCTACTGTTTTGTTTTTGGTACTCCCTCCGTCCAATAAAGGTCTCAACTTGATCAAAAATTGGATGTATGTAGACATGATTTAGTGTATAGATACATCCAAATTTGATAAAAAGTGTGACATCTTTTGTTGGACGGAGGGAGCAGATCCGATTGCCTACCGCTGTTTCGCTTACTGTAGTACTGCCACTGCAGGCTAAGTAAATCAATCTGACAATCTTTGTAACCCGGCCGGCCGGCCGTTTACTCCGGCGGTGCATCAGGCCATTGTGCCCATGTTCCACTTGTCTATTTTGTGCTCTGTGTCGTTTAACCCCTCATGGAGGAGTCGTACGCAGGAACTACATGTTACCGATCACTAAAAAGACTATTGATTTCCTTAACCGATTGGGAGAAGGAGACGGGCTTACCGATGATGGACGGATCCCGTGGAGATGGGCCACATTGAGGAAAGCGTTCCGGGAGATGGGCCGTTTGTGGCATCTGATTTGGCTCCGGGGCGAGTGGGCCGGCCCAATAGCGCACGGCCTGTATTTTCTTCTTCCTTTTTTCTTTTTTTTCCTGTTTCTTTTTCTTTTTCTTTTTTCTGTTTATATTTTCTTTTTTCGTTTTATTATTTTTCAGATGTTTCTTTTTTCGTTTTCTTTTCTGTTTTTTATTTTTTAAATATTTCTTATTTTATTTAAAATTTCAACTATATTTATTTTTATGATTTTTTCTTTTTCCTTTATTATTTTTTATGTTCATAGATTTTTTTCCGTTCATGGGATTTTTTGTGTTGACATAAAAAAAATACAAATTTACAAATGTTCATATTTAAAAATTGTTCAAATTCAAAAATTGTTCACATTAAAAATTATTTAAATTTAAAAAGTTTTAGATTTGAAAAATTGTTCAAATTCGAAAATTGTTCATATTTATAAATTATTCAAATTAAAAAAGTTTTAGATTTGAAAAATTGTTCAAATTCGAAATTTTGTTCACACACAAATATCTTTCAAATTATGCTATTTTTTCTGTAAAAACTGAAATGAAAAAAACAGAAAAGAAAAGGAGAAGCGTTATTGGGCCGGCCCATTTAACTCTTCTATGTTCGGGGGCGGACGTGATTAGCGCACGACTAGGTCGGAGAATAGGAGCTCCCAGATCGTGAATGTTCGATCCCTTTTTTCTCGCAATCGATCAGTGGAGCTCTGCCAGCTTGCGTTACGAGACTGACAAAACGGACCAGCGTGTAGATATCACCACCGCAATAAATTTAATAATACCACCTCACTAACATAGCAACATAGGTTGAAAACGTTTTTTGTCTGACGGAAAACGTATTGGACGAGCCTACCACAAGACTTTTAATACTCAAATTGTACTAAGTGGTTACATCTTCTTAGCTAGGGATGAATTAGCCCTGACATGGAAATGACACTGTGGGTTGTTTTTGAAATAATAAAATCTAGCTTTACATACAAACATTTTTGGCGCACCACTGTACTTTATGAATTGCACACGCCCACTTGCATGAGTTGACAAGCTTTTTAAATCGCTTCTATGTTTTCTTCTCAGACTCTGGAAGAATTCATAAAGCGTGAGGAGGTGTCCACTCCCTTCGACCCTGCTAACGAGTCCATTGACGACCACCTGGCCAAGATGGTCACCAGGCATTGTGGCTCTGAGAAGAAACTAGTTGTGGGAAGTGCTCTGCATAAAAAAATAATTGAAAAGAAACTGGTTGGCATAATAATTTTGTAAGCTTTCTTGTTGCTTCGGTCCGTGTGAATAGTATTAACCACCATTTTCTTTTTCAGGGAATAACCTGTCTGTATGTTGATTTTTGCTATTGTGAGTTGATAGACTGCCGTCTGAAGAGTCCCATGCATACTTCATTGCCTGAAGAAAAATCAGAGATGAGTATAAGGGGCTTTGTTGTCAAAGATCTAATAACATTCTTACATCAACATGACTTTGATGTCAATCCTGAGATGGTGACATTGCCGCTGATCCTTCCTACTTTCCTACATGTGATGCTATCTGCTTTATTTCCCCGTTATAATGCAATGTTGGTCTTTTCTTTTCTTCTGTTTAGCATTTGTAGGCCGTAGCAAGCTTGGATAAGTGGGAGGACTCTTGTTATGCAATTTTTAGTCCATTCCAACCGTCTGCTTATAATACTTTATTGCCAATTATTGAAGTTTTCATAGACATACTACACTCTAAATTGACATACTCTCTCAGTCCTCCAAATTTATTGACGCGGACTTTTCTAGATATGCATTTATCTTCACACTAAAACATGTCTAGATACATGCGTCTCTAGACAAATCCGCGTCAGTTAATTTGGAATAGAGGGAGGATATATAGAATGTCAGTTTATTTTATTCACCGGTGTACTTCTAGAATTTTTTGCCTTCCATGTTCCTTTCAGTGATAAACCAAATGCTCCTTTTTATCCAGGTTAGCGAATCTATTGCAGAGTTAGTTGATATGCTGCTTGATGTCGAATTATGTGAAATGGAGCATTTGAAGTTCTTCCGCATTCTCTTGAGGGATTTTATTGTTAAAACTGGTATTGACACTAAGAATTGGGTGTTACTCCAATTTGCAACAGTTCTGAAGATGATCTGTTGCCCTGGATCATCATGTCAAATCTACCCCCCTGTTAAGGTGAATCATAATATTTTAGACGTGTTTTGAGTATGCAAATGCTGGAACTTGTCATTTTAGCAATTGATTGAGTTGTGTACTTGTGTTTCTTTCAGAATTTTTCATCTGAAGATAATTGGAAGATAGAGGCTAATGCATTTCGATATATAATAAGCTTTTGTAAGATTGATGCATTGTCTGTCTATGAAGATGTTGTTTCTCTCTATTCGAAAAAGCGTTCACTATTGCACGATTTGGATTCCTTGGTGAAGGAAGCTAATGGTGAGAATTCTGATTTTACTCCTTTAATTGTGTTTCTAAGATGGTGATGAATATTTCTGAATGTTTTGAATTAGTCACAATTTAACAAGATCAAAACACAATCTTTAGTGAAAACATTAAAAACTAAGCAGGGGAGCAAGTCCATCTAGGTTGAGCTACATCTAATTGTCCTTTCTAGTTTGGGTTGTCGATTTGAAGGTATGAACAGGAGCATACGAATATGATCCAAACTCCAAAGTGTTCTCTTTTCAAGTGATTTCGAGGTGTTTTCCTTGCAAGATATTCTATCTTAAGAAGCCTTGAAAGTCTGTAAATATCAGCAATTCTACACTTAATTTCCACACCTGTATTCGCACACTTGACGCATGAATAGCCTTTCTTGATACAAGCAGACTTTGAATTCTGATCTTGTAAGTAATATTTTCACGGGCATGGTTGTTTCTTATACAAACAAATTATAAGCTAAAAAAGATTATTAGGGAATGTTTTGTTGGATGCCACTTTATACATTGATCTTAGAACTGACTTTCTTAGGCTATTGTTTTGCTCATTGCCAAACTTCTGGCATGCCACACTTTGGTAGACGTATAACTGACATGTCTTGACTCAGTTTATTGCTGTCAATTTGTTGGCAATTTTCGTCCTTCCATACTAAAGTACTCTACTCACCCTTTTATATGTTGGATTACTATTATCAGTTGTACAATATAAAATTGTCTCTGTTGGGTCATACAAATTTGTAAAAAAATTCCCCGTTTAATTATGAATGCAATTCTGAATGCAGATAAAGTTCAAGAGAATATGGTTGCAAACACGGATAGTGTTGAAAGAAATAAGCAGGCTGGAGATATTGGCGTACGAAGCATGGATGATTATGGGAAGACGGTGGCTGCACACATGGATACTGTTGAAATAAATAAGCAGGCTGGATATACTGGCGAACAAGGCATGGATGAATATGGGAAGAAGCGGACTGCAAACATGGATGATGATGAAAGAAATAAGCAGTCTGTAGATATGGATGATTATGAGAAGAAACAGGTCAATCCTGCCTCAGTTGAAATAACCGAATCTGGAAGGTTGATTGACCTCATTTGTGTGGAGAGGGAAGCAAATGAAGCCAGTGCCAATGGCGTTGCATCATCAGTGAGCAATTCTGATCCGAGTTCTTTTGATCAGGAGAGGGAGAGGGAAGCAGATGAAACCAGTGCCAATTGTGTTGCATCATCAGTGAGCAAATCTGATCTGAGTTCTGGTGGTGGCAAGGTTAGCAGAAGATCAAAAGCAATGACACAGTTATGTATGGTGTTTAATTGTGTCCAGCCAGCGCAGACTCCTTTGCCTCACAAGCTCCAAGCTTCTCCCAGTAGAAAGGCAGGGAAGACGTTTCTGCAGTGGTGGGTGTAGAGCCTATGGACAGACTTACAATTTTTATTTGTCTACTTAACAGTTGTAGTTATTTCTCAGAATGCATTAAACTCAGCAGATATTGCCGCCTGCTCAGCGTTGATGTATCTGCTGGAAGATTAATCGGAGTTTAACTCGTTTGGTTTATCAGAATTTGTAATTGCAAAACGGTGGAGAAGGTGCTTTTTTGATCTCTGAGGGAGTGTGGGCGGGCAGGTCGTGAACAAGACCTAGGAATAGATCGGATTGTTGTTCATGGATTGGAATAGGATCATTGATGTTCCTTGATACGATCTTGCATATGAAGTAGATCTAATTATTTCAATATTTCTGAAAACTATAAATTTTCGACCAATTGTAGGCTAGAATAGACCCTACACAGGGAAAAGTTGAAAAACCTTGCAAAGGAGTCCTGCTTCAGGCCCCGCTTGGTTGGTCGTAAACTAAGCAAAACGATCGGAAAATTAGACGGACCTCATCAGGTCCGGAGAAAACTCAGCGCAAGCTCCGTTACCTTTATGGTTCTGTAAATTAAACCAGCCATCCAATCGGGGCCTGATTGACTACACATGGTTGGAAAACTGTCTTTTACGGGTGTTGCCACGACTGTCTCACGCCGACAGTTCAAGCCGCAGGGCGATGTGGCTTGGTTCGGCGCTGATGCTGCTGACGTCGAAGCGTGCCGGCGGGGATCTCGCCACGCGCGGGACCGGCTGGAACCCGAGCGTCAGCTCCAGCACAACCGCGTCGTCATGTGCATCATCCTGCTCGGCCTGGCTCACGTGCGAGCCTGCCTCAACCTCAGTGTCCTCCGACACTTACCGCCTATGCTCGGCTGACATGCCATCGTCGTCGTCAACGTGGCCGCAGTGGTCGTGGCTGCCCGCCGACTCCTCGTGGCTCGGCGCGCGGTCGAGGTCATCATCGTACTCGCCGACGGCCACCCGTGCCATGGTCTCTCGCCCCTGGATGGCGGACACACGCTTTGAGCTCTTGGATTTAGCCGTCGAGGACGACGCACGCTTGAACCTGGTGCGCCCGGCGCGAGAGACACGGAGCGGCGGGTCGGCCGTGCCCTTGGCGGCGACATGGCGGATATCGTACGCCGTGAGAGGCGGGCTGGCCTGCGCGGCGCCGGCGCCGGCGACGGCCTCGGACGACACCTGGACGACGCGGTTCCCCTTGAGCACGGCCTCGACGGCGGCCTGGCACGCGTCCCACTGGCCCGACCAGAGCAGCCCGACGGAGCCGTATGTCGGGTTCACCATCCGGCCGCACGCCTCGTAGAGCAGCGAGCGGAAGAGCGCCGGGCGGAGCGTCTCGGAGCCGGCGGCGGCGAGGAGGTTGAGCAGCCCCGCGCGGCCGTATAACTTGGCGAGGAAGACGGTGGCGTTGGCCTGCGCCTCGGGGCTCTTGATCCACTCCAGGCACGGGCGGATGGTGCACCCGTCGCTGCACCCCTTGCGCAGGACCCGGCAGCCGTTGCAGCTCATCCGCATCTTCGGATCCAAGGCCTAGCTGTAGCTGGTGTGCGCTTATCAACTCGATCGGCGCCGGAGTTGTCGGAGATCGAGGTGCTTCTGTACTTCTATGTATCTTCTCTCTCCCGGAACTCTTTGAAGCTTTTCTATGGTGCGATGATGATGATGATGATGATGATGATATGAGACGGAGGAGCAAGCAGAGCTTTATATAGTGGGCTGGGCGGCAGTTGTTTTGGGAGGGCGGGTTCGGCGCCGGTGCCAAAACAATGGGAGATATGCAGTCATCACGGGGCCCACACGGCTGCGTCCTAGAAATGGATTTTTGCTCACAAACTGGAGGCGGCCGAGAACTTTGGGTTCGGTGGATGGATACCTGAGCTTCGCGACGTGCCGCGGTTTTCTTGGAGTGCTGGAGCTCGCCGTTGGAAACACACGTTGCAGGTTCCCTGTTTTTGACCCGGATGCGGTGACATCGTCGTTTACAAAGATCTCAATCATGTCCAATTACACATATCATCTCAAGGTAAAAATACCTACTAAATCAAACTGGGGCGTTTCTAGCAACTTTGTTTTACTGTATGTTGATTCGAGACTTCGAGTTGAAAATCGACCGAGTTTTTTTTTATGTCCGGAAATTTATAAATGGATTGTCTTTTCTAATGTGTCTTTTGATAACAATAACTTATATACAACTTGTATCCTATCCAGAAAAGTAAATTGTAATTCTCCTCTGATATAGAACTAATTGTTGTCGTCGTATGCATGTTTACTGATGTATCGATTCGATCATTTGGATTTATTTATAAAATGAGGCGAAAATCTATTTCGACAGACGTATGTTTACAGATGGAATGTGTGTCAACAGAATTAACTGTGTGGACATTTTTCTAAGTCTCGCCTCACCAATTTAGCTCGGCAAGTGGAAGTGTGTAGGGAGGTTTTTGCCCACTTTCTTTGGTGGCTTTGTGGCGTCGATCTCCCCGCCACGACCCTCCCGTCGTGCCACGCCACTGATTCGCCCCTGATGGACACATTGCAGCCTCCGTTTGTCCTCCTTCACGTCGGATTCGTCTCCCCGCCGACCCCACAGGCGCAACCACGACCTCCCGCGCCTCCGTTGGCTGGCGTTCGCGTTGCCGCACCAACTCCGGTCATCCCTGACTAGAAACAGGAGCGGGGGTGGGTGATACCTTTGTTCCGGATTATCGGATTGTAGTATGTAGCTTCCCCTATGAGACCCAGCTTTTATCGAACGGGGAAGTAATTGCTTGGCAAGGAAATATGATCAAATTAAAGAGAGCTCTCCTAAAGTTTTTTGTTCTACCGGACCAAGCTATTTGGTTGTGGTTGTTGTATCAATGATATAAAATAGGCGAGGGCTTAAGATTTCACCTGTAGTACTGCATGTTATGTATGAGATAGCTAAGATAAGATGAAGCTCAGTTAGTCATAAGTAATTCATATCAGTGCAACGCGTCCATAAAACACCAATGTCTCACATATCAGGATGACAAAGGATCATCTGTCCACTCTGGCCCTAAATTGTAGTCTTCTTTTATGAATACATACACAAGTAATTAGTTTTTTGACGTCATTTTTCGTTCTTAAAGGAATTGCTTTCATCAATTGTACAACTCTTACTGTCACCGATCGACCTTCTCGCATAGCCTTCCACTTTTCCCTTCCCTTAACTCCACCTTGATCACTATTGCGGTCTTGGGTACCTGAGAAGTCCTAGAAGCGAGGCATTGACAAGAGAAATACACATGCATCATATCGTACTCTTTACACTAATATCACATTGGTTAGTTTGCACGTAGCTTAAAGGCCCTCGGCCCCTAGCCCGATTGGACCGCAACCATATCAGCAATAGAAAACATAGTAGAAAACAAAAGATGAATGATTGATACTAGTTCATACAATGTTGTGAATTGCGATAAGATCTAAATTACAAGTGGTATGGCTATGGAGGATGGCTATGGAGGCAATACTTCATGGAGATGGTGGAGACATCGGCTAGAACGGCGGTGTGGAGGAATAGGGCGAAAACGATGGGGGGTTTTCATGTGGTTATCTTCTCTCTTTCTTATAGCGGTCTGGTAGGGTTTCGAGGCGGTTCCAAGGTGAATGATACGTGGGCCCCCAACGTGTTCCAGGAAATATGAGAGAGAGGTCAATTTCTTTTCTTTCTCTAAATTTCGTGCAAATTGATGAATTTGCTAAGACATTCACATGTTTTAATTGTGTAGCTATCCCGTCCATTCAACATACTCGCAGCTGTTGGATGAGAACTCGTTCGATTGCGAGATGTCGGAGTCCGAAGAGGAGGAGGAAGAAGGGGATGTCGATGACATAGAAGAAATTGGCAAAGATGTGTTCGATGGAATTCAACCACGGTTTGGAAAAAGGACGACAACTACACTGAGATGGGGATACCATACTGATCCTAGAATGGTAGAGAGTGTCACTTATGCCGGTGTGTGCAATGATCAAACAAGAGCAAGATATTGGCAACACATCGAGGACAAGTACCACAAGCTCATGTTGATGTCGTCCCCATGTTCATTGAGGCCTCTCCAAGGAAGGTGGGATTTCATCAAGTAAACATGTAGCCGTTGGAGTGGATGCTTAGAGTAAGTGAGAAATGCACCTCCCAGTGGTTGCACAATCGACGGCTTTATGAGTTTCTTTCACACATTTGTGTTCGTGTTTTCTTGATGGCAATTGAGCTCACACACTTGTTTGTTTTTGAAAATGTAGGATGACATTACCCATCAAAGGTTCAAGCAAATACCGACATCCAAGTGTCGGCCTTTGATGCTCCAATATTGTTGGAAGATCATTGAGTTTACCAAGAAGTGGAGGTTGAGGGACCAAGAAGGTGTGCCAGAGAGAGGTTCTCTATCTAACATGGAAAATGATGAACATAGTGATGATGCACTAAGGGACGAACAAACAAGGAGTTGGAGTGGATGCTTAGAGTAAGTGAGAAATGCACCTCCCAGTGGTTGCACAATCGACGGCTTTATGAGTTTCTTTCACACATTTGTGTTCGTGTTTTCTTGATGGCAATTGAGCTCACACACTTGTTTGTTTTTGAAAATGTAGGATGGCATTACCCATCAAAGGTTCAAGCAAATACCGACATCCAAGTGTCGGCCTTTGATGCTCCAATATTGTTGGAAGATCATTGAGTTTACCAAGAAGTGGAGGTTGAGGGACCAAGAAGGTGTGCCAAGAGAGGTTCTCTATCTAACATGGAAAATGATGAACATAGTGATGATGCACTAAGGGACGAACAAACAAGGACAAATCAGATGGAAGAAGGATGGAGAAACACGAAGCTAAGACATGGGCCAATGCCTCCTCTTTGAGGGACCAAATTGCTTTAATGATGAAATCAAAAGAAGAAATCATGTCCAAATGCTTGGAGACCAAGGGGGCATTGGCGTAAAAGAAGACTCAAGGCAAAGAGAAGAAGTTGGCGACAAGATGCACATTTGAAGCGCGAAAAATCTCTATTTAGGAGCAAAAGATGAAGACGGACAAAAAGGCCGAAGAGAACTGGTTTATGATGCTTTATGTCAACACCATGGAACCGATGGCAAGAGAGTTTTGAGAACTCACAAGACCAGAGGTCATGTACCGGTGCGGATAAGAGCTTCATGACCTTATAGTTGGTTATGGTACTCCGACTAATGGCGATGTTGGTGCTGGTGGTGATGGTGCTTCGACCAATGGAGGGGTGGTGGTGACCTTGGTGGTGGTGGTGCTTCGGCCATTGGAGGGGGTGGTGGTGATGTTGGTGTTGATGGAGGTCTTGGAGGTGGTGGTGTTGGAGGAGGTCTTGGTAGTGGTGGTCATGGTGGTGGTGATGCTTCGAACAATGTTGATGTCCATGCTTGATTGACTATCAAGTTGATTGATTGCACATTATTTTGGATGATTTTATTGCTACATATATTGCGATGATTTTGAATGCGTACTAGTTTAAAAAACTTTATATTTGGAGAGAATTTAAAACTTTTATACGTATCTCATTGTTGTATGTAAACGATGAAATTTGATTTTCGGTATTGGACATGCTCGGGGACAAAACAGATGTGATGAATTCGTACCTCAATTTTTTTTATTAAGTGTTTACGTGTCTATTCTGTCGGATCCCGCGCGGTGGCGGATTCAATCGGATCTGAGTTATGCGGTAAGTATATGTCCTCGAAGATATTACTCCCGAAGCACTAGTACAATTATCCTGATTATCCTGAAGGTATGAGCTTGGCAGCCCATCTGTTTCTCCAACAGATGTTCCGATGCACTAAACTTAGGAAACCTAATATTTTGACCCATTATCCATCTAGGGGCAAGTCACAGCCACAACAAAATCATGCGCCGGCACGAATAAGTGGGAAAAAGTAAAATCCCCGTGTTGCCCTGACAAAATCATCTCCTGGAGTTACTTAGGGTGCACCTATCTGTCGCCTTTAGCGATAAATACCATATGCCAATGTTGGGCTCAGCCTATTTACGCGTTTTGATGAAACTTCACAGCGTCCTCTGATTCTGTTTTTTCTTTTGCTAAAGCAACCAAATGTGACTACCTACAAATTACAGTGTTACAAGGATTTCTTCGGTGCAGTATTTTTGTGTTGCAAAAAATCACAGTAATAAGAAAAGTAGAATAATTACTAAAACAGAAAAATGTCATTTCTCAAAAAAAGTCATTATACTTACAAAAATTAATTCTGTGAATAATGAACATGGTTTTTATTTCAAATTTGTCTGCAAATTAATCTTGTTTATCAGTTTATCTTTCATTCTTGTTAGTAGTATTATCATTAACTAGTAAAATGCCCGTGCGTTGCAACGGGCCAAGAAAAGATAGTCCAATAATTAAATATAGAACTTTTGTCCGTGAATACATATAGTGTGCCTTTGTTCTCATATAAATTCCAATATTTTTTGAATAGAAAAATTGTCAAGAAATAAATGCAATACATGAGAAATTCCATGTATGAAACTAACAAAATGACTAAACTGAACCAAATTTGTTTCAAACCTCAGTAGACATATAGTGTGCTGGTCAAACAATTTTAAAGTACAAATAATGTTGAAATCTCAAATGCCACCAGTGTTAACATTATCTATACATAATTTATTTATTTGTAGTCGTAAGCCAAACAACCCACCTAAGAAGATTTGATGTTTATATGCAGGAGAGTGTTGCACTGATTAGTAAACAATAATTAGGGTTATGGACAACCATATTCGAATGATATTCATCCATATACAAAATTTATACTCCAATATATGTACAAAAACATATGCATCTCATGATAGTTTGCAGGATACAACAAATGTAGTCATATATTAGATTTTATACGTTCAAGGAAGTTTAGCTTATGTATCATTATTTTTTTCTCCTCATAGACTATTGTATATATTCAGACTTCAGTGTCATCCTTAGGGCCTGATTAGTTCACTGTATATTAGTCATAACGATGGGATATAATTTTGGAGCCATTGGACCGCCTCCTAAAAATCCGGCGAGGGCGGGCAAATATTTCCGATCCTGTATTTTGTACACACAATCCAATCACGGCCTTAAGCTGAACTGGGCATATGGTCAAATCTTTGTATATCTTCACTAATGCATATTTTAGATGATCTAAGAATTGTATCAGGCTGCTTTAATCTCAGCGTTGATGTGCTAGCAGATCCATTTTTATTCGATAGTGCCCTTGACAAAAGGTTTTCCACTTGTCTCTCTGTTTCATTGTGCATAGTTCAAAAACAAGTATATGAGCAAACAAAATAACACGTATTTACTAATGTACACTACCTCTAAGATATTAATAGCACCACATTTTGTTTTGATCCATGCCTCTCATCAAGGCCTGCTTGGTAATCAGGTAGTAGGGTCTTTCCTTTTCCATTTTTGTATGCGCTTTCTTCTCCAGATTAAAAGCCAAGACATGGAAACTGGAGTATAATTTATCAGATCACAATAGGCAACAAATGATGAATGTGAGAAATCATATAGTCATGCTTCTATTAAAGTGAAAAGATATGAGTATACTTAGTTGCAAATTAATAAATTCTGGAAACATTGCTGAACTGGTGAATGATGATAGGGACATGTTGCATCTATTTGGTGTAAGTTAAAGATGTTGGCAGTTAGAGAATAAGGTGCAGAATATGAGTGGCGTCCTTACAAGTAAACGTATGACAGAGGGATACAGATCTTGGATTGGAGCTGGAGACGCGCAGGTGATGCCAGCCGGTGATTACTCGGCAAGAGCAGGCCGCAAGCACCTGGGGATTTCGATTGCCATTGCACGTTGTACAGCGCCGGGAGAACCCTGCGGCACGCGTCCATGTCCGCTTCTGCGCGAGTGCGCGACCCACGTCCTCGCACTGTAGGACGCCGAACGCGGGGTGCTTCTGGGCATGAGGCGGCGTGGGGCTGCCGCCGGTGGAGCTGGAGCCGTTGTGGCGCGGGGTCACGGGGAGTTCCAGTGGAAGGGGATGGCGGGGAGGCGTGGGTGCTTCCAGGATTCCGATGGCGGCTGGGTAGGTAAGGCGGCGCGGGGCTTCCGGCCGGCGGCGACGCATGGGATCGACTGCAGGAGGGAGAGGATAAAGAGGCCAAGACAATACGTGTCAAAATGCACTTATGGAGGGTCTAAAACGCGAAACGTCATGTCTTATCAAAGGACTGCAGGTTGATTTCTCGTTTCTTGAAGGGCCCAAATGAAAAACGACCACGACGTACGTACGGTCATAGTAGAGATAGAGAAAATGTATTTTACTTCTATTTTCTTAACTTTCTTATTCGAAAATATAAATATTTTTTCAAACAAAATATGAAACTTTTTAAAACGGTTGTCATATATTCTATTTGCGAGAGATGCTCTTACATGTTTCGGCTCTCCTCAATTTCATGCATGTAAATCCAAGCGTGCGTTTGGTTGCACGTGATTATGAGATGAGATGAGATGGTGTACTTGCAAAGTGTGTTTTTCTTTGACTTCAGGTTATTTTCTATCTGTGCTCCCTTTCCAGCATGCTGAAAATTTGAGTAGTACTCCCTCCGTTTCAAATTAATTGACTTCTATTTTCCCACATGACATACACATATGTAGGCAAATAGAAGTCAATTAATTTGGAACGGAGGGAGTACAAATCATATTACTGCCTATTCCGTGACCTCCCGCAGAAGGGCCCCGGCCCAAGACCTTAGATGGATACTGGCCCCAGAAAAATTCGCATTTCGGCCCACAACGATATATGGAAACGACTAGGTTCGGTTCGCTGTGGTCCGTAATCGAAGTCCCCAAATTCACAAAGAGAAAATTGCTTATGTACCACCGACGAACTCGGCAATAGCTTATTTGCCATCCAACAAACGCCAAGTGCTTATATACCAAACACAAACAATTTCTAGTGCTTATATACCATTACCGTCAGTTTGTGGTTAGGATGTCTCTGTTTTGCTGTCAGTTTATTCAAAATTGCAATTTATACCCTCAGTTTGGAATAGTAGGAAAAAAACCTTCAATAAAAATAGGAAAGGAAAAATATTAAACTCACGCACAGCCACACAAGAGAGATCCAGTCCAACTGACCGAGCGCAATCTAAAAAAAAGGAAAACTTTGCTGTATGTAGGGCACCAAACCATTATGTTGTGTCCTTTGACTAAACACACTAAACTTTTGTGGATTTGCTCAGTACCTTTACAATTTGTTGGTTCTTTGTTGTAGCACAGCCCCAATAAAACGGAAAGGTTGCCTTCTCTAGGTGAGAACCAAACACTTGGAAATCAATTCGTTAGCACTGAAGAGTCGGCGACCCAGCTTAAATCTGGAAACGTCGGCGGGGCAGAGGGATCGGGTGCAAGGATCCATGCTAGCATAATGTTCATGGATTGATCGAGCTGGCAATACACTAGGCTGCCTTCCGGCCGGCTGTATGAGAAGCATGCAGCACGCAAGATCCAAGACTTGTTGGCCTTGGTAGCTAGGCTGAAGGTTTTCTCACCGATCATTCTCTGCGTGCAATTTTTGGATCGTGCTGCTTGTATTGCTGGAACTTTCTCCTTTCCTCTATGTTCAGAGAAGAATTTATCTCTTGAGTATGTTGATTCAACTAGTGGCACAAATATCTCTGTGAAAAATGATGAAGAATGCTGAAAATAGAGGGGAAATGCTGTCAAAATTTTCTGAACATGTTTTACAATTATTGCTTATTTGCCATTGAGGGCAAGACGGTCATTTTGGACTCTAACCGGACTGACATAACAGTACACTAACAGCTAGTGGTGTATGAGCACTGGAAATTGTTTGTGTTTGGTATATAAGCACTGGTCCTTTGTTGGATGGCAAATGAGCCATTGACCAGTTTGTCAGTGGTATAGAAGCCATTGGCTCATTCACAAACTGGGAACCCTAGTGCGCTCGAGCTCCTCAACACACTCGTTGACGCCGGCCGGCTCCGTGTCTCCGCCGCGTTCAGGTTGTCGATCGTCGCGTGTTTTCCGGTCGTCCAAGGCGTCACTGGCGGTAGCGCAGGAGATTGGAGGAGGGCAACGAAGTGGTGCCGTGAGTGGGAAATGCCCGCGCGTTTTCCGATCGTCCAAGGCATCGACTTATCTGCGTCTGCATCGCCAGTCCTTCTCGGTGCTCTTCTGCGTGTTCCTCGTCGCCATCCAGACCGTGGTAGATCGAGTCATCGAGAGCTGAACGGGCTCATGTTCCAGTGTGGCTGCATCTGCGTGGGGGAGGTCAGAGTGAGGCATCCAGTACTGGACGCCCAGGCGGTCAGCTGCTCTGCACCTGGCTGAAACCTGGAACTTGCATTTTGAAATACAATGGCAGAATCAGATGTTTATGACTAGTTGACCACAAATCTGTCTAACTTGCTATAACTTTGGACAAATATTGTATGTTATATTCAGCCAATTGACACCCTGCTAGGAATCTCCTAATTTATTTTTAAATGGATTTGTTCCTCCTGTAAACTGAAAATAAAAATAGTTTCAGTAAGTTAAGCTTGATTATGCTTAAAACACTTCAACTATGATATACTTGGAGATCTCAACACTACATTGTTCTGAAACTACAGATTACAGTTCTGATCTGTCCCTTGTATCAATATGCAACCACTAACAGAACATGTTCAGAATCTGAAGTTAAAACTCGAGAACACGTTTTCTGATTAATCGTTGTCTTGTATGTAGCTCGAATATAAACTCCCACTGTATAGACATAACGTATTGTATGTCGCACCATTGTTGGGGCGTAAAAGAGTATATGCTTTTTCTTTCGTTTCAGATGGCACGCATCATGAATTTTGCTGCAACACAACATATTTGTCTCCTTGTTCCACCTTGCGTTCAGTATTTTTTTTAACAGCGAGAGGCAATTAAGAAAACTCCAGAGGATGCAGCCTAATGCAGGTTCCAATAAGACATCACTACGAAAACAAAAAAAAAAGTGCCACAAAGTACTTCAGGACATATCAAAAGATCCTGCCATTCTGCGCAGATCTGAAAATGAACTAGACAGTCCGGACAAAAGTATCACTCAACCATTTGATTTTTTTTAGCTCACTAGTGCATATTGTAGACTTCATAAGACTTTACATTGTAAAGATATTTCGCTGGTACTGACCAAAAGAAGCAAAGATGTCCCTGTCATTTAATACTCCCTCCGTACCAAAATAAGTGTCTCAACTTTGATATATATGAGACACTTATTTTGGGACGGAGGGAGTACTTCTTAAGATTTTTCCGACTAAAATCATATCTCATGCTCGCACTCAGGGGGCTGCGCTCAACGCAATGCCATCGCCTTCCGACAGTATCCAGCAGTGCGTCACCGGCAGCGACATCTTCAGATCTTACACATCATTACAAAGTTCCAAATTTTCAATTTTATATGACAAATCATATACATATTGTCTACCATCGATTTGCTGCATATTGTCAAATAACTCCACCTGTGCAAATGTGACTATAGTACGGTTATCTTGCCTGACATGATCTTCAGTCAGTGAGTACGGTTATTACGGTACTTAAGCACACGGCATCACCTTCAAAATATATGTATTTCACAAAAGAAAAGTATTTCTTTTTTTCAAGGTACCTCTTCAATATATGTATCCATGAATCGAGACGGCCGCTCCTCCCTCGTGTCGCCCCTTTGGAGGCGACCCGAGGGCGAAACCCTAGCGCCGCCAATTCCCCGCCCCTTCCCTCCCTAGTCTCGCCGCTGCCGGAGGTAGCCGGCGGGTAAACCCACGTGGCCGCCAAGAATGGTGGCGGCGGGGCTGTCGCTGCCCCAGCCCTCTCCTAGGCGGTGGGGAGCTTCTGGATCTGAGGCGGCGGCCTCGCGTGGTGGGGGCGGCGTCGACCTGGCGGCGGGTGGCGTGCGTCGGTGCTGCAGGCCGCTCCCCTCGGCTGCTTGGGCAGCGAGGCGACGGCGGACGTGGAGTCGCGGCGCATAGGCTTCCCCGGGGTCTCTTGGCGCAAGATCTGAAGGTACTGCCTCCCTCTCGCTCCACCCCACTAACCTTGGGCCTTCGCCTTGCTGTTGGTGGGTGTGGCCGGAGTTGGGGCACTAGACTGGGGGAAACCCTTGGTCACCGGTGGTGGCCACGATGTCGACGGCGGCTGCGGCTGGCGTTATCCTTCTTGAAGGTGACATCGAGGTCTATTCCCCTCTCCCCTCCCTCTCTGTCACGGGTGAAAACCCAAATCTTTCAGATTGGGCGCTGGCGGCGCTCCTGCGTTGCTCCCTCTTTGGAGGCGGCGTCTTGGGACAGAGAGGGCGGTGGCCGAGATCGGCGGCGGGTGGTGTGCAGTTGGTGGCGGCTTTCTCCTCGGTGGCATGGTGGTGGCTGGTCTAGCTGATTTGCGCCTTGTCTCAGTGAACCTGCTCGCCTGCGGGTCGGCGCCCTCGAGCCTGGGCGAGAGGGGAAGGGTCCCCTCTGCGGCAGCATCGTTTACCTGGGGTAGGTTGCGCCGAAGCTTGGCCGTGCTCCGGCGTTGTCACTCATCTTTCTCCGCACCTCTTTGGCGACCCCGTCCGGCAGTTTGCGTGTTCGGTGCTGTGCTCTGTGCTGCGCGACGGCGACTCGTGGGCTGCTGCCTAGTGGCGGTGCTCATTGTCCTTCTTCCCGTCCTCCTGTCTGCCTATGTCCTTGCGTGCTCAGGGGAGCAGTTCCACCTCTCGGTACGGCGCCCTTCGATCCAGGGCGAGAAGGCAGGGGCCTTCTTCCGAGGTGGTCCAGATGACTTGGCGACAATGAGAACTCTCGAGGGCGACGATGGTGTGACCTTCCATGGCGTCTTTCCCCTGGTGCCTCCTCAAGACGGTTCACGGAGCTGGACGAGGGCTCTGTTTCTAGCTAGGGTAGTTCCTTGCTGTTTTCGGTGCTTGTACGCTGTCTTTCAGCACTTGTAATACTGCCGTTGTGGCTTTATTAATTTAAAGCTGGGCACTTTGTGCCTTTTATCTAAAAAAAAATTAAACACACGGCATCACCTACAGATTTCTAGGCAGATTAAAATGTAAGTATTTAGAACATTATTTGGCTGGTTCGGTTAGCTGATGCATTTCATTAGGAATCATATATTTCAGAATCAAGTTTCTTTGCACGCAGTAAGATATGCAGAACGCTATAACTCACACACATTGTATTACATGCCTCGGGTTACATTTATACGGAGAAGGAGATCGTGAGATCATGACAGAGGATGCAGTGGCACATGCAGGTGCATGCAACGGCCCTTGACTAGTCTAGCCTACAGAATAGGATCAGCTGTTAGAGCTAACGTTACAGTAATACAGTTTAACAAGATATAGGATTGCAAATAATACAGTCAAAGCTCAAGGATTAGTCATACACGGAAAGCATAGAACCAGATTTCCTGGAACATAGCTGTAGACTATTAGTGAAACTAGCTTTCTCTTGCGCAATGATTACTCATATTCGTCGCTATTAGATAATTGAATGTTCATCACTTTAGATGATGGAGGGGAACACGTAGCTCGTGTCTAGAGTTTTTTTTTTAAAATAATACGAATTTTAATGCGAAATTCCAGAAATAGAGTGCGGGTTTCGAAAATTGCAAATCTTTGACAAAATCCGTCGAATAATTGTACGAATTGCGATTCAAAATTAAGAAGTTAGAGGCGATCAAACTTGAAACCGATCACGGGAATGTAACCTACTCATCGATACGCACATATTTTATACATATTTCATCTCGAACCGAGACACGGTTAATCTTATTTTATATTAATCAAAAGAAATTAGAATAGAAGGTGCCGATCGGCATGGCCCATGCCAAAGTTGGCCTTTCGGCGCGTGCTAGATTTGCAATTTTCGAAGCCCGCGCTATTTCTGGAATTTCGCACTAAAATTTGTATTATTAAAAAAAAACTCCTCGTGTCTCAGGCCGTCATGCGGAGATTGGGCCGACCTTAGAGCATGTCTAACCTGCCCTATTTTAGGCTCCGTGCTCTTAAAAACCCGTTTTTTTAGACACAAGAGGACAAAAATCGCTTACCAACAGCTGCCCTATTTTGGGGCAGCCCTAAATTTTGCTCCTATCTGCCCCATATTTGGGGCAGAGACGACCTCCACCCGAACTGCCCTATCCTTTCCATTTCAGAGCGCGCGTGACCAACCGCCACGGTGAAAGCCCTTTCCGCTCCCCACCGCCATTCCGGCCGACCGCCGCCGCCGCAAATTCGACCAACCGCGGCGTCCCCAATCAGAAATTCGCCGCGAGCGGTAGAGGAATGGAGACACGCACCTGGGGCAGGGCCACGCGAGCCTCTCCGGCCACGGCCATGGCCGTGGGCGCCTGCTGCAGCTCCGAAGACACGTCGGCTCCCGTGGACGAATTCGCCGCCCACGCGAGCCTCTCCAGCCACTCCTCCACAGGCGGCACGGCCACGCGAGCCTCTTCGGCCACGGCCACGGCGGCGGGCACCTGCTGCAGCTCTGAGGCCACGGCCACGAATTTGCCGCCCACGCGAGCTCGCCGCCGCCCGCGAGCCTCTTCGGCCACGAATTCGCCGCCCACGCGAGCTCGCCGCCGCCCGCGAGCCTCTTCGGGCACGAATTCGCCGCCCACGCGAGCTCGCCACCGCCCGCGAGCCTCTTCGGGCACGAATTCGCCGCCCATGCGAGCTAGCTGCAGGACGCGTCCGTCCGTCCGGCCGGCCCCTCTCCTTCTTGCTCGCGTCCGTCTGTCCCGAGCTAGCTGCAGGACGCCATGCGCGGCGCAAGCTAGCGGGAGAATTGATTTTAACCCCCCCAGCTCGTGTGCGTGGGCAACATAAGCCCCTTGTTTGCCTGCCACTCTTTTAGCCCCCCATTACTGCTTAATCTTTACTGCTCTCGCCCCTCCGGCTCTGTTATCTGATTAATTAAGCTGATTAGGGGAAAACTGGACTTATAATATTAGAAACGGACGAAAATGCCCTCAGCCCAAGTCCTTCAAGTCACGACTCACCAACGTGAGTTGCCTGTTCCTCTTCCAGTCACGAACGAAGAGTTGCCGCTTCGTCTGCTCCGCTCTGCTCCGCCCCATCTCCATCCGCCGCCCTAGGCCTCCATCGCTGCCCCACGGTAAGACACACTCGCCCCATCTATTCCTCCCGGATTATCTGCTGTTTCTCTGGTTCGGTTTGTGCTAAAACGTTGAACCCAACCCTAGGTGTTTATTGAGATTGGCATGGGGATTTGAGTGGGAGGGGCTGGATTGTTGAAGGGGTGTGATGGATCTGAAAAGGTAACATCATATCCCCCTGTTTTCATTGATGTATGCATGCGTTTTGGTGTTTTTTTTTTCTGATTTTAGTTCTCCAAACTGAATAGGATTGATGCCCAGTCAGTTCTCCAGACGGGAGTGATCTCATCTGATGTAGAAAATTTTAGTACCATTCCCGTTGATTGGTCTACTCTCGTGGTTGAACCTGAAATCGATGGGGATGAAAATCCAGTGGATGAGAAAGGCATGTTTGCTCTTTTGGGTATAAAAACAGAGGCTGATGATGGAGTTATCAGTATTCCTATTGATGATTCTATTCCTGATTATGAAGAACATGATGTCAAAGAGGCAGCTCTTATTGTGGACGATCAGGCTTCGGAAGAGCCACTTATTGGTTGGGATGAACGAAAGCCATTGATGGATATTGGCACCCCTTATCCCGATATGGTTGCATTTAGAAAGGCTTTAAAACAATTTGCCATCAATGGAGAGTTTGAATATGGCACTAAGAAGAACGAGCCAGAGAGGTTTCGGGCTTTTTGTAAAGGTCGGTCCAAAAAAGGCGAACCTTGCAAATGGTCACTAAGCGCTAGTTGGAAGAGAGACGATAAGTGTGTCATGGTAATAACCATTTTGTGCTTTGTTAAAAATTTTCGCTTTATTTATTGGTCATTGTATTAATCTTTCAATTTGTACTGTTATTTGCTGCAGGTTGTGAGGCATCAAACTCAGCATATTTGTAGCTCAACGAGTGGAAAAGTGACTAAGATGACCTCTCAATCTTGGGTGGCTGATAAGGCAGCGGCTATATTGAAGAAAGATCCAACCATTGGTGCTATGAAGATACTTAAAGAACTCCAAGAGGAGCATCATGTCACACTTGACTATCGCACCGTGTGGAAAGGCAAACAAAAGGCAGCAGTTGGCTTATATGGGAGCTGGGAAGAAAGTTTCAGGTCGTTGTACAATTACAAGGCTGAGATAGAATTGAGGTCTCCGGGGAGTATTGTAGAGATTGATACAACTACAATTGGAGGTGAGGTACATTTCAGCAAGCTATTTATTGCTCTCAAACCTTGCATAGATGGGTTTCTAAATGGATGTAGGCCCTATATTAGCATAGACTCAACTCACTTAAATGGCAAGTGGAATGGTCAGCTAGCTGTTGTCACTGCTTTAGACGGTCACAATTGGATGTTCCCGGTGGCGTATGGCTTCATTGAGTCTGAAAATGGAACTAATTGGACTTGGTTCATGAAACAAGTCAAGAAGGCATTAGGTGACCCTCCTATTTTAGCTGTTTGTACTGATGCTTGCAAGGGTCTTGAAAATGCTGTTAAACATGTCTTTCCTCAAGCTGAGCAACGTGAGTGTTTTAGGCATATGATGCACAATTTTCAGAAATATTTTCGTGGCGATGTGTTTGGGCGGTTGTGGCCTGCTGCGAGGGCATACAAGGAAGAGGAATATCAACATCACATGGGGAAGGTGTATGCGGCATGTGATAAGGTATATCCTTACCTTAGAGACCACCATAATCTGCTATGGATGAGGTACATGTTCAATCCTGAAATCAAGTGTGACTACATAAATAACAATCTTGCCGAGTGCTTTAATAATTGGGTTCGAGACATCAAGGACCTGCCCATTGCTCAGCTAGCCGACAAGATTAGATAGATGATAATGGAGCTATTTAGGAAGAGGAGAATCCTTGGAGAAAAATTTACAGGGATGATACTACCATTTGTCATACACCAATTAAATGCAAAGACTAGAGGATTAGGACATCTCAAGGCCAAAGTATCCGCTGATTGGAGTGGGGAAGTGATCAATGTTAACAAAGAGAGTGAAAGGCATGTGGTCAAAACACTCACACATGAGTGTACATGTCTAAAGTGGCAGCACACGGGAAAGCCTTGTGACCATGCACTAGCCTTCATAAATATTTTGCAAGCTCGCAACTTTGTGAACATGGAGGATTATGTACATGAGTACTACTCGGTTAGCAGGTTTAGGGCAGCGTATGATGGTGTAATTGAGCCCCTTACGGACAAGAACCAATGGCCACATGTGGATATGGGCTTTGTGCTGCGTCCACCACTTCCAACAGGCAAGAAAAAGGGTGCCGGTAGAACAAGGAAACAAAGGTTCAAGAGCTTGTGGGAAGGTGGATCAAGGAAGGGGTCTTTGAACAAATGTAGCAAATGTGGAGAGTTAGGACATAGAGAAGCTGGTTGTCCTACAAATGGAACCAAAAAAAGGTACAAAATAATACTTGTTGTTTCTAGTTCTAATTAAAAAGGTACAAAATAATACTTACATGAAAATTGTTCTAATTGCTTCTTCTTGTAGGAAAACTAGTGGAAAAAAGACTACATCTCCATGGTTTGATGTTTCAGTCAGCAACATACTTCCATCTACACCAACCAAGAGCACGAATGCTTCCACAAGTGCTAGTCCTGGACCTATCACAAGGAGCCAAACTGCTGCTACACCACCACCAAAGTCTCCAGCAAGAGGAAACAACAAGAAGATGACTCCAAAGAAGAAGATGACTCGAAAGAAGAAGAAGAAACTAAGTGATCTGTGAAACTTATTTGTGGCTGTTTGTACTCCTTTATGTGTTGTCTATGTGAGGTTCGAACTCACTTTCATGTGTACTGTGAGGTGACAAACTCACTGGTTATTTTTGCTACCATTGGCTACTTTTGAATCTTGTTGAACTATGCTATCAGTAGTGAAATTGTGGAACTGAATTATTGTTGTCATTGCTATCAGTTTGTGAGTTTGTATGGTTGTGAAACTATTTTATTTCCTGTCATTTTGTGAGTTTGTGTGAATGTTCCGTATTGCAGGGAAATTATAGCAGTTTTTCTGTTCGAAAACTAACATATATTAATATCATATATATGGACAACTTATTTAAGGGTATTTCAGTCAATTCATATGTCCATTTGTTAGTTATACATTGAAAAACTAGTTAAGTATGCCAAAGGGGGTTAAAAGAGTGGCAGGCAAACAAGGGGGCTTATGTTGTCCACGCACACGAGCTGGGGGGGTTAAAATCAATTCTCCCCAAGCTAGCTGCAGAGATACTCCCACGCGAGCTAGCTCCAATGATTGGGGAGGTGATTGCGTTTTTTTAATTTTTGTCAGGGACCTGTTCGTAAAATATGGGGACCTGTTAGTTATATATAGGGACCTATTTGTCTAAAATAGGGCATGTGATAGGGCAGCTGTTGGAGAGGTAGTGCCCTAAAATAGGGCAGCTGGAAAAGTGGAAAACTGCTCCGTGCCCTATATGTGCTAAAACAGTTGCACTATATGTGCTAAAACACCATATAGGATAGGGCAGCTGTTAGAGATGCTCTTATGCAGCTGGAACAAGTTGGTTTGCCGGTCTGAGAGACGAGTCGAGGCGGTGTCCGCGTGTAAGGAACTCGGATCTAGTGCCACTTTCCCCTCCCTTCCTTTGTTCTCGTGTGCTACAGTGTCTTTGAGAGTCGTCTTCTGAAGACCGGGCCGATCTGGCCTCTCCGCCAGAATAGCTGGCCGGAGTTGGTGCTGGAGAGGTGCCGGAGTTGTTTTAGGTAGGTTTAGCTGTAGATCTAGGGTAGGTGTGTAGGTTTAGCTCTTGCTTTTGCCTCTATGGCGTCTGGCTATATGCCGTATCGAAGCGTTTCGTCGGCGCTGGCGAGCGGCGCTGGTCGATCTGCGATGCCGTGTTTCTTGGCTGTGGCGGCGAGGTGCTGCGGGTGGCCAAGGAGGGCGACATCGGCGTCTTCGTCAATAAGCTCGTCTTCTGGTGCTCGGTGCCGGACAGGTTCTGCTGCTGCTTCCCCTCAATCTTGCCGTTTTGGAGACGGGCAATTTGGGGTGGGTTGGTGGTGGCCTGCTCAGCCTTTTTCCTATCCTCCTTTGTTGCTGTTCTTGCGAGCTGTGTGGCTGGCCTGCGATGGCAAAGCCGGCTCGACATCCTGCTCAAGTCGGGCGTGCCCCCCGCCGATGCTCCATCTTCGACGCCAAGATCTTGCCGTCACCGGCGAGTGGCTAATGCGGCGACTTCAACGGGATTGAGTTCCCAATCGTCTTGTGCAGGTGATTCAGCGGCTTCCTTGTTCCTCCTCGTCTTCGAGAATCAGTGCTACGACGGCGAGGTCAAGGATGGCAGCGAAAACGATGATGCGAAAGCTCCCAGGGGTGTGTGTGTGTTTTCTTTTTTCCTTGGGGTGTTTTCTGTAAAAGGAGGACAGCTTGACTGTCTCTGGATGTATCCGGTGTTATTTGTTCATTATTAATCCAGATACGGTTGTTTCAAAAAAAACTCGGATCTCACTAGTGGAAAACGGCCATGTAGTACCGGCCGGTGAGAGGCATTAGTACCGGTTTCGCAACCGATACTGCGCAACTGGGACTAATACCCCCCAGTATTAGTACCGGTTGCTTATAGACCGACACTAAAGGCCTCCACGTGGGGCGCGGGGCTGGCTTTCGTCTAGAAACTTTTAGTACCGGTCGGTAACACCGACCGGTACTAAATGGTTGAGGGTTTTAGGGTTTTGCGATTTATTTTTCGTTTCCTGTTTTTTCCATTTTATTTTCTGTTTTCTTTTTCATCTACTGTTTTCCATATATAGGGTATTATGTATATACGGTATACATTGATATATACATAATATACTTTTTGTATACGTATTCTACGCTAATACATATGGTACACGTTGATGCATATATAATATAATTGAGGTATCATTGACAACGCGGATTTGCTGCCTATGGTGGTAGCTGTGCATGCCTTTTTGACCTTTAGATCTTGTCTTGCGATTCGTGCTGCCGTTTTCTGATGTTCACGTCCGTTTACCCGTACGCGCTGCGGTTTTTTTGCTGTTCCCCATCGCTTTCGCTTCAGCAAAAAGAACTAGCTACTTCCCCATGCTAGGAACAAAACATAATGCACCGTGCTCGGCACAAAAAACCGTTGTCAACTCTTTCCCCGTACTAGCAACTTTTTCGTTCCATTTTATCGCTCAAACGTAATTACAGTGAGAGATGGATTGGATCTTCTTGAAAATGACATATCAAAAGAAATGCATCCGCACCGGAACACACTACGGCGGGCTGATTGTGGAAAGTTGAGTCAATTACAGATGTGACCCATACTAGCAATCTAGTTTTCACCATGAAATTCTCAAAAAGATCTACAAATCCTAGCATTTCCGGTAGACATCCATCAAGTAGCTCCTAAAATTACAGTACTATAAAAAAACTAATCGAACTGACGAAAGCAGCAAGCAAATTTAAACTCTAATCCATGTGAAACCGACAATCTAGCAGAATGCAAGTGCAGATCAGAACAAAGCAAGAAAGGAACAAAGCAACAACGGAAAGCAAACCATGCCAGGTTACTTAAAAAAGAAATCGCCACTGCACCGAAATCAACCACATCAAATTCAGGGGGTTCCTCATCTGACTTAGGTTCAACACGAGAAGAGGAACGGAGCCCATTCAGATTGCAGTTCGTTGCCTATTAAAAAATGGAATGGAAATTACAATGCTGATAGATGGTTCTCCATCCCACTTCCCAGCACATCAGTTTGAGCTTTCTCTCAGAAGATCTGACTATAGCAGTTTAGAAGACGATGAGAAAAATGATAGAAGAACGCTCCTATCAAGAAAATCACTCATATTTTTGGATCGGGAGCACACCATATACATCGGTGAACATGGGATCTGTAATTAAGGATCGGGAACACACCACATACCGCAAGGTGGGACGTGGTCGTCATCTGGTAGTACATAAAAATCAACGTCAACGACGGCGAAGAAACTACCAGATCGGAAAAAAGAGGATAGAAACAAATCCAGAATTCGAGATAGAAGAAAGAACTGTGGGGATCCACAACCCGGCCGGAGGCGGAGGGGATCCCTGTGCTTATCTCAACAGCTTCGTCCTCCTCTCGATCCAACACCACTGGGCCACCTTCTTCTGGATCGAGTTCCTCGACGGGTTGCATGCCCCGGCCCCGTTGACCTCCCGCCAAGTTGCTCGACACTCACCAGAACCGTGTACGAGCACGAGACAGCACATGCCCGCGTAGAGGAGGCGAAGGCAAGCCGCCGCAACGTCGTAAATGACGTAGGGGATCCGGACGACGACCCTGCCGGCGGCGGCGGCGGCAAATGGTGGCGGGTCCCGAGCAGCCCCGACCCAAATCAACCGCGAAGTCCACCGCCGCCTGCCCCCTTGAAGCATCGCCGCCCATGCCCCTCCTCCACGGCTCAACATCCTGGAGCATCTCGACGGGGGACCGGCGGCCGCGGATCGGGTAGGTCTGGAAGAGAGAGTACGGGGTGGGGGAAAGGAACGAGAGAGGGGTGGCCAGATTATTATTTTTTGACGTGAAGGTGGCCAGATTTTGGGGAAAATAAGGTGCGGTCGTGGCCACATGGGGAGCGGGTGGAGAAAATATGGACGGAACGGCGTCAAGTCGATCGACGTTGGAAACTGGTCTATAAGGTGATCCAACGGTTGAATTTGGGTGCGTAGCTACCACCCATGGTAGCCCAACATTTCCCATTGAGGTATACATATTACTTACATATATATATAATCCGGTATATAGAGATCGCATTAATTACATACATACTCCTCATTACGTCGTTAGTTTCTTTCAGTCATTATAGCTATATTTTTTGTTATTGTATTCTCCCTTTACATGGATGACCTACTCAAGAATAAATCCCGCCAACTCCTATTGAATTGCTTCTATGCGCTGATGTGGTAGCATGGTGTGCTGATGACCGTAGATGACATGTGTCAAAAGAATACGGTTAGGTTGAGACTCCAAGTGCAAAGTGTATAGTAAGGGAAAAGACTTATTTTCCCCACGAGGGTGACTCAAGGGTTTAATATCGAAATCTCGGGGAAATGAACCAAAAGCTGTTGTCTCCTTATCCTTCTTTCTGAAACCTACAAAACAAAGCAAATTGTTTTGTGCCCTCAACCTTACCCAGTAGTTGTCAAGCACAAGGTGTAAGTAAAAGATATAGAAATAAATGCAAAACAGAAATAAATATGCAATGGTGGTAAATAAAAGTGCAAGGATGGTGTAAATGATAATGGATGATGTTTTTCTGGTTTGTATGGTGTTTGCAAGATATAAAAATATTTTTGTATTTTCGGATTTAATAATGGCAGAAAATGTAAAGTGCAATAAAAGTGTTGGAAAGGTGTTTCTTATGATAAAAAATGGACTGGGGTTAATGGTTTCACAAATGCACTCTCTCTTTTATATAGTGGTAGATAATGGAACATAGGAATTGACATATGAGATTGCAACAAGACAAGTTATTAATAATATGGGCATCACATCCTAACATAGAGATCTTTTGGTTATTAATCTCTCTTATACTCCACCAAGATGCGAACTAAATCATAACACCTCAGTAATTAAGATAAACAGAGTATAGCTTTAAATTCAATGACATGAAGTTTAAATAAGAACATGCTAGATCTAGTCATGGTGATATTGGCAATGTCACCCACATATCTCCGGTAGCATGATATTTCCTTTATCCCTAGTGTGGCAACTTTATCCCTAGTGCGGCAACAAAGTAAGGTAAAAACCCAAGTGGATCACGGTATTGCTGTCAACTTACCACAAACCCCCCCCCCCCCCCCCCCCCCCCGTTACTCCAACTAATGCACACGTTCCCCCTCACACGCTCTCATACACATGTTGGATCAAAACACATAGACAAGAACGGGGTACATAATACGCATCTACTTTCATAACAAAGACATAATATTGGCAATCATCATAACATATATCAACTTAAGAGATCCACCGCAAAGGTATTACATATATGACCATAACCATGTTCAACAGCTCATATGGCACTAATTAGTGAAGCTCAAGAGAGAGGAGAGATACATAAGTTACTTCCACAAACCCATAGTCCAGGGGTGGACTACTCCCTCTTCATCATGGAGACGGTGGAGAAGTCGTTGGAGAAGATGGAGACCACACCGGCAGCGCCCCGCCGGAGTTTCCCCCCTCCAATCTGCAGCTCCAGGTCTCTGTTTCGTGATTTCTGTGTTTCTGCGGCGCTCTTCTCCGAAAGGGCTCGGGGGAGTATTTTTATAGTCGTTTTTAGGTCAAGACGAAGCCACAGAGACGAAGATCGACGACATCGGAGGCTCGAGGGCCCAGAAGAGGTGCCCCACGCGGCCAAGGAATCTGGCCGCATGGGCCCCCCTCTTTTGCTCCTCGGGCTTCCACTTTTACACTTCCTTCGCTCCTACGCTTTGTTCCTTCCAAAAAATGATGTTCGCGAAGTTTCAGGTCATTTGGACGACGTTTGGGTCCCTGAAACATTAAAATATAGAAAAAGGGGTTTTCTGACAGCGCAGGGTTAATTCCAAATAAATAGGGAAAGTTTAAAATATTCCCAAAATCATTATAAAACATTGATATAACCCTTATATGATGCAAATATGGATGAAATATGAGTAATACAATGCAAAGTTCATGTATGCATTTTACATGCATCAACATCCCCAAGCTTAACCTATACTCGTACTCGAGTATGAAGGTGATAAAACTAAACATGGACTTGGCATTTTATTACTTAACAAAGGATATCAAAGATGATTGCTACATAGAGTCAAATGATCCATTCTTTAATAAAGAGTAGCAACATACAAGACAAATTATCAAGAGATATTAAATATTCAAGGTAAAAATGTTCAATGATAATTCACAAAGTGTAACATGAGAGAAAAGTTCTATGAACCAAATGAATGCATAAATGAAAAGTAAAAGATATCCTAGGTTGGTCATAGAGTATTGTTATAGAAATCTGAATATAAAAGGTGGACACTTTGGAAAGATAGATAAATAAGTAGAGGAATAACATGCAAGAGTATTATGTAGCTTCCAAATGCTTCAACTTAAGCTAATGTTTGCCATGTAGTGCCCATTGGTGTGAAGTTCTCATTACCCCTATCATAGCATCTTTAGTGATTTATAGTTGAAAGTGAAAGCAAATATGAGTTATGTGCTTGACAAAGTATGGGTCAAAAAGCCTCATGCCCGTTGAAAACAAGAACCTCTCTGACTGGCTACTCAACTTGGGCCACAAAGCAAGTGAAGGTTACAGTCATCGTGAATAAAAGTGGCATCATAGAGAGTTTCACCCCGGGTACCCTTTGCCCCAGGACATGGAAGTGGGCACATGTCCAAATGACAAAGCAAGCAAACAGTGGACATCTCTACATCTCTTTCGTTACTCATGCTTTTTTCTTGTAAATGCTTTTTCTGTTATGAGATGTGTCATGGATTCCTCCATTATGGTTATGTTGCAAATTTCCTCCATGGTCCACATGGCTTAGGTTAGCCGCCACAGGTGTCTCTATAGCCAATAATATCACTCAGCCGAACTTACTAAGTTTCCATCTTTATTTCACGCAATGTTAGGCATCCATCACCAAAGGAACATGATATCAACTTTTATAAAAGAATAAAGTGCAGTGTTGAAAGCTTTCCACGTGTCAGCACGTATGAGATAGCTCCTAACCAAAGACCTTTATCAAGCCCAAAACATCATAATCTTAATCACAATGGGTCATGTTTATTAAGTGCATGAAAAGTAATGTGTGCATCAAGTTCGTGAGAGCTTTTAAACCAACTTAACCCATGACAATCCCAATAACATAAGCATCTTAATTTGGAAGCATAGATAAAACAATATAACATGGTAAACATACTTGGAATAGCATATTAGCTAATAGGTAGATATGGTGGACTCACTGGAAAAACATGGTTGAAGGTGTTGGAAAACAAGCTTTTTACTTGTAGGAGTTTTTGGTCTAGCAAGAGGGAGAAAGTTGACCGTCTAAATGCATGCATAAGTGTCCATAGAGCTAACCATTTTATGTTAAACAAAGTAAAGCATCATTCAGCATATAAGACATGAATAAGAAATAAATCTAGACAAGACACTTGCATATTAATATTTATTAACAAAGCACATGAATCATGCAACTATATGTATTCTTTTAAATCAACTCAAACATCCTCTTCCCAATATTTTTATAGCATCCAAATTAATTCAACCCAAACTTCCAATAACTCTCTCATAACATAAATAAAAAGTGGTGGTCTCAAACAAAAAACCAAACCAAAATAACAAAAAGAAAAAAAACGCTCCAAGTTTATACGATAAAGTGCAATGAACGAAAAACAGAAGTCAGACGTGTGCAAAACGAGAGTATGTAGGTTCAGTGGGGTTGTCTTCACATCCCCAAGCTTATGGTATTAACCATCCTTGGATAGCTCTTGGTGCATCTCCTCTAATCCCTGGGAAAAAACTTCAAAACACCGTTTCTCCCATTTCTTTTCTGTGGGGTGACATTAGTAGGCACAAAACAATAGAATTGCTTGCTGTATGAAATCCTTAGAAAAACATAAGAAACATGTTCAGAAAGTGTATAATATTGTATCCCTTCTAATAAACTCAATTGGATAAAAAAGATTCAAGTTAAAAGCTTAAAGAATGCATAAAACAAAATGGGACAGAATCTGTCCAGAAAAACAGCAACAGAAAAACGTATTTTTTTACCCCACTTAAATATGTCGAAATATCTGAAAATATTCACACTTACAGAGGATGAAAAGTTGCAACTATAGTTCAAATTTCAGCTCATTCTGAGTTACAGAATAGGAATTAAAAATCATACCTTGCACAGATTCGTGCTGGAATAAAATCTCCGAATGGAAAAAGCAACTTTCAAAACCCAAATGGGTAAAACTTGGCACTTTATTAAAAATTCCAGAACCTAAACTAAAAACAAAGTCTCTTGGTACAGCAGGAGGACTCAAAGAAAATCTCAAACAAAAACAACCGGGTTGCCTCCCGTAAAGCACTTTCTTTATAGCCATATAGCTAGGCTTCTAACTTGATATTTATAGTGGACGAAGCTCATGAGGAAGCTTGAACTTTGATGTGTCCCTCTTCCTTGGAAACTGCTCCATGCACTTCTTGTGTGGGAACAGAAACTTCACATTCCCCTCCTTTGAATCGATTATAGCACCTGTAGTACGAAGAAAAGGTCTTCACAAAATGATAGGACTAGAGCTTTTATTCCCCATGTCCATTATTAAAAAGTCAACAGGCACAAAAGTCATGTGTAACTCTACCATAACATCACTTACTTTTCCTAAAGCATATTTAATGGAATCATCTGCAAGTGAAAGTTCTGATCTGTGCTTGTCAGCCTGAGATTTCATTCGCTGTTGCATGCGTAACAAGTGTTGACGAACAGAAGCAATGACCACTGCCCTTTGCTGTAACCAAAGATCCACATCTGAATTAGCAATGCCAGAAGAAGCTGTAATACCAAAATATCTCGGTTGCCTACCATAAAGGACCTCAAAAGGATATTTCCCCAGGGAAGAATACCAATTACTGTTCGTGTCCTGGCCTGCGACTGCGCGCGTGGCCTGTCGTTTCACCAAAATCCATCCGCTCTAGGGCTTGTTTATAACCGTCCGGTCCGACCGGTCCTTTTTTCATCAACTGTTGGATGGCTTGCTTGCCTCGCCAGGCTCGCCTCGATCCGCATGTAGCCGACCTGCGCGAACATCGACTGGAGGTCTGGAGCCGGACTGGTGCTAGTGTTTCCCTGATCCTTGTGCGTATATGAGGTTGACAGCCAGAGGAAGCGCTTGTAGCTGTTCCAGCTGGTTGCAGAATTGACGACGCGGACCGTTTGCTGAAGATGGCATCCCATCAGCTGCTTCCTCGATAGCCGTACTAATCCTTTTCCTATCTAGCTTGGCGTGTTGGAATAGAACACGGCTGGGCAGCAGTCTGGTTTTTCGACGAGATGCTCTTGCGCGGCTCCCGCGAGGACTCAAAATCTCCACCGGCCTGCTAGCGATTTCCCAGGCAGGACGCGAGTTCTGGCTGGTTAATGTAGTGGATGCCGAGCGCCAGGCGCAAGAGCTGGTTGTAGATGACTCGTGCCGATAGGATCGGAAGTGCTCGCCAGAACGTCGCGATCCGGCAGTCGACGAAATTTACGGTAGATGTGATCCAGCCGTAGTCGTAGACGAAGATTGGAAGTTGTTGCTGATGTAGATTAGATCGGATCCGCCGCATACGAGGTCGGTGTTGTTGTCGAGCCCCCGTGCGCTGATCTGATACGTCGAGTCGCCGTCGTTGTCGATGAAGATTGGGGCCGCCGCAACCGTAAATCCAGCACGCTGTTCTTCCCACAGACGGCGCCAATTGTTGGGGTGTAAACCCGGCATATCCCTCGGTTAGGTACCTCGGGTTTCGTATAGAGAGAAGTATGGCGGCTGGTGGTTCCGGACGGCTGACAAGCAAAGAGTTTACCCAGTTTCGGCCCCTCATTGTGAGGTAAAGACCTACTCCTGCTTGTCTGATCTGATATTGATGATGATTACATGGTGGCCGTGATGGCTATGGTGGTCTCGCTAGGCATTGCTGGCTATTTTCTATATACTGTGAGCGTGATCTTTTTGTCTACCCCTCCCTGTCTTTATATATGCAGCCAGGGGGTTTTACATGAGAGTCATAATAGACTACGAATAGGAGTCCTTGTCTTGCCCTTCAAGTTATTTCCTTAGCATCTTCTTGGTCTTCATTGGGCCACCTGGTGGGCCTCTATCTTCATTATACGCCATAGTGGGGGTACCCGAAGGGTTTAACCACGTCACTTGCGGTTCTCTTGCATCCTTGCTCTTTGTGTTGCATGGTTGCTTAAATTCATTATATATAAACCCTCGTAAAAGGGATTGTCATCAATTACCAAAATGGGGGAGATTGAAAGTGCATGGTTGCCCCCATGCGTGGTTTTGGTAATTAATGACAATCTTTATGGACTAATGTTTACATTGAGATATTCTTATAGATCTTGTCCATGGGAATTATAGGAGTTCATGTGTTGGACTCTTCAAGATGACATAATAACCAATGCTCTATTCAAGGGTTTATATGAAGAATGGTCATGTATAGAGTTGAGCTCATTGCAAGTATGGCTTGGAATAGAAGATTGAGTGAACAATCATGTTTACCCCCAAGCCATCATACATATCAAGAGAAGAAGATGAAGTGCAAGTTCAATATGATGCATATCGGATGATATCTTTTGATTGAAGCTTGCAAAGGAAACATGAAGACGAAGCTTAAGCGAGGCCCTCCCATAATGGAGTATGGGGGAGCTTTTGGAGAAATCTTCATCAAGCATGTGCTAGCGAGCACAATCAAGAAAGGTGTTTCAACTTGAGAGAGTCAAGATAGTCATCATCGAGCTCAAGTGGAATGCGCAAGGCAAAGGTATGATCTTGATAGGTTTTCTATTTTACCGGTCTAATGGTGTTAGTGGGAGACAGGGTTTTAGGATAGACGGCGTACTATCAAGAGGGGCTCTCAAGTGAGTAACTTGATCGCATCTATGTGGAGAGCTCAAACCTTTGCATACTTGGCATTTCATCTTTCTTGCTTCTTACTTGGCTTATCATATTTCTTGGTTCTTATTTGGCCTTTATGGTGGTGAGGAATTAGAGCTTGGTTCATCTCCATGTCAAGCTCTAGTTCATCGAAAACGGTTTTACCTTGGAAAACTTGTTGCGTTTTCGGTGGCGGAAATATTGCCGGTTCAACCGCGAGGAAAGTCCCACACCTTGCCATGTGTGATGATTTTACTCTATTTATGGGATGCAATATTTCCACTTTTTGTTGGGTACTTATCGTCGCTATCTTTCCAACAAAATTGGTCTCACCTCATTCGGAGTTCATTTGCAAAAGTTATAGCAGTTTTCGTGTTCGGTTTTGCTGCAGCTTTTTCCTAGGCCGGAGTTTCCGGTCCTCGGGACCGGAGTCTCCGGACTCAGCGCATTTCCTCAAAGCTGTTTTGTTGTGGTTCAGCCCCTGGTGGGGGGCGGAGTTTCCGGCCCCAAAGGCCGGAGTTTCCACCCCTGACTGAACTTTCCGGCTCAGGGCACCGGAGTGTTTGCCCAAGCCTCGGCTGCTGAAGTTGTTCAGCCCCTGGTGGGGGCCGGAGTTTCCGGTCCCATAAGGCCGGAGTTTCCGCCCCTGGCCGGAATTTCCAGTCACTAGGGCTGGAAACTCCGGTGTGAAGCTGGCTGCAACGGCTCTTTTTCACCTACCTCCAGCCAGCCAGCTCTTCCAAGCACGATTTTCCCCCTCTCTCACCTCCATTGTTGACCTTGGAAAGCTTGCCCCTCTCCCATTTCCTCCCATGATTCTTGCATATCTTTGAGGGATTTGAGAGAGGAGATCTAGATCTACATTTCCACCAATCCATCTCTCCTCTAAGTGAGGGGAACCTAGTGGATCTAGATCTTGGAGTTCTTGTGTGGTTCTCTTCTTTGTTCTTCCTCTCTTCTCCCCCCATAAGCATTAGTTGCTTTTGGTGGGATTTGAGAGTGAAGGATTTGAGCACTTGTGCTCTTGCCTTTTACATTTGGTGCATCGGTGTGCTCTCCACGAGGTTTCGTGGAAGTTGAAATCTTGTGAACTTGTTACTCTTGGGTTCTTAAACCCTAGACGCCTTTGTGGTGGTTGGACCTTTGTGGTCACTTGTGAAGCCGTTCGGGAGCCCCCAATTCCATTGTGGGTTGTGCCCCGGATTGTTGTTGAAAGCCGTTCGGGAGCCCCCAATCCCATTGTGGGTTGTGCCCCGGATTGTTGTTGAAAGGCTCCGGATTCCGCCTCGAAGGATTCTGATAGTGGAAGGTGAACCAAACCTTTGTGGTGCGGTTCATCGGAGAAGAAGGTGAAACCTTTGTGGTTGTTGAACCATTGTGTTGGTTCACACCTCTCCAACGAGACGTACTCCCTTAATAAGGAGGAACTCGGGAATACATCGTCGTCTCCGCGTGCCTCGGTTATTTCTATACCCGAGTTTTTTACTTATGCAATTTACATTGTGATAGCCTTCGAGCTTGAAGTATTCTATAGCTATCACCTTGTTGTTTGTCTTGCTTAGCATAAGTTGTTGGTGCACATAGGTGAGCCTAGTTTATTTAGGTTGTCGGCTTGTTAATTTAAACACCTAGTTTTATTCCGCAATTATGAAGCCTAAACCGGAAAAGTTTTAAACCGCCTATTCACCCCCCCTGTAGGCGACATCATTGTCCTTTCACTTTGCTTGTTGACAAATCATGCAGAAGCGAACATAGTTCTTGATTTAAAGCTTCATGCCAGTCCATTTGAATAGGGAAACAATCCTCCTATATGTAGCTAGGAACCCTGAGTGGCCACTAATTGGACTGTCATGGAATGCCGAAATAAGCTGCAGGTTCAGTTCAGAGTCATTTCCAACCCAAATGCGATTTTTGTAACGAAGTAACCCATCGCGGAACACATAGTGTTGTTCAGCTTCATTATCAATGGACAGTTTTTGTGGCAAGCTCTGAAAAATGAATCTGCTTCATAACTATGCATCACCTTTTCCAGCCATACTGGTGTGACTGTTGATAAAGCAAAAAGTTCAGAATCTAAGTTAGGCTTGCGAGACAAAGCATCAGGTTTTTTTTTAGAAAAGGGTAAATCCCCAGCCTCTGCATCGATTGATGCACACAGCTGTACTTATTACAAAATTCGGAAAAGTCTCAAGATTACAAATCAATCATCGCTTAAGGTTGAGACAAGTATCAACCATCTAAAACATGACAACATAGGACCACTACGCCTGCAGTCGTCTAGTATGCTGCCACGTAGGCCGGGAGAAGAAACCCCTGTGCGACCATCAGGAGCCGGGTAGAACCAGTAACCATAAGGTCTCGCTGGTCCTGGGACAAAGCATCAGGTGCGCCATTCAAAATTCCTTTCTTGTACTGCACTTTGTACTGAAGGCCCATCATCTTAGTGAGAGCTTTTTGTTGCCACTCAGCATGTAAACGTTGATCAGTGAGGTGAGTAAGACTTTTATGGTCGGTTCTGATCGTAAACTCGCCCAACTGCAAGTATGGTCTCCACTGTTGCACTGCAAGAAGTATAGCTAGATGTTCTTTTTCATAGACAGACAGTCCTCTGTTGCGTGGCCCCAACGATTTGTTGACAAAAGCGACTGGGTGACCTTGTTGAGACAAAACTGCACCAATGCCACTGTCACAAGCATCAGTTTCAACTGTAAACGGTAGTTTAAAATTTGGCAATGCCAAAACTGGAGAAGAGATCAGTGCTTGCTTCAATGTTTGGAAGGCTGTTTCCTGTAGCTCTGTCCAGATAAAGAAGGCCCCCTTCTTCAACAGTGCAGTAAGGGTTTGGCTGATCAGAGCATAATGTGCTATAAATTTCCTATAATAGCCCGTGATTCCTAAAATACCACGCAATTCTTTGAGGTTTGTTGGACGGGGCCAATCTCTAATGGTCTCAATTTTCTTTGCATCTGTTGCAACACCAGCAGAAGATATAACATGTCCAAGATAAGCAACCTTGTCTTTAGCAAAATCACACTTGGAGAGCTTCACATTCCACTAATCACGATGTAAAACTTCTAGCACTGCCCTCAATTGAACTAAATGGTCCTCAAATGTAGCACTGTAAATAAGAATGTCATAAAAAAAACGAGAGCAAACTTCCGGAGAAAGGGTGCCAAGGTAGCATTCATAGCAAATTGAAATGTAGCAGGGGCTCCAGTTAACCCAAAGGCCATGACCTTAAACTCGTAGTGACCATTATGTGTTTGAAATGCTGTTTTATACTCTTCTCCAGGTGCTAATCGGATCTGGTGATAGCCAGCGCGAAGATCAAGCTTAGAAAACCACTTAGCACCACAGAGCTCGTCCATGAATTCATCGATAACCGGAAGTGGGTATTTCCCTTTCACCGTCAAGGCATTGAGATGTCTGTAATCCACCACCAATCGCCAAGTACCATTAGATTTCTTTACCAAAATTACTGGAGATGCAAACCCACTGCTGCTATGAGATATCACACCTTGGTCCAATAATTCCTGGATTTGCTTCTCAATTTCAGACTTCAGCTCAGGAGCAACTCTATAAGGCCGCATAGACACCGACCGTGCTCCAAGAAGCAATGGAATTTGATGATCATGCGGGCGTCGAGGAGGTAACCCAGAGGGGCTAGCAAAAACATCAGAAAATTCATCTAAAAGTGCTTGCACCGCAGGTAATTGGCCTGTCTCAAAACCTTTGCTGTCTGGTTGGACTAAAAATAAATCAACCACTGCATGAGTGACCTCTGTCTCTCCTTCACCATGTAAAACAACCATCTTATCCTTCTGAGGAATAGCTATCCAATTCCAAGCCCAGTGAGTAATCATGGGACTATATTTTGCCAACCAATCAAGCCCAATTATGTCATCATAACTGTTCAACGACAATATTCTGAAGGAATCCACAAATTCATGCCCTTGACATGTGCATGCAAGCTGCAGAAAAAAATCTGTTGCAGACAGCAGAGAACCACCAGCCACCTTAACATGTATTGGTTGAGGCAATATGTGTTGCCCTGTTAAAGAGGAAGCAGCCTTCTGATCAATAAAACAAGCTGAACTTCCAGAATCCAATAATAACTTCAATGCTTTTCCTTGAATGTGTACAGTTAACTGCATGGACTTAGGAGATTTCTGTTCAGAATCAATGGCAGCAATTGACAACTGGTGGATGTGCTGACTTGGTGAAGGGAATATGCCCTAGAGGCAAATAAATATATAGTATTTATCGCATTATTCCATTAAGTTTATAATACGTTTTTGTATCGTGCTATAACTGTATTAATCGGAATTGTTAATACACGTGTGATACATAGACAAACCAGAGTCCCTAGTAAGCCTCTATATAAACTAGTTCATTGGGCAACAGTTGATCGAGAATTCCCGGTCATGGACAATTGCGTCGGTTGACAATGAGGTCATCTTATTAGTGGAATAAGGTGATGGACATACCCAACAAAGTATTGCAATAGGATCGTGTCACAATGTTCATCATTTGCAATAGGAAAGTAATATGATCGCTTATTCCTCAGACCGTGAGATCATATTAATTGCTGCTCCGTAGGTTACTCTGAGTGCATCAAACGTCATATCTTATAAAGTGTGACAATAAAGGTGTACCTCGTGTATCTCGAAAGAGTATGTTGAGGCGTATGGATCAAGAGCGGGATTTGTTCATCCTCGTGATAGGAAGATACTCTGGGCCCACTCGGTGAGATTACATCTATAGAGCTGCGCAGCTAATGACTAGGTCATGGAGATGTAATATCACAGACGAGTTAATTGAGCCTTGTCGGTAACGAGATACAACAGGACATCGGATGTTTGCGATCATATCTCGGACAAGGTAGTATCGAAGAAACAAAAGGAATAGATATCATGTTTATGGTTCAACGACGATATTCGTAGAATGCACAGGGACCGTTACAGACGTCCAGGTCTCCCTGGCGGTCATTGGCGAGCGAAGGGTCTCGGCCATGTCTGGAGTGTTCTCGAACCGTAGGGTAACACGCTTAAGGTCTTAGCGACACGTAGAGATCATTGGAATGATTTATTATTGGAATAAATATGGATTTAGGAGAGAGAGAAATTAACCGGAAAAGTTCCGGCGACATCGGAAGGGTTCCGGGAATGACCGAAGGTAGTTCGGGGGGTCCGGAAATTGTTTCGGAGTCACATGATATTAAATAATGTATAAATATATTAATTATGAATTATATATATTTTATATTGATTTAATATTGATTAAAATCAATTAAAAGAAAAGAAAAAGGGGGCAGCCCACTTAATGGGCCAAATTGGGCCCATGTGGGGAGGCACACCAAGTGGGGGGGGGAGCCCACTTGGTTCGGCCATGGGGGGGCCGGCCGAACCCCCCCTCCCACCTCCTTTTTCCTTGCCTTTCTTTAGTCCCACATGGGGGAGGCAAGGTGTTTGCACACCCCCTCCCCCCTTTATATAGAAGGGCAGGGCAATTGATTTAAACACATCTAAAATACAATTAAAGTTGTATACGCCGGCCTGAGTTAAAACTCCGCCCGTTTTTCTCTCTCTCCCACAAGGCTATTTTGCGGCGCCCTGTTACGCTGCGAGATTCCACCAATTGTTCTACCCCTGCGATCTTGGCTGGATCCGAGAGACCGGGGGTTGTCGTTAAGTTCCGCATGTGTGCGAGTACTCGGAGGCGCCACACTTGAGGTGCCCGGGCGACATCGTCACGCCCTGCCGCCGACGCCCAGCCGCCGCCGGCGCCCAGCAGCCGCCGCCGACGCCCAGTCACCGACGCCCGACGACCGACGCCCGACGCCCAGCGCCCAGCACCCGACGCCCGGCGCCCGACGACCGACGCTCGGCGCCTGGCGCCCGACGCCCGACGCCGTCGACATCGCCGCGTCATCGTCTACTTCGTCGCGCCAAGTTCTTCGCGACCTTGAGGTCGGCTACGGCGTCTACGTCAGCAACGCTTGTGCGGGAGCGTAATCCCCGCTATTTGGTCTACAAGAGGTATGTGACTAGTTCCGCCCACCGTTACCGCATTACTAGATAGATAGATCCTGGCATGTTTGGTATTCGTTAGTTAGAAAAATTATTGTTTTCTGCTACGGAACCCCTTCACTTGGTTCTGTCTTGTCCTCCTCAGGTGAATCGGGTTCTTGTTCTGAAAGTTGCAGACAGTCTAGCATCTCCTGAACAACGTGTAGCTAAATAGTTTTCTAACAGACATGATCTCTTCCTCATTTCTCACCACAAATGAAACACAATCCTTTTGCCCTACGATATGCCTTGAGGTTTGACCACCTTCATCAGTCAGCCCTCTCTGATTGTTTTCAGCCTTGCGTTTCTCCTCCACTAGCTTCGAGACCCAACGAGTCGGAGGTTGGGGTGGTGGTATAGGGTTGGAAACTTGTCCAGTTGTGTGCCTTCTGGAAGATGTGGTGATTAGCGGACTACTGGTTCCGGCAGAATCACTGTCACCCAACTCTTCATACAACAATGCTAGCGTATAAGCTATGTCCAATTCCTTGGGTTGCTGGATAGCAACAAGGACTCTCACCGTAGGCTTCAGGCCATCTAAGAACTTTGTCAGGTAATGCACCGGATCAGGATTTGTTTCATGAGCCATTAACTGATCGAATCAAATCTGAGAATCTGTGAACATAATCTTCAATGATGCTTGTCTGACTGATATGGATCAACCATCGGGCCAGCACCTGATGTTGTATGCGAGTGAATCGACTATGAACTGCTGCAGTAAATTCAGACCAAGCACTATTGGGAAATTTGCTCAAATATGCTTCTAGCCAAGTTGCTGCCGAGCCCACAAATTGAGATGAAGCATACGAAACCTAGAACGATGTTGGTGTCGACCATCGCTGAAAGTAGTCCTCGCAGCGGCGCTGCCACAACTTGGTGTTCATCCCGTCAAACGCCGGTAATTCAACACGGGGTCCAGAACCAGAAGACGAATCAGTCGAGCACGGAGAACGACTAGATGGAGACAGGGAATTTTGGTCGGAGATCGTACCTCCGACCGGAGGTGGCGTGTTGAAAACACAGGCCATCCCCCGGTGTGACGTGTCAAAGCAGTGCCCCGTAAGGCTGGCGAGTTGCTCCTCCGGCGGCCTGCTTGGTGCCGCCTGGGGAGGGTTCGCCAATTTGCTCGTGTTGACTGCACGATCCACCACAGCGGTGAGGTTGGTGATGTCGTTGCGGATCGTGATCTCGACCTCCTCGAGATCTACTCCGATGGTGGCCTTGAACGTCGCCAACTCGTCGCCAACGCGGTTCTCCACACCCGCCATGGTCTCGCCCAATTCCTTGATCTGCTTGTCGGTGGTGTAGACAAACTTGTGCACCGCGTCCAGCATCTCCTTCTTGTACGCGATGAACTTGCCCTCGTAGACCTCGTCGGTCTCAAATCGAATCAGATCGTAGATGACCTTGGATTCACCGGTGAGATCTGCCATGATCTCCGCTCGCCGTCGCCGCGCAAAACGCGTGAGATGTGAATGTGGTGGCAACTCCAGCACGCAGGATCGGCTGGCCTCTGATACCAAGTGTATGGAACTCGGATTTGGGGAAGCAACTGGTAACTAAACTCACGAATTCTACTCATGAACCGAAGGAATTGGGGATTTTGCTCGATCCTCCCAACCACCCCCGAGCAAGTTCGTCAGCCACGGCACGGCACTGCCGTCCGTCCGGTTCAGTATTCAGTTACAAGCCAAGTTCCTTGCTAGCTACTCTCGTGCCTCAAATAGCTCTCAGCGACTCTCATATGTTACAAGGCCCAGTTCCGGCCCATACGTGACCTGCAAGCCAACCTGGAGCTTTCTTGGTTCGCTTGGGCCGCACTTCCTGTAGCTTATCATCGACAACAGGTGCTGGTACGCTGACACCGTGTCCGAGGTGGAGGTGGCGGCGACGGTGTGCTCGGGCTGCGGTGAAGTCGAACGAAGGTGGTGGCCGTGGTTCAGGTAGAGGCAGTTGGGGCGTGCTCGAGCGTATGTGATCTGGAGGCGGTGGCCACGTTTCAGGTGGAGGCGGCGGCGTTCGAACGACGGGTCTCAGTTTGATGTTTGTGGTGGAGACGGCTGACTCTGGACGATTTTTTCCTAATACTTAACGCTTTTGGGCCAGTTGGGCCTAATCTCCGCAGATTAATCTGACCCGTCTAATGAAATCATACTGCTGCTTTGTCATGAGTAGTAAAAGGTACCGTAAAAGTCACCTTCCAGCATATGTAAAACTGTTGACTGGCCCGTGGATCCAATCTGACCCTGCCATAACAGGGTGAAATTAGCAGGCAGGGTGAGATCACGACAACCGATAGAGAAATATTAGGCTCGAAGAATATCCGTGACTCCATGGAGGCTAACATGAAACCCGTCATGACATCAGGCATACTGCAGATTAACTGGCTCTGTCATGAACGCCGACGCCATCAGTGGCAGACCCCTGAATTCATCGAAGCCTGGACGTGTCGTATGGTAATTAGGCTTTTTATCGGACAAATATAAACATCACAAGCATGGAGAAAATATATTTTTTCACGATAGTTCCAATGCAGAAACACAGATAGATTACATTATAGTTCGGCAACCCATTTGAATGTTCACAAGTTCACAACACATTTAACGTTGTGTGTATCGTTTTTATGTATTTCAACCTTCATTTTAAAAAAGAACTTCCATAAGATCAATGAGACTCCAATGATCCACGGCATAAGTAGAAATCCACCGCTAGTGGTAGTGCCCACGCCCTCGACGTCTTTTTTTTTTATTCAGTCCGTAGCCAATTCACTCGGCAAAACCCAATGGACAAGTGAAATTTTTGTCCAGGGAAAACACTCGGCAAACATTTAGGGTTTACCGACTGTCACCACAATAAACTCGGGAAACTAATTTAGGGTTAACCATTTGGTCCGACTTCCTATTAGTTCACTTTTTTGCTGATAGAGGATAAAAGAAACACTCGAAATACTTTTCTAACAAGTTTCTAGGAAAGAACTCTCGCCAAATAGGCTTGCCGAGGGGATTTTTGTGAGTGTAATGCTCGACAAAGGGTTTGCCAAGTTTTTTTTGGCATTTATCAAGTATTTTTATACTCGACAAAATAGAAAACCACGGTAGTATTTGAACAATTTTATAAAAAAATATGCAATACTTCAAACCATGACAGATCAACTATTTACGAACTTTAAAAAAAATACAGTCAAAGAGATATTGAGCATTTAATGTTCCGAAATTGAGTTAGAAACTGACCAAAATTGAACTAAATTTAGGTACAAAAATCAGGATATATAAAGTAGAAATATGAATCCTACTTATTTGTCTTCCGTTTTGGGGAATCGATTGGGAAAGAATGGCGGGATTGAAAAAAGTAAGGACATATTCACCGGACGTGCACACCGTGTGGTTCGTGGACCAGAGCCTGATGAGCTAGTAATTGCCTCAAAGCCAAAGTAAGAAGCTTACGTTTGGCACGGCTGAAAAGACACACAAAGCGAATTTTGCCAATCTATACAGAAAGTTTTTGTCCTGGAAAGGAAAAAGTCCGTTTTAAACCTTGAACTCGGTCTGACGAAATGAACCTCGAAATCAAAATCCCGGTCGTTTAAACTCTGAACTTAACGATTCCGGTCTAAAATGAATCTTGGACATGTTTGACAGTTGGCACATTGGAAAAAAAGCATGCCGACCATGATAACAGGCTACTCTCAATGACAGTAGGACCCAGGTGTCATATCTATCTTCTTTCCCAATTTCTTTTTCAATAACAATCTTCCTCTGTCCGTTCACGTTTCTCCGACGAGCACGACGAGGGATGAGGAAGCGGTGTGGATCAGACGATTCGACAGGTCCTGCCCAGCAGGTCCCGCATCTCCTTCAGGAACACCTCCATCTACACGCGCACCTGGGCCGTGCTGTTAAGCTCGAAGCATGCTTTGGCTAGCAAAGCTCAGCCCCATGCCGGCCGTCACCAGGCGTGAGCTGCTGCCGTGCGTGCACTGCTGCCGGGCGCGCTGCGTGCGCTGCATGCGTCAGCTGCTGCCCTGCGTGCGCGCTGCCGTCCGTGCGCTGCTGCTCTGTATGAACCTAGCTGACCAATTGATTGAGAATATGATTGGGTATGAACACTGACATATGGGCCAATTTTGTCAGTGACTGTAGTAATTTTATAATTTATTTTCTCCTTCGAAAAACATGTACAAGGTTCAATTTAGACCGGGATTGTTAAGTAAAGGGTTCAAATGACCGGGATTTCAACTTCAGGGTTCATTTCGCCAGACCTTTATGAGTTCAGGGTTTAAAATGGACTTTGAGGCAATTACTCTCTCGTTGGTTCATGTATGTCGGACTACTACTCTCTCATTTCTATATTTAAGTGTTTTTAAATACGTATTACTTACTAAATATAATAGAGATCGAAATGAGTAGTGAATCAATACACTAAAATACGTCCAGGTAGATACATACGAACTAAGAAATAACTAAAATGTTTGTAATTTGAAATGGAGGGATTATTCTTTAAGCTGTACGCTACATATGATCGGAAATTCTCGAAAGAAAAAGTTTCACGATTACGTGCGTTACCTACTTAGATTGAACAATTACAGTTTAGACGCAAGTTAGCAACATAGTGTGAGGTTGTAAGACGTAGTGGATATGTTTTACCCGGAAACGACCATGAAGAAAACGTGAGAACGGATTGAGCTGACATAACAGATGCGGACTGAAATTTCAAAAGCAATTTTGTGCTCCATTATATGGTACTGTTAGAGCATCTTTAGCCATAATTGTAAATTACCGAACTGAAAATGTGGTTTCCAGTTCGTGTTTCGGTTGTTTTAAGAGCATCTCCACCGGGGCCTCTAAAGCACTACCAAAGGCCCTTTAGTGCGCCGGACACCAAAAACGTACACCAGCGGCACTACTCAAAGTCTCGCCCCGAGCGATTTGTGTCCGACACTCTCAATCGGGCCTCCAAGTTTGGAAGCCCTCCTGGGGTGCCGGATATCGCATCGGACGTGGCCCTGACAGAGATGGCCCGCCCGTAATACACACGACGCGCCTGTCTCCTGTTAATTAAGGTTGTGCAGGAGGCCGTTCCGCCGGGTTAAATGTCGAGGCGACGAGACGGCGCCACGCCTGTCATCACGCGTCGCAATAACGCCGCGCCCGTTCCCCTGGCGGGCACAGAGCGAAGCGAGGCGTCGCAATAACGCCGCGCCGCTTCCAATGACGCAGACGGAAGCGACGCTTGCTGGAGTCGCAGCGGCTGGTCGCGGCGGCGCCCTACAGACGCTTCATAGGCGTGAATGCGTGGACAGGCGAAGCGGTGGCCGCGTTAATGCAGGCCACCCGGCGTCGCAATGAGTAGGCGGAGATGACCAAGACGTTCCAGCGAGGTATGTGGCGCGAGGAAGCCGACAACGCGCCTCCCTACGTGCTCTCGCTGGAGACCGCGCGGCTGAGGAGCCGCCACCAGCTGCCGGTGGACGACGACGCCACCCTTCCAGACGGGTGGGTGAGGAGCGCCGCCAACATTCTGGTGGCGCCGCGGCTAATCGGGCAGGACCGCGTCGAGTTCCTCAAGCGCAAGTGGACGGAGATGCCGTACGAGCAAAACCTCGACCCCAAGTACTCCATCTCGGCGCCCTACTGGCACGCCATGGTGAACAAGGAGTACGAGGCGCGTCGTAGTTGTCGACGAGAGCCAACACCGGAGTTGTCCTCAACAGACGACGAGCGTGACGGCGAGGACGGCGACGACGACCCCGAGCTGCCCGATCTGCCTCTACAACCGGCTGCATCTTGGGCAGCAGCGTCGCTGTCACCGAAGAAAGGGGCGGCGCAAGCCGAAGAGGCTTCCCATCAAACGTCTCGCCGCATATCACGACGGTGAATCGAAAACGACCCGCCGGCAAAGCCAGAAGCCTCAGCCGCCTCAGCCAAGGCTACGGGACGTTTCTAAAGGCCGTAGCCGATGGGAACGAAAGATGCAATCCCGGCGCCGGATCATCAAGGCATGCAAGTCTACTGATGATCCTTTGGCTTGGTTCGCATCTTCTTCTCCTTCGGCCGGCCATGAAGCGGCATCGCTTCTCCTTACCGGCGCGTGTAGTGGTTGGCGAGAAGCTGCATAGGCCTTCTCTCCGCCTAGTCTAGGTTTAGTTTGTTAAATCTTGTTTAAATTCGAAATTGTAAGTTTGTTAAATCTCGTTTGAATGAAGTTTGAATAAATGAAAATTATAAATACATGCGGTATACTTCTCTCCGCCTAGTCTAGGGTCTACACATCCTTCTTCTTCTTCTTCTTCTTGGCGAGGACGCTTGGGGGCCTTCGGCTTCTCGACGTCGCCGTTGTAGCCGTCCTCGTCCTTGTCATCGACGGCCGCATCCTTGGCGGCAGGTGCGCCCGCAAGATTTTCGACAGTTTCCTCAAAATTTTGGCCATTTGAGGGGTGGGTCTTTGGGGAGTGCCGCTGTGGGCGGCCTCCAAATATTGTCCGGACACATGTCCAGCACCCCAAATGAGGTCCAATATTGGTTTTGCTAAATCTAGGTTGACTAATTATCGTCGCACCATTTTTATGACTTTGTGCTATAGATGGAAAGAAAAATACACGAGGTTGTTTAGTAACCATCATTTCGAGCCGGAGTAATGAAAGGCACTTTTTATTCCGTACCTTACATATTTGGGTGATATAGAATTGGGGATGTCTCTTGCGTGTTAAACCAATTTCTACCCCTAATGTTATAGTTTTACTTGCCAAATAAAATGATCATTTCATTTATGTCAAGTGAAATGAAATTATGGCATCATTTCATTTCCAAACTACTTCTAACAGTAATTTAAAATGAGTAGCTGGAAATTAGTTCCATGCTGAGTAGCAGTTTAACCGATTTACCAACTACTGACCATTTGGACCAAAGGACGAGAGACTATGCATAAGGCGCCTTATATTTGGCATAAACATACGGACACCGGGTGAGAAAGAAGGGGAAATAGGATCCTTTTGCATGCGCACACTAAATACCAAAATTGCTGATGTCATCCCGCATTAAGTGTTAAATTTAAATTTTTTAAAAGTTTTGTAGGCCAAATCGTGGATCCGATTAAGAATCCGTATGCACCGCTGAGCTAGTTGCGTCAAGATCTTCGAAACTATATCCCATGTTGATATATTCTGATAACTTTTTTTTCCTCCCAAAAGTTATCCACCTATAACACAAAAGTTATCGAGACCGTAGTATATAAATTATCATCATGTTAACGATTAGTTTTTTGGGTTCAAATCACTCGTTTTTTTGTGAGTTTTGAAGTTAGCACACCTAGTGTTTCATAAGTGGATATCACTTTGAAAATGGCGAACAAAAAATTATGCATAAATTGCTAACTATATACTGAAAACACCCACATGTACAAATTCATAAGTATTAGGATGATAACTATCGAGTCCATTGTAACTACTACATTATATCATGGGCACTGTGTTTGTAACTATTAACTATATCATGAACACATGGATAACTTAATTAAAACTACTCCCTCTGTCCAACAAAAGATGTCACACTTTCTATCAAATTTGGATGTATCTATACACTAAGTCATGTCTAGATACATCCAATTTTTGATCAAGTTGAGACATCCTTTATTGGACAGAGGGAGTAGGTGGGTAAATCAATCAGTATTGAGCATGTAACTATCACCAAAGGAGTATGCTAACTATGTTGATTTTGCGTATGGATAACTACATCACGAACACATGGATAGATAACTTCATAAGTACCGGTGATAAGTTCATCAGTATTGGGTAAATATTACCGAAAAAGTATGGTAACTACATTGATTTTATGGTGGAAAACTTCATAAGTACCGAGTGGTAAGTTAATCAGTATTGTGTTGATAAATATTATCGAAAGAGTATGGTAATTATATTGATTTCATGGTGGATAACTTCGTAAGTACCGGGTGTTAAGTTTTTCGGTATTGAGTGGTTAAATATAGTATAATAACTACATTGATTTTGTAGTGGATAACTTCGTAAGTACCGGATGGTAAGTTTATCTTATTGGGTGGATACATATTAGCGTAAATATTAGCGAAGAGTAGGGTAACTATATTGATTTTGTGGTGGATAACTTCAAAAGTACGAGGTGGTAAGTTCATCAGTATTGGGTGGTAAGTTTATGGAGTATTGAGTGGATAACTTTTTAGTGACTACTAATTTTTTCTGTTTATATTTTGGATCGGATCGATATGAGGACCCAGATTGCGATTAACATAGCCTGAGAAGAGACATGGGAGATGAGTGAGAGAGAGAGGGCTCCCGCGACGTGGGAGGCGACTCGCCTAGCCGGCCGACTTCCGCCGGCGTACCCCTCCCGCCACCACCCCTACCACTATCACACACCCTGTCCCCGCCGACGCCTCGCCCACTTCGCCGGAGGACGCGACCCCCGCCGCGGTCGAGAAGCAAGGTTTCCTCGCCGGGAAGCTCCCTTGGATGCTGGCGTTGGATCCGAGCTGCCTGCCGCCTTCGTTCGCCACGCCAGGCGATGCCTTCCTCCAGTTCGTCCTCGAGAACTTCAACACGCTGGTATGCTCTCCGGTCGTCCCCTCGTCGAAGTTGTTCGCACCCCACGCGGTGCACCTCTCCGTCGTCGCGGTCGCAGACCTTATCTCTCCCTCCTCGGTTCGAAGCATGCTACAATTTTGGATAGGATCTCCGTTTGAATCTATTGTTGTGGACTGCTTAGACGGTGCTGAGTTTCGTCTTGTTGTTGCTTCGCCTCGCCTCGCCATGTTCATGGTGTCCCTCGGCGGCCTCCGCCATGGCTCTCTCTTAGCTTTCTTCTCCCTTCCGCCTGCTTCCCAGGTCTGCCCTAGGCCTCTGGGACCCCACCTGTCTGTCACTGAGCATTCGACTGCTGAGCCGCTGACCGTTTCCAGGCTCGACCCCCTTTTGACCGTGGACGTGTTGGTGGGGCCCGATCTGTCGCCCGGTCACGAGACGCCTCCTTCGCCCCCACCCCGTGCTCTATCTTCTGCTACCTTGCGCCTACGACCTCGCGTCCCTCGCCGGCCGCTTTGTCTTCTTCTCCTCGCCCCTGGCCTCCTCCCCACCCCTCCTGCCCCGCTGCCATGGCTTTTGCCCGAGTCTCGTGAACCCCTTGCCTTTCCTGGGCTGGCTCCCCCCCCCCCAAGCTCTGTCTCCTCCACCGCCTTCGAGTCAACTTTCCCCTTGCGGCGCCATTGGAGCTCGCGCTCCTTCCGATGGCCTCCCTGCTCCTTCCTACTTGCAGGTGCGTCCACCCCCTCAAATCCCCTCCCGCCACGCCCGCAAACCACACCCTCACCCATACGCTCCAATCTTGGCCGTTGTTTCCGGTGCCTGGCGCTCGACCACGGCGTTGCTGCCTGCCGCGACCCCATCCGCTGCCGCCGCTCTGGCCACCGCGCAAGGTGCTGCTCCCTCCCACCCCCTTCCCCCGTTTCCTTTTTTACTCGTCCTCAATCCCCCTCTTTTCCCCTTCGCAGTGTTCCCATGGCTTCCCTCTCTGATGCCTTCGATGCGGAAGCTCTCGCCCCTGCCCCTGCACCTACTGTTGTGGCGTCGGCGGTTGCTGCTCCTACCGCTGTCGCGGCCCTTCCGGCCGAGCCGCTCTTCTGTGAGCTCTGCTTCGCCACAGACCACAGGCGTACGGTCTGCCGCCTCGCTGCCCCGATGGATGCGGACCCCCTGGTTGTGGATGAAGGGGAAGAAGAAGACCCAGAAGAGATCATCTTCTACTCGGGCTCGGAATCGTACCACGTCGACCCCAAGGCTGCGCTCGCCCCTGCTGACTCCATCCCGAGCCTTGGCGACCTCGACCTCACTGCTTCTGATGGCGCCACCTCCCTGGCGGATGCTGAGGATCTTGCTGAGTCGGTGAGGCCTGACTATTTGGATGTTTTCATGCCTCCTGTCATCATGCCGCATTTTGATCATCTAGCTTACGCCTTTGTCACACCGCCGCTCCTTTTCCCCACCACCTTCATCCACCAAGCTTGCCTCCTCGCGTGTGGCCCAAACCGCGTCTCTTTGTTTCCCTCCTCACGGGGTACCAGACTTGCTTGCTTCGCCTCCCCCATAGACCGTGAGCGCGCTGTGGAAAATGGCCCATTCACTGATTTCGAGACCTCTCTGGTCTTTGAGCGACATGATGAAACTGACAATCGGTTCATGTTTGAGCACTCTGCTCTCGCTGCCCTCGCCATTGAGGATTACCCGATGAACACTGGTTCCGCGACAACATCATCCATTCCTCGGGCCCCTTCGCCAATCCACATGTTATCGACCCAATTTGTCTTATGGGGGATAGACTTCTCGGCTGTTCTTACCACTCTCAAGGCCGAATCCATCAAGGATATCCCGGCTAATCTAAATGTCAAGAACCATTGCAGCACCGGTACGGTGGGTCGCATCTTCATCATTGAGTATGAGAGCTTGGTGCCTTCTCCACCCTCCTCCGAGCCAGACTTCTCCATCCCCGATGCTGCATCAGACTCTGATGCCATTGACATCATTGGGGAGTCAAGCTACTCTGACATCCTTCAGGCTTTAGGCGCCCCTACTCCGGTCGTGCCGGACGGAGCTGCGTCCTCCGCTGCGCCCGCTGCCAACCTTTTGGACCGTGTCATCGCCGCCGCACCTCTGCTCCCCATTGTCATCGGTGACGCCATCCCCTCGAGGGCCAAGAAAATCCTATACAGACTGGGTTTTTGCTACATTGATTTGGTCGTGCTCGGCTTCAAGGGCAAGCGCGCTTTCTACCAGCTCCCTCTCCGCCGCCTCGCTCCCACTGCCGGCTGTAAGGGCCTTCTTGTTGCTTGATACGTCCAAAACGTATCTACTTTCCCGAACACTTTTGCTATTGTTTTACCTCTAATTTGTGTGTTTTGAATGCAACTAATACGGACTAACGCTGTTTTCAGCAGAATTACCCTGGTGTCTCGTTTTTGTGCAGAAATATCAACTTTATGGAAAAACCCCGAAAAACACCTGGAAGTCATTTTCTCACCCGAAGAGTCCAGGAGCCAGAAGACCAAACGGAGGAGGGCAGCGAGGCGCCCCCACCACGTGCTCGCGCGGGTGGGGCCCTGCCGCGCCAGGAGGTGGTGTGGCCGCCTCGGTCACCCCCTCGCGACCCCCTCTCGGCTATAAGACCCTCCTGACCTAAAAACGCACGGGGGGTATCCACTTTCGTCAGAAACATCCCCGTACGCCGCCGCCACCGCGAACCCTAGTTCGGGGACCAGAAGTCTCTGTTCCGGCACCCTGCCGGGACGGGGAATCGAAGGGGATCATCGCCATCGTCATCGCCAACGCCTCTCCATCAACCATCCATGTTTCCCCCATCCATGTGTGAGTAATCCACCGCTGTAGGCTTGAGGGGATGGTAGGGATTGAATGAGATCATTCATGTAATAGCTGTAATATCGTTAGGGCATGGTGCCTAGTATCCGTTATCGGTGTTTTACGTCATTGTTGCAACTTGTTATGCTTAATGCTTGACACTAGGGCCCGAGTGCCATGATTTCAGATCTGAACATGTTATTGTATCATGAGGATAATTATTGTTTTAGATCATATCTATGAGTTGTATACACATATTATTGTCCGGAACTGATGGCCCCAAAGTGACAGCAATTGGGACAACCGGAGGGAATGGCTGTGATGTGAGGATTACATGTGTTCACGGAATGTTAATGCTTTGCTCCGGTACTTTATTAAAAGGAGTACCTTAATTGCCAGTAGTTTCCCTAGAGGCCCCGCTGCAAACGGGCTGGCAGGACAAAAGATGACGTGCAAGTTTCTCATTGCGAGCACGCACAACTAAATTGGAATACATGCTTATGATTAGTTAATACCTGGATGCTTTATATTATTTATCTGCAAATGCCTATGCTATGATATTACATGAATTATCTTATCCATGCAACGCCCGTACATCCGTCCCTATGCCTACAGTATTTTAATCCTGCTGTCTACCGTAATCACAATCGCTGTCTTAATTCTACTGCTGCTATTATTTCACTACGGTCTCTGCTATAAAACTGTTGCTACTGATAATCTGTCCCGAGCAAGTCTTTTCACAGGTGCAGCTGATCTGACAAATCATCTGTTAAAGCTTATAAATATTCTTTGGCTCCCCTTGTGTCGAATCAATAAATTTGGGTTTTACTTCCCTCGAAGACTGTTGCGATCCCCTATACTTGTGGGTCATCAAGACTATTTTCTGGCGCCGTTGCCGGGGAGCATAGCTTTATTTATAAGCCCACCTGAGTGTGATATTGTTCGCTGGAATTTATTCATCATGGAAAACCTGCTGATAAGAAGTTTCCCATACTGCCATCCACTACAAGAAAAGGTACGACTCTGAGTACCTCTGCTGCTCTTGACTCTCCAACTGTGATGAGTAAGTTTGTTACACCACCACAACCTACACGTTCTGTTACTACTGCTGAATCTGAAATTACTTATGATGATGCTTCTACTGCTGTTGATGAAACTGGTTCATTAGGTCCCTTTTTAGATGCTACTATTGCTAAATCTAAACAAATTGAAAATGCTGAAATTCCTGATGAAAATGCTGAAACACCTGTTAATTCACCTGAATTTACACGTGATACTTATGATGAGCGTGATGATATGTATGTGGATCTTGATGATGCTCTTGTTGAAGAAATTAATGCTATTAAAGATGCTAGTGCTATTAAAAATCTTGTTGAAAAACGTGCTGTTAGATATAAATTATCTCCGGATGCTAAGTTTGCTACATCTCCTATAAACATTAAAGATAAAGCTTATGATTTCTCTCTTGATTTGGCTTATATAGCTATTGTTGAAAGAGAACCTTTTTGTGGAACTGAAAATGAAAGTGCTGTAGAACACATGAATGTATTGTCTGATCTAAGTGGAATATTTGCTGAGAACATTAAAAGACGCACTTACTTTGTTGCTAAAATATTTCCTTTTTCATTAAAAGGAGAAGCTAAAACCTGGTATAATAATTTGTCTCCTGGTTCCATCACTAGTCCTAAGGGTTTGCTTGATGCTTTCTTTCAAAAATATTTTCCTGCTAGTGCTCAACATGATGCTTTGTTAAGAATCTATAATTTTAATCAAGATGAAGATGAGAAATTGCCTAAAGCTTGGACACGCTTTTGTTCCATTTTAAGAGGCCAGCCGAACCATGATTTGGAGAAAAATGATCTACTTGATATATTTTATAGTGGACTAACTGCTGAATCTAGTACATACCTGGATAGTTTTGCTAGTTGTGTTTTCAGGAAAAGGACTCCCGAAGAGGCTGAGGAATTATTAGCCATGATATGCAAGAATAATGATGATTGGGATATTCCTGAACCTACTCCAACACCACCACCAACACCGAAGAAGGGAGGTATGATTGAATTAAATGAAGAAACGATGAAGGAAGCTAAAAGATCTCTTAAGGAGAGTGGTATTAAATCTGAAGATGTGAAGTATTTACCTCCTATTGAAGAATTATGTAAGCCAATTCCTCCTTCAACCGTAATTGAGGTACACTCTCTCCAAAGGTTTGATGATGGAGATATCCCTTACTCTAAACCTCCTGCTCAATGCTTAGATGAATTTGATACTTTTATTACTAAGCAATGCAATTTTAATATGAGAATAGAGAATCATTTAATGGAAAATTCTCGTGCTATTAGTGATTTGCATGATATTGTTGATAGAACTTCTAATGATGTTAAAGTGCTCATTAAACACTTTCATATGGTTCAAACTCAAATAGATCAACTCACTAAAGTGCAAAAAGAATTGCTAGCGAATGCCTCTATAGCTAAAGAAAAACTTGTTTGTGAAGTAACAACTAGAGGTGGTAAATCTACTCAAGACCCTTTGTATCCTGAAGGACATTATAAAAGAATTGAACAAGATTCTCAACGAGTTAATGAACCTAGTACTCCTTCTAGGAAAAAGAAAAAGAAACATAAAACTGTTGTAGAATCCTCTGAACCTGTTAATGATCCTAATAGTATATCTGTTTCTGATGCTGAAACTGAAAGTGGTAATGAACACAACAATGATGATGCTAATAATAATGATAATGATAAAAATGCTAATTCGGATAGAGAAGAATTAGCGGAGGAACCTGAAAAGCATGTTAAAAATAAAAAGTACACTAAAGAAGATTTTATTGCTAAGAAACATGGTAATGAAAGAGAACCTTGGGTCCAAAAACCAATGCCTTTTCCTGCTAAGAAACTTAAAACAAAAGAGGAAGAACATTATAATAAATTTTGTGATTGGATGAAACCATTGTTCTTGCAAATTCCTTTGACTGATGCTATTAAGTTGCCTCCTTATTCTAAATATATGAAAGATATTGTGACTAACAAAAGGAAAATTCCTAATGAGGAAATATCTACTATGCTCGCTAATTACTCTTTTAATGGCAAAGTTCCAAAGAAGCTAGGTGATCCAGGTATTCTAACTATTCCTTGCTCTATCAAAAATAATTATGTTAAAACTGCTCTATGTGACTTGGGAGCTGGAGTAAGTGTTATGCCTTTCTCTCTTTACAAGAGACTTTACCTTGATAAATTGATACCCACCGATATATCTTTGCAAATGGCTGATAAATCTACTGCTGTTCCTGTTGGAATTTGTGAGGATGTTCCTGTTCAAATAACTACCAATTGTTTAATTATGACTGACTTTGTTGTTCTTGAAATGCCTGAAGATGATAATATGTCTATTATTCTTGGAAGACCTTTTCTAAATACTGCAGGGGCTGTTATTGATGGCAATAAAGGAAAAGTTACTTTTAATGTTCATGACAAGGAGCATACTGTTTATTTTCCCAAGAAAGTTGATAAAATGCCTGGAGTTAATACAATTACCAATTTGAGATCTATTAGAGTGGGAAGTATTGATTGCCCATATAAAGAAGAATACAAAACTCTCATGATTGGATCCATACCAATTCAATATAAGGTAACATGAGTGTCTCATATAGTTTAAAATCTTTTATGTCATATAAAATTCATTTGGTGGCAAGACTTGATCAACCTTGTTAACAAGTGCATTTTAAATGCCTAAAGAAGCTAAACAATTCTCTCTCTCTCATTCTTGTTTTATCTACAGTAATGTTATTTAGTTTGCAATGTTTAGTTGAATTTGTTGTTAGAAGTAATTTTTCAATATTGAATTTAATAATGCAAAATACCAGAAAATGAAAAAAATAAAGTTTCTCAGAAAATTAAACTTTTTATATCAAAAATCATATTTTTCGAGGAGGGACCTGGAAGTGCCAGAGAGCAACCAGGGAGGCCCACAGGGCCACCTCACCACATGGTGGCGCGGCAGCCTCCAGGCCGCGCCAGCACATGGTGTGGGGCCCACAGGCCCCCCCACTTGCTCTCTCTCCTTCCCCTGCCTTCCTCTTGCCCGAAAAATCACTTTTGGATAGCTCAAACTCGTGTTCTTGCTGCTCATTTCCTGTGATTTCGATCTCCACATTCAGCCAATTTCTGTTGCTGAAATTTGGTGCATCTACTCTCCGGTATGTGACTCCTCCGAATATCCAAGTAGAATTTTGTTTAGTGGTGTATATATGAAGTATTTTGCTGCTGTAGATATCTTGTTTAGTGAGTTTGAATGCTTGTTCTAAGTTGAAATAACTAGTTTTGATGCATGCTTAAGCCTCTAGCAAGTCACTATAGTAGTTTCCCTTCATTTAGTTGACTAAAAATCGATTTTTATGATGTTTGTCAAAAATTTCAGAACATGGAGTGGAATTCATATGCACTAGATCCAAGTGAGATAGTGGTGCAAGGGAAGATGAAAGTTCATAGGGAAGAAGGAGTATTCCCTGCTATCTACCCATGCTCACAGTTCATGGAGGTTGCAGGGATTGCACATGATTTCCATACTCTCTTGTCCAATGCAGGATTGGAACGTTTTGTTGAGGACCAACCTTTCCAATATGCTATGTTGTCTATGTCGGTGGTGCAGGATTTCCGCTGCAATTTGAACTCACCTAACCCCACTGTGCATTATAAGATTTACAACAAATCTGTGGATTTGCCTTTTGGTGTTTTCTGTTCAGCGATGAGAGTTCCGCATGGAGGATCCTTAGAGAAGCTGAAAGGGAACCCAAGGCCATTGATGGATTTGTATGAGGAGATTTGCTATGGGAGGAGTTTCTCTAAGGAGGACGGTAAAATCAGGAGTATTCATCTTCCTTCCATTCGCTATTTTGCATACTTCATTACTAAATGTGTTCTTGCTAGAAGGACAGCCGGTAAATTAGGCTTGTCTGATTTAGCTTTTCTAGCTGCTGCTTTGCGTCGTGAGAGAACTTATAACTTGGGTGCTCTGATTGCTCACCGTCTTGCTACTAACCGGGAGAGGGGAGGAATTTGTGGAGGACTAGTCGCTTCACGATTACTAGCTTTGCATTGTTTGGAACCCCATCCTTTTGATTTTCAGCTACCTATGGAAAAATTAGATATTGATTCAATGAAGAAACATGAATTTATTGCCGAGGATGGTAATTTGTATTTTCTCCCTTACATTATAACTTTTCCAAGGAGGAAACATTTTACAGTATCTACCATTGATAGGATTGTTATCTTGCCTGCACCTCTGCTTAACCTTGTTGGCAGGGGGAACTTGTCAGTCTCAGAGGAACTTGACACACTTGAGGAGCAGCCCGGCCCGGATAGTAGGGACAATGATGAGGAGTATGGGGGTGGTTTCATTCAGCCCCCGGAGACAGCTAGTTTCGTGTACCCGGATCCGGGGTATGCGGGACCTTCGGGATCTTCCTCCACCGCAGCCGATGCGGAGTATGACTACACGGGGCCTAACCCACCGAGTTGGGGCCATTATTCACATTGGGGCTGATCTCCACTTAGGCCAAAAGTCTAAGCTTGGGGGGAGGTATGCCGATAGCACACTCATCTACATATTATTACCATTCGGTACTTTGTATATCCATGTTTCGTTGTAGTTCTCTTTCTTTCTCTCATTTGTTCATGCTTTGTTTGCTTTCCATAAACCCAAAAACACCAAATTTTTTTTGTTATTTCTCTTGCTGGTTTGTTTTAGTATCTAGTATTAATATGCCTAGTATTTATTTCAGTTCAATATGCAAAAACACAAAAATATTTTGCTTTGTTGTGTGCTGTTTCGCGCAGGGACAGATTTCTGCTGTCCACCGTTTAAATCATAACTCTTCACAGAAATATCGGAATGACCTGAAATTTCGTGTGCATGTTCCTCAGATGTGTACGCAACTTTCATTAGTTTTGAGTTTTCTGATCTGGGCATGTTAAGGCCCTCGAAAAAATTCGTCTTTGCTGGCTGTTCTGTTTTTAGTTCCTAAATCCGAAAACCCAAAAATATTTGCTGTTTCTCTTTGGTTTTGTATAGTTTGTTTCAGAGGTCATTACCTTCAGTTACTCCATGGAGCTTGGTTATTATTTCATATCTTTCAAGCACACAAGTGATAAGGCAATTATGATGATCTATGACAATTCGAGTTGGGTAAGAGGCTGGTAATGAACTCTATTTGTTTCTCATTTTTGTACATATACTCATTCATGTGAGCATGCTTAGATGGTTCACATAAGGTATATGTCGATTGGTGGATTCTTAGTAGTTCGTGTTCTCTTATGATCGTTTCCAATTTATTTATGATGGATGTCATGTTTCTATGGATATTTGCTTGCATTGTTTTGCTCATAATAGAATATGACATTGTGGTATCCTCCTCTGAATAATTCATTTGAATTGACTTGGCACGTGTTTACACATGTTATGACTGAAAACAAAAAGTCAATTAAGCCTTGATGACATATTTTTCCTTAGAGTTCTAGTATCATTTTTATGCCTCTGTTAATTTTATTTCGTCGCAAGCATGATTATGACGGTTATTGCTCTCTTGAATTGTCGCTTCCCCATCTTTTGCTAGCCTCCACTTGTACTAAGCTGAAAATGCTTGTGCTTCCAAACCCCTGAAAACCAAGTTATTCCAAAGAGTCCACCATAAACACCTATGCATGGCAATGTCGAACCATTCAAGTAAATTTGCATGTGCTATCTTTAAAACATTCAAACACTTCTCAATTTGTGCCACTGTTTTAAGCTCATGAGGAAGTAGTAGTTGGGTTTGTTATCTTCCATACTAATTAAGTAATTGACTTGCATGCTACATCTGCTCGTCACTAATTTTGCAAAGAGATGGTTAGACCACTATAATATCAAAAGTTTTGAAAAGTGAAAAAAATAGACACTCCTCCATGGTATGTGATTGCTGGTGGGCACCCGAGGATTCGGTTAGCCATGGTTTGTGAAAAGCAAAGGTTGGGAGGAGTGTCAAAATATCAAAAAGATAAAATATAAAGATGCATATTATAAATGCTTGATTTTAAATAATTCGGAACCGCTCTCAACTTGCTTAGTATGGAAGATAGCAAGAACTCTATTGCCATTCGTTGACGGAACAACCACCACTCAAAAACAATTTTACCTCTGTTTTCAAATCATAAAAAGCTCAAGCACATGTTAAATCCCTGCTTCCCTCAATGAAGGGCATATCTTTTACTTTATTGTTGAGTCACCATCCTTCTTTGAGCACCTTCTTGAGAGCATAATTGTCATTCTTAGTGTAATGTGCTTGTCCCTTAATATGTTAACCGCGGTGTAATCTTGATGCTTTTATCTTTGATATCTTTATCTCTAGTCTTCCCTTGAAACTCAGAGGTGCCTGGGCATTTATGTTTTGCTGTTCCATTCGGGCAAGCGAGATACCACTTTATCATACTTTCTTATGAGCCTTGCAATCCTGTGAATTGATATGTTCCATGTTATTTATCATTGGTATAATTGGCATCTTTTCATGGTTTACATAACTATTGGGTGACACCGTTTATATATGTCTTGTTATGAATAGTCTAAGCATTTGTCCTCATAATGAGAATATTTACATCACATGAGCAAATGAGTTCGTGAAAGTTCTTTTATCGCACTCAGTTGTTAACTGAATTGCTTGAGGACAAGCAATAAGCTAAGCTTGGGGGGAGTTGATACGTCCAAAACGTATCTACTTTCCCGAACACTTTTGCTATTGTTTTACCTCTAATTTGTGTGTTTTGAATGCAACTAACACGGACTAACGCTGTTTTCAGGAGAATTACCCTGGTGTCTCGTTTTTGTGCAGAAATATCAACTTTATGGAAAAACCCCGAAAAACACCTGGAAGTCATTTTCTCACCCGAAGAGTCCAGGAGCCAGAAGACCAAACGGATGAGGGCAGCGAGGCGCCCCCACCACGTGCTCGCGCGGGTGGGGCCCTGCCGCGCCAGGAGGTGGTGTGGCCGCCTCGGTCACCCCCTCGCGACCCCCTCTCGGCTATAAGACCCTCCTGACCTAAAAACGCACGGGGGTATCCACTTTCATCAGAAACATCTCCGTACGCCGCCGCCACCGCGAACCCTAGTTCGGGGACCAGAAGTCTCTGTTCCGGCACCCTGCCGGGACGGGGAATCGAAGGGGATCATCGCCATCGTCATCGCCAACGCCTCTCCATCAACCATCCATGTTTCCCCCATCCATGTGTGAGTAATCCACCACTGTAGGCTTGAGGGGATGGTAGGGATTGGATGAGATCATTCATGTAATAGCTGTAATATCGTTATGGCATGGTGCCTAGTATCCGTTATCGGTGTTTTACGTCATTGTTGCAACTTGTTATGCTTAATGCTTGACACTAGGGCCCGAGTGCCATGATTTCAGATCTGAACATGTTATTGTATCATGAGGATAATTATTGTTTTAGATCATATCTATGAGTTGTATACACATATTATTGTCCGGAACCGATGGCCCCAAAGTGACAGCAATTGGGACAACCGGAGGGAATGGCTGTGATGTGAGGATTACATGTGTTCACGGAATGTTAATGCTTTGCTCCGGTACTTTATTAAAAGGAGTACCTTAATTGCCAGTAGTTTCCCTAGAGGCCCCGCTGCAAACGGGCTGGCAGGACAAAAGATGACGTGCAAGTTTCTCATTGCGAGCACGCACAACTAAATTGGAATACATGCTTATGATTAGTTAATACCTGGATGCTTTATATTATTTATCTGCAAATGCCTATGCTATGATATTACATGAATTATCTTATCCATGCAACGCCCGTACATCCGTCCCTATGCCTACAGTATTTTAATCCTGCTGTCTACCGTAATCACAATCGCTGTCTTAATTCTACTGCTGCTATTATTTCACTACGGTCTCTGCTATAAAACTGTTGCTACTGATAATCTGTCCCGAGCAAGTCTTTTCACAGGTGCAGCTGATCTGACAAATCATCTGTTAAAGCTTATAAATATTCTTTGGCTCCCCTTGTGTCGAATCAATAAATTTGGGTTTTACTTCCCTCGAAGACTGTTGCGATCCCCTATACTTGTGGGTCATCATTGCTAACCTCGCCACCGCTTCTGTTGGCTCCCTCGACTCACTGGCAACTGTCGGCCCTCGTCGCACCCTCGCCATCTCCTACAAAACGATTGTGCGAGGTTCCTCCCCGGCCGCTACCTTCGATTCCTCGCTCGACTCCGTCTCCATCTTGCTCTCCGACGCCTGCCCCGCTGATACGTCTCAAACGTATCTATAATTTCTTATGTTCCATGCTTATATTATACCAATTGCTACATGTTTCATATACACTTTGTGTTGTTTTATGCATTTTCTGGGACTAACCTATTAACAAGATGCCACAGTGCCAGTTCCCTGTTTTCTGCTGTTTTTGGTTTCAGAAAACCACTTAAGGAAATATTCTCGGAATTGGACAATTTTTATACCGAAGTCCCTATTTTCCCCGGAACGATCCAGAACATCGAAGACGAGGCGGAGTCGGGCACCGAGGCGCCCAGATGAGGTGGGGGCGCGGCCCCACCCCCAGCCGCACCAGCACCTCATCACGGGGCCTCGAGCCTCCGCCGCCTTCGCCCTTTCGCCTACTTAAACCCCCCAAAAACCTAAGACCAGGCACCCGAACACTTTTCCACAAAACCTTACGGAGCCGCCGCCGTCGTCAACCCTAGTTCGGGAGGGTTCAGAAGCTCTTCCCGGCACCCTGCCGGAGAGGGGAATCATCACCGGAGGGCTCTACATCACCATGCCCGCCTCTGGACTGATGCGTGAGTAGTTCATCCTTGGACTACGGGTCCATAGCAGTAGCTAGATGGTTGTCTTCTCCTATTGTGCCATCATGTTTAGATCTTGTGAGCTGCCTAACATGATCAAGATCATCTTTATGTAATGCTACATGTTGTGTTTGCTGGGATCCGATGGATATTGAATACTATGTCATTTGCTTCATAATATATCATGTTGTGTGTTGTTTATGATCTTGCATGCTCTCCGTTGCTAGTAGATGCTCTGGCCAAGTAGATGCTTGTGACTCCAAAAGGGGGTATTTATGCTCGATAGTGGGTTCATGTCTCTATTTAATCTGGGGTAGTGACAGCAAGCTCTAAGATTGTAGATGTACTGTTGCTAATAGGGATAAAACAGTAGTACTTTTCTAAGGATAATTGTATTACTTACATTACACACTTTTCCTAATGCAATAATCTGTTGCTTGCAACTTAATACTGAAAGGGGTGCGGACGCTAACCGGAAGGTGGATTATTAGTCATAGACATCATGACATTAGTATATGCATCATTATGCAACTCTTTATTCTGTCAATTGCCCAGCTGTAATTTGTTTACCCGCATGTATGCTATTATTATTATTTATGGAGAGACACCACTAGTGAACTGTGGACCCCGGTCCTTTTCTTTAAACTGATAATACAACCAACTGCAAACTGTTACTTTGATTCTCTGCAAACATCATCCTCCACACATACGTTTAATCCTTTGTTACAGCAAGCCACTGAGATTGACAACCTCACTGTTTCGTTGGGGCAAAGTAGTTTGATTGTGTTGTGCAGGCTCCACCTCCCTTTCCACCAAGCAATTTCTGGCGCCATTGCAAAAGGGGAGACCTTCAGACGTGTTCTTCATCTCCTACTGGTTCGATAACCTTGGTTTCATAACTGAGGGAAATTTGCTGCTGCACTACTTCACACCTTCCTCTTGGGGTTTCCCAACAACACCACCGAGTGCATCAAGTAATTTCTGGCGCCGTTGCCGGGGAGCTGAAGCACATCTGCAAGGGGAGTCTCTCACTTCCCAATCTCTTTACTTTATTTTTTGTCTTGCTTAGTTAAATTTTATTTCCTATTTAGTTTGCTATTAAATATAAAAAAACAAAAAATTAGTTACTTGCATTTTATTTACTTTGTTATTGTCTTGTTTGCTTAATATCAAAAACACAAAAAAATTAGTTACTTGCATTGTTATTTTTATTTCGGTTTAGTCATTTATTATTTCTGTTTTTATTATTGTTATTTTCGGTTTGCTTTAAATTTTGCTAAAATGACTACTGCTGAGAATACTAAGTTGTGTGACTTCACTAGCACCAACAATAATGATTTTATATGCACACCTATTGCTCCACCTGCTTCCAAAGCCGAATTCTTTGAAATTAAACCTGCTTTGTTAAATCTTGTCATGAAAGAGCAATTTTCTGGTGTTAGTTCTGATGATGCTGCTGCCCATCTAAATAATTTTGTTGAACTTTGTGAAATGCAAAAATATAAGGATATAGATGGTGACATTATAAAACTGAAATTATTTCCTTTCTCCTTAAGAGGAAGAGCTAAAGAATGGTTACTTTCATTGCCTAGGAATAGTATTGATTCTTGGATTAAATGCAAAGATGCTTTTATTGGAAAATACTATCCTCCTGCTAAGATCATTTCCCTAAGGAGTAGCATTATGAACTTTAAGCAATTTGATAATGAACATGTTGCTCAAGCTTGGGAAATAATGAAATCTCTGGTTAAGAATTGCCCAACCCATGGACTGAGTGCTTGGATGATCATCCAAACCTTCTATGCAGGACTAAATTTTTCTTCAAGAAATTTATTGGATTCGGCTGCTGGAGGTACCTTTATGTCCATCACTTTGGGGGCTGCAACAAAACTTCTGGACAATATGATGGTCAATTATTCTGAGTGGCATACTGAAGGGACTCCTCAAGGTAAGAAGGTAAATTCTGTTGAAGAAACCTCCTCTTTGAGTGAAAAGATTGATATGATCATGTCTATGCTTGTGAATGGTAAATCTCATATGGATCCTAATAATGTTCCCTTAGCTTCTTTAGTTTGCACAAGAAGAGCATGTTGATGTGAACTTCATTAAAAATAATAATTTCAACAATAATGCCTATAGGAACAATTATGGTAATAACAACTATAAGCCCTATCCTCCTAATAATGGTAATGGTTATGCTAATTCTTATGGTAGAATGCCTAGTGAGGAAAGATTGTTAGAGGTTGAGATAGCTACTAAGAATTTCATGCAAATCCAATATGAGCAAAATAAAGTTTTCACTAAAACTATGGAAGAGCAATCATCTATGTTAAGAAATATTAGTCATCAAATGGAGAAATTAAATAGGGAGATTCCGGGTTTGCAAGGAAAATTTCAAATGCTAAAACTAATATTTTATCTATGTCTGAAGCACAATCTTCTTTGATTAATAGAATGGCTGCCAAACCTGAAAATATTGATGAAAACCCCTTTGCCACTGCAAATGCCATCCATGTTCAAATTGATGAAAATGTTAGGATGATGGCTGAATTACGTGCTAGATGGGAAAGAGAGAGGAACTAGCTAAAAAGGATAATATTGCTAGAGTTTATACCATCACTACTACTGAAAATAATGTTACTTCACATTCTAGCAAGCTTCCTACTATTAATGGTAACATAATTGGTGTTGGCAATGTTTCTTCTACTACTTCCAAAAAATTAAAATTGCCTAAAACGGCTGAAACTATGCTTGATAAAAGTGCTGAAATTTTTAAGAACATGGGAGAAAGTGGTTCGGTTTGCTTTGATGATAATAATTTTGATTTTGATAATTGTAACATCTCTGAAGTTATTAAGTTCTTGCAAAAGTTAGCCACAAGTCCTAATGCTAGTTCTCTAAATATGGCTTTTACTACACATATTACAAATGCTCTCATTAAAGCTAGGGAAGAGAAATTAAAACTTGAAGCTTCTATCCCTAAGAAGCTAGAAGATGGTTGGGAGCCCATCATTAAGATAAAAGTGAATGAATTTGATTGCAATGCTTTGTGTGATCTTGGTGCAAGTATTTCTGTTATGCCTAAGAAGCTCTATGATATGTTTGACTTGCCACCTTTTGAACATTGCTATTTGGATGTTTTTCTTGCTGATAATGCTTTGAAGAAACCTTTGGGGAGAGTTAATGATGTTCTTATTATGGTTAATAATAACCTTGTCCCCGTTGATTTTATTGTCTTGGATATTGTCCTATTGTTTTGGGAAGACCTTTCCTCCGCACGGTTGGTGCTATTATTGATATGAAAGAAGGAAATATAAGGTACCAATTCCCACTTAATAAAGGTATGGAGCACTTCCCTAGGAAGAAGATGAAGCTACCTTTTGATTCTATTATTCGTACAAACTATAATGTTAATGCTTCTTCTCTTGGAAATATTTGAGTTTTGTTTTCTGTGCCTAGCTCAAAGGCGTTAAACAAAAGCGCTTATGGGAGACAACCCACTTTTTATTGCTGTTTTTTATTTTCTTGAGTCAAGGAACATGCCTACCCCTGTAGCAATTCCTTTGTATCTTTATTTTATTGCATAGTTGTGCCAAGTTAAGTCTCTAGTAGAAAGTTGATGCTAGAATTGGATCCCTGCGCAGGAACACTTTTTCTGCTGTTCACCGTTTAATTCGTCAGAATTCAAAGAAAAATCAAAATGACCTGGGATTTTTTTTGCGCGATCCTCAGATATGTACGCAACTTTCATTATTTTTAAGTTTTCTGATTTGAGCAAGTTAAGTGCCTCGAAAAATTGGTCTTTACGGACTGTTCTGTTTTTGACAGATTCTGCCATTTATTTTGCATTGGTTCTTTTGCTGTTTTTGAATGGATTTTTTTGTTCCATAAAATTCCAGTGGCTGTAGCTAATGTCCAGTACTATGATAATGATTGTCTCCATGCAGAATATGAGAATTTTTGATTATGCACTAACCCTCTAATGAAGTTTACTTTGAGTTTGGTGTGGAGGAAGTTTTCAAGGATCAAGAGAGAGGATTATATGATGTGATCAAGAAGATGAAAGAGCCTAAGCTTGGGGATTCCCCCGTGGGTCACCCAAGCATATTTCAAGAAGACTCAAGCGTCAAAGCTTGGGGATGCCCAAGGCATCCCCTTCTTCATCAACAACTTATCAGGTTATCTCTAGTGAAACTATATTTTAATTCCGCCACATCTTATGTGCTTTACTTGGAGCGTCTGTTTGTTTTTATTTTTACTTTTGTTATTCTTGTTCTCTGAATAAAATGGATCCTAGCATTCTTGTGTGGGAGAGAGACACGCTCCGCTTTTTCATTTGAATACTCCTATTCTTCACTTATATTTGTTGAGTATTCTTCTATAGCTACTGCAATACTTTCAGCTCTTATTTTTCATGCACCTCTTGTTCAGAGCTGTTAGTTCTCATATGTTATACTCTCTTGCTTCATTGTTAAATACTTGGAGAGTTTATGTTTTAAATAAGTTGATTGGTGTTTGGTTAAGAACAGAAAATGTTAAATGTGGTAGATGGTATAACTAAATGATACATAATCTTGTAGATCATTAAATTGTGTCACTTGAATCATTGATGTTGTTTTGAGATATTAATATTCTTAATGGTAAAACATGATGTTTTAGTAAAGTGGAATGATTAATGGTTGGTTTAGAAAACTTGAAGCTGTGCCACACTTAAATATCCAGTTGATAGCATAATGATATATGACTTCTAATGTTAAAAACAACCGTAATGACTTTGTGTTATGCGCTACGGTCGGGGTCCCAACAGTGACTTGTTCATTTGCCACAGTCCCTCATGGAGTGATTTTCATTATGCCTTGTAAGATCATATTTCTAGTTGGAATCTTTTTGCTTATGAGTTCTAAAGCTGTGGTTTTCATGGCACTTCCACCACCATATTTGCTAGCCTCTTCGGTACTTTGCATTGCCCTTTCTCACATTGAGAGTTGGTGCATACTTCGCGGGTACATCCAAAACTCGTGGGAGATCTTCATCATGTTCTCCTACACATAAGCCAAATATCTTCCTCAAAACATCCACCATACCTACATACTACAGCATTTCCATAGCTGTTCCGAGATATATTGCCATGCAACTTTCATCTTACATTACATGACTTGTTGTCATTTATCATTTATATATTGCTTTGCATGATTCTATATAGCTGATGTGTGGTTTTACCCATGTTACGCTAGATCATTGCATATCCTGCTACACTGCCAGAGGCACCGTTTCATACACCATGTTTTATTCCTTATGAGATCCTTGTATCAAAAATATGTTGTCATATTAGAATGTTTGCCCCTAAAAGTGAAAAGAGCCATGGAGGCCATCGAAAAGAGAAACAGAAAAATACAAAAAAAAAAAAAAAAAAGAGAAAAAAAAAGAATAAAAAGGGGGCAACATTACTACTCTTTATCCACACTTGTGCTCATGTTATAGCACCTGTAATATTCATAGTCATCATTTGTGCTCATGTTTAGCACCTTTACTCCATATGTGAGAGTTTTCATGTTTTACTTGTATAACTATGTGGGGAACTTTACATTATAGAACTTGGCTTGTATATTCCAATGCTGAGCCTCCTCAAAAGTGCTCTAGGTCTTCATGAGCAAGCAAGTTAGATGCACCCCCACTAGTTCCATTGGAGAGCTTTCATACACTTATAGCTCTATGTGCATCCCTTGTGTGGCAATCACTACTCCTTGCATAGCTTCGATTATAAGACTTCCTCTTGTCTAATGATCACTTTCAGCTGTGTGAGACTTTCTTCCGTTGGCCTTCCAAACCTCCATTATTATTCTTTTAGCCACAACATCCTGGTGCCAGGAACCAACGCTGAACACTTGCTTGTTTTTGAGTGAACAAATAGAGAGATGATCTTCTACGTGCATATTGTTATTGCTTGACTTGATCCTTTCACAAAGTTGTCATGAGTGTTTGATTCATTAGATGATTATATTGTTGTTCTTGAAGCTTAAATCATCTTTAATATCTACTTTGCACGGTTGATTGTTCTCTAGTATTAATTCATTGAAAGTTTTACTTTGTTCTTCCTACTTGTTTACTCATTACTCATTTGATATCAATATAAACTACAGCTTTTATTCATTTGATCTCAGTTTACATGCATTACATTATTATATGATCAAGATTGTGTGAAAGCATGTCACTTCAGAAATTATTCTTATTATCGTTTTACCTACTCGAGGACGAGTAGAACTAAGCTTGCGGATGCTTGATACGTCTCAAACGTATCTATAATTTTTTATGTTCCATGCTTATATTATACCAATTGCTACATGTTTTATATACACTTTGTGTTGTTTTATGCATTTTCTGGGACTAACCTATTAACAAGATGCCACAGTGCCAGTTCCATGTTTTCTGCTGTTTTTGGTTTCAGAAAATCACTTAAGGAAATATTCTCGGAATTGGACAATTTTTATACCGAAGTCCCTATTTTCCCCGGAACGATCCAGAACATCGAAGACGAGGCGGAGTCGGGCACCGAGGCGCCCAGATGAGGTGGGGGCGCGGCCCCACCCCCAGCCGCGCCAGCACCTCATCACGGGGCCTCGAGCCTCCACCGCCTTCGCCCTTTCGCCTACTTAAACCCCCCGAAAACCTAAGACCAGGAACCCGAACACTTTTCCACAAAACCTTACGGAGCCGCCGCCGTCGTCAACCCTAGTTCGGGAGGGTTCAGAAGCTCTTCCCGGCACCCTGCCGGAGAGGGGAATCATCACGGGAGGGCTCTACATCACCATGCCCGCCTCCGGACTGATGCGTGAGTAGTTCATACTTGGACTACGGGTCCATAGCAGTAGCTAGATGGTTGTCTTCTCCTATTGTGCCATCATGTTTAGATCTTGTGAGCTGCCTAACATGATCAAGATCATCTTTATGTAATGCTACATGTTGTGTTTGCTGGGATCCGATGGATATTGAATACTATGTCATTTGCTTCATAATATATCATGTTGTGTGTTGTTTATGATCTTGCATGCTCTCCGTTGCTAGTAGATGCTCTGGCCAAGTAGATGCTTGTGACTCCAAGAGGGGGTATTTATGCTCGATAGTGGGTTCATGTCTCTATTTAATCTCGGGTAGTGACAGCAAGCTCTAAGATTGTAGATGTACTGTTGCTACTAGGAATAAAACAGTAGTACTTTGTCGAAGGATAATTGTATTACTTACATTACACACTTTGCCTAATGCAATAATCTGTTGCTTGCAACTTAATACTGCAAGGGGTGCGGACGCTAACCGGAAGATGGATTATTAGTCATAGATGCGGTTGGAACGGTCTATGTATATTGTTGGAATGCCCAAATGAATCTCACACTAGACATCATGACATTAGTATATGCATCATTATGCAGCTCTTTATTCTGTCAATTGCCCAGCTGTAATTTGTTTACCCGCATGTATGCTATTATTATTATTTATGGAGAGACACCACTAGTGAACTGTGGACCCCGGTCCTTTTCTTTAAACTGATAATGCAACCAACTGCAAACTGTTACTTTCATTCTCTGCAAACATCATCCTCCACACATACGCTTAATCCTTTGTTACAGCAAGCCAGTGAGATTGATAACCTCACTGTTTCGTTGGGGCAAAGTAGTTTGATTGTGTTGTGCAGGCTCCACTTCCCTTTCCACCAAGCAATTTCTGGCGCCATTGCAAAAGGGGAGACCTTCAGACGTGTTCTTCATCTCCTACTGGTTCGATAACCTTGGTTTCATAACTGAGGGAAATTAGCTGCTGCACTACTTCACACCTTCCTCTTGGGGTTTCCCAACAACACCACCGAGTGCATCACCCGCCGACAACAACCCTCCTTGCCTGGTTGCGCCTCCTACTGGTGGCTGCACTGATGACGCTGCCTCCTCGGACCTGGTTGGGGCGACCGCTGTTTTGGCTCCGGCCGTTGTTCTGGCTCCGGAGGCTGCTGCTCCTGTTCTGCCGCCCTTGGTCGCCCCCAACCTCGGTCTTGCCCTTGGCGCTGAGGTCGTCGTGCCGACCATCTTTCCTAGCAGCCCCGGCGAAGGCGCGCCCCGTCGCACCTCCCGGCTTGCCTCCTCGGAGCCTCCCTTTCAGATGACTATGCTGCAGAGGGCGGCGCTGCGCAAGAAATCGCGCCTGGAAGGCCTCGGGAAGTCGGATTCCGCTCCGCGGGCAGATTCCGGTCCTTGACCTCATTGAAGTCGCCGTGGAAGACGGCAATGCACTCTCCGCCTCCGACATCGCTGACCTGGCGCTTGCCTGCGACCTCACGCCGGCTAACCTTGAGCCGGAATCTGCTTCCCCTTCGGTGATGCCAGGTGGACCATGATTGGTCGGCCCATGTCGTCTCGGGCCGCCTCCGCTGCCTTCTGCTTTGGGCCTCCTGCTATCCTTCATGGGCCTCCTCGCTGGTCTCGCCTTAGACTGAGTTGTTGGAGTTGGGCTGCCGTGCTGGGCTCAAGTGCTTTTATCTTTTTCAACCTGTGCCTGTTTTTCCATTTGGGCCTTACTGTTTGCCCCTGTAATCGTGTAACGCTTTTTCCCATTGTAATCTGAGGCCGGCCCCTTTATGTCATTATGTCACTTCCTTGCGTCTATGATTATTAAGATCCGAATTTGCTCCTGGAACGTCCGTGGCCTCGGACAGCGGCAAAAGCGTGATGACGTTAGAGCTGCCATTGACTTCTTTCTTCCGACTATTCTCTGCCTCCAAGAGTCGAAACTTTCCGACATCAATCGGTTCCTCGCCTCCTCCTTCTTCTCACCTTCCCTTCGAACTTTTGTTTACAAGCCCTCCGACGGTGCCTCCGGAGGAATTATTATGGCTTGGGATGATCAGATCCTTCAGCTCATTAGCCATTCCATTGACGACTTCTCGCTCACCACTACCTTTGCTCTCAGAGCAGACGACACCCGCCTCACCATCATTAACGTCTACGGTCCTTGCGCTCATGACCGCAAATTGGAGTTCCTTGATTCCCTTCGCGCCATTGCTGCTAATCTCACTGGGCCGATCTGCATTTTCGGAGACTACAACCTAATCCGTGCCCCTAAGGACCGGTCAAACAATAATTTCAACAGTGCCGAGGCTACCTAGTTTAATGATTGCATAAACCTCCTAGCCCTTCTCGAGATTCCGCTGTTAGACCGTCAATTCACTTGGACCAACATGCAAACCCCTCCCATCATGGCTCGTTTTGATCGTGCCCTTGTCAATTTAGACTGGAGCTCTACCTTCCCGGACTCCACACTCACCTCCGCCTTTCGCCCGACCTCCGACCACACCCCTCTTCTTTTAGAAGTCTCTTCTCGGGCGCTTCGCAGCACCGTCTTCCGTCTAGAAAACGCTTGGCTGTCGCATAACACCTTCACCCCCTTGATTGTGACGAACTGGAGTAGTGTTCCCTCCAATAGTCACCTTCCTAATATTGGGCAGCTCTGTCTTAGGCTTAAACGGATCCGCTCCGCTGCTCGTTCCTGGGCTCGTGATCGCCGACTACCCTCCGTCTACCTCTCAAATTGCCGATCCGTTTTATCTCTTATTGACACTCTTGAGGAAAGTCGGAACCTCTCTCCTCTAGAGTCCACTCTCCGTGCCCGTGTTCGGCTCCAACTCACCACGCTGACCTCTGCCAATGCCGACTACTGGCGCCAACGGGTAAAAATCAAACACTGTGTTCTTGGCGACGACAACACCAGATACTTCCATATCTGTGCGTCTGGGCGGCTGCGTAAGAACCATGTCAAGATCACTGAGGATACCGACGGTGGGCTGCTCTTCTCCCACCCGGCCAAGGCACATGTTTTTCATGCCTTCTTTAAGGAGCTTCTAGGCCAACCTAAGCTCACGGTGCCACTCCCGGGACTCTTCGATCTAGTGGCTTCCATGGCTCTTCTCCCGTCCCAAGCCGCCGCTCTCGCCGCCCCTTCCTCGCCGGAAGAAATTCGTCAAGCTGTTCTCTCTTCTAAGGACAACTCTAGCCCGGGCCGGACGGATTTGGGCCTGCCATCTACAAAAAACACTGGGATCTTGTCAAGCCTAACCTTCTGGCCTTGTTTCACGACTTCCACTCTGGCCTGGCTGACCTACGGCCTATAAACAAATCCTTCGTTGTTCTCCTACCTAAAAAAGAGGGAGCGAACCGACCGGAAAACTTGCGCCCTATATCCCTTCAAAACAGCTGTCTCAAATTCGTGACTAAATGCCTCACCATGCGCCTGCGCCTCCTCATGCACCATCTCGTTCACCCTGATCAAACGGGTTTCATCTCTGGTTGCTCCATCGCGGAGAATTTTGTCTATGCTGCGGACCGATACGTCTCAAACGTATCTATAATTTCTTATGTTCCATGATTATATTATACCTATTGCTACATGTTTTATATACACTTTATATCATTTTTATGCATTTTCTGGGACTAACCTATTAACAAGATGCCATAGTGCCAGTTCCCTGTTTTCTGCTGTTTTTGGTTTTAGAAAAGCTGTTAAGGAAATATTCTCGGAATTGGACGAAACAAAAGCCAAAACTCCTATTTTTCCCGGAACCATCCAGAACACCGAAGAGGAGACGAAGACGGAGACCGAGGCGGCCTCACCTGGTGGTGGCGCGGCCCGATTTCTGGCCGCGCCACCACATGGTGTGGGCCCCTCGGGGCCCCACCTCCTTCGCCCTTTCGCCCATATAATGCCCCCGACAAAATAAACCTAACCACCGAAGCCTTTTCCCAAGAAGAGTTCTGCTGCGCCGCCGCCATCGAAGACAAGTTTCGGGGGATAGAAGTCTCTGTTCCGGCACCCTGCCGGGACGGGGAATTGCCCCCGGAGCCATCTCCATCAACTCCACCGCCATCTTCATCGCCGTTGCTGATTCCCACGATGAGGAGTGATTAGTTCTCTCCCGGGGCTGCGGGCTCTACCGGTAGCTATGTGGTTTAACTCTCTCTCCCATGGTGTGATCTTTATGTGATCATGAGCTTTGTAATCTAGTTGAATATGTGATGTTACTCTTTATATATTATGCACTCTAGAGGTTACTTTAATATGAACTCCGGGGTTATTCACGGTTGTGAAGGTGACAGTGTGCGCAATGTGTGTGATTCCTTTATGACACGGTGGTGTTAGTTTACTCAGACTTTGGGGGTGCTTTAGTAGCCCTACGCAGTGAATGGTGTTTATCATCCAACAAGAGAGTGTTTGAGAGTAGTATTTATTGTTCAGCTTTGATGTCATTGTTGAGAGTGTCCACTAGTGAAAGTATAATCCCTAGGCCTTGTTTCTAAGCATTGAAACACCGTTTACAACCTGTTCTGCTCCATGTTTGCTTGCTGCCATTTTTATTTCAGATTGCAATTACTACTTATAATCATCCTTATTACTTGTATTTCACTATCTCTTCGCCGAACTAGTGCACCTATACATCTGACAAGTGTATTGGGTGTGTTGGGGACACAAGAGACTTCTTGTATCTTAATTGCAGGGTTGCTTGAGTGGGATATCTTTGACCTCTACCTCCCGAGTCGATAAACCTTGGGTGATTCACTTAAAGGAAACTTGCTACTGTTCTACAAACCTCTGCTCTTGGAGGCCCAACACTGTCTACGAGAATAGAAGTGTGCGTAGACATCAAGTTATTTTCTGGTGCCGTTTCCGGGGAGGTAAGCGCTGGAAGGTATCTCCTTTAGATTCTGCAATTTTATCTTTTTGTCTCTTGTTTTTATTTCACTAGTTAGGCTAAATGGAAAACAACAAAAAAATTAGAGATCTCTATGAAATTTATATTGCATTAGGACATGATACTTTTGAAGAGAAAATTAAAAAACCTATGGAAGTTAGTTTGCATAATAGTGGTAGTAGTGTTATTAGTATAAATTCTTTGGATACCATTATTGCTAAGTCTATGGAAAAGCCTAAGCTTGGGGAAGCTAGTTTATATAAAAATAATATTTTTTGCTCCTCAGCTTTGGAGGAATTATTTTGCCTTGATAATGCTTTGCCTCCAATATGTGATAATTCTAATGATGCTTGTGATATTCTAAATCCACCTACTGAAAGTATTGCTTTTGAAATACCTGTGGAAATTGTTGAAATGGTTATAGATGAACCTTATGTAGGAGATGGAACAGTCCTTGTTGAAACTTAAAGGATTTTGTGAGTTGTTTAAGCTTGCAGGTTTATCAAGAGAAAATGTCATGAAGAAATTATTTCCACTATCACTTAAGGACAAAGCAAGGAAGTGGTATGAGCTACTAGATGATCCTCATCATTTGGAATGGAAGGAGCTTGAATATCTCTTTTACTCTAAATTTTATCCTCCTTATGAATTGTATTTAGATAGGAATTACATTTTTATTTTTTGGCCTCGTGATGGAGAAAGCATTGCTCAAGCTTGGGGAAGGCTGAAAACATTAATACTCAAATGTTCTAACCATGAGCTTCTTGAGAAAATAATTGTTAATAATTTTTATGCAAGGCTTACAGGGCATTGGAAGGATTATCTAGATGCCTGTTCAGAGGGCTCTTTCACAAGTAAGAAGGTTGAAGCTAGATGGGATCTCCTTGAAAGAATTGAAAAGAATGCTGAAGATTGGGAGAATAACAAAGGTAAAGAATCAGGTATAAACTATGAATATGATTGCATTAAGTCTTTCGTTGAAACTGCTGGTTTTCAAGAGCTTAGTGCTAAATATGGTCTTGATTCTCATATTATTGCTGATTGTTTTAGAACCTTTGCTTCTCATATTAATGTTCCTAAAGAAAATTGGAAGTGTATCATGAACCTTTCAAAGACACTTGCATGGAAAATGAAATTGTTGTTAATGATTGCAATAAACATGCTCAAACTGCTGAAAATACTATTTCTTATAAGCATGTTAATTTTTGTGGAATGCATAGACCTTTTGAAATTAATCAAATCAAAGATGAATATTGTATCCATCATAGGAATGAAAAAACTAGAACGTGGTACAAGGCTCTAAGAGATCTTGGTGAAAAAGTTTGTGCCCTCCATCCTTTTATTTGTGAACTTTGCTATAAAGTGGGTCATTTTAATTTTCATTGTTCAGGTCATGATAATAGCCTTTCGAATCCAATGAGTACTGCAAATTTGTATTGTGATAACATGATCACTCCTAATTAACATGATGAACTTACATTATTTTTGGGGTGTGAAGAGTTATCAAGAAAAACTTCTTTGTTAGATATGAGTGATCTTGATATGAATAGTGTGTTGCATGGATGTTATCTCTATTGTGTTAATAATTGCCATGCTAACACCTACATTCAAAATATTATAAAGGATGAGACTTTACCAAAGTATGGCATGACTAATATGTGTTTTGTTCTTATTAATGAAAGAGAGGAGTTCCCCCAAGTTTCTTCCATTGTCCCTAATACTAAAACAGGTTATGTGGAGAAGCTTCCTTTCAAGCCTCTCCCTCCTAAAGAGGAAAAGAAGAAGAAAAAGGGAAAGAGGGAGAAGAAGAAGAGGAGTAAAAGGAGAGAGGAAACGGTATCTTCTCCCAAACTTGTTGCTCCTGTTACAATTGATACTTATAATTCTGAATTTGATGATTCTGAACTTTATGACGAATCTATGCCTGTTATTTATATTAGTGATCATGATTGGGAAAAGCACACTACTTTTGATATTGAAAATCTTTGGGACACTAATTCTGAAAATGATGATGTTAATAATTGCTATACTATTAGTACTATCCAAGTTTCTTCCCATGATGATATAGAAAGCTCTGAGCTTGGGGATGAGGTGTTTGAAAATCCTTTTGCTACTAATGATTATATATTTGATACCTCTCCTTCTAGTAAAAATGATGATATGTTTACAAATGAATACAATTTGGAGAATAACTATTCTATTGCTTATGATGATACTGTGCCTCCAGTCTTTGATAATTATAAATAATACTATGACATAGGTTATAATTACAATCATACTCTTGAAACCTGTCATAATTATAGAGGAATTACTCAAACTAATCCTTTTAATATACAACTTGTCGATCATGTTCGAGTTCTTTATGATGATCCTGCTCCCGTTGTTATTAATGAGAAGAACTTTTCTTATGAGGGAAATAATGATACTTTTATGCATATGGATCATGATAAGAATGTTTCATGTGATGGTTATATTGTGGATTTCATCAATGATGCTACTGAAAGTTATTATGAGAGAGGAAAATACGGTTGTAAAAGTTTTCAAGTTACTAAAACACCTCTTTTTTTTTGGAAGTTATGAAGTTTCATTTGTTTCATCTTTCTATGATAGTTGCTTTATGTTTCAATAATTTATCCTATTACAAGATTCCTTTGCATAGGAAGTGGGTTAGACTTAAATGTGTTTGATGTTTACCTCTTGATGCTCTCCTTTGTTTTTCAACTCTCATTTTTTATGAGAGCATCATAAAAATCTCCTTGCCTAGCTGAAAGGCGTTAAAGAAAAGCGCTTATGGGAGACAACCCACTTTTTATTTCTGTTATTTTCTTTTATATTTAGTCAAGAAACATGCTTACCTCTGTAGCTATTCCTTTGTATCTTTATTTTATCGCATTGTTGTGTCAAGTAAAGCCTCTATTAGGAAGTTGATGCTATATTTGGATTTCTGCACAGGAACAGTTTTCTGCTTTCCACCGTTTAATTCGTAAGAATTAACAGAAAAATCAAAATGACCTGGTATTTTTTGTGCGTAATCCTCCGATATGTATGCAACTTTCATTATTTTTGAGTTTTCTGATCTGAGCAAGTTAAGTGCCTCGAAAAAATTCGTCTTTACGGACTGTTCTGTTTTTGACAGATTCTGCCATTTATTTTGCATTGCTCCTTTTGCTGTTTTTGAGTGGATCTTTTTGCTTCACAAAATACCAGTGGCTGTAGCTAATGTCCAGCACCATGTGTAATGGTTTTGTCCATGCAGAATATGAGAACTTTTTATTATGCACTAACCCTCTAATGAAGTCTACTTTGAGTTTGGTGTGGAGGAAGTTTTCAAGGATCAAGAGACAAGCATGATATGATGTGATCAAGAAGATGAAAGAGCCTAAGCTTGGGGATACCCCCGTGGGTCACCCAAGCATATTTCAAGAAGACTCAAGCGTCTAAACTTGGGGATGCCCAAGGCATCCCCTTCTTCATCAACAAACTATCAAGTCATCTCTAGTGAAACTATATTTTAATTCCGTCACATCTTATGTGCTTTACTTGAAGCGTCTGTTTGTTTTTGTTTTTGTTATTTTCATTCTCTGAATAAAAATGGATAATAGCATTCCTTTGTGGGAGAGAGACACGCTCCGTTTTTTCTTATGAATACTCGTATTCTTCACTTATATTTGTTGAGTATTCTTCTAGGTTACTTCATTACTTTCAGCTCTCGTTTTTCATGCATCTCTTGTTAGAGCTGTTAGTTTTCTTATGTTATACTCTCTTGTTTCATTGTTAAATACTTGGAGAGTTTATGTTTAAATAAGTTGAATGGTGTTTGGTTGGAACAGAAAATGTTTAATGTGGTAGATGGTATAACGAAAGGATACATAATCTTGTAGATCATTAAATTGTGTCGCTTGAATCATTGATGTTATTTTGAGATATTAATATGCTTAATGGTAAACATGATGGTTTAGTAAAGTGGAATGATTAATGGTTGGTCTAGAAAACTTGAAGTTGTGCCACACTTAAATATCCAGTTGATAGCATAATGATATATGACTTCTAATGTTAAAAGCAACCGTTGTCGAGGTGTGATTCCCACGGAACAGGGATAACCACTCTCGGGGGAGAAGTTCGTGAAGGGGACTGAACACGTTGGTCAACAACCCTCAACCGGCACGGCGACGGTGCTCGTCGAGCCTGTAGAGGGACAGCACGACAGAGATGGACTCAGGCCCGTACCCAGGTTCACGGCCCTCAGGGTGAGGTAAAACTGCTACTCCTGCTTGTCTGTATTGCTCAGTAGGGGCTACAGTACAAAGAGCTTGCCGCGGGCCCTCGCGAGGCGGTGCGGAGTTCGGAGGGGGAAGGTTCGGGCCTTCTTCCTCCTCGGGCTCGCTGGGCTTGGCTAAGCTACTGTGCGGTGTCGATGGATGAGTGATCGATCCCTCGCTACGGTGGTGCTCCTGCTCCTTATATAGGTGCCCCGGGCCTCGTCCCTGCGGCTTGCGCAGTGGAAGGGTTCCCACATGGCGACGAAATGGTGGAGCGGGGTGCACCGCGGCTCGGTTGCCCATGGACTCGGTCCATGGTCGTAAGGCCTGTCTTCGTGGCAGGGCAGCCGCCGTCTTTGCAGTGCGGCCAGCTGGTACTGCAGAGATCGTGGGGGTGCCCACGGTGACGTCGCCGTTGGAGCGTTGCGCCGGCCACCTGCTTTATCACCAAAGAGGAAAGCTTCGTTGGCGGCGCAGGGGACACCGCTTTGTTGACTCCTTTTATCACCGGAACGGCAACTGCGGCGCCGTCGTCAGCACGCGCAGACGCGCGCGTCACTCTGCGGCTGCTGCAGAGGCCATGTGCGCTCTGCAGCGGTTACTTCGTGGCGAAGCATCCCCGCAGGGCCAGGGAGGCCCTGCGGAGGGAGCTGCGTTGACTCCCCTTCGGGGGAGAAAGCCTTGCCGGGGGGCAGCCTCAGGGGGAGCCCCTTCAGGCCCTTCGCTGCCTCCTCAAGTCCCCTCGAGGGGGCTCTCCCCTCGGGGGTCTCCCCAAGCGTTCTGCTTGGTCCTTAGTCGTTTCCTCGACATCGGCGCGTGTGAGGGCCGTGGAGAGTGGGCTCTACACACCCTAGAATCCACTGGGCCGACAGTAGCCCCCAGGCCCACGACGGGCACGGCGAGGCCCATCGGGTCCAGACGAAGCGTCGTGGGTCCAAAACGTCCGGCCTGCCCGTGACACGCGTCACTCGGTGGTGAGTTTGCGACGACTCGGTTTCTTCGGACGAACGTGCGTAGTGGGGGGTCCTACCACGTCCACCACGACCACGCCTTGGTAACTGCTCGGACGGGGCATAAAGCTGCGCGCCGGTCTGAATCGCAGTCATTACTCCCATTCTGCGCCTCCAGTCTTCCAGCTCTCGGCCTCTTAGCTCTTCGTCTCCGGCGAACCCCTTTCTTCTCGGGCGAGCACTCTCCTTCCTTTCGCTCTTCCGCGCCCCCGCCCTTTTCCGTCAATGGGGGTATCCAAAGGCAAGGCGGCGATGACCTCAGCCAGCCAAGACGCGCAGGAGGATGAGACGCTCGGCCCTGCCCTGGTCGGGACGCGCATCAATGCGGCTGCGCTGGACAAGATCCAGCATCTAGTCGCCGGGAAGAACAATGAGCACGGCGCCAGCGCCATTCAGGCCGCGAGGTTCGGCCGCTTTCCGGCGGGTTTTTACCCCATCTTCCTCCAAACTCTCTTTGCTGGGCTGGTGCCTCCGTACTCGCCTTTCCTTGAGGCTGTCTTGGAGTTCTATCAGATCCACCTCCTGCACCTTCACCCCAACGCCATCCTCATCCTCTCCATCTTCGCCTTCTTGTGTGAGGCCTATCTGGGGGTGAAGCCCTCGTTGTCCCTCTTCAGGAGCTTCTACGCTCTCCGGAACACCGCGAAGACCGAGCGGACGGGCTGCGTGTCCTTCCGCATCGCGGACGGCATGGGGGACATCTACATCCCCATGTCGTGGAGCGGTGAGAAACCTGTCACGGCGGTGTCGAAGAAGGTGGACGACTTCAGGCAGAAGTGGTTCCTCATCGGCGTCCCATCGCAGAGCTCCCTCCTCGACGTCCCAGATGCGCCGCCCGTGAAGAACACCCATTGGGGCAAGCAGGCCCTCAAGGGCCCGCAAGTGGCCGGCCTCGTGGGCCGCTTGAGGACGCTCCGGGAGAACGGCCTCACGGGCCAAATGGTTGCGGAGGAGTTCGTGAGGCGCCGCATCGCCCCCCTTCAGGCGCACAAGAAGGCGATGTGGGCGTACTCGGGGCTCATGGACCCGATACGGCTCCACCCCTGCGACCATCGCCCCGCCGTCGTCGCCACCATCATGGGCGGCCTCTTCGTCAACCCAGACGTGCCCGCGGCGGTCCCCGCGGTGATAAGGCCCTTGTACCAGGTCCCGGACCAGCGCCAGGCCATCTTGGAGCAGATGCCCACATTCACCGCGCTGGGCCTGGCGGGGGAAGAGGAAGAGGATGGGCCCATGCCCATGGCGAAGGATGGGGACGCTGTCGAGTCTCCGTACGCGTCAGACGCGGAGCATGGTGACACGGAGCAGGGCGACGCGGAGGCGGAGGCGATGCCCTCCGCAGGCGTGGAAAGTTCGTCCAGAGCCGCGCCCCCCGCGGGGGAGATCTACGAGCTCTCGTCCAGCGATGGAGAGGAGGCCGAGGCTGGGCGCCAAGAGCCACGGACCAAGGCGGCCCAAGACAGGCCTGCCGGGGAGCCCCCGAGCGCTCCCCTCAAGAGGAAGGCTGAGACGGCTCCTGAAGGGTCAGGAGCTCGGACCGCGCCCTCGTGGCGCGCGTCAGGTATGGCGTGGGTTGACACCCGCGCTAAGAAGTCCAAGTAAGTGCTCTTGAGTTCTGTCTTTTTTCTTCAATCTTCTGCTTGTCTCCTCCCCTGATCAATTTTCTTTGCCTTCCGCCAGCGACCCAGCGCCTGCGAAGCGCCGAAGGATCCGCAAGGCCGCGGACGTGAAGAGGGCCGCTCCTGAGGCCGCGCCCGAGGCTACGGCGGACGAGACCGCGGCGGACGAGGTCTTTCGGCCTGAGGAGGAGACTCCTACGGGCCCTCAGGAGGAAATGCCCCAGACGGGGGCACACGTGCCGCCCCCAGAGGAGGAGCACGTGGAGGAGCAGATGGAGAGGGCACCCACTCCGCCCCGCGCAGCCACCCCTCCCGCGCAACCTGAAGCTGCGGCTGGCGCCCCGCCAGTCCCGAGCCCTCCTAAGGCCAGCAGGGAGGATCTTCCCCCCTCCCCGCCAAACACTACGGCGGAGGAGGAGGTAGCGGCGACTGGGCAGACCTTCTCTGCCCCGGAAGCGAGCAAGGAAGTGCCGCCCGAGCGAGACGATACCGGGGCGCAGGATGCAGGCGCTGAGGCGGAGGACCTGCCTCCAAGCCCCCAGGCCCACGCGGAGGCTACCTTCACCAAGCTCGACGCGGGCGCAGGGCCTTCCGTGCCACGCAGGCCCTCGCAGGCCCTCGCCCTTGGCAGCTGGGACTGGAGCCGAGGGCGCCGAGACGTTGCCTTCCGCCTGGTGCGGGAGTCCCTGGAGGGGCTGAAGGCCCATCTCGCCCTGGAGGACCAGGAGCTTGCCCGGCAGCGGGACGAGCTCGCGGGGGCTTGGGCCGCTTTTCACGCGGCTGTGGAGGCTCGCCGGCAGAGCGACTTGGCCCTGCAGGAGGAGCGCGAGGAGGCGATACGCTTCGCCGAGGAAGTCCGCGAGGGCGCCATGCGCGACGCCGAGGAGCTTCTGCAGCCCTTGAAGGCCGAGCGCCGGGCCGCGGCTGAAGACTTGGCCGCGGCCAGGGCAGAGCGGGAGGCCGTGGAGCACTCCCTGGCGGCCAAGCACAGCGAGCTCGTCGAGCTCGACACGAAGATTCTCGCCGACTCCGAGACGGTGCGGTCCGCGCTGGATGAGGTCCGCACGAGCTTGGAGGCCAGAGGGCGAACTCTGGGCGAGCGCAAGGAGGACGTGCGCCGCCATGACGAGCAGCTGGTGCTGAGGGAGCAGGAGCTGTCGGGGCAGCGCGCTGCCCTCGAGGCCCGCGAGGATAGCCTGACAGCGGCGCTCAGCAAGCTTGAGCGCGAAGTGGCCGCCCACAAGGGGAGCGTGGAGCGTGCCAACGCACGGCTAGCGGAGCGGAAGGAGGAGGCCATGAAGAAACCCCAGGAGAAGGAGAAGGAGCTCCGCGCCGCCGTCTCCCAAGATTACAAGGACAAGTTCTCCAAGCAGGAGGAGCGCTTCAAGAAGAGGCGCGACAAGGACGGCGCCCGCATCCACAAGCTGGAGAAGGCGAACACCACCCTGAGCGCCCGCCTTGGGCGCGAGGTGGACCGCCGCCGCGCTGCTGAAGAGGCGCGCGATCGCACCGCGCAGGACCTCACCTCCCTCATGGCGGACATGGAGGAGATGAACCAGCAGGTGGGTCCTGCCGTGGAGAAGGCGGTGGAGGCGGCCGAGAGCGCCAAGGCGGCGCAGGTGCTGTCGCAGCAGCGGGAGCGTATGTTCCTGTCCCTGGCGGGCCGGGGCCGCGAGCTCGCTGCGAAGTTGGGAGCAGAAACGCCGTCCGTCCCAGCTCAAGGCCATTCCGACGCCGCCACCTACCTCCTATACTTCGAGCAGCTCTTCATGGCGCTCGAGGGCCCCGCCGTGGAGCTCCTCGACGTCGTCGAGGAGGAGTGCCACCAGCTCCTGGCGGTGGCGGTGGACCGCATCTTCTCCAACCTCGTGCACCTCCAGCCCGGGTTCGACCTTGCTACGGTGACCGAGCCCCTCGAGGGGGAGGAAAGGTGGAAGGCCTGCAACTCCGTCCGCGACCAGGTGGACGACTTCTGCAGCCGCTTCAAGCGGGCCGCGGCGGAGGATGAGGAGGACGACGATGAGGATGGCGAGCCTGGAGAAGAAGACGACGGCGAGGCCTCCGCTTGATTTCTTCCTAAGTCTTCCTCCTGAAACACGCTTGTAGCGCCGCGGGGATGTTTGCTTTAAAGACTTTTGCTTAGCAGTTTGTAATATACTTCTTATCTTTTTAACAAGTGCTGCTAAGTCTGTGTGTGCTCCCCTCGAGGGACCTTTGCTTCAATTCCATGTCTTTTTCGCTCTGCGTCGCCGGACCCTTCCCTTCGCACTATGACTCCGCCGCTGCGGTATGCTCGAGCAATGACTCGGCAAGGCCGGGGGGAGTTTAAGGCTTAGAGAGGTAAGAGCCCTCGAGTTGCGATGCTGAGGGCCCCCCTTTGACGCGCAAGCAGCCCATGGAGAGTGAGGGAAAGGACCACTCGAGGGACGCAGGGTGCTCGTGAGAGAGATGCAAGGGTTCTCTTGATGTGAACGGGGAACTTAGCTTCGCGAGGCTTTTCGCCCTTCGTGGGACTCCTCTGGCGATGTCCTTACCTTCAGGGGCCGAGTTTTTCCTCCACAGGCCTGGAGAGACTCTCGTTCCCCTGTGGACGTTAGAGAGGCGAACCAAAACGCTAGAGCATAGTAGTAAGGACTTATGCGCGCTTATAGGTTTCCTCATGGGTGCCTCGCGAGGAGAGAGAGTACCAAGGTCCTTTGGAGAGGTGCCGTGTATCCGGGAGCAAGCCCTTTAGCCAGAGCTCAGGGTCCCTTGGATTTTGCAGTGCTGCTGGGGTGCTCTTGGGCACAGGCACGGTACTCAGCCCCCGCTCGCGAGGTGCGCATGGGAAGAATATAAGCGCACATTTTGAAAGTAAAGGATGAAAGTAAAACTTGCCATCGAAATATTACATAGCGGCGCCTTGGCGCAAAGTTCACTTGGGAACGACACGGCGCCTTAGCGCAAAGTTCACTTGGAACGAAGATGGCGCCTGAGCGCAAAGTTCACTTGGAACGAAAATGGCGCCTGAGCGCAAAGTTCACTTGGAACGAAAATCGGTTCATTACACTTGGGTTTGCCAAGCTAACGTTCCTTCCATGTCGAGGCATGGGGACCAACCATTAGTGGCAGAGGTTCACTGCGGCCTGCGGTGGCTCATTAGCAGGAGAGCTCAGAGGGCTGAGCCTCGGGAGAAGCTTTGAGAAGCTTGGAGGTGAAGCCGTGAGCTTCCCTCTAGAGACAAAAAATGCCTGGCGTGAATATGATCACGGGTGGAACTTGCGCAGATGCGCGATGTTCCACGGGTTCTTGACGGGGATGCCGTCTTCGGTCTCGAGGCGTACTGCGCCAGGCCTGGCGATGTGGGAGACCCTGTAGGGGCCTTCCCACATCGCTGAGAGCTTGTGGAGACCTTCCCTGGAGAGGATTCGCCTGAGGACGAGGTCACCCGCCTCAAGGGTGCGCGAGCGCACATGGCGGCTGTGGTAGCGTCGCAGATCTTGCTGGTACTTCGCCGCTCTGAGGGCGGCGTGGCGGCGCAGTCCCTCGAGGAACAGTAGGTCGTCGTTGTGGAGGCCCTCTTGGATGTCCTCGTTGAAGGCAAGGACCCGTGGGGATCCATGCTTGATTTCTGCGGGGAGGACAGCTTCAGCTCCGTAGACAAGGGCGAACGGCGTTTCGCCTGTAGGCCTTGAAGCGGTTGTGCGCATGGACCAGAGCACAGATGGGAGCTCGTCGATCCAGCCCTTGCCGTGACCCTTGAGGATGTTGAAGCTTCTGGTCTTGAGGCCCTTGAGGACTTCTGCGTTTGCTCGCTCGGCTTGACCGTTGCTGCGTGGGTGAGCCACCGAGGCGAAGCAGATCTTGACGCCGAGCTTGTCGCAGTAGGCTCGGAAGATGCCGCTGGTGAATTGCGAGCCATTATCGGTGATGATGCGGTTGGGCACCCCGAAGCGGCAGACCAGGCTCCTGATGACTTTCACCGCGGCTCCGGCTGGAATGGTGCGCACTGGTTCAACCTCGGCCCACTTGGTGAACTTGTCTACGGCCACGAAGAGGAAGCGATAGCCCCCCTGCGACTTTGGGAAGGGGCCCAAGATGTCCAGCCCCCAGACCGCGAATGGCCAGGAGAGCGGGATGGTTTGGAGCCCCAGTGCCGGCTAATGAATTTGCTTGGTGTGGAACTGGCAGGCGTCGCAGGCTTGCACGATGGCGACCGCATCTTGAAGCACTTGTGGCCAGTAGAAGCCGCTTCTGAAGACCTTGCCTGCGAGGGTGCGCGCACACGAGTGGTGGCCGCACTCCCCGCTGTGGATGTCCTTGATCAGCGTTTGGCCTTCCTCGGGGGGGACGCATTTGAGCGCGATGCCGTTCGGGCGCTTGCGATAGAGGTTTCCCTCAAGGATGCAGTAGGATTTCGCCTGTCGAGCGATTCGTTCTGCTTCTGCATCTTCTTCAGGGAGGATCCCCTTCGCCAAGTAGTCCTTGAGCTCGTCAATCCAGCCTGTGGCTTGGTGGGCTGCCGTCAGCAACAGACGCTCCCCTGTGCTGGGGCCGCAATCGGGGGCCCCAGACCCAGGAGGTGGTGTAGAGCTGCAGGAACTCGAGAGGGTTGGTCGACCCGTCGAAGCCCTTGGGAAGGGCCGGTCTGAACTTCTGCGGCCAGACCACGCGACGCAGAGCGCGGGTGAAGGCCATGCAGCCAGAGGCGTACGTGGCGATTCCTCCCTGGAGAGCCCTGCGGTTCTGCTGCCCTGCCTGGCCTAGCTCCTCGACGTGGCGATTCTGGAGGTCCCTGCGGCGCTCCATGCCCACACGCGCGTCAGGCGAAGTGCGCTGCACGATCTGGCAGTCGTGCGGTGAGGAGGCATGAGAGGGAGCCCTCTGTGCTGCAGCTGGAGGCGGTCCCGGCGGCGGCGGAGGCGCATCTGGTGCAGCCGTTCCCGCACGGCCAGAGTGTTGGACCATGGAGCGCGACGGAGCGGGGCGCATGGTGGCGACGTCGACGAGGTGGTGGAGGCGGTCCAACCACTGGTCGTGGGCCTCAGCGCTAGGCCGGTAGCGTAGGAGCTCCTGGGCCATGAGGAGCGCGGTGTGCGGCGTGGGCTCTGGGCGTCCCTGAGAGGACGCGCCTTGGCGCCGTGACGGATGCATCGTCGTGGTGGTCGCTGTCATGGTACTCTTCGCTCTCGGGCTCCTCCACATGCGGGCCGGTGTTGGCGCGCTCGGCAGCGCGAGGGCGGCCGCGGCAGCCACGGGTGGGAGCTGTGCCGGGCTCGGTGTGAGCCCTGTCAGCTGCGCGCCTGTTGGCGCGTGTCGTGCGGGTGTCCGCCATGGCGGAAGGCCGGCTGGAGGTTGAAGACGCGCCTCAGTCCCCTACCTGGCGCGCCAAATGTCGAGGTGTGATTCCCACGGAACAGGGATAACCACTCTCGGGGGAGAAGTTCGTGAAGGGGACTGAACACGTTGGTCAACAACCCTCAACCGGCACGGCGACGGTGCTCGTCGAGCCTGTAGAGGGACAGCACGACAGAGATGGACTCAGGCCCGTACCCAGGTTCACGGCCCTCAGGGTGAGGTAAAACCGCTACTCCTGCTTGTCTGTATTGCTCAGTAGGGCCTACAGTACAAAGAGCTTTCCGCGGGCCCTCGCGAGGCGGTGCGGAGTTCGGAGGGTGAAGGTTCGGGCCTTCTTCCTCCTCGGGCTCGCTGGGCTTGGCTAAGCTACTGTGGGGTGTCGATGGATGAGTGATCGATCCCTCGCTACGGTGGTGCTCCTGCTCCTTATATAGGCGCCCCGGGCCTCGTCCCTGCGGCTTGCGCAGTGGAAGGGTTCCCACATGGTGACGAAATGGTGGAGCGGGGTGCACCGCGGCTCGGTTGCCCATGGACTCGGTCCATGGTCGTAAGGCCTGTCTTCGTGGCAGGGCAGCCGCCGTCTTTGCAGAGCGGCCAGCTGGTACTGCAGAGATCGTGGGGGTGCCCACGGTGACGTCGCCGTTGGAGCGTTGCGCCGGCCACCTGCTTTATCACCAAAGAGGAAAGCTTCGTTGGCGGCACAGGGGACACTGCTTTGTTGACTCCTTTTATCACCGGAACGGCAACTGCGGCGCCGTTGTCATCCCGCGCAGACGCGCGCGTCACTCTGCGGCTGCTGCAGAGGCCATGTGCGCTCTGCAGCGGTTACTTCATGGCGAAGCATCGCCGCAGGGCCCGGGAGGCCCTGCGGAGGGAGCTGCGTTGACTCCCCTTCGGGGGAGAAAGCCTTGCCGGGGGGCAGCCTCAGGGGGAGCCCCTTCAGGCCCTTCGCTGCCTCCTCAAGTCCCCTCGAGGGGGCTCTCCCCTCGGGGGTCTCCCCAAGCGTTCTGCTTGGTCCTTAGTCGTTTCGTCGACATCGGCGTGTGTGAGGGCCGTGGAGAGTGGGCTCTGCACACCCTAGAATCCACTGGGCCGACAACCGTAATGACTTTGTGTTATGCGCAACGGTCGGGGTCCCAACAGTGACTTGTTCATTTGCCACAGCCCTCATGGAGTGATTTTCATTATGCCTTGTAAGATCATATTTCTAGTTGGAATCTTTTTTGCTTGTGAGTTCTAAGCTGCGGTTTTCATGGCACTTCCACCACCATATGTGCTAGCCTCTTCGGTACTTTGCATTGCCCTTTCTCACATTGAGAGTTGGTGCATACTTCGCGGGTACATCCAAAACTCGTGGGAGACCTTCATCATGTTCTCCTACACATAAGCCAAATATCTTACTCAAAACATCCATCATACATACCTATCACATCATTTGCATAGTTGTTCCGAGATATATTGCCATGCAACTTTCATATTACATTACAAGACTTGTTGTCATTTATCATTTATATATTGCCTTGCATGATTCTTTACAGCTGATGTGCGGTTTTACCCATGTTACGCTAGATTATTGCTTATCCTGCTACACTGGCAGAGGCACCGTTTCATACATTATGTTTTATTCATTATGAGTTATTTGTACCAACAGTGTGTTGTCATATTAGAATGTTTGCCCCTAAAAGTGAAAAGAGCCAGGGAGGCCATCGAAAAGTGAAATAGAAAAACACAAAAAAATAGAAAAAAGAGAAAAGAGAAAAAAAAAGAGAAAGAGAAAAATAAAAAAGGGGGCAACATTACTATTCTTTATCCACATTTGTGCTCATGTTTAGCACCTTTACTCCATATGAGAGAGTTTTCATGTTTTACTTGCATAACTATGTGGGGAACTTTACATTATAGAACTTGGCTTGTATATTCCAATGATGAGCCTCCTCAAAAGTGCTCTAGGTCTTCATGAGCAAGCAAGTTGTATGCACCCCCACTAGTTCCATTGGAGAGCTTTCATACACTTATAGCTCTATATATGTGCATCCGTTGTGTGGCAATCACTACTCCTTGCATAGCTTCGATTATAAGACTTCCTCTTGCCTAATGATCACTTTCAGCTTTGTGAGACTTTCTTCCGTTGGCCTTCCAAACCCCCCTTAATGTTCTTTTAGCCACAACATCCTGGTGCCAGGAACCAACACTGAACGCTTGCTTGTTTTTAAGTGAACAAATAGAGAGATGATTTTCTACGTGCATATTGTTATTGCTTGACTTGATCCTAACACAAAGTTGTCATGAGTGTTGGATGCATTAGATGATTATATTGTTGTTCTTGAAGCTTAAATCAACTTTAATATCTACTTTGCACGGTTGATTGTTCTTTAGTACTGATTCATTGAAAGTTTTACTTTATTCTTCCTACTTGCTTATACATTACTCATTTGATATCAATATACACTACAGCTCTTATTCATTTGATCTCAATTTACATGCATTACATTATTATATTTGTGTGAAAGCATGTCACTTCAGAAATTATTCTTGTTATCGTTTTACCTACTCGGGACAAGTAGAACTAAGCTTGGGGATGCTTGATACGTCTCAAACGTATCTATAATTTCTTATGTTCCATGCTTATATTATACCTATTGCTACATGTTTTATATACACTTTATATCATTCTTATGCATTTTCTGAGACTAACCTATTAACAAGATGCCATAGTGCCAGTTCCCTGTTTTCTGTTGTTTTTGGTTTAAGAAAAGTTGTTAAAGAAATATTCCCGTAATTGGACGAAACAAAAGCCAAAACTCCTATTTTTCCCGGAACCATCCAGAACACCGAAGAGGAGACGAAGACGGAGACCGAGGCGGCCTCACGTGGTGGTGGCGCGGCCCCACTTCTGGCCGCGCCACCACATGGTGTGGGCCCCTAGAGGTGGGGCCCCACCTCCTTCGCCCTTTCGCCCATATAATGCCCCCGACAAAATAACCCTAACCACCGAAGCCTTTTCCCGAGAAGAGTTCCGCTGCGCCGCCGCCATCGAAGACAAGTTTCGGGGGACAGAAGTCTCTGTTCCGGCACCCTGCCGGGACGGGGAATTGCCCCCGGAGCCATCTCCATCAACTCCACCGCCATCTCCATCGCCGTTGCTGATTCCCACGATGAGGAGTGAGTAGTTATCCCCCGGGGCCGCGGGCTCTACCTGTCGGCCCAGTGGGATCCAGGGTGTGCAGAGCCCACTCTCCACAGCCCTCACACGCGACAGAATCATTGAAACGGCTAAGGACCAGGCGGAACGCTTGGAGAGGCCCTCGAGAGGAAAGGCCTCTCGAGAGGGCTGGAGGGGGCAGCGAGGGCCTGAAGAGGCTCCTCCCGAGGCTGCCCCTCTACAAGGCCCCCTCCTCCGGAGAGGGGTCAACGCAAATCCCTCCACAAGGCCGCCCAGGCCCTGTGGAGATACTTCGCTACAAAGCAACCGCTGCAAGGCGCACATGGCCACTGCCGCGCCGCAGAGTGACGCGCGCGTCTGCGCGCGATGACGACGGCGCCGCAGTTGCCGTTCTGGTGATTAAAGGAGTCAACAAAGCTGTGTCCCCTGCGCCGGACTACGAAGTTTTCCCCTTTGGTGATAAAGCAGATGGCCGGCGCTACACTCCAACGGCGACGTCACCGTGGGCACCCCCGCGGTGTCTACAGTACCAGCTGGCCGTCCTGCGTGGACGGTGGCTTTTCTGCGCCAAGGGCAGGCTTTGCAGCCATGGACCAAGTCCATGGGCAGCTGGGTAGCAGTGCACCCCGCTCCTCCATTCGTCGCCATGTGGGAACCCTTCCGCTGCGCAGGTCGCAAGGATGAGGCCCGATGCGCCTATAAAAGGGGAGGGAACACCTCCGTAGCAAAGGATCGATGGATCAACTGTTCGCACCATTGCTTAACCTAGCCTAGCGAACTCGAGGAGGAAGAAGACCTCAGCTTCCCTCCTTGAGCTCTGCACTGCCGCAAGAGAGCCCTCGGCGAGCTCATTGTACTGTACCCTCTACAGCGCAATACAGACAAGCAGGAGTAGCGGTTTTACCTCCTCCAGAGGGCCGTGAACCTGGGTACGGGTTGGTGTTCATTTCTGTCGTGCTGTCCCTCTCCGGGCTCGTCGAGCATCGTCGCCGGGCCGGTCGAGGGTTGTAGGCCAACATGTTCAGTCCCCTCCACGAACTTCTTCTCAAAGAGTGACTATCCCTAGCTTCGTGGGAATCACACCTCGACATTTGGCGCGCCAGGTAGGGGACTGAGGCGCGTCTTCAACCTCCAGCCGGCCTCCGCGCCATGACGGACACCCGCGCGACGTGTGGGAACCCCGGACTAGCTGTCCGAAATACCCGATTATGCTTAACACAACGATCCCGTGATCAGTCTGTCGTTGCACATAATCCGAACTGAATACCAAAGTTTACATCCATTACAATACCGAATTAAAGTCTTACATAAATGGTCATTTAGACCAAGTCTTACATAGGTGCCTTCAGGGGCCAAACCAAAATAATCAGCGGAACTAAGGCGTAGTAGACGTCAAGTCCTAGCGATGACCCGACAGGCAGTCGACTAATGAAGATCCTTAGTTGGCATAGATGTCGCCATACTCCTCCTGGTCGTAGTGCTCCTCAAAGTCTGGCGACGACAATAGCCAGGGACAAAACTAGTATGAGTACATTTGAATGTACTCGCAAACTACTCCAACATGAGTGCACTAGTCTCATTTTTAGTTTCACACCTTTATTTATTTAAAACATCTCTGTATCTTTGTTGAAGAAGGTAAGGAGATTATAACTACTCTTAATATCTCAATTTTATTGGTTTTCTCAAAAACTCCTCCTCTTCCCGGCCAAAAACCATCATGGTAATTAATCTCCAACTACCTCATACCGATCCGTTGGTATAGGTGTATGGAACGTTCCCCTTTCTTTTTAGAACTCAACACTTTTTCCCAAAACTCGCACATGGTCAAAGTAGGGCCTCTCAACTGTCCATATCCGAGGACTCGGCTATTCGAATAGTTTTAACCCTCTGCAGAGGTAGCACGCTTTCCCCACACTCATCCGATAACTCATCGTGTCAGCCACGTCTCGCCATACTAGGTGTATGCGAGGTTGAGTCACCGACCCTAGTCTGTCCTTTGCTCATGCTAGTATAGGATCCTACCCATATGATACTTTCCATCGACACTTAATCCAGCCCGTCAGAATCTAAGTGTGAGGACTCATAGGTTTTATCTGGCGGTGTATAGGGGACATCCTTCTATCCTCCTCCTTATCTTTTCATAGAGTTTGAGCGAGGACCCAGGTCAAGGTAGGTCTTCAGACCATCCCTTCATGCATAACGGCGTTGTCTCCGTCGATGAGGTGTCCCATACTAATAAGAGCAAACTATATGACTAGGCCCTTTCCCATATGTGGGTAAATGTGGTCGCACAGAGTATCGGTTGATTGACGTAAGTACCAGGACACAATGTGCATTTTATCAAAACCACCATTTTCCTTCTCTTCAATTCATCAGCACCCCTTGGTGCTTCATAGCCACACAAGGATTCAAAGGAGTTTTGAATAAAACAATCTTTAGTTTTCCCATCCTATAATTTACCATATATTTCTACATAGGGTGGCAAAATAATTTCCATACATACCATTTGAAAAGATTTTATAAACTTTTGCTTTCAATGACTTGTAAAGATAGATGCATGTATTAGGGTGCAAGCTCAGAGAGTAGCTTGCCTTGCTCGGCAAAGTGATCCTGGTCTTGATCTTCGGGTTCCACAAATACTTCCTCCTCGATATATCCGGCAACGTTCTCGTCTAATACACAATCAAGCAAAGACAACAATCACTAACCTACTCAATCAATTACCACAACAATACAATCTTAAATGCTCTAAATAGCCACTTCATCTATCAAACAATACAATTTGGTTTCAATTTAATTGAATTAGCCATTATTCAATTATATCTTAATTAGGGCAGAAACTAGTTGAACATGTTTAATTACATAACTTAAGTTCCTTTGGTCACAAAAATACAAACTAAATTTCTTCAGAAAGCTACTGATGTGTAGAATGCAACACAATTGGATTTGGATCAATTGGAGTTACCAAACTCCCTACATAATGGTTTCAATCCAGAAGCTTAATAATCAAGTTTGAGTTACTAATTAAGTTCTGTTGATCTAAAAATCAAATCCTCGTAGGGGTGACTAACCATGACTAAATGTGATCCAATGAAATTGGTCTTAACTAATTTGGCCTAACAGAGTATCAGAAACAAACAAGTTTATATTTTAAACCCTATTTGGCATTTTTAATACTATATTTTTATTATTTATCCAAATGAGGTTAAACCACTTGGGTCGGATAGACAATTTCATAAGCTTTCCAGAACATTTGGATTTGATTTATTTGGAGTTATAGATTTCAAGTTATGGAATTTCAAAGTTTAATCCAGTACTGGAATTTCCAGAGAAATTAAATTAGAAAAACGGTCCTGTCTGGATAATGTTGAAAATACTGACGGGTGGGGTCCACTCGCCAGCGTCTCAACTGAAAACAGTGCGCGCGCTGGGGAAATGTTTAAAAATCTGACGGGTGGGGTCCACTCGTCAGTTTCTTTTTATTTAAACGAAACGGTATGGCACCGTTGGATCAAGATCCAACGGTCCACGTTCGTCCACGTTGGCTGCAAACGGCGGCGACCTAAACCGAGCGGCGCTACGGCGCCGGCGACGGCGAGGGGGACGGATGGCTCACCTAGGGGCTCGGGAGACTGCGGCGAGGGTGCAGGAGGGGTGCGGCGGTTCGGGGAAGCGTCTGGACGGAGTCGCACTGGCTGGGGAGGCTCCTGGCGTCGACGGCGTGAAGGTCCCCTTCCGCGGACCGGCACGAGCTCCGGCGAGCAATCTGGCGGCGCTCCTGGACAGAAACCGAGGGGAGAGGAGAGCGGGTGAGCGAGGGGTTCATGAGGAAGGGGTTGCGGCCCGGGAGGAGGGAAGGGGAAGGGCAGCACGGCCTGGCCGTGGTCGTCGCCTACCTCGGCACGGCGAGCTCGAGGGGAACCACGGGCAGCCGGGGCTTCGCGGCTACGGCTCCGCCCTCCAGGCGGTGCACGAGAGGGGGGTGGTGTGAGGGGGAGAGGTGGTGGTGAGGTGTGGGGAAACGGCGAGGCTCGGGGCGGCTTAAATAGCGGCAGGCCGGCGCACGGTGGATGCGGCGCAGGGGCACCCGAGGGCGTGCCGGCTCGCCGTAGGGTTGGCGCGGGGTGCTGCTAGGCTGCGGGGTGCTCGGGGAACCGAATGGGCAAGGAGGGGTGGCGTGTTGGCTGCTGCGTGCGCTCGGGTGGGGGACGGCCGTGGCGAGCGTGTCCGGGCGGCGCTCGACGTGCACGGCATGGCGCGAGGGCTGCGGGAGCGGGCTGCTGCTGGACGCTCTGCTGCGCGGAGAGGGAGCAGAGGGGTGAGGGAGAGCGAGGGAGGGCACAGCGCTGGGCGTCGTGGAAAGGCGAGGTCGGCCGCGGTATCGACGGGCCGGCCATGGCGAGCGGCGGCACGGGCGCGTGCCAGGAGGGGGCGGGGTGCTGTGGGTGCTGGTGTCGGTGTCCAAGGGGGCAGGAGAGCGAGGGAGAGAGGGGGGGGGGCACGGCGCGAGGCCTTCGGCGTCGACACCTCCTCTTCCACCGCGCCGACACGGCGACGTGCGCGCCGGCGGCCTGTTCCCTGGGCGGCGCCCACCTGGTGCTCGGCGAAATGCCTGAGCCAATTTTAATTTCAAATTTTTGAATTTTTCTTTCATAACTTGCTTCACATATATTTATCAAGGTTTGTTGAGCTATTTGTTTGTTTATGGGGCAAGTGCAAAATAGCACACTTTGTGATTGGAATAAGATAAAGAAAGAGATATAAATTTGAATTTAAGTTTTTGAATTGAATACTTAAAGAGGATAAATGGTGGGGAATAAGATAGGAGTGTTCATATTGTCACTCCACTAAATTTGGTTTGGAAAATAAATGGATTTCTTAATTTGGGGAAAATAGGGTGACATGTGCCATATTGTGGGTATTGTTTTATATTTTGTTTTGTTTATTTTCTTTTCATCAAGTTTTTAAGTAGAGCTAACAAACAACACATTCACAAGAAATACTTATCACTAGCCACAATAAGACATCAACACACATTAATTCATAAAAGTTTTTGTTGGCCCACATTTTGATATAATAATTCCTATTAAATTTTTGGGGTGTTACAGATCCTTCCCCCCTTAAAATAAATCTCGTCCCGAGATTTGCTAGGTCTGGGCACTAAAGAGGTTTGGGAATTCGCTTCTAAGATAGTCTTCGCGTTCCCAAGTTGCTTCATCTTCCGAATGGTTAGTCCACTGGACCTTGTAGAATTTAATCGCGCGCCTTCGGGTAAGACGAACATCTTCGTCGAGAATCTTGATGGGTCTTTCACGATAAGTCAGATCTTGATTTAGGTCGATGGAATGGTGGTCGATGTTTTTGAAAACATCAGGCTGGTCAGGAACTTCAAGACATTTCCGGAGCAATGAAATGTGGAAGACATCGTGGTAATCTGCTAATTCTTGAGGCAACTCCAGTTGATAAGACACTTCACCACGATGAGAAATGATCTTAAAGGGTCCAATATATCTTGGTGCCAATTTTCCTTTGACATGGAAACGCTGCATTCCTTTAAGGGGTGTCACTCGGAGATAGACATAATCTCCGACACGGAAAGTGACATCACGGCGCTTGGGATCAGCGTAACTCTTCTGACGGGATTGGGCAGTTTTAAGACGTTCACGAATAAGTTGGACTTGTTCCTCAGCCTCACGGAGGGTATCTGGTCCAAACAGTTTGCCTTCTCCGGTGTCGGACCAATTCAGGGGCGTACGACACTTCCTGCCGTATAGGGCTTCAAAAGGTGCCATTTGCAGACTAGACTGGTAACTATTATTGTAGGAGAACTCTGCAAATGGAAGACAATCTTCCCACTTGGATCCATAGGCTAGAACACATGCGCGAAGCATGTCCTCCAATATCTGGTTCACTCTCTCAGTTTGGCCTCCGGTCTGGGGATGATAAGCTGTGCTAAATGCTAACTTGGTTCCGAGGGCTTCGTGTAGGGCTTTCCAGAACCTTGAGGTGAATTGTGTGCCTCTATCCGATACAATCCTCTTAGGCACACCATGCAGGCTTACTATTCTGGAAATATACAGGTCTGCTAACTGATTTCCCCGATAGGTGGTGTTGACGGGAATAAAATGGGCAACCTTGGTTAGTCTATCAACGATGACCCAAATTGAGTCATGGCCTCGGTTGGATCTTGGAAGTCCGGTGATAAAATCCATTCCAATCTCATCCCACTTCCACTCGGGAATTTTCAAGGGTTGAAGCAATCCAGCGGGTCGCTGATGTTCAGCCTTGACTCGCTGACAGACATCACACTTGGCTACAAAAACACCAATTTCTCGCTTCATTCCGTGCCACCAGAATCTCTCACGAAGGTCTTGGTACATTTTGGTTCCGCCGGGGTGGATTGAATAGGGGGTCTCGTGGGCTTCCTTTAGGATTAACTCCTTGAGTTCCGTGACATTAGGGACACAGATACGACCATTGAATCTCAACACTCCTTCAGCATCTTCGGTAAAACCAGGCGCTTTACCGAGAGAAACCTTCCTCTTAATTCCTTCTATACTCTCATGACCTTTCTGGGCTTCCTTGATTTGGTCTAACAGGGTTGGGGTCAACTCTAAATTGGCGAGATAACCGCGGCTAACAAGATCTAGTCCAAAATCTTTGAACTCTCTGAACAGGGCTGGTTGTTCTGCTTGGATCAGGGCATTCAGGGTGCAGGGTTTGCGACTAAGGGCATCGGCAACTACGTTAGCCTTCCCAGGGTGATAATGGATACCGATATCATAATCCTTGATTAATTCCATCCACCTTCTCTGTCGCAGGTTTAACTCCTTCTGGGTGAAGATATACTTCAAGCTCTTGTGATCCGTATAGATCTCGCAACGATGTCCCGCAAGATAGGAGCGCCACGTTTTCAGAGCAAGAACAACAGCGGCTAACTCCAGGTCATGGGTTGGGTAGTTCTCTTCATGTGGTCGCAACTGCCGAGACAGATACGACACCACCTTGCCTTCTTGCATCAGAACGCAACCAAGTCCGAGGCGTGATGCATCGCAATACACGTCGAAACTCTTGGTGACGTCTGGCATAATCAGGACAGGGGTTGAGGTCAATCTCTTCTTCAATTCCTGGAAACTCTCTTCACACTTCTGAGTCCATTCAAACTTCTTGTCCTTTTTCAGCAGTTGGGTCAGGGGTTTGGCTATACTGGAGAATCCTTCAACGAACTTGCGGTAGTAACCCGCTAGTCCGAGAAAGCTTCGGATTTCAGTCACACTAGTTGGGGCTTCCCAGTTCACAATGGCTTGGATCTTCTCTGGGTCAACAGAAATTCCTCCCGCAGACACAACATGTCCGAGAAATGCTACTTCACTGAGCCAAAACTCACACTTGCTAAGCTTGGCATACAACTGGTGCTCTCGGAGGGTTGCTAAAACTAGACGCAGATGTTCAGCATGCTCTTCTTCGGTTTTGGAGTAAATAAGGATGTCATCGAGGAAAACTACCACGAACTTGTCAAGATACTCCATGAAGATTTTGTTCATGAGGTTCATGAAATAGGCTGGGGCATTGGTCAGACCAAAGGACATTACGGTGTATTCAAATAAACCGTAGCGGGTGGTGAAGGCAGTCTTGGGAATGTCAGTCTCTCGGATTTTTAACTGATGATATACTGACCGAAGATCGATCTTGGAAAAGACTCGGGCTCCGTTCATTTGATCGAACAGATCCTCGATCTTTGGGAGGGGATACTTGTTCTTAATGGTCACATCATTTAACTTGCGATAATCCACACACAGGCGTGTGGTACCGTCTCTCTTATCCACAAAAATAATGGGTGATCCCCAAGGTGAAGCGCTTGGGCGAATAAGTCCTTTGCTGAGCATATCTGCTAACTGTTTCTTCAACTCCACCAGCTCTTCCGGATTCATCCGATAAGGTCTTTGGGATATAGGGGCGGTGCCTGGGATAAGTTCAATGATGAACTCAATATCCCGGTCTGGCGGCATACCAGGCAATTCTTCAGGGAAAACATCTCGGAACAGGTGAACAACACGGATCTCATCTAGGGTGGGTCGAGCTATGCTCTCATGACATCCTGGTTGGGGCCGACTGGTTTCTGACACATACTCCACTTCTACTTCTTTGTCGGTGGTGAGGGATACCGCTCTCCTGGCGCAGTCAATTCGACCACGATACTTGGCTAGCCAATTCATACCCAGTATGACATCTATACCTTGGGTTCCTAGAATGATTAAGTCGACTAGGAACTTTTCCCCTTTGATCTCAAGGGAAACGTCCGGGCAAAATGACTTGGTATCTATGGTGGATTCTGGGATTTGGATGACCATGGGTTTGGGTAAGAGATTTCCGACTAAACCTCCCTTAGCAACAAATTCTTGGGTAACAAAAGAATGGGTAGCACCAGAATCAAACAGAACAGTTGCAGGTACTGAGTTGACAAGGAACGTACCCAGCACAACATCTGGCGCATCCATGGCCTCTTCAGCATTGATGTGGTGCAGACGTCCCTTGGCAACAGCAACATTTCCGCGGGATGCGGGGTTCTTGCCATTTCCATTACGGCCTTGGCCATTGCTAGGCGCTGGTGCATCGGGGCGTGGACCATTCTTCTTAGGATTGGGGCATTCTTTGGAGTAGTGACCCTTGGTGCCGCAATTAAAGCAGACAACATTAGCATTGCGGTTGAAGTTGTTAGAGTTCCCTCCGGGACGGGGGTTGTCATTGGGACGGTTGAAGTTGTTTGAGTTGTTTGGGCGATTAGGATAATTGGGGCGTGTGGTTGGTGGCGGTCGATAGGCTGGCTTGGGGTTTTGTGGGTAGGTGCGAGGCTTCTGGCTGCTCGAACCTTCCTGGGCAATCATTCTCCTCTTACGACCTTCAAACATGGACTTGCGCTTGGTCTCCAACTGGATGGCCTTGTCCACAAGTGACTCCAAATCAACAAAGTCATGGATAACCAAAGCACACTGCAGCTCATCATGAAGTCCGTTCATGAAACGCTCCATCTTCTTCCTCTCGGTGTCGGTGTCATCAGGAGCATACCGAGACAAGTCAGTGAACTCATCCAGGTATCCGACCACATCTCTACTTCCCTGCCGCAACTTGCGGAATTCATCCTTCTTCCTTTCAATGAGTCCACCGGGGATGTGTTTCTTGCGGAACTTCTCTTGGAACTCAACCCAGTTGATAACATAACCAGCTTGCTGGAGAGCCTTGGTAGCTTCCCACCAAGACCGTGCAGGTCCGGCAAGATAGTGGGTCGCATACAGCACTTTCTCAGGTTCTCCCACGGCTGCAACTTCCAGGTTGTTGTTAATGGTGCGAAGCCAATCATCGGCCTCTAGTGGGTGAAGTCCCTTGGAATAGGTGGGTGGGTTGGTCTTTTGAAAGTCACTCAAAGTGGATCGCTGATTTCCTTCACCATTGCCATTGCCATTGTTGTGGTTGTTGTTGTTGTTGTTGTTGTGTGCGGCAGCGATCTGCTGCAGGGCAGCGATATGAGCTTGACGCTCTGCCCGAGCAGCTTGGCGTTCCTCCATGATAAGCGCAAGAAGTTGGGCGGTGGTTGGTTCCGGTGGGGGTGGTGGTCCTCCATCCGGGTTGGAGCGACGAGTGTCCACCATCCTGAAGAACACCGGGTATAAGGGGCAAGCAAAAGGTTTTGACCAAGGGAAAAAGGTTGGTTTCGTGTAGGGATTGACTAATTAAGTATTTATAGGAGAAACATTTCACACAGATTATCAAGACTAGCACACACTTATATAGCACAACTATTACATCAAGAGTTCACCATATCAAGCTTACAACATTATCTCTTAAGCTAATGTACATAGTGCAAGTTCCAAAAGAACCACTACTTCTACTCTACTAGCGATAGGGGGGGGGGGGGGGGGTCGACCTAATCCTGCGGTAGTACTCAAGTCACTCGCCTACTGAGGTGGAACCTCAGGCTCGGATACGTCAGCGTCGGACTGGTAGGGTGGCTCCTCTGGGTCTTCCTCCTCGTCATCCTCCTGCTCATAGTCCATCTCCTCCAGATAGTCATCATCGTCACTGAGGAAAGCGTTGTTCTCCTTGCGGAGACCCTCGCCCTCCTCCTCCATCTCGTCAGTACGGAGCTCCAAATCATCGATCAGCTCGTCCTGCTCTGCCACCTTCTTGCGGAGCTTCGCTATGGTCTTCCTCATCTGGGTCATCTTCTTGAGGAGAGCGACCTTCTCCTCCTTCAGCTGTGCCTCACTCTCGCGACTCTCCTTGAGCGAGAGGCGCTCAAAGTGAGACCGAAGTCTAGCGCACCTCAGATCCTCCTGGGTGCGAAAGAGCATAATCTCCATGTCCAAGATATACTCTCCGAACGTCGGGTGTAGAGGGGACTGAATAGGGTGTCCGTCGACGGTGCGCCTCCCGTAGAACTGGAAACGAGAGTTCACCAACTCCGCCTTGTGCTCCTCACAAAGCCGGGATAGCATCCGCTCCATGGATCGACACAGTCCGTCGTCCCAGTGGACGTCCATGGTGGTAAAGATGAGTGTCCTGGATCCGGGGGACTTGATGTTCCCGCGAACAGACGCCTCGACCAACCAAGACAGGTTCCCGTTACCGGGAGTGTCCACCTGGGCTCCCTTAAACTCAGGAGTGGGGCGACCTAACAGCTTGGTCAGCTCGAACAGGTCCTTCTCGAACATCAACTTGCCGTCCTTCTCAAGCTGAACAAACTCGGTGAAATGGACTGCCATCTACAATTTTTAATCGAATTTTTAAGTTAGTGAGACGACAAGTGTATCAAAATTTTAAATGTAGTGTGGCAATAAGTAAGCAAAATTTTAAGTTTAATAAAATGACGAGTGTGTCCAATTTTTAAGGATATGAGGGAAAACGTAATATTTAGTGAGGGTAGAGTTTTTCATAAGTGAGAGGATTAGAGATAAGCATTTTTCGAAAATACTTCATTCCTTAATCCTTTTAGAATTTAACTTTTGTAACTCCTACCTAGCGACCATGCTAAACTAAGGTTTCTAAAGTCGAGATGGCTCTGATACCAGGTCTGTGGGAACCCCGGACTAGCTGTCCGAAATACCCGATTATGCTTAACACAACGATCCCGTGATCAGTCTGTCGTTGCACATAATCCGAACTGAATACCAAAGTTTACATCCATTACAATACCGAATTAAAGTCTTACATAAATGGTCATTTAGACCAAGTCTTACATAGGTGCCTTCAGGGGCCAAACCAAAATAATCAGCGGAACTAAGGCGTAGTAGACGTCAAGTCCTAGCGATGACCCGACAGGCAGTCGACTAATGAAGATCCTTAGTTGGCATAGATGTCGCCATACTCCTCCTGGTCGTAGTGCTCCTCAAAGTCTGGCGACGACAATAGCCAGGGACAAAACTAGTATGAGTACATTTGAATGTACTCGCAAACTACTCCAACATGAGTGCACTAGTCTCATTTTTAGTTTCACACCTTTATTTATTTAAAACATCTCTGTATCTTTGTTGAAGAAGGTAAGGAGATTATAACTACTCTTAATATCTCAATTTTATTGGTTTTCTCAAAAACTCCTCCTTTTCCCGGCCAAAAACCATCATGGTAATTAATCTCCAACTACCTCATACCGATCCGTTGCTATAGGTGTATGGAACGTTCCCCTTTCTTTTTAGAACTCAACACTTTTTCCCAAAACTCGCACATGGTCAAAGTAGGGCCTCTCAACTGTCCATATCCGAGGACTCGGCTATTCGAATAGTTTTAACCCTCTGCAGAGGTAGCACGCTTTCCCCACACTCATCCGATAACTCATCGTGTCAGCCACGTCTCGCCATACTAGGTGTATGCGAGGTTGAGTCACCGACCCTAGTCTGTCCTTTGCTCATGCTAGTATAGGATCCTACCCATATGATACTTTCCATCGACACTTAATCCAGCCCGTCGGAATCTAAGTGTGAGGACTCATAGGTTTTATCTGGCGGTGTATAGGGGACATCCTTCTATCCTCCTCCTTATCTTTTCATAGAGTTTGAGCGAGGACCCAGGTCAAGGTAGGTCTTCAGACCATCCCTTCATGCATAACGGAGTTGTCTCCGTCGATGAGGTGTCCCATACTAATAAGAGCAAACTATATGACTAGGCCCTTTCTCTTATGTGGGTAAATGTGGTCGCACAGAGTATCGGTTGATTGACGTAAGTACCAGGACACAATGTGCATTTTATCAAAACCACCATTTTCCTTCTCTTCAATTCATCAGCACCCCTCGGTGCTTCATAGCCACACAAGGATTCAAAGGAGTTTTGAATAAAACAGTCTTTAGTTTTCCCATCCTATAATTTACCATATATTTCTACATAGGGTGGCAAAATAATTTCCATACATACCATTTGAAAAGATTTTATAAACTTTTGCTTTCAATGACTTGTAAAGATAGATGCATGTATTAGGGTGCAAGCTCAGAGAGTAGCTTGCCTTGCTCGGCAAAGTGATCCTGGTCTTGATCTTCGGGTTCCACAAATACTTCCTCCTCGATATATCCGGCAACGTTCTCGTCTAATACACAATCAAGCAAAGACAACAATCACTAACCTACTCAATCAATTACCACAACAATACAATCTTAAATGCTCTAAATAGCCACTTCATCTATCAAACAATACAATTTGGTTTCAATTTAATTGAATTAGCCATTATTCAATTATATCTTAATTAGCGCAGAAACTAGTTGAACATGTTTAATTACATAACTTAAGTTCTGTTGGTCACAAAAATACAAACTAAATTTCTTCAGAAAGCTACTGATGTGTAGAATGCAACACAATTGGATTTGGATCAATTGGAGTTACCAAACTCCCTACATAATGGTTTCAATCCAGAAGCTTAATAATCAAGTTTGAGTTACTAATTAAGTTCTGTTGATCTAAAAATCAAATCCTCATAGGGGTGACTAACCATGACTAAATGTGATCCAATGAAATTGGTCTTAACTAATTTGGCCTAACAGAGTATCAGAAACAAACAAGTTTATATTTTAAACCCTATTTGGCATTTTTAATACTATATTTTTATTATTTATCCAAATGAGGTTAAACCACTTGAGTCGGATAGACAATTTCATAAGCTTTCCAGAACATTTGGATTTGATTTATTTGGAGTTATAGATTTCAAGTTATGGAATTTCAAAGTTTAATCCAGTACTGGAATTTCCAGAGAAATTAAATTAGAAAAACGGTCCTGTCTGGATAATGTTGAAAATACTGACGGGTGGGGTCCACTCGCCAGCGTCTCAACTGAAAGCAGTGCGCGCGCTGGGGAAATGTTTAAAAATCTGACGGGTGGGGTCCACTCGTCAGTTTCTTTTTATTTAAACGAAACGGTATGGCACCGTTGGATCAAGATCCAACGGTCCACGTTCGTCCACGTTGGCTGCAAACGGCGGCGACCTAAACCGAGCGGCGCTACGGCGCCGGCGACGGCGAGGGGGACGGATGGCTCACCTAGGGGCTCGGGAGACTGCGGCGAGGGTGCAGGAGGGGTGCGGCGGTTCGGGGAAGCGTCTGGACGGAGTCGCACTGGCTGGGGAGGCTCCTGGCGTCGACGGCGTGAAGGTCCCCTTCCGCGGACCGGCACGAGCTCCGGCGAGCAATCTGGCGGCGCTCCTGGACAGAAACCGAGGGGAGAGGAGAGCGGGTGAGCGAGGGGTTCATGAGGAAGGGGTTGCGGCCAGGGAGGAGGGAAGGGGAAGGGCAGCACGGCCTGGCCGTGGTCGTCGCCTACCTCGGCACGGCGAGCTCGAGGGGAACCACGGGCAGCCGGGGCTTCGCGGCTACGGCTCCGCCCTCCAGGCGGTGCACGAGAGGGGGGTGGTGTGAGGGGGAGAGGTGGTGGTGAGGTGTGGGGAAACGGCGAGGCTCGGGGCGGCTTAAATAGCGGCGGGCCGGCGCACGGTGGATGCGGCGCAGGGGCACCCGAGGGCGTGCCGGCTCGCCGTAGGGTTGGCGCGGGGTGCTGCTAGGCTGCGGGGTGCTCGGGGAACCGAATGGGCAAGGAGGGGTGGCGTGTTGGCTGCTGCGTGCGCTCGGGTGGGGGACGGCCGTGGCGAGCGTGTCCGGGCGGCGCTCGACGTGCACGGCATGGCGCGAGGGCTGCGGGAGCGGGCTGCTGCTGGACGCTCTGCTGCGCGGAGAGGGAGCAGAGGGGTGAGGGAGAGCGAGGGAGGGCACAGCGCTGGGTGTCGTGGAAAGGCGAGGTCGGCCGCGGTGTCGGCGGGCCGGCCATGGCGAGCGGCGGCACGGGCGCGTGCCAGGAGGGGGCGGGGTGCTGTGGGTGCTGGTGTCGGTGTCCAAGGGGGCAGGAGAGCGAGGGAGAGAGGGGGGGCACGGCGCGAGGCCTTCGGCGTCGACACCTCCTCTTCCACCGCGCCCACACGGCGACGTGCGCGCCGGCGGCCTGTTCCCTGGGCGGCGCCCACCTGGTGCTCGGCGAAATGCCTGAGCCAATTTTAATTTCAAATTTTTGAATTTTTCTTTCATAACTTGCTTCACATATATTTATCAAGGTTTGTTGAGCTATTTGTTTGTTTATGGGGCAAGTGCAAAATAGCACACTTTGTGATTGGAATAAGATAAAGAAAGAGATATAAATTTGAATTTAAGTTTTTGAATTGAATACTTAAAGAGGATAAATGGTGGGGAATAAGATAGGAGTGTTCATATTGTCACTCCACTAAATTTGGTTTGGAAAATAAATGGATTTCTTAATTTGGGGAAAATAGGGTGACATGTGCCATATTGTGGGTATTGTTTTATATTTTGTTTTGTTTATTTTCTTTTCATCAAGTTTTTAAGTAGAGCTAACAAACAACACATTCACAAGAAATAGTTATCACTAGCCACAATAAGACATCAACACACATTAATTCATAAAAGTTTTTGTTGGCCCACATTTTGATATAATAATTCCTATTAAATTTTTGGGGTGTTACACGACGCGCGCCAACAGGCGCGCAGCTGACAGGGCTCATACCGAGCCTGGCACCGCCACCACCCGCGGCCGCCGCGGCCGTCCTCGCACGACGGAGCGCGCCAACACCGGCCCACACGTGGAGGAACCTGAGAGCGAGGAGCACCATGGCAGCGACCACCGCGGCGACAGGGATGCCTCCCCTGAGCACCACAACGATGCTAAGTCTTTGCATCCGTCTCGGCGCCAAGGCGCGTCTTCTCAGGGACGCCCGGAGCCCACGCCGCACACCGCGTTGCTCATGGCCCAGGAGCTCCTCCGCTACCGACCAAGCGCAGAGGCTCACGACCAGTGGCTGGATCGCCTCCACCACCTCGTCGACGTCGCGACAACGCGCCCCGCTCCGTCTCGCTCCCTCGTTCACCACTCCGCCCGCGCTGGAACTGCCGCGCCGGATGCGCCCCCGCCACCGCCAGGACCACCTCCTGCCGCAGCCCAGAGGGCTCCATCTCATGCGTCCTCGCCGCGCGATTGCCAAATTGTGCAGCGCGCCGCGCCAGACGCGCGGGTGGGGATGGAACGCCGGAGAGACCTCTAGAACCGCCTTGTCGAGGAAATCGGCCAGGCGGGGCAGCAGAACCGCAGGGCTCTCCAGGGCGGCACCGCCACATACGCCACCGGCTGCATGGCCTTCACCCGCACCCTGCGCCGCGTGGTATGGTCGCAGAAGTTCAGGCCAGCCCTCCCCAAGGGCTACGACGGGTCAAGCAACCCCATCGAGTTCCTGCAGCTCTACACCACCTCTATCCAGGCTGCAGGAGGAGACGACAAAGTCATGGCCAACTGGTTCTCCCACGCCCTCAGGGACTCCGCGCTGTCGTGGCTCCTCAACTTGCCTGAGGATTCCAACGACTCATGGGAGGAGCTCTGCAGGCAGTTCGTCGCCAACTTCAAGGGCACCTACGAGCGCGCGCTCACCCATAACGACCTGCGCGCTGTGGTGCAGAAGAAGGATGAGACTCTCCGCAAGTACATCCAGCGCTTCAGCCAAGTGCACAACAAGATCCCGAACATCCCCGACACGCAAGTCATTGCCGCCTTCAGGGAGGGCGTCACAAATCGCAGGATGCTCGAGAAGCTAGGCATTCACGACAAGCTACCTTCTGTGGTGAAGCTGTTCGACCTCGCTGACTAGTGCGCCAAGGCGGAAGAGGGACTCCTCCTCGTCAAGATGAGCGAGCGGACGGACGACCTGGCTGAGGGATCCAAGAGCCACAAGAAGCGCGAGGAGACCAAGCGCAAGACCACCGCTGTCCTGGCGGCGGAGCCAGCCGCCAAGAACGCCCGCAGAGGCTCCCCTGAGCCTGGCGACAAGGAGGGGGACAACCGTCCGTTCTGCGTCTACCACAACAGGCGCGGCCACGCCACAGACAACTGCTTCGATCTCAAGAGGCTGAGCCGAGAGCGCGAGCGCGAAGAAGGCAACGGGAGCCGCGGCCTCTGCCGCGGCTACCGCAGGGACGGCAGAGGCGGACGCGGGTGGCGGCTATCAGAAGCCGCCAGGCACTCAAGCCAACGCTGCCGAGAAGAACAACAACCTCCCTGACGAGGAAGATGGAGGCTATCAGGCCCCAAAGGCGGCTATGGCCTGCATCCTCGGTGGAGCCCAGGCGCCCAAGTCGAACAACCAGTTCAAGCAGTTCGCCCGCGAGCTCAATGCCACGCTCCCGAGCACAGAGACCTCCAGGCCCCTCAAGTGGTCCCAGTACACCATCGCCTTCGACGCCAAGGACCACCCTAAGTCGACCAAGACTGTTGGAACCCTCCCCCTGGTCTGCTCCCCCTCCATCAACAACATTACCCTCTCCAAGACGCTCATTGATGGGGGAGCTGGCCTGAACGTCATCTCTGTCGAGACCTTCGAGACTCTTCAGGTGCCTTACGAGTGGCTCATGCCCTCCAGGCCGTTCACAGGGGTCACTAGTGGTTCAATCGAACCTCTGGGGCAGGTCCGACTGGCCGTCACCTTCGGCACGCAGAAGAACTACCGCACCGAGCTGATCGACTTCGACGTCGCGCACATTGGCCTCCCGTACAACGCCATCCTCGGCTACCCCGCCCTCGCGAAGTTCGTGGCCGTCACGCATCACGCCTACAACATGGTCAAGATCCCCGGCAGCGCCGGCACCATCGCCATCCATGGTCATATCCTGGATGCCACGCGCGCTGTCGAGAGCGCCTACAAGGTAGCTGCCATGGCGTTTCCGGCTGACGAGGACATGGAGCCTCTCGAGAGGCCTCGGAAGAAGAAACAAATGTTCTCTCAGGAGCAAGCTTCCACGAAGAGGGTGTCGTTGGGCACCAGTGGCTCGGGGGCTGAGGGGACAGGGGCCAGCGTCACCATAGGCGCTGCCCTGCCTCCCAAATAGGAAAGCGCGCTCGTCGCCTTCCTTCGGGCAAACTCTGACATGTTCGCATGGACTCCGTCAGACATGTCCGGTGTACCAAGGGAGGTGATCGAGCACCACTTAGCCGTGTGTCCAGACGCACGCCCCGTCAAGCAAAAAGCACGCAAGCAAGCCCCCGAGAAGCAAGCATTCATCGTCAAGGAAGTAGAGAAGCTAAAAGCGGCAAATGTCGTCCGCGAAGTCGCGCACCCCACTTGGCTCTCCAACAGCGTGGTTGTCCCTAAACCCGCTGGAGGAGGCCGACTCTGCATCGACTACACAGATGTCAATAAAGCCTGCCCCAAGGACCCATACCCCATGCCGAGGATAGACCAGATCGTGGACTCCACCGCCGGCTGCGACCTCCTCTGTTTTCTGGACGCCTTCTCTGGTTATCACCAGATCAAAATGGCTAAAGAGGACAAGGAGAAGACAGCATTCCTCACCCCTTGTGGTGTGTATTGCTACACTTGCATGCCTTTTGGCCTGAAGAACGCCGGCGCCACTTTCCAGAGGCTCATGAGGATAGCCTTGGGGGCACAGATGGGCAGAAATGCAGAAGCGTATGTCGACGACATCGTGGTCAAGTCTCGCGAGGGAGACACCCTCTTGAAGGATCTCGAGGAAACCTTCGCCAGCCTGCGCAAGGTGAACATCAAGCTGAACCCCGCCAAGTGCGTCTTCGGGGTGCCTTCAGGCAAACTCCTCGGATTCCTCGTGTCCCACCGCGGCATAGAAGCAAACCCTGACAAGATCAAGGCCATAGAAGGGATGCAGCCTCCTCGCCGACTCAAGGACATGCAGCGCCTAGCAGGCTGTATGGCTAGCCTGGGCCGCTTCATCTCTAAGTTCGGCGAGAGAGCCCTGCCATTCTTCAAGATGATGAAGAGATCCGACACATTCAAGTGGACCCCTGAGGCGGACAAGGCTTTCGAGGACCTGAAGAGATATTTGGCCAGCCCACCAGTCATGGTGGCCCCCAGGACAGGCGAACATCTGAAGCTGTACCTATCAGCCACTCCTCAGACCGCAAGCGCCGTCCTGGTGGTCGAGAGGGAAGAGCCAGTCCTCCCCAAGAAGAGCGCTGCCACTCCAAGCCCAAAGCCGCCCGACAAAGATCTCGGCGAAGGAGCAGCCTCCACAGACCCACTACCAGGCCCACAGCCTCAAGTCGAGTCTGCTCCCAGCACCCTTGCCGAGACCCCTCCACAGGCGGATCTCGACAAGGGCCCTGAAGAGCCTCCACAGAGGGCTGACGCTGCACCCCCGTCGACAACCCTTGTCGAGCACCCCGTCTACTTCGTCAGCACAATGCTGCGGGACGCTCGGGAACGGTATCCAATGCAGCAGAAGCTCCTCGTCGCGCTCCTCATCGCCTCCAGGAAGCTGCAACACTACTTCCAGGGCCACCCCATCACGGTGGTCACTTCCTTCCCCTTGGAGCAGATCCTACGCAATCCCAACGCCACAGACCATGTCGCGGGATGGAACATAGAGCTGCAGCCATTCAACTTGCGCTTCGACACCACAAGAGTCATCAAGGGAAGAGCGCTGGCGGACTTCGTCGCAGAATGGACTGACCCAAGCCCTGAAGAGCCTCGGGGAGAAGAGGCCGAGCCCTCCGGAGACATAATGCCCAGCCACTGGACCATGCACTTCGACGGAGCCTTCGCCTGCCGCAATGGCGGGGCAGGCGTCGTCTTGACCTCGCCCAAAGGCGACAAGCTCTACTACGCTGTCCAGTTGTGCTTCGCGATTGACAAGATCACCAACAACATCACTGAATACGAAGGCCTCCTCGCCGGCTTAAGGGCCGCCATCGCTTTATGTGTGAAGCACCTGCTCGTCAAAGGCGACTCCCAGCTGCTTGTCAACTTCTCCAACAAAAGCTATACGCCTAAGGACGACCACATGGCCGCATACCTTGAAGAGGTCCGCAGGCTTGAGAAGCACTTCAGGGGCATGGAGCTCATGCACATCCCGTGGAAAGAGAACCAAGAGGCCGACGACATCGCCAAGCGAGCCTCGCGAAGGCAAGCCCAGCAGGTAGGCATTTTTGAAAAAAGGCTCGCCAAGGCATCCATCAAGCAGCCTCGAGAGGCTACAGCCGCAAGCACGGACGAAGCACTCCCACCACCTCCTGAAGCTAGGGCACCCGACTGTGGTCCCCACACAGGGGAGCGTCTGTTGCTGACGGCGGCTCACCAAGACACAGGCTGGATTCACGAGCTCAAAGATTACTTGGCGAAAGGGATCCTCCCCGAGGAAGATGCGGAAGCAGAGCGAATTGCTCGACAGGAAAAATCCTACTGCATCCTTGAGGGAGACCTGTATCGCAAACGCCCAAATGGCATCGCGCTCAAATGCGTCCCTCCCGAGGAAGGCCGAACGTTGATCTAGGACATCCATAGCGGGGAGTGCGGCCACCACTCGTGTGCGCGCACCCTCGCAGGCAAGGTCTTCAGGAGCGGTTTCTACTGGCCACAAGTGCTTCAAGATGCGGTCACCATCGTCCAAGCTTGCGACGCCTGCCAGTACCACGCCAAGCAAATTCATCAGCCGGCGCTGGGGCTCCAGACCATCCCGCTCTCCTGGCCGTTCGCGGTCTGGGGGCTGGACATTCTGGGCCCCTTCCCGAAGTCGCAGGGGGGCTACCGTTTCCTCTTCGTGGCCGTCGACAAGTTCACCAAGTGGGCCGAGGTGGAACCAGTGCGCACCATACCAGCCGGAGCAGCGGTGAAATTCATCAGGAGCCTGGTCTGCCGCTTCGGAGTGCCTAATCGCATCATCACCGACAATGGCTCGCAGTTTACCAGCGGCATCTTCCGGGCTTACTGTGAAAAACTCGGCATCAAGCTCTGCTTCGCTTCGGTGGCTCATCCTCAAGGGTCACGCCAAGGGCTGGATCGACGAGCTCCCATCTGTGCTCTGGTCCATGCGCACGACCTCTTCAAGACCCACGGGAGAGACGCCGTTCGCCCTTGTCTATGGAGCCGAAGCAGTCCTCCCCGCAGAAATCAGGCATGGATCCCCACGGATCCTTGCCTCCAACGAGGACACCCAAGAGGACCTCCACAACGACGACCTGCTGCTTCTCGAGGGACTGCGCCGCCGTGCCGTCCTCAGAGCAGCAAAGTACCAGCAAAACCTGCGATGCTACCACAGCCGCCATGTGCGCTCACGCACTCTTGAGGCGGGCGACCTCGTCCTCAGGCGAATCCTCTCCAGAGAAGGCCTCCACAAGCTCTCGCCGATGTGGGAAGGCCCCTACAGGGTCTCCCACATCGCCAGGCCTGGCGCGGTACGCCTCGAGACTGAAAACGGCATCCCCGTCAAGAACCCGTGGAACATCGCACATCTACGCAAGTTCTACTCGTGATCATTGTCACGCCAGGCATTTTTTGTCTCTAGAGGGAAGCTCACGGCTTCACCTCCAAGCTTCTCCAAGCTTCTCCTGAGGGTCAGCCCTCCGAGCTCTCCTGCTAATGAGCCACCGCAGGCCGCAGTGAATCTCTGCCACTAATGGGTGGTCCCCATGCCTCGACATGGAAGGAACATTAGCTTGGCAAACCCAAGTGTAATGAACCGATTTCGTTCCCAAGTGAACAATGAGCTCAGGCGCCATTTCGTTCCTAAGTGAACTCTGCGCTGCGGCGCCGCTATGTAATATTTCAATGGCAAGTTTACTTTCGTCATTTACTTTTCCATGTGCGCTTATATTCTTCCCATGAGCACCTCGCGAGCGGGGGCTGAGTACGGTGCCTGTGCCTCAAGAGCACCCCAGCAGCACTGCAAAATCCAAGGGACCCAGAGCTCTGGCTAAAGGGCATGCTCCCGGATACACGCCACCTCTCCAAAGGACCTTGGTACTCTCTCTCCTCGCGAGATACCCATGAGGAAACTTATAAGCGCGCATGAGTCCCAACTACTATGCTCTAGCGTTTTGGTTCGCCTCTCTAAGATCCACAGGGAACAAGAGTCTCTCCAAGCTTGTGGAGGAAAAACTCGGCCCCTGGAGAAAAACGTATCGCCAAGGGAGTCCTACGCAGGGCGAAAGCCTCGCGAAGCTAAGTTCCCTGCTCACACCAAGAGAATCTCTGCATCTCTGTCACGAGCACTCTGCGTCCCTCGAGCGTTTCTTTTCCCTCACTCTCCATGGACTGCTTGCGCGTCAAAGGGGGGCCCTTGAGCATCGCGCCTCGAGGACTCTTACCTCTCTAAGCCTTAAACTCCCCCCGGCCTTGCCGAGTCATTGCTCGAGCATACCGCAGCGGCGGAGTCATAGCGCGAGGAGAAGGGTCCTAGCGACGCAGAGCGAAAAAGACATGGAATTGAAGCAAAAGGCCCTCGAGGGGCACGCACACAAACTTAGCAGCGCATGCTTAAGAATATGAAGTATATTACAGACTGCGAAGCAAAAGTCTTTAAGACAAATATCCCTACGGCGCTACAAGCGCATTACATTTCTGGAAGAAGTCAAGCAGAGGCCTCGCCGTCGTCCTCCCCGGACCCTTCTCCTCCAGGCTCGCCCTCCTCGTCGTCGCCCTCCTCGCCGCCATCATCCTCCGCCGCGGCCCGCTTGAAGCAGCTGCAGAAGTCGTCGTCCTGGTCGCGGATGGCGTTGGAGATCTTCCACCCTTTCTCCCCCTCGAGAGGCTCGGTCACCGTGGTTAAGTCGAAGCCAGGATGGAGGTGCTGGAGGTTGGTGAAGATGCGGTCGACCGCTACCGCCAGGAGCTGGCGGCACTCCTCCTCGACGACGTCGCGGAGCTCCGCGGCAGGGCCCTCGAGCGCTGTGAAGAGCTGCTCGAAGTACATGAGGTAGGTGGCGGCGTCGGAGTTGCCTTGAACGGGGACGGCCGGCGCCTCCGCACCCAGCTTCGCCGCGAGCTCATTGCCCCGAGTCACTAAGGACTGGAACATGCGCTCCCGCTGCTGCGAGAGCACCCGCGCCGCCTGAGCGCTCTCAGCAGCCTCCACCGCCTTCTCCACACCCGGGCCCACCTGCTGGTTCAACTCCTCCATGTCGGCCATGAGGGAGGCGAGGTCCTGCGCCGCGCGCTCGCGAGCCTCCTCAGCGACATGGCGACGATCCGCTTCGCGCTTCGCCTTGGCGACGAGGGTGGCATTCATCTTCTCGAGCTGGTGGATCCGGGCGCCGTCTTCGGCACGCCTCTTCTTGAAGTGGCTCTCCTGCTTGGTGAACCTCTCGTTGTAGTCTCGAGAGACGGCGGCGCGGTACTCCTTCTCCCGCTCCTGGAACTTCTTCGCCACCTCCTGCTTCCGCTCGGCAAACCTCGCATTGAAGCGTTCCACGCTCGCCTTGTGGGTGGACACTTCACGCTCGTGCTTGCTGAGCGCCGCGACCAGGCTCTCTTCGCGGGCCTCGAGGGCGGCGCACTGCCCCGACAGCTCTTGCTCCCTCAGCGCCAGCTGTTCGTCGTGGCGGCGCACGTCCTCCTCGCGCTCGCCCAGGCCCTGCCCCCTGGCTTCCAAGCTCACGCGGACCCCCTCCAAGGTGGTTCGCACGGTCTCAGAATCGGCTAGGATTTTGGCCTCAAGCTCGACAAGCTCGCGGTGCTTGGCCGCCAGGGAGTGCTCCACAGCCTCCCGCTCTGCCCTGGCCGCGGCCAAGTCTTCTGCCGCTGCCCGGCGCTCGGCCTTCAAGGGCTGCAGGAGCTCTTCGGCGTCGCGCGTGGCGCCCTTGCGGACCTCCTCGGCGAAGCGCAGCGCCTCCTCGTGCTCCGCCTGCAGGGCCAGGTCGCTCTGCCGGCGAGCCTCCACAGCCGCGCGGAAAGCGGCCCAAGCCTCCGCGAGCTCGTCTCGCTGCCGGGCAAGCTCCCGGTCCTCCAGAGCGAGGTGGGCCTCCAGCCCCTCCAGGGACTCCCGCACCAGGCGGAAGGCAACGTCACGACGCCCCGTGCTCCAGTCCCAGCTGCCGAGGGCAAGGGCCTGGGAAGTCCCGCGCGGAGCGGAAGGCCCTGCGCCAGCGTCAAGCTTAGAGCGGGGAGCCTCCGCGCGGGCCTGGGGGCTTGGCGGCAAGTCTTCCGCCTCGGCGCCCGCATTCTGCGCGCCGGCGTTGCCCCTCTCAGGCGGCACCTCGTCCTAGGTTCCCGGGGCAGGAGAGGTCTGCCCCGTAGCCGCTGCCTGCTCCTCCGCCGTGGCGCTTGGCGGGGGCGGTGGAAGATCTTCTCCCACCGTCTCGCCGGCCTTAGGCGAGCTCGGGGTTGGTGTAGTGCCATCCGCGGCCTCCTGCTGGGCGGGAGGAGTCGCAGCGCGAGGCGGAGTAGGCGCTCTCTGCTCCTCGGCGTGCACCTCCTCCGAAGGTGGCGCATTTGCCTCGGCCTGAGGCACGTCCTCGAAGGGGCCTGCAGGGGCCTCCTCCCCAGGTCTTGAGGCCTCGTCTGCCGCGGCCTCGTCTGCCGCGGCCTCTTGCGCGGCCTCCGGAGCGGCCTTCTTCACATCCGCCGCCTTGCGGAGCCTTCGGCGCTTCGCAGGCGACGGGTCGCTGGCAGAGAACAAGAAGATCTGTCAGAGGGAGCAAACAAGCAAAGACTGAAGAAGGAGAACAAAATTAGAAACACTTACCCTGTCTTCTTGGCGCGGGTGTCAACCCACACCATGCCGGACGAACGCCAAGAAGGCGTGGCCCGGGCTCCGGATCCCTCCGGAGCCGTCTCAGCTTTCCTCTTGAGGGGAGCGCTCGGGGGCTCCCCAGCAGGCCTGTCGTGGGCCGCCTTGGTCCGGGGTTCCTGTCGCCCCGCCTCGGCCTCCTCGTCATCGCTGGACGAGAGCTCGAAGACCTCCTCAGGAGGGGGCGCGGCTCTTGACGAGCTCGCGCCGCCTGCAGAGGGAATAGCCCCAGCCGCCGCGTCGCCCTGCTCAGCGTCAGATGCGTATGGCGACTCCGCAGCGTCTGGCCCTTTCGCCATGGGCATGGGCCCCTCTTCCTCCTCCTCCCCCGCCAGGCCTAGCGGGGTGAGGGTGGGCATCTGTTCCAGAATCGCCAGGCGCGGAGCCAGGTTCATCTGATGAAGAGGCCTCAGCTCCGCAGCAACCGCCACGGGTACGTCAGGGTTGATGAAGAGGCCACCCATGATGGTGGCGACGACGGCGGGGCGATGGTCGCAGGGGTGGAGTCGCATCGGGTCCATGAGCCCCGAGTACATCCACATCGGCTTCTTGTGCGCTTGGAGAGGAGCGATGCGGCGCTTCACGAAGTCCTCCGCAACCATCTGGCCGGTGAGGCCGTTCTCCTGAAGCATCTTCATGCGGCCCACGAGGTTGGCAATCAGCGGGCCCTGGAAGACCTGCTTGCCCCAATGGGTATTCTTCACAGGCGGTGCCTCCGGGGTGTCCAGGAAGGAGCTCTGCGACTTGACGCCGATGAGGAACCACTTCTGCCTGAAGTCGTCCACCTTCTTCGACACCGCCGTGACGGGCTTCTCGCCGCTCCACGACCTGGGGATGTAGACGTCCCCCATGCCGTCCGCGATGCGGAACGACACGCATCCCGTCCGCTTGGACTTCGCGGAATTCCGGAGCGCGTAGAAGCTCCTGAAGAGGGCCACCGAAGGCTGCACCCCCAAATAGGCCTCGCACAAGTAGGCGAAGATGGAGAGGACGAGGATGGCGTTGGGGTGTAGATGAAGGAGATGGATCTGGTAGAACTCCAGAACCGCCTCCAAGAAGGGCGAGTACGGAGGCACCAATCCGGCGAAAAGGGTGTGAAGGAAGATGGGGAAAAACCCCGCTGGAAAGCGGCCGAGCTTCGCGGCCTGGATGATGCTGGCGCCGTGCTCGTTGGTCCCCCCGGCGACCAGGTGCCGGATCTTGTCCAGCGCCACGGCATTGATGCGCTCCCCGACTAGGGCGGGGCCGAGCGCCTCCTCCCCCTGCGCGTCCGGGGGGGGCATCGTCATCGCCGCCTTGCCCTCGGGTCCGCCCATCGCCGGAAAAAGAGAAGGGCGCGGAAGGACGAGGAGAAGGAAAGAGTTCGCCGGAGAAGGATGGCTGGAAGGATGAGAGCAAAGGTCGGGAGCGCAGAAATGAGTAGTAACTGCGATTCGGACCGGCGCGCAGCTTTATACCCCGTTTGGGCAGTTACCAAGGCGTGGTCGTGGTGGTCGTGGTGGGACCCCCCACGACGCACGTTTTCTGCCGGAGAAACCGAGTCGCCGCAAACTCACCACCGAACGACGCGTGTCACGGGCCGGCCGGACATTTTGGACCCACGACGCTTCGTCTGGACCCGATGGGCCTCGCCGTGCCCGTCATGGGCCCGGGGGCTACTATCGGCCCAGTGGGATCCAGGGTGTGCAGAGCCCACTCTGCACAACCCTCACACGCGACAGAATCGTTGAAACGGCTAAGGACCAGGCGGAACGCTTGGAGAGGCCCTCGAGAGGAAAGGCCTCTCGAGAGGGCTGGAGGGGCAGCGAGGGCCTGAAGAGGCTCCTCCCGAGGCTGCCCCTCTACAAGGCCCCCTCCTCCGGAGAGGGGTCAACGCAAATCCCTCCACAAGGCCGCCCAGGCCCTGTGGAGATACTTCGCTACAAAGCAACCGCTGCAAGGCGCACATGGCCACTGCCGCGCCGCAGAGTGACGCGCGCGTCTGCGCGCGATGACGACGGCGCCGCAGTTGCCGTTCTGGTGATTAAAGGAGTCAACAAAGCTGTGTCCCCTGCGCCGGACTACGAAGTTTTCCCCTTTGGTGATAAAGCAGATGGCCGGCGCTACACTCCAACGGCGACGTCACCGTGGGCACTCCCGCGGTGTCTGCAGTACCAGCTGGCCGTCCTGCGTGGACGGTGGCTTTTCTGCGCCAAGGGCAGGCTTTGCAGCCATGGACCAAGTCCATGGGCAGCTGGGTAGCAGTGCACCCCGCTCCTCCGTTCGTCGCCATGTGGGAACCCTTCCGCTGCGCAGGTCGCAAGGATGAGGCCCGAGGCGCCTATAAAAGGGGAGGGAACACCTCCGTAGCAAAGGATCGATGGATCAACTGTTCGCACGAGGGTGGCATTCATCTTCTCGAGCTGGTGGATCCGGGCGCCGTCTTCGGCACGCCTCTTCTTGAAGCGGCTCTCCTGCTTGGTGAACCTCTCGTTGTAGTCTCGAGAGACGGCGGCGCGGTACTCCTTCTCCCGCTCCTGGAACTTCTTCGCCACCTCCTCCTTCCGCTCGGCAAACCTCGCGTTGAAGCGTTCCACGCTCGCCTTGTGGGTGGACACTTCACGCTCGTGCTTGCTGAGCGCCGCGGCCAGGCTCTCTTCGCGGGCCTCGAGGGCGGCGCGCTGCCCCGACAGCTCTTGCTCCCTCAGCGCCAGCTATTCGTCGCGGCGGCGCACGTCCTCCTCGCGCTCGCCCAGGCCCTGCCCCCTGGCTTCCAAGCTCGCGCGGACCCCCTCCAGGGTGGTCCGCACGGTCTCAGAATCGGCGAGGATTTTGGCCTCAAGCTCGACAAGCTCGAGGTGCTTGGCCGCCAGGGAGTGCTCCATAGCCTCCCGCTCTGCCCTGGTCGCGGCCAAGTCTTCTGCCGCTGCCCGGCGCTCGGCCTTCAAGGGCTGCAGGAGCTCTTCGGCGTCGCGCGTGGCGCCCTCGCGGACCTCCTCGGTGAAGCGCAGCGCCTCCTCGCGCTCCGCCTGCAGGGCCAGGTCGCTCTGCCGGCGAGCCTCCACAGCCGCGCGGAAAGCGGCCCAAGCCTCCGCGAGCTCGTCTCGCTGCCGGGCAAGCTCCCGGTCCTCCAGAGCGAGGTGGGCCTCCAGCCCCTCCAGGGACTCCCGCACCAGGCGGAAGGCAACGTCACGACGCCCCCTACTCCAGTCCCAGCTGCCGAGGGCAAGGGCCTGGGAAGTCCCGCGCGGAGCGGAAGGCCCTACGCCTGCGTCAAGCTTAGAGCGGGGAGCCTCCGCGCGGGCCTGGGGGCTTGGTGGCGAGTCTTCCGGCTCGGCGCCCGCGTTCTGCGCGCCGGCGTTGACCCCCTCAGGCGGCACCTCGTCCTGGGTTCCCGGGGCAGGAGAGGTCTGCCCCGTAGCCGCTGCCTGCTCCTCCGCCGTGGCGCTTGGCGGGGGCGGTGGAAGATCTTCTCCCACCGTCTCGCCGACCTTAGGCGAGCTCGGGGTTGGTGTAGTGCCATCCGCGGCCTCCTGCTGGGCTGGAGGAGTCGCAGCGCGAGGCGGAGTAGGCGCTCTCTGCTCCTCGGCGTGCTCCTCCTCCGAAGGTGGCGCATTTGCCTCGGCCTGAGGCACGTCCTCGAAGGGGCCTGCAGGGGCCTCCTCCCCAGGTCTTGAGGCCTCGTCTGCCGCGGCCTCGTCTGCCGCGGCCTCCGGAGCGGCCTTCTTCATATCCGCCGCCTTGTGGAGCCTTCGGCGCTTCGCAGGCGACGGGTTGCTGGCAGAGAACAAGAAGATCTATCAGAGGGAGCAAACAAGCAAAGACTGAAGAAGGAGAACAAAATTAGAAACACTTACCCTGTCTTCTTGGCGCGGGTGTCAACCCACGCCATGCCGGACGAACGCCAAGAAGGCGTGGCCCGGGCTCCGGATCCCTCCGGAGCCGTCTCAGCTTTCCTCTTGAGGGGAGCGCTCGGGGGTCTTCAGCAGGCCTGTCGTGGGCCGCCTTGGTCCGGGGTTCCTGTCGCCCCGCCTCGGCCTCCTCGTCGTCGCTGGACGAGAGCTCGAAGACCTCCTCAGGAGGGGGCGCGGCTCTTGACGAGCTCGCGCCGCCTGCAGAGGAATAGCCCCAGCCGCCGCGTCGCCCTGCTCAGCGTTAGATGCGTATGGCGACTCCGCAGCGTCTGGCCCTTTCGCCATGGGCATGGGCCCCTCTTCCTCCTCCCCCACCAGGCCTAGTGGGGTGAAGGTGGGCATCTGTTCCAGAATCGCCAGGCGCGGAGCCAGGTTCATCTGATGAAGAGGCCTCAGCTCCGCAGCAACCGCCACGGGTACGTCGGGGTTGATGAAGAGGCCGCCCATGATGGTGGCGACGACGGCGGGGCGATGGTCGCAGGGGTGGAGTCGCATCGGGTCCATGAGCCCCGAGTACATCCACATCGGCTTCTTGTGCGCTTGGAGAGGAGCGATGCGGCGCTTCACGAAGTCCTCCGCAACCATCTGGCCGGTGAGGCCGTTCTCCCGAAGCATCTTCATGCGGCCCACGAGGTCGGCAATCAGCGGGCCCTGGAAGACCTGCTTGCCCCAATGGGTATTCTTCACAGGCGGTGCCTCCGGGGTGTCGAGGAAGGAGCTCTGCGACTTGACGCCGATGAGGAACCACTTCTGCCTGAAGTCGTCCACCTTCTTCGACACCGCTGTGACGGGCTTCTCGCCTCTCCACGACATGGGGATGTAGACGTCCCCCATGCCGTCCGCGATGCGGAACGACACGCATCCCGTCCGCTCGGACTTCGCGGAATTCCGGAGCGCGTAGAAGCTCCTGAAGAGGGCCACCGAAGGCTGCACCCCCAAATAGGCCTCGCACAAGTAGGCGAAGATGGAGAGGACGAGGATGGCGTTGGGGTGTAGATGAAGGAGATGGATCTGGTAGAACTCCAGAACCGCCTCCAAGAAGGGCGAGTACGGAGGCACCAATCCGGCGAAAAGGGTGTGAAGGAAGATGGTGAAAAACCCCGCCGGAAAGCGGCCGAGCTTCGCGGCCCGGATGACGCTGGCGCCGTGCTCGTTGGTCCCCCCGGCGACCAGGTGCCGGATCTTGTCCAGCGCCACCGCATTGCTGTGCTCCCCGACTAGGGCGGGGCCGAGCGCCTCCTCCCCCTGCGCGTCCGGGGGGAGCGTCGTCATCGCCGCCTTGCCCTTGGGTCCGCCCATCGCCGGAAAAAGAGAAGGGCGCGGAAGGACGAGGAGAAGGAAAGAGTTCGCCGGAGAAGGAAGGCTGGAAGGATGAGAGCAAAGGTCGGGAGCGCAGAAATGAGTAGTAACTGCGATTCGGACCGGCGCGCAGCTTTATACCCCGTTTGGGCAGTTACCAAGGCGTGGTCGTGGTGGTCGTGGTGGGACCCCCCACGACGCGTGTTTTCTGCCGGAGAAACCGAGTCGCCGCAAACTCACCACCGAACGACGCGTGTCACGGGCCGGGCGGACATTTTGGACCCACGACGCTTCGTCTGGACCCGATGGGCCTCGCCGTGCCCGTCATGGGCCCGGGGGCTACTGTCGGCCCAGTGGGATCCAGGGTGTGCAGAGCCCACTCTGCACAGCCCTCACACGCGACAGAATCGTTGAAACGCCTAAGGACTAGGCGGAACGCTTGGAGAGGTCCTCGAGAGGAAAGGCCTCTCGAGAGGGCTGGAGGGGGCAGCGAGGGCCTGAAGAGGCTCCTCCCGAGGCTGCCCCTCTACAAGGCCCCCTCCTCCGGAGAGGGGTCAACGCAAATCCCTCCACAAGGCCGCCCAGGCCCTATGGAGATACTTCGCTACAAAGCAACCGATGCAAGGCGCACATGGCCACTGCCGCGCCGCAGAGTGACGCGCGCGTCTGCGCGCGATGACGACGGCGCCGCAGTTGCCGTTCTGGTGATTACAGGAGTCAACAAAGCTGTGTCCCCTGCGCCGGACTACGAAGTTTTCCCCTTTGGTGATAAAGTAGATGGCCGGCGCTACACTCCAACGGGGACGTCACCGTGGGCACCCCCGCGGTGTCTGCAGTACCAGCTGGCCGTCCTGCGTGGACGATGGCTTTTCTGCGCCAAGGGCAGGCTTTGCAGCCATGGACCAAGTCCATGGGCAGCTGGGTAGCAGTGCACCCTGCTCCTCCGTTCGTCGCCATGTGGGAACCCTTCCGCTGCGCAGGTCGCAAGGATGAGGCCCGAGGTGCCTATAAAAGGGGAGGGAACACCTCCGTAGCAAAGGATCGATGGATCAACTGTTCGCACCATTGCTTAACCTAGCCTAGCGAACTCGAGGAGGAAGAAGACCTCAGCTTCCCTCCTTGAGCTCTGCACTGCCGCAAGAGAGCCCTCGGCGAGCTCATTGTACTGTACCCTCTACAGCGCAATACAGACAAGCAGGAGTAGCGGTTTTACCTCCTCCAGAGGGCCATGAACCTGGGTACGGGTTGGTGTTCATCTCTGTCGTGATGTCCCTCTCCGGGCTCGTCGAGCATCGTCGCCGGGCCGGTCGAGGGTTGTAGGCCAACGTGTTCAGTCCCCTCCACGAACTTCTTCTCAGAGAGTGACTATCCCTAGCTTCGTGGGAATCACACCTCGACACTACCGTTAGCTATTTGGTTTATCTCTCTCTCCCATGGTGTGATCTTTATGTGATCATGAGCTTTGTAATCTAGTTGAATATGTGATGTTACTCTTTATCTATTATGCACTCTAGAGGTTACTTTAATATGAACTCCGGGGTTATTCACGGTTGTGAAGGTGACAGTGTGCGCACCGTGTGTGATTCCTTTATGACGATGTGGTGTTAGTTTACTCAGACTTTGGGGGTGCTTTAGTAGCCCTACGCAGTGAATGGTGTTTATCATCCAACAAGAGAGTGTTTGAGAGTAGTATTTATTGTTCAGCTTTGATATCATTGTTGAGAGTGTCCACTAGTGAAAGTATGATCCCTAGGCCTTGTTTCTAAGCATTGAAACACCGTTTACAACCTGTTCTGCTAAATGTTTGCTTGCTGCCATTTTTTTTTCAGATTGCAATTACTAATTAAAATCATCCATATTGCTTGTATTTCACTATCTCTTCGCCGAACTAGTGCACCTATACATCTGACAAGTGTATTGGGTGTGTTGGGGACACAAGAGACTTCTTATATCTTAATTGCAGGGTTGCTTGAGAGGGATATATTTGACCTCTACCTCCCCGAGTTCGATAAACCTTGGGTGATTCACTTAAGGGAAACTTACTGCTGTTCTACAAACCTCTGCTCTTGGAGGCCCAACACTGTCTACGAGAATAGAAGCGTGCGTAGACGTCACGGATATCGTTCAATCTAGTCACAAGCGGAACACCTCTCCCATTCTGTTTAAGTTGGACTTCCGTAAGGCCTTCGACTCCATCAGTTGGGATGCTCTAGATGCTATTCTCGTGGCTAAAGGTCTCCCTCTCATCTGGCGTGAGTGAATGCGCAACATTAACCACTCCAGTCAGACTGCTGTTGTAACAACCCAAAATTTTGGAATGTTTAAAAATCACTAAAATTTAAAACATTTACTCTTATTAACATAAATCATCATTTCCAAGAAGATCAAACAAAAAGGATTATTTTGAATTATACAAAGTATTATAATATTATTTAAATCCAGTAAACTTTATTTTCAAACTTGAGTGTTGAGTTTAAATAGATATTCTAAATACTAATGGTGAAAACCTTAATTAAAAATTAGCATATAGTGTCAATTAAACCATTATGCAATAGTTTGATTTTGAAAAGGTGTTTTAAAGATTTCATATCCAATATAGGTAATTTGACATTTTTCTATATTTTATTAAGACATAAATTTCTTTATAAAATATATATTAAATTTGCCAAACTTTGTCAAATTACATTATTTAAAATTTTCATAAGATCAAAAGTTTTAAAACATGTATATTAATGTCTTAAATGGAAGATATGAGTTTTACAAAATTTTAGAATCTTGTTTGATGTCATTTTGTTAAATAAAACAAAAGTTATAAAAGAAATAATAAAACAGAAAAGAAAAGAACAAAAAAAAAGAAGAAGAAAGAAGCCAGACCGGCCCAACCCTCTCTTTCCGCGCGAGCGGTACGTAGCAGCCCAGTAGCGGCCCAGCCGCGAAAACCTCCTCTCTGACACTGACCGACGGGCCCCACCTGTCAGCTTCTTCTTCCCCAGCAACCGCCCACGAACGGGGACGACGCCCACGATGCCGCGCACGATTCGCTCGCCTCGAACGTTCCCGGACTCCCCCGAGACGCTCCCTAGAAAGCCCGCGCTGTGCCCTCCATTTCCCCTCTTCCCCTTCCTCGAATCGTGAGCCCGAGAGGAAGAAAACGCTCGCTGGAGTAGCCGTTGCCGCCGCCGCGTATCCCTCCAAATCCGGCGAGGTGAGCTCCTTCCCCGGTCTTAGACCGTGTTCATCCCCTTCCCCAGATCCGTGCGCTTCTCCTCACCCCTTCCCCGCTTCCAATCCCGCAGCTATTCATCGGGTTCGTGCGCGACCGGAGCTCACCGGCGCAAACCGCACCTCCGGCCACGCTGCCACGCTCGTCCGAGAAGCGCCGCTCGACGCCATCGCCACCATCGCCTTCGCCGTGACCAGAGGAACCTCGGCGTAGCCTCCTGGAGCCCGGAGGACCCTCGTGGCGCCATCTTTGACCACGCCCGAGCCGCCGGCCGCCGTCTCCGCCATTTTCCGGCGAGCTCCGCCGCCACTTCCTGGTCAACGATCGGTGAGCGTTCGATCTCCATCCAACGGCTGAGATTAGATCACCTATCGAACCGGTATCAGCCAATCACAGTACGCCACGTAGCCCAGAGCATTTTCTGGATTATTTCCGAATTGAATTAAATGTTACTTTAGGAGAAAAGCCCCTACCACTTTGAACCATCATAACTTTTTATCCACAAAGCCAAAATTGATAAACTTTATACCCTTGGAAAGCCCTTGACATGTAGAATCTTTTAGAACTGTTCAATTTCAAATTTGACTAGTTTTAATTCATCCAAATTTCAAATGGAAGATTTGAGTAAATTTGACCTAGGTTTAAATCCATAAGTCCAAAAGTTGCAAATAAAATATTTTTGGAAACTTTAGGGTCTGTCTAATAATGTTGTACTTTTAAAATTAATTTTTAGCAATGTCATTTCCATTTAAAAATCAGAAACCCAATTTGTATGTTTTAACATAGTTTAAAATTCTATTAACCTTATTTAATTGTTTTCTTTTACAAACATAACACAAGTATTTTATTTTGACCAGAAGTAACAAAACTAAGACTACTCAACCATTTTTGAAATATAAACTTATAAAGATGTGTTAAAACCTGTTAGATATTTTGGAATAGCAAACTTAAACATTAAAAATGCATTAAACTCTTTTGATCAAATGCATGTGTTTGATTTGTATGTTGATGGAGTGCTATTCATTTTGTTAGATTGTCTGGAGTGCCATTCTTGTTGCTGTGATAATTCAGCTTACTCTCGCGGTTGACAAGGCAAGTTCACTTTGATAATTTTACAAGTAATCTTCATGAGCAGTTAAATGTTATGGTACAATGCTTGAATAGGATGAACTATCACATTCATTAATGAAATGAAACTGTCGGCCCAGTGGGATCCAGGGTGTGCAGAGCCCACTCTCCACAGCCCTCACACGCGACAGAGTCGATGAAACGACTAAGGACCAAGCAAAACGCTTGGAGAGACCCTCGAGAGGAAAAGCCCTCGAGAGGGCTGAAGGGGGCAGCGAAGGCCTGAAGAGGCCCCTCCCGAGGATGCCCCTCTGTAGGGCCCTCTCCCCTGGAGAGGGGTCAACACAGAACCCTCCACAAGGCCGTCCGGGCCCTGTGGAGATACCTCGCTACGAAGCAACCGCTGCAAGGCGCACATGGCCACTGCCGCGCCGCAGAGTGACGCACGCGTCTGCGCGCGATGACGACGGCGCCGCAGTTGCCGTTCTGGTAATTAAAGGAGTCAACAAAGCTGTGTCCCCTGCGCCGGCTTACGAGGGTTTCCTCTTTGGTGATAAAGCAGTTGGCCGGCGCTACGCTCCAAGGACGACGTCACCGTGGGCACCCCCACGATCTCTGCAGCACCGGCAGGCCGTCCTGCGTGGACGGTGGCTTTCTGGCGTCACGGGCAGGCTTTACGACCATGGACCGAGTCCATGGACAACCCAGCCGCGGTGCACCCTACTCCTCCGTGTCACCGCCATGTGGGGACCCTTCCGCTGCGCAGGTCGCAAGGATGAGGCCCGAGGCGCCTATAAAAGGAGAGGGAACCCCTCCGTAGCAAGGGATCGACTAATCGTACCATAGCTTAACCTAGCCTAGCGAACTCAAGGAGGAAGAAGACCTCGGCTTCCCTCTTTGAGCTCTGCACTGCCGCAAGCAAGCCCTCGGCAAGCTCATTGTACTGTACCCTTTACAGCGCAATTCAGACAAGCAGGAGTAGCGGTTTTACCTCCTCCTGAGGGCCGTGAACCTGGGTACGGGTTGGTGTTCGTCTCTGTAGTGCCGTCCCTCTCCGAGCTCGCCGAGCATCGTCGCCGGGCCGGTCGAGGGTTATAGACCAACGTGTTCAGTCCCCTCCACGAACTTCTCCTCAGAGAGTGACTATCCCTAGCTTCGTGGGAATCACATCTCGACATTTGGCGCGCCAGGTAGGGGACTGAGGCGCGTCTTCAACCTCCAGCCGGTCTCCGCGCCATGACGGACACCCGCGCGACGCACGCCAACAGGCGCGCAGCTGACAGGGCTCATACCGAGCCCGGCACTGCCACCACTCGCGGCCGCCGCGGCCGTCCTCGCACGACGGAGCGCGCCAACACCGGCCCGCACGTGGAGGAACCTGAGAGCGAGGAGCACCGTGGCAGCGGCCACCGCGGCAACAGTGATGCCTCCCCTGAGCACCACGACGATGCTGAGTCTTCGCATCCGTCTCGACGCCAGGGCGCGTCTTCTCAGGGACGCCCAGAGCCCACGCCGCACACCGCGTTGCTCATGGCCCAGGAGCTCCTCCGCTACTGACCAAGCGCGGAGGCCCACGACCAGTGGCTGGACCGCCTCCACCACCTCGTTGACGTCGCGACAACGCGCCCCGCTCCGTCTCGCTCCCTCGTTCACCACTCCGCCCGCGCTGGAACTGCCGCGCCGGATGCACCTCCGCCGCCGCCAGGACCACCTCCGGCCGCAGCCCAGAGGGCTCCATCTCATGCGTCCTCGCCGCGCGACTGCCAAATTGTGCAGCGCGCCGCGCTAGACGCGCGGGTGGGGATGGAACGCCGGAGAGACCTCCAGAACCGCCTTGTCGAGGAAATCGGCCAGGCGGGGCAGCAGAACCGCAGGGCTCTCCAGGGCGGCACCGCCACATACGCCACCGGCTGCATGGCCTTCACCCGCGCCCTGCGCCGCGTGGTATGGCCGCAGAAGTTCAGGCCAGCCCTCCCCAAGGGCTACGACGGGTCAAGCAACCCCATCGAGTTCCTGCAGCTCTACACCACCTCTATCCAGGCTGCAGGAGGAGACGACAAAGTCATGGCCAACTGGTTCTCCCACGCCCTTAGGGACTCCGCGCTGTCGTGGCTCCTCAACTTGCCTGAGGACTCCATCGACTCGTGGGAGGAGCTCTGCAGGCAGTTCGTCGCCAACTTCAAGGGCACCTACGAGCGCGCGCTCACCCACAACGACCTGCGCGCTGTGGTGCAGAAGAAGGATGAGACTCTCTGCAAGTACATCCAGCGCTTCAGCCAAGTGCGCAACAAGATCCCGAACATCCCCGACACGCAAGTCATCGCCGCCTTCAGGGAGGGTGTCACAAATCGCAGGATGCTCAAGAAGCTGGGCATTCACGACAAGCTCACCTCTGTGGTGAAGCTGTTCGACCTCGCTGACAAGTGCGCCAAGGCTGAAGAGGCACTCCTCTTCGTCAAGATGAGCCAGCGGACGGACGACCTGGCTGAGGGATCCAGGAGCCACAAGAAGCGCGAGGAGACCAAGCGCAAGACCACCGCTGTCCTGGCGGCGGAGCCAGCCGCCAAAAACACCCGCATAGGCTCCCCTGAGCCTGGCGACAAGGAGGCGGACAACCGTCCTTTCTGCGTCTACCACAACAGGCGCGGCCACGCCACAGACAACTGCTTCGATCTCAAGAGGCTGAGCCGAGAGCGCGAGCGCGAAGAAGGCAACGGGAGCCGCGGCCGAGGCCGCGGCTACCGCAGGGACGGCAGAGGCGGACGCGGTGGCGGCTATCAGAAGTCGCCAGGCACACAAGCCAACGTTGCCGAGAAGAACAACAACCTCCCTGACGAGGAAGATGGAGGCTATCAGGCCCCAAGGGGGGCTATGGCCTGCATCCTCGGTGGAGCTCAGGCGCCCAAGTCGAACAACCAGTTCAAGCAGTTCGCCTGCGAGCTCAATGCCGCGCTCCCGAGCACCGAGACCTCCAGGCCCCTCAAGTGGTCCCAGTACACCATCGCCTTTGACGCCAAGGACCACCCCAAGTCGACCAAGACTGTTGGAACCCTCCCCCTGGTCTGCTCCCCCACCATCAACAACATCACCGTCTCCAAGACGCTCATTGATGGGGGAGCTGGCCTGAACGCCATCTCTGTCGAGACCTTCGAGACTCTCCAGGTGCCTTACGAGTGGCTCATGCCCTCCAGGCCATTCACAGGGGTCACTAGTGGTTCAATCGAACCTCTGGGGCAGGTCCGGCTGGCCGTCACATTCGGCACGCAGAAGAACTACCGCACCGAGCTGATCGACTTCGACGTCGCACACATTGGCCTGCCTTACAACGCCATCCTCGGCTACCCCGCCCTCGCGAAGTTCATGGCCGTCACGCATCATGCCTACAACATGGTCAAGATCCCCGGCAGCGCTGGCACCATCGCCATCCATGGTCATATCCTGGATGCCACGCGCGCTATCGAGAGCGCCTACAAGGCAGCTGCCATGGCGTTTCCGGCTGACGAGGACATGGAGCCTCTCGAGAGGCCTCAAAAGAAGAAACAGATGTTCTCTCAGGAGCAAGCTTCCACGAAGAGGGTTTCGTTGGGCACCAGTGGCTCGGGGGCTTCCGCGAAGTCGCGCACCCCACTTGGCTCTCCAACGGCGTGGTTGTCCCTAAACCCGCTGGAGGAGGCCGACTCTGCATCGACTACACAGATGTCAATAAAGCCTGCCCCAAGGACCCATACCCCATGCCGAGGATAGACCAGATCGTGGACTCCACCGCCGGCTGCGACCTCCTCTGTTTTCTGGACGCCTTCTCTGGTTATCACCAGATCAAAATGGCTAAAGAGGACGAGGAGAAGACAGCATTCCTCACCCCTTGTGGTGTGTATTGCTACACCTGCATGCCCTTTGGCCTGAAGAACGCCGGCGCCACTTTCCAGAGGCTCATGAGGATAGCCTTGGGGGCACAGATGGGCAGAAATGCAGAGGCATATGTCGACGACATCGTGGTCAAGTCTCGCGAGGGAGACACCCTCTTGAAGGATCTCGAGGAAACCTTCGCCAGCCTGCGCAAGGTGAACATCAAGCTGAACCCCGCCAAGTGCGTCTTCGGGGTGCCTTCAGGCAAACTGCTCGGATTCCTCGTGTCCCACCGCGGCATAGAAGCAAACCCTGACAAGATCAAGGCCATAGAAGGGATGCAGCCTCCTCGCCGACTCAAGGACATGCAACGCCTAGCAGGCTGTATGGCTAGCCTGGGCCGCTTCATCTCTATGTTCGGCGAGAGAGCCCTGCCATTCTTCCAGATCATGAAGAGATCCGGCACATTCAAGTGGACCCCTGAGGCGGACAAGGCTTTCGAGGACCTGAAGAGATATTTGGCCAGCCCACCAGTCATGGTGGCCCCCAGGACAGGCGAACATCTGAAGCTGTACCTATCAGCCACTCCTCAGACCGCAAGCGCCGTCCTGGTGGTCGAGAGGGAAGAGCCAGTCCTCCCCAAGAAGGGCGCTGCCACTCCAAGCCCAAAGCCGCCCGACAAAGACCTCGGCGAAGGAGCAGTCTCCACAGACCCACTGCCAGGCCGACAGCCCCAAGTCGAGTCTGCTCCGAACACCCTTGCCGAGATCCCTCCACAGGCACATCTCGACAAGGGCCCTGAAGAACCTCCACAGAGAGCCGACGCTGCACCTCCCTCGACAGCCCTTGTCGAGCACCCCGTGTACTTTGTCAGTACGGTACTGCGGGATGCTCGGGAGCGGTACCCAATGCAGCAGAAGCTTCTTGTCGCTCTCCTCATCGCCTCCAGGAAGCTGAGACATTACTTCCAGGGCCACCCCATCACGGTGGTCACTTCCTTCCCCCTGGAGCAGATCCTGCGCAATCCCAACGCCACAGATCATGTCGCGGGTTGGAACATCGAGCTGCAGCCATTCAACTTGCGCTTCGACACCACAAGAGTCATCAAGGGACGAGCACTGGCAGACTTCGTCGCAGAATGGACTGACCCAAGCCCTGAAGAGCCTCGGGGAGAAGAGGCCGAGCCCTCCGGAGACATAATGCCCAGCCACTGGACCATGCACTTCGACGGAGCCTTCGCCTGCCGCAATGGCGGGGCAGGCGTCGTCTTGACCTCGCCCAAAGGCGATAAGCTCTACTACGCTGTCCAGTTGTGCTTTACGATTGACAAGATCTCCAACAACATCGCTGAATATGAAGGCCTCCTCGCCGGCTTAAGGGCCGCCATCGCTTTAGGCGTCAAGCACCTGCTCGTCAAAGGCGACTCCCAGCTGCTTGTCAACTTCTCCAACAAAAGCTATACGCCTAAGGACGACCACATGGCCGCATACCTTGAAGAGGTCCTCAGGCTTGAGAAGCACTTCAGGGGCATGGAGCTCATGCACATCCCGAGGAAAGAGAACCAGGAGGCCGATGACATCGCCAAGCGAGCCTCGCGAAGGCAGGCCCAGCTGGCAAGCGTTTTTGAAGAAAGGCTCGTCAAAGCATCCATCAAGCAGCCTCGAGAGGCTACAGCCGCAAGCACGGACGAAGAACTCCCGCCACCTCCTGAAGCTGGGGCACCCGACTGTGGTCCCCACACAGGGGAGCGTCTGTTGTTGACGGCGGCTCACCAAGACACAGGCTGGATTCACGAGCTCAAAGATTACTTGGCAAAAGGGATCCTCCCCGAGGAAGATGCGGAAGCAGAACGAATCGCTCGACAGGCAAAATCCTACTGCATCCTGGAGGGAGACCTGTACCGCAGGCGCCAAAATGGCATCGCGCTCAAATGCGTCCCTCCCGAGGAAGGCCGAACGCTGATCAAGGACATCCATAGCGGGGAGTGCGGCCACCACTCGTGTGCGCGCACCCTCGCAGGCAAGGTCTTCAGGAGCGGGTTCTACTGGCCACAAGTGCTTCAAGATGCGGGCACCATCGTCCAAGCTTGCGACGCCTGCCAGTACCACGCCAAGCAAATTCATCAGCCGGCGCTAGGGCTCCAGACCATCCCGCTCTCCTGGCCGTTCGCGGTCTGGGGGCTGGACATTCTGGGCCCCTTCCCGAAGTCGCAGGGGGGCTACCGCTTCCTCTTCGTGGCCGTCGACAAGTTCACCAAGTGGGCCGAGGTTGAACCAGTGCGCACCATACCAGCCGGAGCAGCGGTGAAATTCATCAGGAGCCTGGTCTGCCGCTTCGGAGTGCCTAATCGCATCATCATCGACAATGGCTCGCAGTTTACCAGCGGCATCTTCCGGGCTTGCTGTGAAAAACTCGGCATCAAGCTCTGCTTCGCTTCGGTGGCTCATCCACGGAGCAATGGTCAAGCTGAGCGAGCAAATGCGGAAGTCCTCAAGGGCCTCAAGACCAGAAGCTTCAACATCCTCAAGGGTCACGGCAAGGGCTGGATCGACGAGCTCCCATCTGTGCTCTAGTCCATGCGCACGACCTCTTCAAGACCCACGGGTGAAACGCCGTTCGCCCTTGTCTACGGAGCCGAAGCAGTCCTCCCCGCAGAAATCAGGCATGGATCCCCACGGGTCTTTGCCTTCAGCGAGGACACCCAAGAGGACCTCCACAACGACGACCTGCTGCTTCTCGAGGGACTGCGCCACCGTGCCGCCCTCAGAGCAGCAAAGTACCAGCAAGACCTGCGACGCTACCACAGCCGCCATGTGCGCTCACGCACTCTTGAGGCGGGCGACCTCGTCCTCAGGCGAATCCTCTCCAGAGAATGCCTCCACAAGCTCTCGCCGATGTGGGAAGGCCCCTACAGGGTCTCCCACATCGCCAGGCCTGGCGCGGTACGCCTCGAGACTGAAGACGGCATCCCCGTCAAGAACACATGGAACATCGCGCATCTACGCAAGTTCTACCCGTGATCATTGTCACGCCAGGCATTTTTTGTCTCTAGAGCGAAGCTCACGGCTTCACCTCCAAGCTTCTCTAAGCTTCTCCTGAGGGTCAGCCCTCCGAGCTCTCCTGCTAATGAGCCACCGCAGGCCGCAGTGAATCTCTGCCACTAATGGGTGGTCCCCATGCCTCGACATGGAAGGAACGTTAGCTTGGCAAACCCAAGCTAAATGAACCGATTTCGTTCCCAAGTGAACATTGCGCTCGGGCGCCATTTCGTTCCTAAGTGAACTCTGCGCTGAGGCGCCGCTGTGTAATATTTCAATGGCAAGTTTACTTTCGTCATTTACTTTTCCATGTGCGCTTATATTCTTCCCATGCGCACCTCGTGAGCGGGGGCTGAGTACGGTGCCTGTGCCTCAAGAGCACCCCAGCAGCACTTCAAAATCCAAGGGACCCTGAGCTCTGGCTAAAGGGCATGCTCCCGGATACACGCCACCTCTCCAAAGGACCTTGGTACTCTCTCTCCTCGCGAGATACCCATGAGGAAACATATAAGCGCGCATGAGTCCCAACTACCTTGCTCTAGCGTTTTGGTTCGCCTCTCTAACATTCACAGGGAACAAGAGTCTCTCCAAGCTTGTGGAGGAGAAACTCGGCCCCTGGAGAAAAACGCTTCGCCGAGGGAGTCCTACGCAGGGCGAAAGCCTCGCGAAGCTAAGTTCCCTGCTCACACCAAGAGAATCTCTGCATCTCTCTCACAAGCACTCTGCGTCCCTCGAGTGTTTCTTTTCCCTCACTCTCCATGGACTGCTTGCGCGTCAAAGGGGGGCCCTTGAGGATCGCGCCTCGAGGACTCCTACCTCTCTGAGCCTTAAACTCCCCCCGGCCTTGCCGAGTCATTGCTCGAGCATACCGCAGCGGCGGAGTCATAGCGCGAGGAGAAGGGTCCTAGCGACGCAGAGCGAAAAAGACATGGAATTGAAGCAAGAGGCCCTCGAGGGGCACGCACACAAACTTAGCAGCACATGCTTAGAAATACGGAGTATATTACAGACTGAACAGCAAAAGTCTTTAAGACAAATATCCCTATGGCGCTACAAGCGCATTACATGTCAGGAAGAAGTCAGGCAGAGGCCTCGCTGTCGTCCTCACCAGACCCGTCTCCTTCAGGCTCGCCCTCCTCGTCGTCGCCCTCCTCGCCGCCATCATCCTCCGCCGCGGCCCGCTTGAAGCGGCTGCAGAAGTCGTCGACCTGGTCGCGGATGGAGTTGGAGATCTTCCACCCTTTATCCCCCTCGAGAGGCTCGGTCACCGTGGTGAAGTCGAAGCCCGGATGGAGGTGCTGGAGATTGGTGAAGATGCGGTCGACCGCTACCGCCAGGAGCTGGCGGCACTCCTCCTCGACGACGTCGCGGAGCTCCGCGGCAGGGCCCTCGAGCGCTGTGAAGAGCTGCTCGAAGTACATGAGGTAGGTGGTGGCGTCGGAGTTGCCTTGAACGGGGACGGCCGGCGCTTCCGCTCCCAGCTTCGCGGCGAGCTCGTTGCCCAGGCCCACTAAGGACTGGAACATGCGCTCCCGCTGCTGCGAGAGCACCCGCGCCGCCTGAGCGCTCTCAGCGGCCTCCACCACCTTCTCCACAGCAGGGCCCACCTGCTGGTTCATCTCCTCCATGTCGGCCATGAGGGAGGCGAGGTCCTGCGCCGCGCGCTCGCGAGCCTCCTCAGCGACACGGCGACGATCCGCTTCGCGCTTCACCTTGGCGACGAGGGTGGCGTTCATCTTCTCGAGCTCGTGGATCCGGGCGCAGCTTTCGCCAAGCCTCTTCTTGAAGCGGCTCTCCTGCTTGGAGAACCTCTCGCTGTAGTCTCGAGAGACGGCGGCGCGGTACTCCTTCTCCCGCTCCTGGAGCTTCTTCGCCGCCTCCTCCTTCCGCTCGGCAAACCTCGCGTTGAAGCGTTCCACGCTCGCCTTGTGGGTGGACACTTCACGCTCGTGCTTGCTGAGCGCCGCGGCCAGGCTCTCTTCGCGGGCCTCGAGGGCGGCGCGCTGCCCCGACAGCTCTTGCTCCCTCAACGCCAGCTGTTCGTCGTGGCGGCGCACGTCCTCCTCGCGCTCGCCCAGGCCCTGCCCCCTGGCTTCCAAGTTCGCGCGGACCCCCTCCAGGGTGGTCCGCACGGCCTCAGAATCGGCAAGGATTTTGGCCTCAAGCTCGACAAGCTCACGGTGCTTGGCTGCCAGGGAGTGCTCCACAGCCTCCCGCTCTGCCCTTGCCGCGGCCAAGTCTTCTGCCGCTGCCCGGCGCTCGGCCTTCAAGGGCTGCAGAAGCTCTTCGGCGTCGCGCATGGCGCCCTTGCGGACCTCCTCGGCGAAGCGCAGCGCCTCCTCGCGCTCCGCCTGCAGGGCCAGGTCGCTCCGCCGGCGAGCCTCCACAGCCGCGTGGAACGCGGCCCAAGCCTCCGCGAGCTCGTCTCGCTGCCGGGCAAGCTCCCGGTCCTCCAGAGCGAGGTGGGCCTCCAGCCCCTCCAGGGACTCCAGCACCAGGCAGAGGGCAACGTCACGACGCCCCCTGCTCCAGTCCCAGCTGCCGAGGGCAAGGGCCTGGGAAGTCCCGCTCGGGGCGGAAGGCCCTGCGCCTGCGTCAAGCTTAGAGCGGGGAGCCTCCGCGCGGGCCTGAGGGCTTGGCGGCGTGTCTTCCGCCTCGGCGCCCGCGTTCTGCGCGCCGGCGTTGCCCCCCTCAGGCGGCACCTCGTCCTGGGTTCCCGGGGCAGGAGAGGTCTGCCCCGTAGCCGCTGCCTCCTCCTCCGCCGTGGAGCTTGGCGGGGGCGGCGGGAGATCTGCTCCCACCGCCTCGTCGGCCTGTGGCGGGCTCGGGGCCGACGTAATGCCTGCCGCGGCCTCCTGCTGCGCTGGCGGAGTCGCAGCCCGCGGCGGAGTGGGCGCCTTCTCCGCCCGCTCCTCGGGGCGCTCCTCCTCCAGAGGCGGCGCGGTCGCCTCCGCCTGAGGACCATCCCCGTGAGGGCCTGCAGGGATTTCCTCCGCAGGCCTCGAGGCCTCTTCTGCTGCGGCCTCTGCCGCGGCCTCCGGAGCGGTCCTCTTCACATCCGCCGCCTTGCGGAGCCTTCGGCGCTTCGCAGGCGCCGGGTCGCTGGCAGAGAACAAGAAGATCTGTCAGAGGGAGCAAACAAGCAAAGACCGAAGAAGGAGAGCAAAATTAGAAACACTTACCCCGTCTTCTTGGCGCGGGTGTCAACCCACGCCATGCCGGACGAACGCCAAGAAGGCGTGGCCCGGACTCCGGATCCCTCCGGAGCCGCCTCAGCTTTCCTCTTGAGGGGAGCGCTCGGGGGCTCCCCAGTAGGCCTGTCGTGGGCCTCCTTGGTCCGGGGTTCCTGTCGCCCCGCCTCGGCCTCCTCGTCATCGCTGGACGAGAGCTCGAAGACCTCCTCAAGAGGGGGCGCGGCCCTTGACGAGCTCGCGCCGCCTGTAGAGGGAATGGCCCCAGCCGCCGCGTCGCCCTGCTCGGCGTCGGATGCGTACGGCGACTCCGCAGCGTCTGGTCCTCTCGCCATGGGCATGGGCCCCTCTTCCTCCTCCTCCCCCGCCAGGCCTAGCGGGGTGAAGGTGGGCATCTGTTCCAGAATCGCCAGGCGCGGAGCCAGGTTCATCTGATGAAGAGGCCTCAGCTCCGCAGCGATCGCCACGGGCATGTCGGGGTTGATGAAGAGGCCGCCCATGATGGTCTCGACGACGGCGGGGCGATGGTCTCAGGGGTGGAGTCGCATCGGGTCGGAGGGGCCCGAGTACATCCACATCGGCTTCTTGTGCGCCTGTAGAGGCGCGATGCGGCGGCGCACGAAGTCTTCCGCGATCATCTGGCTGGTAAGGCCGTTCTCCCGAAGCATCCTCATCCGCGCCACGAGGCCTCCTATCTGTGGACCCTGGAAGACCTGCTTGCCCCAGTGAGTATTCTTCACGGGCGGCGCCTCCGGGGTGTCGAGGAAGGAGCTCCGCGACGAGGCGCCGATGAGGAACCGCTTCTGCCTGAAGTCGTCCACCTTCTTCACCACCGCCGTGACGGGCTTCTCGCCGCTCCACGACATGGGGATGTAGACGTCCCCCATGCCGTCCACGATGCGGAACGAAACGCATCCCGTCCGCTCGGACTTCGCGGAATTCCGGAGCGCGTAGAAGCTCCGGAAGAGGGCCACCGAAGGCTGCACCCCCAAATAAGCCTCGCACAAGTAGGCGAAGATGGAGAGGATGAGGATGGCGTTGGGGTGTAGATGAAGGAGATGGATCTGGTAGAACTCCAGAACCGCCTCCAAGAAGGGCGAGTACGAAGGCACCAATCCGGCGAAAAGGGTGTGAAGGAAGATGGGGAAAAACCCCGCCGGGAGTCGGCCGAGCTTGGCGGCCCGGATGGCGCTGGCGCCGTGTTCGTTGGTCTTCCCAGCGACCAGGTGTTGGATCTTGTCCAGCGCCGCCACGTTGACGCGCTCACCAATCAGAGCGGGGCCAAGCGCCTGTTCGCCCTGCGCATCGGAGGGGAGCGTCCCCATCGCCGCCTTGCCCTTCGGTCCGCCCATTGTCGAGGAAGGTGCAAGAAGCGGAGCGCCGAAGAAGGAAAGAGTTCGCCGGAAAAGGAAAGAGTTCGCCAGAGAAGGAAAGCTGGGAGGCCGAGAGCTAGAAGACTGGATGCGCGGAATGGGAGTAATGACTGCGGTTCGGACCGGCGCGCAGCTTTATACCCCATTTGGGCAGTTACCAAGGCGTGGTCGTGGTGGTCGTGGTGGGACCCCCCACGACGCACGTTTCTGCCGGAGAAACCGAGTCGCCGCAAACTCACCACCGAACGACGCGTGTCACGGGCCGGCCGGACATTTTGGACCCACGACGCTTCGTCTGGACCCGATGGGCCTCGCCGTGCCCGTCATGGGCCCGGGGGCTACTGTCGGCCCAGTGGGATCCAGGGTGTGCAGAGCCCACTCTCCACAGCCCTCACACGCGACAGAGTCGATGAAACGACTAAGGACCAAGCAAAACGCTTGGAGAGACCCTCGAGAGGAAAAGCCCTCGAGAGGGCTGAAGGGGGCAGCGAAGGCCTGAAGAGGCCCCTCCCGAGGCTGCCCCTCTGCAGGGCCCTCTCCCCTGGAGAGGGGTCAACACAAATCCCTCCACAAGGCTGTCCAGGCCCTGTGGAGATATCTCGCTACGAAGCAACCGCTGCAAGGCGCACATGGCCACTGCCGCGCCGCAGAGTGACGCGCGCGTCTGCGCGCGATGACGACGGCGCCGCAGTTGCCGTTCTGGTGATTAAAGGAGTCAACAAAGATGTGTCCCCTGCGTCGGCTTACGAGGGTTTCCTCTTTGGTGATAAAGCAGTTGGCCGGCGCTACGCTCCAAGGACGACGTCACCGTGGGCACCCCCACGATCTCTACAGCACCGGCAGGCCGTCCTGCGTGGACGGTGGCTTTCTGGCATCACGGGCAGGCTTTACGACCATGGACCGAGTCCATGGACAACCCAGCCGCGGTGCACCCCACTCCTCCGTGTCACCGCCATGTGGGGACCCTTCCGCTGCGCAGGTCGCAAGGATGAGGCCCGAGGCGCCTATAAAAGGAGAGGGAACCCCTCCGTAGCAAGGGATCGACTAATCGTACCATAGCTTAACTTAGCCTAGCGAACTCAAGGAGGAAGAAGACCTCGGCTTCCCTCTTTGAGCTCTGCACTGCCGCAAGCGAGCCCTCGGCAAGCTCATTGTACTGTACCCTTTACAGCGCAATTCAGACAAGCAGGAGTAGCGGTTTTACCTCCTCCAGAGGGCCGTGAACCTGGGTACGGGTTGGTGTTCGTCTCTGTAGTGTCGTCCCTCTCCGAGCTCGCCGAGCATCGTCGCCGGGCCGGTCGAGGGTTGTAGACCAACGTGTTCAGTCCCCTCCACGAACTTCTCCTCAGAGAGTGACTATCCCTAGCTTCGTGGGAATCACATCTCGACAGAAACCAGGTAGGATAGTCATATGATTTACTTGGCTCGAAATCCTTGTTGCTATCGTGAAGTTGTTTGTGTAGCTATGCTAGCTAGATTGTTTAGGAACACCACAACTTCGTCCTTAGAAACGATCTGGCCACCCCGGAGTCATGGTGTGTCATTTGGAACGACGTGGATCACCACGGAGTCACGGTGCATCCTTACAAACGGCGATGAGCACCACGGAGTCACGGTGTCTCTAAACGATCTGGCCACCCCGGAGTCATGGTGTGTCATTTGGAACGACGTGAATCACCACGGAGTCACGGTGCATCCTTACAAACGGCAATGAGCACCACGGAGTCACGGTGTCTCTAAACGATCTGGCCACCCCGGAGTCACGGTGTGTCATTTGGAACGACGTGGATCACCACGGAGTCACGGTGCATCCTTACAAACGGCGATGAGCACCACGAAGTCACGGTGTCTCTAAACGATCTGGCCACCCCGGAGTCATGGTGTGTCATTTGGAACGACGCGGATCACCACGGAGTCACGGTGCATCCTCACAAACGGCGATGAGCACCATAGAGTCATGGTGTCTCTATACGATCTGGCCACCCCGGAGTCATGGTGTGTCATTTGGAACTACGTGGATCACCACGGAGTCACGGTGCATCCTCATAAGAGGCGATGAGTACCACAAGGACATGATGTTTGAAAACGGCATGGTTTCCCCGGAGATATGGAGTGTCATTTGAAACGGATTGGAAATTGGAGTGAAGGAGTACTCGAAGATATCTTTCAGAAAAGAGTGGAGACACCACGGGAACATTGTGTCCTCAAAAGAAGTGGAAATAACTCGGAGTTTATTTCGTGTACGATATTAAATAAATTGCTTCGAACCTATAAAATTTGTTTAAAATATTCTTAGTGAGTCTTGCCACCACAATTCAATTGTGCTGACCCAATGAATCTGGGCTGTAACTAATCATTGCAGGTCCGTCTAACAAGGAGTAAGGATTGATAGGGTCGCGAGTCTCCAACCAACATGCCTTGCCTGTGGCACATCAAGAAGATGGAGCTCACTTATCCATTTGTTTTCTGCTGTGTGTTTATTTCGGTTTGAGCTAGCCATGGGCTATGCACCTTGTATCGAACCCCTTTTAAATTCTGGATCATCGTGTAATGAATATTGATGCAATGTTATGGTATTTCATCTTAACTGTGTGTGCTAGCAAGTCGATCCAGGGACTAGCACGATACACAGGAGGTCGCTACCTTATAATAAAAGGGGGACCTTTACAGATGGTATCAGAGCACTGTGTTGCCTGTAGGTTCGTGACCCTAGGTTTGGATAGAAATAGGTTTTGACCATAGGATTGAAAATCTATTTTTATTCAGATTTCTAAAATAAATATATATTTCATTTTACCTTTTTCTTATACTCTCGTCTACTATCAACCTTCTGAAAATATCTCTCCTTATTCTAGAAGACCATGTTCTTGAAGTCTGAGTCTAATACTTCATATGGATTTCTCAATATCAATACAAATCACTACGCTTAAGACCATTGGAGGACCAGTATTCGGCAACACTTCAAAGATATTTAATAAGTGGAAGAACCTGAAGTACTCAACAAGGAGTTAGACCAGAGACCACCATTTAATTAGAACAACGATATCGTGTTAGTGTATCGTACATACCAACTTAGGTTGTATGTCGATACTAGAGTGATTTTCTTGTTTGTGGTTGAATCTTGTTGATTGGTTAAATAATTAGGTTGTTGTTTTATGAATGTTTGTGTGTTTCTTTTGTCATGTTTGTTTGTGAGGGTAAGATTTTCTCCTCTTAGATCTCTCTATCTCTGCTTATCTATGCTAAACTAACAGATGCCTCCTCGTCGAGAAACCCACGACAACAACAATGAAGACAACAATGGTAATGACAATAATGGGATGCAACAAGTGTTGACCCAACTCATGCAAGTGATGACTCAGTTCCTAGCAAACAACAACAACAACCACAACCACAACAACAACAACAACAACAACAACAATCCACCGCCACCACCACCCCCTCAAGTGGACATGCTCACCCGATTTCTGAGGTTGCGACCAGCAACATTCACTAGCGCCTCAGAGCCAGTTGTAGTAGATGACTGGTTACGCTCGGTGAATAAGAATCTGGTTACCATTGGGTGCACAGACGCAGAGAAGGTCAGGTTTGCGGCATATCTGCTAGAAGGACCTGCAGCCAGCTGGTGGGACAACTATCAGATCACTCACCCAATTGAGGAGGTCACCTGGGAGATGTTCCAAGAAGGTTTCCGTACTGCACACATATCAACTGGTGTGATGAGCTTGAAGAAAAGAGAATTCCGAAATCTGCGTCAAGGTAGCCGCACAGTTGCTGGATACATAGAGGACTTCAACAATCTAGCACGCTACGCGCCAGACGATGTTGACACAGATGCCAAGAGGAAGGAGAAATTCTTGGATGGTCTGAATGATGAGTTGGCCATTCAATTCTCAGTGGTCTACACACCCAACTATCAGTCACTTCTCGACAAGGCCACTATCTTGGAGAACAAACAGACACACGCCGAAAATAGAAAGAGGAAGCATAGCTCAAGCAAGTACCACTCTGAAACTTCACACAAGAGGCACAATCATTATGAGGGAAGTAGTGGCAACAAATTTCACAACCATATTGAAGACCAAAAGGGAAGCAATGGTGACTACAAAAGCAATGGGCACAACAATGAAGGGAACAATGGTCATTATCACCAAAATCAATCCGTCAAGAAAGATATTAGTCAGGTGTTGTGCTATAATTGCAAGAAACTGGGGCACTACGCCGTAGACTGTCCAGAAAAGAAGAAGAATGCTGGAAACAACAATGGGAACAAGCCAAACCCATTCCAGAAAGGATATGTGAATCATCTCAATGTGGAAGAAGTATTCGAGGAGCGTGAAATGGTGAACAGTAAGTCCTTAATCAGTTAAATTTCTGTGCAAATATTTCTCAAACACTAGTACGTGCTATATATTTGAGTCAAGGATGACGAAGCAACACTTAATAACTGAAGTTGTAGCCCTTCCACCTGAGGTACCTCGAAAGAGGAGATAAGAGTCTTGGACAACCCACAAAAGTTTTCTTTTAAGGGTGGTAGCCCACCCAATTCTCCTAACCCCGGATACCCAAACCTATCCTTCTTTCTAGCCTCTTCGAATCTCGGGACGAGATTCCTTTTAAGGGTGGTAGTCTGTAACATCCCAAAATTTTGGAATGTTTAAAAATCACTAAAATTTAAAACATTTACTCTTATTAACATAAATCATCATTTCCAAGAAGATCAAACAAAAAGGATTATTTTGATTTATACAAAGTATTATAATATTATTTAAATCCAGTAAACTTTATTTTCAAACTTGAGTGTTGAGTTTAAATAGATATTCTAAATACTAATGGTGAAAACCTTAATTAAAAATTAGGATATAGTGTCAATTAAACCATTATGCAATAGTTTGATTTTGAAAAGGTGTTTAAAAGATTTCATATCCAATATAGGTAATTTGACATTTTTCTATATTATATTAAGACATAAATTTGTTTATAAAATATATATTAAATTTGCCAAACTTTGTCAAATTACATTATTTAAAATTTTCATAAGATCAAAAGTTTTAAAACATGTATATTAATGTCTTAAATGGAAGATATGAGTTTTACAAAATTTTAGAATCTTGTTTGATGTCATTTTGTTAAATAAAACAAAAGTTATAAAAGAAATAATAAAACAGAAAAGAAAAGAACAAAAAAAAAGAAGAAGAAAGAAGCCAGACCGGCCCAACCCTCTCTTTCCGCGCGAGCGGTACGTAGCAGCCCAGTAGCGGCCCAGCCGCGAAAACCTCCTCTCTGACACTGACCGACGGGCCCCACCTGTCAGCTTCTTCTTCCCCAGCAACCGCCCACGAACGGGGACGACGCCCACGATGCCGCGCACGATTCGCTCGCCTCGCACGTTCCCGGACTCCCGCGAGACTCTCCCTAGAAAGCCCGCGCTGTGCCCTCCATTTACCCTCTTCCCCTTCCTCGAATCGTGAGCCCGAGAGGAAGAAAACGCTCGCCGGAGTAGCCGTTGCCGCCGCCGCGTATCCCTCCAAATCCGGCGAGGTGAGCTCCTTCCCCGGTCTTAGACCGTGTTCATCCCCTTCCCCAGATCCGTGCGCTTCTCCTCACCCCTTCGCCGCTTCCAATCCCGCAGCTATTCATCGGGTTCGTGCGCGACCGGAGCTCACCGGCGCAAACCGCACCTCCGGCCACGCTGCCACGCTCGTCCGAGAAGCGCCGCTCGACGGCATCGCCACCATCGCCTTCGCCGTGACCAGAGGAACCTCGGCGTAGCCTCCTGGAGCCTGGAGGACCCTCGTGGCGCCATCTTTGACCACGCCCGAGCCGCCGGCCGCCGTCTCCGCCATTTTCCGGCGAGCTCCGCCGCCACTTCCTGGTCAACGATCGGTGAGCGTTCGATCTCCATCCAACAGCTGAGATTAGATCACCTATCGAACCGGTATCAGCCAATCACAGTACGCCACGTAGCCCAGAGCCTTTTCTGGATTATTTCCGAATTGAATTAAATGTTACTTTAGCAGAAAAGCCCCTACCACTTTGAACCATCATAACTTTTTATCCACAAAGCCAAAATTGATAAACTTTATACCCTTGGAAAGCCCTTGACATGTAGAATCTTTTAGAACTGTTCAATTTCAAATTTGACTAGTTTTAATTCATCCAAATTTCAAATGGAAGATTTGAGTAAATTTGACCTAGGCTTAAATCCATAAGTCCAAAAGTTGCAAATAAAATATTTTTGGAAACTTTAGGGTCTGTCTAATAATGTTGTACTTTTAAAATTAATTTTTAGCAATGTCATTTCCATTTCAAAATCAGAAACCCAATTTGTATGTTTTAACATAGTTTAAAATTCTATTAACCTTATTTAATTGTTTTCTTTTACAAAAATAACACAAGTATTTTATTTTGACCAGAAGTAACAAAACTAAGCCGACTCAACCATTTTTGAAATATAAACTTATAAAGATGTGTTAAAACCTGTTAGATATTTTGGAATAGCAAACTTTAAACATTAAAAATGCATTAAACTCTTTTGATCAAATGCATGTGTTTGACTTGTATGTTGATGGAGTGCTATTCATTTTGTTAGATTGTCTGGAGTGCCATTCTTGTTGCTGTGATAATTCAGCTTACTCTCGCGGTTGACAAGGCAAGTTCACTTTGATAATTTTACAAGTAATCTTCATGAGCAGTTAAATGTTATGGTACAATGCTTGAATAGGATGAACTATCACATTCATTAATGAAATGAAACCAGGTAGGATAGTCATATGATTTACTTGGCTCGAAATCCTTGTTGCTATCGTGAAGTTGTTTGTGTAGCTATGCTAGCTCGATTGTTTAGGAACACCACAACTTCGTCCTTAGAAACGATCTGGCCACCCCGGAGTCATGGTGTGTCATTTGGAACGACGTGGATCACCACGGAGTCACGGTGCATCCTTACAAACGGCGATGAGCACCACGGAGTCATGGTGTCTCTAAACGATCTGGCCACCCCGGAGTCATGGTGTGTCATTTGGAACGACGTGGATCACCACGGAGTCACGGTGCATCCTTACAAACGGCTGTCGGCCAAGTGGGATCCAGGGTGTGCAGAGCCCACTCTCCACAGCCCTCACACGCGACAGAGTCGATGAAACGGCTAAGGACCAGGCGGAACGCTTGGAGAGGCCCTCGAGAGGAAAGGCCTCTCGAGAGGGCTGGAGGAGGCAGCGAGGGCCTGAGGAGGCTCCTCCCGAGGCTGCCCCTCTACAAGGCCCCCTCCTCTGGAGAGGGGTCAACGCAGATCCCTCCACAAGGCCGCCCAGGCCCGGTGGAGATACTTCGCTACGAAGCAAACGCTGCAGGGCGCACATGGCCTTTGCCGCGGCCGCAGAGTGACGCGTGCGTCTGCGCGATGACGACGGCGCCGCAGTTGCCGTTCTCGTGATTAAAGGGGGTCAACAAAGCTGTATCCCCTGCGCCGGCTTACGAGGGTTTCCTCTTTGGTGATAAAGCAGTTGGCCGGCGCTACGCTCCAAGGACGACGTCACCGTGGGCACCCCCACGATCTCTGCAACACCGGCTGGCCGTCCAGCGTGGACGGTGGTTTTCTGGCGTCACGGGCAGGCTTTGCGACCATGGACCGGGTCCACGGACATCCCGGGAGCGGTGCACCCCGCTCCTCGCCTTCGTCACCATGTGGGGACCCTTCCGCCGCGCAGTGCGCCAGGATGAGGCCCGAGGCGCCTATAAAAGGAGGGGGAGCACCGCCGTAGAAAAGGATCGACCATTGAGAACCTGGACACCCTACAGCAGCGTAGTCTTAGCTGCTCTCGCGCGAGGAGGAAGAAGACCTTAGCTTCCCACTTCGAGCTCCACTCTGCCATACGGGAGCCCTCGGGAAGCTCATTGTAGTGTAATCTCTGCAGTGCAATACAGACAAGCAGGAGTAGCGGTTTTACCTCCTCCTGAGGGCCGTGAACCTGGGTACGGGCCGCTGTCCATCTCTGCCGTGCTGTCCCTCTTCAGGCTCGACGAGCACCGTCGACGTGTCGGTTGAGGGTTGTAGACCAACGTGTTCAGTCCCCTTCTCGAACTACTCTTCAGAGTGTGAATATCCCTGTTCGTGGGAATCACTCTCCGACATCTGGCGCGCCAGGTAGGGGACTGAGGCGCGTCTTCAACCTCCAGCCGGTCTCCGCGCCATGACCGACACCCGCGCGACGCGCGCCAACAGGCGCGCAGCCGACAGGGCTCATACCGAGCCCGGCACCGCCACCACTCGCGGCCGCCGCGGCCGTCCTCGCACGACGGAGCGCGCCACCTCCGGCCCACACGTGGAGGAACCTGAGAGCGAGGAGCACCATGGCAGCGACCACCGCGGCGATAGGGATGCCTCCCCTGAGCGCCACGACGATGCTGAGTCTTCGCATCCGTCTCGGCGCCAAAGCGCGTCTTCTCAGGGACGCCCGAAGCCCACACCGCACACCGCGTTGCTCATGGCCCAGGAGCTCCTCCGCTACCGACCAAGCGCGGAGGCCCACGACCAGTGGCTGGACCGCCTCCACCACCTCGTCGACGTCGCGACAACGCGCCCCGCTCCGTCTCGCTCCCTCGTTCACCACTCCGCCCGCGCTGGAACTGCCGCGCCGGATGCGCCTCCGCCGCCGCCAGGACCACCTCCGGCCGCAGCCCAGAGGGCTCCGTCTCATGCGTCCTCGCCGCGCGATTGCCAAATCGTGCAGCGCGCCGCGCCTGACGCGCGAGTGGGGATGGAACGCCGGAGAGACCTCTAGAACCGCCTTGTCGAGGAAATCGGCCAGGCGGGGCAGCAGAACCGCAGGGCTCTTCAGGGTGGCACCGCCACATATGCCACCGGCTACATGGCCTTCACCCGAGCTCTGCGCCGCGTGGTATGGCCGCAGAAGTTCAGGCCTGCCCTCCCCAAGGGCTACGACGGGTCAAGCAACCCCATCGAGTTCCTGCAGCTCTACACCACCTCTATCCAGGCTGCAGGAGGAGACGATAAAGTCATGGCCAACTGGTTCTCCCACGCCCTCAGGGACTCCGCGCTGTCGTGGCTCCTCAACTTGCCTGAGGATTCCATCGACTCGTGGGAGGAACTCTGCAGGCAGTTCGTCGCCAACTTCAAGGGCACCTACGAGCGCGCACTCACTCACAACGACCTGCGCGCTGTGGTGCAGAAGAAGGATGAGACTCTCCACAAGTACATCCAGCGCTTCAGCCAAGTGCGCAACAAGATCCCGAACATCCCCGACACGCAGGTCATTGCCGCCTTCAGGGAGGGCGTCACAAATCGCAGGATGCTTGAGAAGCTGGGCATTCACGACAAGCTCACCTCTGTGGTGAAGCTGTTCGACCTCGCTGACAAGTGCGCCAAGGCTGAAGAGGGGCTCCTCTTCGTCAAGATGAGCCAACGGACGGACGACCTGGCTGAAGGGTCCAAGAGCCACAGGAAGCGGGAGGAAACCAAGCGCAAGACTACTGCTGTCCTGGCGGCCGAGCCAACCGCCAAGAACGCCCGCAGGAACTCCCCTGAGCCTGGCGACAAAGAGGTGGACAACTGTCCGTTCTGCGTCTACCACAACAGGCGCGGCCACGCCACAGATAACTGCTTCGATCTCAAGAGGCTGAGACGAGAGCGCGAGCGCGAAGAAGGCAGCGGGAGCCGCGGCAGAGGCCGCGGCTACCGCAGGGACGGCAGAGGCAGACGCGGTGGCGACTATCAGAAGCCGCCAGGCACTCAAGCCAACGCTGCTGAGAAGAACAACAACCTCCCTGACGAGGAAGATGGAGGCTATCAGGCCCCAACGGGGGCTATGGCCTGCATCCTCGGCGGAGCTCAGGCGCCCAAGTCGAACAACCAGTTCAAGCAGTTCACCCGCGAGCTCAATGCCGCGCTCCCGAGCACCGAGACCTCCAGGCCCCTCAAGTGGTCCCAGTACACCATCGCCTTCGACGCCAAGGACCACCCCAAGTCGACCATTGAGAACTTGGACACCCTACAGCAGCGTAGTCTTAGCTGCTCTCGCGCGAGGGGGAAGAAGACCTTAGCTTCCCACTTCGAGCCCCACTCTGCCATACGGGAGCCCTCGGCAAGCTCATTGTACTGTAATCTCTGCAGTGCAATACAGACAAGCAGGAGTAGCGGTTTTACCTCCTCCTGAGGGTCGTGAACCTGGGTACGGGCCGCTGTCCATCTCTGCCGTGCTGTCCCTCTTCAGGCTCGACGAGCACCGTCGCCGTGCCGGTTGAGGGTTGTAGACCGACGTGTTCAGTCCCCTTCTCGAACTACTCTTCAGAGTGTGAGTATCCCTGTCTCGTGGGAATCACTCTCCAACAGTCGACCAACACTGTTGGAACCCTCCCCCTGGTCTGCTCCCCCACCATCAACAACATCACCGTCTCCAAGACGCTCATTGCTGGGGGAGCTGGTCTGAATGTCATCTCTGTCGAGACCTTCGAGACTCTTCAGGTGCCTTACGAGTGGCTCATGCCCTCCAGGCCGTTCACAGGGGTCACTAGTGGTTCAATCGAACCTCTGGGGCAGGTCCGACTGGCCGTCACCTTCGGCACGCAGAAGAACTACCGCACCGAGCTGATCGACTTCGACGTCGCACACATTGGTCTGCCATACAACGCCATCCTCGGCTACCCCGCCCTCGCGAAGTTCATGGCCGTCACGCATCACGCCTACAACATGGTCAAGATCCCCGGCAGCGCTGGCACCATCGCCATCCATGGTCATACCCTGGATGCCACGCGCGCTGTCGAGAGCGCCTACAAGGCAGCTGCCATGGCGTTTCCGGCTGACGAGGACATGGAGCTTCTCGAGAGGCCCCCAGAAGAAGAAACAGATGTTCTCTCAGGAGCAAGCTTCCACGAAGAGGGTGTCATTGGGCACCAGTGGCTCGGGGGCTGAGGGGACAGGGGCTAGCGTCACCATAGGCGCTGCCCTGCCTCCCAAATAGGAAAGCGCGCTTGTCGCCTTCCTTCGGGCAAACTCTGACATGTTCGCATGGACTCCGTCAGACATGTCCGGTCTACCAAGGGAGGTGATCGAGCACCACTTAGCTGTGTGTCCAGACGCACGCCCCGTCAAGCAAAAAGCACGCAAGCAAGCCCCCGAGAAGCAAGCATTCATCGTCAAGGAAGTAGAGAAGCTAAAAGCGGCAAATGTAGTCCGCGAAGTCGCGCACCCCACTTGGCTCTCCAACGGCGTGGTTGTCCCTAAACCCGCTGGAGGAGGCCGACTCTGCATCGACTACACAGATGTGAATAAAGCCTGCCCCAAGGACCCATACCCCATGCCGAGGATAGACCAGATCGTGGACTCCACCGCCGGCTGCGACCTCCTCTCTTTTCTGGACGCCTTCTCTGGTTATCACCAGATCAAAATGGCTAAAGAAGACGAGGAGAAAACAGCATTCCTCACCCCTTGTGGTGTGTATTGCTACACTTGCATGCCCTTTGGCCTGAAGAACGCCGGCGCCACTTTCCAGAGGCTCATGAGGATAGCCTTGGGGGCACAGATGGGCAGAAATGCAGAAGCATATGTCGACGACATCGTGGTCAAGTCTCGCGAGGGTGACACCCTCTTGAAGGACCTCGAGGAAACCTTCGCCAGCCTGCGCAAGGTGAACATCAAGCTGAACCGCACCAAGTGCGTCTTCGGCGTACCTTCAGGCAAACTCCTCGGATTCCTCGTGTCCCACCGCGGCATAGAAGCAAACCCTGACAAGATCAAGGCCATAGAAGGGATGCAGCCTCCTCGCCGGCTCAAGGACATGCAGCGCCTAGCAGGTTGTATGGCCAGCCTGGGCCGCTTCATCTCCAAGTTCGGCGAGAGAGCCCTGCCATTTTTTAAGATCATGAAGAGATCCGGCACATTCAAATGGACCCCTGAAGCGGACAAGGCGTTTGAGGACTTGAAGAGATATTTGGCCAGCCCACCAGTTATGGTGGCCCCGAGGACCGGCGAACATCTGAAGCTGTACCTATCAGCCACTCCTCAGACCGCAAGCGCCGTCCTGGTGGTCGAGAGGGAAGAGCCAGTCCTCCCTAAGAAGAGCGCTGCCACTCCAAGCCCAAAGCCGCCCGACAAAGACCTTGGCGAAGGAGCAGTCTCCACGGACCCACTGCCAGGCCCACAGCCCCAAGTCGAGTCTGCTCCGAACACCCTTGCCGAGATCCCTCCACAGGCAAATCTCGACAAGGGCCCTGAAGAGCCTCCACAGAGAGCCGATGCTGCACCTCCCTCGACAGCCCTTGTCGAGCACCCCGTGTACTTTGTCAGTACGGTACTGCGGGATGCTCGGGAGCGGTACCCAATGCAGCAGAAGCTTCTCGTCGCTCTCCTCATCGCCTCCAGGAAGCTGAGACATTACTTCCAGGGCCACCCCATCACGGTGGTCACTTCCTTCCCCATGGAGCAGATCCTGCGCAATCCCAACGCCACAGACCGCGTCGCGGGATGGAACATAGAGCTGCAACCATTCAATCTGCGCTTTGACACCACAAGAGTCATCAAGGGACGAGCGCTGGCGGACTTTGTCGCCGAATGGACTGACCCAAGCCCTGAAAAGCCTCAGGAAGAAGAGGCTGAACCCTCTGGAGACACTATGCCCAGCCACTGGACCATGCACTTTGATGGAGCCTTCGCCTGCCGCCACGGCGGGGCAGGCGTTGTCTTGACTTCGCCCAAAGGCGACAAACTCTATTACGCTGTCCAGCTGTGCTTCACGATTGACAAGATCTCCAACAACATCGCTGAATACGAGGGCCTCCTCGCCGGCTTAAGGGCCGCCATCGCTCTGGGCGTCAAGCACTTACTCGTCAAAGGCGACTCCCAGTTGCTTGTCAACTTCTCCAACAAAAGCTACACGCCTAAAGACGACCACATGGCCGCGTACCTTGAAGAGGTCCGCAAGCTCGAGAAGCACTTCAGAGGCATGGAGCTCATGCACATCCCGAGGAAAGAAAACCAGGAGGCCGACGACATCGCCAAGCGAGCCTCGCGAAGGCAAGCCCAGCAGGCCGGCGTCTTTGAAGAGCGGCTCACCAAAGCATCCATCAAGCAGCCTCAAGAGACTACAGCCGCAAGCGCGGACGAAGCACTCCCACCACCTCCTGAAGCTGGGGCACCCGACTGTGGTCCTCGCACAGGGGAGCGTCTGTTGCTGACGGCGGCTCACCAAGAAACAGGCTGGATTGACGAGCTCAAAGACTACCTGGTGAAGGGGGTCCTCCCCGAGGAAGACGCGGAAGCAGAGCGAATCGCTCGACAGGCAAAATCCTACTGCATCCTCGAGGGAGACCTGTACCGCACGCGCCCAAATGGCATCGCGCTCAAATGCGTCCCTCCCGAGGAAGGCCGAACGCTGATCAAGGACATCCACAGCGGGGAGTGCGGCCACCACTCGTGTGCGCGTACCCTCGCAGGCAAGGTCTTCAGGAGTGGTTTCTACTGGCCGCAAGTGCTTCAAGATGCAGTCACCATCGTCCAATCATGCGACGCCTGCCAGTACCACGCCAAGCAAATCCATCAGCCGGCGCTGGGACTCCAGACCATCCCGCTCTCCTGGCCGTTCGCGGTCTGGGGGCTGGACATTTTGGGCCCCTTCCCGAAGTCGCAGGGGGGCTACCGCTTCCTCTTCGTGGCTGTCGACAAGTTCACCAAGTGGGCCGAGGTCGAACCAGTGCGCACCATACCAGCTGGGGCAGCGGTGAAATTCATCAGGAGCCTGGTCTGCCGCTTCGGAGTGCCTAATTGCATCATCACTGATAATGGCTCACAGTTCGCCAGCGGCATATTCCGGGCTTACTGTGAAAAACTCGGCATCAAGCTCTGCTTCGCCTCGGTGGCTCATCCACGGAGCAATGGTCAGGCCGAGCGAGCAAATGCGGAAGTCCTTAAGGGCCTCAAGACCAGAAGCTTCAACATCCTCAAGGGTCACGGCAAGGGCTGGATCGATGAGCTCCCATTTGTGCTCTGGTCCATGGGCACAACCTCTTCAAGACCCACGGGTGAAACGCCGTTCGCCCTTGTCTACGAAGCCGAAGCAGTCCTCCCCGCAGAAATCAAGCACGGATCCCCACGGGTCCTTGCCTTCAACGAGGACACCCAAGAGGACCTCCACAACGACGACCTGCTGCTTCTCGAGGGACTGCGCCGCCGTGCCGCCCTCAGAGCGGCAAAGTACCAGCAAGACCTGCGATGCTACCACAGCCGCCATGTGCGCTCACGCACTCTTGAGGCGGGCGACCTCGTCCTCAGGCGAATCCTCTCCAGAGAAGGCCTCCACAAGCTCTCCCTGATGTGGGAAGGCCCCTACAGGGTCTCCCACATCGCCAGGCCTAGCGCTGTACGCCTCGAGACTGAAGACGGCATCCCCGTCAAAAACCCGTGGAACATCGCGCATCTACGCAAGTTCTACCCGTGATCATAGTCACGCCCGTTATCATCGTCACGTCAGGCATTTTTTGTCTCTGGAGGAAAGCTCACGGCTTTACCTTCTGAGGGCCAGCCCTCCGAGCTCTCTTGCTAACGAGCCACCGCAGGCCGCAGCGAATCTCAGCCACCAATGGGTGGTCCCCATGCCTTGACATGGAAGGAACGTTAGCTTGGCAAACCCAAGTGTAATGAACCATTTCGTTCCTATGTGAACTATGCGCTACGGCGCCATTTCGTTCCTAAGTGAACTATGCGTTGAGGCGCCGCTGTGTAATATTTCGATGGCAAGTTTACTTTCATCATTTACTTTTCCATGTGCGCTTATATTCTTCCCATGCGCACCTCGCGAGCGGGGGCTGAGTACGGTGCCTGTGCCTCAAGAGCACCCCAGCAGCACTGCAAAATCCAAGAGATCCGAGCTCTGGCTAAAGGGCATGCTCCCGGATACACGCCACCTCTCCAAAGAACCTTGGTACTCCCTCTCCTCGCGAGATACCCATGAGGAAACCTATAAGCGCGCATGAGTCCTTACTATCATGCTCTAGCGTCTGGGTTTGCCTCTCTAACCTCCACAGGGAACAAAAGCCTCTCCAGGCTCGTGGAGGGAAAACTCCGCCCCTGGGGGAAAACGCATCGCCAAGGAAAGCCTACGCAGAGCAAAAGCCTCGCGAAGCTAAGTTCCCTGCTCACATCAAGAGAGTCTCTTCATCCCTCTCACGAGCACCTCTTGTCCCTCGAGCGTTTCTTTTCCCTCACTCTCCATGGACTGCTTGCACGTCAAAGGGGGGCCCTTGAGCATCACGCCTCGAGGACTCCTACCTCTCTAAGCCTTAAACTCCCCCCGGCCTTGCCGAGTCATTGCTCGAGCATACCGCAGCGGCGGAGTCATAGCGCGAGGAGCAGGGTCCTAGCGACGCAGAGCGATAAAAGGCATGGAGTTGAAGCAAAAGGCTCTCGAGGGGACGCACACAAGTCTAGTAGCATATGCTTAAAAATATAAAGTATATTACAAACCATGGAGAAAAATCTCTAAGCCAAATGTCTCGACAAGCGCTACAAGCGCATTACATTCCAGGAGGAAGTCAGGCAGAAGCCCCGGCATCGTCCTCCCCGGACCCTTCTTCCTCTGGCTCGTCCTCCTCGTCGCCGCCCTCCTCGCCGCCATCATCCTCCACCTCGGCCCGCTTGAAGCAGCTGCAGAAGTCATCAACTTGGTCGCGGACCGAGTTGGAGATCTTCCACCCCACCTCTCCCTCGAGGGGCTCGGTCACCGTGGAGAAGTCGAAGCCAGGCTGGAGGCGCTGGAGGTTGACGAAGATGCGGTCGACCGCTACCGCCAGGAGTTGGCGGCTTTCCTCCTCGACGATGTCGCGAAGTTCCGCGGCAGGGCCCTCGAGCGCCGTGAAGAGCTGCTCGAAGTAGGCAAGGTACGCGGCGGCGTCGGAGTTGCCCTGAACGGGGACGGGCGGCGCCTCCGCTCCCAGCTTCGCGGTGAGCTCGTTGCCCCGAGCCACTAGGGACTGGAACATGCGCCCCCGCTGCTGCGAGAGCACCCGCGCCGCCTGAGCGCTCTCAGCAGCCTCCACTGCCTTCTCCACAGCAGGGCCCACCTGCTGGTTCATCTCCTCCAAGTTCGCCATGAGGGAGGCGAGGTCCTGCGCCGCGTGCTCGCGAGCCTCTTTAGCGACGCGGCGGCGATCCGCTTCGCGCCTCACCCGGGCGTTCAGGGTGGCGTTCATCTCCTCCAGCTGGTAGATCCGGGCGCCGTCCTCACCGCGCTTCCTCTTGAAGCGGCTCTCCTGCTTCTTGAACTTCTCATCATAATCACGAGAGACAGCGGCGCGGTACGCTTTCTCCCGGGCTCGGAAGTCCTTCTCAGCCTCCTCCTTCAGCTCGGCGAACTTCGAGTTGAAGCGCTCCACATGCTTCTTGTGGGTGGCCACTTCATGCTCGTGCTTGGCGAGGGACTCGGCCAGGCTCTCCTCGCGGGCCTCGAGGGCGGCGCGCTGCCCTGACAGCTCCTGCTCCGCCAGCGCCAGCTGCTCGTCGCGCCGGTGCAGGTCGCTCTCGCGCTTGCCCAGACTCTGGCCCCTGGCTTCCAAGCTCGCGCGGACTGCCTCCAGAGAGGTCCGCACGGTTGCGGAGTCGGCGAGAATCTTGGCCTCGAGCTGGGCGAGCTCGCGGTGCTTGTCCGCCAGCGAGTGCTCTATCGCCTCCCGCTCCGCCCTGGCCGCGTCCAGGGCATCCTCTGCAGCCCGGCGCTCGGCCTGGACGGGCTCCAGGGTCTCCTCGGCCTCGCGCACAGCGCCCTCGCGGACCTCCTTGGCGAAGCGCAGCGCCTCCGCGCGCTCCGCCTGCAGAGCAAGGTCGCTCTGCTGGCGAGCCTCCACAGCCGCGTGGAAAGCGGCCCAGGCCGCCGCAAGCTCGTCCCGCTGCCGGGCGAGCTCCCCGTCCTCGAGTGCGAGGTGAGCCTCCAGCCCGTCCAGGGACTCCCTCACCAAGAGGAAGGCGACGTCGCGGCGCCCCTTGCTCCAGTCCCAGCTGCCAGGGACAAGCGCCTGAGAAGTCCCACGCAGCGCGGAGGGCCCTGCGCCTGCGTCGAGCTTGGAGGAGAAGGCCTCCGCGCGGGCCTGAGGGCTCGGCGGCGAATCCTCCGCCGTGCCGCCCGCATTCTGCGCGCCGGCTTCATCCCGCTCAAGCGGCACCTCCTCATGGGTTACCGGGGCAGGAGAGGCCCGCCCCGCAGCCGCTGCCTCCTCTTCCTCCGCGGTTTTGGCGGGGGCGGCGGAAGATCTGCTCCCACCGTCTCATCGGCCTTTTGCGGGCTCGGGATCGGTGTAGTGCCTGCCGCGGCCTCCTGCTGCACGGGCGGGGTCGTAGCACGCGGCGGAGTGGGCGCCCTCTCCGCCTGCTCCTCAGGGCGCTCCTCCTCCGGAGGCGGCGCGGTTGCCTCAGCCTGAGGCGCGTCCTCGCGAGGGCCTGCAGGGGCCTCCTCCACAGGCCTCGAGGCCTCTTCTGCGGCGGCCTCTGGCGCGACCTCTAGCGCGGTTCTCTTCACATCCGCCGCCTTGCGAAGTCTTCGGCGCTTCGCAGGCGCCGGGTCGCTGGCAAAGAACGAGAAGCCTTGTCAGAGGGGAGCAGACGAGCAAAGATTGAAGAAGAGGAACCAAGTTACAAGCACTTACCCAGTTTTCTTGGCGCGGGTGTCAACCCACGCCATGCCAGACGAACGCCAAGAAGGCGTGGTCCGGGCTCCGGGTCCCTCCGGAGCCGTCTCAGCTTTCCTCTTGAGGGGGGCGCTCGGGGGCTCCCCAGCAGGCCTGTTGTGGGCCGCCTTGGTCCGGGGATCCTGTCGCCCCGCCTCGGCCTCCTCATCGTCGCTGGACGAGAGCTCGAAGACCTCCTCAGGAGGGGGCGCGGCTCTTGACGAGCTCGCGCCGCCTGCAGAGGGGATAGCCCCCGCCGCAGCGTCGCCCTGCTCAGTGTCAGATGCGCATGGCGACTCCGCGGAGTCTGGCCCCTTCGCCATGGGCATGGGCCCCGTGTCCTCCTCCTCCCCCGCCAGGCCAAGCGGGGTGAACATGGGCATCTGATCCAGCACCGCCAGGCGTGCGGCCAGGTTAAGCTGATGAAGAGGCCTCAGCTCCGCAGCGATCGCCACGGGCACGTCGGGGTTGATGAAGAGGCCGCCCATGATGGTCTCGACGACGGCAGGGCGATGGTCGCAGGGGTGGAGTCGCATCGGGTCGGAGGGGCCCGAGTACATCCACATCGGCTTCTTATGCGCCTGTAGAGGCGCGATGCGGCGGCGCACGAAGTCCTCCGCGATCATGTGACCGGTAAGGCCGTTCTCCCGAAGCATCCTCATGCGCGCCACGAGGTCTCCTATCTGTGAGCCCTGGAAGACCTGCTTGCCCCAGTGAGTATTCTTCACGGGCGGCGCCTCCGGGGTGTCGAGGAAGGAGCTCTGTGACGAGGCTCCGATGAGGAACCACTTCTGCCTGAAGTCGTCCACCTTCTTCACCACCACCGTGATGGGCTTCTCGCCGCTCCACGACATGGGGATATAGACGTCCCCCATGCCGTCCACGATGCGGAAGGACACGCATCCCGTCCGCTCGAGCTTCGCGGAGTTTCGGAGCGCGTAGAAGCTCCTGAAGAGGGCCACCGAGGGCTGCACCCCCAAGTAGGCTTCGCACAAGTAGGCGAAGATGGAGAGAATCAGGATGGAGTTGGGGTGAAGGTGGAGAAGATGGATCTGGTAGAACTCCAGAACTGCCTCCAGGAAGGGCGAGTACGGAGGAAGCAGCCCGGCGTAGACGGTGTGGAGGAAAATGGGAAAGAACCCCGCCGGGAGTCGGCCGAGCTTGGCGGCCCGGATGGCGCTGGCGCCGTGTTCGTTGGTCTTTCCGGCGACCAGGTGCCGGATCTTGTCCAGCGCCGTCGCATTGACGCGCTCCCCGATCAGAGCGGCGCCAAGCGCCTCTTCGCCCAGCGCATCGGAGGGGAGCATCCCCATCGCCGCCTTGCCCTTCGGTCCGCCCATTGTCAAGGAAGGTGCAAGAAGCGGAGTGCCGAGGAAGAGGAAGGAGTTCGCCGGAGAGGAAAAGCTAGGAGGCCGAGAGCTAGAAGATTGGATGCGCGGAATGGGAGTAATGACTGCTGTTCGGACCGGCGCGCAGCTTTATACCCCGTTTGGGCAGTTACCAAGGCGTGGTCATGGTGGGACCCCCCACGACGCACGTTCTGCCGGAGAAACCGAGTCTGCCCCTCCACAAGGCCCCCTCCTCTGGAGAGGGGTCAACGCAGATCCCTCCACAAGGCCGCCCAGGCCCGGTGGAGATACTTCGCTACGAAGCAAACGCTGCAGGGCGCACATGGCCTCTGCCGCGGCCGCAGAGTGACGCGTGCGTCTGCGCGCGATGACGACGGCGCCGCAGTTGCCGTTCTCGTGATTAAAGGGGGTCAACAAAGCTGTGTCCCCTGCGCCGGCTTACGAGGGTTTCCTCTTTGGTGATAAAGCAGTTGGCCGGCGCTACGCTCCAAGGACGACGTCACCGTGGGCACCCCCACGATCTCTGCAACACCGGCTGGCCGTCCAGCGTGGACGGTGGTTTTCTGGCGTCACGGGCAGGCTTTGCGACCATGGACCGGGTCCACGGACATCCTGGGAGCGGTGCACCCCGCTCCTCTCCTTCGTCGCCATGTGGGGACCCTTCCGCCGCGCAGTGCGCCAGGATGAGGCCCGAGGCGCCTATAAAAGGAGGGGGAGCACCGCCGTAGAAAAGGATCGACCATTGAGAACCTGGACACCCTACAGCAGCGTAGTCTTAGCTGCTCTCGCGCGAGGAGGAAGAAGACCTTAGCTTCCCACTTCGAGCTCCACTCTGCCATACGGGAGCCCTCGGCAAGCTCATTGTACTGTAATCTCTGCAGTGCAATACAGACAAGCAGGAGTAGCGGTTTTACCTCCTCCTGAGGGCCGTGAACCTGGGTACGGGCCGCTGTCCATCTCTGCCGTGCTGTCCCTCTTCAGGCTCGACGAGCACCGTCGCCGTGCCGGTTGAGGGTTGTAGACCAACGTGTTCAGTCCCCTTCTCGAACTACTCTTCAGAGTGTGAATATCCCTGTTCGTGGGAATCACTCTCCGACAACGGCAATGAGCACCACGGAGTCACGGTGTCTCTAAACGATCTGGCCACCCCGGAGTCATGGTGTGTCATTTGGAACGACGTGGATCACCACGGAGTCACGGTGCATCCTTACAAACGGCGATGAGCACCACGAAGTCACGGTGTCTCTAAACGATCTGGCCACCCCGGAGTCATGGTGTGTCATTTGGAACGACGCGGATCACCACGGAGTCACGGTGCATCATCACAAACGGCGATGAGCACCATGGAGTCATGGTGTCTCTATACGATCTGGCCACCCCGGAGTAATGGTGTGTCATTTGGAACTACGTGGATCACCACGGAGTCACGGTGCATCCTCATAAGAGGCGATGAGTACCACAAGGACATGGTGTTTGAAAACGGCATGGTTTCCCCGGAGATATGGAGTGTCATTTGAAACGGATTGGAAATTGGAGTGAAGGAGTACTCGAAGATATCTTTTAGAAAAGAGTGGAGACACCACGGGAACATTGTGTCCTCGAAAGAAGTGGAAATAACTCGGAGTTTATTTCGTGTACGATATTAAATAAATTGCTTCGAACCTATAAAATTTGTTTAAAATATTCTTAGTGAGTCTTGCCACCACAATTCAATTGTGCTGACCCAATGAATCTGGGCTGTAACTAATCGTTGCAGGTCCGTCTAACAAGGAGTAAGGATTGATAGGGTCGCGAGTCTCCAACCAACATGCCTTGCCTGTGGCACATGAAGAAGATGGAGCTCACTTATCCATTTGTTTTCCGCTGTGTGTTTATTTCGGTTTGAGCTAGCCATGGGCTATGCACCTTGTATCGAACCCCTTTTAAATTCTGGATCATCGTGTAATGAATATTGATGCAATGTTATGGTATTTCATCTTAACTGTGTGTGCTAGCAAGTCGATCCAGGGACTAGCACGATACACAGGAGGTCGCTACCTTATAATAAAAGGGGGACCTTTACAGCTGTCCTCTTGAATGGCGTTCCTGGTAGATGGATCCAATGTCGTCGCGGACTCCGACAAGGGGACCCCCTTTCGCCGTTCCTCTTCGACATGGTGGCTGATGTCCTCCAACAGATGCTTCTTCATGCCTCCCGCGAGGGGCTTATCCTTCACCCACTTGTCAACAACCTCCTTTGTCCTACCCTCCAATACGCTGATGACACCGTTATCATCATCAGAGCCGTGTCGGAACACGTCGTAAACCTCAAACGTATCCTTAACCAATTCTCTGAGACTTCTGGTCTCGACATCAACTTCCACAAGAGCACCTTCGTTCCCATTAAGACTGACGCGACCATCGCATCCTCCATGGCTGCGTCCTTTGGTTGCCCGGTCTCCTCCTTCCCTCAAACTTACCTTGGTCTCCCCCTTTCCACCAACAAACTTCCCCTCTCTGACTTCGGTCCCATCATCTCCAAATGCGACCGATATCTCTCGGGGTGGCGGGGCCGTTCCATTCCTATCGGCGGCCGCCTACTCCTTGTCAATTCGGTCTTAATGGCAATGATTTCTCACGCCATGAGCGCTGGGTTGCTCCCTCCTGGGGTTATCGAAGCAATCGACAAGCGCCGTCGGGCCTTCTTCTGGACCGGGGAGGAAACTTGCCATGGCGGGCAATGTAAGGTGGCCTGGCCGGATGTTTGCCGCCCCAAAGCCCTTGGCGGTCTAGGTGTCCTTCATATCCCCTCGCAAAACTCCGCGCTCCTCTCTAAGTTTCTCACAAAAATTCATTCGGCTTCCGACGCCCCTTGGGCCAACTGGTTTCGGCGTCTCTATGGTTGGTCCCAAAATCGTGACTTAGGGGATGATCATCGGCTCGACACCCCCATCTGGAAGTCCATTGTGGCCAGCCTCCCCTCCTTCCAAACGCACTCCACCGTTAAGCTGGGCAATGGTCACTCTACCGCCTTCTGGAAGGACAACTGGCTTGGGAACGGGCCCCTGAGCACTCTTTTTCCTATCATCTTCTCCCACTCGACTCGTCCTAACATCTCCGTCCACCTTGTCCACACTCTTGGCCTCCCAAACACCTTCACACCACGGCTTTCCTCCCTTGCAGCTTCGGAGTTTCACACCCTTACTTCCGTCCTCCCCTCCACTGAGCAACTCAACTCGACAGACTCGGACACTCGTTTATGCTGTCACACTAACAATTGTCTTTCAAACAAGAGTTTCTATGCAAATGCTTTCAGGCTTCTTCCGACGATGGGGTATCAGATAAAGTCTGGCGCAATGCGGCCCCGCTGCGATGCAAGATCTTCGTCTGGCTCTCCATCCGCAACCGCCTCTACACCAACGACAGACGCTTCCGCCACCAGCTCTCGACCTCGGCGCAATGACCCGTCTGTTCGATGAATGAGGACGTCCCCCACCTCCTTATGGAATGCCCTCGTGCGGCTAACATTTGGCAGCGACTATCGCCTACCACCAACCTCGCCAACCTCCACGAGATTCAAGACCTCTTGGAGGACCGCACAACCACCTTCACGGACGCCACCACCCGCATCGCCATCCTGTGGCACATTTGGAAGCGACACAACAATTGGGTCTTCAACAGAATTGCTGACCCAGTGAATGTCACCGCTCGGAACTGTATTGCCGATGTACGCCTTTGGGCCAACCGTTGTAAATCTCTTGTAGACAAGAACCACCTTCTCACCTGGTGCTCTCCGTATGACCCCCCGTAGTCCCCCCCCCCCCCCCCCCCCCTCTTTTTTTTCGCCTACATGCTCCCTGTAAAGACTCACCAAGTCATATGAAATAAAGTTCAGGCTGGCTCTGCCCGCCGTAGTTACAGTAAAAAAAATCTGTTTATTTGTTATTTTCTGATTCAGCTAATTTGTTGCTGCACTTTGTCAAATAAATTTAGAAGAATAAAAAATATTAGCGAAACACATGAATAACTTTATTAGTACTAAATGTATAACAATTAACTAAAAAGTAGGGTAACTATCTTAATTTTGTGGGGAATAATATATTATGAGCTACATGAGATATTGGGTGGGTAACTTTATCATAAACACATAGATAACTTCATTAATATAAGATGGGTAACTATAAGTCAAAGTGACAGGTAAGTACGTCATTGTAAAGGGTAAACCCAAAGATCTACCTACAAAATTCTGAAAGAACGAAAATTATTTCAACAGACGCCGATGTCCTACAAGCAAGACACCACCTAATCTGTACTAGAACGCATAACTCATTCCTGTTGTCTACTAAGTAGATAGAGATATGATTAGGAATGATGTAAAGGCAAGCACTGTAATATTTCCAAGTCACAACTTTAATAATTTGGCTGTAAATTCACCATTTTGGTTGCAAACACTGTAATTAAAAATAATTGCAAAAACAACTAAGGTTGGTACAACTTTGGATGACCTCGAGAAGCACATAATGTACATGCATGCATGATGCATCTGATGAATCCTTGAAACTGAAGCTCGAAATTTTTGAGAATTAAAGAATTTAGAAGAGAGACTGAAATCATTTTCCGTAGCACAAATTTGTTCAGTAAATCAGAACAGCACACACATATTCAATGCTAACACTGTCCGATTTCACTAGCAAAGTTACAACAATAGTCGCAAGTCAGTGGATGATTTTGCATTGCCGCTTGAGCCTGACAATACCCTGTAGTCCGTATGGACACTGATGGTGAGTTTCTCCGTGATTTCGATAGCATCGGTATGAGAAGCGCTTGGCTCCCGTCTAATCTTGCATCCACTCTCCTTGCAACTCCAGCAGCGTGAAATCAACCATCATCGCAATAGCAGTAGAATATGTAGCTAGCTAGCAAGCAACAGGGCACAAAGCAAGCGGCATTACACAACGCGTAGAGATAGGACACAACGACGTGAGGCTGCAATGTCATAGACAGTGTATGTTGAGCCGTAAGGAACCATCGACAGGTGGGGAGTCAGTGGCTGAAGAACGACCGGCAAGCCGGATGTTCAGCGGCGAAGAACGGCGTGGGAGTTGTCGTCGATCAACTTCGGTTGACCAGGAGTCGGGGATGGCGACTGACAAGGAATAGGGGATAACCGCTGACCAGGATTCGGAGCCGCCGTGCTTGGTGACTGGTCTGCACAGCGGTTGGCTTCGGCGGCCGGTCTGCACGGGAACGGATTAGACCGCGGCAGGTGCGAGTGCAGAGAAGGCGACGCTCCGGCGGCGAGCGGGGGAACAGGGGATGAGATGAGGAGGGTCGCTCGCGACGACGAGATCCAGCGCGGACTGCTTGAGAGGGAGGAGGAGAGAAAGGGGGCGAGCAGACTACTACGGCTAGGTGGAGGGCTCCGGTTGGCTGAGGTCCACGCTCCGGTGGCGAGCGGAGGAACAACGGGGACGAGCGAAGGAGGTTCGCGGCAGCGGGGCCTCGCCGGCGCGCTCCAGCGCGATCTGCTCTTGACGGAGGTCGGAAAGCTAGGAGCCTAGGATGATGGAGTACACTCACGAGTCACCGTCCGTTCTTGATCTGACGGTTCTCCTTACTGCGTCGACTTAAGCCCATGTAAGGCGCTTGCTATTTAGATTCTCCGTTTCCAACTACTTCGAGTTCTACTCTAAACAATTCAACTATTTTATATCAAGGTTTCCTCATGGATATTGCACACACATGAAAAAAAAATCTTGCAAAATGAATACCACATGATGTCGCCCTAAAAACCAGGGAGGACTACATAACCATGATGTAGACAGAAATAAAAAAAATCATGAACTAGAAATAAGCAACAATAGCCTCCTAACTAAGTGGATATTTAAGCTTTTAAACGGCGAGGGTTTGTGGCAAGATCTCGTGGGAAACGGGCAATTAGAGATCACTGAAACTTGGGACTAAGACATCTCCACTCGTTAGGAATATATCTATGAACTTCAAACAAGTTGTCGGTTTATAATTGAGCTGAGGGCTACCTGAAGCCCTAGATCAGAGACCCCTTGACTTTCTCCATGGTATGGTCTTAGGAAAACAATTTGTTTAGGGCAACCTATCGCACCTAACGATAGGTCGCTCCGCATGCATCCATTCCATTTGGTTCACTAGTGTGGTTGCGACCCAACCGGGCGTATTCTGACTCAATTTCATGCGTAGAAGGGGTTAACCCCAGGTTAGCTACTTTAGCCATATTTTTTCTTGTTTTTTGGATTTTTCGATATTGCATACATGTGTTCAATTCCTAACAAAACGCCTACGAGATTGCTATGAAGACATGCGCCAGAGTTTTTCCTGGAGTTGTTTTAGAGGAAAACCGGGAAGAGGGGTGATGCACACGGTGGGTGTGTTGTTGGGAGACCCCAAGAGGAAGGTATGAAGTAGTGCAACAGCAAGTTTCCCTCAGTTGTGAAACCAAGGTTATCGAACCAGTAGGAAATAATGAATTCCCCCGAGGTGTCAACGGCGCCAGAAAAATCTGCGACGTAAGGGCGCCAGAAAATGCTTCCTGGGACGTAGGTGATGTGGAACCTGCACACAACACAATCAAGATACTTTGCCCAACTTAACGGTGAGGTTGTCAATCTCACCGGCTTGCTGTAACAAAGGATTAAACGTATGTGTGGAAGAAAGATGTTTGTTTGCAGAAAGTAACAGGTTTGCAGTTTGTGGTTTATCAGACTAAAGAGAAGGACCGGGATCCACAGTTCACTAGTGGTGTCTCTCCATAAATAATAATAACATTCATGCGGGTAAACAAATTACAGCTGGGCAATTGATAGAATAATGATGAGCAAACCAATGCATATACCAATGTTATGATGTCTAGTGTGAGATTCATTCGGGCATTACAACAATATACATAGACCGTTCCAACCGCATCTATGACTAATAATCCACCTTCCGGTTAGCGTCCGCACCCCTTTCAGTATTAAGTTGCATGCAACAGATTATCGCCTTAAGCACTGTGTGTAAAGTAAGTAAGTAACATCATCCTTAGACAAAGTACTACTGTTTTATCCCTAGTAGCAACAGTACATCTACAACCTTAGAGCTAGCTGTCACCACCCCAGATTTAATAGAGACATGAACCTACTATCGAGCATAAATACCCCCTCTTGGAGTCACAAGCATCTACTTGGCCAGAGCATACACAAGTAACGGAGAGCATGCAAGATCATTAAATAGCACACACATGATATATTATGAAGCAATAACTTTAGTACTCAATATTCATCGGATCCCAGCAAACACAACATGAAGTATTACATAACGGTGATCTTGATCATGATAGGCAGCTCACAAGATCTAAACATGATAGCACAAGAGGAGAAGACAACCATCTAGCTACTGCTATGTACCCGTAGTCCAAGGGTAGACTACTCACGCATCAGTCCGGAGGCGGTCATGGCGACGTAGAGGCCTCCGGTGACGATTCCCCCTCCCGGCAGGGTGCCGGGGAGAAGTTCTGATCTCTCCCGAATTGGTGTTGACGACGGCGGCGGCTCGGGACCCGTGGAGGAAAATATGAACACCGTGTTAGGGTTTTTAGTCTAGGGGGTATTTGTAGGCGAAAGGGCGAAGTCGGTGGCGTCCCGAGGGGCCCACACCTGGTCCTCGCGCGGCCAGGGGTGCTGCCTCGGTGGCCCACTTCGTCTCGTGTTCGGCTTTCTGGAACGTTTCCGATGAAAAACTGACTTCAGAAAAGAAATCATCCAATTCCGAGAATATTTCCTTAAGTACTTTTCTGAAACAAAAAACAGCAGAAAACAGGGAACTGGCACTGTGGCATCTTGTTAATAGGTTAGTCCCAGAAAATGCATAAAAATATATAAAATGCATATAAACATGTAATAACTTGGTATAATATAGCATGGAACATAAGAAATTATAGATACGTTGGAGACGTATCAACATCCCCAAGCTTAGTTCTACTCGTCCCGAGTAGGCAAGAACGATAAAAGAAGAATAATTTCTGAAGTGACATGCTTAAACACAATCTTGATCATAATATAATGTAAGGCTCATGTTATGAATGAAGTGACTCAAGGCAATGATCTATAGTTTGCTAACAAATAGACAAGGAGTAAACAACTACATCATATAAGTAAAACTTTTCATGAATAGTACTTTCAAACAAGCATCAAAAAGATTTGCATAAGAGTTAACTCATAAAGCAATATTATCTAAGCAAAAGAGCATTGAAGCAACACAAAGGAAGATATAAGTTTCAGCATTGGCTTTCAACTTTTGAACATGTATATCATATAGATAGTTGTCAACACAAAGAAATATAACAAGTGCAATAAGTAAGCATATAAGAATTGTTGCACACAGTTGACACAAGTGTTTGCTTCGGGGATAGAAAGAAGTAGGTAAACTGACTCAACATAAAATAAAAGATAGGCCCTTCGCAGAGGGAAGCAGGGATACAAGCATGTGCTAGAGCTTCTTAGTTTTATAGGTTTTTGAAATCATATAGAGAGTATAAAAGTAAGTTTTGAGCGGTGTTTGTCGTTGTCAACGAATGGTAATGGGCACTCTACCCCGCTTGTCAACCAGACTTTTTTAAGAGCGGCTCCCATGAAGGACGTTATTTCTACCCAAGGGCAGATCATCCCTCTTTTCTCTTTTGTTTACACGTGTAGTTTAGAACTAGTATCATTGCTTGGCTGATTAGATCAGGGCAAAAATGTGAAGAGAATGCAGTGGTTAAAGTTGTAATTAATTGGGACTGGGCACCCCATTTGCCAGCTCTTTTTGCAAAGTTAATGGATAAGCGGTGTATATGCCACTAGTCCGGTTGGTGAAAGTCTGTCTAAAAGCAAATGACAAGGTTGATATCCGTAACACCACATACTTCCTCGTGAGCTAATAAACATTGACACAAATAAGGGATAATAAATTTTGAATAAAAGGTAGCACATGAAGTATTTACTTGGAATGGCAGGAAATACCATGTAGTAGGTAGGTATGGTGGACACAAATGGCATAGGTTTTGGCTCAAGGATTATGGATGCACGAGAAGCATTCCCTCTCAGTACAAGGCTTTGGCTAGCAAGGTTGTTTGAAACAAACACAAGTATAAACTATGACAACAAGACGTATATAAAAACATATTGCAAGCATTATAAAACTCTACATTGTCTTACTTGTTGTTCATACACTTTAACTAGAAAATATCTAGACCTTAGAAATACCAAACATGCAAACCAAATTTCAGCAAGTTTTACGGTAGTTCCTCACTAATAGGTTTTAACTACATGATGTAAAAGCTTAAACATGATCTACTTGAGAGCTCAAAACAATTGCCAAGCACCACAACATGCAAGATAACAATCCATAAGAGCATGTATATCTTTATTTATACCATCTACCACATTTAGCATTTTCTGTTCTCAACCAAACACCAATCAACTTATTTAAAAGATAAACTCTCCAAGTAATTAAACAATGAGATATGAGAGTATGATATAATAAAGCTAACAGCTCTAGCAAGAGATGCATGAAAAACAAGAGCTAGAAAGCATTGAAGTAACATAGAAGAATACTCAACAAATATAAGTGAAGAATACGAGTATTCATAAGAAAAAGCGGAGCGTGTCTCTCTCCCACAAAGGAATGCTAGGATCCATTTTATTCAGAGAATGAAAATAACAAAAACAAAGACAAAAACAAACCGACGCTTCAAGAAAAGCACATAAGAAGTGGCGGAATTAAAATATAGTTTCACTAGAAAGGACCTGATAGTTTGTTGATGAAGAAGGGGATGCCTTGGGCATCCCCAAGCTTTGACGCTTGAGTCTTCTTGAAATATGTTGGGGATGAACCACCGGGGAATCCCCAAGCTTTGGCTTTACTATCCTCTTGATCACATCATATCATCCTTCTCTCTTGATCCTTGAAAACTTCCTCCACACCAAACTTAGAGTAAACTTCATTAGAGGGTTAGTGCACGAAAAATTATGATATTCTGTAGGAACACAATTGCTACCAATGCTACTGGACATTAGCTACATCCACTGATACTTCATAGGATAAAAAGATCCAATCAAAATAGCAAAAGAGGCATTGCAAAATAAATGGCAGAATCTGTCAAAAACAGAACAGTCCGTAAAGACGAATTTTTTCGAGGCACTTAACTTGCTCAGATCAGAAAACTCAAAACTAATGAAAGTTGCATATATATCTGAGGATTACGCACAAAAATAGGCAGATTATTTGGATTTTTCTGTGAGTAGTTACGAATTAAACGGTGGACAGCAGAAAACTGTTTCTGCGCAGGAATCCAAATTTAGCATGAACTTTCAACTAGAGGCTTATCTTGACACAACAATGCAATAAAATAAAGATACAAAGGAATTTCTACAGAGGTAGGACAAGTCCTTGACACAAACAAAATAAAATAACAGGAAATAAAAGTGGGTTGTCTCCCATAAGCGCTTTTGTTTAACGCCTTTCAGCTAGGCACAGAAAGCAAAACTCAAGTATTATCAAGAGATGAAGCATCAACACCATAATTTGAACGAACAATAGAATCAAAAGGTAGCTTCATTCTCTTCCTAGGGAAGTGTTCCATACCTTTCTTGAGTGGGAATTGGTACTTGATGGTACCTTCTTTCATATCAATAATAGCACCCACAGTTCTAAGAAAAGGCCTTCCCAACACAATTGGACAAGATGGATTGCATTCAATATCCAAGACAATGAAATCAACGGGGACCAGGTTATTATTAACCATAATGGGAACATCATTAACTCTCCCCAAAGGTTTCTTCAAAGCATTATTAGCAAGAAAAACATCCAAATAGCAACGTTCCAATGGTGGCAAATCAAACATATCATAAAGCTTTTTAGGCATAACAGAAATAATTGCACCAAGGTCACACAAAGCATTGCAATCAAATTTATCTACTTTCATTTTAATGATGGGCTCCCAACCATCTTCTAACTTCTTAGGGATAGAAGCTTCAAGTCTTAATTTATCTTCCCTAGCTTTAATGAGAGCATTTGTAATGTTAGTAGTAAAAGCCAAATTAAGAGAGCTAGCATTAGGACTTGTGGCCAACTTTTGCAAGAACTTAATAACTTCAGAGATATTACAATTATCGAAATCAAAATTATTATCATCAAAGCAAACTGAACCACATTCTCCCATGTTCTTAAAAATTTCAGCACTTTTATCAACACTAGTTTCAGCAGTTTTGGGCAATTTTAAATTTTTGGAAGAAGTAGAGGAGACATTTCCAACACCAACTATGTTATCATTGATAATAGGAGGCTTACTAGCATGTGAAACACCATTATTTTCAGAGGTAGTAATAGTAAAAACTTTAACAATATTAGCCTCTTTATCTAGTTCTTTCTCTCTTTCCCATCTAGCACGTAATTGGGTCATCATCCTAACATGTTCATCTATTTGAACTTGGATGGCATTAATTTTAGCAAAGGGATTACTCTCTTTAGTTTCAGTAGGCATGATTTTAGATTTTAAAAGATCAACATCAAGGACAAGACTATCAACTTTAGAGGCAAGTATATCAATTTTCCCAAGCTTTTCCTCAACAGTTTTATTAAACAGAGTTTGTGTAGTGATAAAATCTTTTAACATTGTCTCAAGTTCAGAGGTGGTAGTCCTATTATTGTTATAAGAATTACCATAAGAATTACCATAAGAGTTCCCATAAGAGTTCCCATTATTAGGAGGATAGGGCTTATAGTTGTTATTACCATAATTGTTCCTATAGGCATTGTTGTTGAAATTGTTGTTTTTAATAAAGTTCACATCAACATGCTCTTCTTGTGCAACTAAAGAAGCTAAGGGAACATTATTTGGATCAACATGGGATTTACCATTTGCAAGCATAGACATAATAATATCAATCTTTTCGCTCAAGGAGGAGGTTTCTTCAACAGAATTTACCTTCTTACCTTGAGGTGTCCTTTCAGTATACCATTCAGAATAATTCACCATCATATTATCCAAGAGTTTTGTTGCAGCCCCCAAGGTGATGGACATAAAAGTACCTCCAGCAGCCGAATCTAATAAGTTTCTTGAAGAAAAATTCAGTCCTGCATAAAAGGTTTGGATGATCATCCAAGCAGTCAGTCCATGGGTTGGGCAATTCTTTATCAAAGATTTCATTCTTTCCCAAGCTTGAGCAACATGTTAATTATCAAGTTGTTTAAAATTCATGATGCTACTTCTTAGAGAAATAATCTTAGCAGGAGGATAGTATTTTCCAATAAAAGCATCTTTACATTTAATCCATAAATCAATACTATTCCTAGGCAATGAAAGCAACCATTCTTTAGCTCTTCCTCTCAAGGAGAAAGGAAAGAATTTCAGTTTTATAATATCACCATCTATATCCTTATATTTTTGCATTTCACATAGTTCAACAAAATTATTTAGATGGGCATCAGCATCATCAGAACTAACACCAGAAAATTGCTCTCTCATAACAAGGTTCAACAAAGCAGGTTTAATTTCAAAGAATTCAGCTTTAGATGCAGGTGGAGCAATAGGTGTGCATATAAAATCATTGTTGTTGGTGCTAGTAAAGTCACACAACTTAGTATTCTCAGCAGTACTCATTTTAGCAAATTAATTAACAAACCAAAATAACAAAAACTGAAAATAAAATAGCAAACCGAAATAAACAAAGTAATGCAAGTAACTAATTTTTTTGTATTTTTGATATTTAAGCAAACAAGACAATAAAATAAATTGCAAGTAACTATTTTTTTTTTTGTATTTTTGATATTAAGCAAACAAGACAATAATAAAAATAAACTAAGCAAGACAATAACAAAATAAAAAGATTGGAAGTGCGAAAACTCCCCTCGTAGAAGAATCTTCAAATCACCGGCAACGAAGTTCACGGAGGAGTGTGAAGGTCTTCAAAGGAACTCTTATTTCCCCGGCAACGGCGCCAGAAAAATGCTTGATGCACACGGTGGGTGTGTTGTTGGGAGACCCCAATAAGAAGGTATGAAGTAGTGCAGCAGCAAGTTTCCCTCAGTTGTGAAACCAAGGTTATCGAACCAGTAGGAAATAATGAATTCCCCCGAGGTGTCAACGGCGCCAGAAAAATCTGCGACGTAAGGGCGCCAGAAAATGCTTCCTGGGACGTAGGTGACGTGGAACCTGCACACAACACAATCAAGATACTTTGCTCCAACTTAACGGTGAGGTTGTCAATCTCACCGGCTTGCTGTAACATAGGATTAAACGTATGTGTGGAAGAAAGATGTTTGTTCGCAGAAAGTAACAGGTTTGAAGTTTGTGGTTTATCAGATTAAAGAGAAGGACCGGGGTCCACAGTTCACTAGTGGTGTCTCTCCATAAATAATAATAACATTCATGCGGGTAAACAAATTACAGCTGGGCAATTGATAGAATAATGATGAGCAAACCAATGCATATACCAATGTTATGATGTCTAGTGTGAGATTCATTCGGGCATTACAACAATATACATAGACCGTTCCAACCGCATCTATGACTAATAATCCACCTTCCGGTTAGCGTCCGCACCCCTTTCAGTATTAAGTTGCATGCAACAGATTATCGCCTTAAGCACTGTGTGTAAAGTAAGTAAGTAACATCATCCTTAGACAAAGTACTACTGTTTTATCCCTAGTAGCAACAGTACATCTACAACCTTAGAGCTAGCTGTCACCACCCCAGATTTAATAGAGACATGAACCTACTATCGAGCATAAATACCCCCTCTTGGAGTCACAAGCATCTACTTGGCCAGAGCATACACAAGTAACGGAGAGCATGCAAGATCATTAAATAGCACACACATGATATATTATGAAGCAATAACTTTAGTACTCAATATTCATCGGATCCCAGCAAACACAACATGAAGTATTACATAACGGTGATCTTGATCATGATAGGCAGCTCACAAGATCTAAACATGATAGCACAATAGGAGAAGACAATCATCTAGCTACTGCTATGGACCCGTAGTCCAAGGGTAGACTACTCACGCATCAGTCCTGAGGCGGTCATGGCGACGTAGAGGCCTCCGGTGACGATTCCCCCTCCCGGCAGGGTGCCGGGGAGAAGTTCTGATCTCTCCCGAATTGGTGTTGACGACGGCGGCGGCTCGGGACCCGTGGAGGAAAATATGAACACCGTGTTAGGGTTTTTAGTCTGCGGGGTATTTGTAGGCGAAAGGGCGAAGTCGGTGGCGCCCCGAGGGGCCCACACCTGGTCCTCGCGCGGCCAGGGGTGCTGCCGCGCGAGCACGTGGTGGCGCCGCCTCGGTGGCCCACTTCGTCTCGTGTTCGGCTTTCTGGAACGTTCCCGATGAAAAACTGACTTCAGAAAAGAAATCGTCCAATTCCGAGAATATTTCCTTAAGTACTTTTCTGAAACCAAAAACAGCAGAAAACAGGGAACTGGCACTGTGGCATCTTGTTAATAGGTTAGTCCCAGAAAATGCATAAAACTATATAAAATGCATATAAAACATGTAATAACTTGGTATAATATAACATGGAACGTAAGAAATTATAGATACGTTGGAGACGTATCAAGGGGAAGTGCCGAGAATGGAAGGAATGCCCTAGGGCTGCACCACACTAATGTGGGGCCAGCCGCATGGCCCCACCCCAAGGCCAGAGCACCACCAGCTCCCCATAAGGAAAGTATTATTTAATTGGTGGGATTAAAGAATATCCCTAAATTAAAGGAAGAGATAAAAGGCAAACCGAACCGTCGCTGAAAGGGACCCCCTCCGACCGGATCCCCCTAAGGTCAACACACTACCAAGGGGAGGGAGGGTGACGTTTCTCGTCCTAGGGGCGCCGATTCCCAGCCGTTCGCCGATCCCACCCGCACAAATATTAACATATTCATAGATTTTTCCACATAATTCATCATACAAAAGAATACATAGAGTTTCACATACAAAACCCTACAACAAAAGCATACAAATAGTTTAGAATATTTTGACACACAAATTACACCAAATCAAACTAGCATTGCCTTTGAGCATCTACAGATGAGCCACCAGATCATTCTGAAGTTGTGTTGTGCGGGGTGGTTCCGGCTGCGTCTGGCGGGTGGTCGCCTTGCTACAGGCGTGCTTGCGGCGGAGGGAGGACATGTGCGACCGGCGTCGACATAACGACGAGTGGTAGGTGGCGAGAGAAGGCGAGGCGGAGGTGCATGAAATATGCCCGCTTCATCGACAGGTGTGGCCCATGCTCGCTTTTCTCTCCGTCAAACACCCCAATCACACCCAACTGTCTGGATTCAGCCGGGATGCGCTGGGTGGGAAAACGGTCCAATCCAACACTTTTTAGTTTAGGATATGACTGGACGAAAAAAAGCGGTGTTCCGGGACCAAAAAATCGGCCTGGAGGCTTTCGGGGCCACGACTGGAATCCTCAGGGACCATCCCCGTTGTTTATACTAGCGTGGGAGGTGATTGGATCGCCTGGCAGCAGCTCACGCTCTGCATGGTCTAGAATTCTAAATTTGCGGCTAAGCCACTCACTCACATGGGTGTCCATCGGTTTGGATTGGACCAGACGCATCATATATTTCTAGAGGGATTAGAATAGTCGCAGTCCACCATATTCCAGGTCAAAGCACGGCAAGGTGCCGGTATCATGGACAAGCAAAGCACACGCTGTCGGCCGCTTAGAAAATTTTCTCGCCACTAGAATTTCGGCGCACGACGACGCCGCCACAATCAAGGTCATAGTATTCCGCTTCCCACCCGGCAGCGACCAGACCACGCCGCACCACCCAACCACACACACACAGTGCTCGTCGATTTCAGTCAAGAGTCAACCCACGGCGCCCATTGACCTGCCGCGCCGCCCGCAAACTAAATCCCCTCGCTAGTCGCCACTCCCCGTCCCCGCCTCTCCATCCCGACGGCGTGCTCCGTCCCGCAACCCAATGCCGACGCCAGACGCCGCCTCCGCAGGCAACCTCCTCCTCCTGCTCCCGCTCCTCCTCCTCCTCCTCTTGGTTTCCACCGGCGCTGACACGGAATCGGAGGCCCAGGCGCTCCTGGCCTGGAAGGCCACCCTCAATGGCACGGCCGCGCTGTCCACCTGGGCCAAGCCAGCGGGGCTCTGCTCCTCCTGGCGCGGCGTGACCTGTAACACCGCCGGCCGCGTCGTCGAGTCCCTCACGCTCCGTAACCTCGGCATCAACGGCACGCTCGACGCGTTCAACACCACCGCGCTCCCGTCCCTCTCCACGCTCGACCTCAACGGCAATAACTTCGTCGGCGCCATCCCGGCGAGCCTCTCGCGGCTGCGCGCCCTTGCCACGCTCGACCTCGGCAGCAACGGGTTCGACGGCGCCATCCCGCCGCAGCTCGGCGACCTCTCGGCGCTCCTCCACCTCCGCCTCTACAACAACAACCTCGCCGACGCCATCCCGCACCAGCTCAGCGGGCTCCCCAGGATCCAGCATTTCGACCTCGGCTCCAACTTCCTCACCAACCCGGACTACGCCAGGTTCAAGCCCATGCCCACCGTCACCTTCATGTCGCTCTACCTCAACTCCCTCACCGGCACCTTCCCGGAGTTCGTCCTCCGGAGCACCAACGTCACCTACCTCGACCTGTCGCAGAACAGCTTCTCCGGGCCGATACCGGACTCGCTGCCGGACAAGCTCCCCAACCTCGTCTATCTCAATCTGTCCATCAATGCCTTCTCCGGCCGGATACCGGCATCGCTGTCGAAGCTGGGAAAGCTCCATGACCTGAGGATTGCCTCCAACAATCTGACTGGGGGCATCCCGGATTTCCTTGGGTCGATGTCCCAGCTCAGAGTTCTTGAACTCGGCACCAATCCGCTCGGAGGGCCCATCCCGCCGGTTCTCGGCCGGCTCCATATGCTACAACGCCTCGACATCAAGAGCGCCGGGTTAGTCTCCTCTATACCACCGGAGCTGGGCAACCTTGCCAACCTCATTTTCGTGGAGGCGTCCCTGAACCAGCTCACCGGTGTCCTGCCGGCGGAGTTGGCCGGGATGCGCAAGATGCGGGAGTTTGGCATATCGTCCAACAAACTCGGCGGTCAGATTCCGCCGGCCCTATTCACGAGCTGGCCAGAGCTCATATCGTTCCAAGCGCAGAACCAATCTTTCACCGGGACGATTCCGCCGGAGCTCGGCGAGGCGACCAAGCTGAATATCTTGTTTCTCTTCACCAACAACCTTACGGGCTCTATCCCCGCACAGCTCGGCAACCTGGTGAACCTGTCTGAGTTGGATTTGTCGGGGAACTCTCTCTCGGGACCGATACCCAGCTCGTTCGGGAAACTCACCAACCTCACGAGGCTGGCGCTCTTCTTCAACATGCTCACCGGCACGATCCCGCCGGAGATCGGCAACATGACGGCGTTGCAAGTCTTGGACGTCAACACCAACAAGTTGGAAGGCGAGCTGCCCGCCACCATCACATCGCTCAAGAATCTATATTACCTCGCTCTGTTCGACAACAACTTCAGCGGCACCGTACCACCGGACCTCGGCAAGGGGCTGTATTTGACCGACGCGAGCTTCGCGAACAACAGCTTCTCCGGCAAACTGCCGCAGAGCTTGTGCGAAGGCCTCGCCCTGCAGAACTTCACGGCGAACCACAACAACTTCATCGGCACGCTGCCGCCGTGCCTCAAGAACTGCACGGATCTGTTCCGGGTGCGGCTGGAAGGGAACCACTTCACGGGTGATATCTCGGAGGTGTTCGGTGTCCACCCCGGCTTGGACTACCTGGACATCTCCGGGAACGAACTGACGGGCCGGCTATCGTCGGACTGGGGGAAATGCACCAATGTCACGCGACTGCACATGGATGCGAATCGCTTATCCGGCAGCATTCCGGCGGCATTTGGAAGCATGACGAGCTTACACGACCTCAGCTTGGCAGAGAATAATCTCACAGGAGGCGTTCCATCTGAGCTCGGTCATCTCAACCAGTTGTTCAGTCTCAATCTTAGCCATAACGCCATCTCGGGGTCGATTCCAGCAAATTTGGGCCACAATTCCAAGTTGCAGACAGTCGATTTGTCCGGGAACTTGCTTACGGGGACGATACCTGTTGGTATTGGCCAGCTTAGTAGTTCTCTAACGTTTCTTGATATGAGCAAGAACAAGTTATCGGGGCGGATACCAAGTGAGCTCGGAAATCTGGTTCAGCTGCAGACCCTTCTTGATCTGAGCAGCAACTCATTGTCGGGTGCGATTCCCTCGAATCTTGAGAACCTCATGACTTTGCAGAAACTGAACCTGTCACACAACGATCTCAGCGGTTCAATACCAGCAGGGTTTTCTCACATGAGAAGCCTTGAAACAGTTGATTTCTCTTACAATCGACTAACAGGTCCGATACCGTCTTTCCCGAACACATCAGCTGATGCCTTCATTGGGAATTTGGGGCTCTGTGGTAATGTGCAAGGCATACCTTCTTGCGACCACAGTTCTAGCAGTGCATCATCCGGGCATCACAAGAGAATAGTCATCGCAGCTGTTGTATCAGTTGTTGGGGTTGTGTTACTTGCAGCCATTGCTGCGTGCATCATTCTGATATGCAGAAGGAGGCCTAGTGAGCAGAAAGTTCTGGAGGTTAACAGCAATGATGCTTTTGAGTCCATGATCTGGGAAAAGGAGGGAAAATTCACATTCCTTGACATCGTGAACGCCACAGATAGCTTCAACGAAATCTTCTGCATTGGTAAAGGGGGGTTTGGGACAGTGTACAGGGCCGAGCTTGCAAGTGGGCAGGTTGTGGCAGTGAAGCGGTTCCATGTCGCTGACACAGGTGACATATCGGACGTGAACAAAAAGAGCTTTGAGAATGAGATTAAGGCGCTGACGGAGGTTCGCCACCGGAATATCGTCAAGCTCCATGGCTTCTGCACTAGTGGTGACTACATGTATCTGGTGTACGAGTACTTGGAAAGGGGTAGCTTGGCGAAGACATTGTACGGGGAGGAAGGGAAGAAGAAGCTGGACTGGGACCTGAGAATGAAGGTGATCCAGGGGGTTGCTCATGCCCTGGCCTACTTGCATCATGACTGCAACCCACCCATCGTTCATCGAGACATCACTTTGAATAATATCCTTCTTGAATCTGACTTCGAGCCACGATTGTGTGATTTTGGCACCGCCAAGTTACTCGGGTCTGCTTCCACAAACTGGACTTCTGTGGCGGGATCGTATGGCTACATGGCTCCAGGTACACATCTTACGCATACACTATATGATTTTGATTCTAAATTCATACACTACTCACTGCTTAGCAGTATCATATCGGAGCAGCACACTAACGTATGTGAGCTCTGGTTCTTTTCTTGCAGAGTTTGCATACACAATGAGGGTAACTGAGAAGTGCGATGTTTATAGCTTCGGCGTTGTTGCACTGGAGGTCATGATGGGGAAGCACCCTGGCGACTTGCTAACCTCTCTGCCAGCCATCTCCTCATCTCAAGAAGATGATTTACTCCTCAAGGACATACTGGACCAGAGGTTGGATCCTCCATCGGAACAGCTTGCAGAAGAAGTTGTGTTCATAGTCAGGATAGCACTTGCTTGCACCAGGATAAATCCTGAATCTAGACCTTCAATGCGATCTGTAGCGCAAGAGATATCAGCACACACCCAGGCCTACCTCTCCGAAGCATTCAGACTCATTACCATAAGCAAGCTAACAGAATACCAGAAGTGATGTACCTCGGTGCAGAGATATTGAACCTACAGACACCGATAATAATTAAAAGACCAGCATTAGAAGAGAAAATTGCGATAACTTGATAAAATAGATAACAGCGAAATTATACTGAAGATTTCAATTGTGAAACAATGTCGTTGCAGCGATGTTTGTAAACTTTGTATGTAGTATTTCCCTTTTGTACTACTTATGCTACTATTCTTCTTTTTTACTGTGAAGGGCTAAACAGTAAGGATGTAACATGTAACTGGAAGATAGACAATAAAAGGCAACAGGTTTTCTGTCTCTTGTAGTGATGAGAAGATTTTGTCCAAATGGATTATGGATATATTTATGTGATAAGCTGTTAAGTTTCCTAAAAAACCCAGAATCGTTTAATGTGTTGTTGCATAAAAAACTCCACTGAAAATAGCCAGAGTTTTGCTGGCCGCAGTGACCCAGCCACTAGGCTGGTGCAACCACATAATACTATTCCCTCCATTGCAAAATAGATGACTTAAATTATCTCCACCGGCGGTCCTCCAAACGACCCTCGAAAGACCCATTGAGGGTTCGGACGCCAAAAACGTCCCCAACGGCAACCCCAAAGCTCTGCCCCGAGCCATTTCATGTCATGCACCCCCAAAAGGGCTTCAAAGTTTGGAGGCCCTCTCAGGAGTGCCACACATGAGTTCGACACACCCTCCGACAGGTGGGGCTTGTCATAAACACAACGCCGAGCGCGTGTGTTAAAGAGGGCGCGCAGAGGCCAATCTGCCCCGGTTAATGGCGCGGTTTCCTAGACGATTCGATCGGACATGAGGTGAGGCGACAAGACGGCACGATAGGTCTGCCGGCCACGCCTTGCAGTAATGTCGGCGACAGTGTGCGCGACAGTCCACGCGCCGGCGTTGCTGCGTTCCCACACAATGCATTTACATCATCGGCAAGGATGCTCGCCCACCGCTCACACCTCCCTCGCCGAGCATATAAACCCTCCCCCCCCCCCCCCCCCCCCCCCCCATCGCCACACCCACCACCTCGCCTGCTTCCCCTAATCCCCCTATTACAAATCGCCGCACCCACCTGTTTTGCCGCGTAATGGCGAACAACGACAAATCGGGCAGCAGCCACAGCGGGCACACCCTCAGCAAGGAGGAGGCATGTGAGCATTACCGGTACGAGCTGCTCGTCTCGCCGGATAACCGCCTCCCCAAGGGGTGTGTGACGTCGGTTAATGGTAGGCTCCCCGTTCCAGCGCTGACGGAGACCAGGGAGAAGCTCGCGCGCGCCATCGCTGGGCGTCGGAGCTGACTCACTAGAGAGTAGTGCGCCGCCCCGGAGTACGAAGACAACAACCGGGCGGCGTGGATTCCTCACTTCCGACGGGAGCCCCGGGAGGCCCAGGACTTCTACGATGGCCCCACACTACCAGGCCGCTGGTAGGGCAGGGCCGGCCACACCGTGGCTTCGATCATCGCGGACGCCCGCCAGCGTGCCGCAACGGAGAACCATACCCTGCTGCGTTTGATGTCGCTGCCACGCCACGTCTACTCCTCCTCCACGACGCGTCTGCTAGGTGAAGGAGGAACAACACCCCCCAGCGTCATGGAGGAGGAGGCAGCGATGGCATCGTTATCCACGACCGCGAGGCCTGAGCCCAGGCCCGACCCCACCGCACAACCGCCCGTACCTGAGCTGCCCTAGGACGCCGCCGCTGCCGTTGGGGGTGATCCGGCAGGTACGACGTGCCGTCTGGGCTACAGAACAACCAGGACGACGACACATCCGGGATTCTAGCGGAGCTCGTGGACTCGGTGGCTACCATCGAGCGTGATAGCTTCGGGTGCATGGCCACGATGGCCAACTCGGTGGAAACGATGGCCTCGTCCTCCTTAGACGGCCCTCGCCATCCCCCGCTACGCCGCCAAGACGGCCCCTCCACTAGCCCTGCAGCCTCCTCCTCCATCGGATCGTGGAGGAGGACGATGAGGACGACAACGCGTGGTGGGACTAGTCCGACGAGGTGTAGGCTAGGGTTTAGTTTTAATTTTATATTTAATTTTTGTAATATTGTGCCGCCGTTTAAGTTTTAAGCAAATTTATATTTCTGCTTACAATGTGTTCGACGATTTGCGAGCCGTTTGGGGGGCGTGCTTTTGGTGTGTGTGTGTGTGGGGGGGGGGGGGGGGGGGGGGGGGGGGGGGTGCCGTAGTGGGCTGCAGCCTCCATTTGATCGGACACATGTCCGACACCCTATTGTGTCTCAATTGGGGGGTGTGGGGGCTGGACACGAATTGTAAGCCCCCGGTGGAGATGCTCTTACATGTGGCTACATGTGGATGGTAACAAATCACCAATTTAGTTGCAGGAAAACATAAAAAGTGTTGTCGTTTGCAACAAAAATAACCAATGCATAACATATCTTTTATTGATAAATGAAATATACGAATATCAAATATACTCTACGCCAACACAATATCAAGAGGGTCAAGACATCGAGAATACACACAGCCAATTTTTTTTTAAAGAGAGCAATCTACTGATGCAGCAACACATTAACCACCGTCATTGACAACACCATGAATTTGACAAAAGGCTCCCCGAAAACGACACCTTCTTCAAGGGAACGATGAGTCAGCGCCGTCGTTGACAACTAGGACGGATCATGAGTTTTCACCCTTGATATGCCGGAACCCTGCGGCGGAACAAAAGGAACCTGCTGCCCTCCTTGGTAATACTGAAATGGCGGGAACCTGGTACGGGTCTGCATCGACCTTGTGCCTGTCCCCGGGGCTGCGCCGTCGCCACCTTCACCGAGTTCGTCCACCACGTCGGAGCTGCCCCGTACTGTGGCCTCTGAGGGTGTCTCTTCCACGCCTATGACACCTCCGGGGCTCCGGTTAGGGTCGCCGCTCCTTCCTCCACTACTACAGCGCCTGCTCTGCAGTCCTCGCCGGTGACTCCCGCGCCATCCTTGCCTCTGAGGCGGAGTGGGAGGCACGCGTTGGACTCAGGTGGGGGTTCGACGACTGACGAGGATGTCACGAAGAAGGCGATGAGACGCAAGGCTCAGCAAAACCTGGACAGTAGTGGTAACTACACCTCTTCTAAGTCCTTTTTGCGTTTTTCTGATTCTCGCATAGCTTCCAATCTTACTAGTTTAGGAGTTTCGCTTGGTAAATCTAGCAATGCTATTTCGGTTTCGGAAAATGTGTTGAAACATATGGAATATGACCGGCTTACGGTAATTCCTAAAGTTTCCACTATGTCTGACAACCTTCTTTTGGACGACGAGGAGGCGAATGCCACAGTGGATGGTCAGCTTCTCTCGAGTCTAGTTGGGGTTGTGTCAGAGGTTGGTTTGGATGAGACGGAGCTAAGTTCATTGTATGATCTAAAAGCTTCTGGTCGTAAATCCAAAACCTCCGCTGAAAAGCGATCTAGTAAGAGGCCTAAAGTTTCAAAAGCTAAAATTGTTTCCCGATGAATGGCATGTTTTTAAATAGCAGAGGTCTACGTGACTTGGCTAAACATGCTCACATCGCTGATTGTTGTCGGGATCATAATTTAGATTTTGTGGCTTTATCGGAGACGGGTAAACGGGACTACACACCAAGTTTTCTCAATCGCCTTTCAGGCGGTGTGGACTTTGAGTGGGTGTCTCGTCCGCCTCGAGGCCGTTCGGGTGGCATCCTTGTCGGTGTACGAGTTGACACTATGGAAGTTTTAGCTAGTTCGGTTGGGGAGTTTCATATTAAACTTCATATCCGCAACAAGGCTGATAATTTTCTATGGAGTCTCGTGGCTGTTTATGGTGCTGCTCAGGATGAGTTTAAGGCGGACTTTTTACGTGAACTCGTTAGTCTAGCAAAGGTTAATCCGCATCCTATATTTTAATTGGGGGTGATTTCAACCTGCTTAGATTCGCTCACGAGAAAAGCAAAGGCCGTTTCGATAGCCATTGGCCTTTCTTATTTAACGCTGTCATCGACAGCTTAGATTTGAGAGAGGTTTCAATGGTTGGTAGACAGTACACTTGGGCTAACAGTCTTCCTGATCCTACATACGAGAAACTAGACCGCGTGCTGATGGACACCGATTTGGAAAATAAATATCCAATGGTGACGATGCGCGCTCTAGAACGTATTGAGAGACTGTCAGATCATGCTCCTATACTCTTGAACACGGGAACAACACGTCCTATATGTAGAAAACAGTTCAAATTTGAACTAGGTTGGCTACATAGGGATGGTTTTCATGATATGGTCAAGAATGTATGGGAAAGACCGGTAACGGGCAGTTCACCAATTGAGAGATGGAACAATAAAATGCGAGCATTACGCAAACATCTATCTGGTTGGGCACGCCATGTCACTGGTATTCTTAAGAAAGAAAAGCAAAGGCTCTCAGCGATTATTGATGAACTTGAGGCCCTCGCGGAGGTTAGGCCGCTATTCACACATGAGATTGAACTGAGAGGGTGTTTGGTTAGACTTTTTTCTTGGCTTTTGCTTTTGGCTTATAAGCCATAAAAGCACCTAAATGTAACATAAGCCAAAAGCCAAAAGTCAAAAGCACCTATTTAGGTGCTTTTATGGCTTATAAGCCAAAAAAGCCAAAAGCCAAAAGTCAAAAGCACCTATTTAGGTGCTTTTATGGCTTATAAGCCAAAAGCAAAAGCCAAATATAAAGCCTAACCAAACACCCTCTGAGAAAAGTCAATCGAATGCGCAAATAGCAAACTTACTTCGTGAGGAGGAGCTCAAATGGTATCAACGGTCCAAGTCGCAATTTATTCTTGAAGGAGACGCGAATACTAGATACTTCCATAGTGTTGCCAACGGCAGACATAGGAAGAAACGTATTCATTCTCTAGTCCAAGAGGACGGAATAATTGAAGGCCATGAGCAGCTTAAGGCTTATACATTACTAATTATTATAAAGATCTGTTCGGCGAACCTGATGAAGGCAACTTCACAATGGACGAAACCAGAACAGAGGATATCCCCCAGGTTTCCACGGAGGAAAATGGCTTACTTACGGCCCCCTATACGGAGGAGGAAGTTAAAAGGCGATTTTCCTTATGGAACATAACAAAGCTCCGGGTCCGGATGGGCTCCCAGCAGAGTTTTATCAAACTTTCTGGGACACCATCAAGTCTGACCTTCTCGTATGTTCAGCGCTCTTCATGCTGATCAACTAGAGTTTTTTCGGTTGAACTTTGGCGAAATAATTTTGTTACCTAAGGTGAATGAGGCAGAAAGGATTCAACAATTTAGACCTATTTTTCAAAAAAATTACGAAAGTAGCCACGATTCGTCTGAATATAGTTGCTGACCATGTGGTACGACCGTCTCAAACTTCCTTTATGCAAGGACGTAATATTCTTGACGTGGTAGCTTTGTTGCACGAAACAGTTCATGAGTTACATTCCAAGAAGCTAAATGGGGTCATTCTTAAATTAGATTTTGAAAAAGCTTATGATAAAGTTAAGTGGTCTTTCATCCAACAAACTCTCAGAATGAAAGGTTTTTCTGAGGAGTGGCGTGCTCTAATTCGTAACTTCGTATCTGGAGGTAGCGCTGCCATCAAAGTTAATGATGACATTGGACGATACTTCCAGACTCGAAAAGGTCTTAGACAGGGCGATCCATTATCCCCCATGTTATTCAATATAGTGGCGGATATGCTCGCTATTATGATTGAGCGCGCTAAAGTTGATGGTCAGATTGAAGGGTTGATTCCTCATCTTGTGGATGGGGGTCTCTCAATCCTTCAATACGCCGATGATACAATTCTTTTTATGGAACATGACATTGAAAAAGCTTGGAACCTGAAATTAATTCTAGCAACATTCGAGCAGCTTTCAGGTCTGAAAATTAATTTCCATAAGAGTGAGTTGTTCTGTTTGGCGAGGCTGTAGACGAGGCCGATCTCTATGCCGAGCTCTTCGGTTGCGGGCAAGGTCAATTTCCAATTCGGTATTTGGGCATCCCGATACATTATCGGAGACTCACTCTTGCCGAATGGAAATGTGTCGAAGAAAGGCTACAGAAACGTTTAAGTAGTTGGAAAGGAAAAATGTTATCCCTCGGTGGACGATTGATACTTATTAACTCGGTGCTCACCAATATGGCACTATATATGTTATGTTTCTTCCTCCTGCCAAAAGGGGTGCTCCAAAGACTTGATTATTATCGGTCTAGATTCTTTTGGCAAGGGGATAATGAAAAGAAGAAATATCGACTGGTAAAATGGAGTGTGGTGTGCACACCTAAAGATCAAGGAGGGTTAGGAATTCATGACCTTGAGGTCAAGAATACAGCTCTCCTAGGTAAATGGTTGTTTAAACTACTGACCGAAAACGGTCAGTGGCGAACCCTCCCGAATCGAAAATATGTTGGCTCCAAACCGCTGTCACAAGTTTCTTGGAAACAGGGTGATTCGCATTTTTGGGCTGGTCTGATGGCTGCAAAATCACAGTTCTTCAGATTTGGACATTTTTTGATTAAATATGGGTCTCAGATAAGGTTCTGGGAGGACTCTTGGCTTGGCAATGCCCCACTCCGAGAACAATATCCGGCATTATATAATATTGTTCGTTACAAAAGTGATACAATTAAGAAAGTAATGGCGACCTCACCTCCAGATGTAACGTTTAGGAGAGATTTGATTGGCCAGCGGCTGGTTGCATGGCAAACCCTTTTACAACGGTTAGCCAATATACAACTCTCAGCCGCGCCAGATGAATTTCGATGGATCCTACACAAGAATGGCAAATTCTCTGTGGACTCCATGTATAATGCATTATCCCATTCTCATATACCGGTTGATAATAACAAGTTGATTTGGAAGATGAAGATACCACTGAAAACCAAAGTGTTTGGATGGTACCTCCATCGTGGAGTCATTCTAACCAAAGACAATCTTGCTAAACGGAACTGGCAGGGAAGTAAGAGTTGTGTTTTCTGTCACCAGAATGAAATAATAAAACATCTCTTTTTTGAATGTCGGTTCGCAAGATCTATATGGTCAATCATCCAAGTGCCATCTAACCTTTATCCCCCACGTAGTGTGACCAACATCTTTGGGAATTGGTTATACGGCATAGATAATTGGTTTAAGAAGCTTATTAGTGTTGGGTGTAAACGGTTAAACTTTTAAGCAATAAAACGCGCTTTATCGAAAAAAAAGTAAGAGGCATATCTACAAATATTTATCAGTATTTGTTCTCGAAAGAAACTGATCAATACGGGCCACTTTCTGCATGATCCTACACTGCATGGCATCAACATAAAAGAGAACAGCAGATCTCCAGGCCTCAATTGTAAAGAGCATCCCAAACCATAGCCAGAATCCGAAAACAACCCCAGCAACCACAGAGTAGCAAAGCCACTGGTCCAGCCCTCCAGCATTTCTCTCGTCGGATGCAAGTGAAGCATCTGCACACGGGTCTAGAGGAAATCCACAAAGCCCATAGTTGTTGCTGTAGATCGAAGGATCGTTGAGGGTTTGAATCTGGCTCCCAGACGGTATCCTGCCTGACAAGTGGTTATTCGAGATGTTCAAGGTGCTGAGAGTCGACACGGTGGAGATGCTCTGTGGAATGGGTCCTGAAAGTTGATTGAATGATAGATCAAGAGACTCGAGGAAGATCAAACTACCAATGTCACTTGGGATGCCGCATGACAGATTGTTTCTTGAAAGGTTCAGAAACCGGAGGCCCTGCAGGGTGGTCAGCTCTTCAGGGATGCACTTGGACAGCGAATTTGCTGACAGATCGATGCCGGTTAATAACCGGATCGTCCTTTGGAAAATCAGCTGCTGGCCCTTCCAAATAATGTCGATCCTATCTTGATAAGTTGAGCCGTCTAGCGAACCAACAAGGCTCGAATTAATCTTTGGATGCCTCATGGAGGTCAAGTTGCCGAAGGCTACCGGAATCGGTCCAGTGAAACTGTTGTTGGCCATGTCGAGCAGCTGGAGCTGCGAGAGCCGTGACAGTTCCGGAGGGATTTCTCCGGTGAAACTGTTTGACCTGAATCTTAGGATTCTCAGTGACGGAACCTGGGTACCGATCCATGGAGGGATGCCACCAAAGAACTTGTTGTTCCCCAAGTCGAGGGTGGCAAGCAAGTCGCATCCTTTCAAGACTGGTGGGATGACGCCGGTGAAGCTGTTGTCGGCGAGATGGAGCGACTCGAGAGAGCAGTTGTGGGTTGGCCCGGCCGTCGGGATCTCGCCCGAGAAGGAGTTGTTGGAGAGGTCCATGAACTGCAGAGCCTGTAGGTTCCACCAGCAGTCAGGGAGCTCTCCGGTGAACTTGTTGTTGGACAGGTCCAGGATCTGTAGGGAGAGGAGCCTGCAGAAGGCCGCGCCGGCGCCGGCCGAGCTGTTGGAGGAGTTGCGGCTCCCAGGCATGGTGCCTCCGGAGAGGATCCTCCGTGCCTGGCTGCCGGAGAAGGTGCCGCGGTCGTCGTCGTTGGTGTCGAGGTACATGCTCGCCGCCCGTTGGGGAGAGGATAGCAGTATGAGGCAGAGGAAGATGCACATGAGAGGTGTTCTGGAAGCTTGTGCGTGCTCTGCCATGGTTCGGATTCGAGTGGAGAGCTGTGACAGCGAGCTCTTGTATTGAATGACTCCCACTTGTATGCCTTGGCACTGGCAGCAGGACTGGCGGCGAAACGTCCACGACGGCGACTGACGAGCGACATGGACGTTGTGGAATTCTGGACCACGGCGTGCATGCATGTTCCACACGGCATTCCGGTGGACTGACCGACCGGCCGAAGACTCGGGATAGTGAGCGCAGCTAGCGACGGCCGACGACTGGACCTTGCGTGAGCTCTCACCGGTGCGCCTTGCACTCGCTGGCCTTGCTCTGCAACAAGAAGCGACTCACACCCGCGCAGTGCGAATGCCTGGAGGTGCAATTTCGGCCCACAATTGTGGTCAGGTCTGAGGAATCAGCATTTTCTGGCCCATATCATCTTTCATGCTTCTCTCAACTCGGCCCAAAATATCCGTTTAGATTTCCCGCTTTCCTAAGCCCCGCTTCTTTTACACGCACGTTTTCTCGGGGTTTTCCCTTACAATACTCGTACAGGTGCACGTGCAATGCATGTCTAAAAAAAACATGAATTCTGATTCACATTTCTCCTTAAGTGAGTTGCCTTTCTGCTCTTGAGTAGGAATCATGTCTCGAGGATGTCCATGCGTGTGAAACATACCATCCACATGCATGATACATGATAACCTAAATCCGCACAAAATTGTGCTACAATTATTTGCATAGCTAATACAGTTCAACTCCAGGTTGAAGCGATATTTAAAACAACTATGGAGTAACATTATCCACTATTTATTGTAAAGAATTTATAAGGGTCCACCCATCTATGAAACTAATAATGCATGTCGCTGAAATCGTACAACTTAATTTGTACTAAATTATCAACGGTTAAAATGGTTCCATCAGAGGAAGGGGGGCATGGAAATTCATGTGCGGAAGAGATTGCCAAATACTCCCTCCGTTACTTGATATACGGTGTATAGTTTTTTGAGAAAAAATCCAAAATATAAGGTGTATTTGCTATTTATGGACAATTTGACCCATCAAAAAATGAGATCTAGTCTCAAAAGAGCGATTTAACAGATTTTATTCATTTTATACCAATTCAGAACTCATCTCTCGCCATTTTTTTCAACAAAAAAAAATTAGTACACTATGTATAAAATAGTTTGTCTTAATATTCGTGCAGAAAACTTATACACCCTAACATTCAGGAACTGAGGGAGTAGTATTCTAAAAGCAATAAAGTTCCAATTTGATTAAATTGTAAAAGTCATAGTTCGAGACTCGTTGTTAAGTTGTGTGTCCATGAATTTACTCCATATAAAACAATAAATGTGTGTCTGATCGAGAGCAAAACAACAATCTAAGAGAACTTGCCTGTGGCAAGATGGTTAGGAGGGTGGTTGTACCCCCAGTCCAACAGAGTTCAAATCCCAGATTTGATGCTGGTGTTTCTCATTTAGGCGGAATATTTTTCAGTGGGAGGCGACGTTCCCGTCGATAGCGAGGCGCCCGTGGTGACTTCGTCAACCTCAAGACCTGACCCGCCGGCTCCGTCTCTCGGAGGTGCTCATAGGGGTAGGGTGTGCATGCGTGCGTTCATAGGGGTGAGTGTGTGCGCGTGTATATGAGCGCTTGCGTTGTACTGTGTTTCTCAAAAAAAAAAAAACAATCTAAGAATAATTTCTTGTCCCGCCTTTTCTTCCGAAATAAACTGTTAATATTACCATGGAGTACAGCACAAAGCATGCTCAGCCCGAGTTACATCGCCGTCTTTCCAGTGGACAAATGGTAGGGTTAGAAATAGTCAGAGAGACCGATCAAGAACTTTCATGGTGTCTCTGGCTTTGCAATTTGACGAAGTTGGATCCAAATCTTACTCAGTGATAACAAACACCCTAGGTTTCTAATTGAAACGAATAGTTTAATGTAGAAGACACATACCTATGCTCCTACAGATTGGACAAAGGAGAAAACTGCAGTTTTATCCTTCCGTCGTTTCATGCGTTCTCCAGCCGTCGCCCCCAGCGCCTCCCCAAGCAGCTTTTTGGGCTCCAGACGGCGAGAAACCGTCGTTTTCTGTCCAATCGCGCCCTAGGAGCCCAAAAAACGCCGGATTGAGCCGTTTACTAATCCGGCGAAGCCAGGCCGAACGTAGCGCGCCAGACGAAACATTGGGCGCGCGAAAAACAGCGGGGCCGACTTGTCAGCATCTGGGCGCGAAAAAGCGCGCCAAAGAGGCGGTCTTCGTCTTCATCCCCTCACCTTTCGCGCCGGTCAAGCCGCGCCGCCGATCAGACGTCGATTCAGTGGCGCAGTAATGGCGCGCATTAATGCAGGCGACGCAGCGACGCCTCGGGAGCACGCGCCGCCATGCACTGACCGCCCCCGGCTGCCGGCTATTTAAGCCGCGGCAAGCCGCGCACAGCTCCACATCTCACCGCCGCGCACTTCTGTCTCTCCCTCCCCTTCTTCCTCTTCCCCGACACCTCCTTGCCGACGAGCAATGGCCGAGCGCTTGCCCGGTGATGGGGCCGCCACCAACGGGTTCGGCATACGCTTCCTCCACGACTGGGAGGCGTGCATGCTCCATCAGGCGGACTACCCGGCGCCGCCGGACATGTGCGTCCCAAACGCATTGAGACTTGGCGCCCGTGGCGTCCCGGTGCCTCCCGTGCCGGAAGGAGCGGCGCGGCGGGCAGAGATAGCTGCGATTCGGGCGGGCTTCCCGGAGGAGCAGCGCGCCAACCCGGTCGAGGACCCCGACAACGTGACCAGGTGGAACCAGTATTTCACCGGGCGGCGCTAGCACCAGCTAGACTCGATGGGCGTAACGGCGTGCCGAACGGACGCTTCAACGCCAACGGCGGGCGTCAGTGGTGGGGCGAGCCTGGCCGCACTCTCGTGGCTGTGCTCGACCATATCGCGGCCGGCAACCACCCCCGCCTTTAGATGCCGGCGAACGCGTGGATCCCGAGGCGCACGGGCGGCGCAACGGCCTCCTCGTCGTCGACATCGCGCTCCTCCGGTGCCACGCCTCCTTCCCGCTCCTCCCCGTACGCCCGCGCGTCGCCGTACTCGCCGGAGCGCGTCAAGGTGGAGCCCAAATCTCCCACGCTGGCGCGCGTGAAGAAGAAGAAGGCGGCTGATACGTCTCCAACGTATCTATAATTTTTGTTGTTCCATGCTTATATTATACCGATTGCTACATGTTTTATACACACTTTATATCATTTTTATTCATTTTCTGGGACTAACCTATTAACAAGATGCCACAGTGCCAGTTCTTGTTTTCTGATGTTTTTAGTCCAGAAAAGTTGTTCTGGAAATATTCTCGGAATTTGACGAAAGAAAATGCAAAGTTCCTATTTTCCTGACATGTACACGGAGTCCGAAGGGGAGACGACGAAGAGCCACGAGGCGGCCACACCATACGTGGGCATGGCCCCACCCTTAGCCGCGCCACAACGTGGTGTGGGCCCCTCGGGCGGCCACCGACGTTACCCTTTCGCCTATTTATACCTTTTCACGGGAAAACCCTAAGTACCCGATCACTTTTCCACGAAACATCCCGTAGCCGCCGCCGCCGTCGACCCTAGTTCGGGAGGGTTCAGAAGCTCTTCCTGCCACCCTGCCGGAGAGGGGAATCATCACCGGAGGGCTCTACATCACCATGCCTGCCTCCGGAGTGATGTGTGAGTAGTTCATCCTTGGACTATGGGTCCATAGCAGTAGCTAGATGGTTGTCTTCTCCTCTTGTGCCATCATGTTTAGATCTTATGAGCTGCCTAACATGATCAAGATCATATCATATTATTGTAATGCTACATGTTGTGTTTGCTTGGATCCGATGAATATTGAATACTATGTCAAGTTGCTTATTTAATATCATGTGTATGTTATTTATGATCTTGCATGCTCTCCGTTACTAGTAGATGCTCTGGCCAAGTTGATACCTGTAACTCCAAGAGGGAGTATTTATGATAGATAGAGGGTTCAGTCTCCATTTAATCTAGGGGAGTGACAGCAACCTCTAAGGCTGTGGATGTGCTGTTGCCACTAGGGGTAAAACAACGATGCTTTGTCTAAGGATAATTGTATTGCTTACATTACGCACTTTACTTAATGCAATAATCTGTTGCTTGCAACTTAGTACTGAACGGGGTGCGGACGCTAACCTGAAGGTGGATTATTAGTCATAGATGCGGTTGGAACGGTCTACGAATCATGTTGTAATGCCCAAGTAAATCTCACAGTAGACACCATGACTAGTATATGCATTGTTATGCACTTATTTATTTTGTCAATTACCCAGCTGTAATTTGTTTACCCACATGTTAGTCATTTATTATGGAGAGACACCACTAGTGAACTGTGGACCCCGATCCATTCTTTTACACGGATAATACAACCTACTGGAAGCATTGTTTCCTTTCATTCACTGCAAACAAACATCAGTTTCCACACTATACGTCTAATCCTTTGTTTTCAGCAAGCCGATGAGATTGAGAACCTCACTGTCAAGTTGGGGCAAAGTATCTTGGTTGTGTTGTGTGCAGGTCTCTCGTCAACTACACGTCAAGATCTTCTGGCGCCGTTGACACCTTCAGGAGTGCCTTCATCTCCTACTGGTTCGATAGACTCGGTTTCAAACTGAGGGAAAACTTGCTGCTACACTCATCACACCTTCCTCTTGGGGTTTCCCAACCACCCAAGCATCAAGATTTTCTGGCGCCGTTGCAGGGGAGATCAAGCCTCCGGAGTCTCTCACTTCCAATCTCTTTACTTTGTTATTGTCTTGCTTAGTTTTTTTTAATCTTGTTTGCTTCTTTATGTCAAAAACACAAAAAAATTAGTTGCATTTATTTTTGTATTTCGGTTTTGCATTAATTTTGCTAAAATGAGTAATCCTGAAGTTGAATTTCGTTCGTTTAGGCAACAATGGGTATAGGATAAGTGATGCTCATCATAGATGCACTAAAGAATATTCTACCTTGATCCTTCTTAGAAATTTTTATGTTGGTATCACTAGTTGGTATAGGCATGTTCTTGACACTCTTACAAGGGGTAATTTTCTGGGTACTCCTGCATTGGAAGCTTGTTTTAATTGAAATTTTGGTAGGGGTACCACCACCTAATAAAAAGATATTAAAACTGAAATCACTTTGGAAGATGTTATAAAAAAATTGGATTCTATGGAGAAAAACTTACCAAGTTTTCTTGATAATGTTAGCAAGGTTAATGAATCAATAGTAAGTATCAATGAAAGAATCACTGTTTTAGCGGCTAGTAACACCCATGACACTCAAAATCATAGGATTGGTGAATTAGAGGAGGCTATGGAAGCTTTAAGTTCGACCTTTTCTTCTCTTAAAACTAAGAGGGAGAAAACTTTTGTGGGAAAAAAGCAAAAGTTCATTTATGTTCCCAAGGTGCCTAAACCAAAAACCCCTAGTGTGCTTAAAGTTGATAAAACCTTTAGTACAACTAATGGTGACTTACATAATGGAGCATCTTCATGGATACCTAAAGTACCTATTGTAACAAGCTGTGTCTTAGAGGAAACCATTGATGTTGATGCTTCTTCACTTGGAAACACTTGATTTTCACTTTCTGTGCCTAGCTGAAAGGCGTTAAAGAAAAGCGCTTATGGGAGACAACCCATTATTTTATTTCTGTCATTTTTCTTTTATTTGTGTCAAGGAGCTTGCTTACCTCTGTAGCAACTCCTTTCTATCTTTATTTTATTGCATTGTTGTGCCAAGTAAAGTCTGTAGTAGAAAGTTGATGCTAGATTTGGATTTCTGCACATGAACAGACTTTTGCTGTCTGCCGTTTAATTCACAATATATTCCAGAAAAATTGAAACGTCCTGAAAATTTTTGCGTGTGATCATCAGATATGCACGCAACTTTCATTAGTTTTAAGTTTTCTGATCTGAGCAATTTAAGTGCCTACAAAAATTCGTATTTATGGACTGTTCTGTTTTGACAGATTCTGCTTTTTATTTTGCATTCTCTCTTTTACTATGTTTGTGTGGATTTCTTTGCTCCACAAAACATCAGTGCCTGTAGCTAATATCCAGAAGTATTGGTGATGATTTTGTCCTTGCAGAACATGTGAATTTTTGATTATGCACTAACCCGCTAATAAGGATTACTTTGAGTTTGGTGTGAAGTAAGTTTTCAAGGATCAAGAGGGAGAATGATATGATGTGATCAAGAAGATTGAAAAGCCTAAGCTTGGGATGGCCCCGTGGGTCATCCAAGCATATTTCAAGAAGACTCAAGCGTCTAAGCTTGGGGATGACCAAGGCATCCCCTTCTTCATCAACAACTATCAGGTCATCTCTAGTGAAACTATATTTTAATTCTCACATCTTATGTGCTTTACTTGGAGCGTCTGTATGCTTTTATTTTTTGCTTTGTTATTTTCATTTTCTGAATAAATTGGATCCCAACATCTTTCTGTGGGAGAAAGACATGCTCCGCTTTTTCATATGAATACTAGTATTCTTCACTTATATTTGTTGAGTATTCTTGTATAGCTACTGCGATGCTTTTAGCTCCTATTTTTCATGCATCTCTTATTCAGATTTGTTAGTTATTGTAAAGAAATACTCTCTTGTTTCATTGTTAAATTATCTGGAGAGTTTATGTTTAAATAAGTTGATTGGTGTTTGGTTGGAAACAGAAAATGCTACATGTGATAGATGGTATATTAAAAAAGACATACATATTCTTGTAGATCATTGTCTTGGATAGTGTGGTGCTTGGCAATTGTTTTGAGCTCTCAAGTAGATCAAGTTTAAGCTCTTGCATCATGTACTTAAAAGCCTATTAGTGAAGAACTACCGTAGAGCTTGTTGCAGTTTGGTTTGCATGTTTGGTATCTCTAAGGTCTAGATATTTTCTAGTAAAAGTGTTTGAATAACAAGGAAGACAGTGTAGAGTCTTATAATACTTGCAATATGTTTTCATGTAAGTCTTGCTGTACCAGTTTTTATCTTGTGTTTGCTTCAAACAACCTTGCTAGACTAAAACTCTGTACTGAGAGGGAATGCTTCTCGTGCATCCAAATCTTGAGCCAAAACCCATGCCATTTGTGTCCACCATACCTACCTACTATGTGGTATTTCCTGCCATTCCAAGTAAATATTTCGTGTACTACCTTTATTCAAAAGCTATTATCTCTTATTTGTGTTAATGTTTTATAGCTCATGAGGAAGTATGTGGTGTTTTCGATATCAACCTTTTCATTTGCTTATGACAGACTTTCACCTATGGACTAGTGGCACATCCACTTATCCAATAACTTTGCAAAAAGAGCTGGCAAATGGGGTGCCCAGTGCCAATTAATTACAATTTTAACCGCTTAATTCTCTTCACATTTTTTCCCTAATCAAATCAGCCAAGCAATAATATCAGTGAATAACTGCATGTGTAAACAAAAGAGAATAAGAAGGATGATAACATCCTTCAATGGGAGCCGCTCTTGAAAGTCTTGTTGACAAGGGGGGTAGAGTGTGCATTACCATTCGTTGAAAACAACAAACACCTCTCAAAAACTTACTTTTATGCTCTCTATATGACTTCAAAAACCTATAAAAACTAAAAAGCTCTAACACATGATTGTATCCCTGCTTCCCTCTGCGAAGGGCCTTTCTTTTACTTTTATGTTGAGTCAGTTTACCTACTTCTTTCTATCTTAGAAGCAAACACTTGTGTCAACTTTGTGTGCAACAATTTTTATATGCTTGCTTATTGCACTTATTATATTTCTTTGTGTTGACAATTATCCATGAGATATACATGTTGAAAGTTGAAAGCAAATGCTTAAACTTAAATCTTCCTATGTGTTGCTTCAATGCCCTTTTTACTTAGAATCTATTGCTCTATGAGTTTACTCTTATGAAAAACTTTTTGATGCTTGTCTTGAAAGTACTATCCATGACAAGTTTTTTCTTATATGATTCAGTTGTTTACTTTTTATCTATTTTTAGCAAACTATAAACCATTGCCTTGAGTCACTTCATTCATGCAATATTATTTGATCAAGATTGTGTGGTAGCATGTAACTACAAAAATTATTTTGTTGTTATCGTTTTACCTACTAGAGGACGAGTAGAATTAAGCTTGGGGATGCTTGATACGTCTCCAACGTATTCATAATTTCTGTTGTTCCCTGCTTACGTAGCCGACGGTCGCCGTGCCGAAGGAGACGATGTAGGAGCGCTCGACGTGTCCACGTGCAGGCGCGCCGTAGGTGTGCGCATTGTAGACGATGTCGAAGTTGCCGGCATGGTAGTAGGTGCCATAGACGATGACGTCTTCACCTGTCAGCGCGCCGGGTCGGAAGCGCACTCCATCTTGTTGGTCGGGATGACCCTCCATGAAGTAGATCCCTGAGATTGCATGCCCCACGGTGGGCGCCAACTATCGTGGGGAAGTCACGGCAGATGCCACGGGGTGGCTGATGACCCACAAGTATAGGGGATCGCAACAGTCTTCGAGGGAAGTAAAACACAAATTTATTGATTCGACACAAGGGGAGCCAAAGAATATTTATAAGCCTTAACAGCGGAGTTGTCAATTCAGCTGCACCTGTGAATAGACTTGCTCGAGACAGATTATCAGTAGCAACAGTTTTGTAGCAGTGACAGTAGTGATATAACAGCAGCAGTAGAATAAAAACAGCAGTGATGATTATAGTAGACAACATGATTAAAATACTGTAGGCATAGGGACGGATGAACGGGCGTTGCATGGATGAGATATTTCATATAATAACCAAGTCATGGGCATTTGCAGATAAATAAGATAAAGCATCAAAGTATTAATTAACCATAGGCATGTGTTCCAATTTAGTTGTGTGTGCTCGCAATGAGAAACTTGCACATCATCTTTTGTCCTACCAGCCCGTTTGTAGCGGGGCCTCAAGGGAAACTACTGGTAATTAAGGTACTCCTTTTAATAAAGTACCGGAGCAAAGCATTAACATTCCATGAACACATGTGATCCTCACATCACAGCCATCCCCTCCGGTTGTCCCAATTGCTGTCACTTTGGGGCCTCGGGTTCCGGACAATAATATGTGTATACAACTCATAGATATGATCTAAAACAATAATTATCTTCATGATACAATAATATGTTCAAATCTGAAATCATGGCACTCGGGCCCAAGTGTCAAGCATTAAGCATAACAAGTTGCAGCAATGACGTAAAACACCGATAACGGATACTAGGCACCATGCCCTAATGATATTACATCTATTACATGAACGATCTCATCCAATCCCTACCATGCCCTCAAGCCTACAGCGGTGGATTACTCACACATGGATGGGGAAAACATCGATGGTTGATGGAGAAGTGGTGGCGATGGCGATGGCGATGATCTCCTTCGATTTCCCGTCCCGGCGGAGTGCCAGAACAGGAACTTCTGGTCCCCGAATTGAGTTTCGAGGAGGCGGCGGCGCTTGGGTGTGTTTTCTGGAAAAATCTCTCCGTAGGTGTCGTTTTTAGGTCAGGGGGGCTAAGTAGCCGAGAGGGAGGCTCGAGGGGGTGGCCGAGTCGGCCACACCCCCTCCCGGCGCGGCAGGGCCCCACCCGCGCGAGCACGTGGTGTGGGCGCCTCGCAGCCCGCCTCCGTCTCGTCCTTTGGCTCCGGGACTCTTCGGGCAAAATAGTGACTTTGGGCTTTTTTCCTGGTATTTTCCTGAAAGTTGAATTCCTGCACAAAAATGAGACACCAGGGCAATTCTGCTGAAAACAGCGTTAGTCCGTGTTAGTTGCATTCAAAACACACAAATTAGAGGTAAAACAATAGCAAAAGTGTTCGGGAAAGTAGATACGTTTTGGACGTATCAGTGGCTCATCTTAGGTTTGGAGCAAGGCGACATATGGGATTCACAGAGGGGTTCGCACACACCAAGTTTACCCAGGTTCGGCCCCTCACTTGGGAGGTAAAGACCTACTGCTGCTTATATATTATTGGATCTGTATGGGTGTACAAAGTGTGCGCACTAGAGCTTGAAGATAGCTCCGGCGGCTATCTATCCGATCGAACTTTTTCTAGGGCTTCTCCTAGTCTCCTTATATAGGGGGACGACTAGGGTTTACAGGGAGATGACGGCTTAACCAACACGGCATTAACTACACCCGAGATATCCGGCTTCACGAGTGATCTTCGGGATGGCCTTCCTTAGATCCGAGTAGACATCGGATCTCCTTCCTTTCCGAGCCCATATACCGATTCTGTTATGGACCCGGTATCTCCCCGAGGACCTCCGAGCTAGACTTGGGCCACCTGGTCCTCGTGGGCCGACTGATGACCCTTGACGATGATGACGATGGCGCCAGAAGATAGTCTTGCTGAGCACCAAGTACCTGCGTCAAAAGAATATGGTTAGGTTGAGACTCCAAGTGCAAAGTGTATAGTAAGGGAAAAGACTAATTTTCCCCACGAGGGTGACTCGAGGGTTTAATACCGAACTCTCGGGGAAATGAACCAAAAGTTGTTGTCTCCTTATCCTTCTTTATGAAACCTACAAAACAAAGTAAATTGCTTTGTGCCCTCAACCTCACCAAGTGGTTGTCAAGCACAAGGTGTAAGTAAAAGATATTGAAATAACAAATGCAAAACAGAAATAAATATGCAATGATGGTAAATAAATATGCAAGGATGGTATAAATGATAGTGGATGATGTTTTTGTGTTTTGTATGGTGTTTGCAAGATATAAAAGTATTTTTGTATTTTCGAATTTTTAATTGGAAAAAAATATAAAGTGCTAATAAAGTGTTGGAAAGGTGTTTCTTATGATTAAAAATGGACTGGGGTTCATGGTTTCACAAATGCACTCTCTCTTTTATATAGTGGTAGATAATGGAACATAGGAATTGACATATGAGATTGCAACAAGACAAGTTATTAATAATATGGGCATCACATCCTAACATAGAGGTCTTTTGGTTATTAACCTCTCTTATACTCCACGAAGATGCGAACTAAATCATAACACCTCAGTAATTAAGATAAACAGAGTATAGCTTTAAGTTCTATGACATGAAGTTAGAATAAGAACATGCTAGATCTAGTCATGGAGAAAATGGCAAGGTCGCCCATATCCCCGGTAGCATGGTATTCCTTTTTATCCCTAGTGAGGCAACAAAGTAAGGTAAAATACCCAAGTGGATCGCGGAACTTCTGTCACTTTCACCGCAATCACCACCCCCCGTTACTACAACTACTGCACACGTTACCCCTCACACGCCCTCATATATATGTTGGATCAGAACACATAAACAAGAGCGGGGTACATAATATGCATCTACTTTCATAACACCACAAAGGTATTACATATATGACCATAATCATGTTCGGCAGCTCATATGGCACTAATTAGTGAAGCTCAAGAGAGAGGAGAGATACATAAGTTACTTCCACAAACCCATAGCCCAGGGGTGGACTACTCCCTCTTCATCATGGAGACGGTGGAGAAGTCGTTGGAGAAGGTGGAGACCACACCGGCGGCGCCCCGCCGGAGTTTTTCCCCCTCCAATCTGCAGCTCCAGGTCTCTGTTTCGTAGTTTCTGTGTTTCTGCGGCGCTCCCTCCGAAAGGGCTCGGGGGACTATTTTTATAGGCATTTTTAGGTCAAGACGAAGCCACGGGGACGAAGATCGACGGCATCGGAGGCTCGAGGGCCAAGATGGTGGGCCCCACGTGGCCAAGGAATCTGGCCGTGTGGGCCCCCCTCTTTTGGTCTTCGGGTTTCCACTTTTGCGCTTCCTTCGCTCCTACGCTTTGTTCCTTGCAAAAACTGATGTTCGTGAAGTTTCAGGTCATTTGGACGTCGTTTGTGTCCCTGAACCATCAAAATATAGAAAAAGGGGTTTTCTGACATTGCAGGGTTAATTCCAAATAAATACGGAAACTATGAAATATTCCAAAAAACATTATAAAACATTGATATAACCCTTATATGATGCAAATATGAATGAAATATGAGTAATATAATGCAAAGTTCTTGTATGCATTTTACATGCATCAACATCCCCAAGCTTGACCTATACTAGTCCTCGATTATGAAGGTGATAAAACTAAACATGGACTTGGCATTTTATTACTTAACAAAGGATATCAAAGATGATTGTTATTGCTGCATAGAGTCAAATAATTCATTCCTACTAAGTAGTAGCAACATGCAAGATATATTATCAAGAGGGAACAAATATTCAAGACAAATATATTCAATGGTAATTCACAAAGTGTAACATGAAAGAAAAGTTCTATGGACCAAATGAATGCATAAATGAAAAAGTAAAAAGATATCCTATATTGGTCTTAGAATATTCTTATAGAAATCTGAATATGAAAGGTGGACACTTTGGAAAGATAGATAAAGAAGTAGAGGAATAACATGCAAGAGTATCATCTAGCTTCCAAATGCTTCAACTTAAGTTAATGTTTGCCATATAGTTTCCAATGGTCTGAAGTTCTCATTACCCCTATCATAGCATCTTTAGTGATTAATAGTTGAAAGTGAAAGCAAATATGAGTTATGTGCTTGATAAAGTATGGGTCAAAATCCTAATGCCCCTTGAAGACAAAAACCTCTCCGACTGGCTACTCAACTTGGGTCACAAAGCAAGTGAAGGTTACAGTCATCGTGAGTAAAAGTGGAATCATAGAGAGTATCACCCCGGGTACCCTTTGCCCTAGGACACGGAATGAGCACATGTCCAAATTACAAAGCAAGCAAACAGTGGACATCTCAACATCTCTTTCTTTTACTAATGCTTTTTTTCTTGGAAATGCCTTTTCTGTTGTGAGATGTATCATAGATTTCTCCACTATGGGTATGTTGCAAATTTCCACAATGGGCCACATGGCTTAAGTTAGCCGCCACAGGTGTCTCTCTAGCCATTAATACCACTCACCCGAACTTACTAAGGTTCCATCTTTTTTCACGCAATGTTAGGCATCCATCAACAAAAGAACATGGTATCAACTTAAATGAGATACAGAACACGTCGAAAGCTTGCCATGTGACAACACATATGAGCTAATGATACGTCTCCAACGTATCTATAATTTCTTATGTTCCATGCTTATATTATGCCAATTGCTACATGTTTTATATACACTTTTATATAATTTTATGCATTTTCTGGGACTAACCTATTAACAAGATGCCACAGTGCCAGTTCCCTGTTTTCTGCTGTTTTTGGTTTCATAAAAACTGTTAAGAAAATATTCTCGGAATTGGACAAACGAAACGTCAAAGTCCCTATTTTTCTCGGGAGCTTCCAGAACACCGAAGACGAGAGGGAGTGGGGCCACGAGGCGCCCACACCATGTCCCGGCGCGGGTCCCCCCTGGCCGCGCGGCCACGTGGTGTGGGCCCCTCGGGCCTGCACCGCCTTCGCCCTTTCGCCTACAAATACCCCCCGACAAAATAAGACCTACCACGGAGTCCTTTTCCAGAGAAGAGTTCCGCTGCGCCGCCGCCACCAAAAACCCTAATTCGGGGGACAAAAGTCTCTGTTCCGGCACCCTGCCGGGACGGGGAATTGCCCCCGAAGCCATCTCCATCGGCTCCATCGCCGTCCCCATCGCCGTTGCTGACTCCTACGATGAGGAGTGAGTAGTTCTGCCCCGGGGCTGTGATGACCCACAAGTATAGGGGATCGCAACAGTCTTCGAGGGAAGTAAAACCCAAATTTATTGATTCCACACAAGGGGAGCCAAAGAATAATTATAAGCCTTAACAGATGAATTGTCAGTTCAGCTGCACCTGTGAATAGACTTGCTCGAGACAGATTATCAGTAGCAACAATTTTATAGTAGTGACAGTAGTGAAATAACAGCAGCAGTGATATAATGACAGCAGTAGTGATTATAGTAGACAGCAGGATTAAAATACTGTAGGCACAGGGACAGATGTACGGGCGTTGCATGGATAAGATAATTCATGTAATATCAAGACATAGGCATTTGCAGATAAATAAGATAAAGCATCCAAGTATTAAATAACCATAGGCATGTGTTCCAATTTAGTTGTGCGTGCTCGCAATGAGAAACTTGCACATCATCTTTTGTCCTACCAGCCCGTTTGCAGCGGGGCCTCAAGGGAATCTACTGGTAATTAAGGTACTCCTTTCAATAAAGTACCGGAGCAAAGCATTAACACTCCGTGAACACACGTGATCCTCACATCACAGCCTTTCCCCGAGGCTGTCCCAATTATTGTCACTTTGGGACCTAGGGTTCCGGACAATGACATGTGTATACAACTCATAGATATGATCCAAAACAATAATTATCATCATGATTCAATAACATGTTCAGATCTGAAATCATGGCACTCGGGCCCTAGTGTCAAGTATTAAGCATAACAAGTTGCAACAATGACGTAAAACACCGATAACGGATACTAGGCACCATGCCCTAATGATATTACAGCTATTACATGAACGATCTCATCCAATCCCTACCATCCCCTCAAGCCTACAGCGGGGAATTACTCACACATGGATGGGGGAAACGATGATGGTTGATGGAGAGGCGTTCGTGATGACGATGGCGATGTTCCCCTTCTATTCCCCGTCCCGGCGGAGTGCCGGAACAGAGACTTCTGGTCCCCGAATTGAGTTTCGAGGTGGCGGCGGCGCTCGGGTCTGTTCTCTGGAAAAGCGTCTAACCCCCCGTTGTTTTTAGGTCAGAGGGAGTCTATATGCGCGAGGGGAGACCGAGGGGGCGAGGGACTCGCCCCCCTCATGGGCTGGCGCGGCCAGGCCTCTGCCGCGCCACCACATGAGGTGGTGGCCCCCTGGCCCCCGTCAGCCCTTCTGGCTCCTGGAGTCTTCGGGCAATTTAAGGCTTTTTGCATTATTTCTGGAGTTTTTCCATAAAGTTGATTTCCTGCACAAAAACGAGACACCAGGGCAATTCTGCTGAAAACAGCGTTAGTCCGTGTTAGTTGCATTCAAAACACACAAAATAGAGGCAAAACAATAGCAAAAGTGTTCAGGAAAGTAGATACGTTTTGGACGTATCAACTCCCCCCAAGCTTAGCTTATTGCTTGTCCTCAAGCAATTCAGTTAACAACTGAGTGCGATAAAAGAACTTTCACGAACACATTTGCTTCATATGATGTAAATATTCTCACTATCTGGCAAATGCTTAGGCTATTCATGATAAAGCATATGTAAATGGTGTCACCTAATTAATTATGTAAACTATGAAGAGATGCCAATCATACCAATAGTAAATAGCATGAAACATATCAATTCACAAGATTGCAAAGCTCATAAGAAAGTATGATAAAGTGGTATCTCGCTTGCCCGAAAGTGTACAACAAAACATAAATGCCCAGGCACCTCGGAGATTCAAGAGTAGAATAGAGATAAAGATGTTAAAGATAAAAGCATCAAAGTTACACCGTAGTTAACAGTATTCTGGGACAAGCACATTTCACTAAGAATGACAACTATGCTCTCAAGAAGGTGCTCAAAGAAGGATGGTGACTCAACAGTAAGTAAAAGATATGCCCTTCATTGAGGGAAGCAGTGATTTGACATGTGCTAGAGCTTTTCATTATTTTGAAAACAGAGGTAAAATTGTTTTTGAGTGGTGGTTGTTCTGTCAACGAATGGCAATAGAGTTCTTGTTATCTTCCATACTAAGCAAGTTGAGAGCGGTTCCGAATTATTTTAAAATCAAGCATTTATAATATGCATCTTTATACTTTATCTTTTTGATATTTTGACACTCCTCCCAACCTTTGCTTTTCACAAACCATGGCTAACCGAATCCTCGGGTGCCCACCAGCAATCACATACCATGGAGGAGTGTCTATGTTTCACTTTTCAAAACTTTTGATATTATAGTGGTCTAACCAGCTCTTTGCAATATTAGTGACAAGCAGATGTAGCATGCAAGTCGATACTTAATTAGTATGGAAGATAACAAACCCAAATACTACTTCCTCATGAGCTCGAAACAGTGGCACAAATTGAGAAGTGTTTGAAGGTTTTAAAGATAGCACATGCAAATTTACTTGAATGGTTTGAAATGCCATGCATAGGTATTTATAGTGGACTCTTTGGGATAACTTGGTTTTCAGGGATTTGGAAGCACAAGCAACATTTCTTAGTACAAGTGGAGGCTAGCAATAGACAGGGAAGCGACAATTCAAGAGAGCAATAACTGTCATAATCATGCTTGCGACAAAATAAAATTAACGGAGGCATAAAAGTGATACTAGAACTCTGAGGCAAAATAAATCATCAAGGCTTAATTGACTCTTTGTTTTCAGTCATATACATGTGTGAGCATGTGCCAAGTCGATACAAATGAATTTGTTTAGAGGAGGATACCACAATGTCATACTCTTTTATGAACAAAACAATGCAAGCAAACATCCATAGAAACATGTCATCTACTATTAATAAATTGGAATTGATCATAAGAGAACATAAACAACTAAGCATCCACCAATCAACATATACCTTATGCGAACCATCTAAGCATGCTCACATGAATGAGTATATGTACAAAAATGAAAAACAAATAGAGTTCATTACCAGCCTCTTACCCAACTCAAATTGTCATATCTCGTCATTATTGCTCTTTTCACTTGTGTGGCTTGAATAATATGAAATGAAAACCAATCTCCACGGAATAACGGATGGCATTGAGCTCTGAAACAAATGCCACAAAACCAAAGAGAAACGACAAATATTTTTGGATTTTCGGATTTAGAAACTAAAAACTGAACAAAAACAGAACAGCCTGTGAAGACGAAATTTTTAGAGGACCTTAACATGCTCAGATCAGAAAACTCAAAACTAATGAAAGTTGCGTACATATCTGAGGGTGGTGCTCACGAAATTTCAGGTCATTTGGATTTTTCTACAGGAAGTTATGAATTAAACGGTGGACAGAAGAAATCTGTTCCTGCGCGAAACAGCAAACAACAAAGCAAAATATTTTTGTGTTTTTGCATATTGGACTGAATGAAATACTAAGCATACTAATACTAGATACTAAAACAAACCAGTAAGAGAAATAACGGAAATCTTTTTGGTATTTTTGAGTTTTGGAAAGCAAAGCAAAACATGAACAAATAAGAGAAAGAAAGAAAACTAAAACGAAACATGGATATACAAAGTACCGAATGATAATGATATATAGATGAGTGTGCTTTCGGTATACCTCCCCCCAAGCTTAGGCTTTTGGCCTAAGTGGGAATCAGCCCCATGGCGAATAATGGGTCCAGCCCGACGGGTGATACATGGTGGGATCGTACTCGGGCTCGGCTGCGGTGGAGGAAGACCCCGAAGGTCCTGCATACCCCGGATCTGGGTACGAGGAACCAGCTATCTCAGGGGGCTGACTGAAGTCCCCCTCGTGCTCCTCTTCGTTGTCTCCCATGCTTGGGCCGTGTTGCCCTTCAAGTGTGTCAAGCTCAGCCTCCGAGACTGACAGGTTTTCCCTGGCATAAAGGTTAAGCGGAGGTGCAGGCAAAATAATAGTTCTAACAATTGTAAATGTTTTCAAATAATGCTTCTTGGGATACGTTATGATGTATGGGAGAACATGCAAACTACCATGGTCAGCAATAAAGTCATGTTTCTTCATGGCATCAATGTCTAGTTTTTCTATGGGAAGCAGAAAATCAAGCGGGTGAGGTGCCAAACCATGCAAAGCTAGTAAACGAGAGGTAACTAGTCCTCCACAAACTCCTCCACTCTCACGGTTAGTGGTGAGACGGTAAGCAATCAAAGCACCCAAATTATAAGTTCTATCATGGCGTAATGCAGCAGCTAGAAAAGCTAAATCAGGCACAGCCAATCTATTCGCAGTTTTCCTAGCAAGAACACATTTAGTAATGAAGTAAGCAAAGTATCGAATGGAAGGGAGATGAATACTCTTGATTTTACCATCCTCTTGAGATAAACTCCTCCCATAGCAAATGTCCTCATATAAGTCCAGCAAGGGCTTAGGCTTTCCTTTCAACTTCTCCCGCGATCCCTCATTTGGTACCCTAAGTGCTGCACAAAAAGCATCAAAAGGCAAATCCACAGATTTATTGTATATCTTATAGTGCACTATCGGGCTAGATGAGATCAAAGTGCAGTTGAAGTCCTGAACCACCGACATGGCTAGCTTAGCATATTGAAAGGGTTGATCATCAACAAAACGATCTAATCTTGCATTGGAAACAAGAGTATGAAAATCATGCGCAATCCCTGCAACATCCATGAATTGAGAACACGGGTAAATAGCCGGGAACACATTCTCTTCGCGATGAACCCTCATCTTCTCATGCACAACTATCTCATGTTGATCTATTGCATATGGGTTCCACTCCATGTTCTGAAATTTTCAACAAACAACATAAAAATTGATTTTTAGCCAACTAAATGAGGGGAAGCCACTATAGTGACTTGCTAGAGGCTTAAACATGCATCAAAACTAGTTTCACTAACTTAGAACAAGCATTTAAACTCACTAAACATGACACCTACAGCAGCAAAATATTCAATATATGATCCACTAAACAAAATTCTACTTGGATAATCGGAGGAGGCACATACCGGAGAGTGAATACCCCAAATTTCAGCAACAAAGAGGGGCTGAGCAAGGAGATCGAAAATCCCAGGCAAGAACACAAAAAAATTCGATGTGGCTGTGTTTGGTCGGGAGAGAGAAAGAGTGGGGAGGAAGATGACTAAGTGGAGGGGCCAGGTGGGCCCCCCTCATGTGCTGGCGCGGCCACTTCCCTGCCGCGCCACCACCTGAGGTGGAGGCTTGGTGGCCCCCCTCTGTCACATGTTTGCACTTCCAGAACCTCCCCAGAAAAATAAAAATTTTGGTATAAATTTTTTCAAATTCTGAGAAAATTTATTTATTTTCATTTTCTGGTATTTTGCATTAATAATATTAATATTGAGAAATTATTTTCTAACACCAAATTCAACTAAACTTTGCAAACTAAATGATATTACAGTAGGTAAAACAAATATAAGAGAAAACAAATTATTTAACATCTTTATGTATTTAAAATGCACTTGTTAACAAGGTTGATCAAGTCTTGCCACCAAATGAATTTTATATGACATAAAAGATTTTAAACCATATGAGACACTCATGTTACCTTGTATCGTATTGGTATGGATCCAATCATAAGAGTTTTGCATTCTTCTATATAAGGACAATCAATACTTCCCACTTTAATAGATCTCACATTGGTAATTGTATTAACTCTAGGCATTTTATCAAATTTCTTGGGGAAATAGACAGTATGTTCTTTGTCATGGACATTGAAAGTAACTTTTCCTTTATTGCAATCAATAACAGCCCCTGCAGTATTTAGAAAAGGTATTCCAAGAATAATAGACATATTATCATCTTCAGGCATTTCAAGAACAACAAAGTCAGTCATAATTAAACAATTAGTAGCTACTTGAACAGGAACATCCTCACAAATGCCCACAGGAATAGCAGTAGATTTATCAGCCATTTGCAAAGAGATATCAGTAGGTATCAATTTATCAAGGTAAAGTCTCTTGTAAAGAGAGAAAGGCATAACACTAACTCCTGCTCCCAAGTCACATAGAGCAGTTCTAACATAATTATTTTTGATAGAGCAAGGAATGGTTGGTATACCTGGATCACCCAACTTCTTTGGAACCTTGCCATTAAAGGAATAATTAGCAAGCATAGTAGATATTTCCTCATTATGAATTTTCCTTTTGTTAGAAACAATATCTTTCATGTATTTAGAATAAGGAGGCAACTTAATAGCATTAGTCAAAGGAATTTGCAAGAACAAAGGTTTCATCCAATCACAAAATTTATTATAGTTTTCTTCCTCTTTTGTTTTAAGTTTCTTAGCAGGAAAAGGCATTTGTTTTTGGACCCAAGGTTCTCTCTCATTAACATGTTTCTTAGCAATAAAATCTTCTTTAGTGTACTTCTTGTTTTTAACATGCTTTTCAGGTTCCTCTTCTATTTCTTCCCTATCCGAATTGGCATTTTTATCATTATCATTGGCATGTTCATTACCACTTTCAGTTTCAGCATCAGAAACAGATATACTATTAGGATCATTAACAGGTTCAGAGGATTCTACAACAGTTTTATGTCTCTTCTTCTTTTTCTTAGAAGGAGCAATAGGTTCATTAATTTGTTGAGAATCTTGTTCAATTCTTTTAGCATGTCCCTCAGGATATAAAGGGTCTTGAGTAGATTTACCACCTCTAGTTGTTACTTCACAAACATGTTTTTCTTTAGCTATAGAGGCATTCATTAACATTTCTTTTTGCACTTTAGAAAGTTGATCAATTTGAGTTTGAACCATATGAAAATGTTTAATAAGTATTTTAATATCATTGGAGGTTCTATCAACAATATCAAGCAAGTTACTAATAGCTCGAGAGTTTTCCATTAAATGATTCTCAACTCTCATATTAAAATTACCTTGCTTAGCAATAAAAGTATCAAATTCATCTAAGCATTGATCAGGAGGTTTAGAGTAAGGGATATCTCTATCATCAAACCTTTGGAGAGAGTGTACCTTAATTACGGGTGAAGGAGGAATTGGCTTACATAAGTCTTCTATCGGAGGTAAATTCTTCACATCTTCAGATTTAATACCCCTCTCTTTAAGAGATTTCTTGGCTTCCTTCATCACTTCATCAGTTAATTCAATAATACCCCTCTTCTTCGGTGTTGGTGTAGGTGTTGGTGTAGGTTCAGGTATGTCCCAATCATCATTATTCTTGCATATTTTAGCTAGTAATTCCTTAGCTTCTTCGGGAGTCCTTTTCCTAAAAACACAACGAGCAAAACTATCCAGGTATGTCCTAGATTCAGCAGTTAGTCCACTATAAAATATATCAAGTAGATCATTTTTCTCCAAATCATGATTCGGCTGGCCTCTTAATATGGAGCAAAAACGTGTCCAAGCCTTAGGCAATTTCTCACCTTCATCTTGATTAAAATTATAGATTTTTAACAAAGCATCATGTTGAGCACTAGCAGGAAAATATTTCTGAAAGAAAGTATCAAGCAAACCCTTGGGACTAGTAATGGAACCAGGAGACAAATTATTATACCAAGTTTTAGCTTCTCCTTTTAATGAGAAAGGAAATAATTTAGTAACAAAGTAAGTGCGCATTTTTATGTCTTCAGCAAACATACCACTCAAATTAGAGAGTTCATTCATGTGTTCTACATCACTTTCATTTTCAGTTCCACAAAAAGGTTCTCTTTCAACAATAGCTATGTGAGCCAAGTCAATAGAGAAATCATAATCTTTATCTTTAATGTTTATGGGAGATGTAGCAAATTTAGCATCAGGAGATAATTTATATTTAACAACACGTTTTTCAAAAAGGCTTTTCATAGCACTAGCATCTTTAGTAGCATTAATCTCATCAACAAAATCATCGTCAAGTTCAACATAAGTTTCATCAGGAAAATACTCTCTAGACTCAGGTGAACTAGCAGAAGTATTAGAATTTTCAGCATTTTCAGTTTGTTTAGATTTATCAATTATAGCATCTAGAAAAGGTCCTAAGGAACCATTTTCATCAAGCACAGTAGAAGCATCATCACAATTTTCAGAAGCATTTTCAGATTCAGCAGAAGTAATAGTATGAGTAGCATGCAGCGGTGAAATAAGCTTACTCATCACAGTTGGAGAATCAAGAGCAGCAGCAGAGCTCAGAGTTGTACCTTTTCTTGTAGTGGATGGCAGTATGGGAAACTTCTTATCACCAGGCTTTCCCATGATGAATGAATTCCAGCGAACAATATCAATCTCAGGTGAACTTATAAATAAAGCTATGCTCCCCGGCAACGGCGCCAGAAAATAGTCTTGATGACCCACAAGTATAGGGGATCGCAACAGTCTTCGAGGGAAGTAAAACCCAAATTTATTGATTCGACACAAGGGGAGCCAAAGAATAATTATAAGCCTTAATAGATGAATTGTCAGTTCAGCTGCACCTGTGAATAGACTTGCTCGAGACAGATTATCAGTAGCAACAGTTTTATAGTAGTGACAGTAGTGAAATAACAGCAGCAGTGATATAATGACGGCAGTAGTGATTATAGTAGACAGCAGGATTAAAATACTGTAGGCACAGGGACGGATGTACGGGCGTTGCATGGATAAGATAATTCATGTAATATCAAGACATAGGCATTTGCAGATAAATAAGATAAAGCATCCAAGTATTAAATAACCATAGGTATGTGTTCCAATTTAGTTGTGCGTGCTCGCAATGAGAAACTTGCACATCATCTTTTGTCCTACCAGCCCATTTGCAGCGGGGCCTCAAGGGAATCTACTGGTAATTAAGGTACTCCTTTTAATAAAGTACCGGAGCAAAGCATTAACACTCCGTGAACACACGTGATCCTCACATCACAGCCTTTCCTGGAGGCTGTCCCAATTATTGTCACTTTGGGACCTAGGGTTCCGGACAATGACATGTGTATACAACTCATAGATATGATCCAAAAAAATAATTATCATCATGATTCAATAACATGTTCAGATCTGAAATCATGGCACTCGGACCCTAGTGTCAAGCATTAATCATAAAAAGTTGCAACAATGACGTAAAACACCGATAACGGATACTAGGCACCATATCCTAATGATATTACTGCTATTACATGAACGATCGATCTCATCCAATCCCTACCATCCCCTCAAGCCTACAGCGGGGAATTACTCACACATGGACGGGGGAAACGATGATGGTTGATGGAGAGGCGTTGGTGATGACGATGGCGATGTTCCCCTTCGATTCCCCGTCCCGGCGGAGTGCCGGAACAGAGACTTCTGGTCCCCGAATTGAGTTTCGAGGTGGCGGCGGCGCTCGGGTCCGTTCTCTGGAAAAGCATCTAACCCCCCGTTGTTTTTAGGTCAGAGGGAGTCTATATGCGCGAGGGGAGACCGAGGGGGTGAGGGACTCGCCCCCCTCATGGGCTGGCGCGGCCAGGCCTCTGCCGCGCCACCACATGAGGTGGTGGCCCCCTAGCCCCGCTCTGTCAGCCCTTCTGGCTCCTGGAGTCTTCGGGCAATTTAAGGCTTTTTGCATTATTTCTGGAGTTTTTCCATAAAGTAGATTTCCTGCACAAAAACGAGACACCAGGGCAATTCTGCTGAAAACAGCGTTAGTCCGTGTTAGTTGCATTCAAAACACACAAAATAGAGGCAAAACAATAGCAAAAGTGTTCGGGAAAATATATACGTTTTGGACGTATCAGGCTGCGGGCTGTATCGGTAGCTATGTGGTTTATCGCTCTGTCCCATGGTGTGATCTTTATGTGATCATGAGTTTTGTAATCTAGTTGAATATGTGATGTTACTCTTTATCTATTATGCACTCTAGAGGTTACTTTAATATGAACTCCGGGGTTATTCACGGTTGTGAAGGTGACAGTGTGCGCACCGTGTGTGATTCCTTTATGACGTTGTGGTGTGTGTTTACTCATACTTTGAGGGTGTTGTTATAGCCCTACGCAATGAATGGTGTTTATCATCCAACAAGAGAGTGTTTGAGAGTAGTATTTATTATTCAGCTTTGATGTCATTGTTGAGAATGTCCACTAGTGAAAGTATGATCCCTAGGCCTTGTTTCCAAGCATCAAAACACCGTTTACAACAAGTTCTGCTACATGTTTGCTTGCTGCCATTTTTATTACAGATTGCAATTACTACTTATAATCATCCATATTACTTGTATTTCACTGTCTCTTCGCCGAACTAGTGCACCTATACATCTGACAAGTGTATTGGGTGTGTTGGGGACACAAGAGACTTCTTGTATCTTAATTGCAGGGTTGCTTGAGACGGATATCTTTGACCTCTACCTCCCTGAGTTCGTTAAACCTTGGGTGATTCACTTAAGGGAAACTTGCTGCTGTTCTACAAACCTCTGCTCTTGGAGGCCCAACACTGTCTACGAGAATAGAAGTGTGCGTAGACATCAAGCTATTTTCTGGCGCCGTTGCCAGGGAGGTAAGCGTTGGAAGGTATCTCCTTTAGATCCTGCAGTTAAATCTTTTTGTTTCATGTTTTTATTTTCACTAGTTAGGCTAAATGGAAAACAACCAAAATATTAGAGATCTTTATAGTATTTATCTTGAGTTGGGACAAGAGGTGTTTGAAAAGAAAATTAAAAAACCTATGGAACTTTATTTGCATGCTAGTAGAAATGTTATTAGTATGAATTCTTTGAACACCATTATTGCTAATGCTATGGAAAATTCTAAGCTTGGGGAAGCTGGTTTTGATGAGCATGATATTTTTAGTCCCCCAAGCACGGAGGAGAAAATTTACTTTGATGATACTATACCTCCAATATATGATGATTACAATGATGAACATGATATTTTCAGTCCACCTACTATTGAGGAGAAAATTAATTATGATTACAATATGCCTCCTATATTTGATGATTATGGTGATGAGAATAATAATGATAGCTATTTTGTTGAATTTGCTCCCACTACAATTAATAAGAATGACTATGCTTATGTGGAGAGTAATAATTATTTCATGCATGTGGCTCATGATAAGAATATTTTATGTGATAGTTATATTGTTAATGTTATTCATGATGCTACTAGTGAACTTGTAGATGGTAATGAGGAGTGTTGCTTAAATATGTTATATGATAATGCTTTAGATGATGGTCCTATGCTTATTGATAATCCTCTATGTTTAGAAGTTATTACTTATTTATGTGAGGATAAAAATGATATAATTGCTGCTTGTGATAGTACTCTTACTCATGAGAGTCCTACTTTGTTCTTGAATTCTCCTAGTTACACCATGGAGGAGAAATTTGCTTATGTTGAAAAATACTTATGTGGTTTGCAATTGTCTCTAGTTCCAAATCTTTGTTGCAACCATGATCTTAAACTTGATATTGATCTTAATAATTATTTTGAAAGAGGGAAGCATGCTAATGAATTCCAAAATAAATTTAATGATCCTCTTTATATGCCTATATTATCTAAGTTGAATGATTCTTGTGGTTATATGGTTGAATTTATTTCTACTACTTGCAACTACTATGTGAGAGGAGAATATGGTTGTAGAAGTTTTAATGGTACTAAAACACCTCTCTCTATGTTGAAAATTTTGAAGTTGCACTTGTTTTGCTTTCCTATGCTTATTGCTTTGTGCTTTCATAACTTGTTTCTTTACAAGATTCCTTTGCATAGGAAGAGGGTTAGACTTAAAAAGTGTTTGATATTTGCCTCTTGATGCTCTCTTTGGTTTTTCAACTTTCATTTTTATGAGAGCATCATACGAATCTCCTTACCTAGCTATAAGGCTTTAAAGAAAAGCGCTTATGGAAGACAACCCATGTTTTATTTCTGTTATTTTTATTTTGTTGTGTCAAGGAACATGTCTACCTCTGTAGCAATTCCTTTGTATCTTTATTTTATCGCATTGTTGTGTCAATTTAAGCCTCTAGTAGAAAGTTGATGCTAGATTTGGATTCCTGCGCAAGAACAGTTTTCTGCTGTCCACCGTTTAATTCATAACTCTGTGCAGACAAATTGAAAAAATCTGATATTTCCTGAGCGTGATCCTCAGATATGTACGCAACTTTCATTAGTTTTGAGTTTTCTTATTTCAGCAAGTTAAGTGCCTCGAAAAAATTCGTCTTTACGGACTGTTCTGTTTTTGACAGATTCTGCCATTTATTTTGCAATGCCTCTTTTGCTATTTTGAATGGATATTTTTGTTCCATAAAGTATTAGTGGCTGTAGCTAATATCCAGTAGCATTGGTAGCAATTGTGTTCATGCAGAATATGATAATTTTTGATTATGCACTAACCCTCTAATGAAGTCTACTTGGAGTTTGGTGTGGAGGAAGTTTTCAAGGATCGAGAGAGAAGGATGATGTGATGTGATCAAGAAGATGAAACAGCCAAAGCTTGGGGATGCCCCCGTGGGTCACCCAAGCATATTTCTAGAAGACTAAAGCGTCTATGCTTGGGGATGCCCAAGGCATCCCCTTCTTCATCAACAAACTATCAGGTCATCTCTAGTGAAACTATATTTTAATTCCGACACATCTTATGTGCTTTACTTGAAGCGTCTGTTTGTTTTTGTTTTTGGTTCTCTGAATAAAATGGATCCTAGCATTACTTTGTGGGAGAGAGACACGCTCCACTTTTTTTTATGAATACTCGTATTCTTCACTTATATTTGTTGAGTATTCTTCTATGTTACTTCAATACTTGCAGCTCTCGTTGTTCATGCATCTCTTGTTAGAGCTGTTAGTTCTTTTATGTTGAACTCTCTTGTCTCATTGATAAATACTTGGAGAGTTTATGTTTAAATAAGTTGATTGGTGTTTGGTTGGAAACAGAAAATGCTAAATGTGGTAGATGGTATAATGAACAAGATATACATGCTCTTATGGATTGTTATCTTGTATGTTGTGGTGCTTGGCAATTGTTTTGAGCTCTCAAGTAGACCATGTTTAAGCTTTTACATCATGTATTTAAAACCTATTAGTGAAGAACTACTGTAAAGCTTGTTGAAATTTGGTTTGCATGTTTGTTATCTCTAAGGTCTAGATATTTTCTAGTAAAGGTGTTTGAACAACAAGGAAGACAATGTAGAGTTTTATAATGCTTGCAATATGTTTTTATATACGTCTTGTTGTCATAGTTTATACTTGTGTTTGCTGCAAATAACTTTGCTAGCCAAAGCCTTGTACTGAGAGGGAATGCTTCTCGTGCATCCGAAACCTTGAGCCAAAACCCATGCCATTCGTGTCCACCATACCCACCTACTACATGGTATTTCCTGCCATTCCAAGCAAATACTTCGTGTGCTACCTTTTATTCAAAACTTATTATCCCTTATTTGTGTCAATGTTTATTAGCTCATGAGGAAGTATGTGGTGTTACGGATATCAACCTTGTCATTTGCTTTTAGACAGACTTTCACAACCGGACTAGTGGCATATACATCCGCTTATCCATTAACTTTGCAAAAAGAGCTGGCAAATGAGGTGCCCAGTCCCAATTAATTACAACTTTAACCGCTGCAATCTCTTCACATTTTTGCCCTGATCTAATCAGTCAAGCAATGATACTAGTTTTTAAGTACATGTGTAAACAAAAGAGATAAGAGGGATGATCTGCCTTTCTGGTAGAAATAACGTCCTTCATGGGAACCGCTCTTAGAAAGTTTGGTTGACAAGGGGGTAGAGTGCCCATTACCATTCGTTGACAACAACAAACCCCTCTCAAAAGTTACTTTTATGCTCTCTATATGATTTCAAAAACCTATAAAAACTAAAAAGCTCTAGCACATGCTTGTATCCCTGCTTTCCTCTGCGAAGGGCCTTTCTTTTACTTTATGTTGAGTCAGTTTACCATCTTGTTTCTGTCTTAGAAGCAAACACTTGTGTCAACTGTGTGCAACAATTCTTATATGCTTACTTATTGCACTTGTTATATTCCTTTGTGTTGACAACTATCTATATGATATACATGTTACAAGTTGAAAGCCAATGATGAAACTTATATCTTCCTTTGTGTTGTTTCAATGCTCTTTTACTTAGAGACTATTGATTTATGAGTTAACTCTCATGTGAATCATTTTGATGCTTGTTTGAAAGTACTATCCATGAAAAGTTTTTACTTATATGATGTAGTTGTTTACTCCTTGTCTATTTGTTAGCAAACTATAGACCATTGCCTTGAGTCACTTCATTCATAACATGAGCTTTACATTATTATATGATCAAGATTGTGAGAAAGCATGTCACTTCAGAAATTATTCTTGTTATCGTTTTACCTACTCGGGACGAGTAGAACTAAGCTTTGGGATGTTGATACGTCTCCAACGTATCTATAATTTCTTATGTTCCATGCTTATATTATGCCAATTGCTACATGTTTTATATACACTTTTATATCATTTTATGCATTTTATGGGACTAACCTATTAACAAGATGCCACAGTGCCAGTTCCCTGTTTTCTGCTGTTTTTGGTTTCAGAAAAACTGTTAAGGAAATATTCTCGGAATTGGACAAACGAAACATCAAAGTCCCTATTTTTCTCGGGAGCTTCCAGAACACCGAAGACGAGATGGAGTGGGGCCACGAGGCGCCCACACCATGTCCTGGCACGGGTCTCCCCTGGCCGCGCGGCCACGTGGTGTGGGCCCCTCGGGCCTCCACCGCCTTCGCCATTTCGCCTACAAATACCCCTCGACGAAATAAGACCTACCACAGAGTCCTTTTCCAGAGAAGAGTTCCGCTGCGCCGCCGCCACCAAAAACCCTAATTCGGGGGACAGAAGTCTCTGTTCCGGCACCCTGCCGGGACGGGGAATTGCCCCCGGTAACTATGTGGTTTATCGCGCTCTCCCATGGTGTGATCTTTATGTGATCATGAGATTTGTAATCTAGTTGAATATGTGATGTTACTCTTTATCTATTATGCACTCTAGAGTTTACTTTAATATGAACTCCGGGGTTATTCACGGTTGTGAAGGTGACAGTGTGCGCACCGTGTGTGATTCCTTTATGACGTTGTGGTGTGTGTTTACTCATACTTTGAGGGTGCTGTTATAGCCCTACACAATGAATGGTGTTTATCATCCAACAAGAGAGTGTTTGAGAGTAGTATTTATTATTCAGCTTTGATGTCATTGTTGAGAGTGTCCACTAGTGAAAGTATGATCCCTAGGCCTTGTTTCCAAGCATTAAAACACCGTTTACGCTTGCTTCCATTGTTATTACAGATTGCAATTACTACTTATAATCATCCATATTACTTGTATTTCACTGTCTCTTCGCCGAACTAGTGCACCTATACATCTGACAAGTGTATTGGGTGTGTTGGGGACACAAGAGACTTCTTGTATCTTAATTGCAGGGTTGATTGAGAGGGATATTTTTGACCTCTACCTCCCTGAATTCGATAAACCTTGGGTGATTCACTTAAGGGAAACTTGCTGCTGTTCTACAAACCTCTGCTCTTGGAGGCCCAACACTGTCTACGAGAATAGAAGCGTGCGTAGACATCAAGCTATTTTCTGGCGCCGTTGCCGGGGAGGTAAGCGTTGGAAGGTATCTCCGTTAGATTCTGCAATTTTATCTTTTTGTCTCTTGTTTTTATTTCACTAGTTAGGCTAAATGGAAAACAACAAAAAAATTAGAGATCTTTATGAATTTTATATTAAATTAGGACATGATACTTTTGAAGAGAAAATTAAAAAACCTATGGAAGTTTGTTTGCATAATAATGGTAGTAATGTTATTAGTATAAATTCTTTGGATACCATTATTGCTAAGGTTGTGGATGTTGCAGCAGTGGAACATGGGGTTCCCCTAGCGCTGCCTAAGTGGGTCCACCGCCTGTGGGCCCAGCACAAGGATGAACAACGCCAAGACTCGACACAAGGTCTGGCGGGCGCGCCCGCGCCACACAAGACCTCCCGGGTGCACAGGACCCCCGGGGCCTCCTGCGGCCCGGAAGGAACCGAGGACCCCGAGAGCCCGATTCCCGGCGGGGCCGAGCTCCCTCTCGGTAACAAGACCGTACGATGAGAAGATAAGGTTTCCACCGCCTTCCAGAGGATGGTAGAAGCCCCCAGAAGGCTTGGGAAGCAAGGCGCGGCCAGGGGACACCACCTACCCACTGTCAGCCCGTGCCAGCCGCTTTCCCCAAAGGTGCCAGAGGACTCAACCACCCGAAGACGGATATTTGGAGGAGAAGAGGCCACGTCGCCGTCTCCACCACGGAGAGGGGTTGCTTCCCGCCAAGAACCCCTCACGCTCCTTGCATGACCTCTGTGGTATCCCCTTTCCCTATAAAAGGAGGACCAAGGACATGGAGGAGGAAGGACCGGCTCAAGCTAGATTAAGGAGTAAGCAAGCTCTAGCCAAGAACTCACCGGCGATCCAAGGTAGAAGACAACCACCAAGTTAGGCTAGGAGGAGGAAGGGAAGGAAGGTGATCTCCTCCGGGCAAGGATCTGTCCTTCCCCTTCCTCTAGTCGGGTCACCCTGCCGGGAACCTCGCCGGAGAACTCCATTGTAGCCACACCATGATCCAACCATCTATCCAGACATGCAGGAGTAGGGCTGTTAGCCTTCGGGCGGCATGAACCTAGGTAGATCGTTGTGTGCTTTCCTTGTTTGCATACCCCCCATCGTGATCATCTCCGGGAACTGGTCCTCAACGTCGTCTCGAAGGTGGAAGGTGACGCCCCCAGCGATCCACTTGGACTTGCCTAGGCGGGGGACGAAGAAGTTGCGGAACAGGGCCACCGACGGCCTGACGCCCACGAACGCCTCGCAGGCGTAAGCGAAGACGGCAAGAATCCGCACCGCATTGGGATGCAAGTGCAGCATCGCCAAGCCGTACGCCTCGAGGACAACAAAGAAGAACTTGGAGAATGGAGGGAGGAGCCCCATCGTCGAGAAGATGTGGAAGGTGGCCACCCCTTCGGCGTATTCTCCCCCGTCCCAAGGGTACGCTACCACTTCCGCCCCGCGGAAGCTCGAGGTCAAGATGCGGCGGACGTTTCCCATGGCCGCCTCATCGGAAAACTTGCTCGGCGACAGCAGCGCCCTGGTCACCCTTGGCGAAGCCGCCACCGCCGGATTCGTTCCGACCGACTTCTTCGCTACCGTTCGCCGAATCCTCTTTGGGGCCATCGGGGCACGGCGGAGCGGATCTGTCTCCGCGGCGGAGGAAGTGGGAAGGGCGAGCAGTGGAATCGATGGAGAAAGACGATGAGGTTGAGGCAATGGCGAGGGGGAGAGTGGAGAAGGTGAGAAGGCAGTCGCTCCGGAGCCGTTAGGTCAAGGCCAGCCGCCTGCCCCACGCGTCACGTCGCGGCCCCATTACTCCGACGGGCGCGGGGATCGAGGGGACGTGCCGACTTCGGCGCGACCCAACTGTTGGGAACACGACCACCTCCGAGGCCCGCGTGAACCGCAACGTTCGGCACGACTCAGTCAACAAGGCTCGAGGGCACGCCTCTACCTCAACTCGGCGGGCCCCACCCAGCAGTACAAGGATGTCTAGGCGCCAGACCCAGTTTGACTTTTTTGGTCATTTCCCCGGTAGCCTCAGAAGACCGAAGCCGCCGGGACCATGCCCGGGGGCTACTGTCGCAGCAGTGGAACATGGGGTTCCCCTAGCGCTACCTAAGTGGGTCCACCGCATGTGGGCCCAGTACAAGGATGAACAAGGCCAAGACTCGACGCAAGGTCTGGCGGGCACGCCCGCGCCACACAAGACCTCCCGGGTGCACAGGACCCCCGGGGCCTCCTGCGGCCCGGAAGGAACCGAGGACCCCGAGAGCGCGAGTCCCCGGCGGGGCCGAGCTCCCTCTCGGGTACAAGACCGTACGACGAGAAGATAAGGTTTCCACCACCTTCCAGAGGATGGTAGAAGCCCCCAGAAGGCTTGGGAAGCATGGCGCGGCCAAGGGACACCACCTACCCACTGTCAGCCCGCGCCAGCCGCTTTCCCCAAAGGTGCCAGAGGACTCAACCACCCGAAGACGGATACTTGGAGGAGAAGAGGCCACGTCGCCGTCTCCACCACGGAGAGGGGTTGCTTCCCGCCAAGAACCCCTCACGCTCCTTGCATGACCTCTGTGGTATCCCCTTTCCATATAAAAGGAGGACCAAGGGCATGGAGGAGGAAGGACCGGCTCAAGCTAGCTTAAGGAGTAAGCAAGCTCTAGCCAAGAACTCACCGGCGATCCAAGGTAGAAGACAACCACCAAGTTAGGCTAGGAGGAGGAAGGGAAGGAAGGTGATCTCCTCCGGGCAAGGATCTGTCCTTCCCCTTTCTCTAGTCGGGTCACCCTTCCAGGTACCTCGCCGGAGAACTCCATTGTAGCCACACCATGGTCCAACCATCTATCCAGACATGCAGGAGTAGGGCTGTTAGCCTTCGGGCGGCCTGAACCTGGGTAGATCGCTGTGCGCTTTCCTTGTTTGCATACCACGTCGAGATCGGAGAGTGAGAGAGGAACTTGTCCGACAATCGTCCCCCGGGAGACGTTTCCAGCCTCCTTTGCGCCCCTACCGAATCTACAAAGGGGGCGCCTCGCATCCGCGGTGTCCGTGATTAGAGACACGACAGTGGAAAAGCCTAAGCTTGGGGAAGCTAGTTTATATGAAAATAATCTTTTTTGCTCCTCAGCTATGGAGGAATTATTTTGCCTTGATAATGCTTTGTCTCCAATATGTGATAATTCTAATGATGCTTGTGATATTCTAATTCGACCTACTGAAAGTATTGCTTTTGAAATACCTATGGAAATTGTTGAAATGGTTATGGATAAACATTATGTAGGAGATGGAACAGTGCATCCAAGTGACCACTTGTTGAAACTTATAGGATTTTGTGAGTTGTTTAAGCTTGCAGGTTTATCAAGAGAAGATGTCATGAAGAAATTATTTCCACTTTCACTTAAGGACAAAGCAAGGTAGTGGTATAAGCTACTAGATGATCCTCATCATTTGGAACGGAAGGAGCTTGAATATCTCTTTTACTCTAAATTTTATCCTCCTTATGAATTGTATTTAGATAGGAATTACATTTTTAATTTTTGGCCTCGTGATGGAGAAAGCATTGCTCAAGCTTGGGGAAGGCTGAAAACATTAATATTCAAATGTCATGCCTGTTCAGAGGGTTCTTTCACAAGTAAGAAGTTTGAAGCTAGATGGGATCTTCTTGAAAGAATTCAAAACAATGCTAAGAATTGGGAGAATCACAAAGGTAAAGAATCAGGTATAAACTATGAATATGATTGCATTAAGTCTTTCGTTGAAACTGCTAGGTTTCAAGAGCTTAGTGTTAAATATGGTCTTGATTGTCAAATTATTGTTGATTGTTTTCGAACATTTGCTTCTCATATTAATGTTCCTAAAGAAAATTGGGACGTGTATCATGAACCTTTCAAAGACACTTGCATGGAAAATGAAATTGTTGTTAATGATTGCAATAAACATGCTCAAACTTCTGAAAATACTATTTCTTATAAGCATGTTAATTTTTGTGGAATGCATAGACCTTGTGGAATTAATCAAATCGAAGATGAATATTGTATCCATCATAGGAATGAAAAAACTAGAATGTGGTACAAGGCTCTAAGAGATCTTGGTGAAAAAGTTTGCGACCTCCATCCTTTTATTTGTGAACTTTTCTATAAAGTGGGTCATTTTAATTTTCAATGTTCAGGTCATGATAATAGCCTTTCGAATCCAATGAGTACTGCAAATTTGTATTGTGATAACATGATCACTCCTAATCAACATGATGAACTTACATTATTTTTGGGGTGTGAAGAGTTATCAAGAAAAACTTCTTTGTTTGATATGAGTGATCTTGATATGAATAGTGTGTTGCATGGATGTTATCTCTATTGTGTTAGTAATTGCCATGCTAACACCTATGCAAAATATTATAAAGGATGAGACTTTACCAAAGTATGACAGGACTAATATGTGTTTTGTTCTTATTAATGAAAGAGAGGAGTCCCCCCAAGTTTCTTCCATTGTCTCTAATACTAAACCAGGTTATGTGGAGAAGCTTCCTTTCAAGCCTCTCCCTCCTAAAGAGGAAAAGAAGAAGAAAAAGGGAAAGAGGAAGAAGAAGAAGAGGAGTAAAAGGAGAGAGGAAACGGTATCTTCTCCCAAACTTGTTGCTCCTGTTACAATTGATACTTATAATTCTGAATTCGATGATTCTGAACTTGATGATGAACCTATGCTTGTTATTTATATTAGTGATCATGATAGGGAAAAGCACACTTCTTTTGATATTGAAGATCTCTGGGACACTAATTCTGAAAATGATGATGTTAATAATTGCTACACTATTAGTACTATCCATGTTTCTTCCCATGATGATATAGAAAGCTCTGAGCTTGGGGATGAGGTGTTTGAAAATCCTTTTGCTACTAATGATTATATATTTGATACCTCTCCTTCTAGTAAAAATGATCATATGTTTACAAATAAACACACTTTGGAGGATAACTATTCTATTGCTTATGATGATACTATGCCTCCAGTCTTTGATAATTATAAAGAATACTATGACATAGGTTATAATTACAATCATCCTCTTGAAACTTGTCATAGTTATAGAGGAATTACTCAAACCAATCCTTTTAATATACAACTTGTCTATCATGTTCGAGTTCTTTATAATGATCCTGCTCCCATTGTTATTAATGAGAAGAACTTTTCTTATGAGGGAAATAATGATACTTTTATGCATATGGATCATGATAAGAATGTTTCATGTGATGGTTATATTGTGGATTTTATAAATGATGCTACTCAAAAGTTATTATGAGAGAGGAAAATACGGTTGTAAAAGTGTTCAAGTTAGTAAAACATCTCTCTTTATGTTGGAAGTTTTGAAGTTTCATTTGTTTTATCTTTCTATGATAGTTGCTTTATGTTTCAATAATTTATCCTATTACAAGATTACTTTGCATAGGAAGTGGGTTAGACTTAAATGTGTTTGATGTTTACCTCTTGATGCTCTCCTTTGTTTTTCAACTCTCATTTTTATGAGAGCATCATAAAAATCTCCTTGCCTAGCTGAAAGGCGTTAAAGAAAAGCGCTTATGGGAGACAACCCATTTTTTTCATTATTTTCTTTTATATTGAGTCAAGGAGCATGGTTACCTCTGTAGAAATTCATTTGTATCTTTATTTTATCGCATTGTTGTGTCAAGTAAAGCCTCTAGTAGTAAGTTGATGCTAGATTTGGATTCCTGCACAGGAACAGTTTTCTGCTGTTCACCGTTTAATTCGTAAGAATTCACAGAAAAATCAAAATGACCTGGGATTTTTTGTGCGTGATCCTCAGATAGGTATGCAACTTTCATTAGTTTTGAGTTTTCTGATCTGAGCAAGTTAACTGCCTCGAAAAATTCGTCTTTACGGACTGTTCTGTTTTTGACAGATTCTGCCATTTATTTTGCATTGCCTCTTTTGCTGTTTTTTAGTGGATCTTTTTGCTCCACAAAATACCAGTGGCTGTAGCTAATGTCCAGTAGCGTGTGTGATGATTGTGTCCATGCAGAATATGAGAATTTTTGATTATGCACTAACCCTCTAATGAAGTTTACTTTGAGTTTGGTGTGGAGGAAGTTTTCAAGGATCAAGAGAGAGGATGATATGATGTGATCAAGAAGATGAAAAAGCCTAAGCTTGGGGATGCCTCAGTGGGTCACCTAAGCATATTTCAAGGAGACTCAAGCATCTAAGTTTGGGGATGCCCAAGGCATCCCCTTCTTCATCAACAAACTATCAGGTCATCTCTAGTGAAACTATATTTTAAGTCCGTCACATCTTATGTGCTTTACTTGAAGCGTATGTTTGTTTTTATTTTTGCTTTGTTATTTTTATTCTCTGAATAAAATGGATCCTAGCATTCTTTTGTGGGAGAGAGACACGCTCCGCTTTTTCGTATGAATACTCGTATTCTTCACTTATATTTGTTGAGTATTCTTTTTTACTTTTAGCTCCTGTTTTTCAAGCATCTCTTGTTTAGAGCTGTTAATTCTTATATGATATACTCTCTTGTTTCATTGTTAAATATATGGAGAGTTTATGTTTAAATAAATTTATTGGTGTTTGGTTGGAAACAGAAAATGCTAAATGTTGTAGATGGTATAATGAAAAGATACACATGCTCTTATGGATTGTTATCTTGTATGTTGTGGTGCTTGGCAATTGTTTTGAGCTCTCAAGTAGATCATGTCTAAGCTTTTGTATCATGTAGTTAAAACCTATTAGTGAAGAACTACCGTAAAGCTTGCCGAAATTTGGTTTGCATGTTTGGTATCTCTAAGGTCTAGATATTTCCTAGCTAAAAGTGTTTGAACAACAAGGAAGACAATGTAGAGTCTTATAATCCTTGCAATATGTTTTTATATACGTCTTGTTGTCACAGTTTATACTTGTGTTTGCTTCAAATAACCTTGCTAGGAAAAGCCTTGTACTGAGAGGGAATGCTTCTCGTGCATCCAAATTCTTGAGCCAAAACCCATGCCATTTGTGTCCACCATATCTACCTACTACATGGTATTTCCTGCCATTCCAAGCAAATACTTCGTGTGCTACTGATGTCTACGCACGCTTCTATTCTCGTAGACAGTGTTGGGCCTCCAAGAGCAGAGGTTTGTAGGACAGCAGCAAGTTTCCCTTAAGTGAATCACCCAAGGTTTATCGAACTCAGTGAGGTAGAGGTCAAAGATAACCCTCTCAAGCAACCCTGCAATTAAGATACAAGAAGTCTCTTGTGTCCCCAACACACCCAATACACTTGTCAGATGTATAGGTGCACTAGTTCGGCGAAGAGATAGTGAAATACAAGTAATATGGATGATTATAAGTAGTAATTGCAATCTGTAATAAAAATGGCAGCAAGCAAACATGTAGCAGAACTTGTTGGAAACGGTGTTTCAATGCTTAGAAACAAGGCATAGGGATCATACTTTCACTAGTGGACATTCTCAACAATGACATCAAAGCTGAATAATAAATACTACTCTCAAACACTCTCTTGTTGGATAACAAACACCATTTATTGCGTAGGGCTATAAAAGCACACCCCAAAGTCTGAGTAAACAAACACCACAACGTCATACAGGAATCACACACGGTGCACACACTGTCACCTTTACAACCGTGAATAACCCCGGAGTTCATATTAAAGTAACCTCTAGAGTGCATAATAGATAAAGAGTAACATCACATATTCAACTAGATTACAAAGCTCATGATCACATAAAGATCACACCATGGGAGAGAGAGATAAACCACATAGCTACCGGTAGAGCCCGCAGCCCCGGGGGAGAACTACTCACTCCTCATCATAGAAGTCAGCAACGGCGATGGAGATGGCGATGGAGTTGATGGAGATGACTCCGGGGGCAATTCCCCGTCCCGGCAGGGTGCCGGAACAGAGACTTCTGTCCCCCGAATTAGGGTTTTTGGTGGCGGCGGCGCAGCGGAACTCTTCTATGGAAAAGGCCTCCGTCCTAGGTCTTAGAAATCTGGGGGGTATAAGTAGGCGAAAGGGCGAAGGCGGTGGAGGCTCGAGGGCCCCACACCCTGTCCTCGCGCGGCAGATGGGGGGGGGGGGGCGCCGGGAGGGGGTGTGGGCCCCTCGGGGTCCTCCTCCGTGTCCTCTTCGGTGTTCTGGAACCTCCCGGGGAAAATAAGCACTTTGACGTTTCGTTTGTCCAATTCCGAGAATATTTCCTTAACAACTTTTTTGAAACCAAAAACAGCAAAAAACAGGCAACTGGCACTGTGGCATCTTGTTAATAGGTTAGTCCCAGAAAATGCATAAAATGATATAAAAGTGTATATAAAACATGTAGCAAGTGGTATAATATAAGCATGGAACATAAGAAATTATAGATACGTTTGAGACGTATCAGCTACCTTTATTCAAAATTTATTTTCCCTTATTTGTGTCACTGGTTATTAGCTCATGAGGAAGTATGTGGGTTATTCTATGTTTAACTTGTTAGATAGACTTTCATTTGAGCCGTCAAATGGGGTGCCCAGACCCAATTAATTTTCACTTCAATTCTCTTCACATGATTTACCATGAGTTATCAAAAAGAAAGTTTCAAAGTGTTATACTATAAAAAAATAGGTACTCCTCCATGGTTTGAGATTGTTGGAAGGCACCCGAGGATTCGGTTAGCCATGGATTGTGTAAGCAATGGTGGGGAGGAGTGTCAAACCAATTTATAAAATGTGCATGTGTAAACAAAAGAGAAGAGGGATGATCTACCCTTGGGTAGAAATAACGTTCTTCAATGGGAGCCGCTCTTGAAAGTCTAGACAACATGGTTGATATAGTTTTCATTCACTATCATTCGTTGACAACGACATACATAGCTTAAAACTTACTTTTATGCTCTCTATATGATTTCAAAAACCTATAGAAACTAAAAAGCTCTAGCACATGCTCGTATCCCTGCTTCCCTCTGCGAAGGGCCTATCTTTTACTTTATGTTGAGTTAGTTTACCTACTTCATTCTATCTTAGAAGCAAACACTTGTGTCAACTTTGTGTGCAACAATTCTTATGTGCTTACTTATTGCACTTGTTATATTTCTTTGTGTTGACAACTATCTATATGATATACATGTTCAAAGTTGAAAGTCAATGCTGAAACTTATATCTTCCTTTGTGTTGCTTGATACGTCTCCAACGTATCTATAATTTCTTTTGTTCCATGCTTATATTATACAAATTGCTACATGTTTTATATACACTTTATATGGTTTTTATGTATTTTCTAGGACTAACCTATTAACAAGATGCCACAGTGCAAGCAAAGCAACCTCGCAAGCCCCATAAAGCTGCTGAGGAAAGACACTTGGTACCGTTAGAACTTATACATTCTGATCTTTGTGAGATGAATGGCGTGTTGACTAAAGGTGGAAAGAGATACTTCATGACACTGATAGATGATTCCACTAGATTTTGCTATGTATATTTTCTAAGCACTAAAGATGAGGCTCTTCACTACTTTAAAATCTATAAGGCAGAAGTTGAGAATCAACTTGAAAACAAAATTAAACGAATCCGGTCAGATCGTGGTGGAGAGTACTTCTCGAATGAATTTGACTCTTTCTGTTCGGAACATGGTATTATTCATGAGAGGACGCCTCCCTATTCTCCCCAGTCAAATGGGGTAGCCGAACGGAAAAACCGTACTCTAACAGATTTGGTTAACGCCATGTTAGATACATCGGGATTATCCAAGGCATGGTGGGGGGAGGCGATATTGACGTCACGTCATGTCCTGAATAAAGTTCCAACAAAAGACAATGAGCTCACTCCATATGAGCAATGGGAGAAGAGAAGGAAAACACTCTCATACTTACGTACTTGGGTCTGTTTGGCGAAAGTCAATGTGCCGATCCCCAAAAAGCGTAAGCTTGGACCTAAGACCGTGGATTGTGTTAATTTGGGCTACGCTAAGAATAGCGTTGGCTATAGATTTTTAGTAGTGAAATCTGAAGTACCTGACGTGAAGGTCGGTACAGTTATGGAGTCTAAAGATGCTATTTTCTTTGAGAATGTTTTTCCTATGAGAGATATGCAAAGCACTTCTAGACTGGAATCTGAGGAAACTCCTGAGCCTGCCATTCCTATGGAATATTATGAACAAACCCATGATGAAAATCCTGAGAAGGATGATGAGGAAACCCTTGGTAGGGGCAAGCGACAAAGGACTGCAAAATCCTTTGGCGATGATTTCCTCGTGTACCTTGTGGATGACACTCCCAATTCTATTTCAGAGGCTTATGCATCTTCGGATGTTGATTACTAGAAAGAAGTAGTCCGTAGCGAGATGGATTCCATCATGGCTAACGGGACATGAGAAATTACTGAACGTCCTTATGGCTGTAAACCGTTGGGATGTAAGTGGGTGTTCAAAAAGAAGCTTAGTCCCGATGGTACGATTGAAAAGTACAAGGCTAGGCTTGTGGCTAAGGGCTATGCCCAGAAAGAAGAGGAAGATTTCTTCGATACTTATTCACCTGTGGCCAGACTGACCACCATACGAGTTTTACTCTCGTTGGCAGCCTCGCATGGTCTTCTCGTCCATCAAATGGATGTTAAGACGGCTTTCCTAAATGGAGAGCTAGACGAGGAAATCTATATGCAACAGCCAGATGGCTTTGTATTAGATGGTCAGGAAGGAAAGGTATGTAAGTAATTGAAATCTTTATATGGCCTGAAACAAGCACCTAAGCAATGGCATGAGAAATTCAATACAACTTTAACCTCTGTTGGTCTTGTTGTTAATGAAGCTGACAAATGCGTATACTATCGCCATGGTGGGGGCGAAGGAGTTATACTGTGCTTGTATGTTGATGACATACTGATATTTGGCACCAACCTCAGAGTTATTGAGGAGGTTAAGTCATTTCTGTCTCAGAACTTTGAAATGAAAGACCTAGGTGTGGCTGATGTTATTTTGAACATCAAGCTATTGAGAGACAAACGTGGGATTACACTGTTGCAATCCCATTATGTTGAGAAGATTTTGAGTCGCTTTGGATATTCGGACTGCAAAACTTCTCCAACACCTTATGATCCTAGTGTGCAGATTCGAAAGTTCACAGGCACATCTAAGGATCAGCTGAGATACTCTCAAGTCATTGGTTCACTCATGTACCTAGCAAGCGCTACAAGGCCTGACATCATGTTTGCTGTGTGTAAATTGAGCCGGTTTGTTTCCAATCCGGGTGATGTTCATTGGCATGCTGTAGAAAGAATTATGCGCTATCTGAAAGGTACTAAGAACTATGGACTTCACTATTCTGGAAACCCGTCAGTGCTTGAGGGGTATTGTGATGTGAATTGGATCTCTGATGCTGATGAGATGAAAGCCACAACGGGTTATGTATTTACCCTTGGAGGTGGTGCTGTTTCCTGGAAGTCTTGCAAGCAAAAGATCCTGATGAGATCGACAATGGAAGCAGAATTAACAGCATTGGACACATCTGGTGTCGAAGCAGTATGGCTTCGAGATCTTTTGATGGACTTGCCTGTGGTTGAAAAGCCAGTTCCGGCTATCCTGATGAACTATGACAATCAGACAGTGATTACCAAGGTCAAGAGTTCAAAGGAAAACACGCAGTCCAACAAAAATATAAGAATGAGATTAAAAGCTGTCAGACATTTGAGAAACTCCGGACTTCTAGCGTTGGATTCTATCCTGTCGGCTATGAATCTGGCAGATCTCTTTACCAAAGGGCTATCACGTGTTGTGATAGAAAATGCATCGAGGGAGATAGGGATGAAACCCACATGAGTTGCCATGGTAGTAACCCAACCGATGTGATCGGAGATCCCGTGAATTAGGACCTGGGAAAACAAGCTGGTAGGTAACTGAGGAGAGTACTTTTACTAACCTACTCCGTTGGAGATGCAATACTCTCGGTAACTATATGGCAGGTTGATATTTGTCTTAATGTGTTCCAAGACTTTGTATAAGCAAGATGCTATCCTACAGAGCGATCTTTGGAGGAACACACCTATATGAACCTGACTGCTGGTCACAGTCTATGAGATGGGGTTGGTCTCTAGTAAGTTCATGAATAGGTCAGGAGTGTGACTAATATGCTCCACCCGAGGGGTCAGCCTTCGGCAGCCTAGTACTAGTAAGACGTCTAGTGAAACTACTTTACGCCAAATTGACAATTCAAGGCATAGTCCATTGTCAGTTGTGAAGGAGTGTAGCTATTCGTTCTAGGTGGAGCTCAACCTTAACAGGTCTCCACTGAAAATACTGGTATATCAAAAACAGTGTCTGGAACAAAGAACATCATGGGTCTTTGGGATCTGGTGGGGGATTGCTGAAACATTACCCAATATTAGGGTGGGCTTTAGGCCCATCTAATAATTCCAGGAAAAATCCCTAAAGGCCCATGCTGCCATGGAGAGTGTGTGTACGTGGGAGTTTAGTCCCACATGGCTAGTTTAGAGAGATGTACACCAGTTTATAAGGTGAGCTTTTCTCTACCATGTATGAGGTGTTGGCTATGAAGAGAAAGGAGGCATTCCACACGCGCGCTCCTCCTCCTCCGCCGCCCGCCTCACCTCGGCACGTCACGACGCGACGCGACGCGGGTTGCGGGAATCTCGCCGAGCCGAGCTTATCTTTTTACCACGCAGGAAAAATGTGTGCAGCAACGGAAACTTTATGGCGTTAATAGAGAATAAATGTGAGCTGAAACGCCCACCTTAATTACGGCCGTTTCGAGTCTCTTCATTCTCTCCTTAACTGCGTGCGTTTCTGTTGGACTTCCACCTGCGTCTGTGCCTATATGAGAGGTCGCTCCTCTCCAGCAGACACACGAGAAAAGATTCATCTGCTCGCGCCCGCCACGATAGTTCCTCTCTCTGTTGCTGCCTCCGGTGATCCCATCCCGTCCACCGCGTACACGGCCGACGGGAGAGCAGGCCTTCGAAACCCCGCCTCTCCATATCCTGTACGGGAGAGGGGCGATTAGGTTTTTGGGGAGCGTCTCCTACGCGACTGCTCGCCGCTGTACGTCTGCATCGCCTCGTCATCGCCATGAACACCGACGACACTACTCCTGCTGCCACCGCCGCCGGTCAAGAGGCTGCCAACGCCTCTGCTGCTGCTGCCGCCGCCTCTGCTGCTGCTACGGCCAACTGGCCTACTGGAGGGTATAAAACACTTATTCCTTTCCTGATTATTTCAATGTTTGCAGTACTAGTCACATGTGTAGATGTTTCTACTATCTGTCTAGTATGTAGTCTTATCATCAAGTTTCAGTGCGTCATTAGCACTGTTTATGCCATGTTCATGATTTATTATTGGATTAGTTTAATCGAACAATTGCCTATATACTCAACAGATATACATGTTCAAAGTTGAAAGCCAATGCTGAAACTTATATCTTCCTTTGTGTTGCTTCAATGCTCTTTTATTTAGAGAATATTGCTTTGTGAGTTAACTCTTATGCAAATCTTTTTGATGCTTGTTTGAAAGTACTATCCATGAAAAGTTTTTACTTATATGATGTAGTTGTTTACTCCTTGTTTATTTGTTAGCAAACTATAGATCATTGCCTTGAGTCACTTCATTCATAACATGACCCTTACAATATTATATGATCAAGATTATGTGAAAGCATGTCACCACAGAAATTATTTGTTGTTATCGTTTTACCTACTCGGGACGAGTAGAACTAAGCTTGGGGATGCTTGATACGTCTCCAACGTATCTATAATTTCTTATGTTCCATGCTTATATTATACCAATTGCTACATGTTTTATATACACTTTATATGATTTTTATGCATTTTCTGGGACTAACCTATTAACAAGATGCCACAGTGCCAGTTCCCTGTTTTCTGTTGTTTTTTGTTTCAGAAAAACTGTTAAGGAAATATTCTCGGAATTGGACAAATCAAACGTCAAAGTTATTATTATTCTCGGGAGCTTACAGAACACCGAAGAAGAGACGGAGAGGGGCCACGAGGCGGCCACACCATGTGGTGGCGCGGCTCCCTTTCTGGTCGCGCGGCCACGTGGTGTGGGCCCCTCGGGCGCCCACCGACATCGCCCTTTCACCCATAAATACCCCCCGACGGAAAAAACCCTGACACGAGATCAGAAATCCACAAAAAGTTCCGCAGCGCCGCCGCCATCGAAGACAAGTTTCGGGGGTCAGAAGTTCCTGTTCCGGCACCCTGCCGGAACGGGGATTGACCCCCCGGAGCCATCTCCAACGACTCCACCGCCTCCACTTCGACTCCATGATGGTTTGTGAGTAGTTCCCCCATGGACTACGGGTTCTTTGCTGTAGCTAGTTGGTACTCTCTCTCCCATGTACTTCAATACAATGATCTCATGAGCTGCTTTACATGATTGAGATCCATATGATGTAATCGGTGCTGTGTTTGTTGGGATCCGATGAATTGTTACATTATGATCAGTCTATCTATAAGTTTGTGAAGTTATTGTTGCTGCAATCTTGTTGTGTTTAATGCTTGTCACTAGTGCACGAGTGGCATGATCTTAGATTTAAGCTCTATAATTATTGCTTAGATTGTATCTACAAGTTGTTTGCACATGTCTCTGTCCGGAACCCGAGGCCCCAGAGTGACAGCAACTGGGATAACTTGAGGGGATGGTTTAGATATGAGGATCACATGTTTTCACTAAGTGCTAATGCTTTGCTCCGGTGCTCTATTAAAAGGAGTACCTTAATTACCAGTAGTTTCCCTTGAGGCCCCGCTGCAAACGGGCTGGTAGGACAAAAGATGTTATGCAAGTTTCTCATTGTGAGCACGTATGACTATATATGGAAAACATGCCTACATGATTAATAAACTGATGTTCTGTCTTCATGCTATTTCAATCCTGTCAATTGTCCAACTGTAATTTGTTCACCCAACACTTGTTCTTGGAGAGTTACCACTAGTGTAGATAGCTGGGAACCCCGGTCCTTCTGTCATCATCATTGCTCTAAAGTCAACTCCACACAAGCAACTATTTTCTGGTGTCATTGCCTCTATGTTACTGTAACTATTGCTCTCATATTACTGCTGCTTTCACATCACCCCTGTTACTAGTTCTTTTCCAGGTGGAGCTGAATTGACAACTCCGCTGTTAAGGCTTATAAGTATTCTTTGTCTCCCCTTGTGTCGAATCAATAAATTTGGGTTTTACTTCCCTCGAAGACTGTTGCGATCCCCTATACTTGTGGGTTATCATTGCTTCAATGCTCTTTTACTTCGAAACTATTGCTTTATGAGTTAAGTCTTATGCAAATCTTTTTTATGCTTGTTTGAAAGTACTATCCATGAAAAGTTTTTGCTTATATGATTCAGTTGTTTACTCCTTGTCTATTTGTTAGCAAACTATAGACCATTGCCTTGAGTCACTTCATTCATAACATGAGCCTTACAATATTATTTGATCAAGATTGTGTGAAAGCATGTCACTTCAAAAATTATTTGTTGTTATCGTTTTACCTACTCGGGACGAGTAGAACTAAGCTTGGGGATGCTTGATACGTCTCAACCGTATCTATAATTTCTTATGTTACATGCTTATATTATACCAATTGCTACCTGTTTTATATACACTTTATATCATTTTTATGCATTTTCTGGGACTAACCTATTAACAAGATGCCACAGTGCTAGTTCCCTGTTTTCTGCTGTTTTTTGTTTCAGAAAAGTGGTTAAGGAAATATTCTCGGAATTGGACGAAACAAAAGCCGAAGTTCCTATTTTTCCCGACACATTCCAGAAGTCCAAAGAAGAGACGGAGACGGGCAACAGGGCGGCCACACCATGTGGTGGCGCGGCAGGGAATCTTGCCGCCCCACCGTGTGGTGTGGGCCCCTCGGGCGCCCACCAACGTCGCCCTTTCGCCCATATATTGCCCCCGACGCGAGAAACCCTACCCAATCAGCCTTTTCCCGAGAAGAGTTCCGCAGCGCCACCGCCATCGAAGACAAGTTTCGGGGGACAGAAGTCTCTGTTCCGGCACCCTGCCGGGATGGGGAATTGCACCCGGAGCCATCTCCATCGACTCCACCGCCATCTTCATCGCCGCTGCTGACTCCCATGATGAGGAGGGAGTAGTTCTCCCCTGAGGCTGAGGGCTCTACCGGTAGCTATGTGGTTTATCTCTCTCTCCCATGGTGTGATCTTTATGTGATCATGAGCTTTGTAATCTAGTTGAATAAGTAGATGTTACTCTTTATCTATTATGCACTCTAGAGGTTACTTTAATATGAACTCCGGAGTTACTCTCCACGGTGTGAAGTTGACAGTGTGCGCATCGTGTGTGACTCCTTTGTGACATTGTGGTGTTTGTTTACTCATACTTTGGGGGTGTGCTTTTATAGCCCTACGCAATGAATGGTGTTTGTTATCCAACAAGAGAGTGTTTGAGAGTGGTGTTTATTTATTCAGTTTTGATGTCATTGTTGAGAGTGTCCACTAGTGAAAGTATGATCCCTAGGCCTTGTTTCTAAGCATTGAAACACCGTTTACAACCAGTTCTGCTACATGTTTGCTTGCTGCCATTTTTATTTCAGATTGCAATTACCACTTATAATCATCCATATTAGTTGTATTTCACTATCTCTTCGCCGAACTACTGCACCTACACATCTGACAAGTGTATTGGGTGTGTTGGGGACACAAGAGACTTCTTGTATCGTAATTGCAGGGTTGCTTGAGAGGGATATCTTTGACCTCTACCTCCCTGAGTTCGATAAACCTTGGGTGATTCACTTAAGGGAAACTTGCTGCTGTTCTACAAACCTCTGCTCTTGGAGGCCCAACACTGTCTACGAGAATAGAAGCGTGCGTAGACATCATCCACTACCTTTCATTGACAACAACAAACATCTCTCAAAAACTATATTTTTATACTCTCTATATGATTTCAAAACTTAAAAAGCTCTAGCACATGATTTAATCCCTGCTTCCCTCTGCGAAGGGCCTTTCATTTACTTTTATGTTGAGTCAGTTTTCCTACTTCTTTGTATCTCAGAAGCAAAAACTTGTGTCAACTTTGTGTACAATAATTTTTACATGCAAGTTTATTGCACTTATTATACTTCTTTGTGTTGACAAATATCCATGAGACATGCAAGTTGAAAGTTGAAAACAATTGCTGAAACTTAAATCTTACTATGTGTTGGTTCAATGCCTTTTACTTAGAATCTATTGCTTTATGAGTTAACTCTTATGCAAAACTTTTTGATGCTTGTCTTGAAAGTACTATTCATGAAAAGTTTTTGCTCATATGATTCAGTTGTTTACTCTTTATCTATTTGTTAGCAAACTATAGACCATTGCCTTGGATCACTTCATTCATAACATGTGCTTTACAATACTATTTGATCAAGATTGTGTGGTGGCATGTCTCCTCAGAAATTATTTTGTTGTTATCGTTTTACCCTTGGGGATACTTGATACATCTCAAACGTATCCATAATTTCTGATGTTCCATGCTCATATTATACCAATTGCTACATGTTTTATTTACACTTCATAGCATTTTTATGCATTTTCTGGGACTAACCTATTAACAAGATGCCATAGTGCCAGTTCATGTTTTCTGTTGTTTTTATATTTCAGAAAAGTTGTTCTAGAAATATTGTCGGAATTGGACGAAAAAAAGCCGAAGTCCCTATTTTTCTGTCACATACACGGAGTACGAAGGAGACACGAAGCGGACCAAGGAGGCGGCCACACCTGGTGGCAGCGCGACCCCCCTCCCTCTGGCCGCGCCGGGGAATGGTGTAGGCCCCTCGGGCGCCCACCGAAATCGCCCTTTCGCCTATTTATTCCTCCTGCCCCGAAAATCCTAAGCACCCCGATCAATATTCCACGAAACATCCCGTAGCCGCCGCCGTCATCAACCCTAGTTTGCGAGGGTTCTGAAGCTCCTCCCGGGACCCTGCCGGAGAGGGGAATCATCATCGGAGGGCTCTTCATCACCATGCCTGCCTCCGAAGTGATGCGTGAGTAGTTCATCCTTGGACTATGGGTCCATAGCAGTAGCTAGATGGTTGTCTTCTCCTATTTTGTGCCATCATGTTTAGATCTTGTGAGCTGCCTAACATGATAAAGATCATCTTATTGTAATGCTACATGTTGTGTTTGCTGGGATCCGATGAATATTTAATACTATGTCAAGTTGATTATAGATCTATCTTATATGTTATTTGTGATCTTGCATGCTCTCTGTTATTAGTAGATGCTTTGGCCAAGTAGATGCTTGTAACTCCAAGAGTGAGTATTTATGCTAGATAGTGGGTTCATGCCTCCGGTGATCAGAGAGAGTGACAATAATTTCTAAGGTTGTGGATGTGATGTTGCCACTAGGGATAAAACAACAATGCTTAATTGTGTTGTTTACATTATGCACTTTACTTAATGCAATTATCTGTTGCTTGCAACTTAATACCAAAGGTTTGTGATGCACACGGTGGGTGTGTTGTTGGGAGACCCCAAGAGGAAGGTATGAAGTAGTGCAGCAGCAAGTTTCCCTCAGTTGTGAAACCAAGGTTATCGAACCAGTAGGAAATAATGAATTCCCCCGAGGTGTCAACGGCGCCAGAAAAATCTGCGACGTAAGGGCGCCAGAAAATGCTTCCTGGGACGTAGGTGACGTGGAACCTGCACAGAACACAATCAGGAATACTTTGCCCCAACTTAACGGTGAGGTTGTCAATCTCACCGGCTTGCTGTAACAAAGGATTAAACGTATGTGTGGAAGAAAGATGTTTGTTTGCAGAAAGTAACATGTTTGCAGTTTGTGGTTTATCAGATTAAAGAGAAGGACCGGGGTCCACAGTTCACTAGTGGTGTCTCTCCATAAATAATAATAACATTCATGCGGGTAAACAAATTACAGCTGGGCAATTGATAGAATAATGATGAGCAAACCAATGCATATACCAATGTTATGATGTCTAGTGTGAGATTCATTCGGGCATTACAACAATATACATAGACCGTTCCAACCGCATCTATGACTAATAATCCACCTTTCGGTTAGCGTCCGCACCCCTTTCAGTATTAAGTTGCATGCAACAGATTATCGCCTTAAGCACTGTGTGTAAAGTAAGTAAGTAACATCATCCTTAGACAAAGTACTACTGTTTTATCCCTAGTAGCAACAGTACATCTACAACGTTAGAGCTAGTAGTCACCACCCCAGATTTAATAGAGACATGAACCTACTATCGAGCATAAATACCCCCTCTTGGAGTCACAAGCATCTACTTGGCCAGAGCATACACAGGTAACGGAGAGCATGCAAGATCATTAAATAGCACACACATGATATATTATGAAGCAATAACTTTAGTACTCAATATTCATCGGATCCCAGCAAACACAACATGAAGTATTACATAACGGTGATCTTGATCATGATAGGCAGCTCACAAGATCTAAACATGATAGCACAAGAGGAGAAGACAACCATCTAGCTACTGCTATGGACCCGTAGTCCAAGGGTAGACTACTCACGCATCAGTCCGGAGGCGGTCATGGCGACGTAGAGGCCTCCGGTGACGATTCCCCCTCCCGGCAGGGTGCCGGGGAGAAGTTCTGATCTCTCCCGAATTGGTGTTGACGACGGCGGCGGCTCGGGACCCGTGGAGGAAAATATGAACACCGTGCTAGGGTTTTTAGTCTGGGGGGTATTTGTAGGCGAAAGGGCGAAGTCGGTGGCGCCCCGAGGGGCCCACACCTGGTCCTCGCGCGGCCAAGGGTGCTGCCGCGCGAGCACGTGGTGGCGCCGCCTCGTTGGCCCACTTCGTCTCGTGTTCGGCTTTCTGGAACGTTCCCGATGAAAAACTGACTTCAGAAAAGAAATCGTCCAATTCCGAGAATATTTCCTTAAGTACTTTTCTGAAACCAAAAACAGCAGAAAACAGGGAACTGGCACTGTGGCATCTTGTTAACAGGTTAGTCCCAGAAAATGCATAAAACTATATAAAATGCATATAAAACATGTAATAACTTGGTATAATATAGCATGGAATATAAGAAATTATAGATACGTTGGAGACGTATCAACATCCCCAAGCTTAGTTCTACTCGTCCCGAGTAGGCAAGAACGATAAAAGAAGAATAATTTCTGAAGTGACATGCTTAAACACAATCTTGATCATAATATAATGTAAGGCTCATGTTATGAATGAAGTGACTCAAGGCAATGATCTATAGTTTGCTAACAAATAGACAAGGAGTAAACAACTACATCATATAAGTAAAACTTTTCATGAATAGTACTTTCAAACAAGCATCAAAAAGATTTGCATAAGAGTTAACTCATAAAGCAATATTATCTAAGCAAAAGAGCATTGAAGCAACACAAAGGAAGATATAAGTTTCAGCATTGGCTCTCAACTTTTGAACATGTATATCATATAGATAGTTTTCAACACAAAGAAATATAACAAGTGCAATAAGTAAGCATATAAGAATTGTTGCACACAGTTGACACAAGTGTTTGCTTCGGGGATAGAAAGAAGTAGGTAAACTGACTCAACATAAAGTAAAAGATAGGCCCTTCGCAGAGGGAAGCAGGGATACAAGCATGTGCTAGAGCTTCTTAGTTTTATAGGTTTTTGAAATCATATAGAGAGCATAAAAGTAAGTTTTGAGCGGTGTTTGTCGTTGTCAACGAATGGTAATGGGCACTCTACCCCCCTTGTCAACCAGACTTTCTTAAGAGCGGCTCCCATGAAGGACGTTATTTCTACCCAAGGGCAGACCATCCCTCTTTTCTCTTTTGTTTACACATGTAGTTTAGAACTAGTATCATTGCTTGGCTGATTAGATCAGGGCAAAAATGTGAAGAGAATGAAGTGGTTAAAGTTGTAATTAATTGGGACTGGGCACCCCATTTGCCAGCTCTTTTTGCAAAGTTAATGGATAAGCGGTGTATATGCCACTAGTCCGGTTGGTGAAAGTCTATCTAAAAGCAAATGACAAGGTTAATATCCGTAACACCACATACTTCCTCATGAGCTAATAAACATTGACACAAATAAGGGATAATAAATTTTGAATAAAAGGTAGCACATGAAGTATTTACTTGGAATGGCAGGAAATACCATGTAGTAGGTAGGTATGGTGGACACAAATGGCATAGGTTTTGGCTCAAGGATTATGGATGCACGAGAAGCATTCCCTCTCAGTACAAGGCTTTGGCTAGCAAGGTTGTTTGAAACAAACACAAGTATAAACTATGACAACAAGACGTATATAAAAACATATTGCAAGCATTATAAAACTCTACATTGTCTTCCTTGTTGTTCAAACACTTTAACTAGAAAATATCTAGACCTTAAAGATACCAAACATGCAAACCAAATTTCAGCAAGTTTTACGGTAGTTCCTCACTAATAGGTTTTAACTACATGATGTAAAAGCTTAAACATGATCTACTTGAGAGCTCAAAACAATTGCCAAGCCCCACAACATGCAAGATAACAATCCATAAGAGCATGTATATCTTTCTTTATACCATCTACCACATTTAGCATTTTCTGTTCTCAACCAAACACCAATCAACTTATTTAAAAGATAAACTCTCCAAGTAATTAAACAATGAGATATGAGAGTATGATATAATAAAGCTAACAGCTCTAGCAAGAGATGCATGAAAAACAAGAGCTAGAAAGCATTGAAGTAACATAGAAGAATACTCAACAAATATAAGTGAAGAATACGAGTATTCATAAGAAAAAGCGGAGCGTGTCTCTCTCCCACAACGGAATGCTAGGATCCATTTTATTCAGAAAATGAAAATAACAAAAACAAAAACAAACCGACGCTTCAAGAAAAGCACATAAGAAGTGGCGGAATTAAAATATAGTTTCACTAGAAAGGACCTGATAGTTTGTTGATGAAGAAGGGGATGCCTTGGGCATCCCCAAGCTTTGACGCTTGAGTCTTCTTGAAATATGTTGGGGATGAACCACCGGGGCATCCCCAAGCTTTGGCTTTACTATCCTCTTGATCACATCATATCATCCTTCTCTCTTGATCCTTGAAAACTTCCTCCACACCAAACTTAGAGTAAACTTCATTAGAGGGTTAGTGCACGAAAAATTATGATATTATGTAGGAACACAATTGCTACCAATGCTACTGGACATTAGCTACAGCCACTGATACTTCATAGGATAAAAAGATCCAATCAAAATAGCAACAGAACAGTCCGTAAAGACGAATTTTTTCGAGGCACTTAACTTGCTCAGATCAGAAAACTCAAAACTAATGAAAGTTGCATATATATCTGAAGATTACGCACAAAAAAGGGCAGATTATTTGGATTTTCCTGTGAGGAGTTACGAATTAAACGGTGGACAGCAGAAAACTGTTTCTGCGCAGGAATCCAAATTTAGCATGAACTTTCAACTAGAGGCTTATCTTGACACAACAATGCAATAAAATAAAGATACAAAGGAATTGCTACAGAGGTAGGACAAGTCCTTGACACAAACAAAACAAAATAACTGGAAATAAAAGTGGGTTGTCTCCCATAAGCGCTTTTGTTTAACGCCTTTCAGCTAGGCACAGAAAGCAAAACTCAAGTATTATCAAGAGATGAAGCATCAACACCATAATTTGAACGAACAATAGAATCAAAAGGTAGCTTCATTCTCTTCCTAGGGAAGTGTTCCATACCTTTCTTGAGTGGGAATTGGTACTTGATGGTACCTTCTTTCATATCAATAATAGCACCCACAGTTCTAAGAAAAGGCCTTCCCAACACAATTGGACAAGATGGATTGCATTCAATATCCAAGACAATGAAATCAACGGGGACCAGGTTATTATTAACCATAATGGGAACATCATTAACTCTCCCCAAAGGTTTCTTCAAAGCATTATCAGCAAGAAAAACATCCAAATAGCAATGTTCCAATGGTGGCAAATCAAACATATCATAAAGCTTTTTAGGCATAACAGAAATACTTGCACCAAGGTCACACAAAGCATTGCAATCAAATTTATCTACTTTCATTTTAATGATGGGCTCCCAACCATCTTCTAACTTCTTAGGGATAGAAGCTTCAAGTCTTAATTTATCTTCCCTAGCTTTAATGAGAGCATTTGTAATATGAGTAGTAAAAGCCAAATTAAGAGAGCTAGCATTAGGACTTGTGGCCAACTTTTGCAAGAACTTAATAACTTCAGAGATATTACAATTATAAAAATCAAAATTATTATCGTCAAAGCAAACCGAACCACATTCTCCCATGTTCTTAAAAATTTCAGCACTTTTATCAACACTAGTTTCAGCAGTTTTGGGCAATTTTAAATTTTTGGAAGAAGTAGAGGAGACATTTCCAACACCAACTATGTTACCATTGATAATAGGAGGCTTACTAGCATGTGAAACACCATTATTTTCAGAGGTAGTAATAGTAAAAACTTTAACAATATTAGCCTCTTTATCTAGTTCTTTCTCTCTTTCCCATCTAGCACGTAATTGGGCCATCATCCTAACATTTTCATCTATTTGAACTTGGATAGCATTAGCAGTAGCAAAGGGATTATCATCAATATTTTCAGGTTTAGCAGCCATTTTATTAATTAAAGAAGATTGTGCTGCAGACATAGAGGAAATACAAGTTTCAGCATTAGTCATTTTTCCTTGAAGACCCGAAATCTCCCTATTTAATTTTTCCATTTGATGACTAATATTTCTCAACATATTAGATTGTTCTTCCATGGTTTTAGTGAACACTTTATTTTGCTCATATTGGTTTTGCATAAAAACTTTAGTAGCTTTTTCAATCTCTAGAATCCTTTCCTCACTAGGCATTTTACCATAAGAATTACCATACGAGTTCCCATTATTAGGAGGATAGGGCTTATAGTTGTTATTACCATAATTGTTCCTATAAGCATTGTTGTTGAAATTGTTGTTTTTAATGAAGTTCACATCAACATGCTCTTCTTGTGCAACTAAAGAAGCTAAGGGAACATTATTTGGATCAACATGGGATTTACCATTTGCAAGCATAGACATAATAATATCAATCTTTTCGCTCAAGGAGGAGGTTTCTTCAACAGAATTTACCTTCTTACCTTGAGGTGTCCTTTCAGTATGCCATTCAGAATAATTCACCATCATATTATCCAAGAGTTTTGTTGCAGCCCCCAAGGTGATGGACATAAAAGTACCTCCAGCAGCCAAATCCAATAAGTTTCTTGAAGAAAAATTCAGTCCTGCATAAAAGGTTTGGATGATCATCCAAGCAGTCAGTCCATGGGTTGGGCAATTCTTTATCAAAGATTTCATTCTTTCCCAAGCTTGAGCAACATGTTCATTATCAAGTTGTTTAAAATTCATGATGCTACTTCTTAGAGAAATAATCTTAGCAGGAGGATAGTATTTTCCAATAAAAGCATCTTTACATTTAATCCATGAATCAATACTATTCCTAGGCAATGAAAGCAACCATTCTTTAGCTCTTCCTCTCAAGGAGAAAGGAAATAATTTCAGTTTTATAATATCACCATCTATATCCTTATATTTTTGCATTTCACATAGTTCAACAAAATTATTTAGATGGGCAGCAGCATCATCAGAACTAACACCAGAAAATTGCTCTCTCATAACAAGGTTCAACAAAGCAGGTTTAATTTCAAAGAATTCAGCTTTAGATGCAGGTGGAGCAATAGGTGTGCATATAAAATCATTGTTGTTGGTGCTAGTAAAGTCACACAACTTAGTATTCTCAGCAGTACTCATTTTAGCAAATTAATTAACAAACCGAAATAACCAAAATAACAAAAACTGAAAATAAAATAGCAAACCGAAATAAACAAAGTAATGCAAGTAACTAATTTTTTTGTATTTTTGATATTAAGAAAACAAGACAGTAATAAAAATAAACTAAGCAAGACAATAACAAAATAAAAAGATTGGAAGTGCGAAAACTCCCCTCGTAGAAGAATCTTCAAATCACCGGCAACGAAGTTGACGGAGGAGTGTGAAGGTCTTCAACGGAATTCTTATTTCCCCGGCAACGAAGTTGACGGAGGAGTGTGAAGGTCTTCAAAGGAATTTTTATTTCCCCGGCAACGGCGCCAGAAAAATGCTTGATGCACACGGTGGGTGTGTTGTTGGGAGACCCCAAGAGGAAGGTATGAAGTAGTGCATCAGCAAGTTTCCCTCAGTTGTGAAACCAAGGTTATCGAACCAGTAGGAAATAATGAATTCCCCCGAGGTGTCAACGGCGCCAGAAAAATCTGCGACGTAAGGGCGCCAGAAAATGCTTCCTGGGACGTAGGTGACGTGGAACCTGCACACAACACAATCAAGATACTTTGCCCCAACTTAACGGTGAGGTTGTCAATCTCACCGGCTTGCTGTAACAAAAGATTAAACGTATGTGTGGAAGAAAGATGTTTGTTTGCAGAAAGTAACAGGTTTGCAGTTTGTGGTTTATCAGATTAAAGAGAAGGACCGGGGTCCACAGTTCACTAGTGGTGTCTCTTCATAAATAATAATAACATTCATGCGGGTAAACAAATTACAGCTGGGCAATTGATAGAATAATGATGAGCAAACCAATGCATATACCAATGTTATGATGTCTAGTGTGAGATTCATTCGGGCATTACAACAATATACATAGACCGTTCCAACCGCATCTATGACTAATAATCCACCTTCCGGTTAGCAACCGCACCCCTTTCAGTATTAAGTTGCATGCAACAGATTATCGCCTTAAGCACTGTGTGTAAAGTAAGTAAGTAACATCATCCTTAGACAAAGTACTACTGTTTTATCCCTAGTAGCAACAGTACATCTACAACCTTAGAGCTAGCTGTCACCACCCCAGATTTAATAGAGACATGAACCTACTATCGAGCATAAATACCCCCTCTTGGAGTCACAAGCATCTACTTGGCCAGAGCATACACAAGTAACGGAGAGCATGCAAGATCATTAAATAGCACACACATGATATATTATGAAGCAATAACTTTAGTACTCAATATTCATCGGATCCCAGCAAACACAACATGAAGTATTACATAACGGTGATCTTGATCATGATAGGCAGCTCACAAGATCTAAACATGATAGCACAAGAGGAGAAGACAACCATCTAGCTACTGCTATGGACCCGTAGTCCAAGGGTAGACTACTCACGCATCAGTCCGGAGGCGGTCATGGCGACGTAGAGGCCTCCGGTGACGATTCCCCCTCCCGGCAGGGTGCCGGGGAGAAGTTCTGATCTCTCCCGAATTGGTGTTGACGACGGCGGCGGCTCGGGACCCGTGGAGGAAAATATTAACATTGTGCTAGGGTTTTTAGTCTGGGGGGTATTTGTAGGCGAAAGGGCGAAGTCGGTGGCGCCCCGAGGGGCCCACACCTGGTCCTCGTGCGGCCAGGGGTGCTGCCGCGCGAGCACGTGGTGGCGCCGCCTCGGTGGCCCACTTCGTCTCGTGTTCGGCTTTCTGGAACGTTCCCGATGAAAAACTGACTTCAGAAAAGAAATCGTCCAATTCCGAGAATATTTCCTTAAGTACTTTTCTGAAACTAAAAACAACAGAAAACAGGGAACTGGCACTGTGGCATCTTGTTAATAGGTTAGTCCCAGAAAATGCATAAAACTATATAAAATGCATATAAAACATGTAATAACTTGGTATAATATAGCATGGAACATAAGAAATTATAGATACGTTGGAGACGTATCAGTTTGCTCGAATGACATCCTGAGGGTGGATTATTAGTCGTAGATGCAGTTGGATAACGGGCTATGTATCTTGTCATAATGCCCAAATGAATCTCATAGTAGTCATCATGTCATGTATATGCACTGTTATGCATTCTCTATTTGTCAATTGCCCAGCTGTAATTTGTTCACCCAGCATATTATTTATCTATTATGGAGAGACACCGCTAGTTAACTGTGGACCCCGGTCTATTTTCCACATACTGATAAAGCCACCTACTGCAATCATTTGTTCTCTACTGTTTTCTGCAATCTCTACTGTTTTCCACACAATACGTTTAATCTCTTTGTTTTCAGCAAGACCGGAGAGATTGACAACCTCTCTGTTTCGTTGGGGCAAAGTAGTTTGTTTGTTTGTGTGTAGATTCCATGCCAACTCGCCACTAACATATTTTCTGGTGCTGTTGACAACCTCCTTAAGAGCCTACGCGTCCTACTGGTTCGATAACTGATAGGTCTCCATGTCATATCTATAATTTCTTATGTTCCATGCTTATATTATACTAATTGCTACATGTTTTATATACACTTTATAGCATTTTTATGCATTTTCTGGGACTAACCTATTAACAAGATGCCACAGTGCCAGTTCCCTGTTTTCTGCTTTTTTTTTGTTTCAGAAAAGCTGTTAAGGAAATATTCTCGGAATTGGACGAAACAAAAGCCGAAGTCCCTATTTTTCTCAGAACCATCCAGAACACTGAAGAGGAGGAGAAGACGGAGACCGAGGCGGCCTCACCATGTGGTGGCGCGGCCCCACCTCTGGCCGCGCCGCCACATGATGAGGGCCCCTCGGGGCTCCACCTCCTTCGCCCTTTCGCCTATAAATATCCCCCGACGAAATAAGACCTAAGACCCGAACACTTTTCCACGAAACATTACGGAGCCGCCGCGGTCGTCAACCCTAGTTCGGGAGGGTTCAGAAGCTCTTTCCGGCACCCTGCCGGGGAGGGGAATCATTACCGGAGGGCTCTATCATGTTTAGATCTTGTGAGCTGCCTGTCATGATCAAGATCATCTTTATGTAATGCTACATGTTGTGTTTGCTGGGATCTGATGAATAATTGAGTACTATGTCATTTGCTTCATTATATATTATGTGAGTGCGTTATTTATGATCTTGCATGCTCTCCGTTACTAGTAGATGCTCTAGCCAAGTAGATGCTTGTGACTCCAAGAGGGGGTATTTATGCTCGATAGTGGGTTCATGTCTTCATTTAATCTGGGGGAGTGACAGCAACCTCTAAGATTGTGAATGTTGTACTGTTGATACTAGGGATAAAACAGGAGTTCTTTGTCTAAGGATAATTGTGCTACTTACATTACACGCTTTGCTTAATGCAATAATCTGTTGCTTGCAACTTAATACTGAAAGGGGTGCGGATGCTATCCGGAAGGTGGATTATTAGTCATAGATGTAGTTGGATAACGGTCTATGTATCACGTTGTAATGCCCAAATGAATCTCACACTAGACACCATGACTTGTACATGCATTATTATGCAGTTCTTTATTTTGTCAATTGCCCAGCTGTAATTTGTTTACCCTCATGTATGCTATTATTATTTTTGGAGAGACACCACTAGTGAACTGTGGACCCCGGTCCTTTTATTTACATTGATAATACAACCTACTGCAATCCTGTTCTTTCATTCTCTGCAAACAAACATCATTTTCCACACTATACGTCTAATCCTTTGTTACAGCAAGCCAGTGAGATTGACAACCTCACTGTTAAGTTAGGGCAAAGTATCTTGATTGTGTTGTGTGCAGGTTCCACGTCAACCTCCCCTTTGACGCCAAGCACTTTTTCTGGCGCCGTTGACACCTTCAGAAGAGCCTTCATCTCCTACTGGTTCGATAACCTTGGTTTCATAACTGATGGAAACTTGCTGCTGCACTGCTTCACACCTTCCTCTTGGGGTTTCCCAACTGCTGAGAAGAAGATCTTCAACTCAGTCATCAGACATTTTTCTGTCGCTGTTGCCGGGGAGAAGGAGCGCCTCTGTTCAAAAGACCTTGACACTCCCTCGTCAACTAAGCACCAGCAATTTTTCTGGCGCCGTTGCCGGGGAGATCAAGCTCTTCTGCGAGGGGAGTCTCTCACTTCCAATCTTCTTATTTTGTTATTGTCTTGCTTAGTTTATTTTTATTTCTGTCTTGTTTGCTTATTATCAAAAATACAAAAAAAATAGTTACTTGCATTTATATTTTTATTTTGGTTTAGTTTTAATTTTGCTAAAATGTTGCTCCCTAAGTACACCCTGGAAGACCTGTCAGTAGGTAGTGGTTTTATAATTGGAAAAGAGAACATTAAAGAATTCTTTAATCATGTTAGTAAGCATAAAGATTTTGAGGATAGATCCATAGCAGAACTTGCTCCAAATTATGAAACTGCTGCAGCTTCTTTAGTTCACATATTAGAGGCTAGGTTTGTTAACCTTCACCCCATAATGCAACAAATGTTTCTTAACCTTCATGATGTTAAAAATGCTGAAAAGAAAGATTTTATTATGGAAACCTTGCTTAAAGAATTTGGTGATGCTGCTATAGAAGCTAGGAAAGTCTTTTATCGTTTTAATATGTTGGGCTCATGTGTAGATGTTATTAATGGACTTCAAAAATTGGGGAAAACCGAACCTACAAAGGGGGAAGAAATTAAAGTACCAATACCTGTTAAACTTGTAGCTATGCATGAAGCCTTGGAAGAAAATTTTGATTGGATTATCCCTCAAAACCCATTTGATGAATGTAGTAAACCTAAAAGTAATGAAAGAGAAACCTCTGAACCTTATATAGATAAAATACAATGCATAGTTGAGAGGATTTTTGTTCTTGATTTGGAAACACTTGAGTTACACTTTCTGCGCCTAGGTGAAAGGCGTTAAAGAAAAGCGCTTATGGGAGACAACCCACCTTTTTATTCCTGTTATTTTATTTTATATTGAGTCAAGGAACATATCTACCTCTGTAGCAATTCTTTTCTATCGTTATTTTATCGCATTGTTGTGTCAAGTTAAGCCTCTAGTAGAAAATTGATGCCAGATTTGGATTTCTACCCAGGAACAGTTTTCTGCTGTCCACCGTTTAATTCATAACTCCTTACAGAAAAATCGAACAAATCTGATATTTTCTGTGCGTGATCTCAGATATGTACGCAAGTTTCATTAGTTTTGAGTTTTCTTATTTGAGCAAGTTAAGTGCCTCGAAAAAATTCGTCTTTACGGACTGTTCTGTTTTTGACAGATTCTGCCATTAATTTTGCATTGCTCCTTTTGCTGTTTTTGAGTGGATCTTTTTGCTCCACAAAATACCAGTGGCTGTAGCTAATGTCCAGTAGCATGTCTAATGATTTGTCCATGCAGAATATGAGAATTTTTGATTATGCACTAACCCTCTAATGAAGTCTACTTTGAGTTTGGTGTGGAGGAAGTTTTCAAGGATCAAGAGAGAGGATGATATGATGTGATCAAGAAGATGAAAGAGCCTAAGCTTGGGGATGCCCCCGTAGGTCACCCAAGCATATTTCAAGAAGACTCAAGCGTCTAAGCTTGGGGATGCCCAAGGCATCCCCTTCTTCATCAACAAACTATCAGGTCATCTCTAGTGAAACTATATTCTAATTCCGTCACATCTTATGTGCTTTACTTGAAGCGTCTGTTTGCTTTTATTTTTTCTTTTGTTATTTTAATTCTCTGAATAAAATGGATCCTAGCATTCCTTTGTGGGAGAGAGACACGCTCCGCTTTTTCTTATGAATACTCGTATTCTTCACTTATATTTGTTGAGTATTCTTCTATGTTACTTCAATACTTTTAGCTCTTGTTTTTCATGCATCTCTTGTTTAGAGCTGTTAGTTCTTGTGTGTTATACTCTCTTGCTTAATTGTTAAATACTTGGAGAGTTTATGTTTAAATAAGTTGATTGGTGTTTGGTTAAGAACAGAAAATGTTAAATGTGGTAGATGGTATAACGAAAGGATACGTAATCTTGTAGATCATTAAATTGTTTCACTTGAATCATTGATGTTGCTTTGAGATATTAATATTCTTAATGGTAAACTTGATGGTTTAGTAAAGTAAAATGATGAATGGTTGGTCTAGAAAACTTGAAGCTGTGCCACACTTAAATATCGAGTTGATAGCATAATGATATATGACTTCTAATGTTAAAAGCAACCGTAATGACTTTGTGTTATGCCAACGGTCGGGGTCCCAACAGTGACTTGTTCATTTGCCACAGTCCCTCATGGAGTGATTTTCATTATGCCTTGTAAGATCATATTTCTAGTTGGAATCTTTTTACTTGTGAGTTCTAAGCTGCGGTTTTCATGGCACTTCCACCACCATATTTGCTAGCCTCTTCGGTACTTTGCATTGCCCTTTCTCACAATGAGAGTTGGTGCATACTTCGCGGGTACATCCAAAACTCGTGGGAGATCTTCATCATGTTCTCCCACACATAAGCCAAATATCTTCCTCGAAACATCCACCATACCTACCTACCACAGCATTTCCATAGCTGTTCCGAGATATATTGCCATGCAGCTTTCATCTTACATTACATGACTTGTTGTCATTTATTATTTATATATTGCCTTCCATTATTTTATATAGCTGATGTGCGGTTTTACCCATGTTACGCTAGATCATTGCACATCCTGCTACACAGGCAGAGGCACCGTTTCATACATTATGTTTTATTCATTATTGTCATATTAGAATGTTTGCCCCTAAAAGTGAAAAGAGCCATGGAGGCCATCGAAAAGAGAAACAGAAAAGAGAAAAAATAGAAAAAAGAGAAAAGAAAAAGAAAAAAGGGGGAAACATTACTATTCTTTATCCATACTTGTGTTCATGTTTTAGCACCCGTAGTATTCATAGTCATCATTTGTGCTCATGCTTAGCACCTTTACTCCGTATGAGAGAGTTTTCATGTTTTACTTGCATAACTATGTGGGGAACTTTACATTATAGAACTTGGCTTGTATATTCCAATGATGAGCCTCCTCAAAAGTGCTCTAGGTCTGTCGGAGAGTGACTCCCACGGAACAGGGATAGTCACACCCTGAAGAGTAGTTCGAAGGGGGATTGAACGCGGAGGTCAAACAACCCTCGAGAGGCACGACGACGGTGCTCGCCGGGCCTGGAGAGGGACAATCACGACAGAGATGGACGCCGGCCCGTACCCAGGTTCACGGCCCTCAGGAGGAGGTAACACCGCTACTCCTGCTTGTCTGTATTGCACTGTGGAAGTTACAGGACAATGAGCTTGCCGAAGGCGCTCCTGAGGCAGTTTGGTGCTTGGAGAGGGACACAATGGTCGTCTTCCTCCTCCAGCAGTAGGCTATCCTGCGCGCTTAGCTAAGGTTCCCCGGGTCTAGGAAGCAATCAGCCGATCCCCTTCTACGGTGGAGCTCCTGGTCCTTTTATAGGCGCCTCGGGCCTCTTCCCTGCGCAGCGCGCTGACGGTGGGCTCCCACTGGGCAGTGACGCGAAGGGGAGGGAGTCCACCGCTGCCGAAATCTCCATGGACGCGGTACATTCATGCTAAAGTTGGGCGCGGTGGCCGACAGGTTGCAGACCGCGCAGAACGGCTCGCAGGAGTTGCAGTGGTCGCGGTGGAGCCCACGATGACGATCTTCTTGGAGCGTTGCGCCGTCCAGCCGCATTATCACCAAAGAGGAAAGTTCTGGCTGTCCTGGCGCGGGCGGCGCAACTTTGTTGACTCCTTTACCACCAGAATGGCAACTGAGGAGCTTGCATCACTCTGCGGCTGCTGCAGGGGCCATGTGCGCCCTGCAGCGCTTGCTTAGCCGCGAAGGGTCTCCACAGGGCCGTGGTGGCCTGTGGAGAGGTTTCCGCTGACCTCTCTCCAGGCGTGTTGAGCCTTGGGGAGTCTCTTGAAGCGCGGGGTCCTCTTCAGGGCCTGGCTTCCTCGTTAGGCCCTCAAGAGGAGTTGCCTCTCGAGGGTCTCTCCAAGCGATGGCTTGGTCCTTAGTCGTTTTGTCGAATCTGTCGCGTGCGAGGCCTGGGGGGAGTGGGCTCTGCACACCCTGGTCCTCACTGGGCCGACAGTAGCCCCCGGGCCCGCGATGGGCGCGGCTGAGCCCATGGACGCAGCCGGAGCGTCGTGGGCCCAAAGTGTCCGGCCGGCCCGAGCCACGCGTCACTCAGATGAGTAACGGCCGCGCACGATCTGTGGCGTGCGTCGTGGGGGGGTCCCACCGCGCCCCGGTAACTGCTCCTTGACGAGACATAAAGCCGGCGCGCCGAGGCAAGGAGCCGTTACTGCTTCCCAATCTTCTCGCAGAAGCCTTCTCTGTTCCGAGCTCTCCGCTCCTGCCCTCCGGCGCGCTCAACTCCTCTCTTCTCCAGCTTCTTCCGCCGCCGCTCACGCCTCTTCTCCGACGATGAGTCCAGCCAAGAACAAGGGCAAGGCGGCCGCGGGGTCTTCTTCGCAGGCGGCGCCTGCTGAGGTCGCGCACGGCGCGGCATTGCTAGGGGTGCGCGTCAACGACAAGGCCCTCGCCAAGGTCCGCTTCCTGGTGGCGGACCGGACCAACGAGCACGGCGCTACCGCGCTCAAGGCCGCGGCGCACGGGAAGCGCCCGCGAGGGTTTTTCCCTGTCTTCCAGCACTGCGTTGCGGCGGGGCTGGTGCCACCGTTCTCTCCATTCTTGGAGGCGGTGCTGGCCTTTTACCAGATCCAGCTGCTGCACCTCCACCCCAACTCCGTGCTCATCCTCGCCGTCTTCGCCTACCTCTACGAGGCGTACTTGGGCCTGGAGCCCACGGTGGACCTCTTCCGGTGCTTCTACGCGCTCCGGAGCACGGCGAAGAATGAGCGCTCTGGATGCGTCTCGTTCCGCATCGTGGATGGCATGGGGAGTGTTTACATTCCCATGTCGTGGAGCGAGGGCAAGGCCATCACGTCGGTGACGAAGAAGGTGGACGACTTCCGCCAGCGATGGTTCTTTGTCGGGGTGGAGCGGCCCTGCGCCTTCCTCGAGGTCCCTGACGCGCCGCCCGTGAAGAACTCGAACTGGGGCAAGGCCCCCTTCAGCGGCGCGCAGAACGCAATCTTGATGGGCCGCTTGAGCTACCTTCGGGAGGAGGGCCTCACGGGGCAGATCATCGTCGCGGACTTCGTGACGCGCCGCATTGCTCCCCTCCAGGCGCACGCGACGCCCATGTGGATGTACTCCGGTCCCCAGGACAAGATGCGGCTCCACCGTGAGGACAACGACAAGGACGCAGTCGACAACGTCCTGTCCGCGCTCTTCATCAATCCGGTGGTGCCCGCCATGGACGAGCTCCCTATCACGCTCCGGCCTCTGCACCAGTACAACATGACCGAGCGCCTGGCCATTCTAGAGGGGATGCCCTCGTTCACCCCGTCGGGACCGGCGGGGAAAGAGGTGCCTGAGCCGGTGGTGCAGGTGGTGGAGGGAGCTGAGTCGCCCTCTGCCTCAGGAGTTGGGCGAGGCGAGGAGGAGGCCGCAGCAGGGGAGGAGTCCTCTTCAAGGGCCGGGCCCTTTACTGACGAGATTTGCGACATCTCGTCAGGCGATGATGATGACGCCTTCGTGGTGGTGCCCACGCGCCATGTGGAGGAGGAGGAGGCCGAGGAGGAGGCCTCGCCAGGGCGGCGCGAGCCCCGCTCCAAGGCGGCTGTGGACCGGTCCGGGGCGAGGCCGTCAGATGCCCCCCCCAAGAGGAAAGCCGAGGCGCCCCCGGAGGGGTCAGGTGCTAAGGCCAAGCCCTCCTGGCGCTCGCCAGGCTTGGCGTGGGTCGACACCGGCGCCAAGCAGTCCGGGTAAGCGCTTCTAGCTATTAGTTGCTTGATTCTTGTTCTTTTCTTCTTCACCCATCCCTGACGATCTTTCCCTGATGCTTGCCAGTGACCTTGTGCCCGTGAAGCGCCGTAAGCTTCGCAAGGCAGCAGAGGTGAAGAAAGCCACGGCCGAGGTCGTGGCTGAGGAGGCCGTGAGGCCTGTGGAGACGGCCTCCACAGGCCCAACCGAAGAGATGCCTCAAGCGGAGGCAGCTGGGCCTCTAGCGGGGGCAGCAGCGCCTCAGGCTGGGGCAGCTGCGCCGCCCCCCGAGCCGATGGTGGTGGAGGCGCAGGAGGAGCGGGTTGCTATCCCTCCTCGCGCCCCTACCCCGCCTCGCGCGGCCACGCCTCCTCGTGAGCCAACTCCGGCCCGCGAGGCTACTCCACCCTGCGCGACCACGCCACCCGCGCAGCCAGAGGCCGAGACGGACCAGGGCCCGCCAGGCGCGGGCGCATCTGCAGGGGGAGCTCCTTCATCTCCGCCACGCCCCGCCGCAGGGAGCGAGCCGCAGGAGGGGACGCGCCAGGGTGGCGAGGGCGGCGAGGCCAGCTCGGGCGCCGCGGGGGACGGAGCGCGGCCTAGCCCCCAGGATCGCCCTGAGGCCAGGTTCTCCAGGCTTGACGCCGGGGCCGGGCCCTCCACGCACCGCGGCCTGGTCCTTAGCGGCTGGGACTGGAGCGCAGGGCACCGCGAGGTCGCCTTCCGCCTCGTGAGGGAGTCCTTGGAGGGCCTGGAGGCGCATCTGGCTCTAGAGGATGCGCAGCTCGCCCGGCAGCGCGACGAGCTTGCGGAGGCGTGGTCGTCCTTCCACGCCGCGGTTGAGGCCCGCCGCCGGGAGGATCAGGCGCTACAGGCCACGCGTGAGGAGGCCGCCCGCTTCGCTAAGGAGGTCCGCGAGGGGGCCATCCGCGACGCAGATGAACTCCTTGCTCCCCTCCAGGACGAGCGCAACGCCGCCGCCGAGCTCCTCGCTGGGGTGAAGGCCGAGCGCGAAGCTATGGAGGGCTCGCTGGCGCAGAAACGCCGCGAGCTGGCCCAGCTGGAGTCCCAGCTCCTCTCCGTCCACCAGGCCACGCAGGAGACTCTGGAGGAGGACCGCAAGAGCCTGGCCGAGCGCGAGCGGCAGCTGGCCTCCAAGGAGGCAGATGTGTTGCTGCGCGACGAGCAGCGGCTGCAAGCAGAGGGCGAGCTCGCCACCAAGCGCGAAGAGCTTGAGGCGCGTGAGGGGAACCTGGCTCAGGCGCTCCAGAGCCATGACGAGAACGTCGCCGCCCAGAAGCAAACCCTGGAGCGCTTCCAGCAGCGGTTCGCCAAGAAGAAGGAGGAGGCGGAGGCGGCCCTCGCGGAGCGCGAGAAGGAGTTCAGGCGGACCATCTCCCAGGAGTACCGCGACAAGGCCAAGAAGTAGGAGGACCGCTTCAAGGCCAAGCACACTACCGCCGCCAGGCGGATCGCAGAGCTCGAGAAGGCCAACTCCAAGCTTGAGGTCCGTCTCCAGCGCGCCAAGGAGGCTTATCGCCAGGCGGAGGATGCTCGCAAGGCCGCCGTCCTGGACCTGAACGCCCTCGTCAGGGACGTGGAGGAGCAGGTGGGCCCCGTGGCTGAGCAGGCAGCGGAGGCTGCGGACACCGCGCAGGCGGCTCGGGCGCTCACGAAGCAGCGGGAACGCATGTTCCAGGCGTTGGTCGCCAGGGGCAACGAACTCGCTGCCCAGCTTGGCGCGGACGCGCCGCACGCCGAGGCTCGAGGCCGTGGCGACGCTGCCCTGTACCTGGTCTACTTCGACCAACTCTTCACGGCCCTCGAGAGCCCTGCCGCTGACCTCCGCGAGGTGATCGAGGCTGAGAGCCGCCAGCTCCTGGGGGTGGTCGTGGACCGCATCTTCACCAACCTCCGGCTCCTCTCGCTAGGCTTCGATCTCTCCACGGTGACCGAGGCTCGCCAGGGCGACGAGGTGTGGCGGGTCTCCAACTCCCTCCGCGAGCAGGTCGACGCCTTCTGTAACCGCTTCAAGCGCGCGGAGGTTGCTGAGGACGAGAGCGAGGAGGAGGCCGCCCCTGCCGAGACAGAGGGAGACGCTGCGGAGGAGGAGCACGATGGCGCAGACTCCGCCTAAACCTTGATTACTGCGCCTTCGAGCGCTTGTATCTGAAACAGTTTTATGTTTAGACACTATGCATTCTGGGCATGTAATATACTCTTTGAGCTATTTATGTCAGCTCGTGTGCCCCTCGAGAGGCCCCTTTTGTCTTATTTTCATGTCTATGTTTTCTCTGCGTCGTTAGGACCCGTCTCTTCGCGCTATGACTCCGCCTCTGCGGTATGCTAGAGCAATGACTCAGCAAGGCCGGGGGGAGTTTAAGGCTTGGAGAGGTAAGAGCCCTGAGGCGCGATGCTCAAGTGCCCCCCTTAGACGTGCGAGTAGTCCATGAAGCACAAGGGAAAACGAGATCACTCGAGGGACAAACGCGTGCTGGCAGCGGGAAAAGGCTCTCGAGGCATGAGTGCGGGACTTAGCTTCTCGAGGCTTTTGCCCTGTAGAGGTTTTTTGCCTGGCGAGGAGGTCCTCTTCAAGGGCTTTTCCCCTGTTGCCTCCTCAGGCTTGCAGGGACACTTGTTCCCTACAGATGTTAGAGAGGCGAACCCAAACGCTTGTATATGGTAGTGGGAACTCATGCGCGCTTATAGGTCTCCTCAGGCGTTCCTCGCGAGGAGAGTAAGTACCAAGGTCCTTTGTAGAGATGGCGTGTTTGTGGGAGCTTGCCCTCCAGCCAGAGCTCGGATCATTGGGTTTTGCAGTGCTGCTGGTGTGTCATTTGAGGCACTGGCACCGTACTCAGCCCCCGCTCGCGAGGTGCGCATGGGGAAAGATATAAGCGCACATTGAAAAAACAATAATGCGGGAATAAGCTCACCACTGAAATATTACACAACGGCGCCGTAGCGCAAAGTTCACTTAGGAACGAAATTGTCTCATTATGCTTGGAGTTGCCAAGTTAATGTATTTGACCATGTCGAGGCATGGGGACCACCCGTTAGTGGCAGAGACTCTCAACGGCCTGAGGCGGCTCGTTACATGGAGAGCTCGGAGGGTTGACCCTCGAGAGAAGCCTTTGGGGCTTGGAGGTTTAAGCCGTGAGCTTTTAACCTCTAGAGACAAAAAATGCTTGGAGGTGGAGCCGTAAGCTGCCTCTTCAGCCAGATGTCTTGACGTGACAATGATCACGGGCGTGACAATGATCACGGGTAGAACTTGCGTAAATGCATGATGTTCCACGGATTTTTGACGGGGATGCCATCTTGAGTCTCGAGGCGAGCCGCGCCAGGCCTGGCGATGTGGGTGACCCTGTAGGGGCCTTCCCACATGGGTGACAGCTTGTGGAGGCCTTCCCTGGAGAGGATCCGCCTGAGGACGAGATCGCCTGTCTCCAGGGTGCGCGAGCGCACGTTGCGGCTGTGGTAGCGTCGCAGGCCCTGCTGGTACTTTGCCGCCCGGAGGGCGGCACGGCGGCGTAGTCCTTCGAGAAGCAGCAGGTCGTCGTTGTGGAGGTCCTCTTGCTCGTCCTCATTAAAGGCAAGGACCCGCGGGGATCCATGCTTGACCTCTGTAGGGAGGACTGCTTCGGCTCCGTAGACGAGGGCGAACGGCGTTTCTCCCGTAGGCTTGGGCGGCGTGGTGCGGATGGACCAGAGCACCGAAGGGAGCTCGCTGATCCAGCCCTTGCCGTGGCCCTTAAGGATGTTGAAGGTCCTGGTTTTTAAGCCCTTGAGGACTTCTGCGTTTGCGCGCTCGGCCTGGCCATTGCTCTGCGGGTGAGCTACCGAGGCAAAGCAGAGCTTGATGCCCAGTTTCTCGCAGTAAGCCCTGAAGATGCCGCTTGTGAATTGCGAGCCGTTGTCGGTGATTATGCGATTAGGCACTCCGAAGCGGCAGACCAGGCCTCGGACGAACTTCACCGCTGCGCCTGCTGGAATTGCGCGCGTCGCCTCAACCTCGGGCCACTTGGTGAACTTGTCGATGGCCACGAAGAGGTAGCGATAGCCCCCTTGCGCTGTTGGGAATGGTCCCAAGATGTCCAGCCCCCAGACCGCGAACGGCCAGGAGAGCGGGATGGTTTGAAGTCCCAGCGCGGGCTGATGGATTTGCTTGGCGTGGAATTGGCAGGCTTCGCAAGCTTGAACGATGTCAACTGCATCCTGAAGCGCCTGCGGCCAGTAGAAGCCACTCCTGAAGACCTTGCCTGCTAGGGTGCGGGCGCACGAATGGTGGCCGCATTCCCCGCTGTGGATGTCCTTGATCAAGCTCTTTCCTTCTTCAGGAGGGACGCATTTGAGCGCGATGCCATTTGGGCACTTGCGGTAGAGATCTCCCTCGAGGATGTGGTAGGATTTTGCCTGGCGAGCGATTCGCTCTGCTTCGACATCTTCCTCGGGGAGGATTCCCTTGGCGAGGTAATCCTTGAGCTCGTCGATCCAGCCTGTTTCTTGATGCACCGCTGTGAGCAACAGGCGCTCCCCTGTCTGGGGGCCGCAGTCGGGAGCCCCAGTTGTAGGTGGTGGCGGGGGCACTTCGTCTGTGCTTGCGGGCATGGCCTCTTGAGGCTGCTTTATGGATGCCTTGACGAGTCTCTCTTCAAAGACGCCGGGCAGCTGAGCTTGCCTCCTTGATGCGCGCTTGGCGATATCGTCAGCCTCTTGATTCTCCTTTCTTGGGATGTGCATGAGCTCCATGCCCCTGAAGTGCTTCTCAAGCCTGCGGACCTCTTCAAGGTATGCGGCCATGTGGTCGTCCTTAGGCTTGTAGCTCTTGTTGGAGAAGTTGAGGAGCAGCTGGGAGTCGCCCTTGACGAGCAGGTGCTTGATGCCTAGAGCGATGGCGGCTCGTAGGCCGGCGAGCAGGCCCTCGTACTCCGCAATGTTGTTGGAGATCTTGTCGATCACGAAGCACAGCTGGACCGCGTAATAGAGCTTGTCACCCTTGGGCGAGATCAGGACAACACCAGCCCCGCCATTGCGGCAGGCGAAGGCTCCGTCGAACTTCATGGTCCAGTGGCTGGGCATTTTCTCTCCAGAGGGCTCTGGCTCTTCTCCTGGAGGCTCTTCAGGGGTTGGATCAGTCCATTCGGCGACAAAGTCTGCCAGCTCTCTTCCTTTGATGACCCTTGTGGTATCGAAGCGCAAGTTGAACGGCTGTAGCTCTATGTTCCATCCCGCGACACGGTCTGTGGCGTTAGGGTTGCGCAGGATCTGCTCCAGGGGATATGAGGTGACCACCGTGATGGAGTGTCCCTGGAAGTAGTGTCGCAGCTTCCTTGAGGCGATGAGGAGCGCCATGAGGAGCTTCTGCTGCATTGTGTACTGACAAAGTAGACGGGGTGCTCGACAAGGGTTGTCAGTTTAGGCGCAGCGCTGTCTGCCTAGGGAGGCTCTTCAGGGCCCTCAAGGGGGTTGGCCTGTGGAGGCTCTTCAGGCTCCTTGGCGAGATCAGGGCTTGGGGCGGGCTCGGCGTGTGGCTCTGGGCCTGGCGTTGGGTTTGTGGAACCTGCCCCTTTGTCGAGCTCTTCGTCAGGCGGTTTTGGCTTCGGAGTGGTTGCACTCTTCTTGGGGAGGACTGGCTCTTCCCTTTCTACCACCAGGACGGCGCTGGCGGTCTGTGGAGTGGCTGATAGATACAGCTTCAGGTGTTCGCCTGTCCTTGGGGCAACCATGACTGGTGGGCTGGCCAAGTACCTCTTCAGATCCTCAAAGGCTTTTTCCGCTTCAGGCGTCCACTTGAAGGTGCCGGATCTCTTCATGATTTTAAAGAAAGGCAGTGCTCTCTCGCCGAACTTGGAGATGAAGCGGCCCAAGCTGGCCATGCAGCCTGCCAGGCGTTGCATGTCCTTGAGCCGGCGAGGACGCTGCATTTCCTCTATGGCCTTGATCTTGTCAGGATTTGCCTCTATGCCACGGTGGGACACGAGGAAGCCAAGCAATTTGCCTGAAGGCACTCCGAAGACGCACTTGGCGGGGTTGAGCTTGATGTTCACCTTGCGCAGGCTGGCGAACGTCTCTTCAAGGTCCTTGAGGAGAGTATCTCCTTCTCGAGACTTGACGACGATGTCATCGACGTAAGCCTCTGCGTTTTTGCCCATTTGCTCGCCAAGGGCTATCCTCATGAGCCTCTGGAAGGTGGCGCCAGCGTTTTTCAGGCCGAAAGGCATGCAGACATAGCAATACACACCACAAGGGGTGAGGAATGCCGTCTTTTCCTCGTCTTCTTTAGCCATCTTGATCTGGTGATAACCAGAGAAGGCGTCAAGAAAGCAGAGGAGGTCGCAGCCTGCCGTGGAGTCCACGATCTGGTCAATTCTCGGCATGGGGTAAGGGTCCTTGGGGCAGGCCTTGTTGACATCAGTGTAGTCGATGCAGAGGCGGCCTCCTCCGGCGGGCTTTGGGACAACCACGCCGTTGGAGAGCCAAGTGGGGTGCGCGACTTCGCGGACAACGTTTGCCGCTTTGAGCTTCTCGACCTCTTTGACGATGAATGCTTGCTTCTCGGGGGCTTGCTTTCTTGCCCTTTGCTTGACGGGGCGTGCGTTTGGACACACGGCTAAGTGGTGCTCGATCACCTCCCTTGGTACACCGGATATATCTGACGGGGTCCACGCGAACATGTCAGAGTTTGCCCGGAGGAAGGCGACGAGCGCGCCTTCCTATTTGGGAGGCAGAGAAGCGCCAATGGTGACGCTAGCCCCCGAGCCCTCAGCCCCCGAGCTGCTGGTGCTCAGGGAGACCTTCTTCGTGGAAGCTGGCTCCTGAGAGAACAGCTGCTTCTTCTTCTTGGACCTCTCGAGAGACTCCATGTCCTCCGCAGCCGGAAACGCCATGGCGGCCGCCTTGTAGGCTGTCTCGACGGCGCGCGTGGCGTCCAGGACGTGGCCGTGGATGGAGATGGTGCCAGCGCTGCCGGGGATCTTGACCATATTGTAGGCATGATGCGTGACGGCCATGAACTTCGCGAGGGCGGGGTAGCCGAGGATGGCGTTGTACGGCAAGCCGATGTGCGCGACGTCGAAGTCGATGAGCTCGGTGCGGTAGTTCTTCTGCGTGCCAAAGGTGACCGCGAGGCGGACTTGCCCCAGAGGCTCGATGGAGCCGCTGGTGACTCCCGTGAAGGGCCTAGAGGGCATGAGCCACTCGTAGGGCACTTGAAGTGTCTCGAAAGTCTCGATGGAAATGACGTTCAGGCCTGCACCCCCATCGATGAGCGTCTTGGAGACGGAGATGTTGTTGATGGTGGGGGAGCAGACTAGCGGGAGGGTGCCAACAGTCTTGGTGGACTTGGGGTGGTCCTGTGCGTCGAAGGCGATGGTGTACTGCGACCACTTGAGGGGCCTGGAGGTCTCGACGCTGGGGAGCGCGGCGTTGAGCTCGCGAGCAAACTGCTTGAACTAGTTGTTCGACTTGGGCGCCTGAGCCCCGCCAAGGATGCAGGCCATGGCGCCTCTCGGGGCCTGGTAGCCTCCATCTTCCTCGTCAGGGAGGTTGCCGTTTTTCTCGGCGGCGTTGGCCTGTGTGCCAGGTGACTTCTGGTAGCCGTTCTTGCGTCCGCTTCCGCGGTAGCCGCGACCTCGACCGCGGCTGCCGCTGCCCTCAGCCTGTTCGCGCTCCTTGCTTAGCCTCTTGAGGTCGAAGCAGGCCTCGGTAGAGTGGCCGCGCCTGTTGTGGTAGACGCAGAATGGGCGGTCGTCCTCCTTCTTCTCGCCACGCTCGGGAGAACCCCTGCGGGAGCCCTTCGCGTCAGGCTCTGCCGCGAGGACTGCGGTGGCCTTGCGCTTGGGCTCCTCCTTCTTCTTGTGGCTCTTGGACCCCTCGCCAGGGTCGTCCCCCCGCGAGCTCATCTTGACGAAGAGGAGTCCCTCTTCAGCCTTGGCGCACTTATCCGCCAGATCGAACAGCTTCACCACAGAGGTGAGCTTGTCGTGGATGCCGAGCTTCTCGAGCATCCTGCGGTTCGTGACGCCCTCGCGGAAGGCAGCGATGACCTGGGTGTCGGGGATGTTTGGAATCTTGTTCCGCACCTGGCTGAAGCGCTGGATGTACTTGCGGAGGGTCTCATCCTTCTTTTGCACCACCGCGCGCAGGTCGTTGTGGGTGAGCGCGCGCTCGTACGTGCCCTTGAAGTTGGCGACGAACTGCTTGCAGAGTTCTTCCCACGTGCCCACGGAGTCCTCAGGGAGGTTCAGGAGCCACGACAGCGCAGAGTCGCGCAGCGCGTGGGAGAACCAGTTGGCCATGACCTTGTCGTCTCCTCCTGCAGCTTGGATGGAGGTGGTGTAGAGCTGCAGAAACTCGACGGGGTTGCTGGAGCCGTCGTAGCCCTTGGGGAGGGCTGGCCTGAACTTCGGGGGCCAGACCACGCGGCGCAGGGAGCGGGTGAACGCCATGCAGCCCGAGGTGTACGTGGCGACCCTGTTCTGCAGAGCTGCGCGGTTCTGCTGGCCCGCCTGGCCAATCTCCTCCACAAGGCGGTTCTGGCGGTCCCGCTGGCGCTCCATCCCCACGCGCGCGTCTGGCGCGGTGCGCTGCACGATTTGGCAGTCGCGCGGCGAGGAGGCGTGCGAGGCGGCTCTTTGTGTCGCGGCCGGAGCAGGTCCTGGGGGCGGCGGAGGCGCGTCAGGCGCAGTCATGCCCGCGGGGGAGTGGTGCACAATCGACCGCGACGGGGCTGGGCGAGTGGCGGCGATGCCGACGAGGTGGTTCAGGCGTTCCAGCCACTGCTCGTGAGCCTTAGCAGTAGGCTGGTAGCGGAGAAGCTCTTGCGCCATGAGCAGGGCCGTGTGCGGAGCTGGATCCGCGCGTCCCTGGGAGGAGGCGCTCTGATGCTGCGTCCTGCCCGAGGACTCCGCGTCGGCCTGCTGTTCGGGGTGCTCCTCCCCGTTGTTCTCGGGCTCGCTCTCGGGTTGCTCCACGTGCGGCTCGGTGTTGGCACGCTCTTCACGGCGGGGGCGACCCCGTCGTCCACGAGTGGCGGTGGCGCCTGGCGCGGCGGTGGCTCCTTCAGGCGCGCGCCTGCTGGCGCGGGCGGCGCGTGCGGCGCGAGTGTCCGTCATGGCGCGGAGGCGGCTCGAAGGTTGTTGACGCGCCTCAAACCCCCTACCTGGCGCGCCAAATGTCGGAGAGTGATTCCCACGGAATAGGGATAGTCACACCCTGAAGAGTAGTTCGAAGGGGGGTTGAACGTGGAGGTCAAACAACCCTCGAGAGGCACGACGACGGTGCTCGCCGGGCCTGGAGAGGGACAATCACGACAGAGATGGACGCCGGCCCGTACCCAGGTTCACGGCCCTCAGGAGGAGGTAACACCGCTACTCCTGCTTGTCTGTATTGCACTGTGGAAGTTACAGGACAATGAGCTTGCCGAAGGCGCTCCTGAGGCAGTTTGGTGCTTGGAGAGGGACACAATGGTCGTCTTCCTCCTCCAGCAGTAGGCTATCCTGCGCGCTTAGCTAAGGTTCCCCGGGTCTAGGAAGCAATCAGCCGATCCCCTTCTACGGTGGAGCTCCTGCTCCTTTTATAGGTGCCTCGGGCCTCTTCCCTGCGCAGCGCGCTGACGGTGGGCTCCCACTGGGCAGTGACGCGAAGGGGAGGGAGTCCACCGCTGCCGAAATCTCCATGGACGCGGTCCATTCATGCTAAAGTTGGGCGCGGTGGCCGACAGGTTGCAGACCGCGCAGAACGGCTCGCAGGAGTTGCAGTGGTCGCGGTGGAGCCCACGATGACGATCTTCTTGGAGCGTTGCGCCGTCCAGCCGCTTTATCACCAAAGAGGAAAGTCCTGGCTGTCCTGGCGCGGGCGGCGCAGCTTTGTTGACTCCTTTACCACCAGAATGGCAACTGAGGAGCTTGCATCACTCTGTGGCTGCTGCAGGGGCCATGTGCGCCCTGCAGCGCTTGCTTAGCCGCGAAGGGTCTCCACAGGGCCGTGGTGGCCTGTGGAGAGGTTTCCGCTGACCTCTCTCCAGGCGTGTTGAGCCTTGGGGAGTCTCTTGAAGCGCGGGGTCCTCTTCAGGGCCTGGCTTCCTCGTTAGGCCCTCAAGAGGAGTTGCCTCTCGAGGGTCTCTCCAAGCGATGGCTTGGTCCTTAGTCGTTTTGTCGAATCTGTCGCGTGCGAGGCCTGGGGGGAGTGGGCTCTGCACACCCTGGTCCTCACTGGGCCGACAAGATCTTCATGAGCAAGCAAGTTGGATGCACCCCCACTAGTTCCAATGGAGAGCTTTCATACACTTATAGCTCTATGTGCATCCGTTGTGTGGCAATCACTACTCCTTGCATAGTTTCGATTATAAGACTTCCTCTTGTCTAATGATCACTTTCAGCTGTGTGAGACTTTCTTCCGTTGGCCTTCCAAACCCCCCTTAATGTTCTTTTAGCCACAACATCCTGGTGCCAGGAACCAACATTGAACGCTTGCTTGTTTTTAAGTGAACAAATAGAGAGATGATTTTCTACGTGCATATTGTTATTGCTTGACTTGATCCTAACATAAAGTTGTCATGAGTGTTTGCTACATTAGATGATTATATTGTTGTTCTTGGAGCTTAAATCATCTTTAATATCTACTATGCACGGTTGATTGTTCTTTAGTATTGATTCATTTTAAGTCTTACTTTGTTCTTCCTACTTGTTTATACATTACTCATTTGATATCAATATAAACTACAGCTCTTATTCATTTGATCTCAATTTACATGCATTACATTATTATATGATCAAGATTGTGTGAAAGCATGTCACTTCAGAAATTATACTTGTTATCGTTTTACCTACTCGGGACAAGTAGAACTAAGCTTGGGGATGCTTGATACGTCTCCAACGTATCTATAATTTCTTATGTTCTATGCTTATATTATACCAATTGCTACATGTTTTATATACACTTTATAGCATTTTTATGCATTTTCTGAGACTAACCTATTAACAAGATGCCACAATGCCAGTTCCCTATTTTCTGTTGTTTTTTGTTTCAGAAAAGTTGTTAAGGAAATATTCTCGGAATTGGACGAAACAAAAGCCGAAGTCCCTATTTTTCTCGGAACCATCCAGAACACCGAAGAGGAGGAGAAGACGGAGACCGAGTCGGCCTCACCATGTGGTGGCGCGGCCCCACCTCTGGCCGCGCCGCCACATGATGAGGGCCCCTCGGGGCTCCACCTCCTTCGCCCTTTCGCCTATAAATACCCCCCGACGAAATAAGACCTATGACCCGAACACTTTTCCATGAAACATTACGGAGCCGCCGCCGTCGTCAACCCTAGTTCGGGAGGGTTCAGAAGCTCTTCCCGGCACCCTGCCGGAGAGGGGAATCATCACCGGAGGGTTCTGCATCACCATGCCTTCCTCCGGACTGATGCGTGAGTAGTTCATCCTTGGACTACGGGTCCATAGCAGTAGCTAGATGGTTGTCTTCTCCTATTGTGCTATCATGTTTAGATCTTGTGAGCTGCCTATCATGATCAAGATCATCTTTATGTAATGCTACATATTGTGTTTGCTGGGATCTGATAAATATTGAGTATTATGTCATTTGTGTAACATCCCAAAATTTTGGAATGTTTAAAAATCACTAAAAATTTAAACTTTTGTTTTAGATTAAAATAAAACATTAAAAGCATAAGAAAACCAACCATAAAAGACTTCATAGCATCTTCCAAATAGTTTATTATTTGAAATATCTCAAGTAATCATTATTTTCAAAACTTGTTTCAAGTTAAACATTTTACTATCTATTGTTTTTCTTAAACCTCAATATATAATTTGACAAATGGTTTACAAACTTTCAAACCATTTTCTTGTAATAAAAAGTTCCTTCATAAGTATTTGATTTCAACCACTTAGCCATAGATATTCATAAATTAAAATAATGTTTACAGATGTTCTTTTAAACTATTTAAAACATGGTCTATTTGCTGAAATGATTTTCATGAATATATTCAATATAAGAAATGAAATAAATCTAGAATATTTTCCAAAGGTATTTAATGGATTTTTCAAATGATTTATCATAATATAAAAATTAATGGTGCACAAAGTATTTTGAATTAAAAATAAATACATTATATTTCCCTCTTCATTTCAAATAGTTGTGTTATGTTATTTAATATGGTACTAAAGCCAAAAATGATTTAATATTGGAAAATGAGTTTAATTAACTTAATTTCAAACTTCTATAAGTGATGTATTTTTTTTATAAATTTTATTTAGCCAAAAATAAAATTATTTAAGACATGTTTTCAAATTTGACATAAAGTGTCAAATTTGTATTTAATCAATATTTCAAAATTATGATTTTTAAAAAGTGTTCAAAATATACCCACAACTGTTTTAAAACATATATATGATTTTTAAGAATTTTTAGAAATTTATTTGACTTCATTTGGACACTTAAAACAAAAGATATGAAATAAATAAGAAAAATGAGAAAAAGAAAAAGAAAAATTGTTGACGTCAGCGATGATGTCAGCGTCGTCTTCAACGTCCAGCGGACGGAAATCACGCCCGAAGAACAGCTCACGCGTTACGTTCTTCCCGAATTGATTCCGGACGTTTTACTCGACCAAATCACGCGCCGTTTCTTCCTAATTAAATATCACGATCTCCTCCTTCATATCCCCCAAAAACCCCTCTCCGAAACGCCTCAAGTCCAGCGAATTTACTCGCGGGAGTTCCTCCGACCAGAAATTACGCCACCGAAAACCACCTCCGTTACGGAACAAATCCGGTCCGTTTCTTGCGGGATAAGATGCCCGTGCACCCCCATATAAGTACCCCTCGACCCCCGCCGTAATTCCCCTCTCGTTCCTCTCCAAATCCCGCCCCCAGGCTGTAGAAATTCCTCACCGGAGTTCGCTAGTGCCGCTGCCGCCCTCCTTCGATTGCTGGCAACAGGGAAGGTTCCTCCGCCTTCTTTTGGTCTGATCTTTTTCTACACGTTTTGGCGCATCTCCTAAGCCCGGTTCCTATTTTTATTTCGCAGTAGCGCGTTGAGGGCGTGATCGACCGAAGCACGTCGGAGCTACAGCACCGCGTCCGCGTAGCATCGGCGCTCCAGGAAGCAATACACGACGCCGCAGCCTCCATCTTCTTCCCTGTGTCGTGCCGCTCCGCTTCCTCATCTTCAGGAGTCCGGAGCACCGCGGGAACGTCGACTGCATCAAGACCCGAGCTCCGGCACCGTCTTCCACGTCTCCGGCAGGCCCGCGCCGCCGCGGTAAGACCTAGCTTCTCGTCCGTCCGATTTGTTTTGAATGCTCCGGATTAGATCTAGAACGAACCGGTACGGTTAGATCCGAACTGTCAGATCTGGATCTGACGATCCAGATCTATCGTAGCCAGCCGAGCCGAGACGCGGCTTAAGCCGAGCCGAGCCGCAAGCCGAGCCCAGATCCAGCCAATCACAGAGCGCCACGTGGCCTGACTGTTTTCTGTTTCATTTTTCCGAATAGAATTTAAATGGTATTTTACAGTTTAGTCCCTGTAATTCAAACCCTCATAACTTTTAAACCACAACGCCAAAATTGACAAATTTTATATTTTTGGAAAGCCCTTGACATGTAGAATATTTTAGTTCTGTTAGAATTCAAATTTGACTTAGTTTAAATTATTCAAATTTCAAATGGATGATTTGAGTATTTTTGTCATGACTTTAAATCTATAAGTTCAAAAATTGTAAATAAAATTGTTTTAGAAACCTTAGAATATTTTAATATGATGCCTCTGTTAGAAAATATTTTTGAGCATTATTGTGACAATTTAACAATCATAATTTTTAAATTGATTAATTTGAGTAATTTTAACATAAGTTTTGATAGGAACAATATTTTTGAGTAAATCCAATTTCTATAAATTTGAATGACTAAGTATTTGCAGTAGGAATTTTCTACTAAATTTTGTAGAATAATTCTCTGTGTATTTTATAATTAACATTGATTAAATACTTTTTAAATGATAATTTAATGATTAAAATTTATTAAAAAAATATATTAAAATTAATTGTCATCATCTATTCGAAATTATAAAGTACTTAGCCATATTATGACCACTTTAGTTACAAAAAGTACTTAGAAATATTTTGTCTTCTCAAACAAAGTGATCTCTTCCTTAGAAAAATAACGCTTTTCCTTAGGAGAATTTCAACATCTTAAAAGGGCTACATCTTTTCCTTAGAAAAATTTAGCATCTCGAAAACTTTATCAAGTATGATGTTTCCTTGTGATTTAAAAGTGCATTGCATGCATAGCATATTTATTAGTTATTGTTTTTCTCTAAGTTAGGATTATTTTCGACATAGTGTTTTGAAAAGTGTTATGCACTTAGAAACACTTAGAAAATAAAAGTTCTTCATCCCATGATTGTCATACTTGGGATTTTTAATATGAAGACTTAGAAGAAAACAGGCTCCGGAAGCATCTCCAAGAAGAAGAAGCACTTAGAAGAAAATCAAGAGGAGCTTCAGAAGACCGACCCCCTTTATTCTCTAAGTCTTTTCTCTCTTTTCTTTTCTTCTCTCTTAGATTTCTTGGTGGCTAAGTTAAATCCAAGACCAGCCCTGGTGACACCAAAACCATCAACTCTACAAATAGCAATGAAGTCATCACATCAAGGAGAAAGCTACAAGGAAGCAAAGAGAAGACCAACTACATCCTTCTTTCTATCCTTTCCCTCTTTCCTAATCTTGTCTTTCACTTTAGACATAAACCCCTTTTTGATCATGTTATTATCTCCTTTGAGTATGTTGGATCCTAGCGGCATAGTGAGATGAAGCGGCCTGGAGACAAACTTTACATGTCCACGTACATGAGACCTGTCCCACAAGCAAAAGTGGCTGGCCGGGTGTCTGTCTCTCTCACTATAGTGAATATCCAATTTACAAAGAGTTGTTAATAATTGTTGATCACCTTGAAGAATAGACTTAGTATTTTCTCTAAGTATTTTTGCACATCATGACTAAGCACTTAGAAAAAGGGGTATCAACTTCTTAGAAATTATTTTAACTTGATGTGTTAACATCTAGTCCTTAGTTAAAATTCAGCCCCAGCTGTTATGACTTTGGTCCTTAGTTCTTTTGACCAAATTCTTGCCTTGCACTTAACTTAGAATATTTTCATGGCATGACATACATCTCTAGTCCTTAGAAATATTTTGCACATCATGCATAACATATTTTCCTTAGAAGTTTTTATGAAACTTGTTTGTTCCTTTTGTATTGTGTTGTTGTGTGATTGTTTATGATTGCTATGTATAGATTGAACGGAGAGCCTCGAGTAACGTTGAAAAGAGTTGTGAACAACGACATCGTACAAAGGCAAGTGGCACACCTCATAAAAGTCCTAATATTTTTCTATGCATGAGTAGATTATTTTCCTAAGCATGTGTAGGACTTAGTAGAAATGCTATGCTAGACCTGTTTAGAGATTTCTTACTCCTGTGTCTAGGTACCTATGTAATGACTTAGTAGAATTATTGATGCTATGCAAAAGTTGTTTTATGAAAATCTAAATTCTACTAAGTTAAGAAAGAACCTCCTGGGTGGATTGGTTGTATACGGAGGCGAAGTTGAGTGGCTACTCAGGACCATTTCTATGGTGTATACCTGAGTATGTGCACTTGTGGATGGCCACCCAGGGAACAAAGGGATCTGAAGAACTCCAAGTGATGTTAGCTTCCAGTGCAGCCATTGCCAATATGGGCTCTGGCTTGATCAACTAAGTTGCGTGGACTCGCCCCGGCTTGACAAGCAGATGTAGAGGGTGTAGGTGGAACGGGTCAAGCCAGTATGGGGAGGGAAAATGCTTCTGAAAGATCTCGTCTCATTCTTCTCCTTTTCCTTATCACTTCCAGAGTGTAGAGGATAGTTTGGGCTGAATGGGTACAATGGTGAACGTGCACAACCTCTGCAGAGTGTAAAATCTAAGTACTTAGCCGTGTCCCCGGTACGGACAATTTGAGCAGCTGATCAAGGACGTCAACGGAGGATCCCACCATTCCAATTTCTAAGTTAAAACTTGATGGGTGAACAAGGGTAGAATGAGACAGTGGATTTCATGCCACGGATGTCTCGAATAGAACAAAAGTGTTTTCAAAAGAGTTAGGAAAAAACTTGCTTTATGCAAAATAGCCTTGAACTCCACCAGCCAAATAAGCATATAGGTTATTAGAGTTATTCCACTAAGTGTCCACCATAGTGTCACTTGCCAGTTCCATTTTAAATGGTTCTGACCCACGTTGCTGCAATATTTTTCTTATTGCAGAATGTCCAGATGACGAGTGAGGTGTCGTTTAAAGGTTTCGAGTCTGCAACCAACATGTTTTCGCCTGTGGCAACATGAAGATGATGGAGACTCACTGATATTGTATTTCCGCTGTTTACTATTTCCAATGCTAGCTTTCTGCTATGCAAATTGTAATGAATATTTTGTAAGTCTGGATCATCGATGTAATAAAATTGATACTTTGTTGTGATATTACATCGTAAACTGTGTGTGCAAACGAATCGATCCAGGGATTTGCACTATACACAGGGACTTGCCATTTTCTAAGTGCAGGTCCGCTACAGATGGTATCAGAGCACTGTGTTGCCTGTAGGTTCGAAACCCTAAGTTTGGATAGAAATAGGATTTGACCATAGTATCAAAAATCTATTTTTATTCTGTCTTCTAAAAACAAAACTTTTCAGTTTATCCTTCTTATACTCTCATCTACTATCAACTTCTGCAAATATCTCATCTTTTTCTAGATGACCATGTTCTTAAAGTCTGAGTTCAATACTTCATATGGATTTATCAATATCAACACGAAGCACTACATGCAAGACCATTGAAGAACTTTGAAGAATCCAGATTCGGAGCTCAAACAGTTAGAAGATTTTTGAAGAAAGTTGAAGGAGAACTTGAAGCACTCAAGAAGGAGATAGACTAGACCACCATTTATTAGAACAACGATATCGCGATAGTGTATTGGCCATACCAACTTAGGTTGTATGACAATACTAGATTGTTTTTTTTTGTGTGTGTGTACCAGGTTGTTTGATGTTTGTTAGGAGTTGTTTGTAATAAATTGCCTTGATGTTCTGTTGTGGATTACAATGTTTTGACTACCAACAAAAATTTTCTTTTAAGGGTGGTAGCCCACCCAGATAATTCAAACCCCGTTGCCTAAACCTGGAGATCCAAGCCTATCTTTCTTTCTAGCATTCCCAATCAGCGGAATCATTCTCTACTGGTTGCAGTTTCCGTGTCAACAGCTGGATTACTCCCCCTCTTGAATTATCAGAATCATTCCAAGCATTTGCCTTTTCTTTCTAGCCTCTCCGAATCTCGGGGACGAGATTCCTTTTAAGGGTGGTAGTCTGTAACATCCCAAAATTTTGGAATGTTTAAAAATCACTAAAAATTTAAACTTTTGTTTTAGATTAAAATAAAACATTAAAAGCATAAGAAAACCAACCATAAAAGACTTCATAGCATCTTCCAAATAGTTTATTATTTGAAATATCTCAAGTAATCATTATTTTCAAAACTTGTTTCAAGTTAAACATTTTACTATCTATTGTTTTTCTTAAACCTCAATATATAATTTGACAAATGGTTTACAAACTTTCAAACCATTTTCTTGTAATAAAAAGTTCCTTCATAAGTATTTGATTTCAACCACTTAGCCATAGATATTCATAAATTAAAATAATGTTTACAGATGTTCTTTTAAACTATTTAAAACATGGTCTATTTGCTGAAATGATTTTCATGAATATATTCAATATAAGAAATGAAATAAATCTAGAATATTTTCCAAAGGTATTTAATGGATTTTTCAAATGATTTATCATAATATAAAAATTAATGGTGCACAAAGTATTTTGAATTAAAAATAAATACATTATATTTCCCTCTTCATTTCAAATAGTTGTGTTATGTTATTTAATATGGTACTAAAGCCAAAAATGATTTAATATTGGAAAATGAGTTTAATTAACTTAATTTCAAACTTCTATAAGTGATGTATTTTTTTTATAAATTTTATTTAGCCAAAAATAAAATTATTTAAGACATGTTTTCAAATTTGACATAAAGTGTCAAATTTGTATTTAATCAATATTTCAAAATTATGATTTTTAAAAAGTGTTCAAAATATACCCACAACTGTTTTAAAACATATATATGATTTTTAAGAATTTTTAGAAATTTATTTGACTTCATTTGGACACTTAAAACAAAAGATATGAAATAAATAAGAAAAATGAGAAAAAGAAAAAGAAAAATTGTTGACGTCAGCGATGATGTCAGCGTCGTCTTCAACGTCCAGCGGACGGAAATCACGCCCGAAGAACAGCTCACGCGTTACGTTCTTCCCGAATTGATTCCGGACGTTTTACTCGACCAAATCACGCGCCGTTTCTTCCTAATTAAATATCACGATCTCCTCCTTCATATCCCCCAAAAACCCCTCTCCGAAACGCCTCAAGTCCAGCGAATTTACTCGCGGGAGTTCCTCCGACCAGAAATTACGCCACCGAAAACCACCTCCGTTACGGAACAAATCCGGTCCGTTTCTTGCGGGATAAGATGCCCGTGCACCCCCATATAAGTACCCCTCGACCCCCGCCGTAATTCCCCTCTCGTTCCTCTCCAAATCCCGCCCCCAGGCTGTAGAAATTCCTCACCGGAGTTCGCTAGTGCCGCTGCCGCCCTCCTTCGATTGCTGGCAACAGGGAAGGTTCCTCCGCCTTCTTTTGGTCTGATCTTTTTCTACACGTTTTGGCGCATCTCCTAAGCCCGGTTCCTATTTTTATTTCGCAGTAGCGCGTTGAGGGCGTGATCGACCGAAGCACGTCGGAGCTACAGCACCGCGTCCGCGTAGCATCGGCGCTCCAGGAAGCAATACACGACGCCGCAGCCTCCATCTTCTTCCCTGTGTCGTGCCGCTCCGCTTCCTCATCTTCAGGAGTCCGGAGCACCGCGGGAACGTCGACTGCATCAAGACCCGAGCTCCGGCACCGTCTTCCACGTCTCCGGCAGGCCCGCGCCGCCGCGGTAAGACCTAGCTTCTCGTCCGTCCGATTTGTTTTGAATGCTCCGGATTAGATCTAGAACGAACCGGTACGGTTAGATCCGAACTGTCAGATCTGGATCTGACGATCCAGATCTATCGTAGCCAGCCGAGCCGAGACGCGGCTTAAGCCGAGCCGAGCCGCAAGCCGAGCCCAGATCCAGCCAATCACAGAGCGCCACGTGGCCTGACTGTTTTCTGTTTCATTTTTCCGAATAGAATTTAAATGGTATTTTACAGTTTAGTCCCTGTAATTCAAACCCTCATAACTTTTAAACCACAACGCCAAAATTGACAAATTTTATATTTTTGGAAAGCCCTTGACATGTAGAATATTTTAGTTCTGTTAGAATTCAAATTTGACTTAGTTTAAATTATTCAAATTTCAAATGGATGATTTGAGTATTTTTGTCATGACTTTAAATCTATAAGTTCAAAAATTGTAAATAAAATTGTTTTAGAAACCTTAGAATATTTTAATATGATGCCTCTGTTAGAAAATATTTTTGAGCATTATTGTGACAATTTAACAATCATAATTTTTAAATTGATTAATTTGAGTAATTTTAACATAAGTTTTGATAGGAACAATATTTTTGAGTAAATCCAATTTCTATAAATTTGAATGACTAAGTATTTGCAGTAGGAATTTTCTACTAAATTTTGTAGAATAATTCTCTGTGTATTTTATAATTAACATTGATTAAATACTTTTTAAATGATAATTTAATGATTAAAATTTATTAAAAAAATATATTAAAATTAATTGTCATCATCTATTCGAAATTATAAAGTACTTAGCCATATTATGACCACTTTAGTTACAAAAAGTACTTAGAAATATTTTGTCTTCTCAAACAAAGTGATCTCTTCCTTAGAAAAATAACGCTTTTCCTTAGGAGAATTTCAACATCTTAAAAGGGCTACATCTTTTCCTTAGAAAAATTTAGCATCTCGAAAACTTTATCAAGTATGATGTTTCCTTGTGATTTAAAAGTGCATTGCATGCATAGCATATTTATTAGTTATTGTTTTTCTCTAAGTTAGGATTATTTTCGACATAGTGTTTTGAAAAGTGTTATGCACTTAGAAACACTTAGAAAATAAAAGTTCTTCATCCCATGATTGTCATACTTGGGATTTTTAATATGAAGACTTAGAAGAAAACAGGCTCCGGAAGCATCTCCAAGAAGAAGAAGCACTTAGAAGAAAATCAAGAGGAGCTTCAGAAGACCGACCCCCTTTATTCTCTAAGTCTTTTCTCTCTTTTCTTTTCTTCTCTCTTAGATTTCTTGGTGGCTAAGTTAAATCCAAGACCAGCCCTGGTGACACCAAAACCATCAACTCTACAAATAGCAATGAAGTCATCACATCAAGGAGAAAGCTACAAGGAAGCAAAGAGAAGACCAACTACATCCTTCTTTCTATCCTTTCCCTCTTTCCTAATCTTGTCTTTCACTTTAGACATAAACCCCTTTTTGATCATGTTATTATCTCCTTTGAGTATGTTGGATCCTAGCGGCATAGTGAGATGAAGCGGCCTGGAGACAAACTTTACATGTCCACGTACATGAGACCTGTCCCACAAGCAAAAGTGGCTGGCCGGGTGTCTGTCTCTCTCACTATAGTGAATATCCAATTTACAAAGAGTTGTTAATAATTGTTGATCACCTTGAAGAATAGACTTAGTATTTTCTCTAAGTATTTTTGCACATCATGACTAAGCACTTAGAAAAAGGGGTATCAACTTCTTAGAAATTATTTTAACTTGATGTGTTAACATCTAGTCCTTAGTTAAAATTCAGCCCCAGCTGTTATGACTTTGGTCCTTAGTTCTTTTGACCAAATTCTTGCCTTGCACTTAACTTAGAATATTTTCATGGCATGACATACATCTCTAGTCCTTAGAAATATTTTGCACATCATGCATAACATATTTTCCTTAGAAGTTTTTATGAAACTTGTTTGTTCCTTTTGTATTGTGTTGTTGTGTGATTGTTTATGATTGCTATGTATAGATTGAACGGAGAGCCTCGAGTAACGTTGAAAAGAGTTGTGAACAACGACATCGTACAAAGGCAAGTGACACACCTCATAAAAGTCCTAATATTTTTCTATGCATGAGTAGATTATTTTCCTAAGCATGTGTAGGACTTAGTAGAAATGCTATGCTAGACCTGTTTAGAGATTTCTTACTCCTGTGTCTAGGTACCTATGTAATGACTTAGTAGAATTATTGATGCTATGCAAAAGTTGTTTTATGAAAATCTAAATTCTACTAAGTTAAGAAAGAACCTCCTGGGTGGATTGGTTGTATACGGAGGCGAAGTTGAGTGGCTACTCAGGACCATTTCTATGGTGTATACCTGAGTATGTGCACTTGTGGATGGCCACCCAGGGAACAAAGGGATCTGAAGAACTCCAAGTGATGTTAGCTTCCAGTGCAGCCATTGCCAATATGGGCTCTGGCTTGATCAACTAAGTTGCGTGGACTCGCCCCGGCTTGACAAGCAGATGTAGAGGGTGTAGGTGGAACGGGTCAAGCCAGTATGGGGAGGGAAAATGCTTCTGAAAGATCTCGTCTCATTCTTCTCCTTTTCCTTATCACTTCCAGAGTGTAGAGGATAGTTTGGGCTGAATGGGTACAATGGTGAACGTGCACAACCTCTGCAGAGTGTAAAATCTAAGTACTTAGCCGTGTCCCCGGTACGGACAATTTGAGCAGCTGATCAAGGACGTCAACGGAGGATCCCACCATTCCAATTTCTAAGTTAAAACTTGATGGGTGAACAAGGGTAGAATGAGACAGTGGATTTCATGCCACGGATGTCTCGAATAGAACAAAAGTGTTTTCAAAAGAGTTAGGAAAAAACTTGCTTTATGCAAAATAGCCTTGAACTCCACCAGCCAAATAAGCATATAGGTTATTAGAGTTATTCCACTAAGTGTCCACCATAGTGTCACTTGCCAGTTCCATTTTAAATGGTTCTGACCCACGTTGCTGCAATATTTTTCTTATTGCAGAATGTCCAGATGACGAGTGAGGTGTCGTTTAAAGGTTTCGAGTCTGCAACCAACATGTTTTCGCCTGTGGCAACATGAAGATGATGGAGACTCACTGCTATTGTATTTCCGCTGTTTACTATTTCCAATGCTAGCTTTCTGCTATGCAAATTGTAATGAATATTTTGTAAGTCTGGATCATCGATGTAATAAAATTGATACTTTGTTGTGATATTACATCGTAAACTGTGTGTGCAAACGAATCGATCCAGGGATTTGCACTATACACAGGGACTTGCCATTTTCTAAGTGCAGGTCCGCTACAGATGGTATCAGAGCACTGTGTTGCCTGTAGGTTCGAAACCCTAAGTTTGGATAGAAATAGGATTTGACCATAGTATCAAAAATCTATTTTTATTCTGTCTTCTAAAAACAAAACTTTTCAGTTTATCCTTCTTATACTCTCATCTACTATCAACTTCTGCAAATATCTCATCTTTTTCTAGATGACCATGTTCTTAAAGTCTGAGTTCAATACTTCATATGGATTTATCAATATCAACACGAAGCACTACATGCAAGACCATTGAAGAACTTTGAAGAATCCAGATTCGGAGCTCAAACAGTTAGAAGATTTTTGAAGAAAGTTGAAGGAGAACTTGAAGCACTCAAGAAGGAGATAGACTAGAACACCATTTATTAGAACAACGATATCGCGATAGTGTATTGGCCATACCAACTTAGGTTGTATGACAATACTAGATTTTTTTTTTTTGTGTGTGTGTACCAGGTTGTTTGATGTTTGTTAGGAGTTGTTTGTAATAAATTGCCTTGATGTTCTGTTGTGGATTACAATGTTTTGACTACCAACAAAAATTTTCTTTTAAGGGTGGTAGCCCACCCAGATAATTCAAACCCCGTTGCCTAAACCTGGAGATCCAAGCCTATCTTTCTTTCTAGCATTCCCAATCAGCGGAATCATTCTCTACTGGTTGCAGTTTCCGTGTCAACAGCTGGATTACTCCCCCTCTTGAATTATCAGAATCATTCCAAGCATTTGCCTTTTCTTTCTAGCCTCTCCGAATCTCGGGGACGAGATTCCTTTTAAGGGTGGTAGTCTGTAACATCCCAAAATTTTGGAATGTTTAAAAATCACTAAAAATTTAAACTTTTGTTTTAGATTAAAATAAAACATTAAAAGCATAAGAAAACCAACCATAAAAGACTTCATAGCATCTTCCAAATAGTTTATTATTTGAAATATCTCAAGTAATCATTATTTTCAAAACTTGTTTCAAGTTAAACATTTTACTATCTATTGTTTTTCTTAAACCTCAATATATAATTTGACAAATGGTTTACAAACTTTCAAACCATTTTCTTGTAATAAAAAGTTCCTTCATAAGTATTTGATTTCAACCACTTAGCCATAGATATTCATAAATTAAAATAATGTTTACAGATGTTCTTTTAAACTATTTAAAACATGGTCTATTTGCTGAAATGATTTTCATGAATATATTCAATATAAGAAATGAAATAAATCTAGAATATTTTCCAAAGGTATTTAATGGATTTTTCAAATGATTTATCATAATATAAAAATTAATGGTGCACAAAGTATTTTGAATTAAAAATAAATACATTATATTTCCCTCTTCATTTCAAATAGTTGTGTTATGTTATTTAATATGGTACTAAAGCCAAAAATGATTTAATATTGGAAAATGAGTTTAATTAACTTAATTTCAAACTTCTATAAGTGATGTATTTTTTTTATAAATTTTATTTAGCCAAAAATAAAATTATTTAAGACATGTTTTCAAATTTGACATAAAGTGTCAAATTTGTATTTAATCAATATTTCAAAATTATGATTTTTAAAAAGTGTTCAAAATATACCCACAACTGTTTTAAAACATATATATGATTTTTAAGAATTTTTAGAAATTTATTTGACTTCATTTGGACACTTAAAACAAAAGATATGAAATAAATAAGAAAAATGAGAAAAAGAAAAAGAAAAATTGTTGACGTCAGCGATGATGTCAGCGTCGTCTTCAACGTCCAGCGGACGGAAATCACGCCCGAAGAACAGCTCACGCGTTACGTTCTTCCCGAATTGATTCCGGACGTTTTACTCGACCAAATCACGCGCCGTTTCTTCCTAATTAAATATCACGATCTCCTCCTTCATATCCCCCAAAAACCCCTCTCCGAAACGCCTCAAGTCCAGCGAATTTACTCGCGGGAGTTCCTCCGACCAGAAATTACGCCACCGAAAACCACCTCCGTTACGGAACAAATCCGGTCCGTTTCTTGCGGGATAAGATGCCCGTGCACCCCCATATAAGTACCCCTCGACCCCCGCCGTAATTCCCCTCTCGTTCCTCTCCAAATCCCGCCCCCAGGCTGTAGAAATTCCTCACCGGAGTTCGCTAGTGCCGCTGCCGCCCTCCTTCGATTGCTGGCAACAGGGAAGGTTCCTCCGCCTTCTTTTGGTCTGATCTTTTTCTACACGTTTTGGCGCATCTCCTAAGCCCGGTTCCTATTTTTATTTCGCAGTAGCGCGTTGAGGGCGTGATCGACCGAAGCACGTCGGAGCTACAGCACCGCGTCCGCGTAGCATCGGCGCTCCAGGAAGCAATACACGACGCCGCAGCCTCCATCTTCTTCCCTGTGTCGTGCCGCTCCGCTTCCTCATCTTCAGGAGTCCGGAGCACCGCGGGAACGTCGACTGCATCAAGACCCGAGCTCCGGCACCGTCTTCCACGTCTCCGGCAGGCCCGCGCCGCCGCGGTAAGACCTAGCTTCTCGTCCGTCCGATTTGTTTTGAATGCTCCGGATTAGATCTAGAACGAACCGGTACGGTTAGATCCGAACTGTCAGATCTGGATCTGACGATCCAGATCTATCGTAGCCAGCCGAGCCGAGACGCGGCTTAAGCCGAGCCGAGCCGCAAGCCGAGCCCAGATCCAGCCAATCACAGAGCGCCACGTGGCCTGACTGTTTTCTGTTTCATTTTTCCGAATAGAATTTAAATGGTATTTTACAGTTTAGTCCCTGTAATTCAAACCCTCATAACTTTTAAACCACAACGCCAAAATTGACAAATTTTATATTTTTGGAAAGCCCTTGACATGTAGAATATTTTAGTTCTGTTAGAATTCAAATTTGACTTAGTTTAAATTATTCAAATTTCAAATGGATGATTTGAGTATTTTTGTCATGACTTTAAATCTATAAGTTCAAAAATTGTAAATAAAATTGTTTTAGAAACCTTAGAATATTTTAATATGATGCCTCTGTTAGAAAATATTTTTGAGCATTATTGTGACAATTTAACAATCATAATTTTTAAATTGATTAATTTGAGTAATTTTAACATAAGTTTTGATAGGAACAATATTTTTGAGTAAATCCAATTTCTATAAATTTGAATGACTAAGTATTTGCAGTAGGAATTTTCTACTAAATTTTGTAGAATAATTCTCTGTGTATTTTATAATTAACATTGATTAAATACTTTTTAAATGATAATTTAATGATTAAAATTTATTAAAAAAATATATTAAAATTAATTGTCATCATCTATTCGAAATTATAAAGTACTTAGCCATATTATGACCACTTTAGTTACAAAAAGTACTTAGAAATATTTTGTCTTCTCAAACAAAGTGATCTCTTCCTTAGAAAAATAACGCTTTTCCTTAGGAGAATTTCAACATCTTAAAAGGGCTACATCTTTTCCTTAGAAAAATTTAGCATCTCGAAAACTTTATCAAGTATGATGTTTCCTTGTGATTTAAAAGTGCATTGCATGCATAGCATATTTATTAGTTATTGTTTTTCTCTAAGTTAGGATTATTTTCGACATAGTGTTTTGAAAAGTGTTATGCACTTAGAAACACTTAGAAAATAAAAGTTCTTCATCCCATGATTGTCATACTTGGGATTTTTAATATGAAGACTTAGAAGAAAACAGGCTCCGGAAGCATCTCCAAGAAGAAGAAGCACTTAGAAGAAAATCAAGAGGAGCTTCAGAAGACCGACCCCCTTTATTCTCTAAGTCTTTTCTCTCTTTTCTTTTCTTCTCTCTTAGATTTCTTGGTGGCTAAGTTAAATCCAAGACCAGCCCTGGTGACACCAAAACCATCAACTCTACAAATAGCAATGAAGTCATCACATCAAGGAGAAAGCTACAAGGAAGCAAAGAGAAGACCAACTACATCCTTCTTTCTATCCTTTCCCTCTTTCCTAATCTTGTCTTTCACTTTAGACATAAACCCCTTTTTGATCATGTTATTATCTCCTTTGAGTATGTTGGATCCTAGCGGCATAGTGAGATGAAGCGGCCTGGAGACAAACTTTACATGTCCACGTACATGAGACCTGTCCCACAAGCAAAAGTGGCTGGCCGGGTGTCTGTCTCTCTCACTATAGTGAATATCCAATTTACAAAGAGTTGTTAATAATTGTTGATCACCTTGAAGAATAGACTTAGTATTTTCTCTAAGTATTTTTGCACATCATGACTAAGCACTTAGAAAAAGGGGTATCAACTTCTTAGAAATTATTTTAACTTGATGTGTTAACATCTAGTCCTTAGTTAAAATTCAGCCCCAGCTGTTATGACTTTGGTCCTTAGTTCTTTTGACCAAATTCTTGCCTTGCACTTAACTTAGAATATTTTCATGGCATGACATACATCTCTAGTCCTTAGAAATATTTTGCACATCATGCATAACATATTTTCCTTAGAAGTTTTTATGAAACTTGTTTGTTCCTTTTGTATTGTGTTGTTGTGTGATTGTTTATGATTGCTATGTATAGATTGAACGGAGAGCCTCGAGTAACGTTGAAAAGAGTTGTGAACAACGACATCGTACAAAGGCAAGTGGCACACCTCATAAAAGTCCTAATATTTTTCTATGCATGAGTAGATTATTTTCCTAAGCATGTGTAGGACTTAGTAGAAATGCTATGCTAGACCTGTTTAGAGATTTCTTACTCCTGTGTCTAGGTACCTATGTAATGACTTAGTAGAATTATTGATGCTATGCAAAAGTTGTTTTATGAAAATCTAAATTCTACTAAGTTAAGAAAGAACCTCCTGGGTGGATTGGTTGTATACGGAGGCGAAGTTGAGTGGCTACTCAGGACCATTTCTATGGTGTATACCTGAGTATGTGCACTTGTGGATGGCCACCCAGGGAACAAAGGGATCTGAAGAACTCCAAGTGATGTTAGCTTCCAGTGCAGCCATTGCCAATATGGGCTCTGGCTTGATCAACTAAGTTGCGTGGACTCGCCCCGGCTTGACAAGCAGATGTAGAGGGTGTAGGTGGAACGGGTCAAGCCAGTATGGGGAGGGAAAATGCTTCTGAAAGATCTCGTCTCATTCTTCTCCTTTTCCTTATCACTTCCAGAGTGTAGAGGATAGTTTGGGCTGAATGGGTACAATGGTGAACGTGCACAACCTCTGCAGAGTGTAAAATCTAAGTACTTAGCCGTGTCCCCGGTACGGACAATTTGAGCAGCTGATCAAGGACGTCAACGGAGGATCCCACCATTCCAATTTCTAAGTTAAAACTTGATGGGTGAACAAGGGTAGAATGAGACAGTGGATTTCATGCCACGGATGTCTCGAATAGAACAAAAGTGTTTTCAAAAGAGTTAGGAAAAAACTTGCTTTATGCAAAATAGCCTTGAACTCCACCAGCCAAATAAGCATATAGGTTATTAGAGTTATTCCACTAAGTGTCCACCATAGTGTCACTTGCCAGTTCCATTTTAAATGGTTCTGACCCACGTTGCTGCAATATTTTTCTTATTGCAGAATGTCCAGATGACGAGTGAGGTGTCGTTTAAAGGTTTCGAGTCTGCAACCAACATGTTTTCGCCTGTGGCAACATGAAGATGATGGAGACTCACTGCTATTGTATTTCCGCTGTTTACTATTTCCAATGCTAGCTTTCTGCTATGCAAATTGTAATGAATATTTTGTAAGTCTGGATCATCGATGTAATAAAATTGATACTTTGTTGTGATATTACATCGTAAACTGTGTGTGCAAACGAATCGATCCAGGGATTTGCACTATACACAGGGACTTGCCATTTTCTAAGTGCAGGTCCGCTACAATTTGCTTCATTATATAATATGTGAGTGCGTTATTTATGATCTTGCATGCTCTCCGTTACTAGTAGATGCTCTGGCCAAGTAGATGCTTGTGACTCCAAGAGGGGGTATTTATTCTCGATAGTGGGTTCATGTCTTCATTTAATCTGGGGGAGTGACAGCAACCTCTAAGATTGTGAATGTTGTACTGTTGCTACTAGGGATAAAACAGTAGTTCTTTGTCTAAGGATAATTGTGCTACTTACATTACACGCTTTGCTTAATGCAATAATCTGTTGCTTGCAACTTAATACTGAAAGGGGTGCGGATGCTATCCGGAAGGTGGATTATTAGTCATAGATGCAGTTGGATAACGGTCTATGTATCATGTTGTAATGCCCAAATGAATCTCACACTAGACACCATGACTTGTACATGCATTATTATGCAGTTCTTTATTTTGTCAATTGCCCAGCTGTAATTTGTTTACCCTCATGTATGCTATTATTATTTATGGAGAGACACCACTAGTGAACTGTGGACCCCGGTCCTTTTCTTTACATTGATAATACAATCATGTTCTTTCATTCTCTGCAAACAAACATCATTTTCCACACTATACGTCTAATACTTTGTTACAGCAAGCCAGTGAGATTGACAACCTCACTGTTAAGTTGGGCAAAGTATCTTGATTGTGTTGTGTGCAGGTTCCACGTCAACCTCCCCTTTGACGCCAAGCACTTTTTCTGGCGCCGTTGACACCTTCAGAAGAGCCTTCATCTCCTACTGGTTCGATAACCTTGGTTTCATAACTGAGGGAAACTTGCTGCTGCACTGCTTCACACCTTCCTCTTGGCTGCTGAGAAGAAGATCTTCAACTCAGTCATCAATAACCTTAGTCATATTTCAAGGGAAAACTTGCTGCTAGACTGCATCATACCTTCCTCGTGGTGTACTCCAATGAACGTGTGTTTCACGGTCACCAGGTACAACCAAGAAGTTATGATACCACCTAAGCTTTTTGATATATGGATTCCCAAAGTATTAGTAACCATTGGAAACGAGACACATCATGCTATATTAGATCTAGCATCTAGTCTCTCTGTTTTGTCTAAAGAATTATATGAAGTACTTGAATTAAAGAATCTTGAAAAATGCTATATTGAACTTGCACTTGCTGATGATTCTATTAAACATGATTTAGGAAAAGTAAGTGATGTTATGATAGAGTTGCATATGACATTTGTACCTGTTGATTTTCTAATCATGGACATAGGGAATAAAACCTCTAGTCCAATTATTCTTGTAAGACCTTTTCTTCATACCACAGGTTCTATCATTGATTCAAAAGAAGGGAATGTGAAGTTTCAGTTTCAACATAAGAAGTGCATGGAACACTTCCCAAGGAAGAGGGACACACAAAAATTCAAGCTCCCTCATAAGCTTCGTCCATCATAAACATCAAGTAAGAAGCCTAGCTACATGGATATAAAGAAAGTGCTTTACGGGAGGCAACCCGGTTGTTTTTATTTTTGATTTTCTTTGTGTCCTCTTACTGTAACAAGAGACTTATCTTTTAGTTTTTTTTTGGAATTTTTAATAAAGTACCAAGTTTTACCCGTTTTGGTTTGAAAAAGTTGCTATTTGTATTCGGAGATTTTATTCCAGCACGAATCTGTGCACGGTATGATTTTTAATTCCTATTCTGTAACTCCGAATCAGCTGAAATTTGAACTGTAGTTGCAACTTTTCATCTTCTGTAAGCCTGAATTGTTTCAGATTTTTTCGACATATTTAAGTGGGTAACAAAAATGCGTTTTGCTGCTGCTGTTTTTTTGGACAGATTCTGTCCCATTTTGTTTTATGCATTATTTGAACTTTTAAGTTCAATCTTTTTGATCCAATTGAGTTTCTGAGAAGGAATACAACATTATACACTTTCTGGACATGTTTCACACTTTTGTTTAAGGATTTCATGCAGCAAGAAATTCAATTGTTTTGTGCCTACTAATCTCACCCCACAGGAAAGAGATGGGAGAAACGGTTTTTTGAAGTTTTTTCACAGGGATTAGAGGAGATGCACCAAGATCTATCCAAGGATGGTGAAGACCATAAGCGCCAATTCCTTCCAAGAAAGTAAAGTCAATAGAAGAGGTAGACACTTTATCTAATAAAATGGATACCATTCTATGCATAATATCAACGATTCATGTACAATTCTTTAACTATGTAGAAAACATCTGAATGGTTTCAACATAAAGGTGTACTCTTCGAAACACGGAGTTCTAGTCATTTCGTCAATACAAAAACAGGATTCGCATTATGAAAAGATCGGATATCTAATAACAATGAATTTCATCAAGTATGAAACTTTATACATGCACTTATTCCAAAGTATGACTTTTAATTGTAGTATCAAATATATGAAAGTCATTTATTTGAATTGGATTCATTAATGTTTTACTTTGTTTATAAATGCTCAAATAATCATAGAGAAATAAGCGAGAATAACGCAATTCATAATCAAACATTGACCAAACGGATTTACTCATTGAATCAAAACAACTTGCTTGTCTTTATTACATAAGAGTAGCTTGTCTCACAAAATGTGAAACACACAAAAGGCACTCAATGATTACAAAATTTATCCTCCTATTTAAACCCTATGATAAATGTCGAATAAGAGCGTCCATGGCCATCAACAATTGCTTACCACACTCACGCTTCATCTTCTTATACTCCACTTGCGCCAGCGGTCCTGTTTTCAAATAAAACGGGAATTAGTATCAAATACTCAATATCGCAGCAAGTATGAAAACATTTATAACTTATATATCAAATATACCTGATCAATCGATGAGCTCGCCCTCAATGGGCTTCACTTTAATGGCTCTGGCCTTTGACAGGAACTGCTGAAAGGTGACGGATTCACCTTTCATTACCAAATCTTCAACGAAGCCTTTGTAACTTGGAGGAAGTGAGCGCAGTACCACACTGTTGGCAGAAGCATTCGTCATCCAGTAATCCATGTCACGGGTCAAACGTCTGTGGATCTCAATCATCCTAGACAAGTGAAGCTCTAAGCAGGTGTGTTCCTCCATGGCGCATTGAGCGTCTTCATCTCATCAAACATTTCATCTGACGTGGCATTCAAAACCCGAACCTTCAGGTAAGGTGTCAAGGAGTTGAGAATGTCGAGTTTGACCAAAGCATAGAAATCCCGTCGAGCACGAAATGCATCTTTTGCAGCCAAACTTGCATCAAGTCCTGGCTCTTCTCCCAATGGTTCATCTATTGTGTACATGATGGCATGAATTTGGAGAATTCTTCTAAGGCATTGATACCGGCCAAACTTGCGCCAAGTCCTGGCTCTTCTCCCAATGGTTCATCTATTGTGTACATGATGGCATGAATTTGGAGAATTCTTCTAAGGCGTTGATACCAGTCGATGAAGTTTGTCCCGACTTGTCTATGTTTTCCTCCGGCGAGGAAAGATAGGAAATTGATGTGTGGAATCATCTCTACACGAATAATTTTGCAAAAACATAAATGCCAAGTTTATAATAACTGGAGTTTAAAATATAATTTTATTTTGAAATGAAACTCTCACTTAAAACAATTTCCCAGAAAATGTTTCAGTGATCACACGGCCCCCATGCACCACACAATCTCTGATCTTGAAAGCCGAGAATGTGGATTCAAAGGTAGACAAAACCATGTCAATTGCATCATTCATGCAACCCATGCTCGATCTTTTGATCTCGTGTTCCGATGCCATATATTTATATGCTAGGCTCGCAAAAATGACCTTAGTGTTTATGCGCGTGAATACATGGCTTTCACCCGCCATATGCGAAGGGAGAGATGTGGAGCCCCCGATCGTCACAGCCGGCTTCATAACGGAGAACTTTCTTGGGGGTGCACACTAAGGGAGAACAACTCTTTTGGAGTTTTGAAATAACTTGGGATTTAACTTATTTTGCTACCGTCGCTTATAATATATATATATATATATATATATATATATATATATATATATATATATATATATATATATATAGATAAAAGACTTGGTATGTTGCAACGTTGTGGAGGTGATAATCGGTGCCGTCCATGTGCTTCAAGATCTGTGCCCACGTCGTGGTCCCAACTTTTCCACGTTTTCTTTTCTTGATTTTCCAATGGCTCAATGTTATTTCCACTTTAGGAGACATAGGCACTAGCACTGCCATGCTAGCACAGGCCACCCCACGTTCAAGACCTGTGCAGACTGCAGCGTCCCACCGATTACCACCTCCCCTTTTCCTCCCGTTCTCTCTCCCCCGTGACTCCCCCTTTCCTCTCCTCTCACCCCGATCCCCATCCCCATCCTCTCGATCCAGGGCTGCACCGCCGCCGTAGCTGCCATGCCCGGTTCCCTCCACTCCTTGCCGCGGCCACCACGCTCCTAGGCCGAGGCATGGGCCGGAGGCGAGAGGGGCGATCCCTTGCGCGTCGCCTGACCCCGAGCTCCTCCTGGATCCCCGTCACAGGAGGTCACGGCGGCCGGCACCGGCGCCATCTGCAGCGACACCGGTCGTCTGAGACGGCACCGGAGGTCATGGCGGCCGGCACCGGCGCCATCTGCGGCCGGCGGCGTCGCCTCCCATCGATCTTGACGTCTCCTCTTCGTCGCGGCACAGGAGCCCATATGTGGCAGCACCGGAGTTCATTTGCAGTCTCTTCTTCGGCCTGGCGCACTGCTGGAGCGAGCCGAGGCAGCTAGGATTGAACGGACCGTGACCCGCCTGCCTCCACCAACAGCGCCTGCCTCCGTTTCTTTCTTGGGTAGGCACCGAAGTATTTTCCGTTTGGTACTGTTTTTGGTGACTCGTGTGCACCGTTCATGGACATGCTGGGCACCGTTTGTTGTGAGGAGTTCATATCTTGAATCGAACTATGCTTATGGTTGTTGCTGCTAGAATATTGTGTTGTAAATATTCTGTTATTTGATCGGATTAGTCAATGGCTAATTTTTCGACAGTATTCCAAAGTATATGACATTGTTCATATGTGATATGTAATTATGTTCGTGCACCTTTTATTATATTGGAGAGCACCGTCTCTGTTTTAGCATAGGTACCGAATAATTTTGAATGCGCACCGTTTCATCCTAAAAGTGCTGATCATCGCCTAAGTTCATTAGTTCTGAATGTTGTTTTGATTTTGTCCATTGATTAATTAAAGAAATTGTTCTGATTGACAGAACCAATAGCAAACACACAGCACCGTATACATACTAAAACGGAAAAGGGAAGCGAAACGTATTTTTTTTGGATGTATCCGTGTGGCCTCTGCTGCCCACTGTCCCGGGGCCACGGCCTGGATTTCCTTTTTGGCTGGCCTAGCTCGGAAAGCTTCTCCTCTCCCATTCCCCTTCGGTAATTCCGGTCTGACCAAACCTTCCGAAATGGCTCCGGCTGGGAAAATCAATCCGGATCTCAAAGCAATCAACGGTGCCGATTACAACCTCCTTGGTTTTGCAACATACCAAATCCGCGCCCTATATATATATATATATATATATATATATATATATATATATATATAGCACACAAATAAGTTTCACACGCAATAACTTCAAATGTAAATAAAGTGCGCGATATGATATGGTTTCTTCATCATCATGCTCCCGATCTCCATCGGGTGCTTCGGCATGATCTCCATCTTGCCTCTGGTACGGTGATGGCACCGGTGAGGTGTTGTTGGGAAACCCCAAGAGGAAGGTATGAAATAGTGCAGCAGCAAGTTTTCCCTCAGTTGTGAAACCAAGCTTTATCGAATCAGTAGGAAACTAGAGATCTTCCGGAGGTTGTTGAAGATGACTTTGGCAGGGCGCACTACCGGTGTCAGCAACGAACGTGGAACCTGCACACAACACAACCAAGATACTTTGCCCCAACTTAACAGTGAGGTTGTCAATTTCACTGCCTTGCTGTAACAAAGGATTAAACGTATGTGTGGAGAATGATGTTTGCTTGTAGAGAATAAAAGTAACAGGATTGCAGTAGGATTGTTTATCAGTTTGAGGAAAAAGGACAGGGGTCCACAGTTCACTAGTGGTGTCTCTCCATAAATAATAATAGCATACATGCAGGTAAACAAATTACAGCTGGGCAATTGATAGAATAAAGAAGTGCAAAATGATGCATATACTATAGTTATGATGGCTAGTGTGATATTCATTTGGACATTACAACAATATACATAGACCGTTCCAACCGCATCTATGACTAATAATCCACCTTCTGGTTAGCGTCCGCACCCCTTTCAGTATTAAGTTGCAAGCAACAGATAATTGCATTAGGCAATGTGTGTAATGTAAGTAATACAAATACCCTTAGATAAAGTACTACTGTTTTATCCCTAGTAGCAACAGTACATATACAACCTTAGAGCTTGCTGCCACTACCCCAGATTAAATAGAGACATGAACCTACTATCGAGCATAAATACCCCCTCTTGGAGTCACAAGCATCTACTTGGCCAGAGCATCTACTAGCAACGGAGAGCATGCAAGATCATAAACAACGCACACACAAGATATATTATGAAGCAATAACATAATATTCAATATTCATCGGATCCCAGCAAACACAACATGTAGCATTACATAAAGATGATCTTGATCATGTTAGGCAGCTGATACGGGCATCGTCGGCATTATATTGGTCCGTTGACACGCTAGGACATATGTAATAGAAATATAAGTCTAAGGTGTTGTTAATTAGGGCCTGCGTGCCAAATATGGCCGAACCCAACCATGGGTCGGTTTGTATCAGTTTGAGTCCAATTAGGTTTAGGTGTCTGAGTCGAACCAGGTTAGGTTTCAGCGGCTCCTACCCCTTTGGTCTTTATAACCAGAGGGGGTGCCACAATATTAGGGGAGTTGAAAAGTTATGTAGAACATTGTGTTCAAGGTCGCCTCCGTCCTAAGGGACCGGCGTGTAAACGGCGTCTCGGGCGTTCGTCAGTTATCTTTGAAATAAAGACATGAGTGTTCTTGAATTGTCAAGAGTTATCATGTGTGCGCGAAGGTTCTTGGATCTGCCAAGGGTTGTCGTGCTTGGCGTGAGGCGTGGTGTTCATCATCAGGTTGCTCGCCTAAATCTATCCAGATTCTTCAGGTTGCGTGGATTGCCACGTGGTTGGGAGAATAGTTATCTCGGTGGTTCTTGCGGTGAAAGATCGGGCAAAACTCAAGGGATCATCGGAGCGATCCTTATCATGTGGTATCAGAGCGCCAGGTTGAACACCGCGAGGGAGTTCGTGCAGTTCAAGATTAATCTGCAGGTTTGCAAAGATTGGCAGATTTATTTTGTTGCTGGGATTGTTGGAGGAAGGATGGCGAGTTGGCACGATGTTGCATCTCGTCGAGTTGAAGAGGAAGATCGGAAGCTGTTTCTTTTGGGATCTCGGCGAAGTTGTTTCGCAGGCGGTTTTTTTTCGTTCGATCGGGAGTTGTGTTGGACAGCGTGACGGAAGGAGGATTTGATTGGGATTCTTGCTCGTTTCGTTTCTGACGCGACAAGTAGAGATTGGATTGTTACGTGAAAAAAAAAAGACACAGATCGGATCGACTTCCGTTCAGTCGGATCGGAAGCAGAAAAGATTGTGTTTGTTACGATCGCTATACTATCCTATTTGGTGGTCTTTCCGGCGGAGCGACGTTCGATCGCTCTTGGTTTGATATGTGAGCTGGCAAGGTGATCAGATCGTGGACTACTCTGTTCAGATCGGCAAGTGGAAATCAGGTCGGAATTGTTTTGGCAAGTGGAGATCTCCTACCGTGTGGGGTACGGTAAGGAAAGGAAAGTAAACAAATCAACGATTGTATTTTCGTTGGCAACACCTCGAGGACATGGAGGACTTGGAGTCCCAGGTTGTTACGACTTGTGGACGAAATTTGTTTTTATCTGAGAAGCAGGTCACATTGGTTGTTGTCTACGTGACAGTTCAGGCTAAGAGGAAACAGAGGAAAAAAAAATATAGAGACAGTGGTTTTAATTTAAAAGGTGGTGGAGTTGAATCATTTGGATCCTTGGTGTGCAGCAATTTGTGCTGTTTGTTTTGGATGATGTGCCAAGTTTGTCCCAACAATTTCAGATTGCCTCCGCAGGCGTATTCAGCTGATTTGGACCCTTGGTGTGCAGGAATTGTCCTGTTGTGTTTGGGGTGATTTGCGTGGTGCGTTTGCGTTGCAGTCCGAAAGTTTTGTGTCTCAGTCCGGTTGTTGGTTGGCGCTAAGAGCAAGTCTAGCTAGCCGAGAGGTAGGATGTGGTGTGGCAGGCCGGCGAAGACTTGAGTATGAAGAAGGATCATGGCAATATGCAGATTTGGCGCCACAAGCGCTGGAGAAGACCTTCCGGCGTTGAGGACAACGCCTTTCTAAGAAGGGGAGGATGATACGGGCATCGTCGGCATTATATTGGTCCGTTGACACGCTAGGACATATGTAATAGAAATATAAGTCTAAGGTGTTGTTAATTAGGGCCTGCGTGCCAAATATGGCCGAACCCAACCATGGGTCGGTTTGTATCAGTTTGAGTCCAATTAGGTTTAGGTGTCTGAGTCGAACCAGGTTAGGTTTCAGCGGCTCCTACCCCTTTGGCCTTTATAACCAGAGGGGGTGCCACAATATTAGGGGAGTTGAAAAGTTATGTAGAACATTGTGTTCAAGGTCGCCTCCGTCCTAAGGGACCGGCGTGTAGACGGCGTCTCGGGCGTTCGTCAGTTATCTTTGAAATAAAGACATGAGTGTTCTTGAATTGTCAAGAGTTATCATGTGTGCGCGAAGGTTCTTGGATCTGCCAAGGGTTGTCGTGCTTGGCGTGAGGCGTGGTGTTCATCATCATGTTGCTCGCCTAAATCTATCCAGATTCTTCAGGTTGCGTGGATTGCCACGTGGTTGGGAGAATAGTTATCTCGGTGGTTCTTGCGGTGAAAGATCGGGCAAAACTCAAGGGATCATCGGAGCGATCCTTATCATGTGGTATCAGAGCGCCAGGTTGATCACCGCGAGGGAGTTCGTGGAGTTCAAGATTAATCTGCAGGTTTGCAAAGATTGGCAGATTTATTTTGTTGCTGGGATTGTTGGAGGAAGGATGGCGAGTTGGCACGATGTTGCATCTCGTCGAGTTGAAGAGGAAGATCGGAAGCTGTTTCTTTTGGGATCTCGGCGAAGTTGTTTCGCAGGCGGTTTTTTTTCGTCGCACGCAGTCGCACGCAGTCGTTTCACGGCGCGCCCTACTGTTTCCACCCCTTCACAGCCGACACCGTCCAATGTTCGTGGTGTTACATCCAGCAAACCAGATTCAAGTTTTTCCACCGCAAAGAAGACACCCCAACCTGCTGCTAGTGCTGGTTCCTCTATTTCCACATCCCGCAATAGAGACATGAGTTGTCATACTTGTGGCGGCAAAGGACATTTCAAGAGGGACTGCCCGAATAAAAAAGTTATGATAGTGAATGAGGAAAACGAATATGAGACCGGTGATGATGCTGACCCTGATTCCAAGGCTGTGGATGATGAGGGTTATTCGAGTGATGGTCCTCTTGATGCATATGCAACACACTACCCTACCATCGTTTGTAGTCAGCGAGTTCTTAAGGTCTCACCTAGTCCAGAAAATCAGTGCTGCAATCTGTTTCAAACCAAGGCTGTTGTTGGCCCACAAATGGCTTGCAAGGTGATCGTTGATGGAGGGAGTTGCAGAAATTTGGCTAGCAAAGAGTTGTGTGCCAAACTGAAACTGAAATACATTGAGCATCCGCACCCTTACTATATTCAGTGGCTGAGTGATAGTGGAGAGATGAAGGTGAGCTACATGGTGCGTGTGGAATTTCAGATTGGGCCCTATAAAGACACCGTCGAGTGTGATGTTGTTCCCATGAGTGTTTGCCATCTTTTGTTGGGTCGACCTTGGCAGTTTGATAGAAACGTGCAACACAATGGACGAGCCAACACATATCACTTGAATTATCATGGAAAAGATATTACCTTGCGACCTATGACACCACAACACATTGTCAACGAGTCTCGACAAAAATCTGAGGTGCATTTGGAGAAAGAAAAAGAGAGATTAGATAGACGAGCGCCTTCCACTTCCGTGAGTGAGAGCCACCTGCCCATATCGAGTGGTAAAAAGAAAAGTGAGGGAGAGAAAAAATTGATCATGTTAGCCACCAAAGCAGATTTGCGAGAGTTTCGTGAGGATCCCACTCAGATTCCTCTTGTGCTTATGTGCAAGGGGGAAATTCTTGTTTCTAATAACATGACCCCTCTCTCTATTGGTGTTTCTGAGGTTTTGCAGGATTTTGGTGACGTTTTTCCGGAGGAAGTGCCCGCTGGTTTGCCACCTTTGCGGGGTATTGAGCATCAAATTGACTTCATTCCAGGAGCAACACTTCCAAACCGAGCTCCCTACAGGACCAACCCCGACGAGACGAAGGAGATACAGCGACAAGTACAAGAGCTTCTTGATAAAGGGTATATTCGTGTGAGCTTAAGTCCTTGTGTTGTTCCTGTTATTTTGGTTCCTAAGAAAGATGGTACTTGGCGCATGTGTGTAGATTGTAGAGCGATTAATAACATCACTATTCGTTATAGACATCCTATTCCACGTTTGGATGACATGTTAGATGAGTTAAGTGGTGCTGTTATTTTCTCCAAAATTGATTTGCGTAGTGGTTATCATCAGATTAGGATGAAAGAGGGAGATGAATGGAAAACGGCTTTCAAAACAAAGTTTGGATTATATGAGTGGCTAGTCATGCCTTTTGGGTTAACTAATGCACCTAGTACCTTCATGAGATTAATGCATCATGTTTTAAGGCATTTCATTGGGAAATTTTTGGTTGTCTACTTTGATGATATATTGATTTATAGCCGCAATGAATCTGAACACAGTGATCATATTCGACAAGTTTTGCAAGTGCTTCGTGCTCATAAACTGTATGGTAATCTTGCTAAATGCACATTTTGCAAAGACAAAGTCATATTTCTGGGCTTTGTGGTTTCGAAAACTGGAGTAGAGGTAGATGAGGCAAAAATTGAATCTATTAAAAATTGGCCTACTCCTATGACTCTTAGTCAATTAAGAAGTTTTCTCGGTCTTGCTGGTTTTTATAGACGCTTTGTGAGAGACTTTAGTTCTATTGCTGCAGCTTTGAATGATCTCACTAAGAAAGGTGTTCCATTTGTTTGGGGCGCAGCCCAAGACCTTGCATTTGATGAGTTGAAAACACGTTTGATTAGTGCACCTGTACTTGTACTTCCTAATTTCAATAAGCAATTTGATATTGAGTGTGATGCTAGTGGTATTGGAATCGGAGGTGTTTTGATGCAAGAGGGTAAACCAATTGCATATTTTTTTGAAAAATTAAATGGTGCTCAATTGAACTATCCTGTTTATGATAAAGAATTGTATGCACTTGTTAGAGTTCTTGAGGTTTGGCAACATTATTTGTGGCCAAAAGAATTTATCATACATTCTGATCATGAGACATTAAAATTTCTGAAAAGCCAATCTAATCTTAATAAAAGGCATGCTAAATGGGTTGAGTTCATTGAATCCTTCCCATACATAATTAAGTATAAGAAAGGCAAAGATAATGTTGTTGCTGATGCACTCTCTAGGAAAAATATGTTATTGACACAATTAGATGTACGAGTTCCTGGTTTGGAGAGTTTGCGTGTTTTATATGCTACTGATTCTGATTTTGCCATGCCTTTTGCAAAGTGTTCCGCTGTAAAAGCATGGGAAAAATACCATATACATGATGGATACCTATTTCGAGCTAACAAACTTTGTGTCCCCGAGTCGTCCGTGCGTTTGCTATTATTGCAGGAGTCACATGGTGGTGGTTTGATGGGGCATTTTGGGCGTGAGAAGACGTTGTTGATGTTGGCTGATCATTTTTATTGGCCACGAATGAGGCGTGATGTGGACAGATTTGTGAAGCGTTGCATCACATGCAACAAGGCTAAGTCCAAACTTAAGCCTCATGGTTTGTATACTCCTCTACCTGCACCTACATCTCCATGGGAGGATATTAGCATGGATTTCGTATTAGGTTTGCCTAGAACAAAGAGAGGACATGATTCAGTTTTTGTGGTAGTGGATCGTTTTTCTAAGATGTCACATTTTACTGCCTGCCACAAAAGCGACGATGCGTCGCATATTGCTAATCTGTTTTTCAGGGACATAGTGCGCTTACATGGAGTACCGAAGACTATTGTTTCTTATCGTGATGTGAAGTTTATGAGCTATTTTTTGGAAGACACTATGGGGGAAGCTGGGCACGAAGTTGCTATTTAGTACTACTTGTCACCCCCAAACTGATGGTCAAACGGAGGTGGTGAATCGCACACTATCAACCTTGCTGCGTGCCATGATCAAGAAAAATTTGCGCGAGTGGGAAGATTGTTTGCCACATGTGGAGTTTGCTTATAACAGGGCTGTGCATTCTACCACACAATTGTGTCCATTTGAGGTGGTGTATGGTTTCAAACCCATTACTCCACTTGATTTGCTGCCGCTTCCACTACATGAAAGAGTCAATATGGAGGCATCGAAGCGCGCAGATTTTGTGAGGAAGATACATGAGAAGACAAAAGAAGCAATCGAGAAGCGAGGCAAGCATACCGCTGCACGTGTGAACAAGAAGCGCAAGGAGGTGTTGTTACAGCCCGGTGACATGGTGTGGGTGCACTTCCGCAAGGATAGGTTCCCCAATATGCGCAAATCCAAGTTGATGCCGCGAGGTGCTGGTCCATATAGAGTGCTTGCAAAAATAAATGATAATGCATACAAGATTGATCTTCCTAAGGATGAGTTTGGCATGAGTAATTCTTTCAATGTTGCTGATTTGACGCCATATACCGGAGATGACCTTGCTGCGTCGAGGTCGACGCCTTTTCAAGGGGGGGAGGATGATGAGTACATCCCTAGTCTTTCACCATCGTTTCCTAATGATGATGTTGCTGCTCAAGGTACAACCAAGGAAGTGAGGATTGGACCAATTACAAGGTCTCGTTCCAAGTTATTAGAACAACAGGTGAACTCACTCTTAGTTGAATATAATGTTTGTGACTATGAGAACTTTATACTGCCTAAGTCCTTGCACTTGTGTATGATCAGGTTTGTTGATAACACAAGCATTGGAGGGGGAGATGGCGCAAGCATTGGAGGAGACGAGCTACAGCAAGGAGAAGAACATGGACTGATTTCCAATATCAGCAAGTGCGCGAGGGAGGAGAGGGAGGCCGGCGCACCAAGGCAATGAAGGAAATCACTTGTTGCACGTTATAGGGATCAAGTGGCGCACCAGGACATGACGTAGGAGATATTAGTCTAAGGTGTTATACATGAGGCCTGCGTGCCATGTTAGGCCGAACCCACCATGGGTCGGTTTGTATCAGGTCAGGTTGCACCCAAGTTGGGGTTGCATCCGAACTAGGTCGGCTGGTTTTGGGGCGCATCCCCCCTAGCCTTTATATACCTCCAACCTGCGAGTTGAGAGGTTAGACTCCGTTAAAACTAAAACCCTAGAACTTCAGATCCGAACCAAGTGTTCATCTGACTTTCGTCCCACCAATTCGTATCGATCTGGTGGTTTATCTACTGCAAAGTTCGCGTGTTATCTGCTGTTCCATTGGGAATAAGAAGATACAGGACCGCTTCGTAGTCGGCGGCTACGTGCGCAAGTGTGTGGAGTTGCGAATATCCAAAGGGCTGCGAGCTGTTGCATTGGCAACGGGGATCAACCGGAGAGTTCACAGCGAGACACAAGTTATCATCCACCCACCATCATCACGTTCCCGAGAAGATCGGGCCACCCCATATCAGCAGCTCACAAGATCTAAACATGGTAGCACAAGAGGAGAAGACAACCATCTAGCTACTGCTATGGACCTGTAGTCCAAGGATGAACTACTCACGCATCAGTCCGGAGGCGGGCATGGTGATGTAGAGCCCTTCGGTGATGATTCCCCTCTCCGGCAGGGTGCCGGGAGGAGCTTCTGACCCCTCCCGATCTAGGGTTGACGATGGCGGCGGCTCTGGACTTCGTGGAGGAAAAAGGTGCGTGTCCTAGGTCTTAGATATCCTAGGGGTATAAGTAGGCGCAAGGGTGAAGGCGGTGGAGGCTCGAGGGCCCCACACCCTGTCCTCGCGCGGCAGAAGGGGGGGCCGCGCCGGGAGGGGGTGTGGGCCCCTCGGGGTCCTCCTCCGTCTCCTTTTCGGTGTTCTGGAACCTCTCGGGGAAAATAAGCACTTTGACGTTTCGTTTGTCCAATTCCGAGAATATTTCCTTTACAACTTTTCTGAAACCAAAAACAGCAGAAAACAGGCAACTGGCACTGTGGCATCTTATTAATAGGTTAGTCCCAGAAAATGCATAAAATGATATAAAAGTGTATATAAAACATGTAGCAATTGGCATAATATAAGCATGGAACATAAGAAATTATAGATACGTTTGAAACGTATCAAGCATCCCCAAGCTTAGTTCTACTCATCCCGAGTAGGTAAAACCATAACAAGAATAATTTCTGAAGTGACATGCTTCACACAATCTTGATCAAATAATAATGTAATGCATGTAAGTTGAGATCAAATGAATAAAAGCTGTAGTTTATATTGATATCAAATGAGTAATGAATAAACAAGTAGGCATAACAAAGCAAAACTTTCAATGAATCAGTAATAGAGAATAATCAACCGTGCAAATTAGATATTAAAGACGATTTAAGCTTCAAGCACAACAATATAATCATCTAATGAATCAAACAATCATGACAACTTTGTGAAAGGATCAAGTCAAGCGATAGCAATATGCACATAGAAGGTCATTTCTCTATTTGTTCACACAAAAACAAGCAAGTGTTCAGCGTTGGTTCCTGGCACCAGGATGTTGTGGCTAAGAGAATAATAATGGGGGTTTGGAAGGCCAACGGAAGAAAGTCTCACACAGCTGAAAGTGATCATTAGACAAGAGGATGTCTTATAATCGAAGCTATGCAAGGAGTAGTGATTGCCACACAACGGATGCACATAGAGCTATAAGTGTATGAAAGCTCTCCAATGGAACTAGTGGGGGTGTATCTAACTTGCTTGCTCATGAAGACCTAGAGCACTTTTGAGGAGGCTCATCACTGGAATATACAAGCCAAGTTCTATAGTGTAAAGTTCCCCACATAGTTATGCAAGTAAAACATGAAAACTCTCTCATATGGAGTATAGGTGCTAAACATGAGCACAAATGATGACTATGAATAATATGGGTGCTACAACATGAGCACAAGTGTGAATAAAAAGTAGTAATGTTGCCCCCTTTTTTTATTCTTTCTTTTTTTCTCTCTTTTTCTCTTTTTTCTATTTTTTTTTGTATTTTTCTGTTTCTCTTTTCGATGGCCTCCATGGCTCATTTCACTTTTAGGGGCAAACATCCTAATATGATAATATGACAACACACTTTTGGTACAAATATCTCATGATGAATAAAACATGGTGTATGAAAACGGTGCCTCTGCCAGTGTAGCAGGATATGCAATGATCTAGCGTAACATGGTTAAAACCACACATTAGCTATATAGAATCATGCAAAGCAATATATAAATGATAAATGACAACAAGTCATGTAATGTAAGGTGAAAGTTGCATGGCAATATATCTCGGAACAGCTATGGAAATGCTGTAGTAGGTAGGTATGGTGGATGTTTTGAGGAAGATATTTGGCTTATGTGTAGGAGAACATGATGAAGATCTCCCACGAGTTTTGGATGTACCCGCGAAGTATGCACCAACTCTCAATGTGAGAAAGGGCAATGCAAAGTACCGAAGAGGCTAGCAAATATGGAGGTGGAAGTGTCATGAAAACCGCAGCTTTAGAACTCACAAGAAAAAGGATTCCAAATAGAAACATGATCTTACAAGGCATAATGAAAATCACTCCACGAGGGACTGTGGCAAATGAACAAGTCACTGTTGGGACCCCGACCGTAGCGCATAACACAAAGTCATTACGGTTGCTTTTAACATTAGGAGTCATATACCATTATGCTATCAACTGGAAATTTAAGTGTGGCACAGCTTCAAGTTTTCTAGACCAACCATTAATCATTCCACCTTACTAAACCATCATGTTTACCATTAAGCATATTAATATCTCAAAACAATTTCAATGATTCAAGTGACACAATTTAATGATCTACAAGATTATGTATCATTTAGTTATACCATCTACCACATTTAGCATTTTCTGTTCTTAACCAAACACCAATCAACTTATTTAAACATAAACTCTCCAAGTATATAACAATGAAGCAAGAGAGTATAACATATGAGAACTAACAGCTCTGAACAAGAGATACATGAAAAACAAGTGCTGAAAGTATTGCAGTAGCTATAGAAGAATACTCAACAAGTATAAGTGAAGAATACGAGTATTCAAATGAAAAAGCGGAGCGTGTCTCTCTCCCACAAAGGAATGCTAGGATCCATTTTATTGAGAGAATGAAAATAACAAAAACAAAAACAAAAACAAGCAGACGCTTCAAGTAAAGCACATAAGATGTGTCGGAATTAAAATATAGTTTCACTAGAGATGACCTCATAGTTTGTTGATGAAGAAGGGGATGCCTTGGGCATCCCCAAGCTTTGACGCTTGAGTCTTCTTGAAATATGCTTGGGTGACCCATGGGGGCATCCCCAAGCTTTGGCTATTTCATCTTCTTGATCACATCATACCATCCTTCTCTCTTGATCCTTGAAAACTTCCTCCACACCAAACTCAAAGTAAACTTCATTAGAGGGTTAGTGCACAAAAAAATTCTTATATTCTCCATGAACACAATTGCTACCAATGGTACTGGACATTAGTTACAGCCACTGATACTTTATGGAATAAAAAGATCCATTCAAAATAGTAAAAGAGGCATTGCAAAATAAATGGCAGAATTGTCAAAAACAGAACAGTCCCTAAAGACGAATTTTTTCGAGGCACGTAACTTGCTCAAATCAGAAAACTCAAAACTAATGAAAGTTGCATATATATCTGAGGATTACGCACAAAAAATCCCAGGTCCATGCGATTTTTCTGTAAAGAGTTATGAATTTAACGGTGGACAGCAGAAAACAGTTTCAGCACAGCAATCCAAATTTAGCATCAACTTTCTACTAGAGGCTTAACTTGACACAACAATGCAATAAAGTAAAGATACAAAGGAATTGCTACAGAGGTAGACATCTTCCTTGACTCAATAAAATAAAATATTAGAAATAAAAAGTGGGTTGTCTCCCATAAGCGTTTTTCTTTAACGCCTTTCAGCTAGGCACAGAAAGTGATATTCAAGTGTTTCCAAGAGATGAAACATCAACATCATAATTTGTACGAATGATAGAATCAAAAGGTAACTTCATTTTCTTCCTAGGGAAGTGTTCCATACCTTTCTTAAGTGGGAATTGGTACCTTATATTTCCTTCTTTCATATCAATAATAGCACCAACTGTGCGAAGGAAAGGTCTTCCCAAAACAATTGGACAAGATGGGTTGCATTCAATATCCAAGAAAATAAAATCAACGGGGACAAGGTTATTGTTAACCATAATAAGAACATCATTGACTCTCCCCACAGGTTTCTTCATAGCATTATGAACAAGAAAAACATCCAAATAACAATGTTCCAAAGGTGGCAAATCAAACATATCATAAAGCTTTTTAGGCATAACAGAGATACTTGCACCAAGGTCACATAAAACATTGCAATCAAATTTATCCACTTTTGTTTTAATGATGGGCTCCCAACCATCTTCTAACTTCTTAGGGATAGAAGCTTCAGGTTTTAATTTCTCTTCCCTAGCCTTAATGAGAGCATTTGTAATATGGGTTGTAAATGCAAGATTTATAGTGCTAGCATTAGGACTTGTGGCTAACTTTTGAAAGAACTTAATAACTTCAGCGATATTACAATTATCAAAATCAAAATTATTATACTCAAAGCAAACCGAACCACCATCTCCTATGTTCTTAAAAATTTCAGCACTTTTATCAATAACAGTTTCAGCAGTTTTACGCAATTTTAACTTTTTGGAAGAAGTAGAAGAAATATTTCCAACACCAACTATGTTACCATTAATAGTAGGAGGCTTACTAGCATGTGAAGTAACATTATTTTCAGCGGTGGTAATAGTAAAAACTTTAACAATATTATCTTCCTTAGCTAGCTCTTTCTCTCTTTCCCATCTAGAATGCAATTGGGCCATCATCCTAACATTTTCATCAATTCTAACTTGGATAGCATTAATTTTAGCAAAAGCCTTACTCTCTTTAGTATCATTAGGCATGACTTTAGATTTTAAAAGATCAACATCAAGGGTAAGACTATCAACTTTAGAGGCAAGATTATCAATTTTACCAAGCTTTTCCTCAACAGTTTTATTAAAAGAAGTTTGTGTAGTGATAAAATCTTTTAGCATGGTTTCAAGTTCAGTGGAGGTATTCCTATTATTGCTATAAGAATTACCATAAGAATTAACATAACCATTACCGTTATTAGAAGGATAGGGCTTATAGTTATTATTACCATAATTGTTCCTATAGGCATTGTTGTTGAAATTGTTATTTTTAATGAAGTTCACATCAACATGCTCTTCTTGTGCAACTAAAGAAGCTAAGGGAACATTATTTGGATCAACATGAGATTTACCATTCACAAGCATAGACATAATAATATCAATTTTTTCACTCAAAGAGGAGGTTTCTTCAACAGAATTTACCTTCTTACCTTGAGGTGTCCTTTCAGTATGCCACTCAGAATAATTCACCATCATATCATCCAAGAGTTTTGTTGCAGCCCCCAAAGTGATGGACATAAAGGTACCTCCCGCAGCCGAATCAAGAAGGTTTCTTGAAGAAAAATTCAGTCCTGCATGAAAGGTTTGGATGATCATCCAAGTAGTCAGTCCATGGGTAGGGCAATTTTTAACCAAAGATTTCATTCTTTCCCAAGCTTGAGCAACATGTTCATTATCAAGTTGTTTAAAATTCATAATGCTACTTCTTAGAGAAATAATCTTAGCAGGAGGATAGTATTTTCCAATAAAAGCATCTTTGCATTTAGTCCATGAATCAATACTATTCCTAGGCAATGAAAGCAACCATTCTTTAGCTCTTCCTCTCAAAGAGAAAGGAAATAATTTCAGTTTTATAATATCACCATCTACATCTTTTTGCTTTTGCATTTCACAAATTTCAACAAAATTATTTAGATGGGCAGCAGCATCATCAGTACTAACACCAGAAAATTGCTCTCTCATAACAAGGTTTAACAAAGCAGGTTTTATTTCAAAGAACTCTGCTTTAGAAGCAGGTGGAGCAATAGGAGTGCATATAAAATCATTATTATTGGTGCTAGTGAAGTCACACAACTTAGTATTCTCAGCAGTACTCATTTTAGCAAATTAAAAAGCAAACCGAAATAACAATAATAACTAAACCGAAATAATAAATAACAAACCGAAATAAAAATAGTAATGCAAGTAACTAATTTTTTTGTATTTTTGATATTTAAGCAAACAAGACAATAATAAAGTAAATAAAGCAAGACAATAACAAAATAAAAAGATTGGATGTGAGAGACTCCCCTCGTAGAAGAGCTCCAATCTCCCCGGCAACGGCGCCAGAAAAATTGCTTGATGGCACCGGTGAGGTGTTGTTGGGAAACCCCAAGAGGAAGGTATGAAATAGTGCAGCAGCAAGTTTTCCCTCAGTTGTGAAACCAAGGTTTATCGAACCAGTAGGAAACTAGAGATCTTCCGGAGGTTGTTGAAGATGACTTTGGCAGGGCGCACTACCGGTGTCAGCAACGAACGTGGAACCTGCACACAACACAACCAAGATACTTTGCCCCAACTTAACAGTGAGGTTGTCAATCTCACTGGCTTGCTGTAACAAAGGATTAAACGTATGTGTGGAGAATGATGTTTGCTTGTATAGAATAAAAGTAACAGGATTGCAGTAGGATTGTTTATCAGTTTGAGGAAAAAGGACAGGGGTCCACAGTTCACTAGTGGTGTCTCTCCATAAATAATAATAGCATACATGCGGGTAAACAAATTACAGCTGGGCAATTGACAGAATAAAGAAGTGCATAATGATGCATATACTATAGTTATGATGGCTAGTGTGATATTCATTTGGGCATTACAACAATATACATAGATCGTTCCAACCGCATCTATGACTAATAATCCACCTTCCGGTTAGCGTCCGCACCCCTTTCAGTATTAAGTTGCAAGCAATAGATAATTGCATTAGGCAATGTGTGTAATGTAAGTAATACAAATACCCTTAGATAAAGTACTACTGTTTTATCCCTAGTAGCAACAGTACATCTACAACCTTAGAGCTTGCTGTCACTACCCCAGATTAAATAGAGACATGAACCTACTATCGAGCATAAATACCCCCTCTTGGAGTCACAAGCATCTACTTGGCCAGAGCATCTACTAGCAACGGAGAGCATGCAAGATCATAAACAACGCACTCACAAGATATATTATGAAGCAATAACATAGTACTCAATATTCATCGGATCCCAGCAAACACAACATGTAGCATTACATAAAGATGATCTTGATCATGTTAGGCAGCTCACAAGATCTAAACATGGTAGCACAAGAGGAGAAGACAACCATCTAGCTACTGCTATGGAGCCGTAGTCCAAGGATGAACTACTCACGCATCAGTCCGGAGGCGGGCATGGTGATGTAGAGCCCTCCGGTGATGATTCCCCTCTCCGGCAGGGTGCCGGGAGGAGCTTCTGACCCCTCCCGATCTAGGGTTGACGACGGCGGCGGCTCTGGACTTCGTGGAGGAAAAAGGTGCGTGTCCTAGGTCTTAGATATCCGAGGGGTATAAGTAGGCGAAAGGGCGAAGGTGGTGGAGGCTCGAGGGCCCCACACCCTGTCCTCGCGCGGCAGAAGGGGGGCCGCGCCGGGAGGGGGTGTGGGCCCCTCGGGGTCCTCCTCCGTCTCCTCTTCGGTGTTCTGGAACCTCCCGGGGAAAATAAGCACTTTGACGTTTCGTTTGTCCAATTCCGAGAATATTTCCTTAACAACTTTTCTGAAACCAAAAACAGCAGAAAACAAGCAACTGGCACTGTGGCATCTTGTTAATAGGTTAGTCCCAGAAAATGCATAAAATGATATAAAAGTGTATATAAAACATGTAGCAATTGGCATAATATAAGCATGGAACATAAGAAATTATAGATACGTTTGAGACGTATCATACGGCACCAAGTCCACGACGCCACCATGACGAAGACACAAATAATTCGAAATTAACATTGACTTACCTTCATGACCATAACACATCATACGCCCCGCTGCAAAACAAAGTTAGACGCTACTTTTTTCCTTTTGCAAGTTTTACGTGAGTTTTAGGGCTTTCGGGAAAGAACCAATTTCTTGCCTGCGTAAGAGTACGAGTAAGGTTGGTCCGGGCCGCTTCATAAAAACAATGTCACAGTTGTGAATAAGTGCATGAGAGGGAAACAATTACGTAGACATTGCCCACACGATCAAAATGTGTGTTCTATCGTACCAACAAAAACTATGCATAGAATCTGGGCTCTGATACCACTGTTGGGTTACGGGTGAAAAAACAAAAACATTCCTAACAAGCGTAACACAATATCCGAACAATCTTTCTAATTAGTAATGCGGTAACGATCGTGGTATTGGTAAAATACCTCTTGTAGACCGATCGCGGGGATTACACCCCCGCACAGGTGTTGACGATGAAGACGGACGTAGCCGACCTCAAGATCGCGGAAGAACTTGGTTTAACGACCCGGCGCCTCAGTGTGGCGCCTCCGAGTACTCGTACACGTACAGCGGACGATGAAGACTCCCGGAACTCCGATCCAGCAGAACCGCGGAAGTAGATCTATTTAGATCGTATCTGGTAGTATCCCGCAACACGACGGCGTGCAACGGTGGAGAATATCTCTCCCTGACGCATCTCTTCGAGGAACCACGTGGGAGGGAGAGACACGAGAGAGAGAGAATTCCAGAGAGAATTATGGCACCAGGAAAAGGGAGGGGATGCCCCTCCTTTTATAGTGGGGAGGGGGGAGGAAATAAGGCAACCACCTAGATCCAATCTAGGTGGGGCCGACGGCCAATGGAGGGCTAGGGGGTTCGGCCGAACCCCCAAACCCTAACTCTAGTCGGTTCGGTTGGTCCCCTTCCTTGGGGGGCAAGTTGGCCCCCTTGTGGGCCTTTCCTTCTTTGCTATTGGCCCATTTAATGGGCCCCTTTGTTAAATACGAATTTTATCAAAATAAATTCATTAAATAATATTAATTCATTAATTAACATTAATTTAACTTATTTAACATATATATCATATATAAATATTTCCTCTCTTTCGGAACTTTTCTGAAACCCTCCGAACTATCTTCGGTTATCCGATACGATTTCAGATTCTCTCCCGGAACATTTTCCGGTGATCTCTAAATTATTCTCCGCTAACTCCGGACATCTAAAACCATCTTAAATTCATCGACCCCTTAAGTGTATTACCCTACGGTTCGGGAACACTCCAGGTATCACCGAGACTCTCTCCGGTGAATGACCAGCAGGGGGACCTGGATGGCCATGCTAACCCCTGTGCGCTCACAATGATCTTTTATCGTTGAACCGCAAACGTCGATAATGAAAACCCTATTCCTTTGTTCCTTTGATACTAACATCGTCTGAGATCTGATCGTTGGTATCACGATACCGGGTTCAATCTCATTTCCGACAAATACTTCCTTTACTCACCGAGTGGGCCCAGAGTATCATTTGTTTCACGCGGATGAACAAATCCCGATCTCGATGCAGACGCCTCAACATACTTCATCGGAATACCTGATAGTAACCTTTATGATCGCTCTAGTACTAAGCGACTACTGGTGCAGTCAAGGTACCCTTCGAAGCAGTGATTAAGTACCACCTCACGGTCTAAGGATTAGGTTTTAACATTTCTTATTACTGCAACTTGAACAGTGTGTCACGATCTCGGTGCAATAATAATTTTTGGGTAAGTCCATCACAACATTTACCAAATGGTGTGACCTCATCACCAACCGACATAAAAGTCCATGATCTGAATCACGATCATCTGTTGCGTAATGAACTAGTATTAATAAAGTCTTACTAGTGACACTGGTTGTCGGCCCAGTGGATTCTAGGGTGTGCAGAGCCCACTCTCCACGGCCCTCACACGCGTCGATGCCGACGAAACGACTAAGGACCAAGCGGACGCTTGAGGAGACCCTCGAGGGGAGAGCTCTCTCGAGGGGACTTGAGGGGGCAGCGAAGGGCCTGAAGGGGCTCCCCCTGAGGCCGCCCCCCCGGCAAGGCTTTCCTCCCTTGAGGAGAAGTCAACACAACTCCCTCGGCAGGGCCTCCCGAGCCCTGCGGGGATACTTCGCCACGAAGGAACCGCTGCAGAGCGCGCATGGCCTCTGCAGCAGCCGCAGAGTGACGCGCGCGTCTGCGCGCGATGACGACGGCGCCGCAGTTGCCGTTCTGGTGATAAAAGGAGTCAACAAAGCGCTGTGTCCCCTGCGCCGCCACCAAGGCTTTCCTCTTTGGTGATAAAGCGGGTGGCCGGCGCAACGCTCCAACGGCGACGTCACCATGGGCACCCCCACGATCTCTGCAGCACCAGCTGTCCGTCCTGCAAAGACAGAGGCCGCCCTGCCACGAAGGCAGGCTTTACGACCATGGACCAAGTCCATGGACAACCGAGCTGCGGTGCACCCCGCTCCTCCGCGTCGTCGCCATGTGGGAGCCCTTCCATTGCGCAGGACGCAGGGATGAGGCCCGGGGCGCCTATATAAGGAGCAGGAGCGCCACCGTAGAGAGGGGATCGACAAACGAACCACTTACCCGTGTACACCCTACTATAGCCTAGCCAAGCTTAGCGAGCTCGAGGAGGAAGAAGAGCTCATCCTCCCCTCAAGCTCCGCATAGCCGCTCGAGAGCCCTCGGCAAGCTCATTGTACTGTTCCTACCGCAGTGCAATACAGACAGGCAGGAGTAGCGGTTTTACCTCACCCTGAGGGCCGTGAACCTGGGTACGGGCCGGACTCCATCTCTGTCGTGCTGTTCCTCCACAGGCTCGACGAGCACCGTCGCCGGGCCGGCCGTAGGTTGTTGACCAACGTGTTCAGTCCCCTTCACGAACTTCTCCCCCGAGAGTGGTTATCCCTGTTCCGTGGGAATCACACCTCGACATTTGGCGCGCCAGGTAGGGGACTGAGGCGCGTCTTCGACCTCCAGCCGGCTTTCCGCCATGGCGGACACCCGCACGACGCGCGCCAACAGGCGCGCAGCTAACAGGGCTCACACCGAGCCCGGCACGGCTCCCACCCGCGGCCGCCGCGGCCGCCCTCGCGCTGCCGAGCGCGCCAACACCGGCCCGCACGTGGAGGAGCGTGAGAGCGAAGAGTACAGCGACCACCGTGACGACAGGGACGGCCCCCCGGAGCGCAACGACGATGCTGAGCCTTCGCATCCGTCGCGGCACCAACGCGCGTCCTCTCAGGGACGCCCAGAGCCCACGCCGCACACCGCGCTCCTCATGGCCCAGGAGCTTCTACGCTACCGGCCTAGCGCTGAGGCCCACGACCAGTGGTTGGACCGCCTCCACCACCTCGTCGACGTCGCCACCACGCGCCCCGCCCCGTCGCGCTCCATGGTCCAGCACTCCGGCCGCGCGGGAACGGCTGCACCAGATGCGCCTCCGCCGCCGCCAGGACCGCCTCCGGCCGCCGCGCAGAGGGCTCCCTCTCACGCCTCCTCCCCGCACGACTGCCAGATCGTGCAGCGCACCGCGCCCGACGCGCGTGTGGGCATGGAGCGCCGCCGGGACCTCCAGAACCGCCTCGTCGAGGAGCTCGGTCAAGCGGGGCAGCAGAACCGCAGAGCTCTCCAAGGAGGAATCGCCACGTACGCCTCTGGCTGCCTGGCCTTCACCCGCGCTCTGCGTCGCGTGGTCTGGCCGCAGAAGTTCAGGCCAGCCCTCCCCAAGGGCTTCGACGGGTCTACCAACCCCCTCGAGTTCCTGCAGCTCTACACCACCTCCATCCAGGCTGCGGGGGGAGACGACAAGGTCATGGCCAACTGGTTCTCCCACGCGCTCAGGGACTCCGCGCTGTCCTGGCTCCTCAACCTGCCCGAGGACTCCATTGACTCATGGGAGGAGCTCTGCAAGCAGTTCGTCGCCAACTTCAAGGGCACGTACGAGCGCGCGCTCACCCACAACGACCTGCGCGCTGTGGTGCAGAAGAAGGATGAGACCCTCCGCAAGTACATCCAGCGCTTCAGCCAAGTGCGCAACAAGATCCCGAACATCCCTGACACGCAGGTCATCGCCGCCTTCAGAGAGGGCGTCACGAACCGCGGGATGCTCGAGAAGCTGGGCATTCACGACAGGCTCACCTCTGTGGTGAAGCTGTTCGACCTCGCGGACAAATGCGCCAAGGCAGAAGAAGGACTCCTCTTCGTCAAGATTAGCCAGCGAGGGGACGACCAGGCTGAGGGCTCCAAGAGCCACAAGAAGCGCGAGGAGACCAAGCGCAAGACCACTGCTGTCCTAGCGGCAGAGCCAGCCGCCAAGAACGCCCGCAGAAGCTCCCCCGAGCCTGGCGACAAGGAGGCGGACCACCGTCCGTTCTGCATCTACCACAACAGGCGTGGGCACGCCACAGACGACTGCTTCGACCTCAAGAGGCTGAGCAGGGAACGCGAGCGAGGAGAAGGCAGCGGAAGCCGCGGCAGAGGTCGCGGCTACCGCAGAGACGGCAGGGGCAGGCGCGATGGCGGCTACCAGAAGCCGTCGGGCACTCAAGCCAACGCCGCCGAGAAGAACAACAACCTCCCTGACGAGGAGGATGGGGGCTACCAGGCCCCAAGAGGGGCTATGGCCTGCATCCTCGGCGGGGCTCAGGCGCCCAAGTCGAACAACCAGTTCAAGCAGTTCGCCCGCGAGCTCAACGCCGTGCTCCCGAGCACCGAGACCTCCAGGCCCCTCAAGTGGTCCCAGTACACCATCGCTTTCGACGCCAAGGACCACCCCAAGTCGACCAAGACCGTTGGGACCCTCCCCCTGATCTGCTCCCCCACCATCAACAACATCACCGTCTCCAAGACGCTCATTGATGGGGGAGCTGGCCTGAACGTCATCTCTGTCGAGACCTTCGAGACGCTTCAAGTGCCCTACGAGTGGCTTATGCCCTCCAGGCCATTCACCGGGGTCACCAGTGGTTCCATCGAACCCCTGGGCCAGGTTCGGCTCGCCGTCACCTTCGGCACGCAGAAGAACTATCGCACAGAGCTGAGGACTTCGACGTCGCCCACATCGGCCTGCCGTACAACGCCATCCTCGGCTACCCCGCTCTCGCGAAATTCATGGCCGTCACGCACCACGCATACAACATGGTCAAGATCCCCGGCAGCGCTGGCACCATCGCCATCCATGGTCATATCCTGGACGCCACGCGCGCTGTCGAGAGCGCCTACAAGGCAGCGGCCATGGCATTCCCGGCCGACGAGGACATGGAGCCTCTCGAGAGGCCCAAGAAGAAGAAGCAAGTGTTCTCTCAGGAGCAAGCGGCCACGAAGAAGGTGCCACTTGGCACCAGTGCCTCGGGGGCTGAAGGCTCGGGGGCTAGCGTCACCATAGGCGCTGCCCTGCCTCCTCAATAGGAAAGCGCGCTCGTCGCCTTCCTTCAGGCAAACTCTGACATGTTCGCATGGAATCCGTCAGATATGTCTGGTGTACCAAGGGAGGTGATCGAGCACCACTTAGCCGTGTGTCCAGACGCACGCCCCGTCAAGCAAAAAGCACGCAAGCAAGCCCCCGAGAAGCAAGCTTTCATCGTCAAGGAAGTAGAGAAGCTAAAGGCGGCGAAAGTCGTCCGCGAAGTCGTGCACCCCACTTGGCTCTCCAACGGCGTGGTTGTCCCTAAAACCGCTGGAGGAGGCCGACTCTGCATCGACTACACCGATGTTAACAAGGCCTGCCCCAAGGACCCATACCCCATGCCGAGGATAGACCAGATCGTGGACTCCACAGCTGGCTGCGACCTCCTCTGTTTTCTGGACGCCTTCTCTGGTTATCACCAGATCAAAATGGCTAAAGAGGACGAGGAGAAGACAGCGTTCCTCACCCCTTGTGGCGTGTATTGCTACACATGCATGCCCTTCGGCCTGAAGAATGCTGGCGCCACTTTCCAGAGGCTCATGAGGATCGCCTTGGGGGCACAGATGGGCAGGAACGCTGAGGCCTACGTCGATGACATAGTGGTCAAGTCTCGAGAGGGAGACACCCTCTTGAAGGATCTCGAGGAAACCTTTGCCAGCCTGCGCAAGGTGAACATCAAGCTGAACCCCGCCAAGTGCGTCTTCGGGGTCCCTTCAGGCAAGCTCCTCGGGTTCCTGGTGTCCCACCGCGGCATAGAAGCAAACCCTGACAAGATCAAGGCCATAGAAGGAATGCAACCTCCTCGCCGGCTCAAGGAAATGCAGCGCTTAGCAGGCTGCATGGCTAGCCTGGGCCGATTCATCTCCAAGTTCGGCGAAAGAGCCCTGCCATTTTTCAAGATCATGAAGAGATCCGGCACGTTCAAGTGGACTCCTGAGGTGGACAAGGCCTTTGGGGACTTAAAGAAGTATTTGGCCAGCCCACCAGTCTTGGTGGCCCCCAGGACAGGCGAGCATCTGAAGCTTTATCTTTCAGCCACTCCTCGGACCGCAAGCGCCGTCCTGGTGGCCGAGAGGGAAGAGCCTGTCCTCCCCAAGAAGAGCACCGCCACTCCAAGCCCAAAGCCCCCCGACAAGGATCTCGTCGAAGGAGCAGCCTCCACAGACCCACTGCCAGGCCCACAGCCTCAAGTCGAGCCTGCTCCCGGCACCCCTGTCGAGACCCCCCTGCAGGCGGATCTCGACAAGGGCCCTGAGGAGCCTCCCCAGAGGGCTGACGCTGCAACCCCACCGACAACCCTTGTCGAGCACCCCGTCTACTTCGTCAGCACGGTGCTGCGGGATGCTCGGGAGCGGTACCCGATGCAGCAGAAGCTTCTCGTCGCTCTCCTCATCGCCTCCAGGAAGCTGAGACACTACTTCCAGGGCCACCCCATCACGGTGGTCACTGCCTTCCCCCTGGAGCAGATCCTGCGCAACCCCAACGCCACAGATCGTGTCGCGGGGTGGAACATAGAGCTGTAGCCATTCAACTTGCGCTTCGACACCACAAGAGTCATCAAGGGGCGAGCGCTGGCGGACTTCGTCGCCGAATGGACCGACCCAAGCCCTGAAGAGCCTTGAGGGGAAGAGGCTGAGCCCGCTGGAGACACAATGCCTAGCCACTGGACCATGCACTTCGACGGAGCCTTTGCCTGCAGCAATGGCGGGGCAGGCGTCGTCCTGACTTCGCCCAGAGGCGACAAGCTCTACTACGCTGTCCAGTTATGCTTCACGATTGACAAGATCTCCAACAACATCGCTGAATACGAGGGCCTCCTCGCCGGCTTAAGGGCCGCCATCGCTCTAGGCGTCAAGCACCTACTCGTCAAGGGCGACTCCCAGCTGCTCGTCAACTTCTCCAACAAGAGCTACACGCCTAAAGACGACCAAATGGCCGCATACCTTGAAGAGGTCCGCAAGCTCGAGAGGCACTTCAGGGGCATGGAACTCATGCACATCCCAAGGAAAGAGAACCAGGAGGCCGATGATATCGCCAAGCGAGCCTCGCGAAGGCAACCCCAGCAGGCCGGCGTCTTTGAGGAAAGGCTCGCCAAGGCGTCCATCAAGCAGCCTCAAGAGGCCACAGCCGCAAGCACAGATGAAGCGCTCCCGCCACCTCCTGAGTCTGGGGCCCCCGATTGCGGCCCCAGCACAGGGGAGCGTCTGTTGCTGACGGCAGCCCACCAAGCCACTGGCTGGATTGACGAGCTCAAGGACTACTTGGTGAAGGGGATCCTCCCTGAAGAAGATGCAGAAGCAGAGCGAATCGCTCGACAGGCGAAATCCTACTGCATCCTTGAGGGAGACCTCTATCGCAAGCGCCCGAATGGCATCGCGCTCAAGTGCGTCCCCCCCGAGGAAGGCCGATCGCTGATCAGGGACATCCACAGCGGGGAGTGCGGCCACCACTCGTGTGCACGCACCCTCGCAGGCAAGGTCTTCAGGAGCGGTTTCTACTGGCCTCAAGTTCTTCAAGACGCGGTCGCCATCGTACAAACCTGCGACGCCTGCCAGTTCCACGCCAAGCAAATTCATCAGCCAGCGCTGGAGCTCCAAACCATCCCGCTCTCCTGGCCGTTCGCGGTCTGGGGGCTGGACATCTTGGGCCCCTTCCCGAAGTCGCAGGGGGGCTATCGCTTCCTCTTCGTGGCCGTCGACAAGTTCACCAAGTGGGCCGAGGTTGAGCCAGTGCGCACCATACCAGCCGGAGCTGCAGTGAAGTTCATCAGGAGCCAGGTCTGCCGCTTCGGTGTGCCTAACCGCATCATCACCGATAATGGCTCGCAATTCACCAGTGGCATCTTCCGAGCCTACTGCGACAAGCTTGGCGTCAAGATCTGCTTCGCCTCGGTGGCTCACCCACGCAGCAACGGTCAAGCCGAGCGAGCAAACGCAGAGGTCCTCAAGGGCATCAAGACCAGAAGCTTCAACATCCTCAAGGGGCACGGCAAAAGCTGGATCGACGAGCTCCCTTCCGTGCTCTAGTCCATGCGCACAACTTCCTCAAGGCCTACAGGCGAAACGCCGTTTGCCCTGGTCTACGGAGTTGAAGCAGTCCTCCCCAGAGAAATCAGGCATGGATCACCACGGGTCCTTGGCTTCAACGAGGACACCCAAGAGGGCCTCCACAACGACGACCTGCTGTTTCTCGAGGGCCTGCGCCGCCAGGCCGCCCTCAGAGCGGCAAGGTACCAGCAAGATCTGCGACGCTACCACAGCCGCCATGTGTGCTCACACACCCTTGAGGCGGGCGACCTCGTTCTCAGGCGAATCCTCTCCAGGGAAGGCCTCCACAAGCTCTCGCCGATGTGGGAAGGCCCCTACAGGGTCTCCCACGTCGCCAGGCCTGGCGCAGTACGCCTCGAGACCGAAGACGGCATCCCCGTCAAGAACCCGTGGAACATCGCGCATCTGCGCAAGTTCTACCCGTGATCATAGTCACGCCAGGCATTTTTTGTCTCTAGACGGATGCTCACAGCTTCACCTTCAAGCTTCTCAAAGCTTCTCCCGAGGCTCAGCCCTCCGAGCTCTCCTGCAAATGAGCCCCCGCAGGCCACAGTGAACCTCTGCCACTAATGGGTGGTCCCCATGCCTCGACATGGAAGGAACGTTAGCTTGGCAAACCCAAGTGTAATGAACCGATTTTCGTTCCAAGTGAACTTTGCGCTACGGCGCCGTGTCGTTCCCAAGTGAACTTTGCGCTGAGGCGCCGCTATGTAATATTTCTATGGCAAGTTTGCTTTCATCCTTTACTTTCAAATGTGCGCTCATATTTTCCCTATGCGCACCTCGCGAGCGGGGGCTGAGTACGGTGCCTGTGCCCAAGAGCACCCCAGCAGCACTGCAAAATCCAAGGGACCCTGAGCTCTGGCTAAAGGGCATGCTCCCGGAAGCACGCCACCTCTCCAAAGGATCTTGGTACTCTCTCTCCTCGCGAGGCACCCATGAGGAAACCTATAAGCGCGCATAAGTCCTTACTACTATGCTCTAGCGTTTTGGTTCGCCTCTCTAACATCCACAGGGAACGAGAGTCTCTCCAGGCCTATGGAGGAAAAACTCGACCCCTGAAGGGAAGGACATCGCCAGAGGAATCCCCCGCAGGGCGAAAAGCCTCGCGAAGCTAAGTTCCCTATTCACAGCAAGAGAATCCTTGCATTTCGCTCACAAGCACTCTGCGTCCCTCGAGTGGCCCTTTCCCTCACTCTCCATGGGCTGCTTGCGCGTCAAAGGGGAGCCCTCAGCATCGCGACTCGAGGGTTTCTTACCTCTCTAAGCCTTAAACTCCCCCCGGCCTTGCCGAGTCATTGCTCGAGCATACCGCAGCGGCGGAGTCATAGCGCGAAGAGAAGGGTCCGGCGACGCAGAGCGAAAAAGACATGGAGTTGAAGCAAAGGCTCCTCGGGAGCACACACAGACTTAGCAGCACATGCTTAAAAATATGAAGTATATTACAGACTGAACAGCAAAAGTATTTAAGATAAACATCCCTACAGCGCTACAAGCGCACTAAACTGCAGGAGAGGATCTCAGGAGTAAGTTAGGCAGCGGCCTCATCGTCGTCCTGGCCGGATCCCTCCTCTTCAACCTCGCTCCCCTCGTCGTCGCCCTCGTCCTCCGCTGCGGCCCGCTTAAAGCGGCTGCAGAAGTCGTCCACTTGGTCTATAGTGCGATATAGCCTGTAGCACCTGATTTGTGTTGTCGTTGGTTGGGAACGAACGCTACTGGTTGTTCTAGACCATCGATCCAACTGAGAGTACTATAAAAAAGAAGAAGAAGATTGGGCTTTGCCAGAACAAAACGATGATGCCGTTTTTATTGTTTCGCTCTCAACATCCATCCGAGTTAGAATGAGTCTAGCAAATTAGCGGTAACCGTGAGAGAGGAAAGAAAGATGATTCTATGGTCGGCCGGTGACCCGTTTGACTTGGTGCATCATGCCATATGTACCGAGTGCCGTATTGCATACAATATCTCACCTTTTTCCTAACCGGGTTATCCTAATATATTTTTGTTGTTGTTGAACAAAGCATGATCCAGAGCACAACTTCGATATTGATAACATCTGAGGTACAATGCGCAGAAGGACTGCAAAGAAAATGGAAATTACAACCCAGTTCAGAAACTTTGTATGAAGGACCTCATTAAGAAATATAAAATTGTAATGTGGTTCTTCTCCCCAATTCCTGCATCTTGACCCGAACTAGGCACATCGGGAGACGGGGATGCAACCACTTGACCCGATGCGCTCGTCGAGATGTCGCCACCAACACGTACGAGGAAGACAACTCCAGACGTCCTTGAAAAGATACATTGCATCCGCAAAGACACCATGACCTTCTGGTTGGAGATGAACCGGCGTTGAATGCTTCTTTTAGTCTCGGTCACTAAACTCGAAATGGCCTCCCTTCCGCCTGGAAATACCACGGCCGGTCTGAAAGACACACACCGGAAGCCGTAGTGGGTGAGCTCCAAGAAGTACACCACACCTGCACATCATCCATCGCCAGCTGCAATATGGATCAATGGGACAGCACCACTTCACCGCCAAAGGAAGAGAAGAAACCCCGCAGCCGTGGTCGTCAGTGGGAAATGAATGAGCACCTAACTTTGTTATTTGAGGACCATAGCAAATTTGTGATTTTCGAATCATTTTTATCTTAGTTTTTACTATTTAGTTGCACCTATAAAGTAGAATAAAGATCATCACTATTATGTGTAAATAATGTTTATGGCTAAATTAATATGAATTAATGGTCTAAAAGTAAAAGTCAAATAAGATGCACCAAAATAAAGGAAATTGGCTATATACTTACATGAATAAAGTATGATTTGTCTGTACTCTTTGTGTAATATTTTATGGTTGGGTACATAATATATTGCGGATGTCATATTTAGTAGTAACTTTCATTTACCTCATTGATGTAGCATCATAGTTATCTTGCACTGTAGAAAATGGGTTGTACTATGGACATTGTTCTACTTTTTAGTGATCAGCGTTTTCCCTTAATTTTTTTTAGAAACACAGTAGAACGCAAGCGCTCATATACACGCGCACACACTCACCCCTATAAACGCACGCACGCACACCCTACCCCTATGAGCACCTCCGAGAGACTGAGCCGGCGGGTCAGGTCTTGAGATTGACGAAGTCACCACAGGCGCCTCGCTGTCGACGCGAACGTCGCCTCTCACTGAAGAATATTCCGCCTAAATGAGAAACACCAGCGTCAAACCTGGGGTTTAAACTCTGGTGGGCTGGGGGTACAACCACCCTCCTAACCATCTTGCCACAGGCAAGTTCTCAGCGTTTTCCCTTAATTTGCTAGCTTACTAAGCATGATATAGTGCTTGTCCACTCCCCACAGCCCTCGCACGCAACAGTATCGAAAGATGACTAAAGACCAAGCCGAACGCTTGAAGAGACTCTCGAGGGAAGAAGCCCTCGAGAGGGCTTGAAGAGGCAACGGAGGCCTGAAGAGTTTTCCCCCCGCAAGTGCCCCTCTACAAGGCTCTCTCCCCTGGAGAGGAGTCAACGCAAACCCCTCCACATGGCCGCTCTGGCCCTGAAGAGATGCTTCGCTGAGAAGCAACCGCCGCAGAGCGCACATGGCCTCTGCCGCGGCCGCAGAGTGACGCGCGCGTCTGCGCGCGATGACGACGGCGCCGCAGTTGCCATTCTAGTGATTAAAGGAGTCAACAAAGCTGCGTCCCCCGCGCCGGACTACGAAGCTTTCCCCTTTGGTGATAAAGCGGGTGGCCGGCGCTACGCTCCAACGACGACGTCACCGTGGGCACCCCCACGATCTTTGCGACACCAGCTGGCCGTCCTGCGAGGACGGTGGTCTTCCTGCCACAAGGGCAGGCTTTGCGACCATGGACCGAGTCCATGGGCAGCTCGACTGCGGTGCACCCCGCTCCCCTGTTTCGTCGCCATGTGGGAAACCTTCCGCTGCGCAGGCCGCAGGGATGAGGCCCGGGGCGCCTATAAAAGGAGAGGGAGCACTTCCGTAGGAAAGGATCGGACTCCGGAGGATCGACCAGTCAAGCTAGCAACGCTCCACCATAGCTTAGCCTAGCCTAGCGTACTCAAGGAGGAAGAAGACCTCGGCAAGCTCATTGTACTGTACCCTCTGCAGCGCAATACAGACAAGCAGGAGTAGCGGTGTTACCTCCTCCTGAGGGCCGTGAACCTGGGTACGGGCTGGTGTTCATCTCTGTCGTGGTGTCCCTCCTCAGGCTCGACGAGCACCGTGGCCGTGCCGGTTGAGGGTTGCAGACCAACATGTTCAGTCCCCTTCTCGAACTACTCTTCAGAGTGTGGTCACCCCTGCCTCGTGGGAATCACTCTCCGACATTTGGCGCGCCAGGTAGGGGGCTGAGGCGCGTCTTCAACCTCCGGCCAACCTCCGCACCGCGATGGACACTCGCACGACACGCGCCAACAGGCGCACAGCTGACCGGGCTGATACAGAGCCCGGCGCCGCCACTCGAGGTCGCCGCGGCCGCCCTCGCGGGAGCCGCACGGCGGAGCGCGCCAACGCCGGCCCGCACGTGGAGGAACCCGAGAGTGAGGAGCACCGTGGCGGCGACCACCGCGACGATAGGGACGCCTCTCCGGAGCACCACGATGATGCAGAGTCCTCGCATCCGTCTCGGCGCCAAAGCGCGTCTTCTCAGGGACGCCCAGAGCCCACGCCACACACCGCGCTTCTCATGGCCCAAGAGCTTCTCCGCTACCGGCCTAGCGCGGAGGCCCACGACCAGTGGCTCGACCGCCTTCACCACCTCGTCGACGTCGCGATGACACGCCCCTCTCCGTCACGCTCGCTGGTTCACCACTCTGGCCACGCCCGATGCACCCCCGCCGCCGCCGGGACCACCCCCGGCTGCAGCGCAGAGGGCTCCCTCTCATGCGTCCTCGCCGCACGACTGCCAAATCCTGCAGCGCACCGCGCCTGACGCGCGAGTGGGGATGGAGCGCCGGAGGGACCTCCAGAACCGCCTCGTCGAGGAACTCTGCCAGGCGGGGCAGCAGAACCGCAGGGCTCTCCAGGGTGGAATCACCACGTACGCCACCGGCTGCATGGCCTTCACTCGCGCTCTGCGCCGCGTGGTCTGGCCACAGAAGTTCAGGCCCGCCCTTCCCAAGGGCTTCGACGGGTCGAGCAACCCCATCGAGTTCCTGCAGCTCTACACCACCTCTATCCAAGCTGCAGGAGGGGACGACAAGGTCATGGCCAACTGGTTCTCCCACGCGCTTAGGGACTCCGCGTTGTCGTGGCTCCTCAACCTGCCTGAAGACTCCATCGACTCATGGGAGGAACTCTGCAGGCAGTTCGTCGCCAACTTCAAGGGCACGTACGAGCGCGCGCTCACCCACAACGACCTGCGCGCTGTGGTGCAGAGGAAGGATGAGACCCTCCGCAAGTACATCCAGCGCTTCAGCCAAGTGCGCAACAAGATCCCGAACATCCCCGACACGCAGGTCATTGCCGCCTTCAGAGAGGGCGTCACAAACCGCAGGATGCTCGAGAAGCTGGCCATTCACGACAAGCTCACCTCTGTGGTGAAGCTGTTCGACCTCGCTGACAAGTGCGCCAAGGCGGAAGAGGGACTCCTCTTCGTCAAGATGAGCCAGCGAGGGGACGACCAGGCCGAGGGATCCAAGAGCCACAAGAGGCGGGAAGAAACCAAGCGCAAGACCACCGCTGTCCTAGCGGCTGAGCCAGCCGCCAAATACGCCCGCAGAAACTCCCCTGAGCCTGGCGACAAAGAGGCGGACAACCGTCCATTCTGCGTCTACCACAACAGGCGCGGCCACGCCACAGAGAACTGCTTCGACCTCAAGAGGCTGAGCAGAGAGCGCGAGCGAGAAGAGGGCGGCGGGAGCCACGGCAGAGGCCGCAGCTACCGCAGAGATGGCAGAGGCGGGCGCAATGGCGGCTTCCAGAAGCCGCCAGGCACTCAAGCCAACGCCGCCGAGAAGAACAATAACCTCCCTGACGAGGAAGATGGAGGCTACCAGGCCCCAAGGGGGGCTATGGCCTGCATCCTCGGCGGAGCTCAGGCGCCCAAGTCTAACAACCAGTTCAAGCAGTTCGCCCGCGAGCTCAATGCCGCGCTCCCAAGCGTCGAGACCTCCAGCCCCTCAAGTGGTCTCAGTACACCATCGCCTTCGACGCCAAGGACCACCCCAAGTCGACCAAGACTGTTGGAACCCTCCCCCTGGTCTGCTCCCCCACCATCAACAACATCACCGTCTCCAAGACGCTCATTGATGGGGGTGCTGGCCTGAACGTCATCTCTGTCGAGACCTTCGAGACGCTTCAAGTGCCTTATGAGTGGCTTATGCCCTCCAGGCCATTCACAGGGGTCACCAGTGGTTCGATTGAACCTCTGGGGCAGGTCCGGCTGGCCGTCACCTTCCGCACGCAGAAGAACTACCGCACTGAGCTGATCGACTTCGACGTCGCACACATTGGCCTGCCGTATAACGCCATCCTCGGCTACCCCGCCCTCGCGAAGTTCATGGCCGTCACGCATCACGCCTACAACATGGTCAAGATGTAACGCCCCAAATTTTGAAACTAAGAAAAACATAGTTGTCAGAGACTCAAAATTTTGAACCAACAAAAACTTTTTGAAATGTCTTGTTAATGTATGTGTTTTACTCTTGTTTGCACTAGTTGCCTAGTTGTGGTTTGTTATTTGTGTTGTTGGTCCCTAAAATATCCACATATGAATTTTACCTGTTTATAAATAACCCTTGTGATCTATAGTAGGACAAGTAAAATGATTTACTATATCTTCTCCTATCTTCTTTTTAACAAACTCTATCTACCATGATGTTTTGATTTTAGCAACCACCCAAGGACCCATCATTTGAGAACATAAAAGTATTTCCAAAAGTTATATGTTTGCAAAACTATAAGGGACCATATAATAAGTCCTAATATATTTTGAGTTTAATGTGTTGCTAGTCTTAACAACTTTTATTTCAAAAACTCTTAATAATATCTCTTTGGAAACTTTTACTAGGAAGTGGTTTAATCTTCTTTCTTCAAAATCTTGTCACTATTGTGTTGATCACCACCTCACAAAATAGATTGGTTTTATCTTAAAGTGTGGTTGTTTATCTAATTGAAGATGTGTTTGACCTATTTGATATATGCTTAAATTGCTTGACTTGAGTGTGTTATTTTATGAGTGTTCATGCGGTGATTGCTTGTAGCAACCTCTAATGCACATGATTTGATTTGGCATACAACTGTTTGTTTTGCTTGTCTTGCTTGAGTGAAATGTGTTACCTCTTGTAGAATTGTTTTGTGTTGATATTTACAAAATTTCTATTTTAATATAGATATAAAATATATCTTCACTCCTGCTAACTTTTAGCATTTCTAGAGCTTGTCAATTAGGGTCTATTTTATTAATCTTGGAATTACAAAACCTCTAGTATCACCTACATCACCTCTATTTTCCATATATAGCCTTATTTACAATTTACAAAATTATTTGATCATTAATTCATGCCTGTTTTGAATGCTACTTCATATGGTGACCATAGGTTGTGTTATTGGTTAGCATTTTGCCAATTTTGTACCTAGTTGTTATTGAACCCCTGTGACTCAAACTTTTAAACAAAATATTAAACCTTTATGCCCTCTAGCTATCTCATCTTGTTTCGTAATTTTCAAGTCAAAGGATTGACTAATCCATCTATGTTTTGTGGCTAAGTTTAATCAGCCCAAATACCATATTTATCTAAAACCACACCCTCTCTTCCTCTTACCCTGGTCTTAGACGAGCATTGGATCCCCACACCCTCCCTGGACCCTTTTGGCATCAACCCTAATTACCCATAGCCCTGTCTCTCTCTCTGTCCTCTTGGAGACATTTCAGCAAACACCTGGCAGGCAGAAACATCATCACCATTGACCCACTCCCCTCCATCGACTGTGAGCCAAGGGCTAGCTTCCAAAACGCTCTGCAGCCCGTGCAGACGCTCCTCCACCGCCCTTCCCAGCCAATGCCCTCCCCGAGCCCCGTCCCTCTCTGCCTTTGCCCGTGAACCGAACCCGGCCTCCTCCCTTGTCCTTGCGGCCGAGGCCACCCCAGCCCCTCTCACCTTGCCCATTATACTCCTCTCACTCCACTCTCCCACCCCCGGCAAGACCGAGCGAGATCTCGCTCTGTTCTGCTCGGAGTCGAGGACGAACCGCCGTTCGGGTCCATGATTTCCGAGCAAGCTCCCCATGGATTTCGTCCCCCTCTTTCTTCTCCCTCTGCATTCCCTAGACCCCCTCTTCGAGCTCTATCTGATGGACACGATGGTTTGTTTCCAGGATCACCGGAGACCCCGCGGCCACCTCGTGCCCGTACCGGACGCCCTCGGCGCCGCCGACGACCCAGAGCACGCCGGGAAGCTTTCAGACCATCCTCGGCTGCCCCAAGCCTCCGCATCTGCCTCCGACCTCGCCTTCGTCCAGGGGCTGCGCGAGGTGAGCAAATCGAGCCACCCCGTGGCTAGGGTTCCGCCTCCCCCGCCATGGCCTCCCTCTGTTTCCTCCCGAGGAAGAAGACGACGCGTGGAGCGTCCATCACTAGATGAACGGTCCACGTTCAAACCTGTAGGTTCTAATCTCATCCGTCTGTCCTGGATCCAGCGGCGGCTGAGCGCCTGACTTGCGCGCGCGCCGTGCGGGCCGGCCCAGCTCGCCCGGACGGCCCAACTCGAGATCTGGCCCGTTTTTCTTTTTTTTCCAGATCTATTTTTTCCTGTTTGTTTTCCCTGTGATCTGGTAGTTTAGCTTTAATTCATTTGTGGTAGATCTGTGCATGAAAATGTTATGAAGTAAATTTTGTTAGCTTTCTATGTGTTTTCTTAACCACTTGGCACTGGCCTTTCTCAAAAATATGTTTGCATGTGTGTTCTAGGATTAATCTTGTAGAAAGTACCATTTTCACCATTTATTTAATAACTTGAGTTCTGTAAATCCAAACCTTGCAAACTTTAGTTCTATGGAAAGCCAGCAAAAATACCTATCTATATCTATAAGCCATGCATGCAGGAGAGTTATGAAACTAAAGTTATATTAAGTTTAAGTTTGGCACCAGTAGGTTTTTGGTGATTTTTAATTCTTTATTAAAAATACTTTTTGGAGTAAATTCAATTGTATGTGGTAGATATGATTAGTAGCTATCATGTACTAGCTTGGTTAATTTTTACAACTTATATTTTGCACATAGTGAATTATTTTCTAAAACAGTGGGTTACAACACTTATAAATGGATATTTTTATTTTCTGTTATTTGCATGTGTCTAGTTTAAATTGTTTATGCTAGATCTGTGTGTGTAAATGGTTTAGGAATATTTTTGCTAGATGCTTATATGTTTTCCTTAACATGCAAAGTTGGATTCGTTTAAAGACAACTTATATTTTGTGTTGTACCTCAATATTGGTAAAATGTGTTTATTTCATTAAAATTGAAATAGATTGAGCTAGGATTGTCCAAATGGAGTGAATCCAACTTCTACAGAAAGCTTAAGTCAATACCTATCCATATAAATTAACCTTGCATGCAGGAGATTAATAAAACTAAAGCTACAATCTTTTTGGTTTTGAGACCAGTAGCATTTGTTTGATTTTTAGTTCACTGTTAACAGTAGCTTTTGGTGCAAATCCAATTCCCTTGGATTCCTATGGTTACTAGGTATACTGTGGTGGAAGGATTTATTTTTAGAAGCTATACTCTTTGAGTAGTGAATTATTTTCCAAAACAGGACTTTTACTACTAGTAAAACTATTGATTATAATTCCTGTTTTTAAACAAATTGTGTGCCTTTTCTTGTTTAACCAAAGCTAAGTCCAGAACCTTAAGTTAACCTTTAATAACCTGGTTCCACCTCCTAAAAGCTTTGAGGTGCAACTCACTTTTTAATCTATCATAATCCCTCTTGCTCCCTAGATGTTGCACTAATTATATGTGAGTGCTATGTATGTGAATGTTGTTTGGTGTTAGATATTACTTAGTAGTGTTTGTGTTTTATAATGCTTGCTATATGATTTGATTACTTTAGATTGTTGTCAACACACTCCTTTGCAGTAATGTTTGTGCTGTTCTATTACATAACTCAACTACACCTTTTCAGCTCCGTATCAACAACTTGTGTGAGCAGTGTGTTAAACTTTATTGGTTGATTAACTACTTATTAGTATGTGTTCCTTGAGCTAGTAACATGCTTGCATGTGAGTGTGCTTAATGCTAAGTGATAATGCTTGCATGTTAAGATACTTTTGTCTGAAGTACTTCCTTAATTGTTAAGATACTTTTGTCTAAAGTATTTCCTGAACTAATGTAGCAGCCCCTGTTAAAATGATCTAATCACCATAAGAAGTGTTTTATTTTAGTGCTTAGTTAAACCTACTTTTTTTTAACAATTAGAGTTGTTGTGTATATTTTCTTAGGAGTGTGTGTTGTTTGTCTTAGCTAAATGAACTTGTTGGTTGTTGTTGTTTAACTAAGTGAATTGCTTGCCTTTGATTGTTACCATAGTGTCTCGTGCCATCCTTGTTGTTTGTTACGTCCTTGTGGCATTGTCTTGTATTTTGAGTGTTGCTCCTTTTTCCTGTTTGCGACGTTAGATACGATCGGGAAGGAACTGGACGTGAGGAGTGAACCTGAGGAACATCAAGATCAAGACCATGGACATATTGCTGAGCCAGGCAAGCCACCTCACCACTATAATGAATCCTATTATTTTGCAAAGCATGTTTTGTTTTCAAAATAAAATAATGCATGTTTTACTTCTTTTGTGGTACTTTGCCACCCAAAAACTATTTTACAAAGTATTGTTTGGCCAAAGTTATCTACTAGATTCTAATAGGTGTTATGAAAATAAGTATTCACTTTATGCACCTTGTTGTTGAAGGCGCTATAAAGAAAATCATATTTTATCTAGTAGTATATCCTTATGTCCTCACCTCAAACTCTTAGAATGGGAGCCTGGTTTTGATAAAGTGTTTTCGGAAGAAAAACTCGAGTTGCTGGGAGCAATCGGTGAGCAAGTGTTTTATAAAACCCGAGTTGCTGGGAGCAATCGGAGATGTTTACGAAAACCCGAGCTGTTGGGAACAGTCGGAGGTGGAGATGTTTTTGAAAAAAAACAAAGTGTGACCCTAGCTGCCGCCCGAACAACAACCCGTGCAACCACATTACCTGACATGGGTAGGGCTTAGCCGGAAACTTGTTCATTTTAGTATGGAGCTACCCCAATTGGCTGTAGGGGGTGGCTGTGGCCCCTGAACCGACGGGAAGTGTCGCCAGGCATGGCCGCATGGGACATTCTAAGTGAGGGAAATGCGAGTACCTCCGGGTGCAACAGTGGGTCTCCTGCCGTGGCGCTGTGTAGTCTGGAGAGACCGGATCGATACGATGGCCAGCTCACAGGGTGCCGGGGAGGGCAAGCCCACTGAAGGGGATGCTCTATACTAGGGTGGACATAGTGGAAAGCTTTGATCGTGTTATCCGGACCCCCGCATACGGTCGTATGACGGGCCGTGGCAGACACGGCGGAATGACCGTTTGGTGTGGGTAAAGTGCGCAACCTCTGCAGAGTGTACATCTATTCGAATAGCCGTGTCCGCGGTCATGGACGGTTGGAAAGGTCCCACTAGGCATGCTGGATGTTTATGTTTTCAAAGGAAAAATGGTTTCGGTGGAAACAAGGAGGCAACAAGGAGGTACCTGGGAGGTACAGAATTGGGAGAAGATGGTTGGTCTCGTGGAGACAATCAGTCTGATCTCAAGGAAGGAAAAAGGGGTATCCCCATCCTAGTGGTTTTGAAAAGTTTTACAAAAAGAGTTTTCAAAGCGTGGAAATAGTACATGCTATTTCTACAAGAGGGATTTCTGTCTCTAAATGGTTTCTTAAACAAAGATATAGAGATGTCATATTCTCTATGTCAAAAGCATCTTTGTGAAAACTAAACCCTATAGTCGTATATAGCAGCTATCCCAGTTTTCGAAAATGTTTTTATTGCATTACCATGAAAACTTAAGCCTAGAGGTGGTTTTGCGAGTACGTAAATGTACTCATATGGCTGTGTCCCTGGATATTCAAACGTCCAGATTACAACGGGGAGATGTACGACGAGGACGAGGAGTACGCCGACGACTACGCCAACTGAGTGTCACCGGTCAACTGCTCCGTGGGAATGCGTCTGGTTGTGACGAGGGCCGACGCTAGCCGCAAGCTTCCGCTATATCGTAGTTAATTCCGTCCTGTGTGACGATGATTGCAGACTTGGTCATGTGATCACTATTTATTTTGTAAGACTTGTATGTACGTTTGAATGATGTAACTTTGTATACCGGTTGGTTATGTGATCGCGATGCACTGATCATTGGGATCGTGATCTGTTTACATAACGTGGACATCTCGGACTGGTAGTCTGAGGGGTCCTTACACAAGATCCCCGGCAGCGCTGGCACTATCGCCATCCATGGTCATGTCTTGGATGCCACGCGCGCTGTCGAGAGCGCCTACAAGGCGGCCGCCATGGCATTCCCGGCTGACGAGGACATGGAGCCTCTCGAGAGGCCCAAGAAGAAGAAGCAGATGTTCTCTCAAGAGCAGGCTTCCACGAAGAAGGTGTTGTTGAGCACCAGTGGCTCGGCGGCTGAGGGCTCCGGGGCTAGCGTCACCATAGGCGCTGCCCTGCCTCCCAAATGGGAAAGCGCGCTCGTCGCCTTCCTTCGGGCAAACTCTGACATGTTCGCATGGACTCCGTCAGATATGTCCGGTGTACCAAGGGAGGTGATCGAGCACCACTTAGCCGTGTGTCCAGACGCACGCCCCGTCAAGCAAAAAGCACGGAAGCAAGCCCCCGAGAAGCAAGCATTCATCGTCAAGGAAGTAGAAAAGCTAAAAGCGGCAAATGTCGTCCGTGAAGTCGCGCACCCCACTTGGCTCTCCAACGGCGTGGTTGTCCCCAAACCCGCTAGAGGAGGCCGACTCTGCATCGACTACACAGATGTCAACAAGGCCTGCCCCAAGGACCCATACCCCATGCCAAGGATAGACCAAATCATGGACTCCACCGCCGGCTGCGACCTCCTCTGTTTTCTGGACGCCTTCTCTAGTTATCACCAGATTAAGATGGCTAAAGAGGACGAGGAGAAAACAGCATTCCTCACCCCCTGTGGTGTGTATTGCTACACTTGCATGCCTTTCGGCCTGAAGAACGCTGGCGCCACTTTCCAGAGGCTCAAGAGGATAGCCTTGGGGGCACAGATGGGCAGAAACGCAGAAGCTTATGTCGACGACATTGTGGTCAAGTCTCGCGAGGGAGACACTCTCTTGAAGGATCTCGAGGAAACCTTCGCCAGCCTGCACAAGGTGAACATCAAGCTGAACCCCGCCAAGTGCGTCTTCGGGGTGCCTTCAGGCAAACTCCTCGGATTCCTCGTGTCTCACCGCGGCATAGAAGCAAACCCTGACAAGATCAAGGCCATAGAAGGAATGCAGCCTCCTCGCCAGCTCAAGGACATGCAATGCTTAGCAGGCTGTATGGCCAGCCTGGGCCGTTTCATCTCCAAGTTCGGCGAGAGAGCCCTGCCATTTTTCAAGATCATGAAGAGATCCGGCACATTCAAGTGGACCCCTGAGGCGGACAAGGCTTTTGAGGACTTAAAGAGGTATTTGGCCAGCCCACCAGTCATGGTTGCCCCCAGGACAGGCGAACATCTGAAGCTGTACCTATCAGTCACTCCTCAGACCGCAAGCGCCGTCCTGGTGGCCGAAAGGGAAGAGCCGGTCCTCCCCAAGAAAAGCACTGCCACTCCAAGTCCAAAGCCGCCCGACAAAGATCTCGGCAAAGGAGCAGCCTCCACAGACCCACCGCCAGGCCCACAGCCTCAAGTCGAGTCTGCTCCGGACACCCTTGCCGAGACCCCTCCACAGGCGGATCTCGACAAGGTCCCTGAAGAGTCTCCACAGAGAGCCGACGCTGCACCTCCCTCGACAACCCTTGTCGAGCACCCCGTCTACTTTGTCAGTATAGTACTGCGGGACGCTCGAGAACGTTACCCAGTGCAGCAGAAGCTCCTCATCGCGCTCCTCATCGCCTCCAGGAAGCTGCGACACTACTTCCAGGGCCACCCCATCACGGTGGTCACTTCTTTCCCCCTGGAGCAGATCCTGCGCAATCCCAACGCCACAGATCGTGTCGCGGGATGGAACATAGAGCTGCAGCCCTTCAATCTGCGCTTCGACACCACAAGAGTCATCAAGGGAAGAGCGCTGGCGGACTTCGTCGCCGAATGGACCGACCCAAGCCCTGAGGAGCCTCGGGAAGAAGAGGCCGAGCTCTCTGGAGAGACGATGCCCAGCCACTGGACCATGCACTTCGACGGAGCCTTCGCCTGCCGCAATGGCGGGGCAGGCGTCGTCTTGACCTCGCCCAGAGGCGACAAGCTCTACTAAGTTGTCCAGTTGTGCTCCATGATTGACAAGATCTCCAACAACATCGCTGAATACGAGGGCCTTCTCGCCGGCTTAAGGGCCGCCATCGCTCTAGGCGTCAAGCACTTACTCGTTAAGGGCGACTCCCAGTTGCTTGTCAACTTCTCCAACAAAAGCTACACGCCTAAGGACGACCACATGGCCGCGTACCTTGAAGAGGTCCGCAAGCTCGAGAAGCACTTCAGAGGCATGGAGCTCATGCACATCCCGAGGAAAGAGAACCAGGAGGCCGATGACATCGCCAAGCGAGCCTCGCGAAGGCAAGCCCAGCAGGCAGGCGTCTTTGAAGAAAGACTCACCAAGGCATCCATAAAGCAGCCTCAAGAAACTACAGCCGCAAGCACGGACGAAGCACTCCCGCCACCTCCTGAAGCCGGGGCACCCGACTGTGGTCCTCACACAGGGGAGCGTCTGTTGCTGACAGCGGCTCACCAAGAAAAAGGCTGGATAGACGAGCTCAAAGACTACTTGGTGAAGGGGATCCTCCCCGAAGAAGATGCGGAAGCAGAGCGAATCGCTCGACAGGCAAAATCCTACTACATCCTCGAGGGAGACCTGTACCGCAAGCGCCCAAATGGCATCGCGCTCAAATGCGTCCCTCCCGAGGAAGGCCGAATGCTGATCAAGGATATCCATAGCGGAGAGTGCGGCCACCACTCGTGTGCGCGCACCCTCGCAGGCAAGGTCTTCAGGAGCGGGTTCTACTGGCCGCAAGTGCTTCAAGATGCGGTCACCATCGTCCAAGCTTGCGACGCCTGCCAGTACCACGCCAAGCAAATCCATCAGCCGGCGCTGGGACTCCAGACCATCCCGCTCTCCTAGCCGTTCGCGGTCTGGGGGCTGGACATTTTGGGCCCCTTCCCGAAGTCGCAAGGGGGCTACCGCTTCCTCTTCGTGGCCATCGACAAGTTCACTAAGTGGGCCGAGGTCGAACCAGTGCGCACTATACCAGCCGGGGCAGCGGTGAAATTCATCAGGAGCCTGGTCTGCCGCTTCGGAGTGCCTAATCGCATCATCACCGACAATGGCTCACTGTTTACCAGCGGCGTCTTCCGGTCTTACTGCGAAAAACTCGGCATCAAGCTCTGCTTCACCTCGGTGGCCCATCCACGGAGCAATGGTCAAGCCGAGCGAGCAAATGCGGAAGTCCTCAAGGGCCTCAAGACCAGAAGCTTCAACATCCTCAAGGGTCACGGCAAGGGCTGGATCGACGAGCTCCCATCTGTGCTCTGGTCCATGCGCACAACCTCTTCAAGGCCCACGGGTGAAAGACCGTTCGCCCTTGTCTACGGAGCCGAAGCAGTCCTCCCCGCAGAAATCAAGCACGGGTCCCCACGGGTCCTTGCCTTCAACGAGGACACCCAAGAGGACCTCCACAACGACGACCTGCTGCTTCTCGAGGGACTGCGCCGCCATGCCGCCCTCAGAGCGGCAAGGTACCAGCAAGACCTGCGACGCTACCACAGCCGCCATGTGCGCTCACGCACTCTTGAGGCGGACGACCTCGTCCTCAGGCGAATCCTCTCCAGAGAAGGCCTCCACAAGCTCTCACCGATGTGGGAAGGCCCCTACAGGGTCTCCCACATCGCCAGGCCTGGCGCCGTACGCCTCGAGACTGAAGACGGCATCCCCGTCAAGAACCCGTGGAACATCGCGCATCTACGCAAGTTCTACCCGTGATCATAGTCACGCCCATGATCATTGTCACGTCAGGCATTTTTTGTCTCTAGAGGGAAGCTCACGGGTTCACCTCCAAGCTTCTCAAAGCTTATCCCGAGGGTCAGCCCTCCGAGCTCTCCTGCTAACGAGCCACCGCAGGCCGCAGAGAGTCTCAGCCACTAATGGGTGGTCCCCATGCCTCGACATGGAAGGAACGTTAGCTTGGCAAACCCAAGTGTAATGAACCATTTCGTTCCTAAGTGAACTATGCGCTAAGGCGCCATTTCGTTCCTCAGTGAACTATGCGCTGAGGCGCCGCTGTGTAATATTTCGATGGCAAGTTTACTTTCGTCATTTACTTTTCCATGTGCGCTTATATTTTTCCCATGCGCACCTCGCGAGCGGGGGCTGAGTACGGTGCCTGTGCCTCAAGAGCACCCCAGCAGCACTGCAAAATCCAAGGGATCCGAGCTCTGGCTAATGGGCATGCTCCCAAACACACGCCACCTCCCCAAAGGACCTTGGTACTTACTCTCCTCGCGAGATACCCATGAGGAAACCTATAAGCGCGCATGGGTCCTTACTACCATGCTCTAGCGTTTGGGTTCGCCTCTCTAACATCCGCAGGGAATAAGAGTCCCCCCAAGCTCGTGGAGGAAAAACTCGGCCCCTGGAGGAAAACGCATCGCCAAGGAAAGCCTACGCAGAGCAAAAGCCTCGCGAAGCTAAGTTCCCTGCTCACACCAAGAGAGTCTCTCCATCTCTCTCACGAGCACTTCTCGTCCCTCGAGCGTTTCTTTTCCCTCACTCTCCATGGACTGCTTGCACGTCAAAGGGGGGCCCTTGAGCATCGCGCCTCGAGGACTCTTACCTCTCTAAGCCTTAAACTCCCCCCGGCCTTGCCGAGTCATTGCTCGAGCATACCGCAGCGGCGGAGTCATAGCGCGAGGAGAAGGGTCCTAGCGACGCAGAGCGAACAAAGGCATGGAGTTGAAGCAAAAGGCCCTCGAGGAGCACGCACACAAACTTAGTAGCACATGCTTAAAAGTATGTTGTTACAAATTGTGGAGCAAAAGTCTCTAAGCCAAAACATTTCAATGGCGCTACAAACGCATTAGGTTACAGGAGAAGGTCAAGCAGAAGCCCCATCGCTTTCCTCCGCAGACCCTTCCTCTCCGGGCTCGCCCTCGGAGCCTGCCTCCTCGCCGTCGTCCTCCCCCGCCTCGGCCCGCTTGAAGCGGCTGCAGAAGACGTCGACTTGGTCGCGGACCGAGTTCGAGATCTTCCACCCCTTCTCCCCCTCGAGAGGCTCGGTCACCGTCGAGTAGTCGAAGCCGGGCTGGAGGTGCTGGAGGTTGGGTGAAGATGCGGTCGACCGCCACCGCCAGGAGTTGGCGGCATTCCTCCTCGACGACGTCGCGGAGTTCCGCGGCAGGGCCCTCGAGCGCCGTGAAGAGCTGCTCGAAGTAGACGAGATACGCGGCGGTGGCGGCGTTGCCCTGAGCGGGGACGGGCGGCGCCTCCGCACCCAGCTTCGCTGCGAGCTCGTTGCCCCGAGCCACTAAGAACTGGAACATGCGCTCCCGCTGCTGCGATAGCACCCGCGCTGCTTGGGCGTTCTCGACAGCCTCCACCGCCCGCTCCACAGCAAGGCCCACCTGCTGGTTCATCTCCTCCATGTCCGCCATGAGGGAGGCGAGGTCCTGCGCCACGCGCTCGCGAGCCTCTTTAGCAACGCGACGGCGATCCGCTTCGCGCCTCGTCCGGGCGTTCAGGGTGGCGTTCATCTCCTCCAGCTCGCGGATCCGGGCGTTGTCCTCGGCGCGCTTCTTCTTGAAGCGGTTCTCCTGCTTCTTGAACCTCTCGTTATAATCTCGGGAGACGGCGGCGCGGTACTCCCTCTCCCGGTCCTGGAACTGCTTCGCCACCTCCTCTTTCCGCTCGGCAAACCTCGCGTTGAAGCGTTCCACGTGCACCTTGTGGGTAGCCACCTCGCGTTCATGCTTGCCGAGTGCCTCGGCCAAATTCCCTTCCCGGGCCTCGAGGTCGGCCCGCTGCACCGACAGCTCCTGCTCCGCCTGCTGCAGCTGCTCGTCGCGCCGGCGCACGTCGTTCTCGCGCTCGGTCAGTTTCTGCCCTCGGGCCTCCAAGGTCGCACGGGCTGCCTCCAGGGAAGTCCGCACGACTTCGGAGTCAGCCAGGATCTTGGCCTCGAGCTGGACAAGCTCGCGATGCTTGTCCGCCAGCGAGAACTCCACAGCCTCCCGCTCCGCCCTGGCCGCGGCCAGATCGTCCGCCGCAGCCTGGCGCTCGGCCTGAAGGGGCTGCAGGAGCTCTTCAGCTTCGCGCACGGCGCCCTCGCGGACCTCCTGGGCGAAGCGCCGAGCCTCCTCGCGCTCCGCCTGAAGAGCCAGGTCGCTCTGCCGGCGATCCTCCACGGCTGCGTGGAAGGCGGCCCAGGCCCCCGCAAGCTCATCCTGCCGCCGGGCGAGCTCCCCGTCCTCAAGAGCGAGGTGGGCCTCCAGTCCATCCAGGGACTCCCGCACCAGGCGGAAGGCGACATCGCGGCGTCCCTTGTTCCAATCCCAGCCGCTAAGGACGAGGGCTTGCGAAGCCCCGCGCGGCGCGGAGGTCTCTGCGCCTGCGTCGAGCTTGGAAGAGGAAGCCTCTGTGCGGAGCCCGGCAGCGCCGCGGGCCTGGGGGCTGGGTGGCGAGCTCTCCACTTTGGCGCCCGCGCTCCGCGCACCGGTGTCGCCCTCCTCGGGCGGCACCTCATCATGAGCCTTGGGGGCAGGAGAGGCCTGCCCCGTGGCTACCGTTTCCACCTTCGCTGCAGGGCTTGGCGGGGGTGGCGGAGGAGCTTCCCCTCTGGACCGGCGTCGCGTCCACCTCGGCCTCCTGCTGCGCTGGAGGAGTCGCAGCGTGTGGCGGGGTGGGCGCCTTCTCCACCTGCTCCTCAGAGCGCCCCTCCTCCGGAGGCGGCGCAGCCGCCTCAGCCTGAGGCGCTTCCTCGAGAGGGCCTGCGAGATCCTCCTCCACAGGCCTCGAGGCCTCGTTTGCCGTGGCCTCTGACGCCGTGGCCTCTGGCGCAGCCTTCTTCACCTCCGCAGCCTTGCGAAGCCTCCGGTGCTTCGCAGGCACCAGGTCGCTGGCAAGGAGCGAGAAGACTTGTCAGAGGAGAGCAGACAGGCAAGAATCAAGGAAGCAATACCAAGTTAAGAGCACTTACCAAGTCTTCTTGGCACGGGTGTCAACCCACGCCATGCCAGACGAACGCCAAGAAGGCGTGGTCCTGGCTCCGGGCCCCTCAGGAGCCATCTCGGCTTTCCTCTTGAGGGGAGCACCCGTGGGTTCCCCGGTAGGCCTGTCGTGGGCCGCCTTGGTCCGAGGCTCCCGTCGCCCCGCCTCGGCCTCATCGTCGTCGCCGGACGAGGCCTCAAGGACTTCCTTGGCAAGAGGCGCGGCCCTCGACGAGCTCGCCCCGCCGGAAGTGGGGTTCGCCCTCGCCACCTCGCAGCCTGGCTCGGCGTCTGATGCGTAGGGCGACTCCGCGGCTTCTGGCCCCTTCGCCACAGGCATGGCCACCTCATCCTCCTCCTCCCCCGCCAAGCCAAGCCAGCACCGCCAGGCACGCGGCCAAGTTGAGCTGGTGGAGAGGCCTCAGTACCGTGGCGACCGCCACGGGCACGTTCGGATTGATGAAGAGGAAGCCCACGATGGTGGAGACGACCTCGGGGCGGTGGTCGCAGCAGTGGAGCCGCATCGGGTCCATGAGCCCCGAGTACATCCACATCGGCTTCTTGTGTGCTTGAAGCGGAGCGATGCGGCGCTTCACGAAGTCCTCCGCGACCATCTGGCCGGTGAGACCGTTCTCCCGAAGCAGCTTCATGCGGCCCACGAGGTCTGCTACCTGCGGGCCCTGGAAGATCTGCTTGCCCCAGTGGGTATTCTTCATGGGCGGCGCCTCCGGGGTGTCGAGGAAGGAGCTCTGCGACTTGACGCCGATGAGGAACCACTTCTGCCGGAAGTCGTGCACCTTCTTCACCACCGCCGTGACGGGCTTCTCGCCGTTCCACGACATGGGGATGTAGACGTCCCCCATGCCGTCCACGATGCGGAAGGATACGCACCCCGTCCGCTCGAGCTTCGCAGAGTTCCGGAGCGCATAGAAGCTCCGGAAGAGGGCCACCGAAGTCTGCACCCCCAAGTAGGCTTCGCACAGATAGGCGAAGATGGAGAGGATCAAGATGGAGTTGGGGTGCAGATGGAGAAGATGGATCTGGTAGAACTCCAGAACCGCCTCCAGGAAGGGCGAGTAGGGAGGCACCAACCCGGCGTAGATGGTGTGGAGGAAGATGGGAAAAAACCCCTTCGAAAGCCGGCCGAGCTTCGCGGCCTGGATGGCGCTGGTGCCGTGTTCATTGGTCTTCCCGGCGACCAGGTGCCGGATCTTGTCCAGCGCCGTCTCATTGACACGTTCACCGACCAGGGCAGGGCCGAGCACCTCTTCCTCCTGCGCGTCTGAGGGGAGCGTCGCCATCACCGCTTTGCCTTTCGCTCCACCCATCGTCGGAAAAGGAGAAGAACGCGGAAGGACGAGGAAGAAGAAAGAGTTCGCCGGTGAGAAGAAGCTAGGAGGGCGAGAGCAGAAAGCCGGGCGCGCAGAATGAGAGCAGTAACCGCTGCTCGGACCGGCGCGCGGGCTTTATGCCCCATCTGGGCAGTTACCAAGACGTGGTGGGACCCCCCACGACGCACGTTCTGACGGAGAAACCGAGTCGCCGCAAACTCAGCACGGATCGACGCGTGTCTCAGGCCGGCCGGACACTTTGGGCCCACGACGCTTCGACTAAGCCTGGCGGCCCAGTGGGATCCAGGGTGTGCAGGGCCCACTCCCCACAGCCCTCGCACGCAATAGTATCGAAAGATGACTAAAGACCAAGCCGAACGCTTGAAGTGACTCTCGAGGGAAGAAGCCCTCGAGAGGGCTTGAAGAGGCAGCGGAGGCCTGAAGAGTTTTCCCCCCGCAAGTGCCCCTCTACAAGGCTCTCTCCCCTGGAGAGGAGTCAACGCAAACCCCTCCACAAGGCCGCTCTGGCCCTGAATAGATGCTTCGTTGAGAAGCAACCGCCGCAGAGCACACATGGCCTCTGCCGCGGCCGCAGAGTGATGCGCGCGTCTGCGCGCGATGACGACGGCGCCGCAGTTGCCATTCTGGTGATTAAAGGAGTCAACAAAGATGCGTCCCCCGCGCCGGACTATGAAGCTTTCCCCTTTCGTGATAAAGCGGGTGGCCGACGCTACGCTCCAACGACGACGTCACCATGGGCACCCCCACGATCTCTGCGACACCAGCTGGCCGTCCTGCGAGTACGGTAGTCTTCCTGCCACAAGGGCAGGCTTTGCGACCATGGACCGAGTCCATGGGCAGCTCGACTGCGGTGCACCCCGCTCCCCTGTTTCGTCGCCATGTGGGAACCCTTCCGCTGCGCAGGCCGCAGGGATGAGGCCCGGGGCGCCTATAAAAGGAGAGGGAGCACTTCCGTAGGAAAGGATCGGACTCCGGAGGATCGACCAGTCAAGCTAGCAACGCTCCATCATAGCTTAGCCTAGCCTAGCGTACTCAAGGAGGAAGAAGACCTTAGCTTCCCTCCTTGAGCTCCGCACTGCCGCAAGAGAGCCCTCGGCAAGCTCATTGTACTGTACCCTCTGCAACGCAATACAGACAAGCAGGAGTAGCGGTGTTACCTCCTCCTGAGGGCCGTGAACCTGGGTACGGGCTGGTGTTCATCTCTGTCGTGGTGTCCCTACTCAGGCTCGACGAGCACCGTCGCCGTGCCGGTTGAGAGTTGCAGACCAACGTGTTCAGTCCCCTTCTCAAACTACTCTTCAGAGTGTGGTCACCCATGTCTCGTGGGAATCACTCTCCGACAAAATTCATTTGAACCAAGTAATTAATCATATCTATGTCCACCATACATAAATATATACTTTCTCCGTTTTTTAATATAAGATGTTTTAGCCTTTCTTCATATTCACATCTCCAAACTTGTATCTAGATATATTTTAGTGTCTATATTCACTCATTTGTGTGTGTATCTAGACAACTTGTGCAATAGCTAGAACATCTTATATTAAAAAAACGGAGGGAGTATATGACAATTCACGGCCATTCCAAGTATGAACCGATAGATGGAACCGGGGCATGTGCTCCCGGTTATTTGAAATGCCAAAAAAAAGTCAAAGCATGTTCAAAAAATATGAAACAAAAATTTCATGTACATGACTTACAAAACATGTACTCCGTGCATGAGTTTCGTGACAAAATTATTATCTATTCCGTCTCGGTAAAAAAAGAAAATTTATGTGCTATATAGCAGTATATATGTGACGTATTTTTATCTTTTTTACACATGCCAAATAAAAAATCATTTTTCTGTAAAACTTTTGACGCATATCTGGTACATGCGAGATCTACGTACGCAACATTTTTACATATGTTTTAAACTTTAAAAAAATGCTTTTTCCAACCGGGAGCATGTGCTCCCGGGAGCACCGAACCATTTTCCCCCTCGTCATGCCTATCCAACTTCGCATCTTACCTCAGCCAGCCAATGCTCAACAAGTTTTTTTTTACTAAATGACCCACGTTTTTTTTACTAAATGGCCTTTAATTAAACTTTCATCTAATTACGACCCTTCAGACGGAAAGTTATTTGGATGGTTACAATTAACTGAAAGTTTGATTAAGAGTCATTTAGTAAAAGAAATACCTCGACCCACTGGCTACTGGCGTGCCATCATATCTGTGGTGTCTTCGCGAAGTGAGCCTAACTCAACTGGTTTGGTTTCTTGTGGTGGAACCAGTTCACCCAGGTTCAAGTCCCAGACTTTGCATGAGTGATCGCATTTTTCTGGATTTTTCAGGATTTAACCGGCGCTATACTTTCAGCGGTAGGTGACGTGCCCGTCAACAGCGAGGCGCCCGTGGTGACTTCGTCAATCTCAAAATATGCCGGACCAGTCTCTCGGAGGTGCTCATAGGGGTAGGGTTTGCGTGTGTACGGTCATAGGGGTGTCTGTACGTGCGTGTTTGTGAACGTATGCGTCTGTACTTCTCAGAAAAAAAATATCTGCGGTGCCTTGGATGCGTGTGTGAGTCCGTCTAGTGCGACTCGTCGTCAAGAGTCTTTCATTCCAATTTCCAGGGAAAAGGGAAAGAAAGAGGTTGTCCGTATAGTCGTAACTCGTAATTAGGTACCACCGTCAGCGTGCGTGTGCATTGTTTGTTTTTTTTGGTTAGGAAAATAAATATAATGTGTGCATTTCTAGGTAGAGAGTGGAGGCCAGAGTTGACGAGAGGGAGAGAGGCAGGCGGAAAGAGACGGGCCTGGCGGCCTGCCTGCGTGATGGCGACATCAATGCTGCCATCTTTAAGTAGATATCCAGGGGCAGGGAGGAGCAGTGGCATCAGCGGCCATTGAATTTGCTGGCGAGCTCGCTTCAGCCATTGCATCTGCAGCCATGGAGAACGGCGATGGGGAGTACGCGCAGGACGGCTCCGTGGACCTCCGCGGCAACCCCGTCCTCCGCTCCAAGCGCGGCGGCTGGACCGCCTGCACCTTCATCGTCGGTACGTACGTACGCCGGCCGGCCGACCGGCAAAAGATTCATGTATGTATGTGCATACGTCTAACCGGCTCGTCATTCCACGTCGCCGTCGTGGTGGCCGCCGGCCGGCCGGCGTTACGTCGTGCTGATATTTGCAGTGTACGAGCTGTTCGAGAGAATGGCCTACTCAGTGGCGGAGGACCCCTTAGGGCAGCCGCCCTACCTTGATTTTTGACAAAAAATCTAATACATGTAGGTATTTCTCTGATACATATAATATTTTCTGTAGTTTCTGAAGTTTTGGATAAAAATAAAGGAAAAGGGCCGGCCGTGGCTGCCCCGGCCAGAAACTGGGCCTTGCTACTGGGCTTTAGGTTCCAGCGAGCAGTGAAAGCTTCCTCGCTCGTCCGCTCGCTCCGCTCGTTCCAGGGAGACGCCGCTCCCGCTGCTCGCGTCTGCGCCCCGGCCGCCGTCGCCCATCTATTTAGTTTTCTTGCGTCATTTTTTTCTTCTATTCAAAGTTCGCCCGACCTCGTTTTTTTCCCGTCCTCCGCCACTGGGCCTACTACGGGATCGCGTCGAACCTGGTGATGTACATGACCAAGAATCTGCACCAGGGGATCGTCGAGGCGTCCAACAACGTCACCAACTGGTCCGGCACCGTCTTCCTCACGCCGCTCATCGGCGCCGTCGTCGCCGACGCCTACCTCGGCCGCTACTGGACCTTCGTCGCCGGCTCGGCCATTTACCTCATGGTACGACCCGCATTCAGTTATCCCTCTTCCTTTATCTAAAAAAGGGCCTGACTATGTGACAGGCGCCTGTTATATGGCATAAGCATACGCACGGCTCAGTGTGGCACGGGTATGTGCGTGTGAGAGAAACAACCATTTTTGCATGCATTAAAATTAATTGCTGACATCATCGCGCATTAAATGCAAAATTTGAAAATTCAAAATGTTTTGTAGCTCAAACCGTTTATCTGATTTATGATCCGTTTTCACCGTTGAACTAGTCGCGTTCAGATATTCAAAACTAGATCCCATGTTGATATGTTCCGACGAAATTTTTTTATGACCCAAAAGTTACCACCCATTAACATGTAAGTTATCAGTACTATTGTACGTAAGTTACCATCGTTAATATTAGTTTTTGGGTTGAAATATAAAACCATTTTTCAGTATTCTAAGTTCATTAGTAATAGGTAAAAAAACCAAAATAGTATGGTAACTATATTGATAATGTGTATCGAGTGATGAGTTCATCAGTATTGGTTTGGTAAATATTATCGAAAAAGTATGATAAATATTATCGAAATAGTATGGTAACTTATGTGTTACGGACGTGGTAACTTTTGGGCCAATTTTTTTTTTCCAGAATATATCAACATGGGATCTAATTTCGAAGATCTCGTCGCGACTAGCTCAACGGTGAAAACGGATTCTAAATCGGATAAACGGTTTGGTCTACAAAACATTTTAAATTTTCGAATTTTGCAATTAACGTGGGATGACATCATCTTAGCGCATGCGCATGCATGGACATGTGGGGCTAATCCAACGGCCGGAACGCATGCGTGGATGTAAGCCCGGTGAAAGGCGCCTGTTGTTTAGAAATCCCGAAAAAAAATCCCTCCGCCTTCCTGATACCTGGCTAGTTTTTTCAGCTGAAATGCGCAGTAACAATGTGCGTCTACACAAACACCATCCAGGCCACCTATACTTTTTTCGATAAAGAGATCTTTATTAATTATAAAGTTTTAAGCATTACATCCGACATCTTTAGAATGCACACAACCCCAACCAGTTCACAAGTCTTCGAAGGAAAAAATAAAAAGTTGAATTACATATCAAAATGAAAAATTGTAGAGACCACCTATTACTTGGCAACCTACAGCACAGACACTAAGCTAGCTACAAACTTCTTACACTGGAGTAATAATTTTTCAGAGGGGGAAACTTATCAGATACGTATATGAAAAAAAACTTTTTGAGAAAATATCTGCATTATGGATACAGTTGTTTATCCTCTCATCTTCCTATTTTTCATGAGTGCGGCAATGCGATCCATTGGTCACCTAGTCGTTTGTTCTCTCTTTCTTTTTTTGCTTGGTAGCGAAAATAGTGACGGCTTGCGAGGGTGTCTATATCGGTTTTAGGCTGGTTCCCCGTTAATTAACCGGTCAATTCTCTCCTTCTTTTTTTAATAAAATGAGACAATATGTCCGTTTTGTTTCAAAAAAATACTGGTCGGACTTTGGAGCACATCCAAACTAGATCTGACAAACAACATTGGCGTCATCAGGAAGAAACAACAATGGGAAATCTCGTACTTTGCCGTCGGACCAGCGTTCATTAGTTAATGAGGGTGTATCTTTCGGACATGTCTCATGGATAGGTAGGAGTACTATTAACTGTTGGATTGTTGGTGCGACTTTAAGGCTACGTACCTAGTTGCTTCAGTAAAAAATGTGCTAATTTGAGTTCTTGCAACCTAAATACTTACTACTACCTCCGTTCCAATGAATAAGGCTTATATTATTTTGAAAAAGTCAACCCATGTAAAGTTTGACCAAGTTTTTATAAAAAAATATTAACATGTAAAATATAAAATCAATGTCATTAGAAACATCATGAACTATATTTTCATATGGTATCTATATAATATCATATTTGTTGATAGTGTTTTCTAAAACTTTGGTCAAACTTTACTTGGCTTGACTTTTCTAACAAAATATAGGCCTTATTCATTGGAACGGGGGGAGTACGTACTAATCCACTAAGCTACGAACTTACTACGCCGCAACAATCATTTCTTGGTGAAATTAACCTATTATGACAATTGAACCATTCTGGATTCAATTGTTTACCCTCCCATATTCCAGTTTTTCAAGCGAGTGTGTGAACACGATGCTTTTGTCACTCAGTGGCTTGTATACGGAAAATTATAGTTGGACCTGGTCCATATTAGATCTGACAAAATATGGCGTCTTTAGGAAGCAAGAACCACAGCAAATCTAGCGACGTGCCTTAGGACCAGTGGTCAGTTATTACCAGGGACAGGTAGTATCGTTCCGACATGTCATATGGGCATTAGGTATACTAGGATTGCTTGGATTCTTGGTGGGACTTAAAGGCATCTTCAATCACGAGGCAGATATACTGCATAAAGAAGAAAAGGCAAATTGCGAATCTAGGCAAATATAGTGGCTGCTAATTTCCCTGCTCTTGTTTACTTGTATGGGGTGGTTGTTGAGGCTGCCAGAAATATCTCTAGGGGATCAATACGTGTTGATGGTTAGTGAAGAGGAATATCTCTTTAATGGTCAGTTGATAGTACCACTTTTGCAAAAGATCACTTCGCTCCATTACTTAAACTAAAACGATTTTTTTTGCAATAACTAAAACGATGTTCTAACCCAACAATCACCATTTGGGAACAGTATGATCAAAGTCGGACGGCCAACATTGACCTGATAGGCAAAAGAGAAGTTAGTGAATACTCCCTCCGTTTATAATATAAGATGTTTTACTCTTTTTCCACATGTAAATGTCATGTCCAAACTTGTATCTAGACATATTTTTAGTATATGTATACACTTATTTTTGTATGAATCTAAACAATATGTATAACACCTACAACATCTTATATCGTGGAACGGAGGAGTACATGGTTATTTCACTAATTTAAAAAAGGGAATACTATTTTCATGCCAAAAACAGTCACATTGACTTGATCTACTAGCAAGTACTGAGTACTCGATGTAATACTAGTATGGGAGCAAGGTTTTTAAGACTCCAGTCCAAGTTAGGTCCCAAATAACCTCTTTCTTATAGAGTTTTTTCCTACAAAAAATCCACCGAGTCCTGCGTTTTCATGAAAAGCCCGAGCAAAGTATGCATGGCCAACCAAGAACCATTTTGCTAATTTATAGGCGCAAGAAAAAATTCTTTGTCTATCTCTTGTACGGATTTCTCGTGTCTTGTCTTGTCTTGTCTTTGCCACCCAAGATGGGTTCATAGACTTGGTCATGATTATATTGTCTGCCCCGTGAAGTTAAAAAAAAGTTTGGTCACTACTTGGGTGATGCCTTATACTGTTATAAGATGGCCCATATATATTTGGCTGCTTTGGTTTTTCTGTTCAACCTTTCCACATCATGTGGGTAGGAGGAATAGGGTGGTGTGCTTTGGCGTGTCTATTAGTGAGTGTATATATGTGTTTTTAAGCATCCGCGTCTAACTCTTTGTATTATGTATTTTTCTAAAACATCATAGGTCGTGTACGTGTGTATATGTTGTTCCAAAGAAGAAAAGAAGTGTAAATACCATGGAAAAGTGTCTTTTCCGTGCAATTGGTGTGTAACTTTTGAATTTCAAATTTTTTTCATTAGTTTCTCATGCTATAAATACATTGTTTTTTATTGAAGGGTAGAGTTACATAAAATCTATATATTCTATCGAAAAATTATTGCTTTAGCTATCATGGTACTTTTAATTAAAGTTTTCTTTATTGCAAGATTGCACAACTCATTTGGTCCGTCGAAAGATTTATACATATTGGGCAAACATTTACACAAGAATTTCCAAGTGTTCGTTCTATTTCAATCATGTTTGAAAATTGCACGTTTTGGTGTATTTTGTTTGCAATTTTTGTTTTTGGCTTTTTACCTACTAGACCTTTTGATTTTATCTTCCCTTCTATCCTGGTAAACTGGTAAACTGACTACAAAAAAATATTTGTGCTTATGGTTTTTAGGGAATATTTTTACTTGGGCCCAATATATTTTCTACAGAATTATTAGTTGGCCCAGCCCTTTTTTTGCGGAACATTAGTTGGCCCAGCCCACTAACGTTGATAGTGTACAAAAAAGTCCATAGATGACCAAAATGTATTTTTATATGCATAAATGCAATGTTCAAGTGAAAGCGACAGCATATAGATGCCATCTAAAAAAAACAGCATATAGATGCAAATCTGAAGGCCAATAGAGAATTTAAGGCAACTTATTAGAAGTGACCGATGGACTGCGTGCAGCGTGCTACAGTATCAGCTTACAAGATGGTAAGGAGGAAATTAAGCTCCTTATCTCGTGGAATCCTTTCGACATTTTTAGGGAGCATTATTGCCATCAAGTAGCAAATAAAAACGACACGGAAGCTCGGATGGCTAGACAAACAGAACGTGCGCAAACTCCGTGTCAAATACTCGATCTGTTTGCTGTTTGGAATATGAATCCCACGAAAAAATTATCGCACCAATTAGATAACTAAATTCGATCTGATCACGAATGCAGTTTCTCATGCTTGAAATACTGAAACAAACGCAGGGCATGATACTGCTGACCCTGTCGGTCACCGTGCCGGCACTGAAGCCGCCGCCCTGCGACGGCACAACCTGCCCGCGCGCCTCCGCCCTGGAGCTGGGCGTCTACTTCGGCGGGCTGTACACCATCGCGCTCGGCCACGGCGGCACGAAGCCCAACATCTCCACCATCGGCGCCGACCAGTTCGACGACTTCGACCCGGTGGAGAAGCTGCACAAGCTCTCCTTCTTCAACTGGTGGATGTTCACCATCTTCCTTGGCATCCTCTTCTCCACTACCGTCCTCGTCTACCTCCAGGACAACGTCAGTTGGTCGGTCGGCTACGGCGTACCCACGCTGGGGCTGCTGGCCTCCGTCGTCGTCTTCCTCGCCGGCACGCCGCTGTACCGCCACAAGGCGCCGCAGGGTAGCCCGCTGACGAGCATGGGGAAGGTGGTCGCGGCGGCCCTGTGGAAGCATCGCGTCGACGTGCCCGCGGACGCCAAGCAGCTGCACGAGCTGGAGCTCGAGGACTACACGAGCAGGAAGAGGTTCCGCGTGGACGCCACGGACTCCATGAGATTCCTGAACAAGGCGGCCGTCAAGGTTAATCCCGAGAACGACGACGACGACGAAGACCGCAAGTCTGGGCGGCTTCCACCGTGGACGCTGTGCACAGTGACGCAGGTGGAGGAGACGAAGCAGATAGCCAAGGTCGTGCCGCTGCTCCTCACCATGTTCGTGCCGTGCACGCTGTTCGCGCAGACGGGCACGCTGTTCGTGAAGCAGGCCGCGACGCTGGACAGGCGCCTCGGCGGGTTTCTGGCGCCCCCCGCGAGCCTCGGCGGGTTCGTCGTGCTGAGCATGCTCGTCTGCGTCGCCCTCTACGACCGCGTCTTCGTCCCCGCCGCACGGAGGCGCACCAGGAACCCGAGGGGGATCACGCTGCTGCAGCGGCTCGGCGCAGGGATGCTGCTCCAGGTCGCGACCATGGCGCTCACGGCGGCGATCGAGAGCCGGAGGCTGGGCTTCGCGAGGAGCCACGCTCCTGACGCCGCCGGCATGCTGCCCCTGACCATCTTCGTGCTGCTGCCGCAGTTCGTGCTCATGGGCGCGTCCGACGCGCTCCTGGTGGTGGGGCAGATCGAGTTCTTCTACGACCAGGCGCCAGAGAGCATGAAGAGCCTGGGCACGGCGCTGTCCCTAACGGCGTACGGCGCGGGCAACATCCTCAGCAGCGTCGTCCTCTCGCTCGTCGAGCGTGTCACCGGGGACATGGGGACCCCGTGGGTGATCAATGACCTCAACGCTTCGCGCCTCGACTACTATTTCACGCTTCTCACCTTGCTCGCCGCGGTGAACCTTGCAGTGTTCCTTGCGCTCAGCGCAAGGTACACGTACCGAGCGGAGTCGAGGGAGATGATCGACGTCGGAATGGACGTGCAAGGCGGCCCGGCAAGGGTTCATTCAGAGCCAGCGCCAGTGGCATGAAAAAGGCTGGAATGTTTCCGCCTGTCATTAGTTTGATGAACCGTGGACGAGCGTTACTGATCACCACCTATTTTGCTATTCACCTGTAATCATATGTATCCCGTATGGCTATGGACCGCTAAATATCGACCGGCTAAATGGAGTATGGTGTGCCGTCGTCCCAAAAACCAAGAGGATTCGGAACTCATCACCTTGAAGTCAAGATGGATCTTTAAGTTTCTTACTGAAGATGGGGTTTGGCAAACCCTCCGTAGGAGGAAATATGTGGATGGTAAAACGTTATCTCAGGTTCTTTGAAAACCTGATGATTCGCACTTCTAGGCTGGCCTTATGGCTATTAAGAAAATTTTCTTGCCACATGGTTCCTTCTCAAATATGGATGGTTCGGAAATTAGATTCTGGGAGGATAAAGGGTAAGGCCAAACTACACTCCGAGAACAATATCTTATAATATTCTGCGTCAGAAAAGCGATATCCTCGCTAAAAAAAAAGGTGTTGGGAACTTGCCCACCGTTTGTGACGTACAGAAGAAGCCTATTCGGTCCTAGACAAGCATCTTGGGATGCTTTATTATTGCGGTTGGACTATGTCCAGTAACACAGGGATCCGATAAATTTTATTGGAATCGGTACGAACAGTACAATGTGTTAATTCATTCTCAACTACCAGTTGATAATAATAAGAAAAATTGGAAGATGAAGATCCCGCTGATAACTAAGCTATTTGCGTGGTATCTACATCGAGGAGTAATTCTTATGAAAGATAAACTTACAAGACGCAATTGGTAGGGAAGCAAAAAGTGTGTCTTTTATCATCATGACGAGACTATAAAGTATTTATCCTTTCAATATAAATTTGCTAGTTCTATATGGTCAGCCATCCAGATGGGCTCTACCTTATACCCTTCCCGTAGCGTTGCGAATATTTTCGGCAATTGGCTAAATGGTGTGGATTTTAGGTTCAAACTTCTTATTAGGGTGCGAGCAATTGCTGTTATTTGGTCGCTATGACTATGTAGAAATGATAAGATTTTTAATGATAAAAATGTTTTTATTATGCAGGTTATTTATCGATGTACAGCTACACTCCGGTCATGATCGTCCCTACAGCGTGTGAAACATCGAGACATGTTTTTGGAGGTGTCATCTCGGATGGAGGCTGCGGCGAGGGAATTTTCCCAGCATGGATGGCAACATAATCGTTGCATCGGTCCTCCGTCACCTTAGACTTTTGGCGTCGTTACACTTTCTCATTGTAATATGTAAGACCAGACACAATGGGAGTATCATAGGTAGTATCATGCATGCCACATAGGCAAAAATCTGAGTTGGCACAATAATTAATGAAGAGAGAGATGGAAGTAGTATTATAGTATGATACCGACACGCTAAACTAGAAAATTTAATGGCAAATGTATCATGTACACATATTTACATTGACATTTTATAGAACATTAAATATGATGTGATTATGATACTACTATATGATACTATGCATTGTAAGAGTGGTATCATAAACTAGTATCATACGCATGATACTAGTATATGATACTTTGCATTGTGACCGGTCTAATATGTCATCTTTATTTTTGTTGTTCTGAGACTTGTGAATTTTTTGGGTTGTGTGCATCTTTATTATGCAGAGGCCGGGTGTAATACTTAACTTTAAATAATAAAGTTCCTTTATCGGAAAAAAAAGGTTATCGGTAGCTGAATGAACGGATACGTTGGATGGATTTTTTTTTTTTTTTGAGTTCAAAGTGGTCGTATCCACTGCCCGAATAGATAGAAGAGATGACCCGGTTTATAAAGGAAACCATAAATTTTGGATGGATTATTAAAAGTGACATTTACCATCAGAATGTAAAGCTCCTAAAAAGATGGACCTCCCTAGATCGATTTGTGATCTTCATATGCAATTGTCCTATATTATGCTGATTCAGCTATGGTTGAAGCATATTCTGAATTTCTTGACCTTTGATGTCATGTTGGATTCCATGCAACAATCTTCAGCCCAGCTGCCAGCATGATAACTGGGCAACTTAGATTAATCTCTCCTCGGGGGCGCGACATCCAATTTAGATCAATGATCTGGTCGGTTCTTTAGATTAGATTTAGTCAATTTTCGAAATTTCCAATTCTATATATTAGATCCAATTAGCCACAAATAATACCCTAAATTTTCTCGAACCTCATAGGTCCATCCGGCGGATACGATGCAAAATCATCAAGACTTGCTTGGCAGCAGCCGCGGGAAACTCATGATCGCGGCGCCCGACGGGCGCACGTCGTCATGTGTGGCCACGCCAGCCACGGGCGGTGCGGGCACACACGCCCAGCTCGGCTCCCGTCGGATTCACGTCTAGCTCCGCGCGCACAGGAGGCAGCGACCGGCCGGAAATTACGTAAACTTCTGCATCGCGTCAGGTGCGTTCACGTACATGGCGTACAGGTTCGTCAGGTGCGTTCACATACATGGTGCCTGATCTTCGCTTGCATGCAAGCGGGTCCAGCTACATCTTCTGCATAAAAAAGGACATGGAGCAGATTACGGGCGGGCTACACATCCTCGTCAACACGCCGTTCATCAACCATCACCAGTTCACCGTCGCCAGTCTGCACCGCTTCAACCTTCGAGCCGACATCATCAAGCCAACCACAAACGTCAAGCTGTACGACATGAACCTACGAACCAAGATCTTGGTCGAGTTCTTTATCGCCATCAACAAATCATCGCCAAGGTCTACATCCACGTAGTCTCCCGCTGTCCGCTGTCGCCGACAAAAACCCGCCGCCGTTTAACACAAGAGGACTATTGCAACGGAAGAGTTTTCTTCGTGCCTTCTTATTCCTGTGTGATGTGTGATCGGCCTGCTCTGGAGTCTCGGAATCACCTCTTCTTTGAAGTTCCTCTTGCTGTCATGTGCTGGAAATATCTTTGCCCTGACTGCTAATGCCTCTATGCATCTGCCAATCCAGGACACAATTGACAACCTAAAAACAGAAGTCTGCCGGTCTTTTTCCTTTGAAATTTTGATATTGGTTGCCTGGGCACTTTGGACTACAAGAAAATCGTAGCATTTCAAAGAGATAGATCCTAATATCTACAAATAGAGAAAGAAATTCAGAGCATCTCCACGGTAGCCCCAAAGGCCGTCCAATAGAGGCGCCCAAAACGCCGGTGTAAAACATATGTGGGAACAGTGCTCGATACCCTAGAGGGTTCGGCAGTCATCAATATATATGGACGTACGTGTGTACATAAACAGATACAGTTACAATTGGTATACAATACAAATACAGTCTAACACCCTCCCTCAATCTTAACTGTACCCAGAAACAGATAGTAAGTTAAGATTGCGCCTACATCCTTCGAACTGAGGCTGAGACAAAGGCTTCGTGAAGATGTCAGCAAGTTGATCCTTGGACGGGATGAACTTTATTTGAAGTAGCTTTCGTGACACTCGTTCCCTCACAAAATGAAAGTCAACTTCGATGTGTTTCGTTCGGGCATAAAATACTGGATTAGACGAAAGGTATGTAGCACCGATGTTGTCACACCAAAAAACGGGTGGGTGATCTTGAGAGATCCCCAACTCTCTCAACAGAGACTGAACCCATATGAGCTCAGCTGTGGCATTGGCAACAGCCTTGTACTCAGCTTCAGTACTGCTACGAGAAACCGTTGCTTGCTTGTGAGCACTCCAGGTGATTAAGTTAGGACCAAAGAATACTGCATATCCCCCCGTGGATCGCCTGTCATCAGGACTACCAGCCCAGTCAGCGTCAGAAAACGCGGATAGCACAGGAGAAGACGCAGACCAAAGGTGCAGACCATATGAAGAAGTGAGGCGGATGTACCGCAGGATGCGCTTCACAACAGCAGAATGAGATTTCCGTGGAGCATGAAGAATCTGACACACACGATTAACCGCATATGATATATCAGGCCTGGTGATCGTCAAGTACTGTAAGCCACCAACAATGCTGCGATACTCCGTGGAATCGTCAGACGAAATAAGATCACTATCAAAAGCAGACAATCGGTCAGTAGCAGACATAGGAGTGCGTGCAGTCTTGCACTGCAACATGCCAACACGGCGTAACAAGTCCTCGGAATATTTCTGCTGAGTGAGAGTCAGTCCACCAGCAGAAGAAGAAACCTCCAAACCAAGGAAGTAATGTAGGGAGCCCAAGTCCTTGATAGCAAAATTAGCACTCATAGCAGAAATCAAACGATCAGCAGCAGGAACTGAGGAACTGATAAGAATAATGTCATCCACATAGACCAACAGATACATAGTTACCTCAGGACGCTGAAGCAGGAACAGTGACGTGTCAGCAGTGGAAGGGACAAAACCATGAGCACGCAAAACTGAACCAAGACGTGCATGCCATGCACGAGGAGCCTGCTTGAGCCCGCAAAGAGCTTTAACCAGGCGACACAGATGATGAGGACGAGCAGGATCAACAAAACCTGGGGGCTGGCGCATACATACCTCTTCCTCCAAGACTCCATGAAGGAAGGCATTCTGAACATCCAACTGGCGAAGAGATCACCCGCGTGTAACAGCCAAAGAGAGCAAAAGGCGAATAGTGGTAGGCTTAACAACCGAACTGAATGTATCCTCGTAATCAAGCCCATACCTCTGTTTAAATCCCTTGGCCACTAACCGTGCTTTGTAGCGTTCAATGAAGCCATCAGCACGTTTCTTAACTTTGAACACCCACTTGGAGTCAATACATTAACACCAGAAACATGAGGAACGAGCTGCCAAGTATCATTCTTCAACAGTGCCTGAAACTCCTGCTCCATAGCACTGCTCCAGTGTGGAATACCGAGAGCAGCCTGAAAATGTCGAGGTTCAGCAGTGGGGTCAGCCTCAGCTTGTGCGACACAAGCCGCAATCCACGCGACCGTGCCATCTTTGCGCTCGAGCGGACGGAAAATGCCATTTTGGCTACGCGTGCGCGGACGCGAAGCAACAGGAGCATCATGTGGAGTTGTCGCAGGTAGCGACACAGCAACCTGATCGGGAGACGCTGGCAAATGCACGATCGGCGAGCAGGAAGGACCTAGCGAGGTGCTTGGCGTGCACGGCCCAGGCGACGAGGGCGGTGGGGAAGCTGGCGTTGCGCGGGGCACGGCCGAGCCAGGCGCAGGCGAGGGCGGCCCATCTGGGGCCACTGCAGGGGAGTCCGCTCTAGATGGGCCAGACGGAGAGGCTAGAGGCTGGCCAAGGCGATCGAGGTCCAGCATGCATGGCGCATGCGATCGATCAGCTTCCGGTGCATGCGATCGATCAGCTTCCGATGTAGGCGAGCGTGTCCGTGGTGAGGCAGGAGGATGCTCCAGGAGCTGAAGGCGCGCTCCTCGGCCGGTACCTACACCATGATTAGGCAGCAAAGCAGGAGTATACGCAACATCTACAAATTGATCAGGCGAAGGTAAAGACGAATGCACATGTGGAGCGGTAGGAGTAGGAGGAGTCGGAAGTGCGGAAAAGGGGAACACATTCTCATCAAACACAACATCACGGGAAATATAGACGCGGTTAGTGGGAAGGTGAAGGCATTTGTACCCTTTGTGAAGGGAACTATATCCAAGAAAGACACACTTTTTCGACCGGAACTCTAACTTACGCTTATTATATGGACGAAGATGAGGCCAACACGCACATCCAAAGACTTTGAGGACCGTATAATCGGGAGTCTCGTTGAGCAAAAGTTCAAGTGGGGTTTTCAAGTGAAGAAGTCGTGTAGGAAGCCTATTGATGAGAAAACAGGTCGTGGAAAAAGCATCACTCCAAAACCGGAAAGGAACGGAGGCATGATCTAGAAGAGTTAAGCCAGTTTCTACAAGGTGGCGATGCTTACGTTCGGCTGCACCATTTTGTTGATGTGTATGAGGACAAGACACACGATGTGAAATCCCAAGCTTGTTAAAAAACGTATTGAGGTTGTGGTACTCACCCCCAATCCGACTGAACATGAATAATTTTTTGCTTGAGAAGACGCTCTACATGGGCTTGAAATTGTATAAAAACATCGAACACATCAGATTTATGCTTGATAAGATAAAGCCAAGTAAACCGACTATAAGCATCAATAAAACTAACATAGTAATTATGACCACTAACAGACGTTTGAGCATGACCCCATACATCAGAAAACACGAGCTCAAGCGGATGTTTGATTACACGATTCGACTCAGAAAAAGGTAGCTGATGACTCTTGCCTTGCTGACAGGCATCACAAACAGTATCAATACTCTTATTGGACACAACTGGGAGATCATGGCGGTGAAGAACATGACAAACTATGGGAGTAGTAGGATGACCAAGACGCGCGTGCCAGTGGGAGGATGACACACGAACACCGCTGAAAACTTGAGAGACGGGCGGCACATCAAGCGCATAAAGACCATGGCGGAGTCGACCTCTAAGTAGTACGTCCCTCGTGTCCCGATCCTTAATAAAAAATGGAAATGGTGAAATTCAGCAAAGACATTATTATCACGAGTAAGTTGAGGAACTGACAACAAACTACGTGCAACCGAAGGAACTCGAAGGACATTGAGGAGATGCAACTTTTGAGAATTATGAGTAAGAAGTGAAGCCTGACCAATATGTGAGATGTGCATACCTGCTCCATTGGCGGTGCGAACCTGATCATGACCACGGTATGGCTCCTGAGTGGAGAGCTTGCCCATCTCACTCGTCAGGTGATTGGTAGCTCCTGTAAGCATGTACCACGTAGGATCGATGGGGTATGAAGGAGTATGGCCGTGCTCGTGACTTGCCAAAGCAGCTTGTTTTTCATTGCCTTTCCCGTTGTTTCCGATGCCCAAAAAATCACCCTTGAAGCGGCGATGACAGCGTGATGCAATGTGACCCTCAAGACCACACAACTGGCAGGGAACCTGCGCACCGCAGGAAGGACAACAGATACCCGCCCGTGGACGACCAACCCCGCCCGTGGGGGCGTTGGCAGGATGCGAGGGCGGAGGAGGTGGTGGCACCGGTTTTCCTCCACTGGTTGGCGTCTTGTATGGTTTGCCATGGCTGCGCGAGGCGGCATTGGCCGAAGAGAAGCTCGGCGACGTTCGCCGAGCCTTGGCACGCTGTTCCGTGGCGAGAAGGCGTGAATACAGATCACGCGGCTGAATAGGAGTATCGCGACCATTGATATTCTCCACAAGATTATCATAGTCCTCGTCCAACCCGTTGAGGACGTAGGAGGTGAAGTCTTCTGGGCGAAGCGGTTTGCCGATGGAGGCGAGGGTATCTGCCATGCTCGTGACCATGTTGAAGTAGTCGGTGATGGAGCGGTCGAGCAGCTTCACCTCGCCAAGTTGCGTGCGGATAGCATGGGCTCGCGCGTGCGACTGAGACGTGAAGCTGGTGTGAAGGGCCGCCCATGCATCCCGCGACGTAGCGGCGAAGAGGACCATCGACGCCACACCCTCGGTGAGAGAGGACCGAATGCCGAAGAGGATAGCCTGATCCTGAGCCACCCATGCGTGATACGCTGGATGGTACGAAGGAGGGCACGGAAGTGTACCGTCGACAAAGCCCTCCAAGTAGCGACTGCGGAGGAGAGGCAACACCTGTGCACGCCACGACAAGTAGTTGTCCGGCGTGAGTTTCACCGGTATGAGGTGCGCGAAGTAGAATGGCTGGGAAGCACTGCAAAGGACAGCAGCGGCATACTCCGTGTGTGCAGCGGGGAGCGGCGCATAGAACCCAGACGACGGAGCACCACCAGGCGGAGGCGCAAGGTCAGCAATCAATGGTGAAGAAGCCGGTGCTGCGGACGTCGAGGCATATGACGCCGGGGGCGCGCCGAAGGGCACTGGAGGCGCACCGTAGAGGTGGTGCGGCTGGTAGCCACCATAGGGCAGCGAGGAGAGAGCACCATAGGTCACCGAAGACGGCGCGCCGTATGAAGGCGGAGCAGACGCGCCGTATGGAGGCTGCGCAGGCGCGCCGTATGGCGACTGCATGGGTGGCCAGTAGGGCACGGCGACGGGGCACCAGCGGCCGGAGATGCAGCCAAACCAGGCGGAGTAGAGAGCGCACCACCATGCGGCGGCGGGACAAGTGACGCAGAAACGTCAGGAGCAGTAGCGATCGTACTGATCGTAGGAGGAAACGCATGCGGCAGCTGGGCCGGCGTGATCGATGCTAGCTGCAGCTCTTCCGTAGCGATCGGTGTAGGAGGAGATTGGGCCACATGGGCAGCCATGGGAGGCGGCCGGACGTGCGCCCAGGCGAGTGGATGCGACGCGAGGAAGGGCGATCCCACAGCAGGAGGAACCACGGCGGCGACGGAAAGGCTCGGTGCGGCGGCGGCGGTCGAACCAGAAGCGGCAGCGGAAGACATGCGGAACGACCTAATCTGATACCATGTAAAACATATGTGGGAATAGTGCTCGATACCCTAGAGGGTTCGGCAGTCATCAATATATATGGACGTACATGTGTACGTAAACATATACAGTTACAATTGGTATACAATACAAATACAGTCTAACAGCCGGCTGTTTGCCGGCTGCTCTCCGCATCGGCACACCCCAACGGTCGCGCCCAACAATCGTGCCCGTGTGACATGCTTTATCTGACGGGCGGGGCCCGCCAGGCAGCATGAGGAGACGTCTCCTCCCCGTCCGTCAGACCACCAGCGATGGCTCGCCTCCCAGCGTTAGAGTTAATGGCGACCTTGCTGCCGACCTACCCGCCACTTCCCGTGCACGTGACACGTCTACCACCACTTCCTGCCCCCCCCCCCCCCCCCTAGTCGCGACCGACTATAAAGGCCGAGCTCGGCGGAGGGAAGCAGCACACACCCACGCCTCGCCACCATGCCTCGCCGTTTCCTGACCACCTGGGCAAAGCTCACAACGATGATCGCGCCGCTTACCCACCCGCCACCGAGGACATCCCTTGGCCCCCGTTGCAGATGTAGAAGGAGCCTGCGCCGGAGGACCTGGTTGAGCCGATGGAGGAGGAGCAAACGCAGCCGCCGTCGGAAGAAGAGGTGTGGCTGACCATGGAGGAGGACTGCGACGACGAGGACGACTTCTTCGACGATCTCGATTACGTCGAGTGGGACTGGCAGCTGCGCAGCCCCACGTCGACAACCAGGCCCTCATCCATGGGCAACTGGCGGATCAGGCCATCCGCCAGACCGCTGACGCCATTGAAGCCGCCGTCTACTTCCGTCAATCGAGATGGCGGCATAGGAGGCAGAAAACTGCGAGCCGATGGCCGCCCAGAGAAGGTACTTGGCGGAGCTGCGCCCCGTCCCAGCGGCAGCGCGTGGGACAGTGAGGAACCATCACCGCTCGGCCACGGCGCAGGAGCAATACCGGAGGAGGGAGGCCTCTATGACGAGGGCCGAAGCCAGGAGGGCCGCCGCCGGCGAGGGCTCCACCGTCAGCTCCGGCACCACCATCAATCGCGACGGCTCTGCTGGTAGGAGCGGGGCCACTGCGGCGACGGAGCCGACGGAGGCGGCGCCGACACGGTGGAGTTGTCGTCCTAGAGACGCGTCCGCCGGAGTAGCCGGCGTAGCGGCCGTAGTAGGAACCGTAGAGACTGCCGGAGTAGCCGACGTAGTTTTCTTTTCCCGTTCGTCTATGTACCTTTCTGTGTTTATGAAAAATGTTTAATTTAATTTTATGTCGCTGCCAAACGGGGCCGACTCTGCCTGCCCGACGTGGCGTGTGTTGCCGTCAGACCCGAAGTGGACCCTGCTTGTCGGGGCTGGGCAGGGGGCGCAGAACAGATTAGAGAGCGGCCTAATCTGCCGGAACCGTCTAGGACGCGCTGGTGTGGGCCGATTTTTGGTCCCCATCCCCAAAATCGGTTGTGGGGCCATTTAAGGGCTCCCGTGGAGATGCTCTCAAGGATGAGATGAACCGGGTATCACTAGGGAGAGGTTTCCCTTCGCGAAGGTCTGTTTCGCGCCCCGCGCGCGACCTGCTGCTGCCACGTGGACACGCAAACCGAGCGAGCGCCTCCGCGCGGACCCGCGACGATATCCCAGATCCAGATCTAGATCTAGATGCAGATCTAGATCCAGTTCTAGATAAGTTGTACAAACACCACACAACAATATGTACAAACACGAACTTGGCTAGTACAACTACACAGACCGGGTTGTACGTACAACTACACAGATCAGGTTGTACAGATCAGGTTGAACGTACAACTACACACCAGGTTGTACAGATCAGGTCGTACAACTAAACAGATCAGTTTTTACAGATCAGGTTAAACGTACAAGTACACAGATCAGGTTGTACAGATCAGGTTGTACGTACAACTACACTCAGATTCAGTTGTACGTACAACTACACATACCAGGTTATACGAACTATACACATTCCAAAGTAAAAAAAAAGTTCGTCGAAACTTATCAACATGGGATCTAGTTTTGTAGATCTCGACGCGAGGAGTTCAAAAGTGAAAACGGATCGTAATTCGGATAAAGGGTTCTCAAGATATTTCATTTTGAAAAAAACGAATCTAAAAATAAATGCACCTACAGCACTCTGCGCACCCCCAGGCAGCCGTCACTTGTCACGCGCGGAGGAAATGTGGGGAGCGAAAGCGAACGAAATTTCGACACGTGTCGGCAGCGGAGCCCGCGCGCATGGACCTTCGCGAAGAGAATTCTTTTTCTAAGAATTTCGAGATGAACCTCCTAATTCACGCTACGTCGAGCTGTGTAGGTTAGTGAGATTCCTAATTCTTTCTGGGCCATCATTTGGAATGAGCTCTTTATTTGCTATAATGAAATCTCAGCTGAGGATCAGTCAAACTAAATTTCAAAAATCTTTTTGACAAACGAAAATTTTCAGGTGGGTAGATCGTCGCCGATTGTTTCCTCAAAAAGATAATACAACAAATCCAAAGCAAAATAGATGTATTGACTACTTTTACTGACAACCACCAAATAACAAGTAAAATAATCAAATGAATACAGTTGCAGACCACGAACACAAGATTTTAACATTTTAAAAATCTCCAATAGTGTAGGTTAAACATGTAACAACATGTCAATAAAAATGACCAACTGCTTGACACAAAAATCAGACGGCATTTAAAAAATAATTAGATTGTGTTTGCTATACAATGAAAACTCGGCTGGTGATCAGGTAAACTGAAATATCAACAAAAAAAGAGAAATGAAAATTTTCAGGTGGCCAGATCGCCCCTGTGTTTCCTTAAAAAAGGAACAACAAATCCAAATCAAAATAGATATATTACTAGTCTTACAAACAAATATAAATAGCAAGTAAAATAATCACGGTTGGAGAAAATTGCAAACTGAATGGAATGTTGATCTTCAGTTTATTGAGATGCTTCTTGATGCTAAAGCCAGATCCACCAATCCGTCTTTCCAGATCATGATGATTGCGGGGTGCTGAATCATATTTGAGAATGAGGAGAGTAGTTTTTTTAGTTGTTTTAATTTCTTCCATGAATCTGTTTTGCTTATTAGGCATAGAATAAAGCCAAGCTTGAAGGAGAGCATGCAAGATTGGCTAGATTTATTATGAACTAATTGCATTAACTCTGCTGTAATTATGCCCCATATATAGAAAATGGAAAATGATGCAATGGGGGTCTTCCCCACTGTTCTTGCTTAAAAAACAAGTAAAATAATAAAATGAATACAATTCCAGATTACAAAAGATTTTCACATTTTAAAAACAATCAAGCCAGTGTAGGTTAAACGTGTAACTGCATGTCAATAAAATGAATCGATTGGTTTGACACAAAAAATCAGACCGCATTTTCAAAATAATCAGATTGCGCACATCACACTTGCTTTTCCATAGACAAACATGGGTAAAAAATATGGATGGTGTATAATATGCATGTGAATACATTACATCTTTGGCAATGGTAGGTAACGAATCTGCATATCTAGCTAGTAGTCTTGTGTTACTATAACTGAGATAAGATTAGGTGACTTCCTGGTTGAAAAGCTGGTTTGGAAACGGCACAAGTCTGGTAAGATTGGGCAGGGCTTTGTCATTGAGTTGTATGTTCCTGAAATAGATGTGTTTGTACTACTCCCTCCATATCAAAATATAAGGGTTCGTTTGGTACCCATCATTTCCTTTCATTTTACCAATAAATGAATTCACAAAAAATGACAGTATTAGGGGCAAGACTAGACTTAACATAGCATAGGTATTTTTTGAAATTCCAACTGAAATGACATTCCAATTTCATGACAGCTAAACACGTTTGGTATGGAATTTGAAATGAATTTTATGAAAATGATGGGTGCCAAACGACCCCGATGTTTTAGAACAAGATATGTCCATGTGCATGTAGACATATCTTGAGCTAAAATATCGTATATTTTGATACGCAGAGAGTATAATTTAGAAGTATTTCATTAGGCCATGTACAATATATTGCTTGATAACACGGCCTTATCTCAAATTTGCCACGTAATTAATATATTACGAAAAATATGATGTTCAAAGGGTTATATTTAGTGATATCTTTGCTACCAAATATTTATGTATTTATGGTTAGACAATTGTTGCTAAGAGATCATTTTTAAGGAAAAACCATTGTATTAGCTAAGAGAAGACAAAAGTCCTTTTCTGATTTCTTTCTTATCCAACTCAGTAATTATCGTATGTGGCATTATTTCATTGTATATACCCTAAGGGCATGTACAATTGGGTGACGTCGGCCTTCTTTTAGCGTTGACACGTAGGATAATTGTCTAGGTGGAGTGGAGAGAATGAAAAAAGGGAAGGATGTCTTCCCTTAGCTAAGAATGATTCTGACGAAATAAGAGAATGCTAATTTCACCATTATACCACTTGTCTTCCTTTAAAAAATTAATTTCATACTAAAATATAATTAATTTTCATTAATTGCTAGGGATGGCAATAAGAGATAATGCATTGTACAACTTAGGGATGTAAATGGTAGAAAAGGTGCGCCTTCTCTCAGCCATCCACCTCATTTAGAGAAGACAAAATTATAAATTTTACAATGCATTATCTCATGTTGCCATCTCTAGGAATTAATGAGAATTAATTATATTTTAGTAGGAAATTAAGTTTCTAAGAGAAGAAAAACGGTACTGAAATTAGCCTTCTCTTATTTCGTAAGAGATTATCACTTAGTTAAGGAACTAAGGGAAGGCAACTTTCTTTTTTCATTCTCTCTCCTCCAACTAGACAATTATCATACGTGTCAACGCTAAGAGAAGACTAACGTCATTCATTGTATGTGCCCTTATAATTTTGTCTTCTCTAAATAAATGAATGGCTCGTTTTCTCTATCATTGTACATCTCCTAATGCTCCCTTACTCGGACATAACTCGCGCAACTAACTCCACGTAAAAGCAAGAAGACTCGTGTAATTAACGTGTAACGGTGTAAGTCATTATCCCGTAATATTTTAGGTGGCGGCTATCTTTGGATTCTGAAGCAGGTACTGCTTGTTGTTTTGTTTGCTTATGTGAAAAGCTCAAGACCAAGAAGGCCAAAATCAATACAGAATATAGTACTCCATCGCTCAACTTGTCCACATAGATAAGTGTTAAAGCGCCGTAAATTACTACAAGTTGTCTACCCCACAGTTTAAACTAAAGCCCTACTTGGAAAGAATGCGACTTCGTCTGGTATACCAACTCCAATCGGACACGAAAGTTCGAAGAGCTAATAACATATTTAGTCCCACAACTTGTCCTTAGGTTCACTTTTTAGTCCCACAACTTGCGGTTAGCACGTGTGTAGTCCCACAACTTGTCCCCTTTGAAGTTTTTAGTCCCAACAAACGTGCTGGATGCCACGTAGGTCGCCACGGTGGACGAAATCATCGCGAAAGTTGTACTTTTTATTCCTTCATTTATTTAGTATTTACGTTTCAGTCCTCAGGCGGGCTAGTATTGCGATTTTATTTAACGGAAAGGATCCCGGACTGTGCGCGTTTTCCTTTTCTTCTCCTTCGCGTAGCTCTCGCGGAGACGACGGCGGACCTCGGCCTGGACGAGGCGACGGCGAGGTCGGGCGCCGCGGCCATTCCGCCTAGAATCCGGCGGCGAGATGAGGTTGCGCGAGTTCCACGAGGACCCCCCTTCGTATGGTGAGCAATTTCGACTCGCTCATCCGCTTTTCTCTGCGATTTCCGCTGGTTTAGGTGCGGGTTTGATCGGGATGATCTGGGCAATCTTTTTCGGGGAAAATTGGGCGGAACACGATCAGTAGTACCGTATGTGTGTTGTGGAAGGCTTTTTACGTTCGATTAAGGCGATATCATGGTCGGCCCTGTTCCTTGTTCCGCTTTTAGGATTTTCGTTTGTTCGGTTGTTCGATCATGTGGTTGAACCACAATTAAATGGTTGGATCCTTGCTGTAGAAGTACCAGTGCATCGATTCATGTCAATTCCGATAGAAAAGTTGAGTTTTTTAGGATTTTTGCTAACTGAACCTGTTAACGGAATGTTGTGCAGTGTTAACTGAATTTCTTCAGACTGTTAACTGAATTTTTGTAACACTGCTATCTGAATGTTGCTCCAGTTTGTAATGCAGGAGAATTCACTAATAACTTCTCAGTGAAAGTAGTCCACAATGGCTTTTTTTGTGGATTGCATGAAGATTTGGAATATGTGAGTGCTTCTATAGCAGAGTTTGATTACTGCACTGCTGACACCTGGTCACTAGAGTGGATTGATGAAATGCTGAAAATGCTTGGTGAAAAGAGAGATGGAAGGCTGCGTGTCTATTGGTGTTTGCCAGAGAAGGATCTTACAGATGGCTTAGTGCTTGTTGAGAAGTATGGTCACATTGTACACATGGTGAAAGCTAGTAGGGTGCACAAGACACTGGTTCTGTTTGTTGATCACACTAATTTTCTGCAGTTCTTGAGGCCAGATTTCCCTGTAACACTACCTGGCTTGCCCTCTCCGATATCCCAGCAACAACAGCCAGCAGTGCCAACAGCTCAAGCTTCAAGTTCTTCTATTGTTCCTGTAGCAGATAAGGAGTTCCTGGATGCCTGTGGTTTTGCTGTTGCAGATAAGGAGGTCCAGGATGCTTGTGGTGTTCATGTTGCAGCTAAGGATTCTTCTGGTGTTCCTGTACCAGATATGGATGCTGAACCTGGAACAGAAAATTCAGTTGATGCTGCTAGCAGTTCTGACAGTGAGTTTCAGCTGTTTGACAGTGATTTTGATGTTGAAGATGGAGATGATGACTTGTTTGCAGAGAATATTGACAAGTTTGTTAATGACCACAATGAGCTGGAATTAACCAATGAACATGAAGATGAAGAAGCTCTGGAGGATGATGACCTGAACCTGCTAGAATCAGACAGGCAGCAGCTTAAGCTCCAATTCAGGGCTTTCAATCCTGAGGTTGATATAGACAATCCCACTTTCAGAGTTGGAATGGTTTTCAGTGGTGATGAGGAGGTTAGGAAAGCAATTGCAACATACAGTATAAGAAACAGAGTGACAATTAAGAAAATAAAAAATGACAAAAGGAGGGTGCATGTTGTTTGTAAACCTGACTGTACTTGGATGTTGCATTCATCTAATGATGCAAATAGAACAGGTGGCTTCATAATTACTAAATATGAGGCCAACCATACATGTGAGGCAGGCTGGCCACTGAAAGCTCTTACAACCAAAATCCTAACTGAAACTTTTATGCATGAGTTCAGAGATAATAAGAAGCTAGGACTAGATGGCTTTGCTACAAAGGTGATCAGGGAATTTTCCATGTGTCCTCCAAGATGGAAGCTGAGTAGAGCTAGGAAAGCAGCACTGCAACACATTCATGGGGATGAGGAGTCACAGTTCAAATTGCTAATGGATTATGGACAAGAGCTGAGAAGTTGCAACCCTGGTTCAAGGTTCTTTCTAACCACAAATTCAGTTGGTGATCCTGAAAGCCCTGAGCATAAGCAACATTTGGCAACATTGTACTGGAGTTATGATGCTTGCAAAAAGGGTTTCCTAGCTGGATGTAGACATGTCATATTTGTAGATGGTTGCCACATTAAAACAAAGTACAAAGGGGTGTTGCTGACACCAGTAGGAATTGATCCAAATGATTGTATTTTCCCTGTTGCTTTTGGATTGGTAGAAGTGGAATGCACAAGTTCACGGGAGTGGTTCCTCACTAATTTAAAAGATGATTTGAATATCACCAACACAGCGCCCTGGACAATTGTTAGTGATAAACATAAGGTATGTATTTGTTAGTGATAAACACTATGTTTGTAATTCAGTTGTTTTATTAATGTATTGTAGTTCTGTGTTATATTTAGGTATTTTTGTTTGTGTTGTTTTATTTATGTATTTTAGTTGTTGTTTTATTTAGGTATTTTAGTTCTTTGTTTTATGCATGTACTGTTAGTTGTTGTTTAACTTATGTACTGTTAGTTGCTATTTTATTTATGTCCTGTTAGTTGTTGTTTTACTCATGTATTTTAGTTGTTGTTTTACTCATATGTATTTGTTGATCTCTCACAGGGACTGATCAATGCAGTTCAGAAGCATTTTTTAGATGCTGAGCATAGATTTTGTGTCAAACACTGGATTCAAATTTTCCAGAGAGCAGGGCACAGAGGTGAAACACTGAAGAATGATTTGTGGGCTATTGCTAGGTCTACTCACATACCTAAGTGGCAGAGGAGTGTAAACAAGATGCAAGCTGACAGCCAAACTGCATATGAATGGATTTCTGAGCTTGTGCCAAACACATGGATAAAAGTTTTTTTCAGTGAATTTCCAAAGTGTGATGTGCTTTTGAACAACCATTCATAAGTGTTCAATAGGTAATGTGTACATAGTAGCATAAATTTACATTTATTTCCAATTCATGTACTGACTGAATATGCACCTACACAGCTACATACTTGAAGCCAGAGAAATGCCAATTTTATCTATGCTTGAAACAATTTTCTACAAGATTCTACAAAGGATTGAAACAAAACAAAGGGAGAGTGAGAAATGGTCAGGTAGAATTTGTCCAAAGATTAAGAAGAAAATGGAGAAATATCTTGAGTGGAGCAAGAGCTGTACTGTTGCACCTGCAGGTATGTAACTGTTAACTGAAACTGTAAACACTGTTCACTATCCAACTGTTGTCACTGAAACTGAAACTGTATGCACTGTCCAATTGCAGGCAATTACCTATATGTTGTTAGTAGCCATGAGTTGGAAAAAGACTACACTGTCAACTTAAAAACTAAAACATGTGATTGCAAGAGGTGGCAGCTCAGTGGTATTCCTTGTCATCATGTGATAGCATGCTGTAGCTTAGATAGGATTAACCCAGAAAATGTAGTCCATTCATGCTACACTGTTGATTCATTCAACAGTGCTTATGCATACAATTTGGCACCACTAAGAGGTAGGTTATTCTGGCAAAATATGAATGCAGCTCCTATCCACCCACCTCTGTGTACCAAAGTTATGGGCAGGCCTAAGAAAAATAGAAGAAAAGCACCTGAAGAAAAATTGAAAAACGGAGTTCACATATTCACAAAAGCTGGGGTGTCAATACACTGTTCTGTGTGTGGAATAGCTGGTCACAACAGTAAAGGACATGCAAAATATCTTGAGACCAAAAGACAACAAGAGCAGATGAACATTATTGGAGATGGTGATGAAATTGACATGCCTGAGTTGCTTCAGGTATGCTAAATGACCACTTCTGCATGACTAGATCTAGCATGTTCTTATTTTAACTTCATGTTATAGAACTTAACTTCATGTCATAGAACTTAAAGTTATACTCTGATCTATCTTAATTATTAGAGTGTTATGATTTAGTTCGCATCTTGGTGCAGTATAAGAGGGGTTTAATAACTAAAAATAACCTCTATGTTAGGACGAGTGATGCCCATATTATTAATAACTTGTCTTGTTACAATCTCATGTGTCAATTCCTATGTTCAATTATCTACCACTAACCCGGTGCATTTCTAATCATAAGAAACACCTTTCCAACACTTTATAAGTACTTCTCATTTTTTGCCATTTAAAAATCCAAAAATACAAAAACACTTTTACATCTTGCATTCACAACACAAAACACAAAAACATCATCCATTATTATTTACACCATCCTTGCATATTTATTTTTCATCATTGCATATTTATTTCTTGTTTGCATTTGTTATTTTCATATTTTTTTACTCATACCTTGTGCTTGACAACCACTTGGTGAGGTTGAGGGCACAAAACAATTCACTTTGTTTTGCAGGTCTCATAAAGAAGGATAAGTAGACAACAGTTTTTGGCACATTTACCCGAAAGTTCGATATAAACACTCGAGTTACCCTCGTGGGGAAAATGATTCTTTCCCGTACTATACACTCTGTACTTGGAGTCTCAACCTAACCCGTATTCTTTTTGACACAGGTAACTGGAGGCAACACCGCATCAAGTTCCCTTTGTCAATTAGGGTAATCAGTCAACCGCAAATATACCAACTTTTTTGCAGGTCCCACGTGGAACTATTTTGCAGTATGACTTTTGCGGATCTGTTCTGTCTGTAGACGTGTCATACCTTAAAAGTGGTTTACTAGATACTGATAGGGGACGATTTTTGGGGGGATCTATAGGGTATAGATATCATGTACTAACACATTGCACAAAGAAGTACAGAACACACACTAGGATGCTGCGTCCTTGGCGTATCAGTCCACCAAATGGCCGGGTTTGTTGTGAGTTTCTTGTTGCGTTGCTCGAAATCCCGCAGTCCAAGCACTTTGGCAGTCTCTGTCAGTCCAATCTCACCACTTGCCGAGTTGCTGGCCGCGATCGAGGACCTGGCTTGCTTAATGCTTATAAATGGACAACTAGAGAAGCTCATGCAGCCGGCCTGATCAAGTTGCAGTGCCCTTCACACACACACACACACACCCATCTCTCCCTCCCTCCCTTGGTCACATACACAAACAGACAGAGAGAGGTTCAAGGTGAGCTCGGAGAGGGCCGGCGTCCATGGCGAGGATGACGCAGCTGGAGGCCGGCGACGGCGACGGCGAGTACACGCAGGACGGCACCACGGACCTCCACGGCAACCCCATCCTCCGGTCCAAGCGAGGAGGCTGGAGGGCCTGCTCCTTCGTCGTAGGTACGTAAGCATATGCACGTACGTCTCGATCGACTTGAGCAAGAATCTTGTGATTACTCGCAGTATTTAGCTCTATAGCGAAATCGGTTCTTAGCTTCTCCGGTTATATATGTTGTTGCGCTGTCCAGCTCCGGCCTCGTAGCCATGGATTCTCCCAGCTGGTTACGTTGGCCTCGTAGCCATGGATTCTTCCTGGTTATTTCTTAATAAAGCAATAAAAATACTGAAACAAAACTCCGGGGGCAGAGGGTCATGTCAGTTGTTGAGCACCACGAGCTTATTTTCCTGTCCATTTTTTCTCTGCTGGCCACGTGCATATATATAATTGTGGCATGGTCAAGCATATCAGGAATCGTTGGGTAGGATTGGATTGGATCGGGTGGGTGATAGCTCAAGTGCTGGAACCAGCCGCGCGCTCCTAGAAAGATCGACACAATCACCGGAAGTTGGTCCATAATAGCAACGTTGGAGATACGTGAAACGCACAACCATGAACCATCTTTCTTTTCGGAGATTCTTATAATGGGCCCGGTTTTATCAACTCTGACCACGTGGCATATGGTATGCACTAAAAAAAATGATTCCGTTTCGGAGGGGGTCACACCAAACCTTTCGAGGTGCAGAAGGAAGTTCACTGACGAAATTGCAATTTCTTGTGCATAGGGCAAGCAAGAAGTCACACCTATCATTCTAATCATGGATAGATGGCTTCATTTGGTCTCCTTTCTGTTTCCCTAAAACGGATTTGTATGCAGTAGGGATGATGTTAATCCACAAAAAGATGTTACTTGCGACCATCGAATCGTTCGGTTTTAAGTGGTGGTATCGCACTCCCACATCCTCCATCGTGGCTCATGCGCTCTCCAGTAGCCATAATACGTCAACCCTGATAGCCTGACAAGCAAGACGAATCCAATCACAATGAATCCGCGGTACCAGGCTAGGTAGTAGAGCAGTCTCTGTTACAAATTGAAGGAGGCAATAATGAGTACTGAGCATTGAGAGCCATACGGACTGCACTAGCTAGTACTGTATGTACTCCTAGCGTAGTTTAGCATTGGAGGAGAAGAAAATGTGTAAATAAAATAAAGCTCTTGCTCCAGCTAGTTTATGATCTTAATTAGCAGTACATCGCTTCAAGTAGTTTAGTATTATGGTTTGTGTCATCCCATGAGCCGGCACCAATGTTTGTGCCCCTTAAGAAAGCGAAATAATACAGCAACGACAAAATCGATGTTTTGTTCGTGGTGTAAGTCCAAACAGAGTCTGCAGAAAGAAAATCACGAGCAATCGTTGTCCTGTTAGGCTTGTCTGGTGGGACTCGTGCATAGGGGTTGGGATTAACCCTTGTATACTAATTAGTCAGCATTCACGGACCCACCCGTGACTTATTCTTGGAAAGTAAGTATGATTCGGTGATTCCAGCAAAGGTATCTCCATTAATTGTCTATGGCGAGGACGATAAGGTCGTAACGAGTACTACAAGTTGTTTGTAGTTTTCTAAGTTCAAGCCTAGTTGTTTTCTAAGCTTGTCTAAACCATCTCCATGAAGCTGTTTGATCAACTCTTTCAGGGTTTTTTTCCCACTGTTTTTATTGTGTGATGGTGATGGTTTGGTGAGAAGTGCGGACCTAGTGGGTGTATAATAAGATCTAGGAACGCTGGAAGATCCGCACGGCTGGTCCCTGCCCGTTGTACGAGAAAGAGTCAAAACGATATGCAGGCCATCTTTCTTTCTTCTAGTACAAAGATATATCTTGGTGGCGCGTTTCTGATTCTGAAAGTCTGATTATCTATTGTTATATCGGGCTTGCTACAAAAAACAATCTTTTGATTGTGTATGATCTGAATTCTCTTTCAACTATATGCATGCATGTCGCCCACCATTTCTGAAAGTCTGATCATATCTGCTATTATCTCGAGCTTGCTACAGAGATACTGCTACTCGATCATATGCGTTCATTTTCTTCACCGTAATGTACAGTAATATATGTAAATGGTGGTTAATTTGGCGACAGTGTACGAGGTGTTCGAGCGGATGGCCTACTACGGCATCTCGTCGAACCTGGTGCTGTACCTGACGAAAGAGCTGCACCAGGGCACGGTGCTGTCGGCCAACAACGTCACCAACTGGGTGGGCACCATCTGGATGACGCCCGTCATCGGCGCCTACATCGCCGACGCCCACCTCGGCCGCTACCGCACCTTCATGGTCGCATCCGTCATCTACCTCCTCGTAAGTTCTTTCTTCCACATCGAGCTGCCTCTTTCTCCTCCTCGCTTTGTCCTGTCTGTATGCGTGATGCGCGGCCGCTTGTCCAGACGTTCCGTCATGGCTGCTCGAGGATGGACCGTTAGCGTTTGCTCACCCATGCGAGTAGTGCGCGAAAAAACATCAGAGTAACGTGAACAAATCGTTATACTACTAGAAGTTCTAGTGATAAGGCCACACCGAGACAACAACCGGGTGTTTGAGGGAAGGAGTGCCCTACCCCATGTAGTGGTTCAGTTGGCCACGGATGAGCTAGTAATGTGGAATTTAGCTGGTAGAAAGCTACTATAAGACGTTTTAGATCTAGTACATGGTTACTAGATGCACATCAAAACGGATGCACTTATATACTAAAATATGTCTACATACATGTAGATACATTTGAATCTAGCCAAATGCTAAAACATCTTATATTAAAAAACGGAGGGAGTAGGACATAAGGAGGAGTAGTCCTACTTGCTGGGTAGTGGTCGGCGAGTCTGAAAGCTTAAATCTTGTATTAAACCCTCTTTTCCAAAATCTTAATGAAATGACAGTAACCAATTTGGTTACATGTCCTTAAAAAAACTGTCGCAAATGAAATGAAATGATCCAATATGTAGACACATGCATGTAGACGAACAAATACCAGATCCAAACGGATCCAGCAAAAAGAAACACCGACCAAATCTCGCAAGATTCGTCGTTGACACAACTCCGCACACCCTCCAATGACGCTAGACATCACCGGATCGGGGGCTAGATGGGGAGGACCTTATTTCGTCTTCAGGAAGCAACCACCTTGTTATCCTGAGTAGAACACAAGCCCTAACCAAACTTAATAAAACACGTAAAAACGGAGTCATCCCGTCGGTAAGGACCGGGATCCACCGCGCCTATATGGCCCTAAGGCCACAGGGGAGGGAGAGAGATCAGCAGCCCTCACCGACGGGAGGCGAAAAACCTATCGCGTCATGTTTGCCTCCTATTCGCGAGAGCTGAAGGGGTAAGTTGTTTGAGTAAATATCTGATATCGTTCCTTTAGGCATTTTGCATGCTGAAAAGATACGGATTGAAATGAGTGAATATACATAATTAAATATGTCTAAGCTGCTGAGCCACTCCCTTTCCAAGGACATCAACCTTGACAAACCCTAGCCATCCTGATCTCCAGCTCCCGACCGCCACTGCTGCCTACAATGGCGGTGGTGGCTACGCCCATCCCGTCCATGACGGTGGACAAGAGAGGTGTCCACACGATGGCGCTTCATGGGAGGCGGTGGGGTGCCAGGTGATGGCTGGCGCCTGAGGCACTACGGCGGTGCGGTGACGAGAAGGCGGCGGCGTGCCACCGACGCGGGCGTCTCGGCCTACAAGGCGTCCGCATGGGCCTCTGGACCATGATCTGGGCTATAGGGCCCAACCAATGCTTCTTCTATGTGGGATCCTGGTTGTTGCGTTGCCACGCCAAGGACACGCCAGTTGCGCGTTGGGCTGCCCCTCTTCGGCCGTTCGTGTAGGGAGGCGAATGGCAGCATGGGGGTCTGCTAGTCTTGCGAATAAAGGTGGCGGTCCTAGTGTTCTTCTCGCATCAAGGCTACGATCTGCGTGTTTGATCCTCTTCGATACGGCCACCAATATGTTCCGGATCTTCTGCCGGAGACCTTCATGAATGTGCGTTAAGCCCCTGGTTATGTGGATATCTGGATATGATGGAATCCTGTTGTGCGCACCCATATCAGCTTGTGTGGCTTCATGTCGGTGCGTAAGCTCTGATGTCTGTTGGAATCATGTGACATGTCGGCATCTCGATTTCCATGCTGTACACAACGGTGGTGGAGGTCATGGTGGGTGCGATTAGAAGACCAGAGTTGGCGGAAGGGTTCTTCGTGGCGATGAAGACTTTGCTTCACAGGAGTCGGTGTTCGGATCCAATTCAGATATGCACTTGTGAGACTGGTGTTTGATGACTTATAGGAGCAGCCTTGGCAAGTGGGGGCGGTAGCACTGGAGGAACTCAAGTTTCGTGGCGCTTCTGGCGTGCCGAGTCTTGACTTTCAGGGTGAAAACCTAAAGTCTGACCTTGGTTCAGCATGACAATGACCTTCTATGACCTTCTGTAGGTATATCTTCAGGGTGAAAACCTAAAATCTTTCCTTTCTTGGAGGGGTCGCTTTTGGAGAACATTTTGTATTATGGATGTTGTCTTTGGTGGTGGTTTGTTGGGTTGATGTTGCGAGGAGTTGATTACCGTGGCGAGGCCTTTATTTTTTCTTTTCTTTTTACTCTTTCAGGTTGTGCATTATGCATGTCGTTTGTGACACTTTGTTTGTGTAGAGGCTGGGTGTAATATATTCCCTTTAAAGTAAAAAAAAATACATGTAGATATATGTAAATATTGAAAAAGCTAAAATGTCTTATATTTATATTTAGTAACCGAGGGAGTAGAAGAAACATAAGTTTGAATTAGAGCGAAAAGAGTTTTTTTAGTACGCATTAACTTGGATGTTCTGAGGATATGTTTAGCTGGGCCGTGGTAGAAAGGCCGAAAGTAAACACTTAAGCCCACGAATATCAACGCGTCAGGCTCCTCTCAAAAAAAAGAAAACAAAATCAACGCGTCAGGCATGAAGCTCAACGCGTCTACGCGCCGGACAACCTGTACATTTTGATGGCATTCAGAGTCTATGATGCCCGAGCAATCAACGATGAACTCGTTTAATGGAGTATATGGCCTTTTGTCTCATAATTCCGTTCAGTTATGTGTACTGACAGTCATCCTCATTGTAGAATTATGAGATATGCGGAATATGTTGGATATATTATTGAGCCTCATGGGCGAGTATATATAGGGGTACAAGATCATCTTGGAGTACAAGTCAAGTTAGGTCCGTATGGAAAGATCCTATCTCTATCCTAAACTACCATAATAACCATATACACATATACTCTAACATCCCCCGCAGTTGTAGCGGTAGCGTTGTGAACAACTGGAACGTCGCGGACGGTCAGACTGGAGATAAGCCGAAGTAGAATTCAGTGCGCTGACATCCCCCCGCAGTAGGAGTGGGAACGTCTTGGACGGTGTCGCGGCGTGGAGCTTGGACTGTAGAGGAAGCTGATGAGTGCTCAAGCGAGGTGGTAGCTTTTTGTGCCGATGTCGAGGGAGCCGAGAGCGTTGGGCGGTGCAGCCTTGGTCGGGGTAGCCGTGCGAGGGGTCGTCGTGGTCGATGTCGTGGTCGGGGTTGCCAGTGTCGAGGTAGACGCAGAAGAAGCCGCATGCGCATAGTACGCGAGGAGAATGACAGGGACACGTCGAGGCAGTCGTCAAGAATGTCGATGCCGGAGACGACGCAGTACGAGCCGTCTAGGACGAGGTGCGGCCATTGTTTTGCCGGAACAAGGCGCACGTCGGGGACGAAGGCATACTCCGGCTTTGCCAGAGCCGAGTACGCGTAGAAGAAACCGGTGACGTGGTCGAGGCAGAAGTAGAGAAGGAAGTCGATGCCGAAGACGTTGTCGAGGCCGATGTAGACGAGGCGCCGACCCGGGCTTGCCAGACCCGGGGACACGTCAGGGACGAAGGCACGCACCGGTGTTGCCAGTACCGTGCATGCAGGGGCAGGGACCACAGTGAACAAAACTCCAGCGTCGGAGGGACTAGCAGAGGAGAACTCGACGACAATTGCGGCGCCAATCAGCGGGGGGTAAAAGGTGCCGATGTCGTCCGCGGTTGTCGGAGTAGACGTAGTCGGGGACGAGGATGATGACGCTGGCGACGTGGTCGTGATGGACGAAGATGCAGAAGGCGGCGAAGGCAGCGGCGGCCTGAGGTGGCCATGCTGGATGCCTGGAGAAGGGGTGGTCGGCGGGACCCATGACGGCCTGAAGTGGCCATGCAGGTTACCTGTAGATAGCGGCGGCGTTACTCGAAGTAGGCGATGAAGAACCCGGCGCCTTGACGAAGACCATGCGCGGACGGTGGCGTTCCCACGCCGAGGGAGTCGGCGCGGCGCATACCACGTAGAAGTCGACGCGCAGGGACGACGAAGAGAACCGCGTGCCGCGGCGCTACAGCCCGAAGGGGTGGCGCAGCAGCAGGGCGCGGGTCGGGGCGACGGCGGGTGTCGCCAGCGGCGTACACGCCTGGGAAGGCGTGTTGGCTGTCGGCAACATGGACCAATGACGGCGGCGCGGCGGCCCGAAGGGGCGACGCAGCGGCAGCCTGTAGCTCGATCGGTGGTAGGCGCGTGCTCGGGGACGTGCTTGGTGGTGCAGGCGCGCGATCGGTTGATCAGACCAACGCAGCGTGGAACGCGCCATGGCGGCGACGACAACGCGCAGATCGGAGTCGATGGCAAAGTTGTCGATGAAGTCCCGGTCGATGACGGCGAAGACGAACCGGCGATGAAGACGAGCCAGTCGGTGCGGAGTCGGCGTCGGCGTGTCGTCTGCGATAGCCGGCTTGGAGGAGCCGAACGGTGCGAAATCGGCGCCGGCGAGTCGGCCGCGATAGCCGGGTGTCGAGGAGGGGGCCGGTGCAGGTCGATGCCGTTGTCGGAGTAGAGGCGCAAGAAGACGACGGCGGTGGCGGTGGCGGGCGACGCAAACCGATCTTAGATCGGAAAACCAAAAATGAAAAATGTCGGTCAAAAAACGACCGGCGAGAGAGAGAAAAACCAGATCAAGCGACCGGAGAAAAAGACACTAGGGCAGCCGATCAACACGAACGGCGGACGAACCCTAGGTACGGGTCGCGAGGCCCCCGGGAGAGATCATGGAGATCGATCTCCCCGGGGGCGGCGCGGTGCGGAAGTGACGGAGGCGGGTAGGTCAAGGATCGTGCCGCTCTGATACCATGTAGAATTATGAGATATGCGGAATATGTTGGATGTATTATTGAGCCTCATGGGCGAGTATATATAGGGGTACAAGATCATCTTAGAGTACAAGTCAAGTTAGGTCCGTATGGAAACAGATCCCATCTCTATCCTAAACTACCATAATAACCGTATACACGTATACTCTAACACTCATATTGCGCTACTGATTCTTGCGCAGGGAATGATCTTGCTGACACTGGCCGTCTCGCTGCGGTCGCTGAAGCCTGCTAGTTGCGGCGTTGGCACAGCGGACCTGAACTGCGACCACAAGGCGTCGAGCGTGCAGCTGGGCGTCTTTTTCCTGGCCCTCTACATCCTCGCCGTCGGAACGGGAGGGACCAAGCCCAATATCTCCACCATTGGCGCCGACCAGTTCGACGAGCACGAGCCTCGGGAGCGCCGGCAGAAGCTCTCCTTCTTCAACTGGTGGATGTTCAGCATCTTCTTCGGCACGCTCTTCGCCAACACGGTCCTCGTCTACATCCAGGACAAGATCGGCTGGACCGTCGGCTACGCGCTCCCCACCGTCGGGCTCGCCGTGTCCATCGTCATCTTCACTGCCGGGACGCCCTTCTACCGTCACAAGCCCACCTCCGAGAGCTCATTCGCCAAGATGGCTGGGGTCATCGTCGCCGCCGTCCGCAAGTGCCGCGTTGCCGCGCCAGTAGACCCGAGAGACCTGCACGAGATCGACCCCGAGCAGTACGCCAAGAAGAAGACGTCCCCGTTGCCGTACACGCCCAACTTTAGGTGCTCGATCATGCAACTCCGTACAAGTTTTGATCAACTGTCATCTCATTTGTCGCGTTAATTTATTTGATGTTGTTGACTGTTTTGTTTGGGTTTGCAGCGTGCTTAGCAAAGCGGCGGTGAGGACCGGGGGGAGCACGTCGCGGTGGTCGCTAAGCACGGTGACGCAGGTGGAGCAGACGAAGCAGATGCTGAAGATGCTGCCGGTGCTGGGCATCACGTTCGTGCCCAGCGCGATGCTGGCGCAGATCAACACGTTGTTCGTGAAGCAGGGCACGACGCTGGAGCGCCACGTGGGCCACCGCGGCTTCGAGATCCCGCCGGCCAGCCTGCAGGGGTTCGTCACCATCTCCATGCTCGTCTCCGTGGTGCTCTACGACCGCCTGTTCGTGCCCTTCATGCGGCGGCTGACCAAGAACCCGAGGGGCATCTCGCTGCTCCAGCGGATGGGCGTCGGGCTCGTCTTCCACATCGTGATCATGGTGATCGCGTCGGGGACGGAGCGGCACCGGCTGAACGTGGCGCGCGCGAACGGCGTGTTCGACAGCAGGGGCACGACCATCCCGCTCTCCATCTTCGTGCTGCTCCCGCAGTTCGTGCTCATGGGCGTGGCCGACGCCTTCCTGGAGGTGGCCAAGATCGAGTTCTTCTACGACCAGGCGCCGGAGGGAATGAAGAGCCTCGGCACCTCCTACTCCATGACCAGCCTCGGCATCGGGAACTTCCTCAGCAGCCTCCTGCTGTCGACGGTGGCGCACATCACGCGACGGCACGGAGAGGGAGGGTGGATCCAGAACAACCTCAACGCCTCGCGGCTGGACCTCTACTACGGCTTCTTTGCGCTGCTCAACTGCGCCAACTTCATTGTCTTCTTCGCCGTGTGCCGGATGTACGTGTATAATGCCGAGGTCACCCACATCGTTGACGGAGGCGGGGAGAAGCAGAGGGAAGTGGCCATGCAGCCGTCTGCTGCTTTAGGCGCAGCGAACGTTATGCTTTGAACTTTTCCAAATCAATTCCACTATTGTGAAATACGACTCGTAGGGCAAATCCACAAAAAACATTTTAGGAAAGCAGCCGGACTCCGTCCCGCTTGGCGCTTTATTAATCATCACACAAAAAATAAGGGGTCCATCGACCCAATTACATGAAACCTTATTTTAAAAACAATATCTAGCTAACTCGTGAGCCACGAAAAGAAGACATTGCCGACCACGCAGTTTGCAAAATTTGCTGCTTATTCATTCCACCTGTGAAATCTCTAGGCGGAAATGATACTTCGTTGGGGGTTCGTGGTTCATGTTATATAGACGAGGAAAGGCCGCGTATCCTGAATACGGAGAGGAGTCGGAGTACGGTTGGAGTACCACTCCATACCATGAAGGACAGTATTACAATGTTAGAATCTGAAACGTAGATATGCAGAACACTCTAATATCTCTAACACGCCCCCTTAATCGAAACCTTGTGAAAGCTTTAGATTACGCTTGAACTCATTTAGATGATCCATAGGACGCAGCATGAGCAGATTTTGTATCACGATCACCATCATCATCGGAGTCATCACGGTCACGCTGGAATCGCCACCAGCACTGATTCGCCGAGTGACCATGAATTTTGCAGATTTGGTAGTCGATATTAACATAAGGGGTAGGGGCACGACCACGGCGCCCATCACGACGACGACCACCACCCTCACGACGGTCATCATTATCCCGGCGGATACGATCATCCCCACGGCCACTATCTCCATCACAGCGCCCACCATGTTTATGTCCTCTATCATCTCGGCGCCAACCACCATCATCACGGCGCTTGTCATATCCATGATCATCACGACGACCATCAGCAGAACGGCGATCATCATCATAGCGGCTGCTCCTACGGCCATCATCATAGCGGTCATCACCGCGATCACCATGTGCGCCATGATCAGCAGAACGCATGCGGCTACCTTCTCCATATCCACCGGGATCACGACGTGCAGCGTTGGCGGATGAAGCAAACGCCTCGGGTGCAGCCTGTCCGGTGGCAATCAACATCTCCTGGCGGGTGTCATGCGCTGAAACCTGACCGAACAGATCGACAAGGCTGGTTTTGACTACATTGGCAGTAGACACAATGCTATTGTAGGAGCCATCTAGCCCATTGAGAATATACTCAACTAGCTCATCTTCATCAATGGGTTTTCCCGCGGCGGCAATCTCTGAACTGAAGCCTCTCATCTTCGTAAAGAACTGCGCAGCGGTCATGTTTTCTTTTTTTGTGTTATTGAGGGCGGACCGAAAATGTTGAATTCTCGAACGAGACTGAGAGGAGAACCTCCCGGTGATTTCAGCCCAGACTTCAGCAGTTGTGGACAGGCTGAGGACGTGCGAGAGCACCTCCGGCGACATGGAGTTGAGGAGATACCTCAACACCTGCTGATCTCGCGCAAGCCAGTCGAAGTACGCCGGGTTGTCAACGAGTTTCCTGTTCTTTTCTGCATCCTCGACCTCCAGTTTCTCCGGCGGAGCAGCATCTGTACCATCGAGCAATCCCGTGGCACGGGCGCCACGCAGGGCTGGGTAGACGAGAGCCTGCCAAAACAGGAAGTTCTCCCGTGTGAGCTGTTGAGATGGCGGAGCCCCAAGGGCCGCGGCCAAAGCTGCCGGCGTCATGGATGAAGACGACGACGCCATGGATTGTGGGAGGAAGGGATCGATCTTTGGCTATTGGTTTTCTGGTTTTTCTTGTGTGGATCGGCGGCGACTAGGGCATGGAAGAGCTAGGCTCTGATACCATGTGAAATCTCTAGGCGGAAACGATACCTCGTTGGAGGTTCGTGGTTCATGTTATATAGACGAGGAAAGGCCTCGAATCCTGAATACAGAGAGGAGTCGGAGTACGGTTGGAGCTACTCCATACCATGACCGACACTACAAGAAATATGTCAACTAGTGACCTTCTCTTAACGACCAAGTTTTTTTTGGTCATAGAGTTATGACCATTTTAAACTCATTGGTCATAAACCACTTGAGAGGGACGAAACCCCAAAACTTTATGACCTTATATTTTACAAAGGTCATAACACGTCGACATCAGTTGGTCATAAATTCTAACAGCACTGATATATTAGTGTGTCAATGCCTCTCACCTACGTGTCACTTCACATGTGTCATTTGTGCTTACGTGTCACCACACTGACATGTAGGGCCTGCTGACAGGAGGTGTTAACTGTTAACAAATATGGCATGCGGGACCCGCTCCACACATGAACCCCCTGACATGTGGGACCAGCCAACCCAACCGGCCCCACACTAGGCCTGACGCGCGGGACCCGCCCCCTTACAAGACCGACGCGCGGGGCCTTCCCCACACACGACTGACGAGCGGGGCCCGCCGGCAGGGCAGACTGACAGGAATTCGAACTAAACACACCCGCGCGCAGGAAAAGAAATAGGAGCGGGGGAGAGTCGAACCCGCGACCTCCCGATGACCAGCGCGCTCCCAAACCACCGGACCAGGTTCAACTTGTTGTCTAAGTCCATCTCTCAATGATCTTTCTATCAAATAAATTTTCCTCAGACAAAGCCCACTGGAGTGGGCTAGTTCGGTTGCTCTGATGGGCTGGGCCGACAGTGCCTCGGTTCGCTTGGATGTTTTTTTTCCCTTCTTTCTTTTCTATTTTCTCATATAACTTTTGACATTCAACTTCAATTAAACTCAAGGATAATTTGAAATTTTTGTAAAGATAACCTCTCTCCTTATATACTATTAGGATAACCGCTCTCCACATATGATGACATTTGGCGAAGGATTCACATCTTTTTGAATTTTTTTGAATTCTATGCGCCGATTTCAAAATACGGTCAAAACAGGGGGCGTGACCGTTCGTATCTAGGGGTGGAATTTTGTGAAACTCTTGGTGTATCTCTGATGAAACATATACTTTTGTACCTAGAAATGAGTTTTTCAAAAAATCATGAGCAAACTATAAAGCACCTGTAGTTCAAATTTGACCCGGTTTCAACTAAATCGGCGGGAATTTGTCTTTTTGGAAAGGGGTGGATGGAAAGCTTTTCAGACACAACCATTTGGTTCTTTGAACATGAAATGTGGTCTAATATTTTATAAAAATGGTGATCTCCCATTTTGCAACATATTTTTGGTAGATGCTTCACAAAAAAACCTATTTTCCGCACTCGGAAAATGAAAAATGGTTTTTTTGTGCAAAGAAAATGAAAACTTTCTTCGGCAACATTGTTCTCCATTCCAAGATGCATGTTTGTGCGCAATATGAGATCATTTGAACAAACTATGTCACGTTTATCGCCATAACATTGGTCATTTGGGCTGAAAGCCACGAATCTTCGTACATGAGAGGTCATTTCTGTGAACACTTTTTGAAAATATCGTCCGTTTTCCAAGTTTATTATTTTTCCTCAAAACTAGGTCACATATGGTGACACTTGGCGAAGGATTCACATCTTTTTGAATTTTTTTGAATTCTATGCGCCGATTTCAAAATACGGTCCAAACGGTGGGCATGACCGTTCGTATATAGGGGTGGAATTTTGTGAAACTCTTGGTGTATCTCTGATGAAACATCTACTTTTGTACCTATAAATGAGTTTTTCAAAAAATCATGAGCAAACTATAAAGCACCTGTAGTTCAAATTTGACCCGGTTTCAGCTGAATCGGTGGAAATTTGTCTTTTTGGAAAGGGGTGGATGGAAAGCTTTTCAGACACAACCATTTGGTTATTTGTACATGAAATGTGGTCTAATATTTTATAAAAATGGTGATCTCCCATTTTGCAACATATTTTTTGGTAGATGCTTCACAAAAAAACCTATTTTTCGCACTCGGAAAATGAAAAATGGTTTTTTTGTGCAAAGAAAATGAAAACTTTCTTCGGCAACATTGTTCTCTATTCCAAGATGCATGTTTGTGCGCAATATGAGATCATTTTAACAAACTATGTCACGGTTATCGCCATAACATTGGTCATTTGGGCTGAAAGCCACGAATCTTCATACATGAGAGGTCATTTCTGTGAACACTTTTTGAAAATATCGTCCGTTTTCCAAGTTTATTATTTTTCCTCAAAACTAGGTCACATATGATGACACTTGGCGAAGGATTCACATCTTTTTGATTTTTTCTGAATTCTATGCGTCGATTTCAAAATACGGTCAAAACGGTGGGCATGACCGTTCGTATCTAGGGGTGGAATTTTCTGAAACTCTTGGTGTATCTCTGATGAAACATCTACTTTTGTACCTAGAAATGAGTTTTTCAAAAAATCATGAGCAAACTATAAAGCACCTGTAGTTCAAATTTGACCCGGTTTCAACTGAATCGGCGGGAATTTGTCTTTTTGGAAAGGGGTGGATGGAAATCTTTTCAGACACAACCATTTGGTTATTTTTACATGAAATGTGGTCTAATATTTTATAAAAATATTGATCTCCCATTTTGCAACATATTTTTGGTAGATGCTTCACAAAAAAACCTATTTTTCGCACTCGGAAAATGAAAAATGGTTTTTTTGTGCAAAGAAAATGAAAACTTTCTTCGGCAACATTGTTCTCCATTCCAAGATGCATGTTTGTGCGCAATATGAGATCATTTTAACAAACTATGTCACGGTTATCGCCATAACATTGGTCATTTGGGCTGAAAGCCACGAATCTTCATACATGAGAGGTCATTTCTGTGAACACTTTTTGAAAATATCGTCCGTTTTCCAAGTTTATTATTTTTCCTCAAAACTAGGTCACATATGATGACACTTGGCGAAGGATTCACATCTTTTTGATTTTTTCTGAATTCTATGCGCCGATTTCAAAATACGGTCAAAACGGTGGGCATGACCGTTCGTATCTAGGGGTGGAATTTTGTGAAACTCTTGGTGTATCTCTGATGAAACATCTACTTTTGTACCTAGAAATGAGTTTTTCAAAAAATCATGAGCAAACTATAAAGCACTTGTAGTTCAAATTTGACCCGGTTTCAACTGAATCGGTGGGGATTTGTCTTTTTGGAAAGGGGTGGATGGAAATCTTTTCAGACACAACCATTTGGTTATTTTTACATGAAATGTGGTCTAATATTTTATAAAAATATTGATCTCCCATTTTGCAACATATTTTTGGTAGATGCTTCACAAAAAAACCTATTTTTCGCACTCGGAAAATGAAAAATGGTTTTTTTGTGCAAAGAAAATGAAAACTTTCTTCGGCAACATTGTTCTCCATTCCAAGATGCATATTTGTGCGCAATATGAGATCATTTTAACAAACTATGTCACAGTTATCGCCATAACATTGGTCATTTGGGCTGAAAGCCACGAATCTTCGTACATGAGAGGTCATTTCTGTGAATAATTTTTGAAAATATCGTCCGTTTTCCAAGTTTTTTATTTTTACTAAAAATGGTGTGGTCCAAATTTGAAACTTATTGTTGTTACTTGCTTAAAAAAAATCCATTTTCATACTCGGGAAATGAAAAATGAATTTTTTGTGCAATAAATTTAAAAACTTTGTTCAGCAACATTGTTTCCCATTCCAATATACACGCTTGTGCGCAATATGAGAACATTTGAACAGACTATGCCACGGTTATCTCCATAACATTGATCATTTGGTGCAATATCGCCATTTGGACCATTTCTTTAAAAATAAATAAAATGCAAAAATTCTCAAAAATTTAAATCCTTTGGCATGGAGTTATTTGAGGTCTACTAGTTTCTAGGAAAAATTATAAACTTGAATGTTGACAAATAATGCTATGAATATTAGTTGATTCTTGTTGATAGAGAAAACACAAAAATGCTTGCGTTCTGATTGGCCAACAGGACTTCACTGGATCATGGTTCGGAGCCGTTGGATCCAGTGAATCTAACGGCTCAAAATGCCCCACCCAAGAACGCACCAAGCCAACGTACACCAAACCCTAACCCTAACACCCTGACACCCCATTTCTGCGCCGCACACCCGAGATTCCCTTTCTTCCTCTCCCGCTCCTCACCTGCTCCCACGATGCGCCGCCGCGCCCTCTCTCGCTCTTCGCCCGCCGCCGCGCCCTCTCTCACTCCTCACCTGCCCCCATCTCCTCCCTGGCCGCCCCGCCGACGTCTCGCCTGGGCCAGCCATGGACAGCTCCGACGCCGCCGCCAACCAAACGGTGGAGCCTGACCAACCAAACCCTAATCCCCAACCCGAGCAAGACCCGCTCCTCTCTTTCCCTCGAGCGCCGCCTCTCTCTTGTTCTCTCTGCGCAGACCGCACCCGGCCACCTCCTTCCTCTCTTCCATTCCCGAGCCACCGCGAGCCTACCTTCTCAGGCGAGCACCACGAGCCACCACCAGCACCCTGCCACTTCCTTCCTCTCCTTTCCTTCACGAGCCACCACGAGCCTTCCTTTTCCGGCTACCGCCTCGGCCCAAGCCACCCCGAGCCAGATCCCCACCTACTCCGGCTTCCTCCTCTTCCTTCGTCTGATCTAGCCACCGGGCTCGCGCGTCGTCTCGTGAACTTCTTCGACGGGAGAGCCAGGACCGCGCTCGACAAGCCGAGATTCATGGCCTCCACTTACAGGACTATCTTTCCTCGCTGATTCTCAGTTGCAGGATCAATTCCTGACCCCCTCTCTCTGAATTATGTTTGATGGACTCCTTGTTTGGCTTTTTTTTTGCTTTTTAACTGTTAGTTTGTTCCTTACAGACCTCTCCAGCACCTATTCTCTCTGGATCTCGCCGTCGTACACACCAAGGCGAGGACACCCGATCCGCGGACCAGGCGTCCTCGACTGACGCATCACCTCGCGCCCAACGACATCAGATCCTCTGGCTAGGTATTCAGTTCATCACGCCCTCACCCCTGCTGCTCCTTATCTTCGCATCTCCATGGTGTAGGAAGAGAAGCTGTGTTAATTGTATGTCTATTTAGCTGTGTTAACTGATAGGGATACAAATATTTTTTGTCATATACTTTTCAGTTAACGCTGGCTGTGCAGTAGTATTGCACACTGAAAATCCTCTGACTGTGTTCTTGCAGTGGAGTAGTGTAGGCAGTGCATGCATTTAATTCAGTTTGCTTCTGAATATGATAGCTACTAAATGAATTTTTGTTTGCTTGCACTTAAGTACATGCGCTTGCACGCAATAATACTCCACCAAAATTTTCTTCCTTTTCCTGAATTTTGCTTTGATTTTGTATAGCAAGCAATCTCAAACTGAAATCGAAACTGAAACAATAGTGCTTTCCATATTGTTGCTTATTTGTAACGTCACTTCTTGAGTAGCAACATCAATTTTGTTATTATGTACTGTTAGTGCGCCGACTATTCGATTTTGTTGCTTGCATTTTCTTGTTTTATTTCTTGTTTGCTTGAATAAACTTGTTTACTGCAACACAATTGCTTGCTTGCAGTGCATCTAGCACTACTTGCTTGCTACTCCTCAAGTATGAAATATTGCTTGCTACTGGTCAAGTCTGAAATATTATTTGCTTGCTACAGCTGAAGTATTGCATGTTAATGTTCAGGTCCTCCTCTTGTACTCCTACTATATTGACATGATGTTCTTCTCCTATGTTGACATGCTGTTCTTCTTGAGGTGGTTTTAGGTTAGATCTAACATTGCAATTTCTGATGCCGGCATGTTAAGGTCCTGATTTTCCATTGCTTGCTACTGCAGTTGATCTACTTGCGTGTAACTTGAGCTCAATTGATTTGTTAACTTGATATGCCTGCCTGTAACTTGATTTGCATGCCTGTAACTTGGAGTAACTTGATCTGTTTTGGTGTAGAGGAGCTGGTGGCGTAGAGGAGTTAGGGCTTCGGTGATCTTGTGCGCTGAGGACCAGTCCTGATATGCGGCACCAGCGATGATCTCCAGCGAGGCCGAGCTCCCGCGAACTGCGGCCAGGAGCCTGCTGTGGTGACAAACTGGGTGAGTAGTACTGCTCCTGTTCCTCCCTGTACTCAACCGCTCCTGCTCCTGGGCGAGTTCCAACTGGGCAAGGACAAGGACCTGGGCGAGGTAACACCATCTCCTTGGTGAGGAGATGGGGCGAGGCAACCTGGGGCGAGGAGATGGGTGGAGACGATCTGGACATGGGAGAGGCTAGGTGCAACAATATCACTACTGCAGAATAGTCTACCAGTGACAGGCCCAAAATGCCCACTAGTGACGGGCAAGGCGCCTGTCACTGATAACTAGTCACTGGTAATTGGTTACTAGTGACGGGCGTTTGCCCGTCACTAGTATTTGTTAACTAGTGACAGTCATTCGATCATGCCCGTCACTAGTATATATTTTAGAAATAAAAAAATACAAAAAAATAATATTACATTTGCACACCAGATAGCACATTAAGATGTTAAATAGAATTTCTACGATTATTTCAGATAGCACAATAAGATATACCAATGATACATTCACATAATATTTGCACACACACAACAGAATGTTATAGGCTTGCTGGAACAGACAAATTAATTGATATAAGAAGTTATGTTCTCTAACACAATGGCTGTAAGGGGAAAATGTCCGTATGAAATAGATTCACCATGATCATCAAAAAAAGCCACTATGAATGACACTAGGGGTGGCGAGGTTGACCGCGGTGGCAAGGAATTTACTTCTACATCCATGTGCATGGCACGAACACAGACGCATGTGTCCTACAAGCTACAGCTCCCACCTCATCGGCACTATTGCCACATCCTACAACTTCTTGTTCGTCTAAGTGCACCAACACCATATCCAAAGCATCGTGATCCTACATGATTACAACAAGGCAACAGAACAACAAAGATCAGGTTCACCGAAAATGATGTATCAAGGATAAGCTGAGCAAGAGTAAGGGACATCCCAGAAAATATGATTGCAACATATGACATACAAAGTGTCTCAAACGACAGTCATGAGTTTGCATACAAATTTCATTCATATGCCCCAGCCAAAATGAATGGGCACACCTCCTATGTTCTAAAATCACACTGCCATGTACAATTTAAAGGCTTGAATTTCATAAAATGACACTGCTATAAGTACACATTAAGCACAACGACATTAGAAGCTTCGGAAATCAGTACGGAGGTCATTGAGAATCTTGAAATATTGTACAAGACGAATCATCTATTTGTAATGAACACATAATAAAATTGATGCATATTGTTAAGTTATGGACCTATCACTTTACATTAGCATATTTATGTTGAAGAGGAGGTCAGCCATGTTTCGTGTTAATTTTGTAGATGCTATGAACTTTCTCTCGCATCGTCTGAACTAAGAGCAGCATGACGTCTAAAATATTTATGAAACGCATATGCTGTAACATTATTAATTCGGAATCTTCTAAAGTTCTAAGATGACTATTGGTTATTGGCTACTCCAACAATATGGTATGCAATACAAACTCTCATACCTTTAAAAGATGATTCCTTTTAGGTCTCTCTTGTAATGTCTGATGAAGTTTCGGCATCATAAATCTGCAAATAAATCTGTATATCCCCAAAGTATTGTGGTCAGGAGATCCCTCTTTATTTACAATAGCTGGATAGAGTCGAGGCCATGAAAGGACTAACCAATGCTTGAAGATAACAGTTTTCGATGATCTGATCTGGGAACATTCTGTATAGTAAATTAACGTCATTAGAAACAGTACCTCGCCATCCCTTCCACAACTATACGCTGCCCCATCTAGAACTAGTGTCTTCAACCTGCGCATAATCGATAGATCAATAAAATTTTGGAGAGAAAGTAGCACCACCACGGAGAAGATATCAAGGAGTGGAGCAGACTAACATTTTGCAGACACTCTTTTGCAATCTGGTCTTAGCAACAACCTAGCAATTAGAGTGAGGAAATTATTAGAACAGAGAAGAATAACAAACAGGGCTAGAACTAATTAGAATTAATAATGTACTACAGAGGTTTCGCTAAAGCAGAATCCAATCGAACAAACATCATGATCATCCATTCATTAGACAAAAAGCTGCACTTAACTGCAAATGCTAAAGCTAGCGCTCATGTTCGGGTATATTTTTTTGAGTCCATCGATGTGTAAAGTTCAATACAAAGGTCAAATTACATCAATCTTAGCAGGGTACATGCCAACATAACAAACACAATTGTTGACAAAAAATTATCACATAATTACCAGCTAAGCTTTGCGTCAGATCTAGCCACTGATAGCTATGTGCAACACATCTCTAAGTAAAAAAGATGTCTAAGATTATACCTCAGATCAAGCCACTGATAGCCACAGATCTAGCCTTTGGAGTTGAGTTGAGTGAGAGAGGAAGAGAGATGTAGTAACACAACGAACGCCGGAGCAACTCGTACTATCCATGTTCAACTCGATTTGACCCATCGTTGTTTCTGCTACATGGCTATGTCAAACGATAGAAGGAATCTCCTGCACAAACTGCTGTGAGTAAAAGAACAAGAAGAAAATTAGGCCCAGCTAAGGGCACGCCGGCGAGGGAGCCTGGGCGGAGGATTTGAAGAAAGCTGGGCTGGAGGGAGACGGTGGCGGTGCAGGGGAGGGCCGTGGGCTCGTCGTCATCGCCGTCCTGGAGGGCCTACGCAGCTCCCTCCAGCGCCGTCTCTAACACCGGCGGCTGTGGAGATGCAGGGGTGTCGCTGGTGGAGAGGTTGGCAAGAGGCGGCGGTGGGGGCGGGGCCGGTAGCCGGAGTAGCATCCGGTGATGTGATAGATGGGACGAACCCTAGGATGGAGAAAATGAGAGAAAGGAGTGGGGTTGGGCACGCGCGAGAGAGAGGATAAGACGTGCAGAGTGCGGGGAGTTGAGATTTTGACCGCGGAAATTTTCGGAGACCGCAGGGCGAGGGAATTTCCCCACACGAACTTCTCGGCCACGCGCAGCCGAGGGATTTCCTCCGCGAAGAAATTCGGAGACGCACAGGATTTTCCACCCACTGCAAAAATAAAATACTATCATTCTCAAGTTAAAGTAATAATCGACTACATCAATAATATTGTTACCGGTGACACTATCATTCTCAAGTTAAAGTAAAAATCGACTACATCAATAATATTGTTACCGGTGACAGACATTTATAAATGCACGTCACTAAATAATTTGCCCTTTCTACCACCCTTCACAAGAAATACTAGTGACGGACATTTTTATGTGTGCGTCACTAATGTTTTGTACTAGTGGCAGGCGTATTCTTGCCCGTCACTGGTAATATTTACTAGTGACGGGCATAGGTTTGCCCGTCACTAACCACCTGGCAGCTATAAGCCTTTCTGCAGTAGTGAATGGTGTAATTTTTGGGTTGTAAATCCGTTGTGTGTGAAGTTGAACCTGGATTATGTGATTAATTATGTGATGCTGTGTTCTGTGATGATTTAAATACCTGAATCATATGATATATTCAAATTTACTGGAATTCATTTGATTTTAAATTTAAATAATTTATGGATTTGAAATTTGGTTTGGTCTGCTACTGGGCCTGGCTCATATGGAAGACCACCTTGGCCTGTGGTAAAATGCATTTTCACGAAATAATTGGGCTCTAATACTAGGCCTCGGCCCATTTATCATTAGGCTGTATTCGGTAATGACATAAATAAAAATTCGAAAATACGGACCTAAAAAAGGTCGCAAACACGGAAATAAAATGGACCTTTTAAAGGCAAGGCCCAAATGATAAATGGACCGTAAAAAGCCCAAGGCCAGAAAGGTAAAATGGGCAGGCCCATATAGATGAGCAGTGTGGACTGGGCTGATTCTGGAGCCACGTAGGATTGGCCACGTAGGATCTGACGTGTCTGCGACCAAGAACTCATGACCAAAAAAGTTGGTCATAAATTTATGACCCTCTAATTTGGTCATAAACTTTATGACCAAATTAAATATGGCAAGTCACAAATGATCAAATAACACGCTCAGTATGTGACCATCTGTTTTTGGTCACGAAGGGGTCACAAATGAAACTCTGTGACCTTCTAGTGACCAAAATTAAGAGTCACAAGTTAGCATATTTCTTGTAGTGCGACAGTATTACAATGTTGGAATATGAAACGTAGATATGCAGATAACTATAATATCTCTAACACCACCAACCTTCCTTGACCGGACATGCCTCGACGGTTTGTATAGAATCAAATTCAGCTTCCCATCAAATCTACACTACTATTAAAAGAGCAAACTTGTCGGGATATATTAAATCTCACGCATACAATTGTCATTAACGATCCAGATCGTCCTAATGTCGAGCACCATACAATTTTGACCGGTCCAACAGTTTGTCTCGATCCTTCCTTATGTTCGATCAAAAAACAATTCGGATCCTATACGATCGATTCCAGTCTTCGCCGCGGCAGCGGCCGGAAAAGGGCGTCGCGGCAATGACATCTCCAAGATCATCTCTGGAAGGCTCGGCAGACACCAGGACAACACCGTGTAGCTCCCGAGATCGAGGGGGAGGGTGGGAACACGCGTGGGAGGAGATCGTCGCGGCGGCGCGGGACACCGTCCTCTGTCTAAATCCCGCCGCAGGAGTCCTTGGCGGCGTGAGCGAGCCCGGAGACGCGAGGCATTGCTGCACGAGCGCAAGGCGTCATTGCGTGGATTTGTCCAATGACGGCAGTGCGGCTGCCAAGGTTATACCAAACGGGTGCCCTATCGTGTGGGTACCTGGTGCACGTAATGACTATAGCCCAGTTGTTAACAGATCAACGAAACCCATCAAGAGAAGCCCAAGACGAAGATTATTTCCTAAATTATGCATAGTCGGTTATAGATTCCATGTATGAAGTCCTAGTCGGTTACGTACCCGGGACCTAGACCCCCCATATAAGGGCTAGGAGGGTAGCCGATAGGAGGTCACGCACAATCAGATCCACCAAACCCTAGCGAGACGGACTCTCGCTGGACCCCTGTAATCGCCGCATATTCACAATCAATAACAGACAAGCAGGAAGTAGGGGTGTTATCTCAGTCGAGGGCCCTGAACCTGGGTAAATCCCGCTTGTCAGCCGTCGAGTCTACCAACACTACACGTTCTCTACCACATATCTCTAACCCTAGGCTAATAACCATGGGTATTGATGGGGACATCCCTCGTCAATTGGCGCCGTCTGTGGGAATAGGTAGTGTTGGATCTACGGATTCACCGGTTTCGACTTCAAAAGGTAACTCGCCAATCTCATCTACAAACAGCCAAGTGCTGACAATCTCGACTAGCATCAAAGCAGCAGACGATCAGTCGCCAACATCTCAGATCGCATCGCCAAAACACATCAAACCATACTCACCAGAAGAACAGGAAGTTTTTGCTAATCTTGATTCTGGATTCAATCTAACTGTGGGGGAGCACAATTTTTTCGTCGATAAGTTTGGTGTGCAGGACTTGACCGATTCGATCATGACGGAGGCAGTCGATAATCCATCAACTACGATTGTATCGCCAGCAGACAACAAGGATACCTCATCACAGATCAATTCGATCACATCCTTGGCATCCCCAACCACATCCATATCAACCCAAGAGCTCAATAGGATCTTGGCGGAAGAATTTCCAGATGATGAAGTGCAGTCCACATATCAAGACCTCTCAACCGAAGAGCCATCCTTCATGGTCGCGTCTCCAGCAAGCTTCGGGAATACTTCATCACAGACCAATGCGATCTCACCACCAAGATCTCTAGTCGCCTCCATAACGACGGCGGAATTCAACGAGCTCATGGCGCAAGACCGCCTAGATGATGAGGGACAGTCTGACTATCAAGTCAACACAGTCGAAAGCATCAACCTACTCGACACTGCACCCAACTCCATGCAAGACGAAGAGAGGAAGGATGGCTTCTACCTCGACGACTTCACCTGCCCGGAGATCTATACAGATCACGAGTTCCTCCACAACAATGAAGACGATCTTGAACAACCACACAAAGCATACGTCAGCAACAATGATCAGATAGGCAGCGCTAACATGAGCTTGGATAACGAATACGAGCCCACAATTGAAGTAGACAGCATATACACGTGCCCTCCGGTCATACCCCGGCAGGTCTACGTAATCAGCGCAGAAACTTCGGCGGCAGCAGCCAGTCGAAGGCCCACAGAATTCCCCTGCACAGTCACACTGCCAGACGTCGCGACAAAACTAACTATCACAGCAGAGATGGCGTCAAAAATAGACAAGATCATAACTGACTGCATCATGATGCCAGCAGACGCAACCCCAGATGAGTTGTTAACTTACAACTACTTCAACTGGCAAGAAGCACAGCGTCTCCAGCAATACAGAGCCACACTTGAGGAGCGTAGAAAGCAAGCCAGCATCTCAAGTTTACGCAGGAAGCAACTGTCACTCAGTTCCACAGGAGCGACAACATGAAGACATAGATCAAGATACGACAGCATCCCAGAAGGAGAGAGATCTGGGGTCACCCGCAACTTAGAACACTCGTTCTTAACCCTCGATTCAGAAGGCATGCTAGTGCCCAAAACAGCCGAAGGCGCACTAATAACGCTCGGAGCATACCTAAAAGCAACAGCACCCCCACCAGGTGATCCAAACGAAGAGCTACATCGTCAGCAAATGAAAGCACTCACACTAGCGGCAAAAGGACTACAGTCGGGGAAAAGCAGAGAGCGTAGTCGAAGCCGCTCACGAGATCGCCGCAGTCGCAGTCCTCCCCGAAAAAGCTCAAAAAGAGGATCCAGCCGGCAGTGATCAAGAAGTAGATCACGTAGCAGATCCAGAAGATCCTCAAGTGGCGACAGTCATGACACGGGACCTTGCGGAGCACGATGGTTTACTCGACGAATCCGCAAAGCCAAAATGCCCAAAAAAATCGGCCTGCCCACAACTCCAAAGTTCAACTGCAAGCAAGAACCGACAGGCTGGCTAGAAGACTACAAACTGGCAGTCATATGCCAAAGAGGGACGACTACCACAGCACTACAATACATACAGCTGATGCTCGAGGGCACAGCCCGCGACTGGCTCAAATCGTTACCCAAAGCATCATACGACTCCTAGGAAAAATTCCGCGAAAACTTCATCAAGTACTTCGATCCTTTGTGCGAACGACCCAAAACGTTCGTCGAGTTACGGGCCTGCAAACAAAGGTCAGACGAGACGCTGCGAGCATACATCAGACGATGGACCACCATCCGTAATTCCGTGGGCACAATTTCTGAAGATTGAGCCATGGATGCTTTCACCATGGGAGTCTAAAGAGAAGACTTGAGAGAAGCACTCGGACGTCAAAAACCAAAATCCATGATAGAACTCATGAAAATTGCAACCGAGTGGGCGGATGGAGAGGACTCCATCAGAGCAAAACAACCACCCTCACCACGAGATCGTGACGAAAGACGTGACAGTCGTGACCATCGCGACAGGGACGATAGAAGAAGGAGACGTAGAGGCGGCTACAGCGACGGTGACAAAGTAAAATTTGTGGCCGCCGGATTCACACAAGACAACCAAGATGACAGACGGCAAGACGATCGCCAAGATAGTCGCAACGACTATCGTCGTGACAGTCGAAGCGACGATCGCCGCGACAGTAGATCAGACGACCGTCGTGACAGTCGAGACCGCGATCAGCCAAGTGGCGGTTATCGAAGACAAGAGTGGCGAAGACGCACAGACACAAGACCAGAGAGGACGCTCCAGGAGAAGATGGAGGACCACTGCAGATTACATCTATACAAAGATCCCTCGGATGGAAGGCTTGAAGGGGTTCCGTAGCAGAAAACAATAATTTTTCTAACTAACGAAAACCAAACATGCCAGGATCTATCTATCTAGTAATGCGGTAACGGTGGGCGGAACTGGTCACATACCTCTTGTAGACCAAATAGCGGGGATTACGCTCCCGCACAAGCGTTGCTGACGTAGATGCCGTAGCCGACCTCAAGGTCGCGAAGAACTTGGCGCGACGAAGTAGACGATGACGCGGCGATGTCGGCGGCGTCGGGCGTCGGGCGTTGGGCGTCGGGCGCCGGGCGTCGGTCGTCGGGCGCCGGGCGTCGGTGACTGGGCGACGGCGGCGGTTGGACGTCGGCGGCAGGGCGCCGGCGTCTGGGCGTGACGATGTCGCCCGAGCACCTCAAATGTGGTGCCTCCGAGTACTCGCACACATACGGAGCTTAACGACAACCCCCGGTCACTCAGGTCTAGCCGAGATCGCAGGAGTAGAACAATTGGTGGAATCTCGCAGCGCAACAGGCGCCGCAAAATAACCTTGGTGGGAGAGAGAGAGAATAGCGGGCGGAGAATTAACTCAGGCCGGCGTATACAACATTAATTGTATTTTTAGATTGTATTTAAATCAATTAATATGCCCTTCTATATAAAGGGGGGAGGGGGTGTGCAAACACCTTGCCTCCCCCATGTGGGACTAAAGGAAAAAGGAGGGGGAGGGGGTTCGGCCGGCCAAGGCCTGGCCGTGGTGGCCATGGGCCCCACGCCTTGCCCATGGTGCCCCCCACATGGGCCCAATTCGGCCCATTAAGGGCTGCCCCCTTTTTCCTTCCTTTTTAATTGATTTTAATTAATATTAAATCAATGTAAAATATATATAATTCATAATTAATATATTTATACATTATTTAATATCCCGTGACTCCGAAACAACTTCCGGACCACCCGAACTACCTTCGGTCATTCCCGGAACCCTTCCGATGCTGCCGGAACTTTTTCGGATTATTTCTCTCTCTCCTATATCCATATTTATTCCAATAATAAATCACACCAACGTTCTCCACGTGTCGCTAAGACCTTAAGCGTGTTACCCTACGGTTCGAGAACACTCCAGACATGGCCGAGACCCTTCGCTCGCCAATGACCGCCAGGGAGACCTGGACATCTGTAACGGTCCCTGTGCATTCTACAAATATCGTCGTTGAACCATAAACATGATATCTATTCCTTTTGTTTCTTCGATACTACCTTGTCCGAGATATGATCGTAAACATCCGATGTCCTGTTGTATCTCGTTACCGACAGAGGTTTATTAACTCGTCTGTGATATTACATCTTCATGACCTAGTCATTAGCTGCGCAGCTCTATAGATGTAATCTCACCGAGTGGGCCCAGAGTATCTTCCTATCACAAGGATGAACAAATCCCGCTCTTGATCCATACGCCTCAACATACTCTTTCGAGATACACGAGGTACACCTTTATTGTCACACTAAATAAGACATGACGTTTGATGCACTCAGAGTAACCTACGGAGCAGCAATTGATATGATCTCACGGTCTGAGGAATAAGCTATCATATCACTTTCCTATTGCAAACGGCAAACATCGTGACACGATCCTGTTGCAATACCTTGGGTATGTCCATCACCTTATTCTACCAATAAGATGACCTCATTGTCAACCGACGCAATTGTCCATGACCGGGAATTCTCGATCAACTGTTGCCCAATGAACTAGTATATATAGAGGCTTACTATGGACTCTGGTTTGTCTATGTATCACACGTGTATTAACAATTCCGATTAATACAGTTATAGCATGATACAAAAACATATTATAAACTTAATGGGATAATGCAATAAATACCACTTATTTATTTGCCTCTAGGGCACATTCCCTTCAAGGCTAGCCTCTAATCATACATTTGGAAACTGCCGCGAGTTTGGACAGATCGCAGAAGAATACATCAAACGGCTAAGAAGAGACGCACCTTCGACTGCGCCGCCACCTTACGTTGCACCACCCCCAGTACAGCCAGTCGCGGCATTACCACCTCCACCACCTTACAACCCAAGTAACCAAATCGCGGGAGCCATACATCTCGTACCACAGGTCGTGGAAGAACAGTATCCAAAGCCACAAGGACAGATGTACATGATTCAAAAGGGGCGACCATCCAACAGGCAGCAAAAACTCCACACTCGACATGTCAACATGGCGGTCATGGCGCCACCAGCTATACCAGAATTCCTGCGAGGCTCAGAAACAGCAATCGCATTTAGCAGAGACGACCACCCACCCTCAGTCTACCGTCCAGGCCATGCTGCCCTGGTACTCGACGTTCAAATTGGCGGATACGCCATGTCCAAAGTCTTCATGGATGGAGGTAGCGGCATAAATATAATCTTCGCCGATACACTTCGCCGAATGAACAGGTCAGTCGAAAATCTACCCCAGTCCACAAATATTTTCCATGGCATTGTCCCAGGGAAAGCCGTACTACCAGAAGGCACAATACAACTCGACGTCACCTTCGGCGACGCAAACCACTTCAAGACCGAATCAATTGAGTTCGAGGTCGTCGACTGAAAATCACAATACCGTGCTATCCTCGGGCGTCCTGCATTCGCTCGATTCATGACAGTCCCACACTACGCATACCTCAAACTGAAGATGCCCGGTCCCAAAGGCGTGATCACAGTCAACGGCAACTTTCAAAGATCAGACGCGTGTGACCGCGACTTCAGCAAGATCTCTGAGATGTTCGGGATGGAGCAAACATTCGAAGAGTTTTCGCTCACAAACGACCCAGCATACATGCCAGAACAAAAGAAGCAAGCAGTCGACAAAGCCAAGGCAGTCCAAGTTCCCGCAAGCTTGTCTCCAGCATAAGTCGCGTAGAAAGCCATGTAACAGAGCATAAATGTCAAAACGGCCAGCAAGTTCCAGACGCGCTCTTTTCCTTACCAGGGTACCTACGGGGACTGGAAGGTTTTTAATGAGGCGGCTTGCTGACCAATATCTGCAATAAAGACGATATTCCCTCACAAATTTTGTTTCCCGCATACTCTAGTATTACGGTAACATCATACCCCACTTGATCACTCGGGGGCTGAGTTTTACTCATAAAAAGCAAAAACCCAGCCACTCGACCACTCGGGGGCTGAGACTTATTCACAAACGGCCAAGACTCAGCCACTTGATCATTCGGGGCCTGAGTTTTACTCATAAAAAACAAAAACTCAGCCACTCGATCACTCGGGGGCTGCGCCGTGCTCATAATAAGCAAAAAATTCAAGCCACTCAAATACTCGAAGAGCAAGATATCCAAAAATAGCAGAAAGAAGATAATCGCAAGCACAACATAAGGAGATACCAATCATATATAAAGCTCAGCAGGCTCAGACCTCAACTACACACATACTTACAAGAACTGTTACATCTATACAAAGCCCCACTTGACAGGCTCGGGGGCTAGTTACAACAAAATCTACGCATCCTCATCCTTCAAAGGCAAGTTGGAGTCAATCAACTGCTTATGAAGACGATCTACCAACTTCTCGGCTGCACCGGCAGTTCGCTCTAAGTCATCATCCTTCAGTCGAAGTTCGGAGCTAGTTGAAGAAGAAGCACGCCCAGGATCTCGACTGCGCATATATGCAAAAGCTGCATTGGCTCCAAGAAAAACCCTTCGGGTCATTGCCGCCCGGATTGGCTCCGCAGATCGAAACAAGTCAACTAGCGCGTAAATCTTTTGATGTTGCGGACCTTCGGGGAACAAGAAATGATTAACACGCATAAGGGCAGACCGGCAACGTTCGAGCAAAATAGCACCACGCCATACACGATCCTTCAGGGTCGCAAGTATAGTAGCATGGGACTCGTCAAGCCAAAAATGTTGGTGGCCGGTGACGGCGCTTTCAGTCGCGTTTTCCAAACGCTCTCTGACCCGCGTCGCTTCGTCTTCAAAGCTATCAACAAAAACTGTGGACAAGCAAAAATTCAAGACGAACGAATAAAGAAAGAATTGCGCATAGTCAAAAAGCAATCGATTGGTTAAATACCTTCGAGCTGCCTATTCGAGTGATCTAGTTCTCCAAGCACATACGCCTCACGCTGAGTAGCAAGGGCTGACCTCTCACGAAGTATCTTAAGCTCAGACTGAGCGGTTTTCAATTCCTGCTCTAGCAGCACCACCTTTTTCTTCGCATAAGCCAAGACTCTGGCATCATTGGCCTCAACGGCGGCATCCGATGGATCAATTCGCGATTCAGAAAGATCAGCCTGACTGGAGTTGGCTGGCTGTCAAAAAGCACGATTGTAAAGCTCAGACACAAGAACATATCAAAGCAAGCGACGTGCACAAGGAAGACATGACAAAAAACTCATATTATAAGCCATAGAGGTATCAAAAGCACATTCGTCATACTGAAGTTACTATTACAAGACATAAGAGAAAAGAGAGCTAGCTACGGGACACAGACTCTGCTCTGTCCCCGCGCGACTTGGATCTCACACCACACGTAGCTACCCTACGTTCCATGGTGTCAATGCAAACTCGGGAGAGCTGCGCAGCACGCTCAGACACCTTCTTCAACGGTATAGGCTTCCCGTCTGGCTTCTTCGGGAAGTCAGACAAGATATGCTCATAGTCGATGGTGACATTGTTAAGAAGAAGGAGCTAGAGGGTGGAGTCCGAGCCGCGTACCGTCAGGTTACGCGAGAAGGCCTTCATGGTCTCCGTGCCAGGACCCAGCATAGACGCAAACCCCTGCATAGTCGAAGGAACTGCAGTTGACGGCAGCACCTCTTTGAAAACTGCACCAAGGGTCTGCATGGACGCATCCAAAGAATCCTTGGTACGGTGGACGGCCGCGCCCAGCTGCTCGATCACACGGTCAAGTGACAAATTGTCACTCGCCGCACCATCAGAAACAGCAGAAAAAGAACCTTCACAAAAATCAAACGAATAAAGTCTTAGAACGAAGCAAAAGACAAAGAAGGATGCAGATTGCAATAGAAAACCCACTAACCTCCTATATCTTGCACAAAGCCAAGCAGTCGCTTGGCGCGTTCTTCCTCGCAAATCGCAGCTGAGTTCCGAGCCTCTTCAAGCTCCTTCTCCACGCGCGACTGCTGAGCAGCAAGATTCGTCTCCGCATCGTCCAGTCGCTTCGCAAGGGCAGCATTGTCTCCTGAAATGACACAACACACAGTCGCAAAATATCAAAAAACACAAGCACAGGAATAGCTCTGCAAGAACATAGAAAAGGCAGAGACTTACGGCTCAGCTCTTCCAAACAGGAGCGGAGTACAGCTCGCTCTTCCTCCGACTGCACAAATGCCTTCCCCGCAGCAACAAGGCCGCTTACGGCAGGCTACACGAGAGACGTACGTCATGCATGCGAAACACAGAGGACGACACACCAAAAAATCACAAGAAAGAAGAACTTACGTGTTCAAACCAAGAGGAAGACATAGATGAAGACGGTCCCGCTGCTGGGGCAGTCACAGGAGGTGTCGAGGCCGCAGTAGTCGCCGCATCCACCAGGGCAGTCGCAGCAACTTCAGCACGGGGGGAAGCCATCAGCGTCTCCTCCGTAGTTGGGGAGACATGAACCTGCTCGACGCTGGTGCTACGGACATGATAGCAAGCATATGACAATCCAAAGAAGCAAGCAAAAAGCCTAAGACAAAGGCAGCAGAAACGCAAACACAAAAACTCACCTTTCTTCCTCCTCGTCTGAGCTGGGGTCGACGTTGAAGGACGGGCCTCCAAAGCCAGTCAACCCAGTTGCGGGTGGTGGCGAACGTTGGGCCAGAGGAGTAGCATTCTTCACAGGTGAAGAAATACCGGAGTCACCAAGATCCTTGCGCACACCATCTCCCGAAGAAGAACTCGAAGCTTCTTCACGAAGCGGGCAATGACGCTTGAGGACTGGTTCATTGGTAGACTCGACCTCCTATGACCCTCACCTTCTCCATCGACTTCGGTGCGCTCCGAAGACGAGGTGTGAGCGGCAGGCGGCAAGTCAACAGACTTCTTCCTCTCAACCAGCACAGTCGCTTCATCGGCGGGACCGGCCTCAGGAAGAGGAGGAAGCGAGGTCACAGTTGAATGCCCCTGCGAATACAAGCAGACAAAACAAACATAAAACAAAATGCATCACAAGAAGAAAAATTCGCACAACTCAGAACAGAGCATAGAGTACAGAACACTCACCGCAGGAAGGGCATTATTCACATCAAAGGGAGCGGTGGAGAACTCGTAGTCAAGGACCTCATCGGTCTTACGACTGGTTATCGACTTCACAAGGGAGTCGAGCTCATTTGGTGATAGCTCCACGGCGCTCATCCTGGTCACGTCATGTGTGCCTTCATACTGCCACATAGGATGGGCGCATTGTTGAAGAGGAAACACACGACGCTTCAGAAACGTACTCAGCAACTGAACACCCCGAACGGTGTTCAGCAGATTGTTGACCTTCTTCCAAAGAGGAGCAACCTCCTTCATCTCTTCATTCGAAAGAGGATGCTCCCAGGCCTTCGTCTTCACAGGGGTGGTCCCAGACGAGAACCCAGGACGCACGTCCTGGTCGACTGGGACGTAGAACCACTTGGATCTCCATCCTTGCGCGGACTCGACTGTCTTCAGATTGAAGTATTTGCAGTCGCTCCGCACTTGGAAGCCAACACCCCCAACAGGGTTCACACGGCCTTCGCGGCACATATGACGCACCCAGAAGATGGATTTCCATAGCGGCCAGCTTGGGGATATCCCCAAAAAGCACTCGCACATCACCATAAAACAGGCAATGTGCAAGACGCCATTGGGGACAAGATCGTGGATCTGAATCCCGTAGGCGTAAAGTAATCCGCGCACGGAATCGTGCAACGGGAGAGCAAACCCACGAGAAAGGAACTCGGCGAAACATACCCGTTCGCCGGCGCGCGGCTCAGGGAAGACCTCCTTGTTGGAGGGAGCGCGGACGGCGATGATGTCTACGCACGCTTCTATTCTCGTAGACAGTGTTGGGCCTCCAAGAGCAGAGGTTTGTAGGACAGCAGCAAGTTTCCCTTAAGTGAATCACCCAAGGTATATCGAACTCAGGGAGGTAGAAGTCAAAGATATTCCTCTCAAGCAACCCTGCAATTAAGATACGAGAAGTCTCTTGTGTCCCCAACACACCCAATACACTTGTGAGATGTATAGGTGCACTAGTTATGCGAAGAGATAGTGAAATACAAGTAATATGGATGATTATAAGTAGTAATTGCAATCTGTAATAAAAATGGCAGCAAGCAAACATGTAGCAGGACTTGTTGGAAACGGTGTTTCAATGCTTAGAAACAAGGCCTAGGGATCCTACTTTCACCAGTGGACATTCTCAACAATGACATCAAAGTTAAATAAATAAACACTACACTCAAACACTCTCATGTTGGATAACAAACACCATTCATTGTTTAGGGCTACAAGAGCACCCTCAAAGTCAGAGTAAACTAACACCACCAACGTCATAAAGGAATCACACACGGTGCACACACTGTCACCGTTACAACCGTGAATAACCCCGGAGTTCATATTAAAGTAACCTCTAGAGTGCATAATAGATAAAGAGTAGCATCACATATTCAACTAGATTACAAAGCTCATGATCACATAAAAGATCACATCATGGGAGAGAGAGATAGACCACATAGCTACCGTAGATTCCGCAGCCCCGGGGGAGAACTACTCACTCCTCATCATAGGAGTCAGCAACGGCGATGGAGATGGTGGTGGAGTCGATGGAGATGGCTCCGGGGGCAATTCCCCGTCCCGGCAGGGTGCCGGAACAGAGACTTCTGTCCCCCGAATCTTGTTTTCGATGGCGGCGGCGCTCTGGACCCGTGGAGGAAATATCGAACACCATCCTAGGGTTTTTGTTCCGGGGGGTATATGTAGGCGAAAGGGCGAGGTCGGTGGAGGCCCGAGGGGCCCACATCACCTGCTGGCGCGGCCCAGGCTCCTGCCGCGCGAGCACGTGGTGGCGCCGCCTCGGTGGCCCACTTCGTCTCGTGTTCGGCTTTCTGGAACGTTCCCGATGAAAAACTAACTTCAGAAAAGAAATTGTCCAATTCCGAGAATATTTCCTTAAGTACTTTTCTGAAACCAAAAACAGCAGAAAATAGGGAACTGGCAATGTGGCATCTTGTTAATAGGTTAGTCCCAGAAAATGCATAAAAATATATAAAATGCATATAAAACATGTAATAACTTGGTATAATATAGCATGGAACATAAGAAATTATAGATACGTTGGAGACGTATCAACATCCCCAAGCTTAGTTCTACTCGTCCCGAGTAGGCAAGAACGATAAAAGAAGAATAATTTCTGAAGTGACATGCTTAAACACAATCTTGATCATAATATAATGTAAGGCATGTAAACTGAGATCAAATGAATAAGGGATGTAGTTTATATTGATATCAAATGAGTAATAAATAAACAAGTAGGCAAAGCAAAGTAAAGCTTTCAATGATATAGTACTAGATAGCAATCAACTGCGCAAAGTAGATATTAGAGATGATTTAAGCTTCAAGCACAACAATATAATCATCTAATGCTTCCAACAAACATGACAACTTTGTGAAAGGATCAAGTCAAGCAATATCAATATGCACGTAGAAGATCAACTCTTTATTTGTTCAAAAGAAACAAGCAAGCGTTCAACGTTGGTTCCTGACACCAGGATGTTTTGGCTAAGAGAATGTTAAGGGGGGGTTTGGAAGGCCAACGGAAGAAAGTCTCACAAAGCTGCAAGTGATCATTAGACAAGAGGAAGTCTTATAATCGAAGCTATGCAAGGAGTAGTGACTGCCACACAACGGATGCACATGGAGCTATAAGTGTATGAAAGCTCTCCAATGGAACTAGTGGGGGTGCATCCAACTTGCTTGCTCATGAAGACCTAGAGCACTTTTGAGGAGGCTCATCATTGGAATATACAAGCCAAGTTCTATAGTGTAAAGTTCCCCACTTAGTTATGCAAGTAAGACATGAAAACTCTCTCATATGGAGTAAAGGTGCTAAACATGAGCACAAATGATGATCATAAATGACATGGTGCTATAACATGAGCACAAGTGATGACTATAAATGATATGATGCTATAACATGAGCACAAGTGTGTGATAAAAAATAGTAATGCTGCCCCCTTTTTTTTTCTTTTTTTTTCCTTTTTCTGTTTCTCTTTTCGATGGCCTCCATGGCTCTTTTCACTTTTAGGGGCAAGCATCCTAATATGATGATATGACAACACACTAATGATGATATGACAACATACTGATGATACAAGTAGCTAATATGAATGAGACATAATATGTATATGACAACGGTGCCTCTGCCAGTGTAGCAGGTTATGCAATGATCTAGGGTAACATGGGTAAAACCACACATCAGCTTTATAGAATCATGCAAAGCAATATATTAGTAATGAATGACAACAAGTCATGTAATGTAAGATGGATGTTGCATGGCAATATATCTCGGAACAGCTATGGAAATGCTGTAGTAGGTAGGTATGGTGGATATTTTGAGGAAGATATTTGGCTTATGTGTAGGAGAACAAGATGAAGATCTCCCACGAGTTTGGATGTACCCGCGAAGTATGCACCAACTCTCAATGTGAGAAAGGGCAATGGAAAGTACCGAAGAGGCTAGCAATATGGTGGTGGAAGTGCCATGAAAACCGTAGCTTTAGAACTCACAAGAAAAACGATTCCAAATAGAAATATGATCTTACAAGGCATAATGAAAATCACTCCACGAGGGACTGTGGCAGATGAACAAGTCACTGTTGGGACCCCGACCGTAGCGCATAACACAAAGTCATTACGGTTGCTTTTAACATTAGGAGTCATATCTCATTATGCTATCAACTGGAAATTTAAGTATGGCACAGCTTCAAGTTTTCTAGACCAACCATTAATCATTCCTCCTTACTAAACCATCATGTTTACCATTAAGCATATTAATATCTCAAAACAACATCAATGATTCAAGTGACACAATTTAATGATCTACAAGATTATGTATCATTTAGTTATACCATCTACCACATTTAGCATTTTCTGTTCTTAACCAAACACCAATCAACTTATTTAAACATAAACTCTCCAAGTATTTAACAATGAAGCAAGAGAGTATAACATATGAGAACTAACAACTCTGAACAAGAGATGCATGAAAAACAAGAGCTAATAGTATTGAAATAACATAGGAGAATACTCAACAAATATAAGTGAAGAATACGAGTATTCATAAGAAAAAACGGAGCGTGTCTCTCTCCCACAAAGGAATGCTGGGATCCATTTTATTCAGAGAATGAAAATAACAAAAACAAAAACAAACAGACGCTTCAAGTAAAGCACATAAGATGTGTCGAAATTAAAATATAGTTTCACTAGAGATGACCTGATAGTTTGTTGATGAAGAAGGGGATGCCTTGGGCATCCCCAAGCTTTGACGCTTTAGTCTTCTTGAAATATGCTTGGGTGACCCACGGGGGCATCCCCAAGCTTTGGCTATTTCATCTTCTTGATCACATCACATCATTCTTCTCTCTTGATCCTTGAAAACTTCCTCCACACCAAACTCAAAGTAGACTTTATTAGAGGGTTAGTGCATAATAAAAAATTCTTATATTCTGTATGAACACAATTGCTACCAATGCTACTGGACATTAGCTACAGCCACTGATACTTTATGGAACAAAAAGATCCATTCAAAATAGTAAAAGAGGCATTGCAAAATAAATGGCAGAATCTGTCAAAAACAGAACAGTCCCTAAAGACGAATTTTTTCGAGGCACTTAACTTGCTCAAATCAGAAAACTCAAAACTAATTAAAGTTGCATACATATCTGAGGATTACGCACAGAAAATATCAGATTTGTTCAATTTTTCTGTAAGGAGTTATGAATTTAACGGTGAACAGCAGAAAATCTGTTCCTGCGCAGAGATCCAACTTTTAACATCAACTTTCTACTAGAGACTTAACTTGGCACAACTTTGCAATAAAATAAAGATACAAAGGAGTTGTTACAGAGGTAAGCATGCTCCTTGACTCAAATAAAAGAAAAATAACAGAAATAAAATAGTGGGTTGTCTCCCATAAGCGCTTTTCTTTAAAGCCTTTTAGCTAGGCATAGTGATTTTTATGATGCTAACATAAAGATGAGAGTTGAAACATAAAAGAGAGCATCAAGAAGCATATATAAAACATATTTAAATCTAACACACTTCCTATGCAAAGGAATCTTGTAAGAAAATAAATCAATAAAGCACAAAGTGGCTAGCATAGGAAGGCAAAACAAATGCAACTTCAAAAATTTCAGCATAAAGAGAGGAGACCTAATATTATTGTGATGTATGAATCCATGTCTCCCTCTCTCATGATAACCAGTGGGTCTTAAAGTACCCAACAAATAAAAGCAAATCAAGAGAAAGCTCAAAACTTTCATCATAAAGAGAAGAAGTTTAGTAACATGAAGATTTCTATAACCATACTTTCCTCTCTCAAAATAATTTTCAGTGGCATCATGAATAAACTCAACAATATAGCTATCACCTAAAGCATTCTTATCATGATCCATAAGAATAATAATATAATTACTCTCCACATAAGCATAATCAATTTTATTAGTAATAGTGGGAGTAAAACTATCACATCCATCATTGTAATTATCATAAATGGGAGGCATAGAATAATCATAATTAATTTTATCCTCAATAGTAGATGGATTGAAAACATCATATTCATCATTGTAAACATCATATATAGGAGGCATCTCATAATCAACATAGACTATATCCTCAATAGTAGGTGGACTGAAAATAGCACAATGATTATAATTATCATATATTGGAGGTATAGCATCATCAAAGTAAATTTTCTCCTCCGTGCTTGGGGAACTAAAAATATCATGCTCATCAAAACCAGCTTCCCCAAGCTTAGACTTTTCCATAGCATTTGCAATAATGGTGTTCAAAGAATTCATACTAATAACATTACTACCACTATTATCCAAACAAACTTCCATAGGTTTTTAAATTTTCTCTTCAAAAGTATCATGTCCTAATGCAATATAAATTTCATAGAGATCTCTAATATTTTTGTTGTTTTCCATTTAGCCTAACTAGTGAAATAAAAACAAGAAACAAAAAGTAATAACTGCAGAATCTAAAGGAGATACCTTCCAACGCTTACCTCCCCGGCAACGGCGCCAGAAAATAGTTTGATGTCTACACACGCTTCTATTCTCGTAGACAGTGTTGGGCCTCCAAGAGCAGAGGTTTGTAGGACAGCAGCAAGTTTCCCTTAAGTGAATCACCCAAGGCATATCGAACTCAGGGAGGTAGAAGTCAAAGATATTCCTCTCAAGCAACCCTGCAATTAAGATACGAGAAGTCTCTTGTGTCCCCAACACACCAAATACACTTGTCAGATGTATAGGTGCACTAGTTATGCGAAGAGATAGTGAAATACAAGTAATATGGATGATTATAAGTAGTAATTGCAATCTGTAATAAAAATGGCAGCAAGCAAACATGTAGCAGGACTTGTTGGAAACGGTGTTTCAATGCTTAGAAACAAGGCCTAGGGATCCTACTTTCACCAGTGGACATTCTCAACAATGACATCAAAGTTAAATAAATAAACACTACTCTCAAACACTCTCATGTTGGATAACAAACACCATTCATTGTGTATGGCTACAAGAGCACCCTCAAAGTCAGAGTAAACTAACACCAACAACGTCATAAAAGAATCACACACGGTGCACACACTGTCACCGTTACAACCGTGAATAACCCCGGAGTTCATATTAAAGTAACCTCTAGAGTGCATAATAGATAAAGAGTAGCATCACATATTCAACTAGATTACAAAGCTCATGATCACATAAAAGATCACATCATGGGAGAGAGAGATAGACCACATAGCTACCGTAGATCCCGCAGCCCCGGGGGAGAACTACTCACTCCTCATCATAGGAGTCAGCAACGGCGATGGAGATGGTGGTGGAGTCGATGGAAATGGCTCTGGGGGCAATTCCCCGTCCCGGCAGGGTGCCGGAACAGAGACTTCTGTCCCCCGAATCTTGTCTTCGATGGCGGCGGCGCTCTGGACCCGTGGAGGAAATATTGAACACCGTCCTAGGGTTTTTGTTCCGGGGGGTATATGTAGGCGAAAGGGCGAGGTCGGTGGAGGCCCGAGGGGCCCACATCACCTGCTGGCGCGGCCCAGGCTCCTGCCGCGCGAGCACGTGGTGGCGCCGCCTCGGTGGCCCACTTCGTCTCGTGTTCGGCTTTCTGGAACGTTCCCGATGAAAAACTGACTTCAGAAAAGAAATCGTCCAATTCCGAGAATATTTCCTTAAGTACTTTTCTGAAACCAAAAACAGCAGAAAACAGGGAACTGGCACTGTGGCATCTTGTTAATAGGTTAGTCCCAGAAAATGCATAAAACTATATAAAATGCATATAAAACATGTAATAACTTGGTATAATATAGCATGGAACATAAGAAATTATAGATACGTTGGAGACGTATCAACATCCCCAAGCTTAGTTCTACTCGTCCCGAGTAGGCAAGAACAATAAAAGAAGAATAATTTCCGAAGTGACATGCTTAAACACAATCTTGATCATAATATAATGTAAGGCATGTAAACTGAGATCAAATGAATAAGGGCTGTAGTTTATATTGATATCAAATGAGTAATAAATAAACAAGTAGGCAAAGCAAAGTAAAGCTTTCAATGATATAGTACTAGATAGCAATCAACTGTGCAAAGTAGATATTAGAGATGATTTAAGCTTCAAGCACAACAATATAATCATCTAATGCTTCCAACAAACATGACAACTTTGTGAAAGGATCAAGTCAAGCAATATCAATATGCACGTAGAAGATCAACTCTTTATTTGTTCAAAAGAAACAAGCAAGCGTTCAACGTTGGTTCCTGACACCAGGATGTTTTGGCTAAGAGAATGTTAAGGGGGGTTTGGAAGGCCAACGGAAGAAAGTCTCACAAAGCTGCAAGTGATCATTAGACAAGAGGAAGTCTTATAATCGAAGCTATGCAAGGAGTAGTGACTGCCACACAACGGATGCACATGGAGCTATAAGTGTATGAAAGCTCTCCAATGGAACTAGTGGGGGTGCATCCAACTTGCTTGCTCATGAAGACCTAGAGCACTTTTGAGGAGGCTCATCATTGGAATATACAAGCCAAGTTCTATAGTGTAAAGTTCCCCACCTAGGTAAATCCCGCTTGTCAGTCGTCGAGTCTACCAACACTACACGTTCTCTACCACATATCTCTAACCCTATCCTAATAACCATGGGTATTGATGGGGACATCCCTCGTCAGCGGCACACGCGGGCTGGCGATGATGCAGATGCTACTGCCTGCACCCTGCAGCCAGCGCCACCAAGGAGTTGCGTTCCATGGCCGCATAGCGGCCTTGCAGCAGAAACATAATGCTGCTGCTGATCGTGGTCGAGTCTATGTTCAGCCGTCTACCGCGTGAGTTGCCCATGATCACCCAGATTCAGCAGAGAAAGCTTTTTCTTCTGTAGATTGTTTGCATACTTAGCAGCATCACTCCAACCCATCATCGGGACTTGAAAGGCCTAGCTGAGGAAAATTTAAGAGTATTCAGAATTTTATTGCATCACCCTCATGTACCGTGAAGATGTAGATATATCATGTATACAATAGTGTTGGAATAGCAACAGATGAAGCATATATACTCTTTATAATTTAGCGCAAGTCTCAAGCAGAAACGTTACATACTTTTGAACGAAATTATTTATGTTTCTGTCGGGGATGTAATCTCCGGTACCCTAAAGTTATGGTGTTATTATGCTTATATTAGAGGAAGAAGAGAAGTTAAATGAGTGAGTGGGTGAAAGATAAGATGATAGGCAAACAGATGCAACTCGGACCGACATAAGCGCTCTCCCGGCCAGCCTAAGCTGGGGATGGGCCGACTTTATGGGTAACTCGGGTGGACCAAGGTAGCCAGCAGAGGGGCACGATGCCTTTGGACTTCGGGCCGTCCGAGTTATCTCCAGGCTCGACCTTCACCTCGCCGACACCACCAAGCCGTCCTCGACCTCGCCCCCGCCTCCAGCTCGCCCGCGCCATCATCGATCTCGGCCGCGCCCCGGCACGACTCTGCTCCCCCGGCTTCCCCAACATGGCGTCACCCCCGGCTTCCCCGACATGGCGCCACCCCCGGCATCCCCGACATGGCGTCACCCCCGGCTTCTCCGACATGGCGGAACTCCCGGCTTCTCCGACATGGCGGCACACCCGGCTTCCCCGACATGGCGGTACACCCGGCTTCCCCGACATGGCGCCACACCCGGCTTCCCCGACATGGCGTCACCCCCGACTTCCCCGACCGGTACGGGTGATTCTGAAGACAGGCGCAAGCGGACAAGACAAGGACGCGCGGCGCACGGGTCGTACCTGTCCAGGAGGTGACCAGGCGTGGCTACAGTGGCACTGATGGGACAAGAGTACACTGCATGACGCAGTGAACAGTGCTGACAAGACCCCAGTAGTCAAATCATGAACAGTGTGTGTATCATGACATGTGGGCCACCTCTTGTCCCCTGGGCTCCCCCTATATAAGTAGCACCAGGGGGAAGGCCAAGGACATGGCCACAGGTACGGCTCCCTTGTGTTCATCTTCTCCCCCAAGTCCTCTTAGAGGCGTTAGCGGCTCAGTTCATGGAGCATGTATACCATGCAAATACCAATGAGAAATATACCAAATAGGCTAGATGCTGCAGTAGGGGTTTTATCTCCTCACGAGAGCCCCGAAGCAGGGTAAATCCCCGTGTCAATGTGTTCATTCATGTGTGTTTCTTAGCGCGCTATCCCTACCCGAATCCTCTAGCGTCCATCCGGCCCCACAAATTAGTCTACCCGTAGGCATCTGCCGTGATACCACCACGACAGTTTCAGAATTATCACCGTCAGCGGGTAGTTTCCGAATGAACTAATTTGCATAATTGTATGGAACGGTGTAGCAAATGACTTTTCAGAATAAGATCACATGTTATATTATTCATTACTTCATCCTTTCAACTTTATATATAAAGTGGTTTTTAACAAAATTGATTATATTTTTTTAGGTTGACAATATTCAGGTTAATTTCTGTTAGCCTAGAGAATTGTAGTTAACGGGATTTGTATGAATTAAATACATCAAATAAACTATTTAGTAGTACTTTTGGGTCATGTCTCAAATCATACATAAGAGAAGCACGATTGTGCGTGGAACCATACCTAAGGCGGTGCTGCTAATAAAGCTCACGTTGAAGGATACAAATGTCATACTGAAAATATGACATAATTTGTGTCGAGAATCTGTTTAGGAAGCATGCATTCATCGCCGCACACCATTTACATAAACATAGTTCTCCTTGTAATATAAAATATATAATCGATGCAAAAGTGTACAAACTTAATCAATGTAGATCTTGATACGGTCTAATATACTTGTAAATTGGCTCTTTATAATTACTAGTTAACGTGCACGTGCAACGCACGTCTCAATCAATATATGGGATATTATTTAAATGCATATGAGTATAAAATACTTCCTCTGTATCTGAATATAAGATGTTTTGGTAGCTCGAATTGAGCTATCAAAACGTCTTACATTTTGTTACGGAGGGAGTAGAATATATATTCCGGGGGCAAATATTACAATTGAAGCAAAACTAAACATGAGCCAAAATCGATAGTCACATTTAAATTCTAAAGATATTTCATTTTTTAAACTAAACATGAGCCAATTTAGAAAAAGAAACATTCACCCATCTTATTAAACGATGCACCAATCTCTACGTCACACACAAAAATCATCTAATGAGCTAATGCAATCTGTTTTCTTTGTACAAATAAAGATAAGTGTTTCCTATTTATTGGAAATAGGAGTACTCTTTATCTAGATATACTTGAGAGTGAAAATGAAGAAGCACAGAGTACACGTGTATTTGGGATTGCTCTATTGTGATTGAACATGTATAGCACACAACAAGGCGGGTCCCCCACGTGTCATTGCTATATGGGAGGGAATCGAAAATGAAAAGGAGACGTGGGTGATATCCATGCGCCACACCCGCGTCTGGTATAGAGGAAAAAAAAGGCATTGGCCTTCTTGTTGTGAACGCACAGAAGGGAGAGTAAAGGGGGTCGATACCCGATTTGTTCCAGCCCCTCCACGAGCTGACGAGCGGACGCTCTGATCCAAGCTCGTGCAAATCAAAAGAGACCGCGGCCTCCCCTCTACCAGAGTGCACCACCAGAGCGCGCCGGCTAGGTCTCCCGCTCCGCCTCCTGCCCCTCCATGTCCTTCTCCTCAGCTTTGCCGGTTCCATTATCCTCGTCCACTTTGTACTCGGCATCTCGCGACGGGCTGCGAGACCACATGTCCGCAGGTACTTGATCCTGTCCTGCGACTGCGAGGCATGGATGACCAAGGCTCGCGACACAGCAGGCGCCGAGTCCCGGAATGACCGCCCAGACTTGTCCGCCTCCTGCACGATTTCATAGCCTTGAGCAGCTTCGCCTTGTAGCTCCGGAGGCTGGAGGCGTCTTGCGCCGGCCGGGAAGTCCTTCTCCGAGAAAACTCAGTTATCATTAGATTCTTACACCAAGAAAGATGAAAGTTGCACTGTCAATACTGTGATGGACTTGTTGACTGTTTTTGTTCTTCACATATTTGTTGTATATGTTTTCGATAGTCCATTCTAATGCTTTATCTATATGTGTACAGATGTCGTCAGATAGTGATAGCGATGGGGTAGATGATGATGAGAGAAAGATGATTGTTCGTCATCATGTGCAGGCATTGAACGCTATCTATATTTCTGTCGGCAACATTGCTGCTTTCTACTGCGACACATATTTGGATAAGGCAAGCCCAAGAACCTCTATTCTCAGTGGAATGGGTTGGTTGAGAGAGACATTGGCAACTCCGGGAGAGACCTATAGGATGTTGCGTGTGAACAACCATACCTTTTTTGATCTTCATGACTTGTTGGTGAGCAAATACAATCTAACCACATCCTTTGATTTGAGTAGTCACGAGGCACTTGCAATATTTCTATGGACTGTTGGAGGATGCGAGTCAAATCGGAAAACACAAAATAGGTTCAAGCACTCGGGTGAGACCATTAGTAGAAAGTTTACTGAAGTTCTTGGTTGTGTCGTTAAGATGGCAACCCATTACTTGAAGCCAAAGGACCCAAACTTTCGGGCTGTCCATAAAAGGATTAGAGATGATAGACGAGCTTATCCACACATGAAGGATTGCATTGGTGCACTAGATGGTACTCACATTCGTGCATCAATCGCGGGTGAAAAGTCAATAAGATACATTGGAAGAACAGGCATTCCATCTCAGAATGTATTGACGATATGTGATTTTGATATGCGCTTTATATACGCATCTATTGGGCAGCCGGGTGCCATGCATGATACAGTGTGTTATATCATGCCATGCGAGCAGACCATAATATCTTTCCGCACCCTCCAAAGGGTAAATCCATTACATCAAATTATGATAATCTATAAATATCATTTTTCGTTGTTAACATAACTAGTTTTTTGTCATGCGTTTCAGGAAAGTATTATCTAGTTGATGCTGGTTATCCTAATCGACCAGGATACCTTGCTCCATACAAGGGTGAAAGGTATCATGTCCCAGATTTTCAAAGAGGCGTGGAACCAACTACTTCAACTGAAAAGTTCAATAAAGTGCACTCGTCAATACGTAATGTGATCGAGAGAGCTTTTGGCGTACTCAAAATGAAGTGGCGAATCTTGCTTAAGATGCCCAGCTACTCAATGGAGAAGCAAAAAATGATCGTAGCCGCCTGCATGGTGCTTCACAACTACGTGCGCGAACATCCAAGTGGAGATCGACATTTCCAAAGATGCGATCGAGACCCGGATTATGTGCCAACTATTCCATCAAGGTACAGAAATTATGCAATTTCACAAAGTGCGTCTGATGGTACAACGTCGGAAGCGAATGAGATGACTATGGATGTCTTCCGCAACAGTCTCACGACTCATATTGTTGCTTCATGGTGATATTTATGCATGTTTTTCAGTTTAGGAGGAATTCTATTGATTTAGCGAGAACTCGGATATGTCGTCTTTTGTGTCAAGAACTTGACTTTTCTCTAAAAATGTTTAGATTTATGCATTGAAATAGCTATCAATAAGTTGTACTCCTTATAATCTTGCTCACGCATCACGTTCAACGAAAGAAAACCATGGCAGCCACTCGTCACTTTGAATCCCATGTCACGTACGGAAAAAAATGTTTTCCTATGAGACTCACGATGCTATGCTGCAGTACGTAGTAAAAAAATAAACGAGAAAAGGGCAGTCCGTACTTTTCTCTACCAAACTCGAATCTGGAGCTAATTAGTGAACCAAACGTTTTTTTCCGCTCTAGAGTTTGTCAGGCGGAGTGGAGTTTAGAGGTGGAGTGGATTTACATGAAGTAGAGCTGTCCCAAACACAGCCTAAAGCACATTGTGTTCGCAAGAGACAGACTTTTTTTCATCGCTCTCTTCAGCATTGTCGTTGATGAGACATGTCGAAGAACTACACCTTTTGTCGCTATAAACTTCCCTTGATAATCTCGTGAGACCGCGCCGGTAGATCTGTCTCAGTTTCTCAGAACCATGGCCGAATTAACAGCTATTGATAGGATAGAAAACTTGCACTTTGTTCAAAAGTGGTATGTCTCATCATGCGTACGACAACATCTCATTCACCAAAGATACCAACATGTAAGAACATTTACTTGATTTTCATGTTAAGTTTGTAAGAACCAAAGAGGAAACGTAACAACCGTGACTTCCTTTAATTGCACCATGACGAAACCTTGGAGAGAGTTTGTCTCAAGCCAGAGTATATACGGAAATAATATACGGAAATATCATTCCACACACTCGTGGGGGTACCGGGCCTATCCCCTACGTTGAATCCTGGTGTGAGATTTGTGCGACCTCCTTTTCACATTGTAGAAAACACTCTAAACTACGCCATTTCTTAAGCAGCTGGTCCTTTCGAATTTGCACACCATGTCCCATGTTTTTGCCTTATTTGTGTTTCATTTTGTACCAGATCGGACCAGAACCAGTCTTTTTAACAAAATGAAGCAAAGTTTTATTAAAAAACTAAAACGGGCACCCGAATTTTGTACATATTCATGATCCATTTCTTTAACAAATGTATCCATATTTGGGTCTGGCCATTGAACAAAAAAAATACAAATGAGAGTACATTTGAAAACACATTGTTGCATTTGGAAGAGCCTCCTTGGAGCATCTCCACTCGCGGCGCCCAAACAGCCGCACAAAGGCCTTCCTGGCAGGCCATTTGGCCGCCGTCCGGACTAGATGCTAGCTTTGAGCGTTGTCGCTCTCCACTCGTGGCGCCCAAATCGTCGTCCATAGTGGTTTTTCAATTTAAATTTAAATATTTTGATAATGCAAATCAAACATACATGAATGTTTTATAGTACAAATAAAGTTTTACACACTAAAAACAAGTGAATATGAACACTAAAACATGTTTTTTAATATAAGATGTTCTATCTATTGCACATGTTGTCTAGATACACATAAAAACGAGTGAATATGAACACTAAAACATGTCTACATACAAGTTTGGACATGTGAATGTGGAAAGAGGCTAAATGTCTTATATTAAAAAACAGAGGTAGTACAACTCAAATATTTGGGTTTGCCGCTGCCATTCTACGTCGGGCCCACAAATGCTCCACCAGATCAGTTTGAAGACGATGGTGAGTATTTTCATCACGAATCACCATATGCGAGATAATCACCGAAATCTGCAGACATGTCATGATCATCATCGACGAGAGGACCGGTACGTCTCAAACGTATCTATAATTTATGTTGTTACATGTTTATATTATACGAATTGCTACATGTTTTATATACACTTTATATCATTTTTATGCATTTTCTGGGACTAACCTATTAACAAGATGCCACAGTGTCAGTTCCTATTTTCTGCTGTTTTGTATTCCAGAAAATTTGTTCTGGAAATATTCTCGGAATTGGACGAAACAAAAAGTGAAGTCCCTATTTTTCTGTCACGTACACGGAGTCCGAAATGGAGACGAAGAAGACCCACGAGGCGGCCACACCTGGTGGTGGCGCGGCACCCCCCTTGGTCGCGCCGCCACATGGTGTGGGCCCCTCGGGCGCCCACTGACGTTGCCCTTTCGCCTATAAATACCTCTCCTCGGGAAAACCCTAAAACCCTGATCAAATTTCCACGAAACATCCTGTAGCCGCCGTCGTCGTCGACCCTACTTTCGGAGGGTTCAGAAGCTCTTCCCCGCACCCTACCGGAGAGGGGAATCATCACCGGAGGGCTCTACATCACCATGCCCGCCTCCGGAGTGATGCGTGAGTAGTTCATCCTTGGACTATGGGTCCATAGCAGTAGCTAGATGGTTGTCTTCTCCTCTCGTGCCGTCATGTTTAGATCTTGTGAGTTGTCTAACATGATCAAGATCATATTATTGTAATGCTACATGTTGTGTTTGCTGGGATCTGATGAATATTGAAGACTATGTCAAGTTGCTTATTTAAATATCATGTGTATGTTATTTATGATCTTGCATGCTCTCCGTTACTAATAGATGCTCTGACCAAGTTGATACCTGTAACTCCAAGAGGGAGTATTTATGCTAGACAGTGGGTTCAGTCTCCATCTAAGGTTGGGGATGTGCTGTTGCCACTAGGGGTAATACAGCGATGCTTTGTCTAAGGATAATTGTATTCCTTACATTACGCACTTTACTTAATGCAATAATCTGTTGCTTGCAACTTAATACTGAACGGGGTGCAGACGCTAACCTGAAGGTGGATTATTAGTCATAGATGCGGTTGGAACGGTCTATGAATCATGTTGTAATGCCCAAGTAAATCTAATAGTATACACCATGACTAGTATATGCATTGTTATGCACTTCTTTATTTTGTCAATTGGCAAGCTGTAATTTGTTTACCCACATGTTAGTTATTTATTATGGAGAGACACCACTAGTGAACTGTGGACGCCGGTCCATTCTTTTACATCGATAATACAATCTACTGCAAACACAGTTTCCTTTCATTCTATGCAAACAAACACCATTTTCCACACTATATGTCTAATCCTTTGTTTTCAGCAAGCCGGTGAGATTGACAACCTCACTGTTAAGTTGGGGCAAAGTATCTTGATTATGTTGTGTGCAGGTCCCTCGTCAACTACAAGTCAAGATTTTCTGGCGCCATTGCCTCCCTGCAACAGTAAAGATCTTCTAACGCCATTGACACCTTTAGAAGTGCCTTCATCTCCTACTGGTTCGATAACCTCGGTTTCATACTGAGGGAAAACTTGCTGCTACACTCATCATACCTTCCTGATGCATGTAAAATGCATATATGAACTTTGCATTGTATTACTTATATTTCATTCATTTTTACATCATATAAGGGTTATATTAATGTTTTATGATGATTTTGGGAATATTTCACAGTTTCCCTATTTATTTGGAATTAACCCTGCATTGTCAGAAAACCCCTTTTTTTCTATATTTTGATGTTTCAAGGACCCAAACGACGTCCAAATGACCTAAAACTTCGGGAACATCAGTTTTTGGAAGGAAGAAGGAGTAGGAGCCAAGAAAGCGCACGAGAGGAGGCCTGAGGCCCAAAAGAGGTGGGCCCATGCGGCCAGATTCCCTGGTCGCGTGGAGCACCCCATCTGGAGCCTCGAGGCTCCGAAGCCATCGATCTTTGTTTCCCTGCCTTCGTCTTGACCTAAAAACGCTTATAAAAACAGCCTCCCGATGCCTTTCGAAGGGAGCGCCGCAGAAACACAGAAACCACGAACAGAGACCTGGAGCTGCAGATTGGAGGGGGAAAACGCCGGCGGGGCGCTGCCGGTGTGGTCTCCACCTTCTCCAACGACTTCTCCACCGTCTCCATGATGAAGAGGGAGTAGTCCACCCCTGGACTATGGGTTTGTGGAAGTAACTTATGTATCTCTCCTCTCTCTTGAGCTTCACTAATTAGTGCCATATGAGCTGTTGAACATGATTATGGTCATATATGTAATACCTTTGTAGTGGATCTCTTAAGTTGATATATGTTATGATGATTGCAATTGTTATGTCTTTGTTATGAAAGTAGATGCTGAAGGGGATCGCAGGCAGAAAACAAAAAATTTCCTAACAGCGATAACCTTAAACTAGCCAGAATCTATACTATGCAGATATAGTAATACGAAGGGGGTCCGGTATACATACCCTTGTAGACCGAAAAGCGGGGATTACGCTCCCGCACAAGCGTTGCTGACGTAGACGCCGTAGCCGACCTCAAGGTCGCGGAGAACTTGGCGCGACGAAGAAGACGATGACGCGGCGATATCGGTGAAACCGACGACGACCTCGAGGCCGTGTGGAGGAAGCAGACCTCCAGCACCACTAGCGTGGCACCTCGCAGGGCGTTACACACATACGGTGAAGCCGACGAACTCCGGGCCCGATCCAGGGACGAGCAGCGGAAGACTGGGACGGGAAGACCAGCAGCGCGGCGGCGTGCGTATGGTGGAGAAAACTTATCCTTGGCGCAACTCCAAACTTGGGAGTCACGGGATCCAAGGAGAGAGAGAGAGAGAATTGGTTGTGTCTCCAAAGGCCAGGGGTACCCATCTATATATAGGAGGCCAGGGGGCTGCCCAACCTGCGAGGCTGGCGGTGTGGGACTATTCCCACACCCCAGCCGGCCATGGTGGGTGCGCCGGCCCTAGGTGGGCCCCATGTGGCCCACCTAGGCCGGCCGAACCAAGCCCCTCCTCCTGGGGGGGACTCCCCCCCCCCTCATGGGCCTCTTTGCCCAAAGAGGCCCATTTAGGGATTTTTGCCTTTAAAAATTCAGGAAAAATTAAAATAAAAATATATTTAACTATTAATTACACTAATTAATATTAAATACATATTACATAATTTATTCCGGCTCCGAAAACTATTTCGTCGCTGCCCGATCTCCATCGGAACTTTCCCGGAACGTTCCCGGTCTCTCTATTCCTATTTTTCTCTTCCGGTAAAATGTCGACTCCCCTTAAGTGTGTTACCCTAGCGGTTCGATTATCTCACCAGACATGATCGAGACTCCTCTCCGATCAATGACTAATTCGTGGACCGAGGATACCCAGAATTAATCCCTGCGAGATAACGAATACTTTACCTTTCGAACCAAAACGTCTGAGTCTTAAACCTTTTGCCATGCGATACTTAGCGTGTCCGAGACTCGTTCATGGATATCTCCATACCCAGCTTGATCTCGTTACCGACACTGCTAACTTCTACTCGTCCATGATCTTATGTCCTGGTGACCTAGTCACACGCTTGCAAGCTCGTTTGACATAATCTCACCGAGTGGGCCCTAGAGTATCTATCCTGCTATGCGGACTGGCAAATCCCGCTCTTGATCCCCCGTCTCAACATACTCCTTTCCGACACCCGAGAGGGACACCTTTATTGTCACACTTTGTAAGATATGACGTTTGATGCAATCAAAGTGTCTTTCAGGAACAGCAATAAGAGTAGATCTCACGGTCAAAGGCGTAATGACTACGTCCTACAAATATTGGGTATGTCCATCACGTCATTCTCCCAATGACATGACTCCATTGTCAACTGACATAAATGTCACATGATCGGGAAACCTCGATCATCAATTGCACAATGAACTAGTTATATAGAGGCTACTAGGGACCTGGTTGTTTATCTACCACACGTGTATTAATGTTTCCGCTTAATACAGTTATAGCATGGTATAAAACATATAATGAACAATTGAGATATGACGAATAAACTATATTTATTATGTGCCTCTAGGGCATATCTCCTTCAGTCTCCCACTTGCACTAGAGTAACACTTAATCTAGTTTACAACTTGGTAAAAGCTCAACACCCATAGCAACTTGGTGCATGCTTGCTTCGTGGAAGAGGAATACAGTCAACAGATCTCACACATTGAGATCTGTATGTGCTTTGCAACACTTCTATGTCAACCAGTTTGACATCATCCCGCATCTTACGATGACGGTGAAATATATCTTAGTCGATGGAGTGAGACTCAGTCCAATCACACTTGCTACTCCTGAAGTTGCCATATATTTCTATACCTATCATGTAGATTATGCGACAGTGCATTCATATGCTACTTCGCAAGCTAACCATGTCTTTCTTCAAAACAAAGGCCATCTCCTACATGAGATTTCTAGTCGTATGGGTCAGTGTCATAACTTGCATCATCGTAACCATTTTACGGCAAGTTGTCTTACCACTCTTACCCTTTTACCAGAAAACATATCTTCAGTTCTCACAGACACTGAAGAATATACTTAACGTTTGTTCATTGATCCACACAAGGATCACTCTAGAACCCGTTCTTCAACCAAGAACATGGGTCACACCAAGTCGAGCTTTCAGTCTGATAGAATCTATGTCTGAGGCATAGAGGATGTCGAACATCATTTTTCTTTCATCAGCTATCACTGAAAATGCCAAGATAAACTTAATATTTTACCTAGTCATACAAGCAAGAACCTCTTTCTTCGCTTGTTCTATTCTGAAACACTTCAGAATCTTAACCTAGGAAAATATTTCGACCTAATGTTATTAAGCCCCTTTTGATCTATACAATTATAGATCGGATGCCTAATACTCCTAACTTCATTCATAGAAAATTTAATCACTTAAATAATCCTTTATACTTTGCTAGAGGATCTGTATCATTCTCAATATGTCGTTACATAAAATCAGGAATGACACTTAGCTCCCACTTAAATACGCCATCCGTATATAAGACCAAGGAATTTCTTTTAGCTCCCACTCAAATATGCCATTCACATATAAGATCAAGAAAAGCTACTTAGCTCCCACTCACTTCTTTGCAAATGCAAGTTTCTTCAACTATTTTGAACAACTCCAAAATCCTTTGATCACATCAAGTGAAGATTCCAGCTCCGATATGCTTGCTTCAGCCCATGAATGGTCAGCTGAAGTTTGCATACATGTTTAGCATCCTCAGGATCACCAAACCATTTCATTGTACTAATTACAACTCTTTCTTAATGATACCATTAAGAAACATGGTTTCCTTATCCATCTATCAATTTCTCAATTTGAAATTATAGTAATTGCTAAACGACCCCGAGTAGATTTAGGCTTCGCCACTTGAGACAAAATCTCGTTGTGGTCAACTTTTGAATCTGTCGGAACTGTTTCACGACAAATCGATCCTTATCAGTGTCTACTCTCTCATAAAATTCCATATTCTATTAACAGCCTAGATGCCATCAAGAAGATCTCCCAAGTCATTACCTGGTAATCGTACATGGATTTTATCTCGGATCATATATGACTCATAGCCATTTCTCGGACTTAGGTCTACCATCTCTTCTTCGTAGTTCGTAGGTCTGTCATATTCCATTAATATGACCTTCATAACAAGATTGTCGTACCACACAGTGTGGAACACAACCTCGTACGCCTACGTTCTTAGTATGAGCTCAGAGCATCATGATCTTTATCATCAGCTTCTTTCAAGTTGAGGAGCATGACACCGGAAACACTTTCCGTTGCGCCACTCTGATGTCTGGAGAGGAAGTTCATTAACTTCGTCTTGCTCTACTTCCTTTCCCACTAATACCCTTGGACAAGAAACTATTTCTTTTGCAAGGCATATTCCGGCAACATTTTTGCCTATGTCGTGAGACATGTACCCAACTAATTCTTTAGGTACGGTACACTACAAAGATTTATCCATTTTAGGTTTGATCACATCGAAACACTAAATTGCTGAAACGACAATCTAGGCTAAAAGCCATGCCATCACTCATATGGTATTGTCTCCATGGATTTAAATGGTTCCCTATTATCTAACGTGAATGTTACGTTTCTACCATATGACTCCAATGATCACAATAATTCGGTAAGAGATTTATTTACCACACACTATCCGATAGGGTGCGATTACGACGTCCTAACATACCATGACACTATGGTACTCCATGCGACGTAATTTGTGGAACTCTTCTCACAAGTCTTCCAATGATATGCCAACATTATAATTCAAATCTTTATTTCCTCGATCTGTATCGTAGGAATTTGATTTTCTTGTTAAATTTATTTTCCTACTTCACTCTGAACATGTTTGATCGAATCAAAATCTTCAGACCAACATTTCCTAAGTGGATATCCGTATATCTACTCGGAATATTCATGAAGTCTAGGAAACAAAGACTTCCACTATATGTTAAAGTACTTCATTGATTCACATACACCCACATGCATGATTCTCAACAAGTTATACTCAAACGTTCATTGAAGATTACGAAATAAAGATCTCCACTACACGTCAATTACTTCATTGATCCACATACATCAAAATGCATGATTTATCAATAAGTTAAATGCCCGCTTTCCGAAAACGGTGTCTTAGTTATCTTGCAAGTGTCAAAAGATCAAATCTAAAGACTTGTAGATCCATCCGTATGGAGCTTGTTTATTGACTATAACATTGACATGACTTAAACGGCAGTGCCACACGAATGTGGTGTCTTTATTAAGTTTGTATCCTTTGGCATTAATATTATGAATGTGGGAGCTTCTACCATCTAAATTCAAATCGGCTTATGATCATTACTTCATAAATATAGGACAACGATTTTGTCACTAACATATATGAACAATTGTCTTGCTAGAGAAGACACACTTATAACGATCATACTAACAGGCGATCATAAAAGAATTTATTCAAATGGTAGATCTAGAGGGAGAGTGTCTATGGCCATCACAACATTTTGTCTGCCATCATCAACACACATTGTCGCCTCATCCTTCCAAGCTACTCAAGCAGTAAATCTGGTTTTCATAAAACATGACTAGTATCAAAAACTTAGTCACTACTGCGAGTACTTGCTTAGGCAAAACATTCATAACGTGTATATCATATACACACCATCATCATTGATGACTTCCCGGCGATCTGTTTCATCTTCTTGATTCTTCCAACGCAATCAAGAACCATGAAGGTGAACGATTCCCCTCGCATGACATAGTCTATGACAAAGCATTTGCACCTGGCAACGTCGTCTGTCATCCAGTGATTGAGCTGAGCAAGGCGTCTCAATGTCATCAAATATGACCAATGTCATCGAGTATGACCAGTGTCATCAATTATGACTGCCACGTGCTCCTTCAATGCGTGTATTCTCTTCCATCTTGGTTGAGAAGAAAAACAGTCACATACTGTTAAACTTCATCAACCCAACTTTGGGTGTATCCCGAGTTCAGCGATCATCTCATATGTTCGCGATCTAACAACTCGTACCCACCGTTAATTCTTTATGGCAGAGATCACAGCATACACTAGACTATGATGATATAATCCGCACAAAACTTGATAATCCAAATTATCCTTTTGTTAGCGGAATCTCCGGGTTTATCTCCTAGCGGGTATTGTATCACAAAGAGCTAATGGTTTAAACAAGGAGTATCCTCAAGCTAAAGTATAAAACTATAAAGTTTGGACCCAACCTTTTAAGTTTCTCAATCGCAGGATTGCGCCTAATTTTTAAAGAAGGCTATTACACTGGTTAATATCTACAAAGGTTTTGCAAAACATAAAGACTTTGTTCATTATAAAATAGGGTTCAAGTTTTAATAAAATAAAACTACCAGAACTCCCACTCAAAACGAGTATCCCTCTAATCGTTTTAGTGATTACACGATCCTCATCCATTATGCAACCCCTCATCGTCAGAGCCGGCAACATAACTTCAAACGTAGACATCGACATGTCAATCACAACAACTTTGTGACTCATGCTTAACCTTTCGGTCACCTTGTTCCGAGGCCATGTTTGTACATGCTAGGCTCACCATAATAACCTTCAACGTAAATGCGCGTGCAACATGGCTTACACCCACTATATGCGAACGACGATATGTCTGACACCCGATCGTCATGGCCTGCCTCATAACGTAGAACTTTCTTGGTGGTGCACGTCGAAGGGAGAACACAAATGGTATTTTGGAGGGATCATCTTATATTACTACCGCCGTGTAACTAATATATACTATATATATTCACACAATATAAGATGCACACAAAACATCAAAATGTAATGGGACGTGATATGGTCCTTGCGCCGATGGTCTCCTTCGCGCCCACAGTTTATAAACAATTTAATAAACCTACCTTGACCATATCACATAGCCCCTGCAAAATAAAGTTAGACGCCTCTACTTTATCTTTTGCAAATTTTACGTGGCTTGGGGCTGTCGTAAATAGAACCGCTTCATACCTACGAACCTATGACCACAACAACGATCAAATAATTGCATATTTATTCATCCCTTTCGGGACCTCCATTGAAAATGCAAAGCCAACTAAAGAGAGAGAGACAGACACCCGCCAGCCACATATACGGAACCAGCCGTATGTCAGTTGTGGAACCAGTCTCGCGTAAGCGTACGCGTAAGGTCGGTCCGGGCCGCTTCATCAACTCGATGCTGCCGGCAGTGCAAGTGCACGCGAGAGGGTAGCAAATAATAAGAACGTTGTCCCCGTGATAAACACGGGTGCAGCTAGCGCACAGCTATATCTACGCATAGATCGGCTCTGATACCACTGAAGGGGATCGCAGGCAGAAAACAAAAATTTTCCTAACAGCGATAACCTTAAACTAGCCAGAATCTATACTATGCAGATATAGTAGTACGAAGGGGGTCCGGTATACATACCCTTGTAGACCGAAAAGCGGGGATTACGCTCCCGCACAAGCGTTGCTGACGTAGACGCCGTAGCCGACCTCAAGGTCGCGGAGAACTTGGCGCGACGAAGAAGACGATGACGCGGCGATATCGGTGAAACCGACGACGACCTCGAGGCCGTGTGGAGGAAGCAGACCTCCAGCACCACTAGCGTGGCACCTCGCAGGGCGTTACACACATACGGTGAAGCCGACGAACTCCGGGCCCGATCCAGGGACGAGCAGCGGAAGACTGGGACGGGAAGACCAGCAGCGCGGCGGCGTGCGTATGGTGGAGAAAACTTATCCTTGGCGCAACTCCAAACTTGGGAGTCACGGGATCCAAGGAGAGAGAGAGAGAGAATTGGTTGTGTCTCCAAAGGCCAGGGGTACCCATCTATATATAGGAGGCCAGGGGGCTGCCCAACCTGCGAGGCTGGCGGTGTGGGACTATTCCCACACCCCAGCCGGCCATGGTGGGTGCGCCGGCCCTAGGTGGGCCCCATGTGGCCCACCTAGGCCGGCCGAACCAAGCCCCTCCTCCTGGGGGGGACTCCCCCCCCCCCCCTCATGGGCCTCTTTGCCCAAAGAGGCCCATTTAGGGATTTTTGCCTTTAAAAATTCAGGAAAAATTAAAATAAAAATATATTTAACTATTAATTACACTAATTAATATTAAATACATATTACATAATTTATTCCGGCTCCGAAAACTATTTCGTCGCTGCCCGATCTCCATCGGAACTTTCCCGGAACGTTCCCGGTCTCTCTATTCCTATTTTTCTCTTCCGGTAAAATGTCGACTCCCCTTAAGTGTGTTACCCTAGCGGTTCGATTATCTCACCAGACATGATCGAGACTCCTCTCCGATCAATGACTAATTCGTGGACCGAGGATACCCAGAATTAATCCCTGCGAGATAACGAATACTTTACCTTTCGAACCTAAACGTCTGAGTCTTAAACCTTTTGCCATGCGATACTTAGCGTGTCCGAGACTCGTTCATGGATATCTCCATACCCAGCTTGATCTCGTTACCGACACTGCTAACTTCTACTCGTCCATGATCTTATGTCCTGGTGACCTAGTCACACGCTTGCAAGCTCGTTTGACATAATCTCACCGAGTGGGCCCTAGAGTATCTATCCTGCTATGCGGACTGGCAAATCCCGCTCTTGATCCCCCGTCTCAACATACTCCTTTCTGACACCCGAGAGGGACACCTTTATTGTCACACTTTGTAAGATATGACGTTTGATGCAATCAAAGTGTCTTTCAGGAACAGCAATAAGAGTAGATCTCACGGTCAAAGGCGTAATGACTACGTCCTATAAATATTGGGTATGTCCATCACGTCATTCTCCCAATGACATGACTCCATTGTCAACTGACATAAATGTCACATGATCGGGAAACCTCGATCATCAATTGCACAATGAACTAGTTATATAGAGGCTACTAGGGACCTGGTTGTTTATCTACCACACGTGTATTAATGTTTCCGCTTAATACAGTTATAGCATGGTATAAAACATATAATGAACAATTGAGATATGACGAATAAACTATATTTATTAAGTGCCTCTAGGGCATATCTCCTTCAGATGCATATTATGTACCTCGTTCTTGTTTATGTGTTCTGATCCAACATATGTATGAGGGCGTGTGAGGGGGGAACGTGTGCATTAATTGGAGTAACGGGGGCTGGTGAGTGCGGTGAAAGTGACAGAAGTTCCGCGATCCACTTGGGTATTTTACCTTACTTTGTTGCCTCACTAGGGATAAAAAGGAATACCATGCTACCGGGGATATGGGTGACCATGCCATTTTCTCCAAGACTAGATCTAGCATGTTCTTATTCTAACTTCATGTCATAGAACTTAAAGCTATACTCTGTTTTATCTTAATTACCAAGGTGTTATGATTTAGTTCGCATCTTGGTGGAGTATAACAGAGGTTAATAACCAAAAGACCTCTATGTTAGGATGTGATGCCCATATTATTAATAACTTGTCTTGTTGCAATCTCATATGTCAATTCCTATGTTCCATTATCTACCACTATATAAAAGAGAGAATGCATTTGTGAAACCATGAACCCCAGTCTATTTTTAATCATAAGAAACACCTTTCCAACACTTTATTAGCACTTTACATTTTCTGCCATTTAAAAATCCGAAAATACAAAAATACTTTTATATCTTGCAAACACAATATAAAACACAAAAACATCATTCACTATCATTTATACCATCCTTGCATATTTATTTACCGTCATTGCATATTTATTTCTGTTTTGCATTTGTTATTTCAATATCTTTTACTTACACCTTGTACTTGACAACCACTTGGTGAGGTTGAGGGCACAAAACAATTTACTTTATTTTGTAGGTTTCATAAAGAAGGATAAGGAGACAACAACTTTTGGTTCATTTCCCCGAGAGTTCGATATTAAACCCTCGAGTCACCCTCGTGGGGAAAACTAGTCTTTCCCTTACTTTACACTTTGCACTTGGAGTCTCAACCTAACCCATATTCTTTTGACGCAGGATTTGATTCAGAGATATCAAGACTATCTTCTGGAACCATTATCATCGTCAAGGGCCATCACTTCCTCTCGGGGTTTCCCAACTACACAAGCATCAAGATTTTTCTAGCATCGTTGCCGGGGAGATCAAGCCTTCTGCAAGGGGAGTCTCTAACTTTCAATCTCTTTACTTTGTTATTGTCTTGCTTAGTTTATTTTTATTTTGTCTTGTTTGCTTCTTTATATCAAAAACACAAAAAAAAATAGTTACTTGCATTTATTTATTTATTTCGGGTTTGCATTAATTTTGCTAAAATGAGTACTCCTGAGAACACTAAGTTGTGTGACTTCACTAGCACAAATAATAATGATTTCATATGCACTCCTATTGCTCCACCTGCTTCTAAAGCAGACTTTTATGAAATTAAATCTTCTCTGTTAAATCTTGTTATGAAAGAGCAATTTTCTGGTGTTAGTACTGATGATGTTGCTGCCCATCTTAATAATTTTGTTGAACTTTGTGAGATGCAGAAGTATAAGGATATAGATGGAGATATTATTAAACTAAAATTATTTCCTTTTTCTTTGAGAGGAAGTGCTAAAGAATGGTTGCTATCATTGCCTAGAAATAGTATTAATTCATGGACTAAATGCAAAGATGCTTTCATTGGAAAATATTATCCTCCTGCTAAGATTATTTCTCTAAGAAGTAGCATCATGAACTTTAAACAATTTGATAATGAACATGTTGCCCAAGCATGGGAAAGAATGAAATCATTGGTAAAGAATTGTCCTACCCATGGACTGACTGCTTGGATGATCATCCAAACCTTTTATGCAGGACTGAACTTTTCTTCAAGAAACCTTCTTGATTCAGCTGCTGGAGGTACCTTTATGTCCATCACTTTGGGTGCCGCAACAAAGCTTCTTGATGATATGATAATTAATTATTCTGAATGGCACACCGAGAGGGCTCTCCAAGGTAAGAAGGTAAATTCTGTTGAAGAAACCTCTTCCTTGAATGATAAGATTTATGTTATTATGTCTATGCTTGTGAATGGTAGATCTCATCTTGATCCAAATAATATTCCCTTAGCTTCATTGGTTGCACAGGAAGAGCATGTTGATGTGAACATCATTAAAAACAACAATTTTAACAACAATGCTTATAGGAATAATTTTGGTAATAACAATTATAAGCCTTATCCTTCTAATAGTGGTAATGTTTATGTTAATTCCTATGGTAGTTCCTACAACAATAATAGAAGTGTACCCTCTGATCTTGATACCATGCTTAAGGATTTATTAGTACACAGACTACTTTTAATAAATCTGTTGAGAAAAAGCTTGGTAAAATTGATGTTCTTGCTTCTAAAGTTGATAGCCTTGCTCTTGATGTTGATCTTTTGAAATTAAAAGTTATGCCTAATGATGTTAAAGAGAACAAGACTTTGCTACTGCCAATGCTATCCAAGTTAAAATTGACAACAATATTAGGATGTTGGCCGAATTGCATGCTAGGTGGGAAAGAAAAGATAAAATTGCTAAAGAGAATAGTATAGCTAGAGTTTGTACTATTACCACCACTAGTAATGATGAAGTTTGACATGCTAGTAAACCTCCTACTATTAATGGTAATATAATTCGTGTTGGCAATGTTTCTACTACTTCTTCAAAACGTTTATAATTACCTAAAACCACTGAAACTATTTCTGACAAAAGTGCTGAAATTTTTCAAAACATGGGAGACAATGGTTCCACTACCATTGATCATAATGATTTTGATTTTGATGATTGTAATATTTCTGAAATTATTATGTTCTTGCAAAAGTTAGATAGAAGTCCTAATGCTAATGCTATAAATATGGCTTTTACAAAACATATTACAAATGCTCTCATTCAAGTTAGGGAAGAAAAACTGAAACATGAAGCTTCTATCCCTAGCAAGTTAGAAGATGGTTGGGAGCCCATCATTAAAATAAAGGTGGATGATTTTGATTGTAATGCTTTATGTGATATTGGTGCTAGTATCTCTATTATGCCTAAGAAACTTTATAATATGTTTGCTTTGCCACCTTTGGAACACTGTTATTTGGATGTTTTTCTTGCTGATAATGCTATGAAGAAACCTTTGGGGAGAGTTGATGATGTTCTTATTATGGTTAACAATAACCTTGTCCCCGTTGATTTTATTGTTTTGGATATTGAATGCAATGCATCTTGTCCTATTGTTTTGGAAAGACCTATTCTTAGAACTGTTGGTGCCATCAGTGGCGAAGGACGAAAAAAATCGAGGTCGGGCGAATTCTCAGTTCAAAACCAATTATTCGATCGCTCAAACCTAATCCGCTGCCGCCTCCAAGATGTGTCTTTCCTGTACGATCCTGCCAGCTGCCGCAGTTGCTGACATCTGCCTACCGCCCCCGCCATGGACGATGGAGCCTGGAGGTCAAGTTGCCGCCCACTGATTTCCTCTTCCGTGTGAATCGGCCGTGCGGCGCGTCGTGCGATAACTGGCTAGCAGACTCATGAACATATACGAGGACGTGCAGTACAGTGGCCCAACAAGGAGCTTAACTAGACTGCACGGCCCAATATAAACTCTTTTTATTATTTTCCTGAGTGAATCGATCAAGTTCCTAGCATCGTACGTATGTATCAATTTTTTTGTCTCCGGCATAGGTAGGGCGAGCGCCCGACCTCACCCTACCGAGGGCTTCGCCCCTGGTGCCATTATTGATATGAAAGAAGTAAATATTAGGTACCAATTCCCACTTAAGAAAGGTATGAAACACTTCCCTAGAAAGAGAATGAAGATACCTTTTGATTCTATTATTCGAACAAATTATTCTATTGATGCTTCTTCACTTGGAAACACTTGATTTTCACTTTCTGTGCCTAGCTGAAAGGCGTTAAACAAAAGCGCTTATGGCGACAACCCATTATTTTATTTCTGTATTTTTTCTTTTATTTGAGTCAAGAAGCTTGCTTACTTCTGTAGCAACTCCTTTGTATATTTATTTTATTGCATTGTTGTGCCAAGTAAAGTCTCTAGTAGAAAGTTGATCATAGATTTGGATTTCTGCACAGGAACAGATTTTTGCTGTCTGCCGTTTAATTCATAATAAATTCCAAAAAAATCTAAACATCCTGATATTTGTTGTGCGTGATCCTCATATATGTACGCAACTTTCATTAGTTTTAAGTTTTCCGATCTGAGCAACTTAAGTGACTCGAAAAAATTCATCTTTACGGACTGTTCTGTTTTGACAGATTCTGCCTTTTATTTTGCAATCTCTCTTTTACTATGTTTGAGTGGATTTCTTTACTACACAAAACATCAGTGTCTGTAGATAATATCCAGAAGTATTGGTGATGATTGTGTCCATGCAGAACATGTGAATTTTTGATTATGCACTAACCCGCTAATAAATATTACTTTGAATTTGGTGTGAAGGAAGTTTTTAAGGATCAAGAGGAAAAATGATATGATGTGATCAAGAAGAGTGAAAAGCCTAAGCTTGGGGATGCCCCCTTTGGTCAACCAAGCATATTTCAAGAAGACTCAAGCATCTAAGCTTGGGGATGCCCAAGGCATCGCCCTTCTTCATCAACAAATTATCAGGTCATCTCTAGTTAAACTATATTTTAATTCTCTCACATCTTATGTACTTTACTTGGAGCGTTTGTGTGCTTTTATTTTTTGCTTTGTTATTTTCATTTTCTGAATAAACTGGATCCCAACATTCTTGTGTGGGAGAGAGACACGCTCCGCGTTTTCGTGTGAATACTCGTATTCTTCACTTATATTTGTTGAGTATTCTTGTTTAGCTACTGCAATGCTTTTAGCTCCTGTTTTTCATGCATCTCTTGTTCAGAGCTGTTAGTTCTTGTAAAGAAATACTCTCCTGTTTCATTATTAAATTATTTGGAGTTTTTTTTGAAATAAGTTGATTGGTGTTTGGTTGGAAACAGAAAATGCTACATGTGGTAGATGGTATATTAAAAAAGACTTACATATTCTTGTAGATCATTGTTTTGGATATTGTGGTGCTTGGCAATTGTTTTGAGCTCTCAAGTAGATCATGTTTAAGCTCTTGCATCATGTAGTTAAAACCTATTAGTGAAAAACTACTGTAGAGATTGTTGAAACTTGGTTTGCATGTTTGATATCTCTAAGGTCTAGATATTTTCTGGTAAAAGTGTTTGAGTAACAAGTAAGACAGTGTAGAGTCTTATAATGCTTGCAATATGCTTTCATGTAAGTCTTGCTGTACCAGTTGTTATCTTGTTTTCGTTTCAAACAACCTTGCTAGTCTAAACCCTGTACTGAGAGGGAATGCTTCTCGTGCATCCAAAGCTTGAGCCAAAACTCATGCCATTTGTGTCCACCATACCCACCTACTATGTGGTATTTCCTACCATTACAAGTAAATACTTCGTGTGCTACCTTTATTCAAAAGCTATTATCTTTAATTTGTGTTAATGTTTTATAGCTCATGAGGAATGGAGTTTTCGATATCAACCTTGTCATATTCTTATGACAGACTTTCACTAATGGACTAGTGGCATATACATCCGCTTATCAAATAACTTTGCAAAAGAGCTGGCACATGGGGTGCCCAGTCCCAATTAATTACAACTTTAACCGCTTAATTCTCTTCACATTTTTGCCCTGATCCAACCAGCCAAGCAATAATACCAGTGAATAACTGCATGTGTAAACAAAAGAGAACAAAAGGGATGATAACGTCCTTCAACGGGAGCCGCTCTTGAAAGTCTGGTTGACAAGGGGGGTAGAGTGTCCATTACCATTCGTTGACAGCAACAAACACCTCTCAAAAACTTACTTTTATGCTCTCTATATGATTTCAAAAACCTATAAAAACTAAAAAGCTCTAGCACATGATTGTATCCCTGCTTCCCTCTGTGAAGGGCCTTTCTTTTACTTTTATGTTGAGTTAGTTTACCTATTTCCTTCTATCTTAGAAGCAAACACTAGTGTCAACTTTGTGTGCAATAATTTTTATATGCTCTCTTATTGCACTTATTATATTTCTTTGTGTTGACAATTATCCATGAGAAATACATGTTGAAAGTTGAAACAAAAATGCTGAAACTTAAATCTTCCTATGTGTTGCTTCAATGCATTTTTACTTAGAATCTATTGCTTTATAAGTTAACTCTTATGCAAAACTTTTTGATGCTTGTATTGAAAGTACTATCCATGAAAAGTTTTTGCTTGTATGATTCAGTTGATTACTCTTAATCTATTTGTTAGCAAACTATAGACCATTGCCTTGAGTCACTTCATTCATAACACGAGGCTTCCAATATTATTTGATCAAGATTGTGTGGTGGCATGTCACTACAGAAATTATTTTGTTGTTATCGTTTTACCTACTCGAGGACGAGTAGAACTAAGCTTGGGGATGCTTGATACGTCTCAAACGTATCCATAATTTCTGTTGTTCCATGCTTATATTATACCAATTGCTACATGTTTTATATATACTTTATATCATTTTTATGCATTTTCTGGGACTAACCTATTAACAAGATGCCACAGTGCCAGTTCCCGTTTTCTGCTGTTTTTTATTCCAGAAAAATTGTTCTGGAAATATTCTCGGAATTGAACGAAACAAAAAGCGAAGTCCCTATTTTTCTGTCACGTACACGGAGTCCGTAGGGGAGACGAAGAAGACCCACGAGGCGGCCACACCTGGTGGCGGCGCCCCCCCCTGGCCGCGTCGCCACGTGGTGTGGGCCGCTCGGGCGCCCACCGACGTTGCCCTTTCGCCTATAAATAGCTCTACTCGGGAAAACCCTAAAGCCCCGATCAAATTTCCATGAAACATCCCGTAGCCGCCGCCGTCGTCGACCCTAGTTCGGGAGGATTCAGAAGCTCTTCCCGGCACCCTGCCGGAGAGGGGAATCATCACCGGAGGGCTCTACATCACCATGCCCGCCTCCGGAGTGATGCGTGAGTAGTTCATCCTTGGACTATGGGTTATCTTCTCCTCTTGTGCTATCATGTTTAGATCCTGTGAGCTGCCTAACATGATCAAGATCATATTATTGTAATGCTACATGTTGTGTTTGCTGGGATCCGATGAATATTGAATACTATGTCAAGTTGCTTATTTAAATATCATGTGTATGTTATTTATGATCTTGCATGCTCTCCGTTACTAGTAGATGCTCTGGCCAAGTTGATACCTGTAACTCCAAGAGGGAGTATTTATGCTACATAGTGGGTTCAATCTCCATTTAATCTGGGGGAGTGACATAACCTCTAAGGTTGTGGATGTGCTGTTGCCACTAGGGGTAAAACAACGATGCTTTGTCCGAGGATAATTGTATTGCTTACATTACGCACTTTACTTAATGCAATAATCTGTTGCTTGCAACTTAATACTGAACGGGGTGCAGACGCTAACCTGAAGGTGGATTATTAGTCATAGATGCGGTTGGAACGATCTATGACTCATGTTGTAATGCCCAAGTAAATCTCATAGTAGACACCTGATACGTCTCCAACGTATCTATAATTTCTTATGTTCCATTCTATATTATACCAAGTTATTACATGTTTTATATGCATTTTATAAAGTTTTATGCATTTTCTGGGACTAACCTATTAACAAGATGCCACAGTGCCAGTTCCCTGTTTTCTGCTGTTTTTGGTTTCAGAAAAGTACTTAAGGAAATATTCTCGGAATCGGATGATTTCTTTTCCAAAGTGCATATTTATTTGGGAACCTTCCAGAGCACCGAAGAGGAGACAAAGACGGAGCCCGAGGGGCCCACACCACCCCCAGGCGCGGCAGGCCCCCTGGCCGCGCGAGCACGTGGTGTGGGGCCCATGGAGCTCCACCGCCTTCGCCCTTTCGCCTACATATACCCCCCGAAACAAAAACCCTAGCACGGTGTTCATATTTTCCTCCACGGGTCCCGAGCCGCCGCCGTCGTCAACACCAATTCGGGAGAGATCAGAACTTCTCCCCGGCACCCTGCCGGGAGGGGGAATCGTCACCGGAGGCCTCTACGTCGCCATGACTGCCTCCGGACTGATGCGTGAGTAGTCTACACTTGGACTATAGGTCCATAGCAGTAGCTAGATGGATGTCTTCTCCTCTTGTGCTATCATGTTTAGATCTTGTGAGCTGCCTATCATGATCAAGATCACCGTTATGTAATACTTCATGTTGTGTTTGCTGGGATCCGATGAATATTGAGTACTAAAGTTATTGCTTCATAATATATCATGTGTGTGCTATTTAATGATCTTGCATGCTCTCCGTTACTTGTGTATGCTTTGGCCAAGTAGATGCTTGTGACTCCAAGAGGGGGTATTTATGCTCGATAGTAGGTTCATGTCTCTATTAAATCTGGGGTGGTGACAGCTAGCTCTAAGGTTGTAGATGTACTGTTGCTACTAGGGATAAAACAGTAGTACTTTGTCTAAGGATGATGTTACTTACTTACTTTACACACAGTGCTTAAGGCGATAATCTGTTGCATGCAACTTAATACTGAAAGGGGTGTGGACGCTAACCGGAAGGTGGATTATTAGTTATAGATGCGGTTGGAACGGTCTATGTATATTGTTGTAATGCCCGAATGAATCTCACACTAGACATCATAACGTTGGTATATGCATTGGTTTGCTCATCATTATTCTATCAATTGCCCAGCTGTAATTTGTTTACCCGCATGAATGTTATTATTATTTATGGAGAGACACCACTAGTGAACTGTGGACCCCGGTCCTTCTCTTTAATCTGATAAACCACAAACTGCAAACCTGTTACTTTCTGCAAACAAACATCTTTCTTCCACACATACGTTTAATCCTTTGTTACAGCAAGCCGGTGAGATTGACAACCTCACCGTTGAGTTGGGGCAAAGTATCTTGATTGTGTTGTGTGCAGGTTCCACGTCATCTACGTCCCAGGAAGCATTTTCTGGCACTGTTGACACCTCGGGGGAATTCATTATTTCCTACTGGTTCGATAACCTTGGTTTCACAACTGAGGGAAACTTGCTGCTGCACTACTTTATACCTTCCTCTTGGGGTCTCCCAACAACACACCCACCGTGTGCATCAACACCATGACTAGTATATGCATTGTTATGCACTTCTTTATTTTGTCAATTGCCCAGCTGTAATTTGTTTACCCACATGTTAGTCATTTATTATGGAGAGACACCACTAGTGACCTGTGGACCCCGGTCCATTCTTTTACATCGATAATACAATCTACTTAAAACACTGTTTCCTTTCATTCTATGCAAACAAACACCATTTTCCACACTATACGTCTAATCCTTTGTTTTCAGCAAGCCGGTGAGATTGACAACCTCATTGTTAAGTTGGGGCAAAGTATCTTGGTTGTGTTGTGTGCAGGTCCCTCGTCAACTACAAGTCAAGATTTTCTAGCGCCATTGCCTCCCTGCAACAGTATAGATCTTCTGACGTCGTTGGCACCTTCAGAAGTGCCTTCAACTCCTACTGGTTCGATAACCTCGGTTTCATACTGTGGGAAAACTTGCTGCTACCCTCATCATACCTTCCTCTTGGGGTTTCCCAACTACGCAAGCATCAAGGACCCTGGAAGTTAAACAAACAAATGAAGTTTAAGAGATAACCATACAATGACGCGGAGGTTTTGTCCCGAAGTTCCCCTCACAATGGGTAGTCTTCGTTAGAGCGGTGCAGAGTCATAAGGTGATTCCCGAATTGACGTGATATGTCACACCATATCTTCTTCGAGCTTTCCTCCAATAAGGAGTGGTCCGAGTCACTATATGATGTCATCAAGGTCGGCAACCAAACCTCTACAAGGATGAGCCACACTCTAAAATGAATTGGAGGCTCCCACCGAAATTCCACGGCTCACAAAGCCACAAGACTCACAAGGCCGAGGCACACATCCACAACTCAACTGCAGGCTCCCGCGTAGTCCCTGCGGCTTTCAAAGCCACAAATACGACCACAACCATGTAGAGTTCCAATGAACCCAAGAGTAACAAGATCCTCAAAGGAATTGAAAGGAAAATAAAAGTGCTTTGGTGAAAGTGTAGATCGCGGTCAACTCCCCAAAGTCTTAGAAGGACAAGGTATTTGAGTGGATAGGGAGAGAGATATAGTGATTTGAAGCTTGCAACAATGGCGGGAGAGAGAATGCTGGTCGTGATACCCTCCTCAAGGTAGAAGAAGGCTTTATATCGTGTCTCCAAAATTCTAGTGTTGTAGGACAACTAACCCCGAAATCTCCGTCCCGGAGGACCGGATTCTCCGACCTGGATGGAGTCGTCAACCCAAACGAGGGGTCCAGAGATTCCGGCCAGACCGAAGACTTCCAAAGTATCCGACCATACTTCGGCTAGATTCCGGACTAGGAACCAGAGACTTACGCCAAGCGCTAGCAGTATTTGACCCAACTCCAAAATAAAAAGGCTAGAGTCTCTAGTTGCTCTGAGTAAGGAACTATGATGTCTTCACACCGAAGTCTTCGGGATGTTTTCCAACAACCACTAAAATGTTTGGAGACCCTCTCCACCAATGAATATCTTGGAGCAAAAAATGAGCATCAATATGATTTTCCAGACTTTCCAGTGAGCAACCCATAGTATGGTGGGCCTATGACACAAATATAAAACAAAATCTACAGACCACCGTTTTTTATCTTTTCTCCTCTTTGAGAGGTCAACGACCGTCTTGTGCATTTCAATAATGGTACCTATAGTACTTTAGCACACTGTAAGTTTTTAACATACACACAAAACTAATTAGGACAGACAAGTAAGTACAAAATCGATTTCTAGCATGCATGTATATATGAAGTACATAGTATATCCAACCTATTAACATCTACCATCAAGACAAAAATGCACTAGGAACGAAAAGTGGAAGCAATGCATGCATGTGTGCTGCCAGAAAATGTTATTAAGAACAAAAAACCACTAGGTAGGCGGACACATATATCAAAATCATTGATCATACGATGGATGGGAGGGGGTAGCTATCCCCATGGGCAGCATACTATTTCCCTGAACCGAAAATGTCGATGAACCAAAATAATAGTGAATTTCGATGAACCAAAATAATAGTGAACCAAAAATGGGAAGCCCCACAAAGAGCTTTTTTATAAATAATAAGAATCCAAATTCGCGCTCGTGAGGATTTGAATCTGGGTGGTTGGGTTGTACATCCAATCCACTAGCAAAGTGAGCTGGCTCACTTCTTAGGTGAACATAAAATGCCGGTGAACCAAAAATAACAGTGAACCGAAAATGTCAATGAACAGAAATAATAGTGAAGCGAAAATGTCAATTAAACGAAAACAATATTGAACCAAAAATTCCGGTGAATCCAAAATTTTGCGGCGTTCAAAAGTTTCTCACGGATCCAAAAATTGATCATGTCATATAGAAAATAATAAATCTTAACAGTTTTTTAAAAGTTGGCCGCATCGTAGAAAAGTTAAATAGTTCGTAATTTTATATTCATGTACCAATAACGAAATAAAAAAGTAAAGGAGAAAAAGGAAAAATATGAAAAAATATGAAAGAAAAGAAGAGGAATGAAAGAATAAAAATACAAACTAGAAAGGAAAAAAAACAAGAGTACGAGTGTACGACACGAGTTGCTATAGTGATAGAAAAGCTAGGAAGTAACGCTACAATGTCGGTTTGAGCCAATGAAGAAACACCACGATGGGCCAGCTCCACAAACGTAGGACTATAGGCGAGGCGAAGTTAGAGCCGGTAAAGAGTGATATATAGTGCCCGTGGTTTTGAAGCAAGCGTACGGATTAAGAAAACAATGTTAAACCGCCTTTGGCATGTCTTGGACCTAGTTAACATTTTTATCATCAGCACTAATACTACTCCCTAGGATCCTAATAGATTGTCGGGAGCTATACTATATATTTGTACATGACTAGTTTGTTTCGAACAACGTCTTATCGGATCAGAGGGAGCAGTAGAAGGGAGAAGTAAAAGGGGATGTACAACACATGTGTAATATCGTAGATTTATTTTTCATTTTTTCTGCCTCGTTTTTTCTAAATATGTGACTCCAGTGATAGTGAGCGGTTAATATAAACATTATAAGCCATACTTTCAAATATAGGAAATTTATATTTAGACATACAATTTTATCTAAACTTGGCGAGATCACAAAGGTTCACTCCAGTAAAAAAACTCACAAGTGATTATATTATAATTAGTAATCAAAATACATAAATTTGCAATATATTAATGGACAAAAATGATCGTTTTAAATACAAAGTTTTTTCGAGTTTTTTTCATATAAAATCGTAGAAAGGCATGTTCGCTTCACAATTCGGCCCATAGAAGAAGAAGAACTCCGAAAGCCCCAAGGAGGGAAGAAGGTAGAAACCCTACGCCCACCGATTCGTCCAGCCGTCCAGGTCCCCCACCCCGCAAGCGCCCTAAAATATCGCCAAACCCCCCTCGGCCCCCTCCCAAATCTGCACCCGAAGCCGAAATCCCCAATTCCCCTCTCTCTCCCGACTCCTCCATCGCCCCCCTCCAGCACCCGAGCGCGAGCGAATCCGAGGAGCGGCGCGAGGAGGCGGAGATGGAGTCGGACCAGGGCAAGCTCTTCATCGGCGGCATCTCGTGGGAGACGACGGAGGAGAAGCTGCAGGAGCACTTCTCCACCTTCGGCGAGGTCTCACAGGCCGCCGTCATGCGCGACAAGCTCACCGGCCGCCCCCGGGGCTTCGGCTTCGTAGTTTACACCGACCCCGCCTCCGTCGACGCTGCTCTCCTAGAGCCCCACACCCTCGACGGCCGCACGGTACCTACTCTCCCTCCCTCCCTCGGGTTTCCCCCCACCCAAACCCTAGCGGGATATTCGTGTGGAATATTCGCTTTGGCCGCCTTCTGATCTACTCAGCTTGCTGCGGCCTAGGGCTTTGCGTGTGTGAGACGAAGGATTATTATCTCTCAAGTGCTCAATCGTGGGCGTCTTTGTTGTGATTTTGTTGTCTCAGGTCGATGTGAAGCGTGCCCTCTCGCGGGAGGAGCAGCAGGCATCCAAGGCGGTGAACCCTGGCGGGGGAAGGAACGGTGGAGGCGGAGGTGGTGGTGGCGGCGGCGGCGACGCCAGTGGTGCTCGGACAAAGAAGATCTTCGTCGGTGGGCTGCCCTCCAGTCTGACAGATGAAGAGTTCCGGCAGTACTTTCAGACCTTTGGCTCTGTCACTGATGTCGTCGTGATGTATGACCAGACCACGCAGCGTCCCCGGGGGTTTGGCTTCATCACCTTTGACTCGGAGGATGCAGTTGATCGTGTGCTGCACAAGACCTTCCATGATCTTGGTGGAAAGATGGTAGAGGTGAAGCGCGCACTGCCACGAGAGGCGAACCCTGGCTCTGGCGGCGGCGGTGGGCGTTCCATGGGAGGTGGCGGTTTTCATAGTAACAGTGGTCCTAACTCCAACACTAGCAGCTATGATGGCAGAGGTGATGCTAGCAGATATGCTCAGGCACAGCAGGGCAGCGGTGGCTATCCAGGCTATGGTGCTGGAGGTTATGGTACTGCTCCAACTGGATATGGATATGGGCATGCTAATCCTGGAACAACATATGGAAATTATGGGTCTGCGGGATATGGAGGAGTTCCTTCTGCGTATGCTGCTGGGGCTTATGGCAATCCAAGTTCTGCTGCTTCTGGTTACCAGGGAGGACCTCCAGGCTCTAATAGAGGACCCTGGGGCAGTCAGGCTCCATCTGGTTATGGCACTGGGGGCTATGCTGGCAATGCAGGCTATGGTGCATGGAATAGCTCTTCTGCTGGTGGAAACGCACCTACTACTCAGGCACCTGGTGCAGCTGCAGGTTATGGAAACCAGGGCTACGGTTATGGTGGATACGGAGGGGATGCATCATATGGTAATCATGGAGGATATGGTGCTTATGGGGGACGGGGAGATGGTGCTGGGAATCCTGCTGCTGGTGCAGCAGCTGGGTATGGTGCTGGATATGGAAGTGCGAATGGCAACACTGGATATCCAAATGTGTGGACTGATCCTTCACAAGGCGGAGGATTTGGTGGTTCAGTCAATGGAGCTTCTGAAGGCCAATCAAATTATGGCAGCGGCTATGGTGGTATGCAACCTAGGGTTGCTCAGTAAGAGAGATGCCATGAAGTGTACCAGCGCATTTGGGCAGCTTATGTATTATTGTGACACTCCGGCTTTGCTCTCGTCCTCCTGAAGATCGCCCATTTGGCTGGTTACATCAGTATTTCTCCTGGTTGGAATGCTTGATCCTTTCGTGGCTTACTACTAGAATTTCTAGTCAATAAGTAGCTATTATGTCGAGTAGCTGTATCTTCATAATGCTTTATTTAAGTTTAGTTTATCCTTCGGTGTGCTTTGTCATGAGTGGAGTTTCAGGTTGCTTCATCTCTAGTTTAAAGCTAGAGTAGCTTCACTGCTTATGGACCAAATTATCTAGTTGTATCTCTATTCGACAGAATCATATATTTGTGTTTGACTGTAGTATTTATGGTGGGTACTCTCTTTCTCTCTAAATCTGAAATGCTATCTCTGGTGATTGTGTTGATATGTGGTCCTGTGTTTTGTGCTTTACTCTAGCTCACCTTGGAGTTAAGGTGTTATGCCTTTTTATTCTTTATATTGATGGTTTGCAACGATGTGAAACCTTAAAGTATGCACTGATAGAGGTTTGATACTATAGCGGGTTCTAACGGATGTTCAAGTGTAGTATGCTTCTTTATGTAACTGGAACGTTACATCCTTTGTATGTTGAAGCTATGAGTATATTCTTCTAATATTTGCTATGTAGATGCATAGACAGGCATAGTAGAGGGAGCTGTAGCCCTTCCAGCCTTTTGGCCTAAATTTTCATATTATGTGAGCAGCATCAAGATGGTAGCATCAGTTGCTAAGGTAGTTTAGATGCTGAGAAATCTATGATGCTACTTGATGAATGATGTACAGGTAGAAACCCTAGAGTAAAGTAGCAAGGCATTTGACAAGTAAAATAATTGTCCTTCCTCCTTCGTTTCCTTTCTGTACAGGTCGCATGGGATGCTATTCCTTTTTAAATCATGTCCAAGTGAGAGTGAAAATGGCATCAGAAACCCGCTGATTTTGCTCGATGAGCTGACGAGAAGTTGCAATATCGAAGCATTGCCAGACACAGAATGCAAGCTACTAGCTTTTTATGTGCTTCATTTTCTTGAGGATCTTGTGCTGTGCTACAAGATGGTACGTGGACACAAAGATACATTTTCTTTCAGTTTTTTTTGGAAAATTCTTTTCAACTTTGTTCTTTCCTAGTGGGAGCGCTTTGATATAACTCTGGTCCCAAAAAAATGTTAAGTAATTCATGGTGTAAAATCGTCAAATCTAGCCTGGTGTACTTTGGCCACCAATATCTTCCTAAAGGTCTTGCTTGAACTCGTAATAGCTAACAAACCTGTTGATTTTAAATAGTGTTAATTCTATTCTTACAGTCATACACATTTATTCACCTTTCTCATAGATATATACCATATTTGAAAATCTAGTGAAAATTCTGACACAAAAAAGGAGGAAAAAACAACATTCCGTGGCCAGCGCTAGCAATGGTTTTTACAATTGTTCCTGCCGTTTTATTACTGAATTCACTGCACTATTGAGGTCTGGGCACAAGATCCTCGAGATCAGTCATAGGCTGGTACACAAAAGGTGGTTTAGCAATATCCATACTTTTTTCCCTATCAATATTTTAAAAGCCCCTCGTTATTTTTCGGATTTAAGCTCTATCTGCACACAAATCACGTTGTTTGTTTCCGTGTCCAAAAGATTCCCTGTGCGGAATAACATCCAATTTCCTATATGCCGAAATAAAAATCAATGGTTATTTACTGCTTGACTATTCCTTACTCAGCCTCTGATTTTGATATAATGGAAGATAAATAGAAAGTAGGACATGTTTATGAATGTGCACTTGTATTGAATATTGTAGCGTAGTTGACGGATATTCTGTAGTTCACATTTTTGTACATTAACATAATATAGTGCCTGTATTTATGAAAATACAATCATGCTCCTTCACACCAGGCTCCTATAGTCCTATTTAGTGCATCATTGCATGTATAGGTTAATGTTTTAGTGTCTGGAGGCCTCCCTTCGTCGCAATGATGCATGTAACATCTATGGCCTGTGCTGAGGCATGTTATACAAATTTTAGTTATGTATAAGCCATATGGATTGTTAGCAAAGCTTTATTGCTTTATTAGTTCTATGTATATGCCATTACACGTGTAATGGTCTGCTTGTGATAGCTACACTTTTAGTACATAATATATCTTCATTACTTCTTCTAATGGAGTAAATCACATCCTTCTCAAAACCAGCATGGTTTCTAATATATGAAACACAGTTTTTAACATGAACTTAGTAGCTAGTATAACTAGCATCAGAGATCTTGCACACTGATTATGGCCAGGCTTGGCTGGAGAGACTTTGGCACTAAAATACATACCTGGTTTAGTCACTTCAAATTTAAATTATGAACCTGTTGTGGCCGAGGAACCTGCTAATGGATTTCAACGTGTACGCCCTGGAGAGAAATAAATGACAGATTCATTCTGAGTAGGAATAGAGGTAGTGTATTGTTGTATTGATTTTTTTTTTTCTAATTGTATCGTAAGGTGTAGTTATTTGGGCGGGGACGTTTTTTTTTGCAGTCCATCACTAGGCATAATATGTCACCATTTCTGTCCTCTTTATCTCCTTGAAAATTGGGCCGAGGTGCCACAAACATAACGTTATGTCTTTGCTATGTATTTGTAACAAAAAAACATGCATACAATTGTATCTTGTGCAAACATGATTACTTAATTGAAATCTGAAAATACTGATCACTGAATGATTGTTGATTAATTTATATCCGCTTCAAAACATTGAATGTGCTAACTCGGAAAGATTAGAGATGCCACCTTTTGTTTTTTCTCTTGGATTTCATTGTAAATTTTCATCCATCATTAACTGTTATTTGTTTTTCTAGTGCTGGTAGAAAAGGACTGTACTTAGTACTACATCCTTAGTCACATATACAAACTGAAACGTGACAGAAGACAGTGTTTTATAACAACAGTTTGGCGACTCATGAACTTACCAGTAGAAGATAATCATGAGTCTACCAGTAGAACATAAGCATGTCCAAACATCTTTGATCAATTTTTCTTTGTGGTCCAGATACCATTCCTGCTTGGCATGCTAAGTAGTGTGAACTAAATTGATTTCTCATGTTTCGAATGTTCATGTTGCATATCTATAATTATTGAGAATACCAGTGAGGTTGATGCGCATTGTAGGATCAGTTAGTGTTTGAGGTTGACTTTTGAGTGGAATACTGCCTGACATATGATTGCTGGGACAGGTAACAGGTGTAGCGATCCAAGGTATGTTAAGCTGGAGATACTTGGTAGAACCAGGCTCTCCATGCCTGTGAAATCTTTGTTCTCCTCTCAAGGAAGAAAGGCCGCAACAAACAACCAGGCTCTCCATGCCCAGTGAAATCCGTGTTCTCCCTTCAAGCAATAAGTTAATGATTTTATGCCTGCAGTAGGTCTGTGATGTGCCAAAGCTTTGATGTCGAACATTTCTAAAATGACATCTAATCCTGGAGTGATTCATTTGCAATGTTCAAGGCTTGAGTTTGAATTTTTTGAAATTTATTATCCATCAGCGTCTACTGGGAAGGGTGAGCCTGGATACCAAAGCAACAAAATCACGTGCAAAACAAGGGACTTAGCAAAAACAAGTTCCTGGTTCCCCTTGAATCGCTGCACAAAAATAGTTCACCTCCTTCTGGGCGTACATGCGCCAGT